>OZ014523.1:404115545-405469745 GCA_963966055.1 Lathyrus aphaca
GATATGGTGTTAAAGTTTATTTTCAATTCAGTATAATAAAAACAAAAGATAAATCTATATGTTTGGATTCTCTGAGTTTATTATGGTGATTCTGAAAATGAATGCAGTATCTAATATGTTGTTGTGGATAATGAGTTCAAGATATGAAATTGAATGAACCAAACAAGTAAATTCAATTGTATTAGCATCAAAGAAATTAAAGAGATATCTTAAGAGATAGTATTATAAAATTAATTATATTATACTATTAATGAATTCAATACACATTATCACAAAGGAAAAAGGCTCCAAAAACCTTTTAAAAGAGGTGAAACCCAAATGAAAAAATCCAAAACAAATAAAAACTATAGAGACGTGTTTCCCATCACACGCATTGGACACCAGATAATGGGTCCTGTATATAGTTAGGCCAAAGCTCGAGGCCAAAACAAAACAAAAATAATAATAATAATAATTCCCGCCAAAAATAAAACAGAAAAATCACACATAAACACACTCACCAAAAGTCTACACAATGCACCAGCTTCAACTTATTACTGTTACTAGTAGTACATTTTTTTATCTGTGGGATCCCCTCCCATCAAAGTGACTTGTGCTAGATGAAAGAAGAAAGCATTCTGTCCAAGATAGAGAGCTTGACTTAGAAATATACCATTCAAAGAAATAGCTCTAACTCCAATGTTTCAAACCACTATGTTTATGCCAACCCAATTGATATAACAGCTCTGAGAGACTCTGTTTTTCTTTCAATGCTTTCAAGCAATGTCCCACAATGTTCTGCCCTTTCAACAATAACCAAGCAACACATGCTTGAGTTTCCAATTCCCACTTCTTTCTTCCATTCTTATACAGCAAGATCTTATCAATTGCATCTCTGAAGACTTCCCTTCTCTCTATTTCTATCTGTCATTCTCTCAATTTCCCACAAAATCCCTCTCCTTTGGGAATATGGAAAGCCATGGATCAAATGGCTATACCCACCAACAAAATAATAGTAATAATAGTAACAATAACAATAATAAAAGCTCACAACTCTCATTGAATATAGTAATGTGCACCATGACTCAAGGCCAATTATGAAAACTCAAAAACCTTCTATAATAAAACTTTGAGGTTTCTGGACCACCACCTTATTTCTTTTTATGTTTTTTTTCCTTTATTAGTATTATTCTTTTTTTTTTCTTTTTTTTTCATTGGGAGTTTCCTTTGTCATCATCCACCCACCAACAGTTATTTAATTTCCTTCTTTTATTATAGGACGGTGAGGAGGAAGGAGAGGAGGAGGAGGATGACGAGACACTTGACCTCATTAGTGGCTGAGTTGTCACTCGCAGCTGTGGCAACACTTTAGGGGCTTTCCTTTGGTTATTGTCAATCATAAGTTCTTCCACTAACCTGTAGCACCCTATAATTTTCTCCTGGAAATAAACCATCTATAGTTCAAAACATGATTATTGCAATGCAACATTAACTTTGACAAATTAAATACTACAATTGGTCAAACTCATCATGATTTCAAGCACGCACTTACTTTTCTTAGCCCCTCGCACCATGTCTCGGCATGCTCCGGCTTAACTAGAGACCAATTAGGAATTTCGTTAGCTGCGTAGAGAATAGCCGCTGCAGCAATGCATGATGGCCAATATGCAAGAAAGTTTGCTTCTGCAAAAATATAATGTCAATTTGAAAACAAAGAGTTAGTAGTAGTAGTGCTTTGAATCATTTTGTTGACACAAATTAATTCTTCCCAACTACCTCTACTACTCTTATTTGAGATTTCATATCTTTAAATGGCTACAGGAATCAAAAGTATATACATTGGAGATGCATAAAGATAAGATAAAAAAAAATTTACCTTGGATATGAGATAAGATAATTTGTGTAGCTCGTGAAATGAGGAATCCTGTAAAAATTCCTGTTGAATCTAACTTGCATGCGAAGAAACTGAGGAAGCTAAATGGGGTAACTGATCTTAGCCTCCAATCCAAGACACTCAGAACAAGTAGCTCCATTCTTCTAATTGTTCTGGGTTCAAATATGTATTTGGCACCTTCTACCTGTATCAAAGTATTCCAATAAAAAATGTCAAATATACAATGTAAGTACATGACTAAGGACAAAACTTGAGTTAGCATAAACTTAATTAACTAATGTATTTTTTTTTAATGAAGAATGTACAAAGAATACGACTCTATACATTAACATATAATACCTTTTCTTTTGACAATACATAAAAATATATACCTGAAGGTCCAATAGAGAAGGGACTAGAGTTTCCTCCATCTTGGCCGCTAGAGACAAGGAAGCAACTGATAGAAGTTGCAGTGGCCACCCATTTGATTGCTGTAAACATATTTATATGTAACAAACAGTAAGTTAAAACTAAAATTATTATATACCATCATTGTTATTTTATCACGAATAACTCATCAAACTTTTGGACACATTTCCCCACGCGCAATGCACGTGCCTAACGTACTCAAAACATCACCGAGCTGTCCTTCTTTTTTATCTTTCAACAAAATCATTAGGATGAGTTATAATAGTACGATATATAACTATACAGTATACACACAGTTTTGTTATATTTTTAAGTAGTTCTAATTTTTTTTATAATTTTAAATCATTATTGATGATTATAGAAGACTAAAAACAGTAAAAAATATTTACCTTGGATATCTCAATATATATTTAATACTCTGAAGTGAAGTTTTTATTGGTATCACTAAACTAGATTAAATTTAATTCATCAATATAAAACTAATTTATAAAATAATGAATATTTTTATTTCTAAATTTATTCTAGAATTTTATTTTTTATATATAAAATTATACACATTGCATTGTTTGAATAGTATAAACAACATAATTCAAAGTTTCAAGTTATTTTAAAAATATTTAATATAAAAAATAATATAACTTAAAACAATTAAATGATATATATACGTGCTCATTAAAAAAAAAAATAGTAATGGAGTGTTTACCTAACAAGTATTACCAATTCTGTATCTAATTGAGAAATGAGATTATTTAAAAAATAGATTACAAAACATTAAAAGTTTAATAATGTAAAATAACTTTCATTTGCTTGTGTTATGTATAAGATGGATACTACTCTCCGCAAACGAATTATTAGTAGATCTATTAGGCACCTATAATGTTCGCACGTGACCAAAAATATTTATAACAGAATAATAATGTAATAATAATATGTACATTTTAAAGTAACATTATTGTCAAAACTCTTAATAAAAATTAAGTGTTAATTAATTTAAAATTTTAATTTTATAAAAACAAAATAATATTTAAAAAAGGTTATATTAAATATTTTTGTTTGATTAGAAAAAATCTTAATATCTAACTAAATTTAAGTGTATCGTGTTCCCCTAAAATAATTTAAATTTACATAAAGTGCATATATTATTAATAATCTTAATAAATATATAATTTAATGCATTCTTTTTTTTTTGTCCACATTTAAATAGTGTGTCAATCTACCCACCAACAAAGAGTGGAGGGTCAAAACAGTTTTAATGAGTAAAATTGATTAATCGAATATCAAATCTGAATAGTTTGATATTAAATCAACTGTATTGAAATTTTAGTACAATTTAAAAATAAAAATAAAAAGTTATTTTTTAAAATACTGATAATTAAATTTAGTAACAAATGATTTACCGTGTTTTACCGTGTTGGGCATTGTAAAACTTTTTTTTTTCCACCTATTTATAAAAACTGAACTCATTTATATCAACATTAAATCAATTGAATAATTTATGACGTTTTAATGCAATTTCGCTTGGCATTAGAAAAGTCATACGCTTTTTTTTTTTGTCAGGGAAGTCGTATTTAATTACTGCTTAGAATTTTTCTTCTTCCAACACATGCATTTGCAGATTCAGTAATTATATTCCATTTAAGTTTTTTTATTTTATTTTACTTTAAATCATGATATTGGACTTCTCAGAACTCACCGGCAACTGCCGAGAATTCAAGAACCGATCCATGTAGTTGACGGCGAGATAAGCCGTAAGCGGCTGAAAACCGTAATAAGCCTGCGCCTGCATCCACCAGATCGCAATCCGATTCATATAAGAAAGAGAAAATGATAAAATTATTGTAGCAAAGATGGAAATGAATCTCCGATCATTAGCGATGTGTGAAAATTGTTAGATTCGGAGTGTTTACCTTTAGGATCCATGCAACGGATTCTTCCCTAACCGATGCATCGATCTTGCGAGACTGTAACTTAGAGAAATAGTCAAATCCGAGAACGAACTTATGTTCATCATCGATTAATCCGGCGATGAACTCTTCCTCTGGCGACGGAGACGAATCGACATCAGAGAAGCATTCTGCCGGTGAATCTCCGGACAAGATGCTGGAGGTTTCCTCGCTGCATAGGAGGTCGTCATCGGGGAAGAAGTTTGAGTAGGAAAGCGACATCGCAAGTGGAGGCGATTCATTCTGATGCCATGATTTGTGACGAGATCGGCCGCCGGGGATGGTCGGAGAAGTTGCCGGAGTGGATAGTGGCGGTGAGAGTGTGGTGGATAGTGGTGGTTAGAGTGTGGAGAGTGAGAGTGTTGTTGTTGATGAAAGGTACTTGTAACTCTGCATCAGTTTGTTTGAATATAAATATGCGATGGCTTTGGTTAGGTTTTTTTTTTTTTTAGATTTTAGAATGAAGTTTTTTGGTTTCCCGGGAAAAAGTTAATTTCCCGATTTTTTTTTTAGCGCCAGTTGGACAGCATGTAACCCATTCGTTAAATTCATTGATATTTATCTCTAAAAGAAATATTTAATTTTTTTTTACAAAAACAAAAACAAAAAAATAAAAATAAAAAGATTATTGATGCTTGAATGTTATTTTTAAAATCTAGATGTTCTTACGGATTTATATAGTATGATAATTTAAATGATGTGGTGCTTTTAATAAGTTATAAATAATTTTAATATATTTTTATGATTAGTGTGAATCTCGATTCATTTATCACACAATAGTATTTAAAGTGATTATTATATCATGTTGAATGTGTTTTGATCGCATCCCTAAAAATTTGTTCAAATGATGAATGGCCCTGAAAATATGGGACATTTGATAAGGTACTAGTGTCTGAGTCATAATCTGTTGGATCACTTACTATCAAATTTCGTTATTGTAGCACCCAACATTTATATCAACACTCCAAATGTTCAATCTTTGGTGTGAGATGGTGAATTAAATAGTCTATATTTGTTTAACATTATATGGCTTAAACATGTTTATAAATGAGACAATACTCATCTTACAATCCATTTTTGTAAGGTTGAGTTAGCCTTAATCACAATTCTTAAGATGATATCAAAGTTGGGTTTAAGATCAATTAGACCATTTGTTATCGATTTTTCCCTATCGACTCTCCTATCATGTATATCCACACATCAAACTCAATATTGTTGGTGTGAGGGGATGTGTTAAGAGTCACGTATCATATAATATGTGTGTTGAACATATGTTTATAAATGAGGAAATCTTCACCTTACAAACCAATTTTATAAGGTTATGTTAGGCACAACTTAAATCTTAAGAATGGTTTTATCATTGTAAAAGGAAATATGTAATACCCATATATAACAACATACTTCAAAGCATATATATTATACATGAATCCAAGTTTGGATATTGAAATACAAATAAGTTCTTAAACAACACATTACATCCATTAAATACCCTAATACAAAAGTCTAAACTAAGGATTAATGTACATAAGATGTTCAAAAATAAAAACTAAGAACTAGATCAACAATGATCTCAAAATGAACTCCACCAATGGAAGTCATGTCATGCACAAAAATATCAACTAGTAAGGATAAGTCAAACGACTTTATCCTTACCTTTCTCATAACCTATAGTACCTAAAACAATAATCAACAATGACGGGTGAGATAACAATCTCAGTGAGTCCCTATCTTATGGATTCTCTCGGCTTAACATGGTTCTACACTAAAACCATACTCAAGTAAAAAGTAAACAAGACCTTGAGTTCATAACGCTCACACTCATATGGAAACATGTCTTGAGTTAAACAACTCGAAATTATCATTAATCCTGCAACCACAGAGGAATCCCATATTCTCGTCCTCTCCTACATCTAAGAGTCGACACGAGTCATGGATCCTTGTATTTACTTGGCATACAAAATGGATTCGGAAAGAAGGGCTATCAACCTTACAATCGTCACTTCACGTGGGCCATAAACCAACACAAGTCTCTACATATAAGTATTCTTATTCATACTAAATGCAGGAATCAAACCTGCCAAGTACTATATGCGTGCATTCCAGAGGAGCCCCTGGCTCATGGAAAACTTGACTATATTGGTCAGCCAAAACTTGACAAGGTGATGTTTGTACAAGGATTAACTGTATACTTAATCAGTATAAGTCAATAGTGTGATCAGGGATACAAGGTTGACTTCACCAAGGATGAATGTCTTGTTATTAATAATGAAGGAGAGGTAGTCATGAAAGGTGCGAGATCCAAAGACAATTGCTACTTATGGATCTCTCATGATGCAAAATATTTATCTACTTGGTTAATGTCCAAAGAAGAAGAGGTGAGAATATGGCATCAAAGACTTGGTCATCTTCACTTAAAGGGTATGAAAGAAGTCATATCCAAGGAGGCTATTGGGGGGATTCCCAAATTAAAGATTGAAGAAGAGAGATTTTGTGGTGAATGTCAAATTGGTAAGCAAATAAGGACATCACACAAGATGTTGCAACATCAGACTTCTTCTAAAACCTTAGAATTATTGCATATGGATCTGATGGGACCAATGCAAGTATAAAGCCTCGGTGTAAAAAGATATGCCTATGTGATTGTAGACGACTTCTCAAGATATACATGGGTGAGTTTTCTTAAAGAAAAATATGATACCATTGATGTTTTCAAGGAACTGTGTAACAAAATTCAAAGAGAAAAAGGAAGTGACATAGTCAAAATTAGGAGTGATCATGACAAAGAGTTTGAAAACAAGAAATTCTATGAGTTTTGTTCTACATAGGGAATCATCCATGAGTTATCTTCACCAATCACCCCACAACAAAATGGTGTGGTTGAAAGAAATAATAGGACTATACAGGAATGTGCATGTGTTATGCTTCGTGCAAAGAAACTACCTTATTTATTGTGGGCTGAAGCTATGAATACTGCTTGTTATATCCTCAATAGGGTCACTATTCTGACTGGGACATCCTCTACCTTATATAAGTTATGGAAGGGGAGAAAGGAAATAGTGAAATACTTCCATGTCTTTGGAAGTAGATGTTATGTTCTGAATGACAAAGAACAAATAAGGAAGATGGATCCCAAAAGTGAGAAAGGGATTTTTCTTGGATATGCTGCCAATAGTAAAGCATATAAGGTGTTTAATCCAAGAACTAAAGTTGTGATAGAATCCATCAATGTGGTAGTAGATGATCACCCAACTGAATTTATTGTTATAGGTGATATGGGAGTTTTATTTCCTCTGGATGATGACACACAAGATGTCACTCAAGATGTTGAGACATCTTCAGACGCTCCTAAAGACTCAACAGACAATACCATTGTTCCTCCTGTGACAAATGAGGATCCAGAAATTGAAAGAACCAACAGAGGACCATCCATTAGAATTCAAAAAGATCACCCAAAAGAACTAGTAATTGGTGACCCAAATGGTGGACGTATGACTAGATCAAAAGAACTTGTCGTCAGTGTTTGTTTTGTCTCAAAATCTGAGCCAAAGAATGTTAAAGAAGCACTGACATATGAGTACCGGATCAATGCAATGCAATAAGAACTAAGTGAGTTTAGAAGACATGAAGGCTGGGAACTAGTCCCTAGGCCAGAAGGGTTAAAACATTATTGGGACTAAATGGGTGTTCAAAAATAAGTTTGATGAGCATAGTGTTATCACTGGAAATAAATCTAGATTGGTGGCTCAAGGATTTACTCAAATTGGGGGTTTAGATTTTGATGAGACGTTTTCCCCAGTTGCAAGACTTGAATCCATCAGATTGTTGCTAGGAGTAGCATGCTTTCTTAAATTCAAGCTCTTTCAAATGGATGTGAATAGTGCTTTTCTGAATGGTTTCTACAGGAGGAGGTGTATGTAGAACAACCAAAGGGATTCATAGATCCTACTTATCTTGATCATGTTTATAAACTGAAGAAAGCATTATATGGACCAAAATAAGCTCCTCAGTCTTGGTATGAAATGTTAACTAAATTCCTGGTCAAGAATGGATACAGGAAGGGTGTCATAGACAAAACTCTCTTTATGCGAAAGCAAGAAGAACAAATTACGATTGCCCAAATCTATGTAGATGACATTGTCTTTGGAGGGATATATAATAACATGGTTTAGTAGTTTGTTGAACATATGCACTCAAAGTTTCAGATGAGTATGGTAGGTGAAATAACTTATTTTCTTGGACTTCAAGTAAAACAAATGGGAGACTCCATATTTCTCTTTCAAGGGAAGTATGCCAATAGCATTGTTAAGAAGTTTGGGATGGAGAAAGCTAAAAACAAAATAACACATGCACCAACTCATTTAAAACTTTCCAGAGATGAACAAGGTGAAGGAGTTGATTAAAGTCTATACAGAAGCATGATTGGTAGCTTGTTGTATTTAATGGCTAGTAGACTTGACATCAATTTTGTTGTGGGAGTTTGTACTAGATACCAAGTTGATCCAAAAGTTAGTCATATTAATTTGGTCAAGAGAATTCTGAAGTATGTGAATGAAACGTGGAACTACAAGCTATTATACTCTCACAACTCAAATTCCATGCTGATTGGTTATTGTGATGTTGATTGGGCCGGATGTGCAGATGACAAAAAAAAACACATATGGAGGATGTTTCCTTATGGGGAACAATTTAATATCATGGTTTAGTAAGAAACAAAATTGTGTCTCGTTATCAACTGCTAAAACTGAGTATATAGCAATAAGAAGTGGTTGTTCTCAGTTAGTATGGATGAAGCAAATGTTGAATGAGTACAATATTCCACAGGATGTTATAACATTATTTTGTGACAACATGAGTGCTATTAAAATTTTGAAAAATCCAATTCAACATAGCAGAACAAAGCATATTGATATCAAACATCACTTTATTATAGATCTTGCGGAAGAAAAAGTGGTAAATTTGGAACATGTTACCATTGATAATCAATTGGCAGACATATTCCCCAAAGCATTGAACGTTGTCCAATTTGAAGCATTAAGAAGCAGACTTGGTGTCTCTGTATCAAAAGAATTATAGCAATTAATTTTGCTTGAGATCACTACTCCAACATCAAAGTATGTGATCTCTAGTGATTTATGCTCCCTTTGCCATATTCAAGCTAAAAAGGGGAGTAGTATATGTTGCATGTGTTGAGGGGGAGTAGTTCCTATCTATTAGGTTATTGAGGTTATTTATTTTTCTTTTCCACTGTTATCTGATATGTTTATCTTTGTGTTTTTTTAGCCCATATATGCCAAAGGGGGAGATTGAAGGCTTATGTGAGTTGGCATTGATTTTGGTAAAACAAACTTATTGAAGATGTTGGACAAGATGTATTATGCTAGTTATTATGAAGATGTCCTAACTTATTTATTTGACATCTTGGTATGCTAATGCGTTATTTTATTTGTTATGATTGTTTTAATATTTCAGGTTATTGGATCATTATCCTATGTGAAAATTAGAATAAGGAATCAAGAGGATTCTCAAAAGTGAAAAAGGTTGCACAAGGGTTCCTAAAGATATGGAGATATTTTAGGAAACATGTGATTGGAGAAATCAGTTTTGGGAGAAATTTCTGCAAGAATTGTGGTTGTGATTAACTGCAGATTGGAAGCCCAAGTTCAATCTTATTAGGGTTTTAAATAGGATGGACTTGACCTAGTTTTTGTATAGAAATTAAGGATTTGTATTTTCGTAGTGCTAGGGTTTTTAGTTGCGTGTGCCTCTCTAGTATTACGTTTGAATACTTGTTGAGGACCGTGTTATTTGAGTTGTAACTTTGTTCTGTCACTGTTGTGATAGAAAGGGATTTAAGAAGGGTCTCATACCTAGGAAGAGTCTTAGGTAGGAGACTAGGATTGGGTAGTTTTAGGTGAAGTTATAAACTGTGGAGTTTGACTTAATCTAATATTGCATAGAAGAGATCATGGATTGGTATCCCTTAGAGTAGGTTGTTAAAATCGAACTGGGTAAACACTTTTTTGCGTGTTCTTTTTTCTATATTGTTACTATTTTTGTTGTTATTACTTTTGTCCTACTAGGAAGAGATCAAAATTTATAACATCTTGTTAGGACATCTTCGAGCATCTGCTATACCAGAATTTCAAAAGACTTGATTGAGATGTTCGCCTCTATAAGGAGCTACAACATGAGGCTCAATCCACACAAATTCACTTTCGAAGTTCAAGCCGGGAAATTTCTAGGATTTATGCTTATTAATAGAGGGATAGAGACTAACCCGGACAAGTGTCAAGCTATAATAGATATGAGGAATCCGACTTCAAAAAAGGAGGTTCAACAGTTGACGTGAAGGTCAGCTTCTTTATCCATATTACTATCATGTGTGGGAGACAAATCAATTCACTTTTTTGTAGCCATGAAGAAGTCTAAAGAATTTGAATGGACAGATTCATGTGAAAAATCTTTTCAGGAGGTGTAACACTTTCTATCTTCTCCACCAATTTTGGTGATACCAAAGGAGAATATTCCTTTGATCTTATACTTGTGAGTGACCGATAAATCCCTCAGTTCCGTACTAGTTCAAGACGGGGATGATGGAAAATGTCCAGTGTATTTTGTCAGCAAAGTCTTGAAAGGGAATGAATCGAGGTATCAAAAAATTTAGAAGTTGACATTGGCACTAGTTATCACAACTCAAAATCTAAGGCATTATTTCCAAGGACATCCTATTACAGTCAGGACAAATTACCCAATAAAGCAGATTCTAAAGAAGTCGGACCTAGCCAGTTGAATGGTAACACAGGCAATAGAACTATCATAGTTTAGTATCAGCTTCTCACCAAGGACCAGCATCAAATCCCATATGCTTGTTGACTTCCTGGTCAAGTTAAGCGCTCCTGCTGGAGAAGAGACTACAAACAAATGGACCCTTTACATGGATGAATCATCCAACCTTAAAGGAAGTGGAACGGGGATAATATTGGAAAGACCACGAGATCTTACTTTAAAGTATTCTCTATGTTTTAATTTTTAGGCCAACAACAACTATGTGAAATATGAAGCTCTTGTTGTCGGAATGAGGCTAGTAAAGGAAGTAGGAGTGACACGTCTGCTTGTAAAGATGATTCGCAATTGGTGGTTGAGCAGATGAAAGGAGAATACCAAACCAAGGACGTTGTACTAATGAAATATCAAAATATTGCATTAGGAATAGCTAAAGCCTTTGTTGAGTTTGAAGTAGTTCACATCCCAAGAGAAGACAATGCCCAGGCTGACTTACTAGGACGACTAGCTAGCACAAAGAATCCAGGAATGAATAAAACGGTAATACAAGAAGTCCTGGAAACACTATTACTCAACCAGAGGAAGTTTTATCATTAGAAGACGTGGAAGGATGGATGAGGCCAACCATTTGTTACTTAACTCAATGCATCCTCCCTGAAGATGTCAATGAGGCCCAACACATCAGAAGAACTTCTGCTCGCTATTTCATAGTCACAAATACGTTGTATAAGATGGGAAGATCTACACCCATGCTAAGATGTGTATTAGAAACTAAAGTTGACATGGTGATCAAAGAGGTTCATGAGGGAGCATGTGGAAGCCATATTGGGGGAAGAGCTTTCTCCTGAAAAATACTAAGAGTTGGGTACTATTGGCCTCAGAAGTTTCAGGATTGTACCGAGTTTGTAAACAAGTGTGAAAAGTGTCAAGTCTTTGCTCCATTTATCCACTCCCCATTTGAATTGTTACACTCTGTTTCTGCCCCCTTGGTCGTTATACCTATGGAGTGATAACATCTTAGGTCCTTTCCCAACAGCACCCGGTCAACTCAAATTCTTGATTATGGCCATCAACTACTTCACAAAGTGGGTGGAAGCTGAGGCTATAGCCTGAATTTCAGCCGAGAGAGTCCGACAATTCTATTGGAAAAATATCATATGCCGGTCTGGACTACCCGAAATCATAGTCTCGGATAATGGGGCACAATTTGCGAGCACATATAGCCTGTCCTGTAAATATTTAGGCATGAAAATAAGCCTCACGAGTTATATCTCTGCTCTTGCAGGTATAATGCTTGGTCCAGTGCAATCTTATACATATTTAAGGACAGTCGGTTTATACTCGATCCTTACACAGACTATCATGTGGCACACAACATCTTCTGAAAGGTCATGTCTTTTAGACTTCCTAGTGCCATGATTATTTTAAATCTTCATGAATTTCTAGCCTCTAGCTAATCTTGAATGTTGCATTCTTCATATTTAAAAATACTTCTTCCCCCTCCATATTCTTATACTCCTTTTCCTCAAGCATATTTCCAACTCTTTGGTCCTCTGCTCCTCTTAGGCATCTGATTCTTACCTTTTTCTCTTCTCCTTTTAATTTTAGTAGCCATGGTAATTATCAGGGAATGTGATGATGAGGGAAGAACTATTCACATAAGTGACGAAGAAAGGGGAAATTTTGTTTGGAAGGTTATAGCAGTTTATTAGACGCTTCGCTAGGCATAGCAGAGCATAGGAAAATTATGAATAGGTTTTGTAACGAGGTTCTTTCTTCTAAAAGTGATTTTGACTCTGATTCTTCAGGTTCAGTGGAACTTCTAATGGAAACTTCTGCTTCATTTGACTCTGAAGTCATGAGCCATAAAAATAGTGTTGTAGAAGACTTGGATATCGCAATAGTTCGTTCTATACGTAAAATATCCTCTAAGGGTTCCAAAGATGATGTTATCTTATAGGATTGTGTTTCCCAAGAGAGAGTATGTACTCTCCGACCAAAAAGTGTTACTGAAGATTTCTTCTACTTCTACCCAAGTATCCTCAAAGATTTTGACATCTGAGTTCCTTTTATTGACTTTGAAATTGACGTGCTAAAAACTTTCAATGTCGCTCCTTCCCAACTTCATACCAATAGTCGGGGTTTCATAAAAGCCTTTGAGAGAGTGTGCGAGGTTTTGTTTATTACCCCAACCATTGGACTGTTTTTTTTTCATATTTTGAGGAGAAAGGCGTTGATAACCGAAGTTGGATTCATTTCAGCGGGATTTCCCGCAGGAACTTCTTCCAGGCCTATACATCCAATTATAAGAACTACAAAGACCTATTTGTCAGAGTTCATGGCAGGACGAGGTGTCATCAAGTATTGTACGCCTCATATGGGCATCCTCGTTTTCCTTATTATTGGACCAAAGACCCCTTATCCATCATTGGGTTTGATTATGATAAACTTTCTGAGACCGAGCTTGAATCCCTAGCTATTTTGGATTCTTTCCGCATGATGAATATTAAGTAGCTTCTTCCCCTATCTGATGACCAACTTCTTTCTGTTCTTGTGTAATTATCAATTTTTTTGTATCCTTTCTATTGCCTTTTATTTTTTATATTAAACCTTTTTCCTTTACACAGATAAGATGACCCAATTACTCGTTCCTTAGTGTTCGCAGGGATTTCTGGCGAACAACCTCTGGTTAACCAATTTCTCAGAAAACTGGGTTACTTGCAGGACCAACCAAACAAATCCTGGGACACATGTGCAATTTCTTGTCGAAAACACTCTTAGTATGAATAATGATTTTGTGGTTTGTTTTGTTAATGATGTCAAAGTATTCAATGCTTTGAGTTTGAAATTAAAATAAAGTAAAGTTTTAAACAAAGGTAAGAAAAGTGTCGAAAGATGTAACTTGCAGAAAAGTAAATAAAACTTGAAGATAAAATAAACTTGATGAAACAAACTGGTAATTTGAATAACTTTAAAAGAAAGATAGTGTTCAAACGTACATGGTTCCAAATATCAAACTCATTTTCTCTCACACTGGGTACTTAGAGTATTTACAGGAATTTTTGTATAAGTTTTCACACACCTATTCTAAACACAAACTATTCTATTTATATACAAACAAAGTAACTGCCTAGAACGGAAAAATCATAAATAAATGACAAGTGTCAGCCTGCATGCAACTTCTTTTCCTGAACCTTCCATGTGTCCAACTGTCAAAGGTTGCAACTTTTAAATTTGAATTCTCTCCTTTGGTGATGAAACCTTGCACCTCTTCATCTGTCGAAGTCTCGAAGAAGAAAAAACCCTTTCAAAATCTGCCAAATAAAGCTTCTGTCAAACAACTCTTCTCTGTCGAAGTGTCGAAAGATACCCTTATCTTGTCAAATGCCCAGCTACAAACAATTTTCCAAACTTGTCCTGCCAGAAGACTATTTGTCCTTTTGTCGAAGCATTGGAGCTTTTAACCTTGTCAACATTCCTTGAATTTATTCACTTTCATTATTCTTTAACAGAGATGGCTTCAAGTTCCAAATTTCAACATTTCGAAATTATGAGCTTACAAATTTCCCCCCAGCAAAGATGTTTTCGACTAGTTCTGGAGAAATATCTTTTGCTGTCGAAATGACTTTTGACATCCTGTCAGTCTCATTTATTGCAAAGTGACTTTGTTGAGTCCCAAGAAAACACCATGATTTCCACTTTCTGAAAAACGTCACGTCTAGCCCACGTTTACACAATCTTCCATGACCCTATATTTTAGCTAAATCATGGCTCCCTACCAACCGTCACTTTCAATCACCACCAATGGATCAAACGCATGTCCCTATTATTCCAACTGAAAAGTCTTTTCTTTTCTCTTTTTATTATTATTATTTTTTTATTTTTTTTATTTTTTATACCTTCTCATCTTCTATAAATACCACCTTCAAAAACCTTTTTTCTTTTTCACATCCTTAAAACTCTTCTTCCCCCTAACGCAAAAAACTCCATTAAAAACCCCTTTAAAAGCTTTCTGCTCCTCCAGCTCTTCATCTTCTCACACCAATGGCTCCTCCAAAAACTGTTGCTGACCGTAGTGCCAAGAAGACAAAGAAAACAACTGACCTTCCTCCTGCTCATACACTATCTGGACCCATGCAAGTGCAGCAACAACAATACATCCCAGAACCCCCAAATGAAAGGGAGAAAGCAAGCATCTACAGATCTCAGGTAATGATCCCTATCTCAGTTTCTGGAGTTCACCATGCCATGCTAGGTCCCATTTTTGATCCTAATGCTGACCCCAATCGCTTGAAAGATTTTTATCCTTGCTACTCTGCTTCCAAACCAATAGCTGCTAGTAAGAACCCTAGGCCTATCGAAATAACATCTAAAAAACCTGAAATTCCCATAGCTTCGACAGAAATAGATCTTTCTTATTTGAATCAAACTAGGATTTTTAGGAGTCCTCCCCTGACAAAAGATCCTTCAGACTACTTAGCTTGGCTCACTAGAGTCGAAAGGGTCAAAGAGAAATTCTGGAAGAAAACTGGCATCTACGACCTGATCCAACTGTCGAAGGAAGGTCCACGCTATTTCCAGAACATGTTGTTGGCCTCTTTGTATTTCTGGGATAGTACCTTCAACACTTTCCACCTACCCTGTGGTATGGTTACTCCTACCCTTTTCGACATAGCAGCCATCACTGGCCTCAGTCCTTTAGGAGAAATTTTCAACCCTGAACACTTAAATAAAGACCCCATAGGCTTCGACACCAAGCATGCTGGATATTCCGTCTTTATCGCTCATCACCAAGGCGAAGATAATGAGGAAGTATCTGACAGAGAGCACATTGCTTTTCTTACTCTATGGTTAGCTAAATTCGTCTTCTGCACTAGGTCACTCCAGGTTTCCAGAAGTTATATCATCATGGCCAATCAACTTCATAATGGAGTTGCATTTTGCCTGAGTGAATTGCTTCTGGAAAACCTCTACGAATCCCTGAGTAAGAGTGTGAGTAACTTAAAAACCCTCAAGGACAAAGGAAATATCAGTCTCACAGGCCCCTTCTGGCTCCTACAGTTATGGTTGAACGCAACCTTCGAAACCTGCATCCCTGTCAAGATGTCAGTTGACGAAGAAGAGGTGAAAGAAAGGCGCGTCGAATGGCCTAGGATAGTCCAACTAACGCCTACTGATGACAACATAGGTATTCGACAAGCATTCACCAGTTACATAATGATGTTCGCCAAACGTTATAAGTTCACTCCCTCTATGGCACCATTTGCCAACAAAACTGTGGGTCCCAGATGGTTCACAAGACAACTCCCAGTGGAAAACCAGAAAGAAGAAGACTCTTATATATCCATCTGGGAGGCTTTCTTCATGCCAAGGCACCTTTTCTCCCACCACAGTCTCAACAACACCAAAGTGTCTCTCATTGTCTACCAACCTAACCTGGTGGCTAGACAATTTGGGCTAATACAGACGAAGACAAAGCCCATTTATCACAAGAAAGGCTCTATTCTGTTCTACAACTCATTTCAAAATTTCGAAAGAAGTTTAGAATTGTACAACAAATTCTTCGACGCATCTCTGGAAGTTTACCCCACCATCTTTCGACCAAACTTCCTATGTACTGAAGACTTCGACGTTTGGTGGAAGGAGTATTATATTAACAAATTCTTTGATGTAGCAACTTTCACCACTCTCCTGACGAACGCTTTTGCTTTTGTGCAGTATAAGAAGAAGAAAGGTACAGATAAGCATATCAAAGAAATTCAAAATTTTCAAAAGTATTTTGAAACTATTTACAGGCCCAGTGATCTTCGTCGAACCATAGGCGAAGCAACAGTAACTTTAAAACAGAAATTTACAGAAAAATTGGATAGGTTGGGGGTGCCTTCGTACATTCCACCACATGCACGTTACAACTTTGCATTCACCTCCTTTCCTCCAAAGTTCCCTCCACTCCCTTATGCAGAATTTGGTGTGGCCTTGTGCCCTCCATTTCCAGATTGGTTTGTGTGTGGATCTCATTTAAAACTGCTTCGCGAGTCCAGCAAGAAACTTGCCGAACGTGTGGTTCCGACGAAGTATTACTTGGGCAACTTCACTGGGCACCTTCATATTGGGATAGAACATGTTAGTGTGGAAGAACCCATTCTTGAAGGTGTCGAAGAAATTACATTCCTCCTCTTATCTCTAACTCCTTTTATTTTTATATCAATGTTCATGCAATTCTTTCTCTTTCAGCTGTTAGAATTGTCAAGAAAACTGCTGGCGAAGGAACCTCCTCCAAGACAGTCGAAAAATCACCCATAACTGCCAAAAAGGTTTCGAAAAATAGAAACACCTCCTTCTTCTTCTTATTTATGTATCTCAATATTCCTTCATACTGAATATCTCTTCTTTTGCATACTACACGTAACTCGCACACCAGCCAAGAAAAGAAAACAAGAAGAAAAGGAGATGAGTGTCGAAGAGTCTGAGGATGAATCTCCTGAACCTCAACCTCTGAAAAGAAACAAAGGTATGAAAATAAAAACAGTGGCTTCCCAAAGATCCATAGTTCACAGACGAACTCCTCCTGCCAATCTAACCAACAAAATCCCCTCAAGAAGTGAGAAAAGTGGGGACTCAAGCATTCACACTGAGATCCCTCAGGTATTAATTTTCGACTGACAATATTCCTAGTCTTAACTGCATATATTCTTATCTTAAACTTCCCTTTTATGTTCTCTTCAGGTTGTTATTGATGTCGAAGAAACTTCTAAAGTCCAAGAAGAAGTTATTCCTTCTGACTCTGAGAAGACTTTGGCTGAAAGACTTCAAGAAGAAGCCACCCCAGATGCAGGTGTCTATGGACCTCAAACTTTCGACGAATTCGACATCAGTGACTCTGAGTCTTCTGGAAATATTTCTCCCCTTCGCCCAGACTTTATTGTGGAGGAAAAGACAACTCCAGACCAGGACGCACCAACTCAAGGACCCATTGCTGCAACAGAAGTTGAGGAAGCTGCTCCAGGCCAGGACGCACAAGCTCAAGGGCCAAATGACACCACATAGGCTGAAAAAGAAATCGTCGAAGAAGAAGTTGATCTGTCGAATCAACCAGAAACCAACTTGAACCCTGGAGGGAGTACCCAAACTGTTCCTACTCCACCAGAAGTACCTACAGAAACTCCTTTGGATACTGGTTCGACAAGCCTATCACATGAGGAAATTGAAAGCTTGAAAGTAAGAAAGCCTTTGGAATATTTAAAAGCTTTACTCAATTCCAGGTACAACTTCCAAGACTCTTCCCACAGCAGTTCGACAGCTTCAGGGGCTACTTCTGACATTCAACCCATCAGTGTCATCATGGATGAGATTAAGGTAAAAATCCTTGGGGTGGACCTGTTTGAGACTCTGGCTGAAAATCCTTCTGCACAGTATGACTTAAAGAAACTCCTGAAACGAGCCAATCTGCTGGAGGCTTCGACTGAAGAGAGTCGTCTGGTGATGGACCTGATGTCAATGATTGATTCTGTAAGTGCTGACCTGGTTCGTCAAAAG
Source organism: Lathyrus aphaca (assembly GCA_963966055.1). Classification (NCBI taxonomy): domain Eukaryota; kingdom Viridiplantae; phylum Streptophyta; class Magnoliopsida; order Fabales; family Fabaceae; genus Lathyrus; species Lathyrus aphaca. The sequence continues at coordinate 404,134,089 of OZ014523.1, forward strand.
GAATTTTCTCAGAACATCACAGCCAAATCTAGAGAACAAGTCTCAGAATGGAATATCGTAGCTTCTTCGACAGACAAAATTTCAGAGCTGAACAAGCTTTCTGAAGAATACACCAAAGCTGCTGCTGAGTGTGAAAACAACATTCAGGCTTATCAGGCTCAGATTGCTGAACTTTAAAAGAAAATCCTCCACGAGAAGGAACGCCAGGCCACCCTCCAACAGCCCAACCAAGAGTAAATCGACAGTGAACTTCAAAAAGGTCTCCAACATGCAGAATCAGCCCAACAACTTCATAGGGAGATTGACGAACTAACTGTCAGTAAGAGTCTCTGCGAGCGTCGAATTCAGCTTCAGAAGAAAAAATTCGACGAACTCAAAGCCACCTTCCTTCAACAGTAGTTTGTAATAGAAAATAGGAAATTTTATTGTTTTAAGAATTTTTTTTAGCAATTTCATATGTAATGTTATTTTACGCCGTCTGTTTGGCGAAGACAAGTTTTTTATTTGCAATTTCATTCAGTTCCTATTTTTATTTCTTGCAATGTTGGTTTACACTTCTTCAAGTACTTGCCATTTATTTTCAGCACTCTCCTGTCTTTTTCTATTTCTTCGACTTCATATGCACCATTTGAAAAAACTCTTAAAATTTTGAAAGGTCCTTCCCATTTAGGGGACCATTTCCCCATCAATCTATCTTTCTTCTCCATGGGCAAAATTACTTTCCAAACTAAATCATCTACTAAAAAGGCTTTAAACTTTACTTTCTTATTGTAAAACTTTTCGACTCTTTCTTTCTGCCTTTTTATTAATTCTAAAGCATGTAACCTTTCTTCATCTAAATCAACCAACTCATCCATCATCATATTCCAATAAATTTCAGATGGAATCTCATGATGCCTTTGAATTCGTATTGACTGTAAACAGATTTCGACTGGTAACACTGCATCATGTCCGTAAGTTAATTTAAATGGGGTGGAATTAGTTGCCTCTTTAGGAGACGTTCAACAAGCCCAAAGGATTTGATCCAGAGTCTTGTGCCAATTTCTAGGTTTTTTACCCACGTGCTTCTTTATCAGATTTATCACTACTTTGTTGGCTGCTTCGACCTGACCATTTGCTTGGGCATAATAAGGTGTCGAAGTTAGCAACTTAAAACCTGTCTCTTTTGCAAATGCCTGCATATTTCTTCCAGTAAACACAGATCCTTGATCAGTGGTTATGGTCTCTGGTATTCCAAATATATACATTATATGTTTCTGGATGAAGTCTATGACTGCTTCCTGATCTACATTCGTCAGTGGTATGGCTTCAATCCACTTAGTGAAGTAGTCTACCCCAACTAAAATGTACTTCTGCCCTTTTGAAGAGGCTGGTCGAATTTCACCAATCAAATCTAAAGCCCAACCTCTGAATGGCCAAGGCTTTATAATGGAATGTAATTCATTTGCTGGCACATGAGGTATGCCTGCATGAATTTGACATTCTTGACACCCCTTCGCAAATTTGACACAATCTTTCAACATTGTTGGCCAATACATCCCTTGTCGAAATAGTAACCATTTCATCTTGTGCCCTGCCTGGTGGGCACCACAGGCACCACTATGCATGTTCGACAAAGCTATATAAGCTTCAGTCTCTCCTAAGCACTTTAACAAAACTCCTTCTGCAGTCTTTTTAAACAACTCATTTCCAAAAAGTACATAGCTTAAAGCCCTATACTTTATCTTTCTTTCGACTGTCTGGTTTGGATTTTGTAAATAATCCTTGATAGGTTTTCTCCAATCTCCTACCCCTGGATCATCTACATTAAAAATTTCAAAATTTTCTTCATCACCATATCCCAGTCTTATGGTCTCCAAATCAGATGGGGACAGTCTAGTGGATAAAACTTTCCCTCTTACTTCGACAACTTTCATCAAGTTTTCCTTCGACACTCTGTAGCCTGAGGCCAGTTGAGCCAAGTCATTTGCTTCCTGATTTTCTAATCTAGGAATGTGTCTAAAGACTACACTGTCGAATCTCTTGAGGAGTCTGTTGGCTATCACAAAATACATGATCAAATTTTCTTTGACACATTTGTACTCTTTTGTCAGTTGTTTTATCACCAACTCAGAGTCACCCATTATTTCGACCTCTGTTGCCCCCAATTCCAACAATATTTCAAGTCCAGCAATTAAAGCTTCGTATTCTGCCTCATTATTCGAACAACCACCTTCTATTTTGTACTTGAACTTTGTTGGAATTTTATTGGGAGAAATGATCAATACCCCAACACCTGTTCCATTCTTATGACTGGAACCGTCGAAATATAACCTCCAAGGTTTTCTTTCGACATATTTTATTTCATCCCCCAGTATGGAGTGGTCAGCTATAAAGTCAGCAACCACTTGTCCTTTGACAGCTTTTAGAGGCATATATTTTAAAGAATATTCAGTCAAAGCCAAAGCCCATTTTCCAATTCGACTATGTAGAATAGATTTAGACAACATGTGTTTTATTACGTCGAAATGAGAAGATACATATACATCAATGGGTTTTATATAATGCTTTAATTTTGTACAAGAGAAATATACACATAAACATAATTTCTCTATCATACTATATCTAGTTTCAGCATCATTTAAGACTCTGCTGAGATAATAGATGGCTCTTTCGACGCCATGTTCATCTTCCTGACAAAGCATGCTTCCCAATGTTCTGTCAGATGCTGATATGTAGAGCCTCATGCTTCTTTTTCGACAAGGAGATATTAAGACTAGAGGATTTGCCAGATACTCCTTGATCTTGTCGAAGGCATCTTGCTGTTCTTGCCCCCAAGTGAAGCCCTCCTTCTTTAGTCGAAGTAGAGGTGAGAAGGCCTGTGTTTTTCCACTAAGGTTGGAGATGAACCTTCTGAGAAAGTTGATTTTCCCTAGTAGAGACTGCAATTCCTTCTTTGTCGATGGCGCTTTCGCTTCCATTATGGCCTTGGCTTTGTTTTCATTAATTTCAATCCCTTTCTTGTGGACCACAAAGCCTAAGAAATCACCTGCCTGCACACCAAAAGCACATTTAAGGGGATTCATTTTCAAACCAAACTTCCTCATCCTTTCAAAGGACTGTCGAAGATGGTTAGTATGGTCTGAGCCTGAGGTAGATTTAATCACAATGTCATCTATATAAATTTGCATAAACGTTTCAATGAAATCATGAAAAATAGAATTCATGGCCCTTTGGTAAGTAGCTCCAGCATTTTTTAAACCAAAGGGCATGACTACCCACTCATATGTTCCTATTGCCCCTGGACAACGAAAAGCTGTTTTTGGAACGTCTTCTTCAGCAATGAAAATCTGGTTATAACCAGAATATCCATCAAGCATACTTAAATACTCATGACCTGCTGCAGAATCTACTAGCATTTCTGCTACTGGCATAGGATATTCATCCTTAGAGGTAGCTGAGTTTAGATCTCTAAAATCAATGCATACCCTTAGTTTGCCATTTTTCTTAATCATAGGAACAATATTAGCAATCCATTCGACATACCTTGTTGTACGGATGAACTTGCATTTTAGAAGCCTTTTGACTTCCTCTTTGATTTTCGACAGAATTTCAGGTGCAAAACGTCTGGGAGTCTGCTTTATTGGCTTTTTCCCTTCCAGTATTGGCAACTTCAATTCGACCAAATTTTTGTCTAAACCAGGCATTTCGTCATAATCCCATACAAAGCAGTCTTTAAACTCATTCAGCAGTTGGATCATTTCGACTCTGAGTTGAGGATTCATCTTGGCACTGATGTAAGTTGGCCTTTTCTCTGCCCCCAGTCCCAGATTAACCTCTTCCAAAGGATCCTGTGCCACCATTTTCATATTGGTTGGGGCTGGATCTTTTTCAAACCCCAAGGGTTCGTCATCGTAAATGGCATCAAGTCTTTGACTCTGCCCTTCGCCATTAGAATCTTCTTCTAAACTCTGCTTTGTATGTTGTTCCTCAATATTTTCTTGAGGATGTTGTTCTTCGACAACTTGTGTGTTGGCTTCGATAGCCATGTTTCTTACCTCAGCCTCAAGGGCCGCTTTGAGTTGTTTTTCGGCTATATAAGCCGAAATCTTTTCTATAGTTGATGCTTCAGTCATTTTCACTGAACTCACTCCCCCACCCAGTTGGATTGACATGGGCAGTTCCCCAAGTGTAATTTGTCTCCCCAATTACTTCTTTATCCCACTGGAAGCCATGTGTAGGGTGGAGGTACATGGAACAATAGGCGTTGTCGGAGGCTGTTAGGTCGAAACTAGCAGGATTGCATGGTGCTATATGGGCCAGGTTCTTGTCGAAGTTACGACTGGTGACATTGTTCACATCAACTGTGAAGTAACTTTGATCTGCTTCTATGTTTTCGACAATCCCATCTGGCCTCCAGATTGCTATCCTTTGATGCATGGAGGATGACACAGCCCCAATCCCATGGATCCATTCTCTTCCCAACAGCAAGTTGTAATTTGCCTTTGATGCTATCACCACAAACATTGTAGGCCTGGTAATGGACCCTACAGTCAAGTTCAGTCGTATTACCCCCAGTGTTGTCCCTACCTTACCTTCATAGTTGGACAACACCATGTTGTGAGGCTTAGTGTCGGAGTCATCTTTTCCAATCCTCTTTATCATATAATGAGGAATTAAATTCACAGCTGCTCCACCATCTATCAGAATTTTGTTGACACCCACGTTTTCTACCTTTCCTTTTATGAAAAGAGGCTTTAAGTGAGCCTTCATTGCATCATCTGGCTTTTCGAAGAAAGCATTTTGCTCTTCGACACAGCCATTATTCATTATGTAGTAGCATACAGGCTTAAGGCCTATGCTATCATCTGCCATGTCATCCTCTTCGTCTTCGACTTCCATTATCCTGTCATAGTCTCTGGGCAACACAGAAACCACATTGCAGGTTACGTCGAAGGACGCATCAGACTCTGAGCTGAAGTCATCTGTAACTTCTTCATCCACTGGCATTTTGTTGTTTGTTTTCTGCATTTCTGTGGTGCCATTAGATCCATTCTTCTGAGGGGGTTCTTCTTTTGCCAGAGGTCTCCCCTTGCTTGTAGTCTGCACATACTTGCTTGATTCCGCTTCCTTCTGCCCAACCCCTTTGTGTCCTACAGTTTCCCTTTCAATTTTCTTCTGCCTTTGGAATCTTCTCCATTGGGACCTGGACATAGGATTCTTCCCTTTGTAGTTTTCAGAGACGTACTTTGGCCTTGCCTCCTTTTTTACTTCCATTGAGGCACCCCTGTTCACTTCAAAACTCTTCCATCTCTTCTGACCTTGGGCATCCCTTATAGGTTGAACCCATCTGTCGTCATTTGGTCTGTTGGATGGTTTATAGGTGTTGAAACGTCTTTCTCCCACTCCTTGGATATGATGCTCCCTTCTTCTTGGGTCGAACCTTTTATTTCTGGTTGGTGGGAGTGTTCCCCAGTCTCTTTTCCTATGGGTCTTTTCTGCTGCTTCTAAGTCATCAGCTGCTTTTCTGTCGAACACAGCACTGCATCTTGGGCAAAGCATAACTTCTGCATTCTTCCTTTGACACCTCTGGATGAATTCGACAAGACTTTCGTTCTCTTCTGGGTAGACCAGCTTCTGATGCTTCTCTTGACGTTTCTTTCCCTTGTTGGTGTCTGGTCCTACCTTCTGAGTGATTTCCACCATATGAATCCTAGCATTCTGTTCAGTTGTGATTTTCAATTTGTTCATTTTTTCGACTAGTATCATTTCCTCCGGGATATTCTCCTTTGACTGATTCACACTGCCTTTTGGGTGTAAACCCTTATAGATGTATTTGCAGCAGTGTGCAACACCTTCGACAGAATGTTCTTCAGTTTTGATGGTACCACCGTTTATTGGTTCGACAATGAGGGCATTGTCATCAGTCTCTGTTCTTTTGATCTTGTCCTGGCTAAGGCCCTCAGTGGCCTCTTTTTGGACAATGAGGGTTTTGTTATCCTCCTCTTCATTATCATTTTTGGAAGAATCTTCCCATCCTGTGGGTTTGATTTTGTTGATATCCGTTTTGGAGCTTGGTGGTGCTGAATATTTCACCATGAAGTCGAACTTCCCATTTGATTCTCCTAAAGTGTCCCAGATCACCCCCTGCTCAGCATCTCTTTTATAGTTTTTCTTGTCGAAGCTCCTGCCCACCTTGACTGTATTTCTTCCGTCGAAAACTTCAGTAGTTTCAATGGTATTCTCTCTGTCGAAGCCCTCAGAAGCTTTGACTTCTTCCTCCTCAGCCTGGTCTGCAAGGTCATCAGCCCCCTCCACCACATTTACATGGGTGTCGAAGCCCTCAGCAGCCTCTATCATGTTGAAGTTGGTGTCGAAACCTTCAGTGGCCTCTACTATCTCAAAGCTTTCTTTAAACATGACTTCCAATTCGACCATATTCACCATTTCAGGTTCAGCATAGTTGGCTTCCACCACTTGCATGGGATTGGAGTCAATTCTCATCTGTTGCTTAGCTTTGTCTCCAAACTTCAGCCTTCCATTTTGGATTGCATTCTGGACCAGATCCCTGAAAAGGTAACATTGAGAAGTTTTATGACCCAAAAAATTATGGTATTTGCAAAAACCTCTCTTTTTCTGTTGGTCTACAGGAGGCTCCTTAGTGCCTGCTGGTTTTATTAACTGACCATCTTTGACTAATAAATCAAAGATTTCATCACATTTGGTAATGTCAAATGTATAGGTTCTTTTAGGGAACCTGTCATTCTTTTCCACTTCGACTGGATTTTTTCCATTCGACGGGGCTAAAACTTTACAGGAATATGGAGGGCCTTGTTTTAGTTCTGCCAGATCAATTTCTTGCTGGTCGAAAATGACTGGTCCATTTTCGTCATAATCATCTTCTTGAACTATACCCACATAGGCCACTCTTTCCTTCTTGTTTTTATTTGATCTAAATTTTTCATTTTTTAGTCTTTCTATTTGCCTTACTCTATCTGCTAGTTGTGCCATGTCTCTCAAGTACTGGGTATCTAGTTTTTTCTTTATGGAATAGTCTAGACCCCCTGCAGCCATTTCGACTAGTTCTTGTTCCGGCACTTGTGTAAAACATCTGGCTTTTAATAATCTAAACCTATTCAAGTAATCATCTATAGGTTCAGAGAATTTCCTTTTGACACTTGCCAACTCTTTCAAACTTATCTTGGTTTGTCCCATATAGAATTGTTCATGGAACAATCTTTCTAATTGGGCCCATGTGAATATTGAAGTTGCAGGAAAAGAAGTAAACCAAGTGAAAGCATTCTTTGTCAAAGAACTTGGGAAATATTTCATCCTTAAGTTCTCATTATTAGCAATCTCTCCTGCCTCTATCAAATAACGCGCTACGTGTTCTATGGTGGACTCACTAGTATCCCCTGAGAATTTGGTGAATTTGGGGACTTTCCACCTTGGTGGTAATTCTTGTTGTAAAACAAATTCAGACAAGGGGGAAGTATAACTAGGCCTTTGTAATCCTACGTTTACTCCATTTTGCGCCATTATTCTTTCAACCATGGTTGCAATATTATTTTCGACCGGCAGGTTATTGTAACGCATTCTCTGTTGTAATATTTCATCAGCATTTTGGTCTCTTTGGACTATTATTCTTCTTGGTTCCTGTCGAATGGGCTCCTCTACATTAGGCTGTTCAACTATCACCTCTTGGCCCCTGGGATTTTCATGAGGGTTTCCTAATGGCCTTTGGTTCATAGTAAGTTCCTCTTCGACAGGCCTATAGGCAGGATTTTGATTCAATTGCATTCTTTGCTGTGCTTGAGGGACCAAAAAAGTCAGCAATGCGTGCCATCTGTTCTGCCAATATTTGGTTTGTTTGGGTAGTATTTTGTATTAAAGGATTGAACACTTCCCCCATTTGTTGTGTCAATGCCTGCACCATATCATGATTGCTTTCATCCATCTGTTGACGAATTACTTGTGCAGAATGGTTTGTCATAGTGGGCATATGGAAACCTGGTGGAACTTGATTTATTCTATTTCCATTTCCACCATATCCTGATCCCTGCAATGGTGATGACATTTGAACCATAGCATCAGAGAATAATGGTGACGAATTATGTAGGCTTGCCATCATTGAAGTTGGCATTCCATATGGTTGTTCCCTCCCAGTCAAGGGCTGAGAATAATTCAGATATGGCCTGAATGTATTTCCTCCAGGGGGAGGGGTTCCAATGGGTCTGGCGTGTCCCATGATGGAAGAACTAGGCGCATTCTGGGACCCTGAACCCGTTGGTATTGAATCCCCTAATGGAGGCCTAATCTGTTCTAAAACAGGGCCAGAAACTGGTATTGCTCCTGACGAAGGGATGGGATTGGAAACTGGAATGGTTTCGTCAGGATTGTTTGAAGTGTTTGGCAAGTTAGCCATCCTTCTTCCTCTTATTCTCTTTGGTCTTTCTACGTCGGTTACGGCTAGTTTACCGCTTCTAAGAATCATACAACGTAGTAAGGAACAATTTGTCTAAGAAAGTTCTCTATTAGATTTTATTAACTGCACTAGTCCCACTAGGCGTGCCAATTTGTTCGTAGGGATTTCTGGCGAACAACCTCTGGTTAACCAATTTCTCAGAAAACTGGGTTACTTGCAGGACTAACCAAACAAATCCTGGGACACATGTGCAATTTCTTGTCGAAAACACTCTTAGTATGAATAATGATTTTGTGGTTTGTTTTGTTAATGATGTCAAAGTATTCAATGCTTTGAGTTTGAAATTAAAATAAAGTAAAGTTTTAAACAAAGGTAAGAAAAGTGTCGAAAGATGTAACTTGCAGAAAAGTAAATAAAACTTGAAGATAAAATAAACTTGATGAAACAAACTGGTAATTTGAATAACTTTAAAAGAAAGATAGTGTTCAAACGTACATGGTTCCAAATATCAAACTCATTTTCTCTCACACTGGGTACTTAGAGTATTTACAGGAATTTTTGTATAAGTTTTCACACACCTATTCTAAACACAAACTATTCTATTTATATACAAACAAAGTAACTGCCTAGAACGGAAAAATCATAAATAAATGACAAGTGTCAGCCTGCATGCAACTTCTTTTCCTGAACCTTCCATGTGTCCAACTGTCAAAGGTTGCAACTTTTAAATTTGAATTCTCTCCTTTGGTGATGAAACCTTGCACCTCTTCATCTGTCGAAGTCTCGAAGAAGAAAAAACCCTTTCAAAATCTGCCAAATAAAGCTTCTGTCAAACAACTCTTCTCTGTCGAAGTGTCGAAAGATACCCTTATCTTGTCAAATGCCCAGCTACAAACAATTTTCCAAACTTGTCCTGCCAGAAGACTATTTGTCCTTTTGTCGAAGCATTGGAGCTTTTAACCTTGTCAACATTCCTTGAATTTCTTCACTTTCATTATTTTTTAACAGAGATGGCTTCAAGTTCCAAATTTCAACATGTCGAAATTATGAGCTTACACTTAGAAAAGGGAATTGATGAGAAGTGCACGAGAAGCTCGTAAAGGCACCAGGGGTCCCTCTGAATCCAAATTAGATTTGAGTGGGTTGGAGACCCGGGATCCTAAGCTCTCCAGAGGAGTAGGTACTAAATCCCTCCCAACTAAAGATGAATCTCAGCCCCTGGCGACTTCTAACCCAGACGAAACTTCCCAGGATGATCCTAAAACATTGAAGATCCTCTCAAATGAAGATATTTACCAAGCCGGCCTGGAGATTCATTCCTTAATGCAAGATCCCACAGAGAATTCTACACCAGGAGAATTTAAATTATGGTCAAACAACTTTGATGGATTGAGACTCCTCCGTGATCAGCTCAATGTCGTTGAGGACGTCGTTAAAGTAAAATCCATTGGGAAGCAAAAAATCACTCAATACATCAACTCCTATCTGATGAGGTGTGTTGTCCTGGCGTGAGGCTTATTTGAACTATAGTAGTTCTGAAGAAGTTGAACTTAAGCTTACGGGAGAAATCTCTCAATTGAAGGAAACCTATAGAATTCAATCTAAAAAAATAATTGCTTTGATGAAATCTTTAGTTGAAGAGAGGAGGCAAAAGGACGCCATGGAGTCAGAATACAAGTCAACCTTATCTCAGTCTGCTGAGAAATTGAAGCAAGTTGAGGGCCTAAACACTGAGCTTAAAGATTCTCTTAAGAAATCTCAAATTGATATCCTCTCTACTGGTGAAGAGGCTTTTGATAGGGCTAAAGAAGAGGTTTTATGCCTCCACCCAAATTTAGATTTTACATAAGTAGATTACTTCAAGACGGTATAAGACAATCATCTTATGGAGGTGATGGACCCGACAGAGGATAACCCGGGAGAAGCCCTAGTCAATGGTCTTGAAAAGGAAGACGTCCTTTATTGAGATCCTTTTTCATTGAGACCTTTTTTACTCTTTTGCATTTTTATCATGGGAATGTAATAATTCCCTTCTTTTTTGTAATATTTTGGTCTTTCGACTTTTTGGATTTATAATTGTATCCGGTTATCCAGCCCTGTTAAGGCCCTTAATTTTTGCTTTTTCTTTTTTCGTGTCCTCCTCGTAACACCACTTCATTTCCTTCTATGCTTTTGCCCATGACTGAGTGGTCTGTAGGACTGATTTGGGAATTAACTTGATTGGTAGCACACTTTATTCGAAACTTGGTTGATGTTATGGTCTAGAGTGATTCATAAAAATGTTATCCCTTTCCTGGGACATGCGTCTCACGAGCCCGACCACTAGTCGAGATTCAACTATGATCATAGGACGAGTTATCCTATTTACCCCTGTCAACAATATCTTGTCTGTCTCTCCCGAGATTTTTCATCCTAGTACAAACGCGAAAGTGGCGCGGAAAAGGTAGAGTCGTCAGCTAGGCATTTTTATCCCGAAGGAATGAGAAAGGTAATGCTGCACAAACCTAAGGAAAAAGGAAAAGGACGAGGCCTTGCGAACCAAAGATCTGGGTCCGGAAGTCGGTTACGAATTAGGAAGGTATTAACACCCTAATCCGTCCGTCGTACCCGACAGGATCCACACTTGTAAGTCTGATTCAAAGGGTGAGAAATAAGATGCTGTTTGGACAAAGAATTACTATCGGGAATGGAAGTGAAATGAAAAAAGGATCTTGAAAAGAAAATGGAACGAAGGGGGAAAATGTAGGGAAAATAAATAATGTGCTCGAATGGGCCCTACCCCACTGCCTACGTACCTCATCGGGAAAATGAGGATCAGGATCCCCAAGAAGAACAATTTACTATTATGGGGGCTGGAGATGAAGTATATGACAGGAGATTGGACAAAATTGCTGAAAAGTTAAGATCTTTGAAGTCTCAGAATTCTTTGGGCTTCGATGTGATGGATATGGGACTAGTGGATGGGGTGAGAATTCCCCACAAATTCAAACCCCCTTGCTTTGAAAAGTACAATGGTACCTCCTGTCCTCGCACTCACCTGCAGTCTTTCTTGGGAAGGCTTAAAGCATATACCATGGATGAAAAGTTGTGGATGTTCTACTTTGAAGACAATATGACTGGAGCTTCAAGAGAATGGTATTCGCACTTGACCAGAGCTACCATTAGATGCTGGAAGGATTTAGCTGAAGCTTTCATCAGACAATATCAGTACAACCTGGACATGGCTCCCAATAGAACTCTTCTAATGGGCATGTCTCAGTCTTCTAGAGAGAGCTTCAGGGAATATGCCCAAAGGTGGAGACAGCTTGCTGCTGCTGTCCAACCACCCATGTCAGAGAGGGAAATGGCTGACATGTTCATGAATACATTGCAAGGGACCTATATTGATAGATTGGCTGCCTTCTCCTCTACCAGTTTTGCTGATGTGGTCATAGCTGGTGAGAGGATTGAAAGCCTCTTAAAGATGGGCAAAATTTCCGACAGTGGTGCAAGTTCATCCAGCAATCCCAGAAAGCCTTTTGTGGGACCCCGAAGGGCCGGTGAAACAAATTCCATTCATGCAAGCAGGAGCAGGCCTCAGTATGTGCACCGGTCAGTAGCAGCAGTTACCATTCCAGCTCCGATTCCTCAACAATCAGCATATCCTCAACAACAATAACCACAGTATCAACAACAAATTCATTATCCGCAACAAAGGTCGTACAACAACAACAACCAACAACAGCGTCCTTTCCAGCAAAGGCCATCACAAGCAAACAGGGTAATTAACCCAATCCCAATGTCGTATGCTGCACTCTTGCCACAACTCCTAAAGCTCAACCTGGTTGAGTTAAGGACATTGGCACCTCCAGATCCCACCAATATGCCAAAGAACTATGATGCAAATGCCAGGTGTGCATTCCACTCAATCGCACCGGGGCATAACACTGAAAAATGCAGGGCCCTACAGATGAAAGTCCAGGATCTGGTGGACTCAAAAGCTCTCAACTTTGCACCTCCTCCAAATGTCACAAGAAATCCAATGCCTAGTCACAACGGGCCTAGGATTAATGCTATTGAAGAAGGTAAACTATCCACCTTAATCACCAGTGTTGCACAGATCCGAACCCCTCTAGTTGAAATCAAGGCTCAACTGTTAGAATGCCAAGTGTTCCCCGGATGTGAGCTTGGCTGTGGATATTGCAATATTGCCGTCAATGGGTGTGAAAGGCTGAGAAACGGTATAGACGGTCTTATTAAGGATGGTATCCTTCAGATTACAACAACAACAACTACAACTCCAACAATCCCTTCATCAACAATCACAGATACTCCTACAACGTTAGCAACCATTGTTCCAACGGATTCTACTACAACTCCAACAACTGCTCAATCAATCACTTCAAAGGATGCAAGTTCAGTCACCATTCCTGCTACAAATTCAACACCCATCCAGTCAACAGTGCCTTCTACAACATCAGCAACAATTAGCGAAAGTGTCTCAACGGTTACAATATACTATGATCCTGAAAATGTTCCTGCCAACAACTCACAAAATGCTACTCCTTTCAGAGCACCCGTTACCATATACTATGATCCACACACCATTGTGGTCCCCTCTGCAGCTGCTATCAGTCCGGTCACTATCACAGTGCCTGGGCCAGTTCCTTACGAAAGCAGTAATGTCATCCCTTGGCATTATGGCTCAGATCTATACTGCGAGGGGCAGAAAATCACTTTAGAATCATCAACTTCTTCACCTCAGATAGACAATGTGAGGGGAGGCGGAGGCTTCACTAGAAGCGGACGTCTCTTCGCCTCGCAAATACCAAGACCCGTTGTCGGAGCAGAAGCTGCTGCTAAGGCAAAAGGGAAGAGCATGGTGCAAGAAGAACCAGTTCTTAGAGAAACTTTGAAGACTCCTTTTGATCAAGAGGTTGATGAATTTATGAGAATCATAAAGAAAAGTGATTACAAGGTGGTAGACCAGCTTCACCAAACACCTTCCAAAATCTCCATACTATCATTGCTAATGTGCTCCGAGGCTCATCGGAACACACTATTAAAAGTCCTGCACGCAGCTTATGTGCCGGAGGAGATTACCGTCAATTAGTTAGAGGTTGTGGTTGGAAATGTCAATGCTAGTCATGGACTAGGATTTACCAACACTGATCTGACAACGGAAGGTCGCAATCACAACAAGGCTTTGCACATTACCTTGGAGTGTAAGGGTGCAGTTCTTTCTCACGTATTGGTAGACACAGGGTAATCCCTCAACGTCCTGCCCAAGAAAGCCCTTGTAAAGCTGGAGTATGAAGAATTGGCACTACGCCCAAGAAATTTGGTAGTGAGAGCCTTTGACGGTTCTAAGAGATCAGTTCTGGGAGAAATAGAGTTGCCAATAATGATTGGCCCACGGGTTTTCAAAACGACCTTCTTTGTGATGGATATACAGCCTGCCTACAGTTGTCTATTGGGTAGACCATGGATACACGCCGCTGGCGCCGTGACGTCAACCCTTCACCAGAAGTTAAAATTCGAGTGGGAGGGCCAAGTCACTACCATTTGTGGGGAAGAGGATATCTTCGTTAGCCAGCTGGCTACTTTCAAATACATTGAAATGGATGGGGAGATCCATGAAACCATGAGTCAGGGGTTTGAGGCCCTGAATATCAATGAAACATCTGCTGTGCTTGGGACCTCCATCACATCATATCAACAAGCCCGGAAGGTTATTGAGGAAGGTACCACCCAAGGCTGGGGCAAGTTGCTGCCCGTGGAGAAGAAGGAGGACCGATTCGGGTTGGGTTACAAACCAACTCGACAAGATCAACCAGAGGCTGCAAAGGAGCCCAAGTTTGTCAGCGGGGGGATGCTCACCCCGGATTTTGTGAACAATTTGGAAGATGAGTCAGAAGACGAGCTCAACCTGGAAAGTTGGATACGTCCAAGGATCCCGGGGAACCATGTCTCAAACTGGTCTTCCCAGGAAATTATAAGAGTTACTCCTGCAGAGTAATTATTATTTCCTGTTTTTTAAGCATGCATCAAGCCCTGCGTCTTGCCCAAGATGTCAGGACTCATTTTGTAATCGGGCCATCTTGTATTTTGTGCAAAGATCAATTAATGAATATCAGAACATCTTTTGCAAATGAGTCTTTTCTTTTCCGCTCACTGTTTTTCATTCTTTTTTTTTTGTACAAAAATAAAATGGCAATGTTTTTCAAAATAAATAACTTCATTTTCACCTTTTCTAAGCAAGATAAAACTGATCACTAAAATGAACAAATCTAAACCCTTGCAGAAAATGCCCTCCAGACTGCACCGACAACAACACTGCTATGACTTCGTATGACTTTGACAATCCGATTAATCAAACTGATGAAGGGGTTGAAGAAGATTATGAGCTACCTGAAGAGCTAGCCAGGTTGTTGAGACAAGAGGAGAAGGTTATCACTCCTCATCAGGAGGAAGTTGAGACGGTTAATCTTGGTACAGAAGAAGACTTGAAAGAAGTTAAGATCGGGGCCTGCCTGCAAGACTCAGTAAAAGAGCAACTAATTGACATGCTTTGGGAGTATGTGGATGTTTTTGCTTGGTCTTATCAGGATATGTCAGGGTTGGACACCGACATTGTTATACACAAGCTGCCTCTAAAAGAAGACTGCCCGCCAGTAAAACAGAAGTTGCGCCATACTCGCCCAGATATGGCCATGAAGATAAAAGAAGAGGTACAAAAACAGTGGGACGCCGGTTTCCTTGCTGTGACCAGTTACCCGCCATGGGTTGCTAACATTGTACCTGTGCCTAAGAAGGATGGCAAGGTGAGGATGTGTGTGGATTACCGGGATCTGAACAGAGCCAGCCCGAAAGATGACTTCCCATTACCTCACATTGATGTATTGGTCGACAATACAACTCAGTTCTCGGTGTTCTCCTTCATGGATGGATTTTCGGGATATAATCAGATCAAAATGTCACCTGAAGACATGGAGAAGACAACTTTCATCACACCCTGGGGCACATTCTGTTATAAGGTGATGCCATTCGGACTGAAGAATGCTGGTGCCACTTATCAACGGGCTATGGTAACATTATTCCATGACATGATCCACAAGGAAATCAAATGTTATGTGGATGACATGATTGCCAAGTCCCTTACAGAATAAGACCACCTGGTGAATCTGTTGAAGCTACTCAAGCGTCTGAGGAAGTACCAACTGAAGTTAAACCCCAACAAATGCACATTCGGGGTGCGATCCGGTAAGCTACTGGGATTTATTGTAAGTGAGAAAGGGATTGAAGTTGACCCTGATAAATTCAAAGCCATTCAAGAAATGCCTGCACCGAAGACTGAAAAAGAAGTTCGGGGGTTCTTAGGTAGATTGAACTACATCTCACGGTTCATATCTCACCTTACAACAACTTGTGAGCCTTTGTTCAAGTTGTTAAGAAAAGAACAAACGGTCAGGTGGAATGAAGACTACCAAAAGGCTTTTGACAAAATCAAGGAATACTTACAAGAGCCTCCGATCCTTATGCCTTCAGTTGACGGAAGACCTCTAATCATGTACTTGACAGTATTAGAAGAGTCAATGGGGTGTGTGCTGGGCCAGCATGACGAGTCTGGTCGAAAAAAGTATGCAATTTACTACCTAAGCAAAACGTTTACCGATTGCGAACAACGTTATTCACTGCTCGAGAAAACTTGTTGTGCTTTAGCGTGGGCTGCTCGCCGACTAAGGCAGTATATGTTGATCCACACCACTTTATTGATCTCCACGATGGACCCGGTCAAGTACATATTTGAGAAGCCAGCTCTTACCGGACGGGTTGCAAGATGGCAAATGATCCTCACAGAATATGACATTCAATACACATCTCAAAAAGCCATCAAGGGCAGTGTATTGTCTGACTATCTTGCTGAGCAGCCCATTGATGATTACCAGCCAATGAGATTTGACTTCCCTGATGAAGACATCATGTTCATAAAAGCAAAAGATCATGAAGAGCCTATTCACACTGAAGGGCCTGACCCAGAAGAAGAATGGACTATGATGTTTGATGGGGCTGTTAATATGAATGGTCGTGGTGTTGGTGCAATATTCATTACACCTAAGGGAGTTCACATGCCTTTCTCGACAAAGCTCACCTTTAACTACACTAACAACGAAGCCGAATACGAAGCTTGTATTATGGGTCTTGAGGAGGCCATTGACCTCAGGATCAAGACTTTGACTGTATTCGGAGATTCAGCTCTGGTAATCAATCAAACCAACGGCAAATGGTATACTCACCAGGATCATCTGATTCCATACCGGGACTATACAAGGAGGTTGCTTACTTTCTTCACTACAGTCAAGCTTGAGTATATCCCTCGAGATGAAAATCAGTTTGCAGATGCTCTGGCTACCATTTCATCCATGATCAAAGTTCAAGCTGCCAACATTGTGCCTCGGATTTCGGTATCCAGACTTGACAGACCAGCGTACGTATTCTCAGTAGACCTTGCTAAAAATGATAAGCCTTTGTTTCACGACATCAAATGCTTCTTGGAGGATCAAACATACCCACCTGGGGCATCTTCCAATGATAAGAAGACATTAAGAAGGCTGGCTGGTAGTTTCTTCCTGAATGCTGGTGGCTCCCTGTATAAGAGAAACTTTGATATGGTACTTCTCAGATGTGTTGATAAGACAGAAGCAGACTTGTTGATGCACGAGGTGCACGAAGGATCTTTTGGTACCCATGCCGGAGGACATGCAATGGCTAAAAGGTTGTTACGATCAGGTTACTACTTGATCACAATGGATGCAGATTGTTGTGCTTATGCCAGGAAGTGCTATAAATTCCAGATTTATGCAGATAAAGTGCATGTACCTCCCAATCCTCTGAATGTGATGTCTTCACCTTGGCCCTTTGCCATGTGGGGCATTGATATGATTGGAAAGATTGAACCGACCGCTTCAAATGGCCACAAATTCATCCTGGTAGCCATTGACTATTTTACTAAGTGGGTTGAAGCGGCCTCGTATGCAAACGTCACCAGGCAAGTGGTAGCCCGATTCCTGAAGAGAGATATCATCTGTCGGTATGGAGTGCCCGAGCGAATCATTACTGATAATGGTTCCAACTTGAACAATAAAATAATGGCAGAGTTATGTCGGGACTTCAAAATCCAACACCACAATTCTTCTCCTTACATGCCAAAGATGAATGGTGCTGTGGAGGCAGCTAACAAGAATATCAAGAAGATTGTGCAGAAAATGGTGGTCACCTACAAAGACTGGCATGAAATGCTACCATTTTCCTTACATGGGTTCCATACTTCAATCAGAACATCCACTGGGGCAACACCGTATCAGCTTGTGTATGGTATGGAGGCGGTCCTACTTGTTGAAGTTGAATTACCCTCCTTACGAGTACTGATGGATGTCAAACTGAATGAAGCAGAATGGGTCTGATCCCGATACAAACAACTAAATCTGATCGAAGAGAAGAGATTAGCTGCAATCTGTCATGGGCAGTTATATCAGAAGAGAATGAAGAAAGCCTTCGATCAGAAAGTCAGGCTGCGGGAATACCAAGTAGGAGATCTTGTGCTGAAAAGACTCCTCCCTCCTCATACAGACCACAGGGGCAAGTGGACTCCGAATTACGATGGTCCATTCATAGTAAAGAAAGTTTTCTCTGGTGGAGCACTGATGCTCAGTACTATGGATGGTGAAGACTTCCTGTCCCCTGTGAATTCAAATGCAGTTATAAAATACTTCGCATAAAATGACCCGCTGGACATAAAAACATAATGTAAGTCCAGGCAAAAATAGGGCATCCCGGCGAGTCAAAAACAGAATAAGAGACTCGGGAAAAAATAAGGGAAAATAAATAAAAAATGTACACCCGCTGAGTTGAAAAGCCGCATTGGACAACTCAGGCAAAAATGGGTATCCCGGTGGATTGAAAACCCGAAAGGGCGATCCATGCAAAAATAAGGGAATAAGCGAACAACTGCATTCTGAATTCATCTGTATCACCCATGACACAGCAAGCTTTGAAAGGTTAAAGCATCGGTCAAAGTCAGCCATTCTTCAAAATCAAGATGAGAAGAACGTCAATGTCATACAAGTCATAGCAAAAGGGAAGCACTGAAGCGTCATCAACATTGCCAGCATCTTTTTGTTTTCTCGTTTTGTAAGCAATCTCCTCATTTCAGGGGATTTGTTTCTTTGGCTGTACTTGCCAATTCAGGGCACCCCAAATTAATAAAATCAGATTTTCAGTCACATTTCGTCTCGTACATTTTATTTTCATTTGCAAAAATGTCCGATGTCCTTATAAATATTGATTGCATTAATACAGATGCGTCTTTTCTAAAATTAATGCTTACAGGAAATATATTTGCTCCCGGGAGTGTCCGAATTCCTATGATGGAATCTAGTAAGGGATACTTCGGGGTACTTGTGCGTTTTCGTCATAACAGGATTGCAGATGCTCATCCTCCCCAGCTGAGTTGTCAAAATCATCATCCTCGGAGGGATCCTCATGAACATCTCAAGGAAGATCGCTCAATGATCACTCCTTCCCGGCCGAGTGATAAACAGGGAGCCATCTCCCCGCAGAGTCTCAGCCTCTATCCAGAAGAGCAATGTCTGAAGATTTCGCAACAAAGTGATGAAAGCTCCCACAGACCCCAGCTGGGCCCCTCATCATTAAGATAGGTTTATCAGTGACCTGTTTTCCCCAAGCAGTCATACACCTTATCAGATCTACCAATGATCTCGTCCCCAGCGGGGATATCCTTCCAGGCAGATCAGCCAGAGGTCTTCACTGTAGTGGGATCCGAATCCCGGATCGGTATCTTTGCATAAACATAGCATTCGCATCATATTTTCCCCAGAGCATAGCATTCCGTCTAATACGGAGCATTATGGCAAAAATCAAACATATTTCATAATCACAAGCCATGTTTGAATCAATCACTTGTGAATGCCGACATTCCATCAACGATATACAAAATACCTCTCAAATTCCCCAGCAGAAAGCCAAAGCATTTCCTTTGCATTCCCAAAAATACAGATACATGCTCCTTTCGGCACTCGTCCGTGTCATCTTATCCCCACAGATCTTCAGAATATCTTTTGCACTCGTCCGTGTCATCTTTCCCCAGAAAGTCTCCAGGACCTTTTCTACAAACAGATACTTCCACATAACGGATACTTCTTGACACTCGTCTGTGTCATATCCCCAGCAGTTGCCTAAAACCTTGCTCATTATGCTTTCCAGACACTCGTCCGTGTCATCCTATCCCCACAGAGCGTCAAAATATCTCTTACACATACACTTCCTTTTATGATGCTCGTCTGCATCATACTCTCCCCAGCAAGGTGAACACTCGTCTGTGTCTCACTCATACTTTTTACTCATACATGTACTCATCCGTATCTTGTATACACCTCTCATTTCCCCTCAGAGTCAACACTCGTCCGTGTTCTTAGTTAACCAGTTGATACTCGTCCGTACCATCATCTCTGAACATGCGTCAGCGTTTGTTTCTACTGATACTCGCCTGTATCATGGTCTTAAGGATGCTCATCCGCATCTTTAATCCATACACAACGTCAAAACACTTATACCCTTTTCTTTCTTGAATTTAGACACTCGTCCGTGTCTACCATTCCCCAGAAGAGTTCCCAGCAAATCCCCAGTAAAAGCAAATTTCTTTTCTATCTGACATTCATCCTATGTCATGATACTTTCGGCAGCCGTACCCTTCCAGGTGATCGTCCTTCACCTCTTGATGATCGTCCTTCATCATTCCTCCAACGGAGTCTCTACTATTGGAACCCTCTTCTATCCGACATTCGTCCTATGTCGTGATATTTTTAGCAGCCGTACCTTGCTAGGTGATCGTCCTTCACCTTTTGATGACCGTCCTTCATCATTTTATCCGATGGCCGTCCCCATTGTTGATCTTGTTATCTGACATTCGTCCTATGTCATGATAAACCCCGAGAGCAGCCGTACCCTGCTAGGTGATCGTCCTTCAACTCTTGATGATCGTCCTTCATCATGATTATCCGATGGTCGTCCCCATCGTCGACTCTTTCTATCTGACATTCGTCCTATGTCATGATACGTTCGGCAGCCGTACCCTGTCAGGTCATCTTCCTTCACCTTGGTTGACCGTCCCTCATCCTTATCCCCAACAGAGCAGCCGTCCCCTACTAGGTGATCGTCCTTCACCTTTGATGACCGTCCCTCATCATTTATTTCTCCAACCTGATGGCCGTCCCCATCATTAACTTTACCTTTGATCCCCAGAGAATCTTTGTTTGATGGCTTTCCCCATCATAATTTCTCTATTTTCCCTAGCATGTCGGTCGTCCCCGTCATTACTTTATCCCCAGCAGTCGTCCCCTGCTCGGCAGTCGCCCTCCGTCGCCTGCACTTTATAATCATACTTTACTTCCTTCTACAATCTATATACCTTTTCTTCTTCATAACCAGTGAGTGCAAATTTTGGACTGTCTTTGGTATTCAACCACAAGTTATCTTGTTTGCCTGTTAAGCCAAGCGCTTACATCCTGCACAGCTAACTCATGCTTGAATAGGGGCAGCTGTAAACACCCCAAATTTGCCCTCACTCATTTCACCATGGCTTGTGATTTCTTTTCATTTGCATAAGTTCAATCATATTATCATCATATTGCATTATTGCTTCACTGCATTGATTCAAAGTCATCTGCATCTAGGGTTTGTGATCTGAGTCATCCCTGAGCTATCTGAGCCACCCCAAAGGTCTTCAATCATCTCAAGAGGGTCCATGAATGTTCAAACATCATATCATATCCTCCCAAGATCAAGAAAGCCAGAAAATCACAAGAACTGAGAAAGGCATGGAAGTAGAGCCAGGTTTAACTGCACAGATGACCTAAAATTAGGGTTTTGGTTTTAGAGGCCATAAATCCAAATTTTTTTGTCATTCTTGTTTCTATTGGTCTCTATATGATATAAGGATCATGCATACCAATTTTCATGAAGAAACTCAATTGGGAAGGCATCTGATCAATAGATGACTTCTTGAGCAAGTCAGTGCAAAATCAAGGCATCTGAGGCCCCCAATCACCCATCTAAAGGGTCTTCTCCATCATTTTGAGTATATATGATCTTTATTTGATCTTATAAGAAGTTATAAGTTCACAAAATTGAAGAATTTCAAGCCATTTGCAAATTTGCCATTTTGGGAAAGTGACTTGTAATGCAAACTTGCCATTTTGGGAAAGTTTTTAAACCTCCTCTTTTTTAACCAAAACGGCTTCAAATGAAAAGTTCTTGGTCATGAAAGTTGTAGATTGGATCATTCCCTTTTCAAAAAGTACAAGAACTTGATCTAATTCATCATAGAACCCAAGTTATGGCTTGTCAAAGTTGGGAAAAATCACATAAATTTCACTTTTACACCAAAGAGGGAAACTTGCAAATTCTTATGCCAAGCATTTTTGTGACCTCAAACACACTTCTACATGTCTTAACTCATAATGCATTTCCTAAGGATCAAAATTGGCCCAAGAATCATTTCATCCCATGCCTTGAACATCAAGAAATTCAAAAGGGGCCAAACTTCATGAAAATTGCAAAAGGGCACATAGTCTTCCACAAGCTTGCTGAATCACCTCAATTTCGAATCTATGGCTCTCCTTGATCTATGCTGAGCCAGGACAAGCCAAAAGCCAGCTGCAAAACCAGCCCATACCTCAAGTACAAAACTTTTGACATTTTGGCAACTTGCCCATACCAATCACCATAGGCCACCACCCACTCTCTGACCTATCACAGCTTATTATGTGGATCAAAACCAAGCCAAAACACACAACATTGAAGCCTAACACTTGAGAATCCACAGCATACACAAAATCCCCCAAATTTGCAAAAGCCTTCGAAACTCATAGCTCAACCATCAAACTCCAAGCTTTTTCCACCATTCAACTCCATAAACATCACTGATCATTTCCCACCCTTCATTTTGCTTTAAAACTCACCATATCAAAAATACGATTTTGACATTTCATGAACTGAACTTCTGCCAACTTCATTTGGAGGCTATTTAAACTCCAAACAAGCATTGCAAGCTCTTGAGGGGAGTCATTGGAGTGGGTTTGAGGCAGAGAACTGGCCAAAAAGCTCCTGTTTCGAAAGCTCAACTTCAGGTAGCCATGGCATTTATTTTTCCAGAACCTTCATTTTATGTTATAGAATGATTCTATGTGTTCCCCTGATTGCCATGATATATTTGGTTTCGAAAATAGTTGAGAAATAAACATTTCATAAGCTTCTGAAATTTTTGAGATGTTTTCCGATTTGCTTCGATTCATGTTCTTAGTGATGAATAAATGAATTTTGATGGCTGATTCTTGTTGGGGTTGATGTGAGGATCATTTCTGGAGAGTTTTAGGGCTTGGGGTTGCGTATTGAGTGAGATAGCTTGAGAGGCTAGCCAGAGAAGATGACCGGAACACTGTTCCGGTCACCTGAAAGTGATTAGGGTTCAGATTAGGGCTTAATTGCATAATTAGCGTAGTTTGAATTCTGGCCCTTGGATAGCGCGCGAAGTCAATTCCCTCCCTTTTGAGTTTGAACCTGGGCCTTTGGATTGGCTGACTTTCTCATTTTCTCATTTTATTTAATATTTATTTCATTTGTTTTCTATTTATTTGAACGAATTTTTAAAAAATAGCAAATGATATCAAAAAATTCTGAAAATTTTTATCCAAGCTTTTATTAATTTTCAGAAACCAAAAATATTTTTATTTTTATTTTTTGCATTAAAAATTATTTTTAAATCATTTAAATGATTATTTTTAATTAGTTAATGAGAATTAATTAATTAAAAATACATTTAGGTATTTAAAAATTCCAAAAAAATTCAGATAGCTTTTTGATACATTTAGAAACATTATCAAACCCCTCACACAAATTTATTTTTGGTTCTTGACATATTTTGACATTTTTCTTTGGATTTAGGGTTCTTAAAAGTCAATATTTTTACCCTAACTTGGAAAACTCTTTTCTGCCTAACCATGAAGAGTTTGATAATGGTTCTTTTTGCATTGCATTCCTCATGTCATGTAGTTTCTAGGATAAAATTGGTTTTAATTTATTCTTCATTTTCAATTTGTTTTGCATTTATCATTGAGAGGTACCTTAAAACCCTAGCAAACTTGAGAAAATCATAACTTCCATTAGGTTAAGATTTAGGTTTCCTCCTTTGGGCAATGAACTTGTATAGATTTAGGGTTCCTTTGATCCTATTTTCAATTTTTTATCTCATGTCTTGCTTCTGGTTTTGAATTTTGTATTGCATGTTATGTATAAACCCTAATTTTTTCCTTCATTTGCATTCATCCTTCATATGCTTGCATACATGAACTTGCCATGACATTTTATGCATTCACATGACTTCTAAGACATCTTAGGACACATTAGAATCATGTTTGATCATTGCATCATCCATTTTCCATGTTTGGCTTTCATTTCATTTCATGTGCATTCATGAGCTTTCATGCCTCTCATATGCTTCATATGCATTCTCATTTCTTGTATGATCACTCACACTTCATGACATACATTTACATTATCCCTTAGCATCATTTACATCATGAATATGCTTCTAGTTTTGGTTTGTATCCTTGCATCCTTCTTATTTGCATTTCATTTCATTTCCTTTTGCTAACTTTTCAGGTGGTAAGTCATTGAGAAGTGAATTTGCCTTCACTTCTCATAATCTCTTCTCATCTCTCTTATGCATCATTGCTGCATTTTACTTTTGTATTAGAGTGAGCTTGCTCATTCATGTTCCCTCCTCACTTTCTTTCTTCAAGCAACTTGTCTTCTTAAGTGAAGCAAGTTGTCTTGCTTCTCTATGTTTCTCCTTCTTTTCATCCTACTTCTTCCATGGTGGCTTTTCTCTTGAAGATCTCTTGCAAGCCTCATAAACCCTAGGAACACCCAAGCATGATCAAAATTAGGGTTTGATTAGTCCCCCATTAGTTTTACCTTTGTGTCATCTCTTGTGTCTTCTCTTCTCACCTCATAATCAAGGACTAAACCTTAAAGGTTTTAAGGCTTTGTGATTAAGGTTATGCCTGCATCCTTCTCTTAGGATGGAATGTATAACTTTAATCCTAAATGTTAAACCCTTAATATGTTTAAATCCTTTAATCAATCCATCTAATAATCACTAAGACATCAAGCTTGTAACTTGGGCCTTGCATTAGGGTTCTAATTCTTCCTTAATTGGTTAAGAAGGACTAACCCTAGTGTTAATGGACAAGTCCCCCTCAAGTTGTCTTACAAACCATAAAATTCACTTCTTAATCTTACCCTTAACTAAAATTCACTTTAATAAAGGCTTTGTTTTGTCATGAGGTTAATCCATAATCATGGATTAAGTTGAGGAGCCTTTCTCAGCTTAAATGTTCTCATCTATTATCCTTATATTAGGATGGTGTAATGAGTCCATTAAATCTGAAATTCTGTGATCAGGTACGAGATGTCGAATGAGATGTTTAAACACTTGAAGACTTAACTAAAACTTAAAGTGCAGGAAAATTAAACAACACAGAAATTTGTTAACCCAGTTAAGTGTATAACCACACTTACATCTGGGGGCTACCAAGCCAGGAAGGAAATCCAATATAAGTAATATTAATTCTAGACTTAAACCACTCAGTTTAATCTTTCACTTAATATCTACCCAATGCAATTTCTACCTAAGACACAACTTAGATATGAGTACCAACTCACTCCCCCTCAATCACATAGTGATATGTTTACAAGTTTAATAAAATTGAAGTCATACTTCAAACAAAACAGCTTGATCTTACTTCACAGTTTCAATCAAGACACAAATACACTTTTGCTTAAAAGCTCATAAAGTGGTACACATAAACAACCTGCTATTAAAACACAAACACCCTATTTTGTCTTCTCAAATTCGTACTCTATTCTGAGAGTTTCTGTTGCTTAAATAGGTGTTTGGATTTTGGGCTTTCTGTAGGTTTATCCAATCCTGATACGCATACTGCCATCACTTTGAATTAGGGTTTGTTACTTCCTTGATTCTAGGTGATTCAGTTCTTCTGACTATACTGAAGTCATATAACAATTCTCCCTACAGATGCGCCTTCTTCTGTTTTATCCATCCATAATTAATTCCAGATAACTTCCCTGAATTTACTCAGTTCTGTTAGTCATTAATTAATTCTGGTAGCAGGTTTGAGATGTCACAACATCTGGTGTGACATCCTGAAAACTGAACTTACTTCATGTACTGATACAATGTCACAACATCTGGTGTGACATCCTGTAAACTGAACTTGCTTCATTAACTGATACAATGTCACAACATCTGGTGTGACATCCTGAATTAAGTTCATTTACTTATACTCTGTTTGATAATGTCACAAC
The DNA here is from genome assembly GCA_963966055.1 of Lathyrus aphaca. NCBI lineage: Eukaryota > Viridiplantae > Streptophyta > Magnoliopsida > Fabales > Fabaceae > Lathyrus > Lathyrus aphaca. The sequence continues at coordinate 404,159,938 of OZ014523.1, forward strand.
ATCTGATGTGACATCCTGAACTAAATTTAACACTTCTTGTTGGTCAAAAATTCTGCCAATTCTAAACATCTACAAACTCCCCCTTTGGCTAATTTTTGGCTAACATACTTTTCTGGTTTATCAGAGTGCAACAGAGTTTCTTTTATCAGAGTACAACAATTCTTTTCTGTTAGGTCATGTGTGAGTTTACTCCCCCTCAAACATACATGTGTTCAGACTTGTTGCAACAAAAAATTTTCATTAAAATCACAGCTTTAGTTCAGAAGCAAACAAAATTCATTTTTCATTAATCAGTAAGCTGCATCATACATTGTTGTTGTTGTTCAGTTCTGTTCAGTTCTCTTCTCCCCCTTGTTAGACATAAATTGGAGCCAAATTCTTTTTCATTGACAGAGAGAATTACAAAATCAAAACCAAAATACAATGCTGAAGCAGACATTACATATTCCTCACATACATATTTCACTCAGAATCATCATATTCAGTGTCTTCCTCTTCTTCAGTTTCCTCATCAGAAGCAGCAGCTTTCTGAGCACTCTCTTCAATCTCCAGCCTTTGGATAATCTCCTCAAGCTTCTGCTTCCTGGCATCCAGCTCTTTGCATGTGTTCTTCAGCTCAGCAATCAAAGCAGCTTTTGAGATTGGAGACTTTGCCTTTGAAGGACCAGCAGATGTCCCAGAGGGAGCTTCAACATCAGCTGCATGATGACTTAAGAATAGCTTGTAGTGGAAAGCCAGAGGACTTTCTCTTTTGCAGATGGAGTCCTTCTCAGTGAGGATACCTGGATATTGACTAAGCATAATTCCACACAGCAAGGAAGGGAAGGCAATTGGCAGCTTTGTTGCAGATGTTCCAGCATGCTTCAATGTCTGATAAAAAATATAGGCCCCAAAATCCAGCTTTGTTTGGGTGCCCACAACATATATGAACCTGCCCAATCCAGTTGCTATTGAGGAGGTGTGGTTAGTAGGAACCCAGTTTGCAGTGCCAATCCTATGCAGCATTGCATACTTTCTTGTTAGCAAGCTAACAGAAAGTTTCCCTTTAACTGGCCAAGTCTTGACCTGATTTGCAGTGATGACCTTGCACACCTGGTTATCTGTCTTTCCTAACTCATTAGGTCCATCAGATTCTCTTCCTAGATAGTGGTTGATAACCCTAGGAGAGAATTCCACACATCTCCCTCTTACATATACCTTTCTGAAGTCAGCAGACTTACCATCAGCACAATCTTCTTGGAGGTTGACAATAAATTCCTTGACTAGCAGCTCATAGCAAGGAGAGAGATTTGATACTGTTTTGAATAAGCCAGCAGAAGAGATAAGATCAATTACCTCAGTGCACTCAAGTGCATTGCTGCTCAGCTCTCTTTCAAGTGCTACCCTTCTTTGGTAGACAAATTTCCATCTGCTCACACTTGACACATGATGGAATGAAATGTTGTCCAGAGGAGCTTCTGGAACAGCAGTTGAGGACCTTGAGGGTGCTGGTTTCTTCTTTGGTGGGGATGTTGGAACATCCTCTTCAACATCTGAATCTGGAGGAGTGACAGCTTTCCTCTTCTGTGTATTCACCTTGCTCAATTGTTTGGTAGGACCAAAAGCAACTTTAGCTTTATCCTTCTTTGGTGTAGGTTGCTTCTTCTCAGGAGTTGTATGTCCTGCATTCTTCTTTTCCTTCCTAGTCCTAAGCCTTTTGGTTATGATAGGGTTTATAGAAGCAATGATTTATGTATCAGAATCATGCTCTATGTTTACAACAGGAGGAGGTTGAGCAGTCTCCTCTTCAGCAGGTGGATCAACAGAGGCTTGATCTTCAGTGGAGGCCTTGTGCTGGTCCTCAGATGTTTCATCATCACTATCAGTGGAGGCCTTTTGCTGGTCCTCAGATGTTTCATCAGCATCATCAGAGGAGGCCTTTTGCTGGTCCTCAGATGTTTCAACATCTATTGGGACATCCTGTTGAGCAGGAGTGTCCTCTTCAGCCTGATTTTGTTGTTTTTCTTGTGGAGCTGGCATGGTGTTCAAAGGGATAGATATTCCACTCACAACTCTTTGCTCAGACAAAATCTTGTTCACCAGTTCCTTTATAGAATCATCCACATATTCAGAAGCTTTTGGAGTGGTGTTTGATGATGAAGGCTTCCCTTTGACTTTGCTAAAAACAGGTTCCTTTTCCCTTCTCACAGTAGGGGTTCTTGGCTTTTGAGCAAGAGGAACACTTCCTCTGATTTCATCTATTGGAGTTGAATCCATGGGTACCATAGAGATGGGGGTTGCATGTACCACATCTTCTTTGTTGAGGATTTCTTCAGAGAGGTTAGGGTTTTGATGTTGAGCCATTTTCGAATGTGGTGAAGAAAGAGATTAAGATTGGTTGAGTTTGATGATCTCTGAAAGTTAGCTATAGCATGCAAGTTGTTTTGAGAGAATGATGAGAAGATGAATAGTTAAAATGAAGCTGATATTCTTATAAGAGCCGTTACTTGGAGAATTTTTAGGAGTGGAATACACAAAGTGCTTGACCAGACTGGTGTTGCCATCTGGTGATTATGCCACACGATGTCATATGACATGTTGGCACATCTCCATAACTGCTAAACTTCACATAAGCATATCCCCAATTTACCCCTTAGGTTTTCAAATTGGGTAGCATCCAAAGCTTTAGTAAATATATCAGCCAATTGCAGATTTGTAGCTACATGTTCCAATGAGATCACTTTCTCTTCCACAAGATCTCTGATGAAATGATGCCTGATATCAATATGCTTGGTCCTACTATGTTGGATAGGATTATTTGATATGTTAATAGCACTTAAGTTGTCACAGTACAATGTCATGACATCTTGTGGGACATTGTACTCTGTGAGCATTTGCTTCATCCAAACCAACTGTGAGCAACTGCTTCCAGCTGCAATATATTCAGCTTCAGCAGTAGATAAGGATACACAATTTTGTTTCTTACTGAACCAAGAAATCAAATTGTTTCCTAGAAAGAAGCATCCTCCTGATATGCTTTTTCTGTCATCAGCACTTCCAGCCCAATCAGCATCACAGAAGCCAGTGAGAATTGGTTTGCATCCATGAAAGTACATTATGCCATAGTCACAAGTACCATTAACATATTTCAGAATTCTCTTGACTTGGTTTAGATGACTAACTTTTGGATCAACTTGATATCTTGCATATACACCTACTGCAAAGGCTATGTATGGTCTGCTAGCAGTCAGATATAATAAGCTTCCAATCATACTTCTGTATAGGCTTTGGTCTACATTCTCACCCTTGTCATCTTTAGTCAGCTTTAAGTGTGTGGGGGCAGGAGTTCTCTTATGAGTAGCATTGTCCATCCCAAATTTCTTGACAATGTTCTTAGCATACTTGCTTTGGGAAATGAACATGGAGTCCTCCATTTGCTTTATTTGAAGTCCAAGAAAGTAGGTTAATTCTCCTACTAGGCTCATCTCAAATTCAGATTCCATTTGAGTGACAAAATGTTTAACCATCCTGTCTAACATCCCTCCAAAAACAATGTCATCTACATATATTTGAGCAATCATGACATTTCCTTCTTCATCTTTAACAAACAAGGTTTTGTCTATTCCACCTTTCCTGTACCCTTGCTTGATAAGAAAAGTAGTCAGCCTTTCATACCATGCTCTTGGAGCTTGCTTCAGTCCATAAAGAGCCTTCCTTAGTTTGTACACATGATTTGGACAGCTTGGATCAACAAATCCTTTAGGCTGTTCTACATATACTTCTTCATTAAGATATCTATTTAGAAAGGCACTTTTCACATCCATTTGAAACAGCTTGAACTTCAAGATACAAGCAATTCCTAAAAGTAGTCTGATTGATTCAAGCCTTGCTAATTCTTGGATAGTTCTATTCTTCCTCTCAACAATCCCATTCTGTTGAGGAGTGATTGGTGAAGAGTATTCATGATTTATTCCTTCTGAAGAACATAAATCTAAGAATTTTTGATTCTCAAACTCCTTTCCATGGTCACTTCTTATTCTGATCACACAGCTGCCTTTTTCTCTTTGTATTCTTTGGCATAAATCTTTGAATACATCAAATACATCAGACTTTTCTTTGATAAAATTTATCCATGTATACCTTGAAAAGTCATCAACCACCACATAGGCATACCTCTTACCACCAAGGCTCTCAACCTGCATAGGTCCCATAAGATCCATATGCAATAATTCCAAAACTTTGGAAGTTGTCAGATGTTGGAGTTTTGGATGGGACATCTTGGTTTGCTTGCCTATTTGACATTCACCACATATTTTGCCATCATCAATCTTCAGTTTAGGAATACCTCTCACAGCTTCCATAGATATGATTTTCTTTATGCCTCTGAAATGAAGATGACCCAGTCTTTGGTGCCATAGTTTCACTTCTTCTTCTTTGGCTAAAGAACAAGTTGAAGTGAGACTGAAGTCTCGAGGTTCCCACATGTAACAGTTGTCTTTAGATCTGGCTCCTCTCATGACAACCTTCTGTTCTTTATTAGACATTATGCATTCAGTTTTGGTAAAGTTTACACTGTACCCTTGATCACATAATTGACTTATGCTGATCAAGTTAGCAGTCAAACCTTTTACCAGCAGCACATCATCTAGTCTTGGTACATCTGGACAGTCCAAGGTCCCAACTCCCTTGATTTCTCCTTTAGCTCCATCTCCAAAGGTTACATATCTGGATGAATATGACTTTAAGTCTACTAGCAGATTCTTCAATCCAGTCATGTGTCTTGAACATCCACTGTCAAAGTACCAGTCTTCTTTAGCTGATACTCTTAGAGATGTATGAGCTATATATGCAACGCCCTTCTTTGACCATTTGTATTGAGGTTTCTTTTGATACCTCTGCCCTGTGCATTGTCCATTAGTAGAGCTCCAAGGTTGTTTGTTGAACTTGTTCTTGGGCATGTAGCTTTGATCAACATGAAGACTAGCTTTAGGTACCCATACTTTCTTGATGACTTCTGTCTTCTGCTTGGGGGGTTGCTGATATCTTTGATGTTGATGTCTATGCAGCACTTTCTTGGTAACCTCTCTCTTTTGCTTAGGATGTTGCTGATACATCTGATTTGGATATCCATGCAACTTGTAGCAATGAGGTTTGATGTGTCCAAACCTTCCACAATGATGACATCTCCATCTTTGATACTTTTTCTTCATTATATTCTTTTCATGATGTTGAGACATCTGTTGGAACATTATGTTTGAATTTGTGTTCTTTTCATGATGTTGAAGCATCTGTTGGGACATCTTGTTTGATTGTATGGAATTTGAAGTAGTTTTGCTGGTGCTAGCTGCAACCTTATGAACTTTGTTAAATCCCAGTCCACTTCTATCCCCTGAATGCTTATTGTTGTTGAGAATAACATCCAGTGTATTTGAGCTACTGTTCAGCATTCTAACAGATTTGGACATATGCTCTAACTTGGAGTTGAGAAGGCTTAATTCACTTTTCAAGGTGTCAATGATCTCTAGATCACTTGTTTTTTCATCCTTTAGTGCCTCAATCTGCTTCTTCTGCTTTATACTCTCCATGCATATTTCAGTGCTCCTTTTAACCAGTTCTCTGTATGATTGCTCAAGCTCTTCAAAAGTAAGCTCCTCATCACTGGATTCACTTTCAGATTCACATAATCCAGCTAGAGCAGTGATATGCTTAGCTGATACTTCTTCTGAATCACATCCTGAGTCTTCATCAGACCAGGTTACAGAGAGACCTTTCTTCTGCCTTTTTAAATAGGTAGGACATTCATTTCTGATGTGTCCATATCCTTCACATCCATGACATTTAATCCCTTTATCTTGATTGGTCTTTTCATCATAATTTGACCTTCTATTAGCATCATAAGGTCTTTTATTCTCAGAAGAGTTTGAGTATCTTCCACTTGGTTTGGACTTGTCTTCCATTTTTCTGAGAATCTTTTTGAATTGTCTTCCAAGCATAGCATGGTTTCTGATAAACTTTCTTCAGGTTCTGCTTCATTATTTTCTTCTTCTTTATCAGTATTTGACACCAAGGCTATGCTTTTGTTCTTCTTTACAATTGTGTCATTCATTCCCATCTCAAATGTTTGAAGGGAACCAATGAGTTCTTCAACCTTCATTGTGCATATGTCTTGTGCTTCTTCTATTGCTGTGACCTTCATGTCAAATCTTTTTGGTAAAGATCTAAGAATTTTTCTTACCAGCTTTTCATCAGTCATCTTTTCTCCTAAAGCACCATAAGTATTGGCTATTTCCAAGATGTTCATGTAGAACTCATGAATTGTCTCATCTTCCTTCATTCTCAAGTTTTCAAACTTGGTGGTGAGAAGTTGAAGTCTTGACATCTTCACCTTTGATGTTCCTTCATGAGTTGTTTTAAGAGTGTCCCAAACATCTTTGGCCAGTTCACAGTGATGCACAAGTCTGAATATATTCCTATCAATGCCATTGAATAAAGCATTTAAGGCCTTGGAATTGCCAAGTGCTGAGTCTTCTTCCTCCTTGCTCCATTCTTCTTCAGGTTTCAACACTTTTGCTCCATCTTTGTTGTCTTGGATAGGGTGTTCCCATCCTTTGTTGACAGCTTTACAGGCCCTATTGTCAAGTGATCTTAAGAATGCTATCATTCTTGGCTTCCAGTAGTCATAATTAGATCCATCCAATATAGGTGGTCTATTTACTGATCCTACATCTCTGTCCATGTTTCCAGAATTTGCAGTCCCTAGATCTCACCCAGTATAAACAGGCAGGGTGCCTGCTCTGATGCCAATTGAAATTCTGTGATCAGGTACGAGATGTCGAATGAGATGTTTAAACACTTGAAGACTTAACTAAAACTTAAAGTGCAGGAAAATTAAACAACACAGAAATTTGTTAACCCAGTTCAATGTATAACCACACTTACATCTGGGGGCTACCAAGCTAGGAAGGAAATCCAATATAAGTAATATTAATTCTAGACTTAAACCACTCAGTTTAATCTTTCACTTAATATCTACCCAATGCAATTTCTACCTAAGACACAACTTAGATATGAGTACCAACTCACTCCCCCTCAATCACACAGTGATATGTTTACAAGTTTAATTAAATTGAAGTCATACTTCAAACAAAACAGCTTGATCTTACTTCACAGTTTCAATCAAGACACAAATACACTTTTGCTTAAAAGCTCATAAAGTGGTACACATAAACAACCTGCTATTAAAACACAAACACCCTATTTTGTCTTCTCAAATTCGTACTCTATTCTGAGAGTTTCTGTTGCTTAAATAGGTGTTTGGATTTTGGGCTTTCTGTAGGTTTATCCAATCCTGATACGCATGCTGCCATCACCTTGAATTAGGGTTTGTTACTTCCTTGATTCTAGGTGATTCAGTTCTTCTGATTATACTGAAGTCATATAACAATTCTCCCTACAGATGCGCCTTCTTCTGTTTTATCCATCCATAATTAATTCCAGATAACTTCCCTAAATTTACTCAGTTCTGTTAGTCATTAATTAATTATGGTAGCAGGTTTGAGATGTCACAACATCTGGTGTGACATCCTAAAAACTGAACTTACTTCATGTACTGATACAATGTCACAACATCTGGTGTGACATCCTGTAAACTGAACTTGCTTCATTAACTGATACAATGTCACAACATCTGGTGTGACATCCTGAATTAAGTTCATTTACTTATACTCTATTTGATAATGTCACAACATCTGATGTGACATCCTGAACTAAATTTAACACTACTTGTTGGTCAAAAATTCTGCCAATTCTAAACATCAACAAAATCCTTAATTATGGCTTAAACTCATTACTTAACACTAAACAAAAACTCCAAAAACATCTAAATAATGACAAGTAAGTTAATGATCTTAATCCTATATCATGGTGATTAAATGTGAGGTGCTTACTTCATACTTAAGGTATTCGCATTACCCCTAATCAGAGGGAGGATGTGACGAGTTTACTAACCCTTGGTTTAGGCTTAAGCTCATTAACTTATGACAAACTTCAAAAAGCAATAAAAGATTGAAAACACAAAAACAAACAATAATCGTCTCCTCCGGGATTCTTTTCTCACCTCATTCACTCACAAACGAGAACTCGCTTCTTCCGTCTACTGCAAGACAATTTGCACCTGAGCCAGACAGGTCATACACTTGAGCATAAACAAGTAAGCAGTTCACAGGTCAATTTATCTTTCAGTCTCTTTGAGTCGAACTACGGTGTTCTGACTTCCTCATTGCACGAGAAGATACGTAGGCATAACTTAACAGTTATCGAACAAAAGTCTCTGTATATTCCCCCTCCTTCCAGCATTATTCTTTAAGCCTCATTATCATGAACATTTCATTCCTGTTCTTACACTGACACTTCTCTTGTTCACTTCACTGCTCTTTTACACTGACACTTGCATTCTTTTCCAGCTTTTGCACACAAAATAGCACTGACACTACCCCTTTAAACATAAGCTTTCAAGCGTGGATCCCGTCGAGTACGGCGGACAATCTGGGTGCTAATACCTTCCCAGGTTGTAACCAACCCCCTTTCTCAGTTTCTCTGGTTCGCGACCATCTTATCCATCTTTTCTTAGGTTTATGCAGCATTACCTTTCCCTCGGGATAAAAATGCCTAGCTGGCGACTCTTTTCTTTTCTTCTCTTTCGCCGACCGTTCGCGTCTGTACCCCTCTTGACCCGGGTGTCATTTGGTGGGAGCGACAAGAGGTGTAAACAAATTAAAGGTTTAACACTAAGGATTTAAGTTATACACTCCATCCTAAGATAAGGATGCAGGCATAACCCTAATTCAAAGTCCTAAAGCTTTAAGTGTTTAGCCTCTGATTATGAGACGAGAAGAGAGACTCAAGGAGACTTAAAGGTAAAAGAATATGGGAGACTATATACAACCCTAAAGATTATCATGCTTTGATATCCTATGGTTTGTGAGGCTTAAGAGAAAAGAATCTTTAAGGAGGCCACCATGGAAGAAGCAGATGAAAAGAGAAGGAGGAAGAAGAATAAGTTACTTACTTCCTGAAGAAGATAAGTAACATAAAAGAAAGAAAGTAAGAAGGAGAGAGCATAAGTGAAGCAAGTTCACTTCAAAGACAAATAAGAATGCATATGAAGAGATGATAAGAGGTGGAAAGTGAAGGCAAAACGACCTCCCAGATAACTTACCAAAAGTTTCGAAAATGTTAGTATGAATGCATAAGACATAAAGCAAAAGGAAATGAGATGAAATGAGATGCAAAGAACAAAGTCAGAAGTGAATATGCAATGCAAATGTGTTATGCGATGATGTAAAGTCATACAAGATGCATATGAATGATCATACAAGGATGAGATGCAATGGAAGCATGTTTAGAAGCATGAAAACACATGGATGTTCATGAAATATAATGGATGCAAAGCATAGAAAATGAATGAAGAAATGATCAAGCAATGCACAAACATGTCTTAAGATGTCTAAGATGTCATACAAATGCTTAAAATGTCATGGCAAGTTCATATGATGATGATATGCAAAGGAGAATGCAAATGAAGATGCAAAATTAGGGTTTTAAGACAACATGAGATGCATATGATCAAAACAGAAGCAAACACCATGATAAAAAATTTAAATTGAGATCAAATAAACCCTAAACTTATATAAGATCACACTCCAAAGGAGAAAGTCAGAAGCTTAACCTAGTGGAAGTTATGAAATTCCTAAGTTTGCTAGGGTTCTTGGGTGCTTCTAAAGGGAAAATGCAAATCAAATTGAAAATGCAAGATAAAATTATGAGATAAATAACCTAGAAACTATATGCAATATGTGAAACAATGCAAAAAGAACCAAGTTCAAACTCATCATGGTTAGGCAGAGAAGAATTTTTCAAGTTAGGGTTAAAAAATGTTATTTTTAAGAACCCTAATTCAAAGAAAATTGTAAACATGGAATCAAACCTAAAAATAAATTTGTATGGTGAGTTTGAAAATGTTTTTTAATGTATTGGAATGCTTCATGAAATTTTTGGTGATTTTTGGAAACCAAAATGAATTTTTAATTAATTAAAATCCATTAACTAATTAAAAATAATATTTAAATATTTTAAAAATACTTTTTTAATGCAAAAAATAAAATAATTTTTTTTTAGGTTAAGAAAAATATTTGAATCAGAAATGAAAAGTTTGGGAATTTTTTGATGATTTTTACTATTTTTAATAAAATGATCAAAAGAAATACAAAGAAAATGAATTAAAATGAAAAGTCAGAGGATCCAAAGGCCAAGATTTAAACTTGAGAGATTTGTGTTGACTGCGCGCGTGATTGTAAGGTCAGGATTCAATCTGGCATTTTTATTACTTAAACCTAATTAATTAAATTAATTAAAAGATTAGAGTTAAGTGAATGATTTGGGCCGTCCATACGCTAATCTAATCAACATCCAAGGGTCCTCATTCAATCTGGCAACAAAACCCTAACTAATCTCAGGCGACCAAAGATAAGTTCCGGTCGTCTTCTCCGGCCAACCCTTCACCATATCTTCTTCCCCATGCCACCCCAAGCTAAAATAATTGCCCAGAAACACTCCCCATGCATCATACAATCAAAATCACTTATCAAACATCATTTATATCACAAGAATCATGCAAATCGAATCAAAAACATTTTCATGGGCAAAGTTTCAGAACATCATGAAATGCTTATTTCTCAGCCATTTTCAATTTTAAACACATCAGGATGATCATTTGCAAAAAAGTCAAAAGTTATGGTACCATAAGCATGGGCTGAGTCAAAGCTGGCTTTTGTGGTGTCTTGGCCTCAGCTTGATTCATGGATGGCCTTAGGATCAAGTTTATGCAGCTGGCACAAATGGATGAAGAGTTTCAAGAGGTTTTGCAAAGTTTATGCATAATTGTCATTTTGATATTTCTTGAGAATCAAGCCATCAAAACCCTAGGTTCAAAGTCCAATTCTGATCTTTTGAAGTTTCTTTGACATGTTATGGTGTATAGAAGTTGATTAGAGGTCATAAAATGGCTTGGCAAATGAAATTGAAAAATTCCCTCTTTGGTGCACACTTGAAAATTATAGGATTTTTGCCAATTTTGAAAGGCCATATCTTGAGTTCTAGGATGAATCAAGACATGTTCTTGTACATTTTGAAAATGGGAAGACATAATCTACAACTTTCATGTCCAAATTTTTTTCATTTGAAGCATTTTTGGTCATGAAAGAATAGGTTGAATATCTTTCCCAAAATGGAAAGTTTCCATTACAAGTCCTTTCCAAAAATAGCAAGTTTGCATTTGGCTTGAAATTCTTCAACTTTGTGAACTTCCAACCACTTCAATGATCAAATAAAGATCATAGAGACTCAAAATGATGATGATGACCCTTTGGTACCCTTGATGGAGGCCTCAGATGCCCTGATTTTGACTTTACTTGCTCAAGAAGTTATCCAATGATCAGATGACTTCCACAGTGAATTTCTTCATCAAACTTGGTACACACGATCCTTATAACATATTGAGACCATTAGAAACAAGAATGACCAAAAAATTTGGGGTTAAGGCCTCTGAAACCAAAACCCTAATTTTAGGTCATCTGTGTAGGAAATCTTCAGTCTGCCTCTATGCCTTTGCCATTCTTTGTGATCTCTTGACTTTTATGAACTTTGGGGAGCATATTGTGATCATGGAACACACATGGACCCTCTAAGTAAGCCTCAAGACCTTTGGGATGGCTCAGATCACTTCTTGGATTGCTCAGATCACAAACCCTAAATGCAGATGAAATGAAACCATGCAGTGAAACAAATATGCAATATGAGATGGTATGCCTATGCTTATGAAAAAATGAAAGATCATAAGCCATGGTGTGAGAAAAAAAGTGAGGGCAAATTTGGGGTGTTTACATCTGCCCCTATTCAAGCATGAGTTAGATGTGCAAGATGTAAGCGCCTGGCTTAACAGACAAACAAGATAACTTGTGGTTGAATACCAAAGACAGTCCGAAATTTGCACTCACTGGGGAGAAGAAGAAAAGGGATATAAATTGTAAAAGGTAGTATAATATGATTATCAAATGAAAGCGATGAAGGACGACCATCGAGCAGAGGACGACTGCTAGGTGTAAAACAGTAAGCAAAGCAATGACGGGGACGACCATCATGCTGGGAAAATAATGAAACCGCGACGGGGACGACCATCGGGTAAAGTGATAAAACTCTTTGGGGATTAAGGAAATGAGGAAAGTACTGACGGGGACGGCCATTAAGTTGAATGGTAAAGTAAACAACGATGGGGACGACCATCAGATAAGTATGATGAAGGACGATCATCAAGAGGTGAAGGACGATCACCTAGAAGGGTATGACTGCTCTTGGGGATTATCGCGACATAGGACGAATGTCGGATAAAAGGATCTATGATGGGGACTGCCATCAGATAATTGATGAGGGATGGTCATCAAGGTGAAGGACGATCACCTAGCAGGGGACGGCTGCTAAAAAGATATCGCGACATATAACGAATGCCGGATAGAAAGTTCCAACAATGGGGACTCCACTGGGGAAAGGATGAGGGACAGTCATCCAAAGGTGAAGGACGATCACCTAGCAGGGGACGGCTGCCGAAAATATCAAGAATGGATAGAAAAGTTGTTTTGTTGGTGACTTACTGGGGAATGGTAAACACGGACGAGTGCTTACGTTTTTAAAATAAACGGTATAAGTGTTTGACAATGTGTATAGACTAAAGATGCAGACGAGCATCCTTAGGACCACGATACAAATGAGTATCAATAGAAACAAACGCTGACACATGTTTAGGGATGATGATACGGACGAGTATCAATCGTTTAAGCAAGGAACATGAACGAGTGTTGAATCTGCTGAGGGGTGATATATACAAGATACAGACGAGTATCAAAGACTTCTGTATAAGTATGTGCTAGTATGATCCGCTGAGGAGATATGTGTAAGACACGAACGAGTGCTTGACTTGCCGGGGAAGTATGACACGGATGAGTGCCAAAAAGAATATGTACAAGTATGAACAAGTGTTTGAGAATTCTGAAGGTTTTATGGCTACTTTATTGGGGAAAGATGACACTGACGAGTGTCGAGGAAGAGCATGTATAAATATAAACAGGTATCTGGGTTTGAGAGTGCAAAGGGGATGCTTTGGCTTTCATCTGAAGGGGATATGAGTTTTGTATATTGCTGTTGAAGTGAATATGGTATTTGCAGGTGACTGGCTCGAACCTGGCTCATGATCATGCAAATGTTTGATTTTTGTCGCAATGCTCCGTATTAGACGGAATGTTACGCTTATTTTTGGTGAAAAATGATGCGAATGCTATGATTATGCAAATGAGAAAACCCGATCCGAAATCCAAATCCTGCGGGGATAAAGATCTCCGGTTGATCTGTCTGGAGGGAGAACTCAGCTGGGGAGAGAGAAAGCTTTAGCAACTCCGCTAGGGAAGTATTTCAGGCATTCCTCTACTGGGGGAGGCAACTCTTTGGGGAAATAATTCGACCGAATGTGTTGCGGATGAGCAAAATCTAGCACTTCTGATGGGGAATAGAAAGTTCTTTGACCACTTTGCTGCGGAAAAGCCGTCAGGCATTGCTCGGGAGATCCCGCTTGGAGAGGAGATAACTCTAGGGAAGTAATTTGCTGGGGATTGATGAATTCCTCAAGGGATCCTTGAGGAAATACCTCTTGTGAAGGAGTCCTGCTAAGGATGCGATTGCTGACTTGGTTGAGGATACTATGCCTGATATTCCCCATGCTGTGAAATGGTCTGCCTTGAGTACCTGCAACCTGTTAAACAAAGGAAACGCACAAGTGTCCCGAGGTATCCTCAACCGGATTTCGTCATAAGAATTAGAATTACCTGAGAACAACATATTTCCTGCAAGCATTTATTAAAATGGCTCATATGTTTTATGCAAGTGTTGTATTATGAACTTTGGACATTTTGCAAACGAAACAAAAATGTACGAAACAAAGTGTGACTGAAAACTCTGATTTTATTGATTTGTGTGCCCTGAATAGGCAAGTACAGTCAAAGAAGCAAATCCCCTGAAAGGAGGAGACTGCTGTAAATTGAGAAAATAAAAGTGTTGGCAATGTTGAAGATGACGTTCCATTGAGCTCCCTTTGCTATGACTCATATGACCTTGATGTTCTTCTTATCTTGCTTTCTGAAGAAGGTTGATTCTGACCGTCGCTTTATCCTTTCGAAGCTTGTCATGTTGTGAGTGATACAGACGAATTCAGAATGCAGTTGTTCGCTTATTCCCTGATTTTGCGTGGATCTCCCTCTCGGGTTTTCAATCCACTGGGATACCCATTTTTGCCTGAGCTGTCCGATGTGGCTTTTCAACTCAGTGGGTGTACATTTTTTCAATTTTTCCCTTATTTTTTCCCGAGTCTTTTATTTTGTTTTTTGACTCTCCAGGATGCCCTATTTTTGCCTGGACTTACATTCTGTTTTTGTGTCTAGTGGATCATTTATGCGAAGTATTTTTTAACTGCATCTGAATTCACAGGAGACGGGAAGTCTTCACCATCCATGGTTGCAAGCATCAGTGCCCCACCCGAGAAGACTTTAGTTATCACATAGGGACCTTCATAGTTTGGTGTCCACTTGCGCCCGTGGTCTGTATGAGGAGGAAGGATCCTTTTCAGAACAAGCTCTCCCACTTGGTATTCTCGAGGTCTGACTTTTTGATCGAAGGCTTTCTTCATTCGCTTCTGATACAACTGCCCATGACAGATTGCTGCTAATCTTTTCTCTTCAATCAGATTCAGTTGATTGTATCGAGACCGGACCCATTCTGCTTCATCCAGTTTCACATCCATCATTACCCGTAAGGAGGGTAGTTTAACTTCAACAGGTAGGACAACTTCCATACCATATACAAGCTGATAAGGTGTTGCCCCAGTAGATGTTTTGATAGAGGTTCGATACCCATGCAAGGCAAATGGTAGCGTCTAGTGCCAGTCTTTGTAGGTGACTACCATCTTTTTCACAATCTTCTTGATATTCTTGTTAGCAGCCTCAACAACGCCATTCATCTTTGGCCTGTAAGGAGAAGAATTGTGATGTTGAATTTTGAAGTCCCGGAAATGTTCTGCCATCATCTAGTTGTTCAAATTGGAACCATTATCAGTAATGATTCGCTCGGGAACTCCATATCGATAGATGATATCCCTTTTTCAGAAATCGAGCTACCACTTGCCTGGTGACATTTGCATATGAAGCTGCTTCAATCCATTTGGTGAAGTAATCAATGGCTACCAGGATGAATCTATGACCATTTGAAGTAGTCGGTTCAATCTTTCCAATCATATTAATGCCCCACATGGCGAAGGGCCAAGGTGAAGACATTACATTCAAAGGATTGGGAGGCACATGCACTTTATCTGCGTAGATCTGGCATTTGTGGCATTTTCTGGCATAAGCACAACAGTCTGCATCCATTGTGATCCAGTAGTAACCCAATCTTAACAACTTCTTTTCCATTGCATGTCCTCCGACATGGGTACCGAAAGAACCTTCATGTACTTTGTGCATCAGTAGGTCTGCTTCCTTCCTGTCAACACATTTGAGCAAGACCATGTCAAGATTTCGCTTGTACAAAGAGCCCTCAGTATTGAGGAAGAAACTGCCGGCTAGCCTTCTTAATGTATTCTTATCATTAG
This sequence comes from Lathyrus aphaca, assembly GCA_963966055.1. Lineage (NCBI taxonomy): Eukaryota > Viridiplantae > Streptophyta > Magnoliopsida > Fabales > Fabaceae > Lathyrus > Lathyrus aphaca. The sequence continues at coordinate 404,175,659 of OZ014523.1, forward strand.
ACGATGCCCTAGGTGGGTATGTATGAGTTTCAAAGAAGCATTTGATGTCATGGTACCAAGGCTTGTTGTCAGTAACAGTGTCCACAGAGAATATATATGTCGGTCTGTCCAGTCTGGATACCAAAATATGAGGTACATAATTAGCAGCTGGTACTTTGATCATGGAAGAAATGGTAGACAAAGCATCTACAAACTGATTCTCATCTCGCGGGATGTATTCAAGCTTAACTGTTGTGAAGAAGGTCAACAATCTCCTCGTATAGTCACGGTAGGGAATCAGATGCTCCTGATGAGTGTACCATTTGCCGTTGGTCTAGTTGATTACCAAAGTTGAATCTCCAAATACATTCAAGGTTTTGATCCTGAGGTCAATGGCTTCCTGAAGACCAGTGATACAGGCTTCATATTATGCTTCGTTGTTAGTCCAGGCAAATGTGATTTTTGCTGAGAAAGGCATATGAACTCCCTTGGGTGTGATAAGTACTGCACCAACCCCACGATCGTTGCAATTAACTTCCACGCCAAACATCATAGTCCATGCTTCTTCTTGGTCAGGCCCTTCAGTGTGAACTGGTTCTTCACAATCTTTCGCTTTTAAGAACATGATGTCTTTATCCGGGATGTCAAATCTCTAGACTGATAATCATCAATGGGTTACTCAGCCAGATAGTCAGACAATACACTGCCTTTGATGGATTTCTGAGAGGTGTAATGAATGTCATATTCGGTTAGAATCATTTTCCATCTTACAACCCTTCCGGTAAGTGCTGGCTTCTCAAATATGTACTTGACGGGGTCCATCTTTGATATCAACAAGGTAGTATGAGTCAACATATACTGTCTTAGTCGGCGAGCAGCCCTAAAGCACAACAAGTTTTCTCGAGCAGTGAATAACGTTGTTCACAGTCGGTAAACGTTTTGCTTAGGTAGTATATCGCATACTCTTTTCGACCAGACTCATCATGTTGGCCCAACACACACCCTATTGACTCTTCTAATACTGTCAGATACATGATTAGAGGTCTTCCTTCAACTGGAGGCATGAGAGTTGGAGGTTCTTGCAGATACTCTTTGATCTTGTCAAAAGATCTCTGACAATCATCATTCCACCTGAATGTTTGTTCTTTTCTTAACAGCTTGAACAAAGGTTCGCAGGTTGCAGTGAGATGAGATATGAACCTCGAAATGTAGTTCAATCTACCTAAGAACCCTCGAACTTCTTTTTCAGTCTTAGGTGCAGGCATCTCCTGAATAGCTTTGACTTTGTCGGGATCAACCTCAATTCCTTTTTCACTTACAATAAAACCTAGCAGCTTACCAGAACATACCCCGAATGTGCACTTGTTGTGGTTCAACTTCAACTGATACTTCCTCAGACGCTTTAATAATTTCAGCAGATTCACCAGATGATCTTCCTCCGTAAGGGACTTGGCAATCATATCATCCACATAGCACTCGATTTCTTTGTGGATCATATCGTGGAATAACGTTACCATAGCCCGTTGATATGTTGCACCGGCGTTCTTCAGACCAAACATCATTACCTTGTAGCAGAATGTGCCCCAAGGGGTGATGAAAGTTGTCTTCTCCATGTCTTCAGATGACATCTTAATCTGATTGTATCCAGAAAATCCGTCCATAAAAGAAAATACCGAGAACTGAGTTGTGTTGTCTACCAATACATCAATGTGAGGTGATGGGAAATCATCTTTCGAGCTAGCTCTGTTCAGATCCCGGTAATCCACGCACATACACACCTTGCCATCTTTCTTAGGTATGGGTACAATGTTAGCAACCCACGGCGGGTAACTAGTTACAGCGAGAAAACCGGCGTCCCACTGCTTTTGTACTTCCTCCTTAATCTTTATGGCCATATCTGGGCGAGTACGGCGTAGCTTTTGTTTGACCGGAGGACAATCTTCTTTCAATGGCAACCTGTGCATGACAATATCCATATCCAAATCTGGCATATCTTGATAGGACAAAGCAAAGACGTCGACATATTCCCGAAGCATACTGATGAGTTGTTCTTTCACTGGAGCTTGCAGACTGGCCCCAAACTTCACCTCTTTCACATCTTCCTCGGTACCAAGATTGACAATTTCAACCTCCTCCTGATGAGGAGCAATCACTTTTTCCTCTTGTCTCAACAACCTAGCCAACTCTTCAGGAAAATCATAGTCTTCATCAACCCCTTCATCTGCTTGATTAATCGGATTGTCGAAGTCATCTCAGTGTTGTTGTTGGTGCAATCTAGAGGATTGTCTCTACAAGGGTTGAGATTTGTCCATTTTAGTGATTGATTTTAATCTTGTTTAGAAAAAGTGTGAATGGAGTTATTTGAAAAACATTGCCATTTATTGTTTTGTGCGAAAATAACTAAAATGAAAGACAGTGAGCAAAAAAAGATTGTTTGCAAAAGATGTCCATTTGTTCATTAATCATTCATTTGCACAAAATACAAATATGGCCCTATTACAAAATGAGTCTTGACACCTTGGGCAAGATGCAGGACTTGATGCATGCTTAAACAGGAAATAATAATTACTCTACAGAAGTAATCCTTATAATTTCCTGGGAAGACCAGTTAAGGACTTGCTGGCCTGGGACCCTTGGACGAATCCAACTCTCCAGGTTGAAGTCACATTCAGCCTTTTCTTCCACATTGTTGATTGCATCAGGGGTCAGCATTCCCCCACTGATAAATTTGGGAGTTTCAGCAGCCTCCTCTTAGACCTATCGGGGTGGTTTGTAACCCAACCCAAACTTGTCTTCCTTGACTTGAACTTGCAGCAGCTTGCCCTAGCCCTAGGCATTCCCGTCTTCAACAACCTTCCGAGCTTTCTTATAAGAGGAGATCGAAGTACCATACACTTCAGTTGTTGCTTCATTGACATTGAGTGTCTCAAACCCTTGGATCATTGTCTCATGGATCTCTCCGTCCATCTCAATATACTTGTAAGTAGCTAGATGATTAACGAAGATATCCTCCTCCCCACAGATTGTGATGACTTGACCTTCCCATTCGTATTTCAACTTCTGGTGAAGGGTCAACATTACAGCGCCAGTGGAATGAATCCATGGCCGACCCAACAAACAACTATATGCAGGCTGAATGTCCATCACGTAGAAGATAGTTTTGAAGATCTGTGGGCCAATCACCACAGGCAGCTCAATTTCCCCAAGAACCAATCTTTTAGAACCGTCAAAGGCTCTCACTACCAGGTTACTTGGACGCAGTGCAAGACCATCATATTCCATCTTAACCAAGGCTTTCTTTGGAAGAACATTGAGAGAATACCCATTGTGAACCAAGACATGAGAGAGAACAACACCTTTACACTCCAAGGTGATGTGTAAAGCCTTATTATGGTTACGGCCCTTCGTAGTTAGATCAACATCAGTAAAACCTAGCCCATGGCTAGTATTGACATTTGAAACCACTGTTTCTAGCTGATTAGCTGTAATCTCTTCTGGCACGTAAGCTGCGTGCAGGACTTTGAGAAGTGCATTCCTATGAGCTTCGGAACATATCAGCAGTGATAGAATAAAGATTTTGGAGGGGGTCTGATGGAGCTGGTCCACAACCTTATAGTCACTCTTCTTGATTATTCTCATGAACTCGTCTACATCCTGATCAAAGGATGTCTTCTGAGTTTCCTTGGTGATAAGCTCTTCAGGCACCACACTCTTGTCCTTAGCGTTGGCTGCAGCTTCTGCTTCAACATTAGTTTTTTGGAATTGTGAGGCAAAGAGACATCCGCTTCGGGTGAAGCCCCCCCCCACATTATCAATCTGTGGTGTAGAAGTGTCAAGAGTGACTTTCTTTCCGTCGCAATACAAATCTGAGCCATAGTGCCAAAGCACAACACTGCTGTTGTCATATGGAACTGGTCCTGGTACCGTGATAGTAACCAGACTGATTGCTGTGGAAGAAGGAATTGAGACAGTCTGAGGTTCATAATAAATCATAACAGGAGGTCTGACCAGAGATGGTGCTGGTGATGAAGGTTGCTGATGTTGATGTGAATCTGGAACGTGGATCATTGCAGGATCATAGTAAATAATAACTGTGGAAATATCTTCATTGATGGTTATTGTTGTTGTAGAAGGATGTGTTAAACTGATGTTTGTTGATGTTGAAGAAGGGATGATTGTTGATGTTGTAGAAGAATCTGTCGGAATGATTGTTGTTGAAGTTGTAGGAGTGACATCTGATGGAATGACATGTGCTGGAGTTGTAGAAGGAATGGTTGTTGATGTTATAGGAGCTAGAACTGTTGAAGTGATATGTAAAGTGCCTTCCTTGATAAGATTATTGATACCAGTCTTCAAATTTGCACAACAGTTGATAGAAGTCTTGCAAGTTTCACAATGGGCCTCACAATCCGGAAACACTTGGCACTTTAAAAGCTGGGCTTTAACCTCGGCCAGAGGTGTCTGAATGCTTGCAACATTGTCAATTAGGTTCATTCGGTTGATCCTCCTCAATAGCATTTATCCTAGGCCCACCATGGGTAGGCATAGGATTCTTGGTAACACTTAGAGGAGGTGCAAAGTTGACTGCCTTGGAATCAATCAAATCCTGAACTTTCACGTGTAAGGCTCTGCACTTTTCTGTATTATGGCTAGGTGCGTTTGAGTAGAAGGCACACCGGGCATTAACATCATAATTTCTTGGAAGGTTCTGGGGATCTGGTGGAGCCAGAGTCCTCAATTCAATTAAGTTAAGCTTTAATAATTGTGGAAGTAAGGCAACATAGGGCATCAGAATGGGATTGATAACCTTGTTGATTTGTGAAGGCATTTGTTGAAACAACCGTTGTTGTTGATTGTTATTGTTGAAAGATCTCTGTTGAGGAAATTGTTGTTGCTGTGGAAAGTGTGGTGGTTGTAGAGGATACTGTTGTTGAGGTGTTGGAGCTGGAATGGTAACAACAACTATTGATCTTGGCATGTGTCGCTCCCACAGATGAGACTGCGCTCAAATGAGGTACAGACGCGAACGGTCGGCGAAAAGAGGGTGTGAGAACACACAGGAGTGAACTCACAGGAAAAGAAAAGAGTCGCCAGCTAGGCATTTTTATCCCGGAGGAAAGGTAATGCTGCATAGACCTAGAAAGATACGGATAAGACGGTTGCGAACCAGAGAGACTGAGAAAGGGGGTTGGTTACAACCTGGGAAGGTATTAGCACCCAGATTGTCCGCCGTACTCGACGGGATCCACGCTTAAAAGATTTGTGTTTTAAAGGGGTAGTGTCAGTGTAATCTGTGTATAAAGGCTGGAAAGAATGCAAGTGTCAGTGTAAAGAAAAATGTGAAGTGTATAAATGTACAGTGTCAGTGTAAGAACAGGAATAAGATGCTCAAGATCATGAGGCTATAATAATAATGCTAGAAGGAGGGGGGAATATACAGAGACTTTTGTTCGATAACAGTTAAGTTATGCCTACGTATCCTCTCGTGCAATGAGGAAGTCAGAACACTGTAGTTCGACCCAAAGAGACTGAAAGATAATTGACTGATGAACTGCTTACTTGCCTATGCTCAAGTGTATGACCTGTCTGGCTCAGGTGCAAACTGTCTTGCATTAGACGGAAGAAGCAAGTTCTCGTTTGTGAGTGAATGAGATGAGAAAAGAATCCCGGAGGAGACGATTATTGTCTGTTTTTTTTTTGTTTTCAATCTTTTATTGCTTTTGAAAGTTTGTCATAAGTTAATGAGCTTAAGCCTAAACCAATGGATTTAGTAAACTCATCACATCTTCCCTCTGATTAGGGGTGATGAGGATACCTTAAGTGTGAAGTCAGCTTCTCACACTTAAACACTTTTGATGTAGGATTAAGATCATTAACCTACTTGTGATTATTTAGATGTTTTTTGTTGTTTTTGTTTAGTGTTGAGTAATGAGATTAAGCCATAATCAGGGATTAAACAGACTCATTACACCATCCTAATAGAAGGATAATAGATGAGAATGTTTAAGCTGAGGAAAGCTCCTCAACTTAATCCATGATTAGGGGTTAAACCCATGACAAAACAAAGCCTTTATTAGATGGATTTTAGTTAATGATAAGATGATGAAGTGATTTTTAGGGTTTGTAAGACAACTTGAGGGGGACTTGTCCATTAACACTAGGGTTAGTCCTTCTTAACCAATTAAGGAAGAATTAGAACCCTAATGCAAGGCCCAAGTTACAAGCTTGATGTCTTGGTGATTATTATGTGAATTGATTAGGGGATTTAAACACATTAAGGGTTTAACACTTAGGATTAAAGTTATACACTCCATCCTAATAGAAGGATGCAGGCATAAGCTTAATCACAAAGCCTTAAAGCCTTTATGGTTTAGTCCCTGATTATGAGGTGAGAAGAGAAGACTCAAAAGAGACACAAAGGTAAAATCTAAATGGGGGGACTGATCAAAACCCTAATTATTGTCATGCTTGGTTGTTCCTAAGGTTTGTGAGGTTTACAAGAAAGATCTTCAGAGGAACCACCAGGAAGCAGATGAGAGGAGCAAAGAGAAGCAAAGTAACTTGCTTCATTTAAGAAGACAAGTCACTTGAGGAAAGGAAGTATGGAGAAGAAGAATGAGCAAGCTCAATCTCAAACACAAAGCAAAATGCAGCAATGATGCATAAGAGAGATGAAAAGAAATTGTGAGAAGTGAAGGCAAATTCACTTCTCAAAGTAACTTACCACCTGAAAAGTTAGTGAAAGAAATGCAATGCAATGCAAAATGAGATAAAATGGCATGATGCAAAACAAAACCAGAAGCATGAGTATGATGTTAATGATGCTATGAGGTGGTGCAAACATGAGACAAGGCATGAGGATGATCATACAAACATGTGGATGCAAGAGAAGCATGCTTAGAACCATGAACATACATGAAAAGTTAAGGAATGCAAATGACATACAACATGGAAAATGGATGATGCAATGATCAAACATGATCCTAATATGTCCTAAGATGTGTTATGGATCAAATGGATGCATAAAATGTCATGGCAAGTCATGGTATGCAAGCAAGTGCAAGATGAATGCAAAAGGAAGCCCAAATTAGGGTTTATGATCAATGCACAAAACAAAAACCAAAAACCAGAAGCAATAATCAAGATAAAAAATTGAAAATGCATCCAAGGGAACCCTAAACCTATACAAACTCACTGCCCAAAGGAGGGGTTCTAACTCTTAACCTAATGAGGGTTATGAATTTCTCAAGATTGCTAGGGTTTTAAGGTACCTTGTCAAGGAAAATGCCAAACAAAATGAAAATGCAAGATCAAATAATGCCAATTTAACCCTATAAACTTCATGATATGCAAAATGCAATGCAAAAAGAATCAAAGTCCAACTCTTAAAGACTAGGCAGAAATGAATTTTCAAAGATTGGATCAAAATAATGCCTTAAAATGAAATTAATTCCATGGAAAATTGTCAAAAGACATCAAGATCAAAAAAGAAATTTGGTTTGAAGGTTGGACAATGTTTCTAAATGATTTTAAAGGTTTCATGAATTTTTTTGTGATTTTTAAATACCTAAAAGTATTTTTAATTAATTAATTCTCATTAATTAATTAAAAATAATCTTTTAAATGATTTAAAAATATTTTTTAATGCAAAAAATAAAAATAAAAATGTTTTTGGTTTCTGAAAATTAATAAAAGGTTGTATAAAAATTCTCAGAATTTTTCAATGGTTTTTACTATTTTAAATAAAATGGAGAAAAGAAATGAATAAAAATGTAAATAAAATTGAATTAAACTGAAAAATATGAAAGTATGCAAGATCAAGGGCCAGCATTCAAATTCACACGCGCGCGAATTGACTTGGCGCCAGATCCAAGGGCTGGAATTCAAAATCTCCTAATTAAAGTTATTAACCCTAATCTTGCCCTAATCACTTTCAGATGACCGGAACAGTGTTCCGGTCATCTTCTCCGGCAAGGTGAAATCTCAATCTCTCTCAATATGCCATGAAACTTCACAAATCTCTCCAGAATCATTCATTAAACATCACTAAACCTAAACCCCACCCCAAAATCCATTTATTTCCCCTGAATCATGAGAAACGAACCAAAACGGAAAACACACAAAAATTTCAGAGATCAAATACATCCCACACACGCAACCATTTTCACTGGTTCAAAGCTCAAAATGATCAGCACACCACATAGAACCAGTTTATAACTTAAAACGCAAGTTCTGGAAAAATGTTCTTGGATGATACCTGAGATGAAGCTTTGCTAATGGAGCTGCCTGGGCCTTCTTCTCAAGGCAAAACACCTTCCTTTAACTCCCTCTTTCTTCTGGGATGCTTGGATGAAGCTTTTGTGGACTCTTTTGGAAGTTTACTGAAGCTCAGTTCAGGGAGGGGTCAGAATCGTATTTTTCATATGGGGTGTTTTAGGGCAAGGTGATGATTGGGAAATGATCAGAGGGTGATGGTGAGTTGTTCTATGGAGTTTGTTTGAAGGTTTGTGGCTTATGTGATGAGTTTCGAATGAAAATGCAAAGAGGGAGGTTTTTGTGAATCCTGTCTTGTGGGAGGTTTCAGCCTTGTGTGTCTTATGAAAATGAAGCCTTGGGATGTGTTTGTAAGGTCTGGATTGGGCAGAGAGTGGTTGTGTCACTGTGGGATTGGTATGGCTTCAAGTTGCAAAAAGTCAAGCAAGTTGTACTTGGAAGTATGGGCAAGTGGAAGGCTAGGATAGGAGCATGGTTGAGTTCAGCAAAGATCAAGGAATGCTTTTGGATCAGATTTTATGAACTGAGGCAAGTGGATGAGAAGTTTTGATCCCTTTTGCAAATTGTCACAACTTTGGCCCCTTTTGTAATTCTTGAAGTTTAGGGCATGGAACTTAAGAAATTCTTGAGCCAATCTGAAGTTTGAGTCATGTATGATGTTTTTGTAAAGGTTAGACATCAATTAGAAGTCACAAATTTCCTTGGTACAAGAATTTGCAAGTTTCCCTCTTTGGTGCATAACTTGAAATTATGTGATTTTTCCCAACTTTGACAAGCCATAACTTTTGATCCAAAATGAATTAGGTCATGTTCTTGTACTTTTTGAAAACGGAATGATCCATTCTACAACTTTCATGACCAAAGTTTTTCCATTTGAAGCATTTTTGAATCAAAAAGCAAGGGTTGAAAAAGTTTCCTAAAATGGCAATTTTTATTAAAAGTCAACTTTCCCAAAAAGTCAACTTTGCAAATGACCTTAGATTCTTCAATTTTGTGAACTTCCAACATCTTACATGATCAAATAAAGATCATATACAATCAAAATGATGAAGAACACCCTTTGGTTGGGTCATTGGGGGCCTCAAATGCCCTGGTTTTACACTAACTTGCCTAGAAAGTCAACCCTTGATCAGATGACTTCCCCATTGAATTTCTTCATGAAAATTGATATGCATGATCCCTATACCATATAGATACCAATAGAAACAAGAATGACCAAAAAAATTGGAGTTATGGCCTTTGAAACCAAAACCCTAATTCTAGGTCATCTGTGCAGTTAAGCCTAGCTCTGCCTCCATGCCATTTTCAGTTCTTGTGATTTTTTGACATTCTTGACTTTGTGAAGATATAATATGATGTTTGAACATACATGGACCCCTTTGAAGTGTTTTATGACCTTTGGAGTGGCTCAAGAAGCTCTTGGACTGCTCAGATCACAAACCCTAGATGCAGATGACTTTGAACCAATGCAGTGAATAAAAAATGTGATGTGAGATGCTATGATTGGATTTGTGCATATGCAATGATCACAAGCCATGGTGTGAATGGGTGAGGGCAAATTTGGGGTGTTTACAGCTGCCCCTATTCAAACATGAGTTAGTTGTGTAGGATGTAAGCAACGGCTTAACAGGCAAACAAGATAACTTGTGGTTGAATACCAAAGACAGTCCAAAATTTGCACTCACAGAATGAAGAAGAAAAGGGATATAGATTGTAAAAGGAAATAAATTATATTATAAAGTATGGGCGACGGAGGACGACCGTCGAGCAGAGGACGACTGCTGGGGAATGAGCAATGACGGGGACGGCCGACATGCTGGGAAAAGTGCGGGAAATAAAGCAATGACGGGGACGGCCGACATGCTGGGGATCAAAAGGATTATGATGGGGACGACCATCAAGTAAAGCTATAAGATTCTCTGGGGATTAATGAAAAATGATGGGGACGGCCATCAGGTTCGTAAAGTAACGTAAACAACGATGGGGACGGCCATCGGGCTAAACTGATGAAGGACGATCATCAGGAAAAGGAAAAGGGACCACGACGGGAACGGCCATCGGGTTAAAGAATAAATGAAATAATGATGAGGGACGGTCATCAAAGGTGAAGGACGATCACCTAGCAGGGGACGGCTGCTAAAAATATCACGACATAGGACGAATGTCGGATAGAAAAGATCAACGATGGGGACGGCCATCAGATGAGCATGATGAAGGGCGATCATCAAGAGGTGAAGGACGATCACCTAGCAGGGGACGGCTGCTCTCAAGGTTTATCATGACATAGGACGAATGTCAGATAACAATATCAACGATGGGGACGGCCATCGGATAAAATGATGAAGGACGATCATCAAAAGGTGAAGGACGATCACCTAGCAGGGGACGGCTGCTAAAAATATCACGACATAGGAAGAATGTCGGATAGAAAAGATCAACGATGGGGAAGGCCATCGGATGAGCATGATGAAGGACGATCATCAAGAGGTGAAGGACGATCACCTAGCAGGGTACGGCTGCTCTCAGGGTTTATCATGACATAGGACGAATGTCAGATAGAAAAGAATTTTTGTCTTGCGGGCTATCTACTGGGGAATATTAAACACGGACGAGTGTTTATATCCAAGAAACAAAAAGGTATAAGTGTTTGGACGCCGTGTATAGATTAAAAGATGCGGACGAGCATCCTTAAGACTACGATACGGACGAGTATCGGGTAGAAACAAATACTGACACGTGTTCAGAGATGATGATACGAACGAGTATCAACTGGTTAACAAAGAACACGGACGAGTGTTGAATCTGAGGGGACTCTTCTGGGGAATAGTAGACACAGACGAGTGTCTAAATTCAAGAAGACAAGAGTGTTTGACACAGTGTATGGATTAAAGATGCGGACGAGCATCCTTAAGACTATGATACGGACGAGTATCAGGTAGAAACAAACGCTTGACGCATGCTCTGAGATGATGGTACGGACGAGTACCAACTGGTTAACAAAGAACACGGACGAGTGTTGAATCTGATATAAGTGGTGTATACCAAATACAGACGAGTATCTGTATAAGTATGAGTAGTGTATAGAAGGGTATTTAATCTGCTGGGGAGAATGACACAGACGAGTGTCGAAAGGAGAAAAGTAATATACACAAGTATCTGATATACAAAGTGTTCAGGTTGCTGTGCTGGGGAAGGTGACACGGACGAGTGTCAAGGAATTGTATATATGTGGATCTGTGAGTGCAAAAAGGATGCTTTGGCTTTCTACTGGGGGTGTCACAAGGAGTATATACTGATGTTGGTGAGTGTAAGGAAACTGCTTTAGCTTTCTACCGGGGAATATGACACGGACGGGTGCCAAAAGGAGTGTGTATTTGTATCTACAAGTGTAAGGCAAATGCCTTGGCTCTCTGGTGGGGTACTTGGGGAGTTTGCTGTATACTGTTGATGGGTTGTAAATATTCACAAGTGTTTGATTCAGAACATGGCTTATGATTATGCAATATGTTTGATTTTTGCCGTAATGCTCCGTATTAGACGGAATGCTACGCTTTGTGGGGAGAATATGATGCGAATGCCATGATTATGCAAGGATACCAATCTGGGATTCGGATCCCGTTGCTGTGAAGATCTTTGGCCGATCTTGCTTGAAATGGACATCCCAGCTGGGGGTGAGATCATTGGTAGACCTGACGAGATGTATCTGTTTGGGGAAATAGGTCACGGATAGGCCTATTCCAGTAAATGAGAGATCCAGCTGGGGTTTGTAGAAGCTTTCGCCACTCTGTTGTGATTCCTTCATGCGTTGCTCTTCTGGATAGAGGCTTGAAACTCTATGGGGAGACGATTCCCTGGCTTTTGTTCTTGGCTGAGGAGAAATAACAAGTGGCAACTCAGCTGGGGAGAAAACACTTTGGGTGCCAAGACTGAGTGAGTGTTGATTTGCCAGCTTGCTGGGATGAAGCTTACATGCCCCATGTTGCGCTTTGAATACCTGCAATCCTGCAAAGACAAGAGACGCACAAGTAATCCCGAGGTGTCCCCTACCGGGTTCCGTCATGGGAGTTTAGCTACTCCTGGGAGTAAGTACATTTCCTGCAAGCACGTAGTTTCAGAAAGACGCATCTGTATTTATGCAATCGATATATTAATGACATCAGACATTTTTGCAAATAAAAGAGTACGAGACAACGTGTGACTAAAAATCTGATTTTATTGATTCATGTGCCTTGAATTGGCAAGATACAGTCAAGGAAACATATCTCCTAAAATGAGGAGATTGTTACAAATTGAGAAACAAAATGCTGGCAATGTTGATGACGCTTCAAGGAGCTTCCCTTTTGCTATGACTCGTATGACATTTGACGTTCTTCTCGTCTTGCTTTCTGAAGAAGGCTGATTCTGAGAGAAGCTTGATCCTTTCGAGGTTTACCAAGTTGTAGGTGATACAGACGAATTCAAAATGCAGTTGTTCGCTTATTCCCTTATTTTGCATGGACCGCCCTTTCGGGTTTTCAATCCATCGGGATACCCATTTTTGCCTGAGTTGTCCAATGCGGCTTTTCAACTCAGCGGGCGTACATTTTTTGTTTATTTTCCCTTATTTTTGCCCGAGTCTTTTATTCTGTTTTTTGACTCGCCGGGATGCCCTATTTTTGCCTGGACTTACATTCTGTTTTTGTGTCCAGCGGGTCATTTTTATGCGAAGTATTTTTTAACTGCATCCGAATTCACAGGGGACGGGAAGTCTTCACCATCCATAGTGCTGAGCATCAGAGCTCCACCCGAGAAAACTTTCTTTACTACGAATGGTCCTTCATAGTTCGGAGTCCACTTGCCCCTGTGGTCTGTATGAGGAGGGAGGATTCTTTTCAGCACAAGACCTCCTACTTGATACTCTCGGTGCCTGACTTTCTGATCGAAGGCTTTCTTCATTCTTCTCTGATACAACTGCCCATGAAAGATTGCAGCCAATCTTTTCTCTTCAATCAGACTCAGTTGTTCGTATCGGGATCGGACCCATTCTGCTTCGTTCAGCTTGACATCCATCAGTACCCGCAGGGAGGGTAATTCAACTTCAACAGGTAGGACTGCCTCCATACCATATACAAGCTGATACGGTGTTGCCCCGGTGGATGTTCTGATTGACGTGCGGTACCCATGCAAGGCAAACGGTAGCATCTCATGCCAGTCTTTGTAGGTGACTACCATCTTCTGCACAATCTTCTTGATATTCTTATTAGCTGCCTCAACAGCGCCGTTCATCTTTGGCCTATAAGGAGAAGAATTGTGGTGTTGGATCTTGAAGTCCCGACACAGTTCTGCCATCATTTTGTTGTTTAAGTTGGAACCATTATCAGTAATGATTCGCTCGGGAATTCCGTATCGACAGATGATATCTCTCTTCAGAAATCTGGCTACCACTTGCCTTGTAACATTTGTATAGGAAGCTGCTTCGACCCACTTGGTGAAATAGTCAATGGCAACCAGGATGAATCTGTGGCCATTTGAAGCAGTCGGTTCAATCTTGCCAATCATGTCAATACCCCACATAGCAAAGGGCCAGGGTGAAGACATCACGTTCAAAGGATTGGGAGGCACATGCACCTTATCCGCATAAATCTGGCATTTGTGGCATTTTCTGGCGTAGGCACAACAGTCGGCATCCATTGTGATCCAGTAATAACCTGCTCTTAGCAACTTTTTAGCCATGGCATGCCCTCCTGCATGGGTACCAAAGGATCCTTCGTGCACTTCGTGCATCAACAAGTCTGCTTCTGTTCTGTTAACGCATCTGAGGAGTACCATATCAAAGTTTCTCTTGTACAGGGAACCATCAGTATTCAGGAAGAAACTACCAGCAAGCCTTCTTAATGTCTTCTTATCATTGGAAGATGCCCCAGGTGGGTATGTTTGATCCTCCAAGAAGCACTTAATGTCATGGAACCAAGGCTTATCATCTTTGACAACATCTGCTGCAAATACATATGCTGGTCTGTCAAGTCTGGACACTGGAATTTGAGGTACAAAGTTGGCAGCTTGAACTTTGATCATGGATGAAATGGTAGCCAGAGCATCCGCAAACTGATTCTCGTCCCGAGGGATATACTCAAGCTTGACTGTTGTAAAGAAAGTCAATAACCTCCTTGTATAATTCCTGTAAGGTATCAGATGATCCTGGTGTGTGTACCATTTGCCGTTGGTTTGATTAACTACCAAAGCTGAATCTCCGAACACAGTCAAAGTCTTGATCCTGAGGTCAATGACTTCCTCAAGACCCATAATACAGACTTCATATTCAGCTTCATTGTTAGTGCAGTTGAAAGTGAGTTTTGCCGAGAAAGGCATGTGAACTCCTTTAGGTGTAATGAGTACTGCACCAACACCACGACCATTCATATTAACAGCCCCATCAAACATCATAGTCCATTCTTCTTCCGGGTCAGGCCCTTCAGTGTGAATAGGCTCTTCATGATCTTTTGCTTTTATGAACATGATGTCTTCATCAGGGAAGTCAAATCTCATAGGCTGGTAATCATCAATAGGTTGCTCAGCAAGATATTCAGACAATACACTGCCCTTGATGGCTTTCTGAGATGTGTACTGGATGTCATATTCTGTGAGGATCATTTGCCATCTTGCGACCCGTCCGGTAAGAGCTTGCTTCTCAAAAATATATTTGACTGGGTCCATCTTTGAGATCAATAAGGTAGTGTGGGTCAACATATACTGTCTCAGTCGGCGAGCAGCCCACGCTAAAGCACAACAAGTTTTCTCGAGCAGTGAATAACGTTGTTCACAGTCGGTAAACTTTTTGCTTAGGTAGTATATTGCATACTCTTTTCGACCAGACTCGTCATGCTGGCCCAGCACACACCCCCATTGACTCTTCTAATACTGTCAAGTACATGATTAAAGGTCTTCCTTCAACTGGAGGCATAAGGATTGGAGGTTCTTGCAAGTACTCTTTGATCTTGTCAAAAGCCTTCTGACAATCTTCGTTCCACCTGACCGTTTGTTCTTTTCTTAGCAGCTTGAACAAAGGTTCACAGGTTGCTGTAAGGTGAGATATGAACCGTGAAATGTAGTTCAATCGTCCTAAGAACCCTCGAACTTCTTTTTCTGACTTCGGTGCAGGCATTTCTTGAATAGCTTTAACTTTATCAGGGTCAACTTCAATCCCTTTCTCACTTACAATAAAACCCAGCAGCTTACCGGATCGCACCCCGAATGTGCACTTGTTGGGGTTTAACTTCAGTTGGTACTTCCTCAGGCGCTTGAATAGCTTCAGCATATTTACCAGGTGGTCTTCTTCGGTGAGGGACTTGGCAATCATGTCATCCACATAACATTCGATTTCTTTATGGATCATATCGTGGAATAATGTCACCATAGCCCGTTGATATGTTGCACCAGCATTCTTCAGTCCGAATGGCATCACCTTGTAACAGAACGTACCCCAGGGTGTGATGAAGGTTGTCTTCTCCATGTCTTCGGGTGACATCTTGATCTGATTGTATCCTGAAAATCCGTCCATGAAGGAGAATACCGAGAACTGAGCCGTGTTATCCACCAATACATCGATGTGAGGTAATGGGAAGTCATCTTTCGGGCTGGCTCTGTTCAGATCCCGGTAGTCAACACACATCCTTACTTTGCCGTCTTTTTTAGGCACAGGCACTATATTAGCAACCCACGGCGGATAGCTAGTTACAGCAAGGAACCCGGCGTACCACTGCTTTTGTACCTCTTCTTTGATTTTCATTGCCATGTCTGGGCGAGTACGGCGCAGTTTCTGTTTAACCGGCGGGCAGTCTTCTCTTAAAGGTAGCTTGTGCATAACAATGTCGGTGTCCAACCCTGGCATATCCTGATAAGACCAAGCAAACACATCCACATATTCATGAAGCAGGTCAATCAGTTGCTCTTTCACCGAGTTTTGTAAGCAGGCCCCGATCTTAACTTCTTTCACATCTTCATCTGTACCAAGATTAATTATTTCGACCTCCTCCTGATGAGGAGTGATAACCTTTTCCTCTTGTCTCAACAACCTGACTAGCTCTTCAGGAAGCTCATACTCTTCTTCAACCCCTTCATCAGCTTGATTGATTGGATTGTCAAAGTCATACGAAGTCATAGCCGTGCTGTTGTCGGTGCGGTCTGAAAAGCACTCTCTGCAAGGGTTCAGATTGTTCATTTTAGTGATTGATTTTAATCTTGTTTAGAAAAGTGAAATAAAGTTGTCATTTTGAAAACATTGCCATTTTATTTTTGTACAAAAAGAAAAATGGAAAAACAGTGAGAGAAAAAAAAGACTCATTTGCAAAAGATGTCTGATATCATTGATTGATCTATTTGCACAAAATTACAGATGGCCCGATTACAAAATGAGTCTTGTCATCTTGGGCAAGATGCAAGACTTGATGCATGCTTAAAAATACAGGAAATAATAATTACTCTGCAGGAGTAACTCTTATAATTTCCTGGGAAGACCAGTTAAGGACTTGGCTCCCCGGGATCCTTGGACGTATCCAACTCTCCAGGTTGCGGTTGCTTTCATCCTCGTCTTCCAAGTTGTTCACTGCATCTGGGGTGAGCATCCCCCCACTGACAAAATTGGGCTTCTTAACAACCTCTGCTTGATCTTGTTGAGTTGGTTTGTAACCCAACCCAAATCTATCCTCCTTCTTCTCCATGGGCAGCAACTTGCCCCAGCCTTGGGCAGTCCCCTCTTCAAGAACCTTCCGCGCTTGTTGATAAGATGTCATTGAGGTTCCAGGTACAGCGGATGCTTCATTTATGTTCAAGGCCTCAAACCCTTGACTCATAGTTTCGTGGATCTCCCCATCCATCTCAATATATTTGTATGTAGCCAGATGGCTAACAAAGATATCTTCCTCTCCACAAATAGTAACGACTTGGCCCTCCCACTCGAATTTTAACTTCTGGTGAAGGGTTGACGTCACGGCGCCAGCGGCGTGTATCCATGGTCTACCCAATAGACAGCTGTAGGCAGGCTGTATATCCATCACGAAGAAGGTCGTTTTGAAAGTCTGTGGGCCAATCATTATAGGCAACTCAATTTCTCCCAGAACTGATCTCTTAGAACCATCAAAGGCTCTCACTACCAAGTTACTTGGGCGTAATGCCAATCCTTCATACTCCAGCTTCACAAGGGCTTTCTTGGGTAGGACATTGAGGGATGACCCTGTGTCCACCAGTACATGGGAAAGAACTGCACCCTTACACTCCAAGGTAATGTGTAAAGCCTTGTTGTGATTGCAACCTTCCGTCGTCAAATCAGTGTTGGTAAATCCTAGTCCATGACTAGCGTTGACATTTCCAACCACTGCCTCTAACTGATTGACGGTAATCTCCTCTGGCACATAAGCTGCGTGCAAGACTTTTAATAGTGCGTAGCCCAATTGTCTTTTGAATAGCAGTGGGTTGTAGTTGATGCAACCCTTCACTCCTATCAGAGGTACATTGGGGAACTGCCCACAACTAGTAATGATGTCCCTGCCTTTGGTGCTCTGGGTGCACCACCTGATGTCATCTGAGGTCAAAGAAATGAGTCTTCTAGCCCAATTCTTCTGTTGGTGAGGATTCAAGAATGCATCAGTCTTGGGCAAGTGTTTGAGCAGCCAGGTATGGAACAGGGGAGCACAGCATCTCACCAATCTTCCTCTTTGCTTTTCATTCCTTTGGTGAACAGAGTAGTAGAAATCTCCCAGTAAGGTGGGCACTGGGTTCCTCAGAATGAAAAGGTGAATGGCATTCTTGCTAATAAACTTAGGCTCATCTGCAAAAAGTATAACCCCATATATGCTGAGGGCTAACAAAACACAGACTGCCTTCCACTCTCCCAAGGAGGCCTTCAGGGTAGCCTGAGAAGTCAAGAAGTCCAAGTGTAGTCCAGAGATTCCAGCTTTTGTAGTCATGTTCTGCTCAATCAGAAAAGGCTCCAGATATAGTGCCTTTTCCACCTCTTCATTATTGGGAAAAGCCATCTCAGGGTTGAAGGGGACACCACCCCTGATAGGTACACCAATCAGTGATGAATACTCTTCCAACAAGGGTCCCAACTGAAAATTCTGGAAGGTGAAACACCTCAGAGGAGGGTCATAGAATTGTAGGCAAGTGTGAATCAAGATCCTCTGGGAAGGGTCCAAATCCACAACCACATCGAGGATGCCCCCAAAATGTTCTCTGAATAGTGGTATATGGTCTGGAGTAATAAGGGCCTGGATCTTCCTGATGCCAGTCAGCTCAGGCTCAAAGAAGTGATATGAGATGTTGCTTTTCTTGGGTGCCATGTTGCTGAAGAAGATGCTGATGATGATGACTGATACTAGAAGATGGGCCACTGACAGGCTAATACTGATGATGCAGGTGACTGAAGCAGGCAGCTGATGAACAGGGGTCTATGCTGATGAAGGGGTCAAAACCAAGCCAAAATATGATATGGATACCCTGAAAAACAAATAAACACATGTTAGATGATGCAATGATGATGTATGCAAATGATATGCAAGGGTTTGTGATCAAGATGGATCTGATTAACTGCCTTGATATAAGTCCATGTATGTTCAAGAAATCCAGATGGAGGTTCATAAGTCCAGTAACCAAGGTGGGGGACTCAAATAAAGAGTCACATGTCCTGGGTTAAAATCACAAGAACTGTCCCAAAATGAAGTACTCTTAATCAAAACAAAGTAACAGGGTATGCTGAGGTCAAGGGTACCTGCAAACCTGTAAACAGCCCAACCCCCTCACAGGTGATGTTCTAAAACAAGGATCCTCAGACTTGGATCACTTATGAGAAGTGTAAACACTTCTAACCCGGAGGTACAGTGTTTACAATAACCATAAAAGATCCTCCTCTAATTCACCTCAGTTTCTGAAGGTCATAATAAAGGTCATCCAGACTTAGCAGGCTTCCCAGATAGCCCTAGCACTACAGGAAATCTGTAGCACAGAGTTCTCAAGAAGAAACCCATATCTGAACCGTGTTTTATATTCCCGCACCAGACCGAAATGGAATGGGAAAGAACATGAACCACTCTAGCCTAGGTGTCACTCAGGTCCCAGGTATAGGACCTTAAGTCTCAATAGCACCCCACCCACCAAAGCAACAAAACCAGATCCAGCCAGAACAGTATGACAGTATGATATATGTAAAGCTGTAAAGAAAGCAATAAATAACTGTACATAAAGCAAAAAAACAAACAAATATACAAGCACCAATAGCAAATAACACCCCAGTAAACACAAATCAAACAAGCGCTAGGAGGAACCCACAAAAAGAACCAGAAGCCCTGGTTACAGTATAAGGGTCCCCAGCAGAGTCGCCAAGCTGTCGCTCCCACAGATGAGACTGGGCTCAAATGAGGTACAAACGCGAACGGTCGGCGAAAAGAGGGTGTGAGAACACACAGGAGTGAGCTCACAGGAAAAGAAAAGAGTCGCCAGCTAGGCATTTTTATCCCGGAGGAAAGGTAATGCTGCATAGACCTATAAAGATACGGATAAGACGGTTGCGAACCAGAGAGACTGAGAAAGGGGATTGGTTACAACCTGGGAAGGTATTAGCACCCAGATTGTCCGCCGTACTCGACGGGATCCACGCTTAAAAGATTTGTGTTTTAAAGGGGTAGTGTCAGTGTAATATGTGTATAAAGGCTGGAAAGAATGCAAGTGTCAGTGTAAAGAAAAATGTGAAGTGTATAAATGTACAGTGTCAGTGTAAGAACAGGAATAAGATGCTCAAGATCATGAGGCTATAAGAATAATGCTAGAAGGAGGGGGGAATATACAGAGACTTTTGTTCGATAACAGTTAAGTTATGCCTACGTATCCTCTCGTGCAATGAGGAAGTCAGAACACCGTAGTTCGACCCAAAGAGACTGAAAGATAATTGACTGATGAACTGCTTACTTGCCTATGCTCAAGTGTATGACCTGTCTGGCTCAGGTGCAAACTGTCTTGCATTAGACGGAAGAAGCAAGTTCTCGTTTGTGAGTGAATGAGATGAGAAAAGAATCCCGGAGGAGACGATTATTGTCTGTTTTTTTTGTTTTCAATCTTTTATTGCTTTTGAAAGTTTGTCATAAGTTAATGAGCTTAAGCCTAAACCAATGGATTTAGTAAACTCATCACATCTTCCCTCTGATTAGGGGTGATGAGGATACCTTAAGTGTGAAGTCAGCTTCTCACACTTAAACACTTTTGATTTAGGATTAAGATCATTAACCTACTTGTGATTATTTAGATGTTTTTTGTTGTTTTTGTTTAGTGTTGAGTAATGAGATTAAGCCATAATCAGGGATTAAACAGACTCATTACACCATCCTAATAGAAGGATAATAGATGAGAATGTTTAAGCTGAGGAAAGCTCCTCAACTTAATCCATGATTAGGGGTTAAACCCATGAAAAAACAAAGCCTTTATTAGATGGATTTTAGTTAATGATAAGATGATGAAGTGATTTTTAGGGTTTGTAAGATAACTTGAGGGGGACTTGTCCATTAACACTAGGGTTAGTCCTTCTTAACCAATTAAGGAAGAATTAGAACCCTAATGCAAGGCCCAAATTACAAGCTTGATGTCTTGGTGATTATTATGTGAATTGATTAGGGGATTTAAACACATTAAGGGTTTAACACTTAGGATTAAAGTTATACACTCCATCCTAATAGAAGGATGCAGGCATAAGCTTAATCACAAAGCCTTAAAGCCTTTATGGTTTAGTCCCTGATTATGAGGTGAGAAGAGAAGACTCAAAAGAGACACAAAGGTAAAATCTAAATGGGGGGACTAATCAAAACCCTAATTATTGTCATGCTTGGTTGTTCCTAAGGTTTGTGAGGTTTACAAGAAAGATCTTCAGAGGAACCACCAGGAAGCAGATGAGAGGAGCAAAGAGAAGCAAAGTAACTTGCTTCATTTAAGAAGACAAGTCACTTGAGGAAAGGAAGTAAGGAGAAGAAGAATGAGCAAGCTCAATCTCAAACACAAAGCAAAATGCAGCAATGATGCATAAGAGAGATGAAAAGAAATTGTGAGAAGTGAAGGCAAATTCACTTCTCAAAGTAGCTTACCACCTGAAAAGTAGTGAAAGAAATGCAATGCAATGCAAAATGAGATAAAATGGCATGATGCAAAACAAAACCAGAAGCATGAGTATGATGTTAATGATGCTATGAGGTGGTGCAAACATGAGACAAGGCATGAGGATGATCATACAAACATGTGGATGCAAGAGAAGCATGCTTAGAACCATGAACATACATGAAAAGTTAAGGAATGCAAATGACATACAACATGGCAAATGGATGATGCAATGATCAAACATGATCCTAATATGTCCTAAGATGTGTTATGGATCAAATGGATGCATAAAATGTCATGGCAAGTCATGGTATGCAAGCAAGTGCAAGATGAATGCAAAAGGAAGCCCAAATTAGGGTTTATGATCAATGCACAAAACAAAAACCAAAAACCAGAAGCAATAATCAAGATAAAAAATTGAAAATGCATCCAAGGGAACCCTAAACCTATACAAACTCACTGCCCAAAGGAGGGGTTCTAACTCTTAACCTAATGAGGGTTATGAATTTCTCAAGATTGCTAGGGTTTTAAGGTACCTTGTCAAGGAAAATGCCAAACAAAATGAAAATGCAAGATCAAATCATGCCAATTTAACCCTATAAACTTCATGATATGCAAGATGCAATGCAAAAAGAATCAAAGTCCAACTCTTAAAGACTAGGCAGAAATGAATTTTCAAAGATTGGATCAAAATAATGCCTTAAAATGAAATTAATTCCTTGGAAAATTGTCAAAAGACATCAAGATCAAAAAAGAAATTTGGTTTGAAGGTTGGACAATGTTTCTAAATGATTTTAAAGGTTTCATGAATTTTTTTGTGATTTTTAAATGCCTAAAAGTATTTTTAATTAATTAATTCTCATTAATTAATTAAAAATAATCTTTTAAATGATTTAAAAATATTTTTTAATGCAAAAAATAAAAATAAAAATGTTTTTGGTTTCTGAAAATTAATAAAAGGTTGTATAAAAATTCTCAGAATTTTTCAATGGTTTTTACTATTTTAAATAAAATGGAGAAAAGAAATGAATAAAAATGTAAATAAAATTGAATTAAACTGAAAAATATGAAAGTATGCAAGATCAAGGGCCAGCATTCAAATTCACATGCGCGCGAATTGACTTGGCGCCAGATCCAAGGGCTGGAATTCAAAATCTCCTAATTAATGTCATTAACCCTAATCTTGCCCTAATCACTTTCAGATGACCGGAACAGTGTTCAGGTCATCTTCTCCGGCAAGGTGTAATCTCAATCTCTCTCAATATGCCATGAAACTTCAAAAATCTCTCCAGAATCATTCATTAAACATCACTAAACCTAAACCCCACCCCAAAATCCATTTATTTCCCCTGAATCATGAGAAACGAACCAAAACGGAAAACACACAAAAATTTCAGAGATCAAATACATCCCACACACGCAACCATTTTCACTGGTTCAAAGCTCAAAATGATCAGCACACCACATAGAACCAGTTTATAACTTAAAACGCAAGTTCTGGAAAAATGTTCTTGGATGATACCTGAGATGAAGCTTTGCCAATGGAGCTGCCTGGGCCTTCTTCTCAAGGCAAAACACCTTCCTTTAACTCCCTCTTTCTTCTGGGATGCTTGGATGAAGCTTTTGTGGACTCTTTTGGAAGTTTACTGCAGCTCAGTTCAGGGAGGGGTCAGAATCGTATTTTTCATATGGGGTGTTTTAGGGCAAGGTGATGATTGGGAAATGATCAGAGGGTGATGGTGAGTTGTTCTATGGAGTTTGTTTGAAGGTTTGTGGCTTATGTGATGAGTTTCGAATGAAAATGCAAAGAGGGAGGTTATTGTGAATCCTGTCTTGTGGGAGGTTTCAACCTTGTGTGTCTTATGAAAATGAAGCCTTGGGATGTGTTTGTAAGGTCTGGATTGGGCAGAGAGTGGTTGTGTCACTGTGGGATTGGTATGGCTTCAAGTTGCAAAAAGTCAAGCAAGTTGTACTTGGAAGTATGGGCAAGTGGCAGGCTAGGATAGGAGCATGGTTGAGTTCAGCAAGGATCAAGGAATGCTTTTGGATCAGATTTTATGAACTGAGGCAAGTGGATGAGAAGTTTTGATCCCTTTTGCAAATTGTCACAACTTTGGCCCCTTTTGTAATTCTTGAAGTTTAGGGCATGGAACTTAAGAAATTCTTGGGCCAATCTGAAGTTTGAGTCATGTATGATGTTTATGTAAAGGTTAGACATCAATTAGAAGTCACAAATTGCCTTGGTACAAGAATTTGCAAGTTTCCCTCTTTGGTGCATAACTTGAAATTATGTGATTTTTCCCAACTTTCACAAGCCATAACTTTTGATCCAAAATGAATTAGGTCATGTTATTGTAATTTTTGAAAAGGGAATGATCCATTCTACAAATTTCATGACCAAAGTTTTTCCATTTGAAGCATTTTTGAATCAAAAAGCAAGGGTTGAAAAAGTTTCCTAAAATGGCAATTTTTATTAAAAGTCAACATTCCCAAAAAGTCAACTTTGCAAATGACTTGAGATTATTCAATTTTGTGAACTTCCAACATCTTCCATGATCAAATAAAGATCATATACAATCAAAATGATGAAGAACACCCTTTGGTTGGGTCATTGGGGGCCTCAGATGCCCTGATTTTACACTGACTTGCCTAGAAAGTCAACCCTTGATCAGATGACTTCCCCATTGAATTTCTTCATGAAAATTGATATGCATGATCCCTATACCATATAGAGACCAATAGAAACAAGAGTGACCAAAAAAATTGGAGTTATGGCCTTTGAAACCAGAACCCTAATTCTAGGTCATCTGTGCAGTTAAGCCTGGCTCTGCCTCCATGCCATTTTCAGTTCTTGTGATTTTTTGACATTCTTGACTTTGAGAAGATATAATATGATGTTTGAACATACATGGACCCCTTTGAAGTGTTTGATGACCTTTGGAGTGGCTCAAGAAGCTCTTGGACTGCTCAGATCACAAACCCTAGATGCAGATGACTTTGAACCAATGCAGTGAATCAAAAATGTGATGTGAGATGCTATGATTGGATTTATGCATATGCAATGATCACAAGCCATGGTGTGAATGGGTGAGGGAAAATTTGGGGTGTTTACAGCATGTATTGAGGCCTACCTCTGTTCATGTGTACCGAGTTGGTCTCACCTGTCCTACGAGGTCCTGCAAAAGGTTTCCTTGTATTGCTGGAACTGGCACCATTGTCTGAAATTTTGCCCATATTCAAAAGACTCTCAATTCTCTCACCAGCTATAACTACATCAGCAAAGCTTGTGGATGAGAAAGCAGCAAGTCTGTCAATGTATGTCCCCTGTAGGGTGTTCATAAACATGTCTGCCATCTCTCTTTCAGACATTGGAGGCTGGACAACAGTAGCAAGTTGTCTCCACCTTTGGGCATATTCCCTGAAGCTTTCTCTGGAAGACTGTGACATACCCATCAGGAGGGTTCTATTGGGAGCCATGTCCAAGTTATATTGATACTGACGTATGAAAGCTTCGGCCAAATCCTTCCAGTTTCTGACTGTTTCTCTGGAAAGGTGAGAATACCATTCACGTGTTGCCCCGGTCAGACTGTCTTTGAAGTAGAGCATCCACAATTTTTCGTCCATGGTATAAGCTTTCAGTCTCCCCAGAAAGGACTGCAGGTGAGTACGTGGACATGAGGTACCATTATATCTCTCAAAGCATGGAGGCTTGAATTTGTAAGGAATCCTGACTCCCTCAACTAAACCTATTTCCATAACATCAAATCCCAAAGAGTTTTGAGACTCCAGAGATCTCAGCTTCTCCGCTATTTCATCCAGACGACTAACTCTCTTAATCTTTCTTGGCTTTGGGCCAACCCAGTCATTACTGCCATGAACTGGTTCATCTGTGCCCTCGTCTCAGTCCTCTAGCCATCTGAGTTCTCACGTCAGTCAAATCTTGCTGAACTTGGTCCATCTGTAAGCTCGGAAGGTTGTTTCTTGTTGGATACCGGTGAACTCTGTTGATGGGCAAAACTCTCCTACGAGCAATGTTTCCTGAAACCACAGCAAAGTGAGAAAATAAACAACAAAAATACCTACAAAACAAAGAATGAGGTTAGTATGCAATGCAATATGTCTATTTGTCTTCCAAGGGTATCCAGTTTGGTTCTTTGGTTTTGACCTTCCAGACCTCTAGGAATGAAGATGTTGAAGAGAAACGAAGCCCAAGAGATAAACCCAAGTAATACATAAACCATATATTACAAATGCAAAAGATACATAGTTCATGATTACAACAAGCTCCCATGGTGGGTCAAAATAAAACAAAATTATAAAAAAGTATAATAAATAAAGTACAAGTACAAATAAATCAAACATCCAGCCCAAAGTCATCCTCTTTGACTTCATTCAGGAGAGCATCAGTCACTGGTCCAACTGGATGCTCTGTGATGGTCCTGATAAGAAGGTTCCTGATGGAAATGGCACTTGCCAGCTTCTTATACTTGTCTTGGTCTTTTGATCTCTTCAACCCCGCCCGAAGTTTCAACTCGTAAATTTCCTTTTGTGCTGCTAACAAGGCTTCTTGACTCTTCTTCTCATTAGCTTCCAGCTGCTCTATCCTAGCATGGGTCTTCTGATCTTCTTGCACACGAGCCTCAGTGATCCTGATCCACCTGGCCTGACTCTCTTCCAAGTAGTGCTCAACTTTGGCCTTCTGAATCTTGGCTTCTTTGCAAGCATTCTTCAATACCAACTCCCCCGCTCGGGCTTTTCTGATGTAATCACCTGTCTTCTCAATCTTGGTCATATGCTCGATCTGGAGCTTCTCTAATCTCTCATTGTCCAGACGACTATCATTCCTCTCCCGGAGGGTCTTCTTCAGAGCTTCAAAAAGCTGGGTATTCCTTTATTTCAGCTTCTCAAACTCCTCTAAATTGACTGTAGCTACAGGCTCTATTGCTGATGGCCCTGGCACATCCTCCAGGGTGAATGGCATGCGGGTGATCTGTCCTCTGATGCGAGACCAATCAATGTACTGCGCTGAAGATATTTTGTTGCACTTTCCAAGAATAGCAGTCCCTTTTGTCTGAATATTATCCCAAGCCCATGCTGCTTGTCGGATGATGGCATGATTATTCTGAATGTCACAGTAAAGGGTCTCTGCTAAATCCTGCTCTCTTGGTGGATGTACTAAGGCATACCCTAGTTTCCTTTTGAAAAGCAAAGGATTGTAGTTGATGCAACCCTTCACTCCAATAAGAGGTACATTGGGATACTTTCCACAGCTTGTAATATATCCCAGCCTTTGGTGCTCTGAGTATACCACCTGATGTCTTCTGAAGTGAGATCAATCATTATCTTAGCCCAATTTCTTGACTGATGAGAATTCAAGAAAGCTTCTGTCTTTGCAGGTGTCTCAATAACCAACAGTATAAGAGAGGTGCACAACATCTGACCAGTCTTCCCCTCTGCTTCTCATTCCTATGGTGAACTGAATAGTAGAAATCTCCTAACAACTAACAAGGTAGGAACTGGATTCTTCAGCAGGAAGATGTGTATAGCATTCTTTCTTACAAATTTAGGCTCATCTGTAAACAAGATGATTCCATATATACTAAGAGCCAGGAGAGCACAAACAGTTTCCAACTTCCCTGCTGCAGCATGACTGGTGGCCTGAGTGATCAAGAAGTCCAAATGGAGGCCTGGGATTCCAGCCTTGGTGGTCATATGCTGATCAATGATGGTGGTTTCCAAATGTAGAGCCTTAGATATGTCTTCATTCCTAGGAGCAGTCATCTCAGGGTTGAAAGGAATTCCTCTCTTGATAGGGACACCCAATAACATGGAAAACTCCTCCAACAAAGGACCCATCTGAAAGTCTGGAAAAGTGAAACATCTGAGAGGAGGGTCATAGAACTGAAGGAAAGTGTGGATTATGCTCCTTTATGATGCATCCAAGTCCATGATCATGTCCATAATACCACCATAATGTTCCCTAAATAAAGGGACATGATCAGGAGTGATGAGTTCCTAAATCTGGCTGATGCCTGCTAGAGAGGTCTCAAAGAAATGGTATGTAATGTTGCTCTTCCTAGATGAGTCCATACTGATAATAGATGCTGATGAAGACAACTGGAGAAGATATCAGCTGAAGAAGATCTCTGATGAAGATAACTGATGAAGATGGCTGAGCAGAAGAACAGTCAAAACCAAACAAAAGAAATATGTGGATACCCTGTAAAACAAATAGACAAATGTTAAATGATGCAAAATGATGTATGCAGAATGATATGCAAGGGTTTGTGATCAGGTGCTGGATCAGTTATCTGCTTTGGATAGGGTCCATGTGTGTTCATAAGTCTAGATGAAGGCTAGAGAACCAGTAACCAGGTGGGGGACACAAATAAAGAATCACAAGTCCAGGGTTTCATAAGATCAGTCCAAAATAGTGTAACCTTAACAATATCAGTAACAAGGTATGATGAGGCCAAGGGTTCCTGCAAAGCTGTAAACATCCCAACCCCCTCATAGGTATTGTTCTAGAACAAGGATTCTCAGACTTGTATCTATTATGAGAAGTGTAAACACTTCTAACCCGGAGGTACAATGTTTACATTAATCATAAAGGACCCTCCTCTAATTCACCTCAGATGCCGAAGGTCATCTAAAAGGTCATCCAGACTTAGCAGGCTTCCCATATAGCCCTAGTACTACAGGAAATCCGTAGCACAGAGTTCTCAAGAAGAAACCCATGTCTGAACCGTGTTTCATATTCCCGCATCAAACCGAAATGGAATGGGAAAGAATATGAAGCCACTCTAATCCTATGTGTCACTCAGGCTCCCGTTGTGGAACCTTACTCACTGAGAAACCCCTCCCACCAAGGTAAAACAACAAATCCAGCACATGATATGATCACAATAATATGAAATGCATAAAACAATAAATGAAAGCAATAAATAAAGCTGTACAGAAAGCAATAAATAAAGCAATAAACAAAAGCACACATAACACACCCATAAACACAAATCAAACAAGCGCTAGGAGAAACCCACAAAAAGAACCAGGATCCCTGGTTGCAAGATAAGTTCCCCAACAGAGTCGCCAAGCTGTCGCTCCCTTGAGAAGACACTAGGTCCCAAGGGGCAAACGCGAACGGTCGACGAAAGAGAAATGAGGTTGAATTGAATAGAGTCGCCAGCTAGGCATTTTTATCCCTAAGGAAAGGTAATGTTGCATAAACCTGGAAAGATATGGATAAGACGGTTAGGAACCAGAGAAACTGAGAAAGGGGGTTGGTTACGACCTGGGAAGGTATTAGCACCCAGATCGTCCGTCGTACCCGACGGGATCCACGCTTACAAGATTGTGTTTAAAAGGGGTAGGTGTATGTGCTATCTGTGTGCAAAAGCTAAGGAGAGAAAGTTCAAGTGTCAGCGTAAAAAGGTGAATTGCTCAAGAACCGAGGGTTAAAAAAGAATGCTGAAAGAGGGGGAAGACTAAGAGACTTTTGTTCGATAACTGTTAAGTTATGCCTACGTATCCTCTCGTGCAATGACGAAGTCAGAACACCGTAGTTCGACTCAAAGAGATTGGAAATAAATTGACTGTGAACTGCTTACATGTCTATGCTCAAGTGTATAACTCGTCTGGCTCGAGTACTAACTGTCTTGCATTAGGCGGAAGAAACAAGTTCTCGTTTGTAGAGTGAGTGTGATGAGAAAAGAATCTCGGAGGAGACGATTATTGTTTGTTTTTGTATTTTTAGTTTTTTATTATTTTTGGTGTTTTGCATAGGATTATGATCTTAATCCTAAATCAAGAGCTTGTAAACTCATTATATCCTCCCTGATTAGGGATAATGAGCATACTTAAATATGAGATAAGCATCTCAACTTAATTACCATGATGATGTAGGATTAAGATCATTAACATACTTGTGATTATTAAGATGTTTTCGGTTTTGTTTAGTGTTAAGTAATGAGTTTAATCTCTAATCACAGATTAGTGAACTCATTACACCATCCTAATTGAAGGATGATAGATGAGAACACTTAAGCTGAGGAAGACACATCAACTTAATCCATGGTTAGGGACTAAATTCCTTAGATAACAAGCCTTTATTAAGTGGATTTTAATTAAAGGGTGAGATTAAGAAGTGAATTTTATGTTTGTAAGACTAACTTGAGGGGGACTTGTCCATTAAACACTAAGGTTAGTCCCTCTTAACCATAAGGAAGAGATAGAACCCTAATGTAAGGCCCAAGTTACAAGATAAAGTCTTATTGATTATTAATGTGTTTTGATTAAGAGGTGTAAAAAAATTAAAGGCTTAACACTAAGGATTAAAGTTATACACTCCATCCTAAGATAAGGATGCAGGCATAACCCTAATTCAAAGTCCTAAAGCTTTAAGTGTTTAACCTCTGATTATGAGACGAGAAGAGAGACTCAAGGAGACTTAAAGGTAAAAGACTAGGGGAGACTATATACAACCCTAAAGATTATCATGCTTGGATATCCTATGGTTTGTGAGGCTTAAGAGAAAAGAATCTTCAAGGAGGCCACCATGGAAGAAGCAGATGAAAAGAGGAGAAGGAAGAAGAATAAGTTACTTACTTCCTGGAGAAGATATGTAACTTAAAAGAAATAAAGTAAGAAGGAGAAAGAATAAGTGAAGCAAGTTCACTTCAAAGACAAATAAGAATGCATATGAAGAGATGATAAGAGGTGGGAAGTGAAGGCAAATCCACCTCCCAGATAACTTACCAAAAGTTCTTGAAATGTTAGTATGAATGCATAAGACATAAAGAAAAAGGAAATGAGATGCAATGACCAAAGTCAGAAGTGAATATGCAATGAAAATGTGTTATGAGATGATGCAAAGTCATACAATATGCATATGAATGATCATACAAGGATGAGATGCAATGGAAGCATGTTTAGAAGCATGAAAACACATGGATGTTCATGAAATATAATGGATGCAAAGCATAGCAAATGAATGAAGAAATGATCAAGCAATGCTCAAACATGTCTTAAGATGTCTAAGATGTCATACAAATGCTTGAAATGTCATGGCAAGTTCATATGATGATGATGATATGCAAAGGAGAATGCAAATGAAGATGCAAAATTAGGGTTTTAAGACAACATGAGATGCATATGATCAAAACAGAAGCCATCACCATTATAAAAAATTTAAATTGATCTCAAAGAAACCATAAACTTATATAAGATCACACTGCAAAGGAAAAAGTCAGAAGCTTAACCTAGTGGAAGTTATGAAATACCTAAGTTTGCTAGGGTTTTTGGGTGCTTCTAAAGGGAAAATGCAAATCAAATTGAAAATGCAAGATAAAATCATGAGATAAATAACCTAGAAATTATATGCAATATGTGAAACAATGCAAGAAGAATCAAGTTCAAACTCATCATGGTTAGGCAGAAATGAATTTTTCAATTTAGGGTTAAAATATGTGATTTTTAAGAACCCTAATTCAAAGAAAATTGTAAAAATGGAATCAAACCTAAAAAGAAATTTGTATGGTGAGTTTGAAAATGTTTTTAAATGTATTGGAATGCTTCATGAATTTTTTGGTGATTTTTGGAAACCTAAATGCATTATTAATTAATTAAAATCCATTAATTAATTAAAAATAAAATTTAAATATTTTTAAAATACGTTTTTAATGCAAACAATAAAATAAAAAAAAATTAGGTTAAGAAAAATATTTGAATCATAAATGCAAAGTTTGCGATTTTTTTGATGATTTTTACTATTTTTAATAAAATGATCAAAAGAAATACAAAGAAAATGAATTAAAATAAAAAGTCAGAGGATCCAAAGGCCAAGATTTAGACTCGAGGGATTTGTGTTCACTGCGTGCGTGATTGTAAGGTCAGGATTCAATCTGGCATTTTTATTACTTAAACCTAATTAATTAAATTAATTAAAAGATTAGGGTTAAGTGGATGATCTGGGCCGTCCATACGCTAATCTAATCAACATCCAAGGGTCCTCATTCAATCTGGCAACAAAACCCTAACTAATCTCAGGCGACCGGAGATAAGCTCCGGTTGTCTTCTCTGGCCAACCCCTCACCCTATCTTCTTCCCCAGGCCACCCAAGCCAAAATAACTGCCCAGAAACACTCCCCATGCATCATACAATCAAAATCACTCATCAAACATCATTTATATCACAAGAGTCACACAAATCGAATCAAAAACATTTTCACGGGCAAAGTTTAAGAACATCATGAAATGCTTATTTCTCAGCCATTTTCAATTTTAAACACATCAGGATGATCAGTG
Organism: Lathyrus aphaca; assembly: GCA_963966055.1. Classification (NCBI taxonomy): domain Eukaryota; kingdom Viridiplantae; phylum Streptophyta; class Magnoliopsida; order Fabales; family Fabaceae; genus Lathyrus; species Lathyrus aphaca. The sequence goes on from OZ014523.1 coordinate 404,207,324, forward strand.
CAACTCATAGAATCAATTTATAACAAGAAAGAGAGGTTCTGGAAAAAATGTTCTTGAAGGTTACCTGAACAGAGCTTCTTTAAAATGGAGCTTTTTGGGCCTCTCTCTTGTGCAAATCAACTCCTCTGGTCCTCCTTATACTAATGGAATGATTGGATGAGGCTTATAGTGGCTGGTTTAGAGGTTTCAGTTCTGATGAAGCAGGAATCTTGTTTTTGTTTCAGGGTGATTCAGGCCATGGTGAGGGGTAGGAAATGATCCTTGAGGTGTGAAGTTGAATGGTGAAAGAAATTTTAAGTTTTGATGGCTGAGGAGTGAGTTTCGAAGAGAGGAAGTGTTATGGAAATTTTTGAGCAATCTGAGTTCTTGAGGATTCAGGCTCCAAGATTGTGTGAAATGGGCTCCTTGATGCCTGCATAAACAATGCTGATTGGCCAGAGAGTTGGTAGTGGCATAGTTTGATTGGTATGGCCTCATTTGCAAAAAGTCAAAAGTTATAGTACCATAAGCATGGGCTGAGTCAGAGCTAGCTTTTGGGGTGTCTTGGCCTCAGCTTGATTCATGGATGGCCTTAGGATCAAGTTTATGCAGCTGGCACAAGTGGATGAAGAGTTTCAAGAGGTTTTGCAAAGTTTATGCATAATTGTCATTTTGAGATTTCTTGAGAATCAAGCCATCAAAACCCTAGGTTCAAAGTACAATTATGATCTTTTGAAGTTGCTTTGACATGTTATGGTGCATAGAAGTTGATTAGAGGTCATGAAATGGCTTGGCAAGTGAAATTGCAAAATTCCCTCTTTGGTGCACACTTGAAAATTATAGGATTTTTGCCAACTTTGAAAGGCCATATCTTGAGTTCTAGGATGAATCAAGACATGTTCTTGTACTTTTTGAAAATGGAAAGACATAATTTACAACTTTCATGTCCAATAATTTTTCATTTGAAGCATTTTTGGTCATGAAAGAATAGGTTGAGTATCTTTCCCAAAATGGAAAGTTTCCATTACAAGTCCTTTCCAAAAATAGCAAGTTTGCATTTGGCTTGAAATTCTTCAACTTTGTGAACTTCCAACCACTTCAATGATCAAATAAAGATCATAAAGACTCAAAATGATGATGATGACCCTTTGATACCCTTGATGGAGGCCTCAGATGCCCTGATTTTGACTTTACTTGCTCAAGAAGTTACCCAATGATCAGATGACTTCTACATTGAATTTCTTCATCAAACTTGGTACATTTGATCCTTATAACATATTGAGACCATTAGAAACATGAATGGCTAAGAAATTTGGGGTTAAGGCCTCTGAAATCAAAACCCTAATTTTAGGTCATCTGTGCAGGGAATCTTCAGTCTGCCTCTATGCCTTTGCCATTCTTTGTGATCTCTTGAATTTTATGAACTTTGGGGAGCATATTATGATCATGGAACACACATGGACCCTCTTGGTAAGCCTCAAGACCTTTGGGATGGATCATATCACTTCTTGGATTACTCAGATCACAAACCCAAGATGCAGATGAAATGAAACCATGCAGTGAAACAAATATGCAATATGAGATGGTATGCCTATGCTTATGCAAAAATGAAAGATCACAAGCCATGGTGTGAGAAAAAAAATGAGGGCAAATTTGGGGTGTTTACACCTGCACTAACAACAAAGCAGAATACGAAGCTGGTATCATGGGTCTTGAAGAAGCCATTAACCTCAGGATCAAAACCTTGAATGTATTCGGAGATTCAGCTTTAGTGATCAACCAAACTAATGGCAAGTGGTATACTCATCAAGAGCATCTGGTTCCCTACCGTGACTATACGAGGAGATTGTTGACTTTCTTCACAACAATCAAGCTTGAATACATCCCTCGAGACGAGAACCAGTTTGCAGACGCCTTGGCCACCATTTCATCTATGATCAAAGTACAGGCTACCAACTATATACCTCGGATTTTAGTATCCAGACTGGACCGAACGGCATATGTCTTCTCTGTAGACACTATTACTGACAACAAACCTTGGTTCCACGACATCAAATGCTTCTTGGAGACTCAGACATACCCACCTGGGGCATCGTCTAATGATAAGAATACATTGAGAAGGCTAGCCGACAGTTTCTTCCTCAATACTGATGGCTCCTTATACAAGCGAAACTTCGACATGGTCTTGCTCAGATGTGTTAACAAGAAGGAAGAAAACCTACTAATGCACGAAGTACATGAAGTTTCTTTCGGTACCCATGTCGGAGGACATGCAATGGCAAAGAAATTGTTAAGATCAGGTTACTACTGGATCACAATGGATGCAGACTGTTGTACCTATGCTAGAAAGTTCCATAAATGTCAGATCTATGTGTAACACCCCAAATTTTCCCTCTCCTGTTTAGCATCATCATCATAAGCAAGTCATGTCCTTAACATTTTTGCATAGAAAGATGAAGCATAACACTTTCATGTTCAAGCATAAGGCATATGATCAGTCATTCGGGAATTTGAAGCACTACAAGTCGAAGTCAAGGCATGTTATACAAACTATGTATCATGGTCAAGGACCTAAAAAGGGATTGAGGATCAAAATCAGGTCAAAACGGTTGGCGCTAGGTTATTCTTGAGGTTTTCCACCAAAAGGAGGGAAATTCAAAATTCACCGGCGTTAACCGATTAACGGCTACGAATTTTGATTTCCAGCAGCAAATTCAGCATGTGATTTGGCTCCAATTTTCCAATTTTCTGATTTTTTTTATTCATTTGAATTATGGAGAAGGATCCAGATCATTAATCCAAGCCTATTTCCATTGCTAAATCCCAATCACTTTACCAAACCATATTTTTTGGATCCCAAGCCTAAATTTTGGGCCCTAAACCTAAACCATATTTAATCCATTTCTCTCCAAACCAAGAGGGGGCTCTCTCATTTTTCACTTCTCATTCTGAATTTTCACTTTTCTCTCTCACTATTCTCTCATTTTCTCTCCCACATTTTCCAAATTCACTAAGAGTTCCTCTTTGAAGATCACATAACCTTGCCTTAAGGTGTGTAGATCTTGGAACTAGACCTCCATCTATAGCTTCTTTGCATCATTTTGCTGGTTTAATTGGTGATTCAGATTTGGTTTGGGAATTGAAAGTGCTTTTGGATCCAAAATTCTGCATCAAGACCCTTTACTTGCATTTATTTTGCATGGAGTGTGAAGCTTAGCACCGGATCTTCAAAGTTCTCCGCGAGATCTCTCATTTCCAGCTCAATCAACAACTACCAAAGCATACCTCTGCTTTGTAGGTTGGTTAATTTCATATCTAGCGCTGTTTTAGCTTATTTGCATGCTTGTGCTTTAGATCCACCATGTGCTTGTGCATTTTCTTGTGTTGCATGAATTGATTGATTGATTTGTAACCGGATCCGTGTGCTAATGTTCATGAGCTTAATGATGTTAATTAGTGAATTGATCCATTTATTTCATGTATAATTGATTGTTGGTCTGGTGTGTGATTATTTGGATAAGCTGGTTTGAGCTGATTTTCTGTAGGAAATTGTTGCTGTTTTGACAGTGTTAACCGGTTAACGCTTTGGTTAACCGGTTAACGCACCTGTTTTCTATGTAAATTGCTGCAGGTTTGGATTGGTTAACCGGTTAACACTGATGCAGAATGCCATTTTGGAGTTGTTTTGGGCTTGTTTGATCCCCTTACTTGTTTTAATTGCCATGGATCATTATATAATCACTGAATATGCTAATTTAGGGTGATTTGCTTGCTGGTTGATGCATTGCTTCATGTTCTCGACACGTAAATTCTTGTATGTGCAAATTTTGGCATGTTTGTTTAACTTGGTTTTCTAGAACTTTGAGCATGCTAATTCCATGATTGTGTTGATGAACATGTGCTAGATTTTGCTAACATTGCAGGGGCTCATGGTAAGAGAAGTGTGGATGTTTATCCACATTTCAGCTCTTCATCCTTTCTTTTTTAAGTTGCTTTCTATTTGTGTTTTGATGCGCCTTACGCCATCATGTGAGGCAACTCTTTTCTTCCCCCCTTTAGGAGCAACTTATCTCCTTTAGAGGAGTAATTTGCTTGCTAGCTTTCCTCCTCTTCTTCTTGCTCCTCTTTGGTTCTTCTTTCCTCTTATTAGGATAGTTGAAACCTCACTAACCTTAGGACCACTTTTGCATGACAACTTTAGGTTTAGTCTTCCGCCATTTTAGACTTTTGCCTTTTTTGCTCCTTTGGTTCTTTCTCTTCTCATCTCAAAATAAAACCTAAAAAAAACATTAATAAAGAAAGAAGTGACTTCTTGTGTAATAACCTTATTCCATGGGGCCTATGTATTCATTCCATCTTGGAATAGTGCGTTTGTCTCGCATGATGCATAAGTCGGATCATGAGGTCATCTTATTCAAGAAAAACCCTAAAAAACACTTCTTCATTTTTAATCACTAAAACACCTAATAAATTCAACAAGTCAATGAATTTGGGCCCTTGCCCTTGGAAACAAGTCTTGGATAAATTCTCCTTACTTGGTGTGCTTGTTCTATTATTCCATCTTGGAATGTAGTAACAAGTACACATTCCATGGAAACGAGCTTGAGTTCATTCTCTTGTGCCACACCAAATAAAAGCTCATAAAAAACAGAAACAAACAATAAGCGCATTTCCTTCGAGAATTCTTTTCTCATCTGCTTCACTCTGTACGCGAACTTGCTCCTACTTGTCATTTTGCAAGACGGTTACGCACTCGTTGTCCGAGCCTGCAACACCTGAGCATTGACATAGGCAGTTCAAGCCTTAATTCACAAGCAATCCTTTCCACCCCTAGTAAGGGGAACTACGGCGACTCTGATTCTCATGTCCAGATGAGGTACGTAGGCAGCGGGGTAGGGCCCGTTCGAGCACTCTTTTATTTTCCCTACATTTTCCCCATTTCTTTTCTTTTTCTTATCTAGTTCAGTTCCTTTTCTTTGTAGCAGCTTTCATTCCTTCACCCTTTGAAACAATTTCTTTGCAAGCGTGGATCCCGTCGGGTTCGGCGGACGATCTGGGGTGCTAATACCTTCCCAGGTCGTAACCGACTCCCAAGCTCAGTCTCTTTGGTTCACAGGACCTATGTCCTTCCTTTTCTTTTCTTCGGTTTGTGTAGCATTGCCATTACCATTCCTTCGGGATAAATATGCCTGGCTGGCGACTCTACCTCTTTCCGCGCCACTTTCGCGTTTGTACCAGGATGGAAATCCAGGGAGCAACAGCTGGCGACTCTACTGGGGATGTTCTAACCAGAATCTCTGATTCCCCTGAGAGTCTCTCCTAGCACTTGTGTGTTTCTGTTTCTTTAGGTGTTGTTTGTTTACTGTTGCGTGTTTATTTTATTGCTGTTTATTTACAGTTTATTTACAGCTTTATTTACAATTTTCAGTAATTATTTTCATGCATCATATATATTATACTGGACTGTCTAGCTGTGCTGGTTTCCTTTTTTCTGTGGGATTGGGAGATGTTATTGATAGATGAGCTCGTAACCGGGGCTCGAGTGCATCCTAGGACTTAGAGTGGACAGTCACTTTGGCTTCATGGCATCTTGCTATGTTGGTAGTAGTGAGTTCCACACCAAGACTTGCAACTGTCTTAGAAATGTATTTATGCCTAAATCTTTCTGGGGTAATACATGACCTTGATAGTTATGTGCATCTGGGGACCAATCATTGAGGACCTTTGTGGAAACATCCCTCTCCAGTGGTGACAGTGGAAGACCACATTTCATGGCAAACCCATTCGCACCCGAGGGCCCACAGGGAACTCGCATAGGACGGTCTGGTTCTTTTATAGGAACTCAGTCCAACATCTGGTCGTATGAGGATAGTATTGTACCCTTCGGGATGAATGTACTATCATTTCTCGATTCCAACGCTTGAAGTTGGGAACTTATAAATGATGCTTGTTTTTCCCGGACTCACGCTGAGACCTCCCTGAGTAGTACATAATGCCAAACCGATTCCCTGATCTGGTCATGAGCCATTTCTCGGAAATGGTGAACGTATTATTGCTATTCAACTTTGAGAGTCTGTGATGTTTGACCCGGAGCACACCCGTGAGATTGGGAGGGGTTTACAGGTTTGCAGGAACCCTCGACCTCATCATAACTCATTGCCAGTATAGTTCTATGATTTGATAAGGCTACATGGATTTGGATCTTTGATTTGGGGCTTATTCAAGACCGAATTCTTGTTCATGAGGCTTTATTCAGAGAATCTTGGTTCTTGGTCACTTAGGTCCCGTGTTCCGTATCCAGACAGTCCCGGTTGTTGGTCATGTGCCTGCATTGCATTTGCATCGCATCATACTTGCATTAACTGTTTGTGTTTCCATTTTAGGTTAGCATTTAGCCTCTGTACCCAGTTCTGGTATTCATTGTTTCTCCAGATGACAGAAGCCCAAGAGATACACAAAAAAAGGAATGCTCATTACACTTTCCCGCAACCAGAAATTGAGGAGATTCAGAAACTGGTGGGTTTGATGAGTGACAATGTTTCAGAAGATTTCAGAAGACGGTATGGGAAGATCTTGGGTTACATGAACAAGCCTACTGTCGATCAGCGAGATAGTCTTCATTCTTTGTTGTAGTTTTATGACCCTCAATTGAGAATTTTTGTGTTTGTTGATTACGTCTTGGCTCCCACTATGGAAGAGATTTCTGACATCCTGAAGATTCCTATCAAGAATGGTGTTCCCTATTATTCTACAGAGAAGTTCCCTCGTACAAGTACATTGCAGGTGCTTGTCATTTGAGTATGCTTAGAGTGAAGATGGAGTTAGAAGCCAATAAAGGGAAGGGATTTAATCTGAATTTTCTTTGGGAGGGAAATGGTTAGAGTTCAGTGCGCTGTTAGCATTAATGGTCTACGGGATAAATCTTTTCCCAGGAGAGAAAGGATGGGTAAGCTTGGAGGCTATCACCCTTTTCATTAAAGGAAACCCGGTACCTACGTTGTTGGGAGACTTTTACTTCGGCATCCATCACAGAAATGAGAAGAGAAAGGGGTATGTAAATTGTTGTGCTCCCGTGTTTACTGAGTGGTTTGCTAAGAAGCTTCCGAAGTCGGGATCGTTCAAAGATCTTAAGCAAAATTGGAAGTGGGCTAGATGATTGATGGTGTTAACATCTGACGACATAGCCTGTGGATGTAGCAGAAACTTAGTAGGGAAGGAGTTTATTACAAGGAGTGGTGAGTTTCCCTATGTGCCTTTGTTAGGTAGAAAAGGAGTGATAAGTCATAACCCTGTGTTGTCTAGAAAACAGTTTGTCTATCCACTGAAGGATCCTCCATCAGATGAAGAAATAGCTAAGACTTTTTATTTTCCAGCTGAAGATAATGAGCGGTTGGTTATTCAAGTATCCCAAGCTTGGGAAATAAAGGTTAGGGAGGGTAAGAAAGAATTTGGGAAGGTAGACCCTAAGAATTATCCCTCTTTTGCTGCTTGGATACAAGGGAGGGTTGATACCTTCTTCCTTCCATTTTTGGTTGAGGTCCCACTATATTCAAAGGAGGTACTGGTATAAACCACTATTTCTCTTGAAGATTACAAGAAATTAGAAGCTCAGTTGCATGAGGTTCGGGTAGAGAATTATGAAATGGCTAGTTTATATCATCGTGCCAACCATACTAAGCAAGAAGTAGAAGAAAAGATTCAGATGATCCAGGCTACTTTAGAAGTTAAAGAAAAGGAGTTTACTGGGAGAGAAGCTCATTTTCAGAGATTATGTTTAACAGAGTCAAAGAGAGAAGCGGAGCATAAGAAGATTGTGAAGACTCTTAGAGAAGCTCGTCAATCCATTACTTGGTTACAGAGCCAAAGAGAACATGAGCATAAGAAGTACAAAGAAAAGGAACAATTATTTGAAGCGCAGATGGCATTCAAGAAAGAAGAGGTCGAAAAAGTTCACAAGGTACGAAGGAAAAAGACTCAGCAATTGGAACAGAGCCAGCTAGCCTTGAAGGAAGCCATGAAGGAGATCACATATCTTAAGCTGAGAGCAGGCGTCAAGAAGAACCAGACAGAAGTGGAAAATGCAAAAGAGGAGTCTGGATCTTCTTTTAGCCTAGGGTTTTAGTTTATTGTTGATTGTATCCAGGCTACCTACAGGCTTGTTGTGGGAGTCTTGCTTTATCTTTCTGTCATTTAATTGTACCCCTTTATGGGAATTCTGTTTATGTCTATGACTCTGGTCGTTGGTGGTTTGTTCATGCTATGCAATGATATTTTCCAGTAACTATTTCTGAATGAGCAAAGTTGTTGGTCTTAAGATACCAGGATCTGAATACTCCTCAAAAGAGTTTGAAACGTCAGTTTCCAAAAAAGGTCATCTGGAGTATTTTCTGTCAAAATACCAGACTGGGGCATATTAATGCCTGAACATGGAAACATGAGTAGTTACATTGCATGCATATAACATGTTTGTTTTTTTGCAATAATTTCTCCAGCGTTCTAACGTTCATGTCACTTTCAGGCACTATAGCTCCCAAGAAGGTTCAGAGACAGTCGACGATGCACATATACCCTACAAAGGTGAACAGAGAGAGAGCAATGGAGCAGATGCAAGCAGATTTGGATGATTTAAGGATGAGAATGGACAACTTCATGACCCTCATGGCTGGGATGGGTCAAACTCAAGAGCGTTTGCGTGAAATGGTGGAGAACAATCAAGTCAGGAACAATGGGACAACAGATGGAGGGAATCGCAATGGGGCTGGCGCCCGCCACGTTGAAATCCCTGTAGTGCAACCAGGGGTCACTATTATCAATGATGAAGTGAATAATCTGCAGATGGATGGGCAGGACGAGCAATTTACTTTGATGGATGAGGCGGAAGGCCAATGGGTTGATATGAGTAAGAGGTTTGAAGAAATGGCATAGCAGATTCGTGCCATTCAGTCTCAGAGTTCTCTAGGGTTTGACATCACTGATCTAGGCTTGGTGCTAGGGGTGAGGATTCCCTAAAAATTCAAGGTCCCTACTTTTGATAAGTACAACGACACAACTTGCCCGAAAACTCATCTTCATTCGTTTGTGAGAAGGATTGATGCGCATATAGATGATGAAAAGTTGTGGATGTATTATTTCCAGGATAGTCTTGTAGGAGCTTCCTTGGAATGGTACATGAAGTTGAGCCGAGTCAATATTCGAAGCTGGAAGGATCTAGATGAGGCATTTGTGAAGCAATATCAGTATAATTTGGATATGGCTCCAAATCGTACCCAATTGCAGACAATGTCTCAGAATGCTAAAGAAGGGTTCAAAGAGTACGCCCAGAGGTGGCGTCAGCTTGCTGCTCGAGTACAACCTCCCTTGCTGGAGAATGAAATGACAGACATGTTTATGGGAACGCTGCAAGGGGTGTTTATTGAGAGATTGGCATCTTGTTCAGCGACAAAGTTCAATGACATTGTGATAGCTAGAGAAAGTGTTGAAACTCTTCTAAAAATGAGGAAGATCCAAGACAGTAGTGTAGGTAGCTCAAGTGGTGTGAGAAAGGCTTTCAGTGGACCTCCAAGAAGAAGGGAGGGAGAGACTAATGTTGTGTACGGTCGAGGTCGGGACCGCGGATATAGAGGATCCTACGAGCAGGTGGCAGCTGTCATAATCCCCACAGGTCTTGTACAACAACAACAACAACAACCACAATGCAATAACTATCAGCAAAGGCCTTATCAACAGAGACAAGCTCGTCTAGCCAACAGGGTGCTTGAAGCTATCCCAATGACGTACACATCTCTGCTCCAGAGATTGTTGGAGTCGAACTTGGTTCATATGAGGACATTAGCACCACCTCCACCTGGGGAACTTCCAGTGGGGTATGATGCTAGTGCAAGATGCGCATTTCATTCAGGAGCTCCCGGGAACTCAACAAAGAAGTGCAGGGCGTTTCAGCATAAGGTCCAGGACTTGATTGATTCAAAAGCAATTAATTTCGCACCGCCTCCAAATGTTACATCAAACCCCATTCCAAATCATGGAGGAGCCAGGATAAACGCTATTGACGGCGGCGAGAGGTTGAACCTGATCTTGAATGTGGATGAAGTGGAGACTTCGTTGTTAGTGGTAAAAGATAGATTACTGAAAGGGCAGGTTTTTCCAGGTTGCGATTCTGACTGTGAGGGTTGCATGAATTCCGTTAATGGGTGTAGGGATTTGAAAGTTGGGTTGCAGTGCTTGATCAATGAGGGGTCTTTACAATTCGACAAGGTTGGCAATAGAAATGATTGTGTTTCTACAGTGATAATTTACTTTGATCCTGCTGAGGTTCCTGTCCGGAGAGAGTCGGTGACCATCTATGTTCCCGAAGTGAGTCCAATAACTATCACTGTTCCAGGACCGGTTCCATATGTTGATGACAAGGCCATCCCTTGGCATTATGGCTCAGACGTGTACGTAGAAGGTCAGAAGGTGGAAAGTAAAACAATGACAATTGACCCGACTGTTGTGAATGTCAGAGGAGTTGGGGGATTTACTCGGAGTGGACGTCTCTTTGCTCCTCAAGCTCTTAGAAGTGATCCCGAAGCTGAAGCTGCTGCAAAGGCTAAGGGTAAGCAGATAGCAACTGAAGAGGTGACGACTCCTGTTGCCAGTCTAGGAACTTTCAAAAAGGAAGTCAAGGAATTCATGAGAATAATTAAGAAAAGCGATTATAAGGTGGTTGAACAGTTGAATCAGACCCCGTCCAAGATATCAATTTTGTCGCTGCTGATGTTTTTTCAAGCTCACCGAGAGGCTTTGCTAAAAGTTTTACAAATGGCATATGTACCACAGGAAATAACTGTCAACCAATTGGAGGCTGTGGTAGGCAGCGTAAACGCCATCCATGGGTTGGGATTCACAGATAAAAACCTTACTTCTGAGGGACGTAATCACAATAAAGCCTTACATATCACCATGGAGTGTAAGGGTTCTGTTCTATCACACGTCTTGGTAGATACAAGATCTTCTCTCAATGTGCTCCCTAAGAAGGCCCTTATGAAGCTGAATGTTGATGGCATTATTTTGTGACCCAGTGATTTGATTGTGAAAGCCTTTGATGGGTCCCGAAGATCTGTGTTTGGGGAGGTAGAGTTACCCAGTGAAGATTGGGTCTCAGGTATTCAAGAGTACATTTTATGTTATGGATATTCAACCTGCTTATAGCTGCTTGCCGGGACGTCCTTGGATTCATGCTGCTGGCGCAGTAACATCCACGTTGCATCAGAAGTTGAAGTATGTGGTAGACGGCCAAGTTGTTACTGTATGCGGAGAAGAGGATATTTTTGTAAGCCATCTGTCAACCTTCAAGTATGTGGAAATGGACGGGGAGATCCATGAGACACTTTGCCAAGCTTTTGAGACGGTTAGTGTCAGTAATTTGTCTCCAGTGGTTCAGAGCAGTGAGAAGGAAGGGACTCTTATCTACTCCTACAAGCAAGCTAAGGAAGTAGTCCAATCCGGAAAGGCCCAAGGCTGGGGCAAGTTGTTAGAAATGGAAAAGAAGGATGACAAGTTTGGTCTCGGATATCAACCTGGTCAGTCCAGCTGGTCTCATGGCAGTAAGCCCATAGTATTCACAAGCGCTGGAATGCTCGACTACAACAATGTTTGTGCAACAGATGCCGATGGGGATAGTGATTGTGACTTGAATAACTGGATTCACCCATGCGTACCTAGGGAGGAGCTCCGGAACTGGTCTGCCAAAGATTTTGTTCAAGTTACTTGGCAGTCAAAGTAATTTTCTTTGTTTCCATTTTCATCATACTGCATGTCAAATCCTGCACTCCGCCCAAGGTGCATGGATCCATCTGTAGGGCCACCATGTTTTAATGCATTTACTTTTTCCATGAAATAAAGGACATTTTTCAAAGAAATTGTGTTCTCTTTCTTTTGTTTTAAAAAATTTTCACAATAATAAAATGGCAATGTTTTTCCTTTCCAGTTTTTATGTGTTTGTGTCTCCTTTGGAAAAAAACCCGATTCTGAAATAAGCACATCATTTGTGCAGTGTTGATCATTCGGATTCCTGTGATAACGTTCCTGCTATGACTATGCATGACTTCGACAATCCTATCTACCAGGCTAAAGAAGGGGTTGAGGAAGACTGTGAACTCCCGGAAGAATTGGCTAGGTTGTTGAAATAGGAGGAACGGGTTATTCAGCCTCATCAGGAAGAAGTAGAGATAGTCAACTTCAGGAATGAGGATGTAAAGAAAGAGATAAAGATTGGGGCTAATCTGCAGGCCAAGGTAATGAAGGAATTGATTGGTATGTTACGTGAATATGTGGATATCTTCGCCTGGTCGTATCAAGATATGCCGGGACTAGATACTAACATTGTTGTACACAAGCTGCCACTAAGAGAAAACTATCCTCTGGTAAAAAAAAAGTTAAGAAGAACTCGCCCTGACATGGCAATGAAGATCAAAGAGGAAATGCAAAAACAGTGGAATGTCGGGTTTCTTGCTGTAACTAGTTACCCACCTTGGGTAGCTAACATTGTGCTTGTACCAAAGAATGACGACAAGGTCCGGATGTGTGTCGATTATCGGGATCTGAATAGAGCGAGTTCAAAGGATGACTTTCCATTACCTCACATTGATATGCTAATAGATAACACCGCTCAGTTCTCGGTATTTTCTTTCATGGATGGCTTCTCCGGGTACAATCAGATCAAGATGTCACCGGAAGACATGGAGAAAACGACATTCATTACCCCGTGGGGTACATTCTGTTACAAGGTTATGCCCTTTGGATTGAAGAACGTCGGGGCAACCTATCAACGGGATATGGTAACTTTGTTCCACGATATGATACATAAAGAAATTGAATGCTATGTGGACAATATGATTGCCAAGTCCCAAGACGAAGAAGGGAATCTGGTCAATCTCAAAAAGTTGTTTGATAGGTTGATAAAGTACAGATTGAGGTTGAATCCAAACAAGTGCACTTTCGGAGTGCGTTCTGGTAAGTTGCTGGGTTTCATTGTTAGCCAAAGAGGAATCGATGTAGATCCTGCAAAAGTAAAAGCAATATAAGACATGCCTGCACCGAAAACAAAAAAGGAAGTGTGTGGGTTTTTAGGGAGATTGAACTACATTTCGTGGTTTATATCTCATCTAACTGCTACATGCGAGCCAATATTCAAATTGTTAAGAAAAGAGAAAACGGTCAGGTGGAATGAAGGTTGTCAAAGAGCCTTCGAAAAGATAAAAGAATATCTGTAGGAGCCTCTGATTCTAATGCCTCCAGTTCCAGGACGGCCGCTTATCATGTACTTGACTGTGTTAGAAGGGTCGATGGGGTGTGTTCTAGGCCAACATGACGAGTCTGGTCGAAAAGAGCATGTTATTTACTACCTTAGCAAAATGTTTACCGACTGTGAATCTTGTTACTCACTGCTCGAGAAAACTTGCTGCACTTTGGTATGGGCTGCTCACCGACTGAGACAGTACATATTGACCCATACCACATTGCTAATCTAAAAAATGGACCCTGACAAGTATATTTTCGAGAAACCAGCATTAATCGGAAGGGTTGCAAGGTGACAAATGATCTTAATAGAGTATGACATACAATATACTTCCCAGAAAGCCATCAAAGGAAGTGTATTGTCGGATTATCTTGCACAACAACCACTTGAAGATGACTATCAGCCGATGAAGTTTGATTTCCCCGATGAGGACATCGTGTACCTTAAGGCAAGAGATTGCGAGGAACTACTTCAGGAGGAGGGGTCAGACCCTGAATCCAAATGGAAGATGATGTTTGATGGGGCAGTCAATATCAACGGACGTGGAGTTGGTGTTGTTCTTATCACTCCCGAAGGTGTTCATTTTCCCTTCGCTGCAAGAATTACGAGGCGTGCATAATGGGAATAGAGGAGGCTATTAATCTTCGGATTAAAACCCTCAATATATTTGGATATTCAGCCCTCGTTATCAATCAGATTACCGGCAAGTGGTATACACATCAAGAACACTTAATTCCTTAAAGGGATTATGCCAGAAGACTGTTGACGTTCTTCATAACGATTAAAGTTCAATATATACCACGAGATGAGAATCAATTTGCCGATGCATTGGTTACTCTTTCTTCGTCCATCAAAGTTTTATGTTGGAACTATGTGCCCAGGATTGACGTTTCCAGGCTTGATGCACCAGCTTATGCTTTCTCTGTAGACGCAGTGTCTGATGAGAAACCTTGGTATTTTGATATCAAGATTTTCCTAGAAAAACAAGAATACCTAGCTGAGGTGTCATCCAATGACAAGAAGACCTTGAGACGACTTGCTGCTAGCTTCTTCTTGAATACATATGAGGTTTTGTATAAGAGGAACTTTGACATAGTTTTGCTCAGATGCGTGGATAGACACGAAGCAGACCTGTTAATGCAAGAAGTCCACAAGGGATCTTTCGATACTCATGCAGAAGGACATGCTATGGCTAAGAAGTTGATGAGATCAGGGTACTATTGGCTAACAATGGATGCAGACTGTTGTTCGTACGCCCGTAAGTGCCACAAGTGCCAGATATATGCAGACAAGGTGCATGTTCCTCCAAGCCCGCTCAAGCATGAGTTAGCTGTGCAGGGTGTAAGCGCATGGCTTAACGGACAAACAAGATAACTTGTGGTTGAATACCAAAGACAATCCGAAATTTGCACTCAGTGGGGAGAAGAAGAAAATGGATATAAATTGTAATAGGCAGTATAATATGAGTATCAAATGAAAGCGATGGAGGACGACCATCGAGCGGAGGACAACTGTTGGGGTTGAAAAAAGGTAAGTAAAGCAATGACGGGGACGGCCATCATGCTGGGAAATATAGAGACCACGATGGGGACGGCCATCGGCTAAATTAAATTCTCTATGGATTAAAGAAATGAGGAAAGCACTGACGGGGATGACCATCAGGTTAAAGGGTAAATAAACCGTGACGGGGACGACTATCGGGTAAAAGAATAAATGAAATAACAATGAGGGACAATCATCAAAAGGTGAAGGACGATCACCTAGCAAGGGACGGCTGCAAAAAATATCACGACATAGGACGAATGCCGGATAGAAA
The DNA here is from genome assembly GCA_963966055.1 of Lathyrus aphaca. Lineage (NCBI taxonomy): Eukaryota > Viridiplantae > Streptophyta > Magnoliopsida > Fabales > Fabaceae > Lathyrus > Lathyrus aphaca. Next base: position 404,222,398 of record OZ014523.1, read on the forward strand.
AGATCAACGATGGGGATGGCCATCAGACAAGCATGATGAAAGACGATCATCAAGAGGTGAAGGACAATCACCTAGCAGGGTACGGCTGCTCTGGGGATTATCGCGACATAGGACGAATGTCAGATAACAAAGATCGATGATGGGGATGACCATCGGATAAACGATGAGGGACGATCATCATATGGTGAAGGACGATCACCTAGCAGGGGATAGCTGCTAAAAAGATATCGCGACATAGGAAGAATGCCTGATAGAAAGTTCCAACAATGGGGATTCCACTGGGAAAGGACGAAGGACGGTCATCCAAAGGTGAAAGACGACCACCTGGCAGGGGACAACTGCCAAAAATATCGTGACGTAGGACGAATGTCGGATAAGAGGATCAACGATGGGGACGGCCATCATATAAAATGATGAGGTACGATCATTAAAAGGTGAAGAACGATCACCTGGCAGGGGACAGCTGCCGAAAATATCACGACATAGGATGAATGTCGGATAGAAAAAAGTTGTTTTGTTGGTGACTTACTGGGGAATGGTAAATATGGACGAGTGCTTATGCTTTGAAATAAAAGGTATAAGTGTTTGACAGTGTGCATAGACTAAAGATGCGGACGAGCATCCTTAGGACCATGATCCATACAAGTATCAAAAGAAGAAAACGCTGACGCGTGTTTAAGGATGATTATACGGACGAGTATCAATCGGTTAAGCAAGGAACACAGACGAGTGTTGATCTGCTGAGGAGGTGATATATACAAGATACGGACGAGTATCAGAGGATTGTGTATAAGTATGTACAAGTGTTTGACCTGCTGGGGAAATATGTGCAAGACACAGACGGGTGTCAAAAAGAATATGTAAGTTATGAACAAGTGTCTGTATTGGGAGTATATAAAAAAAACTGGCTTTGTCTGCAGGGGGTAAGTTTGTATATTGCTGGTGAAGTGATTGTGGTATCTGCAGGTGACTGCCTTGAACCTGGCTTATGATCATGCAAATGTTTGATTTTTTCCGTAATGCTCCGTATTAGACAAAATGCTACACTTATTTTGGGGGAAATGATGCGAATGTTATAATTATGGAAAATGAGAGGACCGATCCGAGATCCGGATCCTGCGGGGGAAAGATCTTTGGGCGATCTGTCCGGAGGGAGAACTCTGCTGGGGGAAGAGATCATTGGCTGATCCGTGGGGAGAAATCTGTGAGGATCTCGGCTATGGAAGCTTTTGTTGAAGAGACTCATGTTGGGGATGAGGAGGCTTTGGCAACTCCGCTGGGGAACAGTATTTTATGCATTGCTCTACTGGGGAGAACTGACAACTCCGTGGGAAAGCGATTATGCCAGCTCTGCTGAGGATGAGAAAATCCTGGCAACTCTGATGGGGAATAGAAAGTTCCTGGCTACTTTGCTGGGGAAAAGCCGTCAGGCATTGCTCGGGAGATCCTGCTTGGGGAGGAGGGAACTTCTGGGAGGTAATCTGTTGCAACTCTTTCGTCCAAGCGACATGCTAGGGATTTAATGAGTTTCTCGAAGGGTCCTCCGTGGGGATAACAGTTTCATGGGGGGAATACTTCTGTCAAGTAACCCTGTTGATGAGGTGATTGTTGACTTGGCTGGGGATACGATGCTTGATATGCCCCATGCTGTGAAAGATTGTTTGTCTTGAGTACCTGCAACCTGTTAAGCAAAGGAAAAGTACAAGTGTCCCGAGGTATCCTCAACCGGATTCCATCATGGGAGTTAGATTTGCTCAAGAGTGCATATTTCCTGCAAGCATATATTGAAAATGGCTTATATGTTTTCATGCAATTGTTGTATTATGAACTTTAGACATTTTGCAAACGAAACAAAAATGGACAAAACAAAGTGTGACTGAAAAGTTCTGATTTTATTGATTTGTGTGCCCTGAATGGGTAAGTACAGTGAAGAAGCGAATCCCCAAAAGGAGGAGATTGCTGCAAATTGAGAAAATAAAGGTGTTGGCAATGTTTGAAGTTGACGCCCCAGTGAGCTTCCTTTGCTATGACCCGATGACCTTGACGTTCTTCTTATCTTGCTTCCTGAAGAAGGTTGATTCTGATCGACGCTTTGTTCTTTCGAAACTTGTCATGTTGTGAGTGATACAGACGAATTCAGAATGCAGTTGTTCGCTTATTCCTTGATTTTGCGTGGATCGCCCTTTCGGGTTTTCAATCCGTCGGGATACCCATTTTTGCCTGAGCTGTCCGATGTGGCTTTTCAACTCAACGGGTGTACAATTTTTTCCCTTATTTTTGCCTGAGTCTTTTATTTTGTTTTTGACTCGCAGGGATGCCCTATTTTTGCTTGGACTTACATTCTGTTTTTATGTTCAGCGGGTCTTTTATGCGAAGTATTTTTTAACTGCATCTGAATTCACAGGAGATAAGAAATCCTCTCCATCCATAGTAGTGAGCATCAGTGCCCCACCAGAGAAGAATTTCTTTACTATGTATAAGCCTTCGTAGTTTGGCGTCCATTTTCCCCTATGGTCTGTATGAGGAGGAGGAAGTCTTTCCAGAACAAACTCTCCCACTTGGTACTCCCGAGGTCTGACTTTCTAATCAAAGGCTTTCTTCATTTGCTTTTGATACAACTGCCCATGACATATGGCTGCTAATCTCTTTTCTTCAATCAGACTCAGTTGATTATATCGAGACCGGACCCATTCTGCTTCATCCAGTTTCACATCCATCATTACCCGTAAGGAAGGTAGTTCAAATTCAACAGGCAGGACAGCTTCCATACCATACACAAGTTGATAGGGTGTTGCCCCAATAGATGTTCTGATAGAGGTCCGGTACCCATGCAAGGAGAATGATAGCATTTTGTGCCAGTCTTTGTAGGTGACTACCATCTTCTGCACAATCTTCTTAATATTCTTGATAGCGGCCTCAACAGCGCCATTCATCTTTGGCATGTAAGGAGAATAGTTGTGATGTTGAATTTTAAAGTCCCGGCAAAGTTCTACCATCATCTTGTTGTTTAAATTGGAACCATTATCAGTAATGATTCGCTCGGGAACTCCATATCGACAGATGATATTCCTTTTCAGAAATCGAGCTACCACTCGCCTGGTGACATTTGCATAAGAAGCTGTTTCAACCCATTTGGTGAAGTAATCAATGGCTACCAGGATGAATTTGTGACCATTTGAAGCAGTCGGTTCAATCCTTCCAATCATATCAATGCCCCACATGGCGAAGGGCCAAGGTGAAGACATTACATTCAAAGGATTCAGAGGCACATGCACTTTATCTGCGTAGATCTGGCATTTGTGGCATTTTCTGGTATAGGCACAACAATCTGCATCCATTGTAATCCAATAGTAACCCGATATTAATAAATTATTTTCCATTGCATGTCCTCCAGCATGGGTGCCGAAAGAACCTTCATGTACTTCGTGCATCAGTAGGTATGCTTCCTTCTTGTCAACACATCTGAGCAAGACCATATCGAAGTTTTGCTTGTACAAAGAACCATCGGTATTGAGGAAGAAACTGCCGGCTAGCTGCCTTAATGTCTTCTTATCATTGGACAATGCCCCAGGTGGGTATGTCTAAGTCTCCAAGAAGCATTTAATGTCATGGTACCAAGGATTATCATCAGTAACAGTGTCCACATAGAATACATATGCCGGTCTGTCCAGTCTGGATACCAAAATACGAGGTACATAATTGGCGATCTGTACTTTGATCATGGATGAAATGGTAGCCAAAGCGTCTGCAAACTGATTCTCATCTCGAGGGATATATTCAAGCTTAACTTTTGTGAAGAAGGTCAACAATCTCCTCGTATAGTCACGGTAGGGAATCAAATGCTCCTGATGAGTGTACCATTTGTCGTTAGTCTGATTGATTATCAAAGTTGAATCTCCGAATACATTCAAGGTTTTGATCCTGAGGTCAATGGCTTCCTCAAGACCCATGATACAAGCTTCGTATTCCGCTTCATTGTTAATGCAGGCAAAGGCGAGCCTTGCTGAGAAAGGAATATGAACTCCTTTGGCTGTAATAAGCACTGCACCAACTCCACGATCGTTGCAATTAACTTCCCCGCCAAACATCATAGTCCATGCTTCTTCTGGGTCAGGCCCTTCAGTGTGAACTGGTTCTTCACAATCTTTCGCTTTTAAGAACATGATGTCTTCATCCGGGAAGTCAAATCTCTAGACTGGTAATCATCAATGGGTTACTCAGCCAGATAGTCAGACAATACACTGCCTTGGATGGCTTTCTGAGAGGTGTAATGAATGTCATATTCGGTTAGAATCATTTTCCATCTTGTAACCCTTCCGGTAAGTGATGGCTTCTCAAATATGTACTTGACGGGGTCCATCTTTGAGATCAATAAGGTAGTATGAGTCAACATATACTGTCTTAATCGGCAAGTAGCCCACGCTAAAGAATAGCAAGTTTTCTCGAGCAGTGAATAACGTTATTCATAGTCGGTAAACTTTTTGCTTAGGTAGTATATTGCATACTCTTTTCAACCAGACTCGTCATGTTGGCCCAACACACACCCCATTGACTCTTCTAATGTTGTCAGGTACATGATTAGAGGTCTTCCTTCAACTGGAGGCATGAGAATTAGAGGTTCTTGCAGATATTCTTTGATCTTGTTAAAAGCTCTCTGACAATCATCGTTCCACCTGACTGTTTGTTCCTTTCTTAGCAGCTTGAACAAGGGTTCGCAGGTTGCAGTGAGGTGAGATATGAACCTTGAAATTTAGTTCAATCTACCTAAGAACCCTCAAACTTCTTTCTCAGTCTTAGGCGCAGGCATTTCCAGAACTGCTTTGACTTTGTCGGGATCAACCTCAATTCCTTTTTCACTTACAATAAAACCCAGCAGCTTACCAGAACGTACCCCGAACGTGCATTTGTTGGGGTTCAACCTTAATTGATACTTTCTCAGACGCTTGAACAACTTCAGCAGATTCACTAAATGATCTTCCTTTGTAAGGGACTTGGAAATCATATCATCCACATAGCACTCGATTTCTTTATGGATCATATCGTAAAATAATGTTACCATAGCCCGTTGATAAGTTGCACCGGCGTTCTTCAGATCAAACGACATTACCTTGTAGTAGAACGTTCCCTAAGGTGTGATGAAGGTTGCCTTCTCCATGTCTTCTGGTGACATCTTGATCTGATTGTATCCAGAAAATCCGTCCATGAAGGAAAATACCGAGAACTGAGCTTTGCTATCCACCAATACATCAATGTGAGGTAATGGGAAGTCGTCTTTCGGGCTAGCTCTGTTCAGATCCTGGTAATCCACACACATGCGCACCTTGCCATCCTTCTTAGGTACGGGTACAATGTTAGCAACCCACGGAGGGTAACTAGTTACAGCAAGAAAACCGGCGTCCCACAGCTTTTGTACTTCTTCTTTGATTTTCATGGCCATATCTGGGCGAGTATGACGCAACTTCTGTTTAACTGGCGGAAAATCTTCTTTCAATGGCAATTTGTGCATGACAATATCTGTATCCAGACGTGGTATATCTTGAAAAGACCAAGCAAAGACGTCGACATATTCTCGAAGCATACTGATGAGTTGTTCTTTCACTGAAGCTTGCAGATTGGCCCCGATCTTCACCTCTTTCACATCTTCCTCGGTACCAAGATTGACAGTTTCAACTTCTTCCTGATGAGAAGCAATCACTTTTTCCTCTTGTCTCAACAACCTTGCCAAATATTCAGGCAAATCATAGTCTTCATCAACCCCTTCATCTGCTTGATTAATCGGATTGTCGAAGTCATACGAGGTCATATCAGTGTCGTTGTCGGTGCAATCTGGAGGATTATCTCTGCAAGGGTTGAGATTTGTTCATTTTAGTGATTGATTTAATCTTATTTAGAAAAAGCGGATGAAATTTGTTAAGAAAACATTACCATTTTTTTTGTGTGCGAAAATAACAAAAATGAAAAGACAGTGAGCGAAAAGATTGTTTGCAAAAGATGTCCATTGTTCATTAATCATTCATTTGCACAAAATACGTATATGGCCCTATTACAAAATGATTCCTGACACCTTGAGCAAGATTCAGGAATTAATGCATGCTTAAACAAGAAATAATAATTACTCTGCAACAGTAACCCTTAGAATTTCCTAGGAAGACCAGTTGAGGACTTGTTGGCCTGGGACTCTTGGACGAATCCAACTTTCCAGGTTGAAGTCGCTTTCAGCCTCGTCTTCCACATTGTTGATAGCATCTGGGGTCAGCATTCCCCCACTTATGAACTTGGGAGCTTCATCAGCCTCCTCTTGAGCTTGTCGGGATGATCTATAACCCAAACCGAACTTGTTTTCCTTAATCTGAACGTGCAGCAGCTTGCCCCAACCTTGGGCATTCCCATCTTCCACAACCTTCCGAGCTTGCTTGTAAGAAGAGATTGAAGTACCAGACACTTCAGCTGTTGCTTCATTGACATTGAGGGCCTTAAAACCCTGACTCATTGTTTCATAGATCTCCCATCTATCTCAATGTACTTGTAGGTAGCTAGATGACTGAAAAATATGTCCTCCTCCCCACAGATGGTGATAACTTGGCCCTCCCACTCGTATTTTAACTTCAGGTGAAGGGTCGATGTTACAGCGCCAGCAGCGTGAATCCAGGGTCGATCCAACAAACAGCTGTAGGAAGGCTGAATATCCATCACATAGAAGATAGTTTTGAAAATTTGTGGGCTTATTACCACAGGCAACTCAATTTCTCCAAGAACCGATCTCTTAGAAATGTCGAAGGCTCTCACAACCAGGTTACTCGGACGAAGTGCAAGACCATCATATTCCATCTTGACTAAGGATTTCTTTGGTAAGACATTGAGAGAGGACCCAATGTCAACCAAGACATGTGAAAGTACAACAACTTTACACTCCAAGGTGATGTGCAAAGCCTTATTATGGTTACAACCCTCCGCAGTCAGATCAGCATCAGTGAAACCTAGTCCATGACTAGTATTGACATTTGAAACCACCGTTTCTAGCTGATTAACTGTAATCTCCTCCGGCACTTAAGCTGCGTGCAGGACTTTGAGAAGTGCATTCCTGTGAGCTTCGGAACACATGAGCAATGATAGTATACAGATTTTGGAGGGTGTTTGATGGAGCTGGTCCATAACTTTATAGTCACTCTTCTTGATAATTTACATGAACTCATCCACATCCTGATCAAAGGATGTCTTCTAAGTTTCCTTGGAAATTGGTTCGTCAGGCACCACACTCTTGCCTTTTGCTTTAGCAGCAGCTTCTGCTTCACCATTAACTGTTGGGAACTATGACGCGAAGAGACGCCCGCTTCGAGTGAAGCCTCCGCCTCCCCCGACATTATCAATTTATGGTGGGGAAGTTGAAGAATCAAGAGTGACTTTCTTTCCATTGCAATACAAGTTTGAGCCATAGTGCTAAGGCACGACACTGCTGCTGTCATAGGGAACTGGTCCAGGCACCGTGATAGTAACCAGACTGATTGCCGCGGAAGAAGGAGTTGAGACAGTTTGTGGGTCATAATAGATTGTAATAGGAGGCCTGACTGGAGATGGTGCATGTGATGAAAGTTGCTGGTGTTGATGGGGGTGTTGATGTGTGTTGTTGAAAGAATATGGAACATGGATTGTTGTTGGGTCGTAATAGATGGTGATTGTGGAAATGTCTTCATTGATGGTTGTTGTTGTTGTAGAGGGATGTGTTGGACTGATGTCTGTTGAAGTTGAAGAAAGGATGGTTGTTGATGTTGTAAAAGAATCTGTTGGAATGATTGTTGTTGAAGTTGTAGGAGTGATATATGTTATATCTGATGAAGTGATGTTTGCTGGTGTTGTAGGAGGTATGGTTGTTGATGTTGTAGGAGCTGGAACTGTTGAAGTAATCTGTAAAATGCCTTCTCTGATAAGACTGTTGATACCGGTCTTCAAATTTGCACAACCGTTGGTAGAAATTTTGCAAGCTTCGCAATGGGCCTCACAATCTAGAAACACTTGGAACTTCAAAAGCTGGGCTTTAACCTCGGCCAGAGGTGTTTGAATATCTGCAACATTGTCAGTTAGGCTTACTGGTTGATCTTCCTCAATGGCATTTATCCTAGGCCCACCATGGCTAGGCATAGGATTCTTGGTAACACTTGGAGGGGGTGCAAAGTTGACTGCCTTAGAATCAATCAAATCTTGAACCTTCATGTGTAAGGCCCTGCATTTCTCTATTGTATGGCCAGGTGCATTGGAGTTGAAGGCGCATCTGGCGTTGACATCATAGTTCCTTGGGATATTCTGAGGATCTGGTGGTGTCAGAGTTCTTAATTCGATCAGATTGAGCTTCAGTAATTGTGGAAGTAGAGTTGCATAGGGCATCGGGATGGGATCGATAACACTGTTAACTTGTGAAGGCCTTTGTTGGAAAGGATGTTGTTGCTGAGTATTGTTGTTATTGTAAGATATATGTTGAGGAAACTGTTATTGTTGCGGGAAGTGTTGTGATTGTTGAGGATATTGTTGTTGAGGTGCTGGAGTGGGAATGGTGACAACAGCTACTGATCTTGGCATGTATTGGGGCCTACATTTGCCCATATGTACTGAGTTAGTTTCACCTGTCCTACGAGGTCCTGAGAAAGGTTTTCTTGCATTGATGAAGCTAGCGCCATTGTCAGAGATTTTACCCATCTTCAAAAGGCTTTCAATTCTCTCACCAGCTATAACCACATCAGCAAAGCTAGTGGAAGAGAAAGCAGTAAGCTGGTCAATGTAAGTTCCTTGTAATATGTTCATAAACATGTCAGCCATTTCTCTTTCTGACATAGGTGGCTGGACAGCAGCAGCAAGATGTCTCCATCTTTGGACATATTCTCTGAAACTCTCCCTTGAAGATTGAGACATACCCATTAGGAGGGTCCTGTTGGGAGCCATATCCAAGTTGTACTGATATTGGCGTATGAAAGCTTCTTATAAGTCCTTCTAGTTCCTGATTGTTGCTCTGGATAGGTGAGAATACCACTCTCGGGATGCCCCGGTCAAGCTATCTTCGAAGTAAAACATCCACAGCTTCTCATCCATGGTGTAAGCTTTCAGCCTCCCCAGGAAAGACTCCAAATGGGTACGAGGACAGGAGGTACCATTATACTTCTCAAAGCAAGGAGGTTTGAACTTGTGAGGAATTCTGACTCCTTCCACTAAACCCATATCCATCACATCAAATCCCAATGAGTTTTGGGATTCCAAGGATCTTAGCTTCTCCGCTATTTCATTCAGACGACGATCATAGGCTTCATCTCCAACACCAATTACTGTGAACTGTTCATCCTGAGGATCTTCTTGTAGAATACAACCTTCTGCATTTCCTTGGGTATTTCCGATAACATTGACTTTAGGATTGAGGTGGGGCCCAATCTCTGGCAGATTTGTTCGCGGCTGCCCGTGATCGTTGTTACTAGTACCTCCCGTGCCTGGATGATTCTCTTCTGGAGTTTGCCGCTCGACTAACTCTCTCAATCTTTCTTGGCTCTAAGCCAACCTAGTCATTACTTCCATGAACTGGTTCATCTGAGCCCTCATCTCAGTTCTCTCATTAGCCATCTGAGTTCTAACGTCAGTCAAATCTTGCTGAACTTGATCCATCTGAACTCTCGGAAGGTTGTGTCTTGTAGGGTACTTGTGGACTCTGTTGATGGGGAAAACTCTCCTACGAGTAATGTTTCCTGAAACACACAACAAAGTTATAAAACAACAACAAAAACACCTACAAAAACAGAGAGAATGAGGTTAGCATGCAATGCAGTATGTCTATTTGTCTTCCAAGGGTATCCAGTTTGGCTCTTTGGTTTTGACCTTCCAGACCTCTGGGAATGAAGATGTTGAAGAGAAGTGAAATTCACAAGCAGATCCAGGTAATACACAAACTATAACATTATAAAATGCCAAAATACATAGTTTATGATTACAAAAAGTTCCCATGGTGGGTCAAAATACAATTAAGTTAAGAAATACAACAAAATCACCATGGAGAATTAAAGTACAACCAAACTAAAATACAAGTAAAGGAAATCAAACATCCAGCCCAAATTCATCCTCCTTGACCTCCTTTAGGAGAGCATCAATCACTGGTCCAACTGGATGCTCTGTGATGGTCCTGATAAAAAGTTTTCTAGTTGCAATGGCACTTGTCATCTTCTGGTACTTGTCTTGGTCCTTTGATCTCTTCAACCCCGCCCGGAGTTTCAACTTGTAGATTTCCTTCTGTACTGCTAGCAAGGCTTCCTGACTCTTCTTCTCATTGGCTTCTAGATGCTCTATCTTAGCCTGTGTCTTCTGATCTTCTTGGAAACGTGCTTCAGTGATCCTGATCCATCTAGCCTGACTCTCTTCCAAGTAATGCTCAATTCTGGCCTTCTGAATCTTAGCTTCTTTGCAAGCATTCTTCAATACCAATTCCCCTGCTCGAGCTTTTCTGATGAAGTCTTTTGTCTTCTCTATCTTAGTTACATGCTCGATTCGGAGCTTCTCTAATCTCTCAATGTCCAGACGACCATCATTCCTTTCCCAAAGGGTCTTCTTCAGAGCTTCAGAAAGCTGGTCATTCCTTTCTTTTAACTTCTCAAACTCTTCCAAACTGACTGTAGCTATGGGCTCTATTGCTGATGAACCTATCACATCTTCCAAGGTGAATGGCATGTGAGTAATCTGTCCTCTGATGCGAGACCATTCAATGTACTGGGATGACGCTATGTTGTTGCAGTTCCCCAAAATGGCAGTCCCTTTAGTCTGTATGTTATCCCAAGCCCAGGCTGCTTGTCGGATGATGGCATGATTATTTAGAATGGCACAGTAAAGAGATTTTGCTAAGTCTTGCTCTCTCGGTGGATGTACCAATGCATATCCCAACTGTCTTTTGAAAAGTAAAGGATTGTAGTTGATGCAACCCTTCACTCCAATAAGAGGTACATTAGGGTATTTCCCATAGCTTGTAATTATGTCCCTGCCCTTGGTGTTCTGAGTACACCACCTGATGTCTTCTGAAGTGAGGGAAATCATTCTCTTAGCCCAATTCCTTGACTGATGTGGATTCAGGAAAGCTTCCATCTTCAGCATGTGTCTCATCAACCATCTGTAAAAGAGGAGTGCACAACATCTGACTAGTCTTCCACTCTATTTCTCATTCCTCTGATGCACTGAGTAATAAAAGTCTCCCAATAAGGTAGGAACTGGGTTTCTGAGCATGAAGATATGAATATCATTCTTTCTTACAAACTTAGGCTCGTCTACAAACAAGATGATACCTGTCGCTCCCCGGATTTCCATCCTGGTACAAACGCGAAAGTGGCGCGGAAAGAGGTTAGAGTCGCCAGCCAGGCATTTTTATCCCGAAGGAACGGGAATGGTAATGCTGCACAAACCATAAGAAAAGAAGAGGAAGGACACGGGTCCTGCGAACCAAAGAAGTTGAGTTTGGGAGTCGGTTATGACCTGGGAAGGTATTAGCACCCCAGATCGTCCGCCGTACCCGACGGGATCCACGCTTTCAAAGAAACTGTTTCAAAGGGTGAAGAAATGAAAGCTGCTGCAAAGAAAAGGAAATGAACTGGACAAAAGAAACAAAAAGGAAGCTGGAAAAGAAATGAAAAGGAAAAATGTAGGGAAAATAAAGATTGTGCTCGATCGGGACCTACCCCGCTGCCTATGTACCTCATCTAGACAATGAGGATCAGAGTCGCCGTAGTTCCCCTAACTAGGGGTGGAAAAGATTGATTATGAATTAAGGCTTGAACTGCCTATGTCAATGCTCAGGTATTGCAGGCTCGGACGACGAATGCGTAACCGTCTTGCAAAGTGACAAGTAGGAGCAAGTTCGTATGTAAGGAGTGAAGGTAATGAGAAAAGAATTCCCGAAGGAGAGACGCTTATTGTTTGTTTGTGTTTTTTAGAAGCTTTTATGAGTGTGTCACAAGGAAGTGAACTCAAGCTCTTTTCCATGGAATGTGCACTTGTCGCTACATTCCAAGATGGAATAACAGAACAAGCACACTCAAGTAAGGAGAAGATCCCCAAAACATGAACCGAGAGATTAGGGATTAAGCTCACTAACTCAATAACTTATTAAGTGTTTTTGTATTTACAATGAAGAAATGTGCTTTATGATTTTCTTGGTGAAGATGATATCCTGATCAGACTTGTACATCACAAGACAAGCTTGTACTATCCAAAGATGGGAAGACTACAAGTGTCTCATAGGATAAGGCTATTGCTCAAGATATCACTTCAATCTTTATTAAGTGTCTTCTTTAGGATTTTTAGATGAGAAGAGAAGAAGAACCAAAAGGATCACAAAGGTAAAAGTCTAATGGGGGACTAATGAATCCTAATTGTTATCATGCATGGAAAATCCTAGGTTAGTGAGGTTTACTATCCTAAAGAAGAAAGAAAGAAGAAGAGAAGGAGAAGAAAGAAGAATAGAAGAGGGGGGAAGTAAGGCCTAAGCCCAACAAACACAAGGTTAGAAAAATAAGAAGGAGAAAGGAAGAGATAAGATTTGGAGATGTGGGAATCACATCCACACCTCTCACTTACCAAAGCCCCTGAAATGGTTAGTGACACAAGCATACGTGCAATACAAAATGAACATAATGTCAAACCAAAATCACACAACCAGAAGTGAAGTCATAAACACAAATGCCAAATGCAAACTCAATGCACAAGAATGAGAAGGGAACCACACAACTCAACATGAAGCAAAATGAATCACTATGGCAAAACAAAATGAACATAAGAAGATACAAAGCAAAATAGTCAAAGCAATACCACCAAGTTCAAGACCAGAACCCTAACATGTTAGAAAAGTGCCTAAGAAGCATGTAAGATGAAGAAAAGAAGCACACATAGTCAAATATTCAAATCATGAGAAGGAAGGAGCAAAGGAAGTGAAGTGAGCATGCATAAGTGTGGAAGAACTTCAAGAACAACCAAACACAAACTTCTCAAGGCACAAACCACGACCCAAGATCAGAGAGGTATTAACAAGCTAAGATGGCCCTAAACAACTTGAAGAAGTTGGCACAAGTGCCCTTCTAAGCTAAGGGGAGAACAAATGATCCAAAAGAAGCAAAAAGGGACAAGTGAAGAACCAAAATTCAAATCAATTCAAGTAAACATCCAAAAATTCCACAAACTTGCACAAATGATCTTCAATCATACCATAACAACATGACAAAAGGAGAGGATCAGATTCAGAAGCTAAGCAAGTCAAATGAGGGTTCAAACATGGATTAGGGTTAGAAAGCTTCATGCACAAGTTAGAGACCAAAATCAATTAAACAAGATTCTAAATATCAGAACAAAAATCACCAATAAACTACATCTTATCATGAATCCAGAGCAAAAAGAATCATCCAAAAATTCAAAATAGTGATCAAGATGGAAAATGAACAAGTCAGCATACTTCAAAATGAAACAAAAACAATTAATTAAAAGGAACAATTAATTTCCACGTGACAATTAAAAATAAATGAAAAATAAAAATGCCAAAAATTAAAGAAAACTAAAAGGACCACTCATGAATTTTTTCATAATTTTTAATGACCTAAAACTATTTTTAAAAATTAAAAAGCAAACTGGAATTAAAATGAAAATGAAAAAAGAAATAAAATAAAGAAAAGGGCCAGGGGGTGCGCTCAACAAGAAATTCCAGTTAAATCAATTGGGTTTCCACGCAGGGGGAGTGAATAGCAAGAAAGGCCCACTAGGTCTCAATGCATCTCACAGTAATTATAATGCATATTCAAATAATTCAGGAAAAATGGAAAACCAATGGATCAGATGGACGCACCAGATCAAGTCACTCACTTAAACAAGTAATCACATTAATTGGCCAGGACATCATATGCACACTAACTATGGTGAGGTGAGAAACAAAATGAATAATTCAGATTTTATAAAATCACGTGAGAAGGAGGGGGTGGCATTGATGCGTTGTCATGTTGAGGGCCGTCTAGATGAAGGATCCAAGGGCTCATGTTCATCTTCTTCGTTCAAACTCAGGTGACACAAATTCCAGAATCCGGTGACCAGAGCTAGGGCTCCGGCACCGGAAAATTCAAATCAAGAACAAATGATCACAGAAATCACTCCAAATCTCCAGATCAAACAAACAAGTCATGCTGAATTCAAATATAACAATCAAATTCACAAAGGATCCAAGAATAAGCTGGATCGAAGAAAAACAGATCTGACCATCAAACTTTGAATCCACATATCTTAACCAATAATGCATCAAAATCAAATCTAAAAAGTGCAGAATACTCAGCAAAGTTCACAGATCACAATGCACATAAGAAAAACAAGTTTCAGATCTATGGATTTCAAGTCATACCTGAGATGGAAGCACTTCAAAATCACTAGAATAGAGCTTCAAATGCTGCAGATCCGTGCACTTTGATCTCCTCTTGCAAAATAAATGCAAGAGGAAGATTTAGAGAGCCTGAATTTGGAGCTTTGAAGCAACCTGCTCTGAATGGCAACTCTCCAATTCTTCACTTTCAGCTTTGATTGATGAGAGAAATGTGATCCTTGAAGCTTGTAGAAGAAGAATATGAAGAGAAAAGAGAGAGGTGTGGCTTGGAGAGGGAGATTCAAACATTATTTCTCTTGTGCAAGAAACTTTGAATCTGAGAAATGAGAGAGTGCTAGCTTGCATTTAGGGTTTGAGTAGCTTTTATATCATGCACATATCACACTGATTAAGGTTTAGTGGCAAGTGGTGGCATGAATTGTGTGATAGGGATTGAATTGTAAAATTGCATGAAGAAGAATAATGAGTGATTTGCTCGTGCATTTCATTCTGCTTTGCACATGCTGATCTCTCATCCCAGCCCTTGATTCATGATGAGATGATCCTGCCCCTTGGTTGCTTGGTTCATTCTTTTTTCATGATGATGCATTTTTGCCTTTTGTGAACTACATCATATTCCATGCACGAAATTATTTGTTTCCTTGGGAAAAAAATCTCCTCATGCATTTCCTTGCAACACCATAACCTTGTTTTGTCCATAACACCACTTGGAAATAAGTTACATGAGATTTTGCAATTGTGGAAGGCTTGAAATTCATGTTATGTTCTAAAATTCAAGGGATTTTCGAATGGCGTATCTCACAAACCATGAAGGCTATGAAAAAGTACTTGTACTTTTTAAAAATGGGAGACTTTAATCTTCAATTTTCATGTTTGATGGCAATCCATTTGAAGCTTTTTTCACCAAGTTATGTACACTTGAAAATTAGGGCAAAATGTTACTAAAAATGGCAATTTCCATGACCAATCCCATGCAAAAAATGCAAAACACCTCAAAACCTCTTGATTCTTGATTTTTGACTTTGCCAAACCTCTTCTAAGGTTATTAGAACATCCTTTGACTTGAAAAATAAGGTTGGACCTTTTGAAATCTCACAGTTGACTTCTAGAATGCATAGTTGACCAATTTCTTCATTTACAAGCAACTGAAGAAATACATGACTTCCACAAGGAATTTTCTCACCAAATTTCATCCCTAGGATCCTCTTAACATATGAGAGACTTTTCCCAAATGAAATGGACAAAGTCACAAAGTTTTCATGCTTGAAACTCAAACCCTAATTTGGGATTATTGTGCAGGAGCTTTGCCCTAGCTTGAATTCCCTGATGATCTTCCTACTTCCTGGGCTTTTGTGAATGATCTTAAGCTTGTGAATGCAATGTAGACTTCTCATAGGACTTGAGCAAATCAATTGGGCCCCTTGTTATAGCTTGTGATGCTTGAAAACCCTCCATAGATTATCATATGCCTAATGCTAGGTCATGAGAATGTTATGCCTCATCTTTCCATGCAATGATGCCAAGAATATGATATGCTTATGATGATTATGATGTGATGATGATGCTTAAAAAGAAGAAGGAAAATTTGGGGTGTTACAGCTACCCCTATTTAAACAACTGTTAATCTGAAAAGGACGGTATCACGGGCTATCGACCGTTCAAGATAAACTGTGGTTGAATACCAAGAAAACCTAAAATTTGCACTCTGTTGGAGAATGCAAGAACTGGGAAATAAACCCAACAAAATGACGCTTTGGTGACTGAAGTGGAGAGAAAGCAGACGCGCTCTTTCCAAGTTGAAACTGTTATTTGGAATCGGGATACTTTGACAGACGAGTCTTCTTCAAACAATCCTGTTACGCCAGGATATGGACATACGAGTTCTCACATACTTTGCAAACATATGACTTGAGACAATCTCCTTCGGATATACCTGTTACGCCAGGACCGGTGATGCACTTAAGTCTGTTGGATAGATATGCATAATCAAGGTAGACGAACCCTCTCCATATATTATTCATGGATATATGGTCTAAGACAGACAAGCCTTTCTTCAAGCAAACCTGTTACGCCAGGTGCAACATTAATAAGTGGTGTTTAAGACAGACGAGCCTCCTTCGGATATACCTGTTACGCCAGGACCGATAACCATTTTGACGCTTAATCCCACCGTCAGGACTTCAAACCTCTTCAACACGGACGAGCGTTGGACGATCATCAAGAGAACACAGAAGAGTGTCATAAGTCAATGATACAAACGAATATCAAACGATGATCTAAGAAACCCAGACGAGCGCTTCAGGCGATGATACAGACGAATATCAGCCACTGGTACAGACGAATACCAAAATCCAAACACAGACGAGCATTTGGAGTAGCAACACAGACGAGTACTAGGGTGATTATCAAATCAATACATATAGATATAAGCTAACACAGACGAGTGTAAGGGATGATACAGACGAGTATCCCAACAATGCAGACGAGCTTCGAACAGATAACAAACGCAGACGAGTGCTGGAGAATGCAGGCGAGCAACATCAAACACAGACGAGTGTTGGGAGTGCAGACGAGCAACAACAAATACAGCCATGGGTAACTGTTGGGGAAGGCAAATGAGCAGTAACAAAGTGATAACACAGACGAGTGTTGAGAAATGCAGACGAGCAGCAATAAAGTATGAACACAGACGAGTGCTGGGGAATATTTCCATGATGATTATATTCCAATCATGAAACTCTGCAGGGAACAACGATCTTCCAACATGACTGGGGAGATGCTTCCTCAAATATCCCATGCTAGGGCATAACAGTTTTGATAATTATGGATTCTGTGGGGAATGGGCCTCCCACCTCCTGCTGGGCATGCTCCACCTGTGGGAAAATAAACTGCTGGGGATCCCCACCTGTCTTGACTTAACTGGGGAAAATTCTGCTTGGGAGAATGTGATGCCATCCTGCAAAACCTGCAACAACAGAAAACACATATGTGCATCGGGGACTTGCATGGTATGATCTGTTCATCCATCGTCACCCGACACTCAAAGAAGATTTCAAATGTTTCCCTGCATGGTCATTTTCTTTTTAGAAAACAAATCACCATGTTTTAAATGCAATGATATTTTTGCCAAAACTTCAGGACATTTTTGCAAACAAAAGATAAACACAATACAACTTTTTGACTGAATATTCTTTCATTGAAAGGCCTCTAAATAGGCAAAGTTTTTTTTAACATTAGGAAGCGACCACCTGGAAAGAGGTAGCTACCATAAAAATTGAGAAAATAAACTATCCTAATGGCAATGGACACGGCATCCCAATGAGTTTCCTTCTTGCTATGACCAGCATGTCTTCAAAACTCTCCATTCTTGCCTTTGCTTTCTAAGGAGATGAAGGGATTGATTCCTATCCTTCTGATATTTGTCCGGCTGTACGAAACGATGATTTGGTTCAGATTACTCGGATCGCAGTTGTTCGCTTATTCCCTTGTTTTGCGTGGATCGCCCTTTCGGGTTTTCAATCCACCAGGATACCCTTTTTTGCCTGAGCTGTCCAATGTGGATTTTCAACTCAGCGGGTGTACATTTTTTTTTATTTTTTTCCCCTAACTTTTGCCCGAGCTTTTTATTCTGTTTTTAGCTCGCCAGGATGCCCTTTTCTTGCCTGGACTTTAATTCTGTTTTTGTGTCCATCGGGTCTTTTTATGCGAAGTATTTTTTAACTGCGTCCGAGTTAACAAGGGATTGGAAATCTTCTCCATCCATAGTGGTGAGCATCAGTGCTCCTCCTCAGAAATATTTCTTCACTATGAATGGTCCTTCGTAGTTTGGGGTCCACTTGCCCCTGTGATCTGAACCTGGAGGAATGATCCTCTTGAGCACAAGCTCTCCTACTTGATACTCCCGAGTACGTACTCGTTGGTCGAATGCTCGCTTCATTCTCCTCTGATAAAGCTGACCATGACAGATAGCCGCTAATCTCTTTTCCTCAATTAGACATAGATGATTGTAACGAGCACGTACCCACTCAGCCCCATCAAGCTTCACATCCATCATCACCCGTAATGAAGGAATCTCTACTTCAACAAGCAAGACTTCCTCCATACCATATACCAATGAGAAGGGAGTTTCCCCAGTCGACGTCCTGACTGACGTTCGGCACCCATGCAACGCAAATGGTAACATCTCATGCCAATCTTTGTAAGTGACAGCCATTTTTTTTCACAATCTTCTTGATATTCTTATTTGCTGCCTCTACCGCACCGTTCATCTTTGGTCGGTAGGGAGAAGAGTTGTGATGTTGAATCTGGAAGTCCCGGCACAACTCTGCCATCATCTTGTTGTTCAAATTAGAACCATTGTCAGTAATGATTTTTTCGGGCACTCCGTATCTGCAAATGATGTCTCTTTTCAAAAATCGGGCTACCACTTGATGAGTGACATTGGCATAAGATGCTGCTTCCACCCACTTAGTGAAGTAATCAATCGCAACTTGGATGAAACGATGACCATTTGAAGTAGTAGGCTCTATTTTGCCGATCATGTCAATGCCCCACATAGAAAAGGGCCAAGGAGATGACATGACATTGAGCGGGCTAGGAGGAACATGCGCTTTGTCTGCATAAATCTGACACTTGTGGCACTTACGGGCATATGAACAACAGTCTGCATCCATTGTCATCCAATAGTACCCCGATCTCAACAACTTCTTAGCCATATCATGCCCTCCTACATGAGTACCGAAAGATCCCTCGTGGACTTCTTGCATTAACAGGCTTGCTTCGTGTCTATCCACGCATCTGAGCAAGACCATGTCAAAGTTCCTCTTATACAAAACCCCATCTGTATTCAAGAAGAAACTAGCAGCAAGTCGCCTTAAGGTCTTCTTGTCATTGGATGATGCCCCAGCTGGGTATTCTTGCTTTTCCAGGAAGAGCTTGATATCAAAGTACCAAGGCTTCTCATCAGACACCGCGTCTACAGAGAAAGCATAGGCTGGTGCGTCAAGCCTGGAAATGTCAATTCTGGGCACATAATTCCAACACAAGACTTTGATGGACGAAGAAAGAGTAGCCAATGTGTCGGAAAATTGATTCTCATCTCGTGGTATATACTGAAGCTTAACCGTTGTGAAGAACGTCAACAGTCTCCTGGCATAATCCCTAAAAGGAACTAAGTGTTCTTGATGTGTATACAACTTGCCGGTAATCTGATTGATAACGAGGGCTGAATCTCCGAATATATTGAGGGTCTTAATCCGAAGATTAATAGCCTCCTCTATTCCCATTATGCATGCCTCGTATTCCGCTTCGTTGTTGGTGCAGCCAAAAGTAATTCTGGAAGCGAAGGGAAAATGAACACCTTTAGGAGTAATAAGAACAACACCAACTCCACGTCCGTTGATATTGACTGCCCCATCAAACATCAACTTCCATTTAGATTCAGGGTCTGGCCCCTCCTCCGGAAGTGGTTCCTCGCAATCTTTTGCTTTGAGGTACATGATGTCCTCATCGGGGAAATCAAACTTCATTGACTGATAGTCATCTTTAAGAGGTTGTTGTGCAAGATAATCCGACAATACACTTCCTTTGATGGATTTCTGGGAAGTATATTATATGTCATACTCTGTTAAGATCATTTGCCACCTAGCAACCCTTTCGGTTAACGCTGGCTTCTCAAAGATGTACTTGACAAGATCCATTTTTGAAATTAGCAGTGTGGTATGAGTCAACATGTACTGTCTCAGTTGGCGAGCAGCCCATACCAAAGCGCAACAAGTTTTCTTGAGCAATGAGTAACGGGATTCACAGTCGGTAAACTTTTTGCTAAAGTAATAAATAACATACTCTTTTCGACCAGACTCGTCATGTTGGCCTAGAACACACCCCATTGACCCTTCTAGCACAGTCAAGTACATGATAAGCGGTCGTCCTGGAACTGTAGGCATTAGAATAGGAGGTGTCTGCAAATATTCTTTTATCTTTTCAAAGGCTCTCTGACAGTCCTCATTCCACCTGACCGTTTGCTCTTTTCTTAGCAATTTGAATATTGGTTCGCACGTGGCAGTTAGATGAGATATGAACCGTGAAATGTAGTTCAACCTCCCTAAAAACCCGCGCACTTCTTTTTCTGTTTTCGGTGCAGGCATATCTTGTATTGCTTTTACTTTTGCAGGATCCACCTTGATTCCTTTCTGGCTAACAATGAAACCCAGCAATTTCTCGGAACACACTCCGAAAGTGCACTTGTTTGGATTCAACCTCAACTTATACTTTATCAGTCTATCAAATGGCTTCTTGAGATTGACCAGATGCTCTTCTTCGTCTCGGGACTTAGCAATCATATCGTCCACACAGCATTCTATCTCCTTGTGTATCATGTTGTGGAACAATGTGACCATAGCCCGCTGATATGTTGCCCCAACGTTCTTCAAACCAAAGGGCATCACCTTGTAGCAAAATGTACCCCACAAGGTGTCGCTCCCACCAAATGACACCTGGTCAGATAGGGTATAGACGCGAACGGTCGGCGAAAGAAGGAGAACACACAAGGGTGAACTGGAAAGACAAGAGTCTCCAGCTAGGCATTTTTATCCCAAAGGAAAGGTAATGCTGCATAAACCTAGAAAGATATGGATAAGACGGTTGCGAACCAGAGAAACTGAGAAAGGGGGTTGGTTACAACCTGAGAAGGTATTAGCACCCAGATTGTCCGCTGTACTCGACGGGATCCACGCTTGAAAGTTTGTGTTTAAAGGGGTAGTGTCAGTGCTATTTTGTGTGCAAAAGCTGAAAAAAAGGATGTACAGGTGTCAGTGTAAAAGAAGTGTGAAGTGTAATACAAGAATGTCAGAGTAAGGAAAGAATGAAACTCAAGACTATGAGACTTAAAGAATAATGCTGGAAGAGGGGGAAATATACAGAGACTTTTGTTCGATAACTGTTAAGTTATACCTACGTATCCTCTCGTGCAATGAGGAAGTCAGAACACCGTAGTTCGTCTCAAAGAGACTGAAAGATAAATTGACTTGTGAACTGCTTACTTGTCTATGCTCAAGTGTATGACCTGTCTGGCTCAGGTGCTAACTGTCTTGCATTAGACGGAAGAAGCAAGTTCTCGTTTATGAATGAATGAGATGAGAAAAGAATCCCGGAGGAGACGATTGTTGTTTGTTTTTGTGTTTTTAGTCTTTTAGTGCTTTTTGGAATTTGTCATAAGAAAATGAGCTTAAGCCTAAACCATGGGTTATTAAACTCATCACATCCTCCCTCTGATTAGGGGTAATGAGAATACCTTAAGCATGAGATAAGAACCTCACACTTAATCACCATGATGTAGAATTAAGATCATTATCCTACTTGCAATTATTTAGATGTTTTCGGATTTTTTGTTTAGTGTTAAGTAATGAGTTTAAGCCATAATCAAGGATTTAATGGACTCATTACACCATCCTAATAGAAGGATAATATATGAGAACATTTAAGCTGAGGAAGGCTCCTAAACTTAATCCATGATTAGGGATTAACCTCATGACATAACAAAGCCTTTATTAAATGGATTTTAGTTAATGGTAAGATCAAGAAGTGGATTTTATTGTTTGTAAGACAACTTGATGGGGACTTGTCCATTAACACTAGGGTTAGTCCTTTTTAACCATTTAAGGAAGAATTAGAACCCTAATGCAAGGCCCAAGTTATAAGTTTGATGTCTTAGTGATTATTAGTGGATTGATTAAAGGATTTAAAAACATTGAGGGTTTAACACTTAGGATTAAAGTTATACACTACATCCTAATATAAGGATGCAGGCATAAGCTTAATCACAAAGCCTTAAAACCGTTAAGGTTTAGTCCTTGATTATGAGATGAGAAGAGAAGACACAAAGATGACACAAAGGTGAAACTAAATGGGGGACTAATCAACCCTAATTGTGATCATGCTTGGATGTTCCTAGGGTTTATGAGGCTTACAAGAGATCTTCAAGAGAAAAGCCACCAAGGAAGAAGCAGATGGAGGAAGGAAGAAACAGAAGAAGCAAAACAACTTACTTCACTTAAGAAGATAAGTTTCTTGAAGAAAGAAAGAGGGGAGGGAGCATGAATGAGCAAGCTCACTCTAATACAAAAGTAAAATTCTGCAATGATGCATAAGAGAGATGAGAAGAGGTTATGAGAAGTGAAGGCAAATTCACTTCTTAATGACTTACCACCTGAAAAGTTAGCAACAAGAAATGAAGTGAAATGCAAATGAGATGAAATGCAAAGATGAAAACCAAAGTCAGAAGCATGTTCATGATGCAAATGATACTATGAGATAGTATGAAAGCATGTCAAGAGATGAGGATGATCATACAAGTGATGAAGATGCAAATGGGACATAGAAGAAGCATGAAAGTTCATGAATGCACATGACATGAAATGAAAGCAAAAGCATGGCAAATGGATGATGCAATGATCAAACATGATTCTAATGTGTCCTAAGATGTCTTATAAGTCATGTGAATGCATAAAATGTTATGGCAAGTTCATGTATGCAAGCATATGAAGGATGAATGCAAATGATGGCAAAAATTAGGGTTTATACATAACATGCAATACAAAACTCAAAACCAGAAGCAAATGACATGATAAAAAATTGAAAATGGAATCAAAGGTACCCTAAGCCTATACAAGTTCACTTCCCAAAGGAGGAGACCTAAACCTTAACCTAATAGATGTTATGATTTTCTCAAGTTTGTTAGGGTTTTAAGGCACTTCAAAAGGAAAAATACACAACAAATTGAAAATGAAATATAAATTCATGCCCATTTTATCCTAGAAACTACATGATATGAGGAATGCAATGCAAAAAGAACCAACACCAAACTCTTCATGGTTAGGCAGAAAGGATTTTTCTAAGTTAGGGTAAAAACATTGACTTTTAAGAACCCTAAAATCCAAAGAAAAATGTCAAAATATGTCAAGAACCAAAAATAAATTTGTGTGAAGAGTTTGATAATGTTTCTAAATGTATCAAGATGCAATGTGATTTTTTTGGTGATTTTTAGAAACTTAAATGCTATTTTAATTAATTAATTCTCATTAATTAATTAAAATAAACATTTAAATATTTAAAAAAAAATGAATTTTATGCAAAAAAATAAAATAAAAATTATTTTCAGAATGAGAAAAATATTTTAAGTCATGATGCAAAAAATAAAATTTTTTAGAATTGTTTTGCTATTTTTAATAAAATGTAGAAAGAAATGTAATTAAAATGAAAATTAAATGAATTAAAATGGAAGTATGCTGATCCAGTGGCCCAGATTCAAATAAAAAGGGGAGGGAATTGACCAGCACACGCAAATGGACGGCCCACATTCAAACTACGCTAATTATGTCATTAAGCCCTAATCTGAACCCTAAACATTTTCAGGTGACCGGAACAGTGTTCCGGTCATCTTCTCCGGCTAGCCTCTCAAGCTATCTCACTCAATACGCAACCCCAAGCCCTAAAACTCTCCATAAATGATCCTCTCCTCAACCCCAACAAGAATCAGCCATCAAAATTCATTTATTCAACATCAAGATCATGAATCGAAGCAAAACGGAAAACATGGCAAAAATTTCAGAAGCTTATGAAATGCTTATTTCTCAACTATTTTCAAAACTAAACACATCATGGCAATCAGGGGAACACATAGAATCATTCTATAACATAAAATAAGAGTTCTGGAAAAATAAATGCCATGGCTACCTGAAGTTGAGCTTTCGAAACAGTAGCTTTCTGGCCAGTTCTTTGCCTCAAATCCACTCCAATGATTCCCCCCAAGAGCGTGTGATGCTTGGTTGGAGCTTAAATGGCCTCAAAAGGAAGTTGGCAGAAGTTCAGTTCATGAAATGTTGAAATCGTGTTTTTGATTCTGAGTGTTTTAGGGCAAAATGAAGGGTGGGAAATGACCAGTGATATTTATGGAGTTGAATGGTGGAAAAAGTTTGAAGGTTTGATGGTTGAGCTATGAGTTTCGAAGGCTTTTGCAAATTTTGGGAATTTTGAGTATGCTGTCTTCTTGGAGGTTTCAGCCTGTGTTGTGTTATGAAATGGCTTGCTTTTGGTACACATATCATGTTGGGATAGGTCAGAGGGTGGGTGTTGGCCTATGTTGATTGGTATGGGCAAGTTGCCAAATTGTCACCAACTTGTGTACTTGAGGTATGGGCTGGTTCATTGGCTGTTTCAAGGCATGGCTCGAGTCATCTTGGTTCAAGGAGGTCCATGGAAGTCATAGTTTGTAGCTGGCACAAGTGGCTGAAGAGATTTGGTCCATTTTGCAATTTTGGGGAAGTTTGGCCCCTTTTGAATTACTTGAAGTTCAAGGCATGAAACTTGGAATTTCTTTGAGCAATTCTGAATTATAGGTCATGTATGATGTTTGTGCAATGGTTAGAAGTCAAATTGAGGTCACAAAATACTTTGGCAAGTGTTTTTGCAAACTTCCCTCTTTGGTGCATAAGTGAATTTTAGTGATTTTTCCCAACTTTGCAAGGCCATAACTTGAGTTCTATGATGAATTAGATCAAGTTCTTGTACTTTTTGAAAAGGGAATGATCCAATCTACAACTTTCATGACCAAGAATTTTTCATTTGAAGCATTTTTGAATCAAAAAGAGGAGGTTGAAAAACTTTCCCAAAATGGCAAGTTTGCATTACAAGTCACTTTCCAAAAATGGCAAATTTGCAAATGGCTTGAAATTCTTCAATTTTGTGAACATCTAACTTCTTCTAAGATCAAATAAAGATCATACACATCCAAAATGATGGAGAAGACCCTTTGGTTGGGTGATTGGGGGCCTCAGATGCCCTGATTTTGCACTGACTTGCTCAAGAAGTCATCTATTGGTCAGATGCCTTCCCCATTGAATTTCTTCATGAAAATTGGTATGCATGATCCTTACAACATATAGAGACCAATAGAAACAAGAATGACCAAAAAATTTGGAGTTATGGCCCTTGAAACCAAAACCCTAATTTTAGGTCATCTGTGCAGTTAAGCTTGGCTCTGCTTCCATACCTTCCTCAGTTCTTGTGATTTTTTGACTTTCTTGATCTTGGGAGGATATAATATGATGCTTGAACATACATGGACCCTCTTGAGATGATTGAAGACCTTTGGAGTTGCTCAGATAGCTCAGGGATTGCTCAGATCACAAACCCTAGATGCAGATAACTTTGAACCAATGCGGTGAAGCAAAAATGTAATATGAGATGATATGTTTGAACTTATGCAAATGAAAAGAATCACAAGCCATGGTGAAATGAGTGAGGGAAAATTTGGGGTGTTTACAGCTGCCCCTATTCAAACATGAGTTAGCTGTGTAGGATGTAAGCGCCTGGCTTAACAGACAAACAAGATAACTTGTGGTTGAATACCAAAGACAGTCCAAAATTTGCACTCACTGAATGAAGAAGAAAAGGGATATAGATTGTAAAAGGAAGTAAAGTATGATTCATAAAGTGCGGGCGACGGAGGACGACCGTCGGGAATAAAGCAATGACGGGGACGACCGACATGCTGGGGAAATAGAGGGATCATGCTGGGGATGGCCATCAGGCAAAGAAATAAGACTCTCTGGGGATTTTAAGTTAAAGGAAATGATGGGGTCGGCCATCAAGTTTGAAATGAATGATGAGGGACGGTCATCAGAGGTGAAGGACGATCACCTAGCAGGGGACAGTTGCTCTGTTGGGGATAAGATGAGGGACGGTCATCTAAGGTGAAGGACGATCACCTGGCAAGGTGCGGTTGCCGAAAGGTATCACGACATAGGACGAATGTCGGATAGAAAGAGTCGACGATGGGGACGGCCATCGGATAAACATGATGAAGGAAGATCATCAAGAGGTGAAGGACGATCACCTAGC
Source organism: Lathyrus aphaca (assembly GCA_963966055.1). NCBI lineage: Eukaryota > Viridiplantae > Streptophyta > Magnoliopsida > Fabales > Fabaceae > Lathyrus > Lathyrus aphaca. Next base: position 404,248,658 of record OZ014523.1, read on the forward strand.
AGGGTACAACTGCTCTCGAGATTTATCAGGACATAGGACGAATGTCAGATAAAGATCAACGATGGGGACGGCCATCGGATAACAATGATGAAGGACGATCATCAAGAGGGTGAAGGACGATCACCTAGCAGGGTACGGCTGCTAAAATATCATGACATAGGACGAATGTCGGATAGAAAAGGGTTCTAATAATGGAGACTCCGCTGAGGGAATGATGAAGGACGATCATCAAAAGGTGAAAGACGATCACCTAGCAAGGTACGGCTGTCGGAAATATCATGACATAGGAAGAATGTCAGATTAAAAGAGAAATTTTTGCTGGAGAATCTTCTTGGGAATGGTAGACACAGACGAGTGTCTAATTTCAAGAAAGAAAGGGTATAAGTGTTTGACGCTGTGTATGGATTAAAGATGCGGACGAACATCCTTAAGACTATGATACAGATGAGTATCAATAGAAACAAACACTGACGCATGTTTAGAGATGGTGATACGGACGAGTATCAACTGGTTTAATCAAAGAGAACGAATGAGTGTCGACTCTGAGGGGAAAAAAGGTGTGTATGCAAGATACGGACGAGTATTTGTTATGAGTGAAAAGTGTGAGACACCGACGAGTGTTCAATTTGCTGGGGAGAGCATGACACGGACGGGTGTCGGAAAAAGTGTATTATAAACAAGTATTTGATTTACAAAGTGTTTAGGCAACTATGTTGGGAAATGGTGACACGAACGAGTGTCCAGAGAATGTATAGATATGTTCTGGAAGCTTTACTGGGGAATGATGACACAGACGAGTGCCAAAAGGAGCATGTATATGTTTTTGAGAGTGCAAAGGAGATGTCTTGGCTTTCTGCCGGGGAATTTGAGAGGTATTTTGTACATTGTTGACGGAATGTTGGTGCATACAGATGTTTGATTCAAAACATGGCTTATGACTATGCAATATGTTTGATTTTTTCCGTAGTGCTCCGTATTAGAAGGAATGCTACGCTCTGGGGGGAAATATGATGCGAATGCTATGATTGTGCAAAGACACCGATTCGGGATTCGGATCCCGTTGTTGTGAAGATCTCTGATTTATCTTGTTTTGAAAGAATATCCCAGATGGGGATGAGATCATTGGTAGATCTGATATATATGACTCTGCTTGGGGAAATAGGTCACTGATAGACCTATCTTGGTAATGAGGGGCCCAGCTGGGGTCTGTGGAAGCTTTCCTCACTTTGTTGCGAAATCTTCAGACATTGCTCTTCTTGATAGAGGCTGGAGCTCTGCGGGGAGATGGTTCCCTGCCTGACACTTGGCTGGGAAGGGATGATCACTGTACGATCTTCCTAGAGATTTCTGTGGAGATCTTGTTGAGGATGATGATGTTTGGTAACTAAGCTAGGGACAATGCATCCCTGGTTCTGTTTGGGAGATGTGCTGAGTAAATAGTGATTTGGCAGCTTGCTAGGGAAAAGCTCTCATGCTCCATGTCGTACTTTGAATATCTGCAATCCTGTATGACAAAGAAACATACAAGTATCCCGAGGTATCCCTTACTGGATTCCATCATAGGAGTTTAGACACTCCCGGGAGCAAATATATTTCCTGTAAGCATGTAATAAGAAAAGGTGCATCTGTATTTATGCAACTATTATATTAAGGACATCGGACATTTTTGCAATGAAAATGTGCGATACGAAATGTGACTGAAAATCTGACTTTATTAATTTGGGTGCCCTGAATTGGCAAGTACAGTCAAAGGAACAGATCCCCTGAAATGAGGAGATTGTTACAAATTGAGAAACAAAAAGATGCTGGCAATGCTGATGACGCTTCAGTGCTTCCCTTTTGCTATGACTTGTATGACATTGACGTTCTTCTCATCTTGCCTTCTGAAGGAGGCTGATTTCGACCGATGCTTGAACCCCCTGAAGCTTGCCATGTTGTGAGTGATACAGACGAATTCAGAATGCGGTTGTTCGCTTATTCCCTTATTTTGCGTGGATCGCCCTTTCGGGTTTCCAATCCACCGGGATACCCATTTTTGCCTGAGCTGTCCAATGCGGCTTTTCAACTCAGCGGGTGTACATTTTTTATTTATTTTCCCTTATTTTTGCCCGAGTCTCTTATTCTGTTTTTGACTCGCCGGGATGCCCTATTTTTTCCTGGACTTACATTCTGTTTTTATGTCCAGCGGGTCATTTTATGCGAAGTATTTTTTAACTGCATCTGAATTCACAGGGGACAGGAAGTCTTCACCATCCATAGTACTGAGCATCAGTGCTCCACCGGAAAAAACTTTATTTACTATGAATGGACCAACATAATTCGGAGTCCACTTGCCCCTGTGGTCTGTATGAGGAGGGAGGAGTCTTTTCAGCACAAGATCTCCTACTTGGTATTCTCGAGGCCTGACTTTCTGATCGAAAGCTTTCTTCATTCTTTTCTGATATAACTGCCCATGGCAGATTGCAGCAAACCTCTTTTCTTCGATCAGATTCAGTTGATTGTATCGGGATCGGACCCATTCTGCTTCGTTCAGCTTAACATCCATCAACACCCGTAAGGAGGGTAATTCAACTTCGAAAGGTAGGACTGCCTTCATACCATACACAAGCTGATACGGTGTTGCCCCAGTGGAAGTTTTGATTGACGTTCGGTACCCATGTAAAGAAAATGGTAGCATTTCATGCCAGTCTTTGTAGGTGACCACCATTTTCTGCACGATCTTCTTGATATTCTTGTTAGCTGCCTCCATAGCGCCATTCATCTTTGGCCTGTAAGGAGAAGAATTGTGGTGTTGGATCTTGAAGTCCCGGCATAGCTCTGCCATCATCTTGTTGTTCAAGTTGGAACCATTATCAGTAATGATTCGTTCGGGTACTCCATACCGACAGATGATGTCCCTCTTCAGGAATCGGGCTACCACCTGCCTGGTGACATTTGCATACGAAACTACTTCGACCCACTTGGTAAAATAGTCAATGGCTACCAGGATGAATCGGTGGCCGTTTGAAGCAGTCGGTTCAATCTTTCCAATCATATCGATGCCCCACAAGGCAAAGGGCCAAGGTGAAGACATTACATTTAAAGGATTTGGAGGCACATGCACTTTATCTGCATAAATCTGGCATTTATGGCATTTCCTAGCATAGGCACAACAGTCTGCATCCATTGTGATCCAGTAGTAGCCTGATCTTAACAATTTTTTAGCCATTGCATGCCCTCCGGCATGGGTACCAAAAGATCCTTCGTGCACCTTGTGCATCAACAAGTCTGCTTCTGCCTTATCAACACATCTGAGAAGTACCATATCAAAGTTTCTCTTGTACAAAGAACCATCAATATTCAGGAAGAAACTACCAGCTAGCCTTCTTAATGTCTTCTTGTCATTGGATGATGCCCCAGGTGGGTATGTTTGAACCTCCAAGAAGCATTTGATGTCGTGAAACCAAGGCTTATCATCTTTTGCAAGGTCCGCTGAAAATACGTATGCTGGTCTATTAAGTATGGATACTGAAATCCGAGGCACAAAGTTGGCAGCTTGAACTTTGATCATGGATGAAATGGTAGCCAGAGCATCTGCAAACTGATTTTCATCTCGAGGGATATACTCAAGCTTGACTGTAGTGAAGAAAGTCAATAACCTCCTTGTATAATCCCGGTAAGGTATCAGATGATCTTGGTGAGTGTACCATTTGTCGTTAGTTTGATTAATTACCAGAGCTGAATCTCCGAACACAGTCAAAGTCTTGATCCTGAGGTCAATGGCTTCCTCAAGACCCATAATACAAGCTTCGTATTCAGCTTCGTTGTTAGTGCAGTTAAAGGTGAGCTTTTCCGAGAAAGGCATGTGAACTCCTTTAGGTGTAATGAGTACTGCACCAACACCACGACCATTCATATTAACAGCCCCATCAAACATCATAGTCCATTCTTCTTCTGGGTCGGGCCCTTCAGTGTGAACAGGCTCTTCATGATCTTTTTCTTTTATGAACATGATGTCTTCATCAGGGAAGTCAAATCTCATAGGCTGGTAATCATCAATGGGTTGCTCATCCAGATAGTCAGACAATACACTACCTTTGATGGCTTTCTGAGATGTGTACTGAATGTCATATTCTGTGAGAATCATTTGCCATCTTGCGACCCGTCCGGTAAGTGTTGGCTTCTCGAAAATCTACTTGACTGGGTTCATCTTTGAGATCAATAAGGTAGTGTGGGTCAACATATACTGCCTTAGTCGGCGAGCAGCCCACGCTAAAGCACAACAAGTTTTCTCGAGCAGTGAATATCATTGTTCACAGTCGGTAAACTTTTTGCTCAGGTAGTAAATTGCATACTTTTTTCGACCAGACTCGTCATGCTGGCCCAGCACACACCCCATTGACCCTTCTAATACTGTCAAGTACATTATTAGAGGTCTTCCTTCAACTGGAGGCATAAGGATAAGAGGCTCTTGTAAGTACTCCTTGATTTTGTCAAAATCCCTTTGGCAGTCTTCGTTCCACCTGACCGTTTGTTCTTTTCTTAACAACTTTAACAAAGGCTCACAGGTTGCTGTAAGGTGAGATATGAACCGTGAAATGTAGTTCAATCTACCTAGAAACCCCCGAACTTCCTTTTCAGTCTTCGGTGCAGGCATTTCTTGAATGGCTTTGACTTTATCAGGGTCAACTTCAATCCCTTTCTCACTTACAATAAATCCCAGCAACTTACCGGATCGTACCCTAAATGTACACTTGTTGGGGTTTAACTTTAATTGGTACTTCCTCTGACGTTTGAATAGCTTCAACAGATTCACCAGGTGGTCTTCTTCTGTAAGGGACTTGGCAATCATGTCATCCACATAACATTCAATTTCCTTGTGGATCATGTCATGGAATAATGTTACCATAGCCCGCTGATAAGTGGCACCAACATTCTTTAGTCCGAACGGCATCACCTTATAACAGAATGTGCCCCAGGGTGTGATGAAAGTTGTCTTCTCCATGTCTTCAGGTGACATTTTGATCTGATTATATCCCGAAAATCCATCCATGAAGGAGAACACCGAGAACTGAGCCGTATTGTCGACCAATACATCAATGTGAGGTAAAGGGAAGTCATCTTTCGGGCTGGCTCTGTTCAGATCCCGGTAATCCACACACATCCTCAACTTGCCATCCTTCTTAGGCACCGGTACAATATTAGCAACCCACGGCGGGTAACTAGTTACGGCAAGGAAACTGGCATCCCATTGCTTTTGTACCTCTTCTTTTATCTTCATTGCCATATCTGGGCGAGTACGGCGCAACTTCTGTTTTACTGGCGGACAATCTTCTTTCAGAGGCAGCTTGTGCATAACAATGTCGGTGTCCAACCCTGGCATATCCTGATAAGACCAAGCAAAAACATCCACATATTCCCGAAGCATGTCAATAAGTTGCTCTTTCACTGAATCTTGCAGGCAGGCCCCGATCTTAACTTCTTTCACGTCTTCTTCCGTGCCAAGATTAACCGTTTCAAGTTCCTCCTGATGAGGAGTGATAACCTTCTCCTCTTGTCTCAACAACCTGGCTAGCTCTTTAGGTAGCTCAAAATCTTCTTCAACCCCTTCATCGACTTGATTAATCGGATTGTCAAAGTCATACGAAGTCATAGCAGTGTTGTTGTCAGTGCAGTTTGGAGGGCACTCTCTGCAAGGGTTTAGATCGATTCATTTTAGTGATCAATTTTATCTTGTTTAGAAAAAGTGGAAATGAAGTTATTTATTTTGAAAAACATTGTCATTTTATTTTTGTACAAAAAATAAAGAATGAAAAAAAGTGAGCGAAAAAGAAAAGACTCATTTGCAAAAGATGTCCTGATATTCATTAATTGATCTTTGCACAAAATACAAGATGGCCCGATTACAAAATGAGTCCTGACATCTTGGGCAAGATACAGGACTTGATGCATGCTTTAAAACACAGGAAATAATAATTACTCTGCAGGAGTAACCCTTATAATTTCCTGGGAAGACCAGTTTGAGACATGGCTCCCTGGGACCCTTGGACGTATCCAGCTTTCCAGGTTGCGCTCGTCTTCTGACTCATCTTCCAAGCTATTCACAGCATCCGGGGTGAGCATCCCCCCGCTGACAAACTTGGGCTCCTTTGCAGCCTCTGGTTGATCTTGTCGAGTTGGTCTGTAACCCAACCCGAATCGGTCTTCTTTCTTCTCTACGGGCAGCAGCTTGCCCCAGCCTTGGGCGGTACCTTCCTCAACAACCTTCCGGGCTTGTTGATATGATGTGATGGAATTCCCTAGCACAACAGATGTTTCATTGATGTTCAGGGCTTCAAATCCTTGACTCATGGTTTCATGGATCTCCCCATCCATTTCAATGTATTTGAAAGTAGCCAGCTGGCTAACGAAGATATCCTCCTCCCCACAAATGGTAATGACTTGGCCTTCCCACTCGAATTTTAACTTCTGGTGAAGGCTTGACGTCACGGCGCCAACGGCGTGTATCCATGGTCTACCCAATAGACAGCTGTAGGCAGGCTGTATATCCATCACAAAGAAGGTTGTTTTGAAAACCTATGGGCCAATCATTATAGGAAACTCTATCTCCCCCAGAACTGATCTTTTAGAACCGTCAAAGGCTCTTACTACCAAGTTACTTGGGCGTAGTGCCAATCCATCATACTCCAGCTTCACAAGGGCTTTCTTGGGTAGGACATTGAGGGATGACCCTATGTCCACTAATACATGAGAAAGAACTGCACCCTTACACTCCAAGGTAATGTGCAAAGCCTTGTTGTGATTGCGACCTTCTACTGTCAGACCAGTGTTGGTAAATCCTAACCCATGACTAGCGTTGACATTTTCAACCACAACCTCTAACTGATTGACGGTAATCTCCTCCGGCACATAAGCTACGTGCAGGACTTTTAATAGTGCGTTCCGATGAGCCTCGGAGCACATTAGCAATGATAGTATGGAGATTTTGGAAGGTGTTTGGTGAAGCTGGTCTACCACCTTGTAATCACTTTTCTTTATGATCCTCATGAATTCATCAACCTCTTGATCAAAAGGAGTCTTCAAAGCTTCTTTAGAAACTGGTTCTTCTTGCACCATGCTCTTCCCTTTTGCCTTAGCAGCTGCTTCAGCTTCAGCGATGGTGTGTGGATCATAGTATATGGTAACTGGTGCTCTGACAGGAGTAGCATTTTGTTGTGAGTTGTTGGCAGGAACATTTGCAGGATCGTAGTATATTGTAACCGTTGAGACACTTTCACTAATTGCTGCTGATGTTGTAGAAGGCACTGTTGACTGGATGTGTATTGAAGTTGTAGCAGGAATGGTGATTGAACTTGCATCCGTTGAAGTGATTGATTGAGCAGTTGTGGGAGTTGTAGTAGAATCCGTTGGAACAATGGTTGCTGACGTTGTAGGAGTATCTGTGATTGTTGATGAAGGGATTGTTGGAGTTGTAGTCGCTGTTGTCATAATCTGAAGGATTCCATCCTTAATAAGACCGTCTATGCCGTTTCTCAGCCTTTCACACCCATTGACAGCAATATTGCAATATCCACAGCCCAGCTCACATCCGGGGAACACTTGGCACTCTAACAGCTGAGCTTTGATTTCAACCAGAGGTGTTCGGATCTGCGCAACACTGGTGATTAAGGTGGATGGTTTGCCTTCCTCAATAGCATTAATCCTAGGCCCGTTGTGACTAGGCATTGGATTTCTTGTGACATTTGGAGGAGGCGCAAAGTTGAGAGCTTTTGAGTCCACCAGATCCTGGACTTTCATCTGTAGGGCCCAACATTTTTCAGTGTTATGCCCCGGTGCGTTTGAGTGGAATGCACACCTGGCATTGGCATCATAGTTCTTTGGCATATTGGAGGGATCTGGAGGTGCCAGTGTCCTTAGCTCAACTAGGTTGAGCTTTAGGAGTTGTGGCAAGAGTGCAGGATATGGCATTGGGATTGGGTCAATTACTCTGTTTGCTTGTGACGGCCTTTGTTGAAAGGGACGCTGTTGTTGGTTGTTATTGTTGTTGTTGTAGGTTCTCTGTTGCGGATAATGAGCTTGTTGTTGATATTGTGGTTGTTGTTGTTGAGGATATGCTGATTGTTGAGGAATCGGAGCTGGGATGGTAACTGCTGCTACTGACCAGTGCATATACTGAGGCCTGCCCCTGCTTGCATGAATGGAATTTGTTTCACCGGCCCTTCGGGGTCCCACAAAAGGCTTTCTGGGATTGCTGGACGAACTTGCACCACTATCGGGAATTTTGCCCATCTTTAAGAGGCTTTCAATCCTTTCACCAGCTATGACCACGTCAGTAAAACTGGTAGAGGAGAAGGCAGCCAATCTATCAATATAGGCCCCTTGCAATGTATTCATGAACATGTCAGCCATTTCCCTTTCTGACATGGGTGGTTGGACAGCAGCAGCAAGCTGTCTCCACCTTTGGGCATATTCCCTGAAGCTTTCTCTAGAAGACTGAGACATTCCCATTAGGAGGGTCCTGTTGGGAGCCATGTCCAAGTTGTATTGATATTGACGGATGAAAGCCTCAGCCAAATCCTTCCAGCATCTTATGGTGGCCCTAGACAAGTGTGAATACCACTCTCTTGAAGCCCCAGTCAGACTGTCTTCAAAGTAGAACATCCACAACTTTTCATCCATGGTATACGCTTTGAGTCTTCCCAGGAAAGACTGCAGGTGAGTTCGTGGACAGGAGGTACCATTGTACTTTTCAAAGCATGGGGTTTGAATTTGTGGGGAATTCTCACCCCATCCACTAGTCCCATATCCATCACATCGAAGCCCAAGGAATTCTGAGACTCCAAAGATCTTAACTTTTCAGCAATTTCGTCCAATCTCTTGTCATATACTTCATCTTCAGCCCCCATAACAGTAAACTGTTCTTCTTGGGGATCCTCTTGCAAGATTCTCCCCCCAGCAACATTGCCTTGCACATTTCTCGGGATGTTGACTTCCGAATCCAGATGAGGTCCAAATACTGGTGGGTCAATACGAGGTTGGCCCCGTTCATTGTTACTAGTTCCTCCTGTTCCAAGATGAGGCTCCTCAGGAGTTTGTCTTTCCACCAGCTCTCTTAACCTCTCTTGAATTTGGGCTAAGCTAGTCATCACTGCCATGAATTGAGACATCTTATTTCTCATCTCCAATCTCTCATTGGTCATCTAATTTCTGACCTCAGTCAGATCCTGCTGTACTTGTTCCATTTGAATACCGGGAAGGTTGTTACGAGTCGGGTACCAGTGCGTGCGGTTGACAGGGAACACTCGGCGACGAGCAATGTTTCCTGAAGTTGCAACAAAGTTAGAAACAATAATAATAACAAAACCTACAAAACAAAACAAAAGTTAGTATGCAATGCCGTATGCTTATTTGTTTTCCAAGGTATCCGGTTTGGTTCTTGGTTTTGACCTTTCCAGACCTCGAGGAAGATGCTTGATGTTGTTGAGAGAAAAGCCCAAATGGAAACAAACTAAAATATATTACAAACGGAGAATAATACATAGTGTTTTTTACAAAACATGCCCATGGAGGGTCAAAATACAACAAAAGGAAAAGTACATCAAATGGAAGCAAACAACAAGCAAAGGATCAGACATCCATTCCAAACTCATCTTCTCTGACCTCCTTTAGGAGTGCCTCAGTCACTGGACCAGCCGAGTGCTCTGTAATGGTCCTAATGAGGAGGTTCCTGGTAGCAATGGCAGTGGTCAGCTTCTTATGCCTGTCCTGGTCCTTTGATCTCTTCACTCCTGCTCTGAGCTTCAACTCTGAAATCTCCTTCTGGGCTGCCAACAAAGCTTCCTGCTGCTTCTTCTCATTGGCCTCTAGCTGTTCAATCTTGGCTTGAGTCTTTTGGTCTTCTTGTGTACGGGCCTCAGTGATCCTGACCCACCTAGCCTGACTCTCTTGCAGATAGAGCTCAGTCCTAGCCTTCTGAATTTTGGCCTCTTTACAGGCATTCTTCAATATTTGTTCCCCAGCTCTTGCTTTCCTGATGTAGTCCTCTGTCTTCTCAATTTTGGATGGATGCTCCACCCTGAGCTTCTCCAATCTCTCAATGTCCAGACGACCATCACTTCTTTCCCAAAGAGTCTTCTTCAAGGCTTGAGATAAGTTCTCATTCCTTTCCTTCAGCTTCTCAAATTCTTCTAGGCTGACAGTTGCTGCTGGCTGTACTGTGGATGGTCCAGGCACGTCTTCCAAGATAAAAGGCATTCTGGTAATTTGAGCTCTAGTACGGGACCAATCATAGTACTGAGCTGAAGAAACATTATTACATCTTCCAAGAATAGCCATCCCTTTTGTCTGGATGTTGTCCCAAGCCCAGGATGCTTGTCTGACAGCAGCTGAATTAGGTTTCACTTCAGAATACAGGGTCTCAGCTAAATCTTGTCCTCTGGTAGGGTGAACTAAGGCATAGCCCAGTTGTCTCTTAAACAGTAAGGGATTGTAGTTGATGCAACCCTTTACTCCTATCAGAGGCACATTCGGGTATTGCCCACAACTGGTTATAGTGTCCTTGCCCTTGGTCTCTGGGTGCACCATCTGATATCATCTGAAGTCAAGGCAATGAACCTCTTGGCCCAATTCTTCTGTTGGTGGGGATTCAAGAAAGCATCTGACTTAGGCAGGTGTCTGAGCAGCCAGGTATAAAACAAAGGAGCACAATATCTCACCAACTTCCCCCTTTGTTTCTCATTCCTCTGATGGATGGAATAATAAAAATCTCCCAGTAATGTAGGCACTGGGTTCTTTAGAAGAAAAAGATGGATGGCATTCTTGCTGACAAATTTGGGCTCATCTGCAAATATTATAACCCCATATATGCTGAGGGCTAACAGTGCACAGACTGCCTTCCACTCTCCCAATGAAGCTTTCAGGATGGCCTGAGAAATCAAGAAGTCCAAATGCAAACCAGGGATCCCAGCTTTTGTTGTCATACTTTGTTCAATCAAGGCAGGCTCCGGGTACAGTGCTTTTGCTATCTCTTTATTTCTGGGAGCAGTCATCTCTGGGTTGAAAGGGATTCCACCCCTGATAGGTACTCCAATCAATGAAGAAAACTCTTCCAATAGAGGCCCTAACTGAAAGTCTGGGAATGTGAAGCATCTCAAAGGAGGGTCATAAAACTGCAAGCATGTGTGGATCATGCTTCTCTGAGAAGGGTCAAGGTCCATAACCATATCCAGGATACCTCCATGGTGCTCTCTAAACAGTGGGATGTGGTCAGGTGTGATAAGTGACTGGACCTGCCTGATATCAGTCAACACAGGCTCAAAGAAATGGTAGGATATGTTGGTCTTCCTGGGAGTAATCATGAGTGCTGCTGAAGAAACTGAAGATAAGTTCTGATGAAGATCACAGACTGATGCTGGAAATGAGCCACTGACAGGCTGATGCTGGTGATGATGAAGATAGCTAAAGCAGATAACTAATGAAACAAAGGTCTATGCAGAAGAAGGGGTCAAAACCAAACCGGATATGATATGGATACCCTGAAAAGCAAATAAACAAATGTTAAATGATGCAATGATGATATATGCAAATGATATGCAAGGGTTTGTGATCAAGCTGAATCTGATTATCTATCTTGATATAGGCCCATGTATGTTCAAAAGTCCAGATGAAGGCTCAGAAATCCAGTAACCAGGGTGGGGGACTCAAGTAAAGAGTCACATGTCCAGGCTTAATTACAAGAACTGTCCAAAGTGAAGTACTCTTAAACAATACAGTAACAAGGTATGATGTGGCCAAGGGTTCCTGCAAACCTGTAAACAACCCAACCCCCTCACATGTAATGTTCTAAAACAAGGATCCTCAGACTTGGATCAGTTATGAGAAGTGTAAACACTTCTAACCCGGAGGTACAGTGTTTACAATAACCATAAAAGATCCTCCTCTAATTAACCTCAGCTTCTGAAGGTCATAATAAAGGTCATCCAGACTTAGATGGCTTCCCAGATAGCCCTAGCACTACAGGAAATCCGTAGCACAGAGTTCTCAAGAAGAAACCCACATCTGAACCGTGTTTCATATTCCCGCACCAGACCGAAATGGAATGGGAAAGAACATGAACCACTCTAGCCTAGGTGTCACTCAGGTCCCAGGTATAGGACCTTAATCACTCAGTGGAACCCCACCCACCAAAACAGAAACCAGATCCAGCAAATGATAATGACAGTATGATGTATAAAAAACTATAAAGAAAGCAGTAAGTAAAAGTTGTACATAAAGAAATAAATAAAGCAAATAAACAAACACATCTAGCACATAACACCCCAGTAAACACAAATCAAACAAGCGCTAGGAGGAACCCACAAAAAGAACCAGAAGCCCTGGTTGCAATATAAGGATCCCCGGCAGAGTCGCCAAGCTGTCGCTCCCACCAAATGTCACCTGGTCAGATAGGGTACAGACGCGAACGGTCGGCGAAAGGAGGAGAACACACAAGGGTAAACTGGAAAGACAGGAGTCGCCAGCTAGGCATTTTTATCCCAAAGGAAAGGTAATGCTGCATAAACCTAGAAAGATATGGATAAGACGGTTGCGAACCAGAGAAACTGAGAAAGGGGGTTGGTTACAACCTAAGAAGGTATTAGCACCCAGATTGTCCGCCGTACTCGACGGGATCCACGCTTGAAAGTTTGTGTTTAAAGGGGTAGTGTCAGTGCTATTTTGTGTGCAAAAGCTGAAAAAAGGATGTACAGGTGTCAATGTAAAAGAAGTGTGAAGTGTAATACGAGAGTGTCAGTGAAAGGAAAGAATGAAACTCAAGACTATGAGACTTAAAGAATAATGCTGGAAGAGGAGGAAATATACAGAGACTTTTGTTCGATAACTGTTAAGTTATGCCTACGTATCCTCTCATGCAATGAGGAAGTCAGAACACCGTAGTTCGTCTCAAAGAGACTGAAAGATAAATTGACTTGTGAACTGCTTACATGTCTATGCTCAAGTGTATGACCTGTCTGGCTCAGGTGCTAACTGTCTTGCATTAGACGGAAGAAGCAAGTTCTCATTTATGAATGAATGAGATGAGAAAAGAATCCCGGAGGAGACGATTATTGTTTGTTTTTGTGTTTTTAATCTTTTATTGCTTTTTGGAATTTGTCATAAGAAAATGAGCTTAAGCCTAAACCATGGGTTAGTAAACTCATCACATTCTCCCTCTGATTAGGGGTAATGAGAATACCTTAAGTATGAGATAAGCACCTCACACTTAATCACCATGATGTAGGATTAAGATCATTATCCTACTTGCAATTATTTAGATGTTTTTGGAGTTTTTGTTTAGTGTTAAGTAATGAGTTTAAGCCATAATCAAGGATTTAATGGACTCATTACACCATCCTAATAGAAGGATAATAGATGAGAACATTTAAGCTGAGGAAGGCTCCTCAACTTAATCCATGATTAGGGATTAACCTCATGACATAACAAAGCCTTTATTAAATGGATTTTAGTTAATGGTAAGATCAAGAAGTGGATTTTATTGTTTGTAAGACAACTTGAGGGGGACTTGTCCATTAACACTAGGGTTAGTCCTTCTTAACCATTTAAGGAAGAATTAGAACCCTAATGCAAGGCCCAAGTTACAAGTTTGATGTCTTAGTGATTATTAGTGGATTGATTAAAGGATTTAAACACATTGAGGGTTTAACACTTAGGATTAAAGTTATACACTCCATCCTAATATAAGGATGCAGGCATAAGCTTAATCACAAAGCCTTAAAACCTTTAAGGTTTAGTCCTTGATTATGAGATGAGAAGAGAAGACACAAATATGACACAAAGGTGAAACTAAATGGGGGACTAATCAACCCTAATTGTGATCATGCTTAGATGTTCCTAGGGTTTATGAGGCTTACAAGAGATCTTCAAGAGAAAAGCCACCAATGAAGAAGCAGATGGAGGAAGGAAGAAACAAAAGAAGCAAAACAACTTACTTCACTTAAGAAGATAAGTTGCTTGAAGAAAGAAAGAGGGGAGGGAGCATGAATGAGCAAGCTCACTCTAATACAGAAGTAAAATGCAGCAATGATGCATAAGAGAGATGAGAAGAGGTTATGAGAAGTGAAGGCAAATTCACTTCTCAATGACTTACCACCTGAAAAGTTAGCAACAAGAAATGAAGTGAAATGCAAATGAGATGAAATGCAAAGATGAAAACCAAAGTCAGAAGCATGTTCATGATGCAAATGATACTATGAGATAGTATGAAAGCATGTCAAGAGATGAGGATGATCATACAAGTGATGAAGATGCAAATGGGACATAGAAGAAGCATGAAAGTTCATGAATGCACATGACATGAAATGAAAGCAAAAGCATGGAAAATGGATGATGCAATGATCAAACATGATTCTAATGTGTCCTAATATGTCTTATAAGTCATGTGAATGCATAAAATGTTATGGCAAGTTCATGTATGCAAGCATATGAAGGATGAATGCAAATGATGGCAAAAATTAGGGTTTATACATAATAAAAACCAGAAGCAAATGACATGATAAAAAATTGAAAATGGAATCAAAGGTACCCTAAGCCTATACAAGTTCACTTCCCAAAGGAGGAGATCTAAACCTTAACCTAATAGAAGTTATGATTTTCTCAAGTTTGCTAGGGTTTTAAGGCACTTCAAAAGGAAAAATGCACAGCAAATTGAAAATGAAAGATAAATTCATGCCCATTTTATCCTAGAAACTACATGATATGAGGAATGAAATGCAAAAAGAACCAATATCAAACTCTTCATGGTTAGGCAGAAAGGATTTTTCTAAGTTAGGGTAAAAACTTTGACTTTTAAGAACCCTAAAATCCAAAGAAAAATGTCAAAATATGTCAAGAACCAAAAATAAATTTGTGTGAAGAGTTTGATAATGTTTCTAAATGTATCAAGATGCAATGTGATTTTTAGAAACTTAAATGTTATTTTAATTAATTAATTCTCATTAATTAATTAAAATAAACATTTAAATATTTTAAAAATACGAATTTTATGCAAAAAAATAAAATAAAAATTTTTTCAGAATGATAAAAATATTTTAAGTCATGATGCAAAAAATAAAATTTTTTAGAAGTGTTTTACTATTTTTAATAAAATGTAGAAAGAAATGTAATTAAAATGAAAATTAAATGAATTAAAATGGAAGTATGCTGATCCAGTGGCCCATATTCAAATAAAAAGGGGAGGGAATTGACCAGCACGCGCAAATGGATGGCCCACATTCAAACTACGCTAATTATGTCATTAAGCCCTAATCTGAACCCTA
Source organism: Lathyrus aphaca (assembly GCA_963966055.1). Lineage (NCBI taxonomy): Eukaryota > Viridiplantae > Streptophyta > Magnoliopsida > Fabales > Fabaceae > Lathyrus > Lathyrus aphaca. The sequence continues at coordinate 404,263,948 of OZ014523.1, forward strand.
AACATTTTAAGGTGACCAGAACAGTGTACCGGTCATCTTCTCCGGCTAGCCTCTCAAGCTATCTCACTCAATACGCAACCCCAAGCCCTAAAACTCTCCAGAAATGATCATCTCCTCAACCCCAACAAGAATCAGCCATCAAAATTCATTTATTCAACATCAAGATCATGAATCGAAGCAAAACGGAAAACATGGCAAAAGTTTCAGAAGCTTATGAAATGCTTATTTCTCAACTATTTTCAAAACTAAACACATCATGGCAATCAGGGGAACACATAGAATCATTCTATAACATAAAATAAGAGTTCTGGAAAAATAAATGCCATGGCTACCTGAAGTTGAGCTTTCGAAACAGGAGCTTTCTGGCCAGTTCTTTGCCTCAAATCCACTCCAATGATCCCCCCCAAGAGCGTGTGATGCTTGGTTGGAGCTTAAATGGCCTCAAAAGGAAGTTGGCAGAAGTTCAGTTCATGAAATGTTGAAATCGTGTTTTTGATTCTGAGTGTTTTAGGGCAAAATGAAGGGTGGGAAATGACCAGTGATGTTTATGGAGTTGAATGGTGGAAAAAGTTTGAAGGTTTGATGGTTGAGCTATGAGTTTCGAAGGCTTTTGCAAATTTTGGGAATTTTGAGTATGCTGTCTTCTTGGAGGTTTCAGCCTGTGTTGTGTTATGAAATGGCTTGCTTTTGGTACACATATCATGTTGGGATAGGTCAGAGGGTGGGTGTTGGCCTATGTTGATTGGTATGGGCAAGTTGCCAAAATGTCACCAACTTGTGTACTTGAGGTATGGGATGGTTCAGTGGCTGTTTCAAGGCATGGCTCGAGTCAGCTTGGTTCAAGGAGGTCCATGGAAGTCATAGTTTGTAGCTGGCACAAGTGGCTGAAGAGATTTGGTCAATTTTTCAATTTTGGGGAAGTTTGGCCCCTTTTGAATTACTTGAAGTTCAAGGCATGAAACTTGGAATTTCTTTGAGAAATTCTGAATTATAGGTCATGTATGATGTTTGTGCAATAGTTAGAAGTCAAATTGAGGTCACAAAATACTTTGGCAAGTGTTTTTGCAAACTTCCCTCTTTGGTGCATAAGTGAATTTTAGTGATTTTTCCCAACTTTGCAAGGCCATAACTTGAGTTCTATGATGAATTAGATCAAGTTCTTGTACTTTTTGAAAAGGGAATGATCCAATCTACAACTTTCATGACCAAGAATTTTTCATTTGAAGCATTTTTGAATCAAAAAGAGGAGGTTGAAAAACTTTCCCAAAATGGCAAGTTTGCATTACAAGTCACATTCCAAAAATGGAAACTTTGCAAATGGCTTGAAATTCTTTAATTTTGTGAACTTCTAACTTCTTCTAAGATCAAATAAAGATCATACACATCCAAAATGATGGAGAAGACCCTTTGGTTGGGTAATTGGGGGCCTCAGATGCCCTAATTTTGCATTGACTTGCTCAAGAAGTCATCTATTAGTCAGATGCCTTCCCCATTGAATTTCTTCATATTTTGGGCTCGCTCTGTTTAGATCCCGGTAATTAACGCACATCCGGACTTTGCCGTCTTTCTTTGGTACAAGCACAATGTTAGCTACCGAAGGTGGATAACTAGTTACGGCAAGGAATCCGACATCCCACTGCTTCTGAACTTCCTCCTTGATCTTCATCGCCATGTCAGGAAGAGTTCTTCTCAAATTTTGTTTCACAGGAGGACAGTCTTCTCTCAATGGTAGCTTATGCACAACAATGTCAGTATCCAACCCTGGCATATCTTGATACGACCAGGCGAAGATATCCACATATTCACGCAGCATACCAATTAATTCTTTCTTTACCTTGGCCTGCAGACTGGCCCCAATCTTTATCTCTTTCTTCACATCTTCAGTTCCGATGTTGATGATCTCTATTTCTTCCCGATGAGGCTGAATGACCCTTTCCTCTTGTTTCAACAACCTGACCAATTCTTCAGGGAGTTCACAGTCTTCCTCAACCCCTTCATCAGCTTGGTAGATAGGATTGTCAAAGTCATGCATGGTCATAGCAGGAACATTATCAATAGAATCCGAATGATCAACACTGCACAGACGATGTGCTTATTTAAGAATCTTCTTTGTTTTTTTTTTCAAAAGAGACACAAACAAACAAACAAAAGGAATAACACATTGCCATTTTTATTTTTTTATGAAAAATTTAAAACGAAAGAAAGAGAACACAATTTGTCTGAAAAATGTCCTTTATTTCATGGTAAAATAAATTTATTCAAAGCATGGTGGCCCTACAAATGGATCCTTGCACCTTGGGCAGAGTGCAGGATTGACATGCAGCATGATAAGAAAAGGAAACAAATAAATTACCCTGATTGCCAGTTAACTTGAACGATGTCTTCAGCAGACCAGTTCTTGAGCTCCTCTCCAGGTGCACATGGATGAATCCAGCTGTCCCAGTTGCAGTCATTGTCTTCTTCTTCGCTTGTTGCACATATATGGTTGCGGTCGAGCATCCCAACGCTTGTGAAAGTACTAGCTTTACCACTTTGAGGCCAGTTAGACCCACCAGGTTGATAACCAAGCCCAAACTTGTCATCTTTCTTCTCTAATTCCAGCAATTTGCCCCAGCCCTGGGCGTTTCCCGACTGAACCACTTCCTTAGCCTGCTTGTAGGAGTGAATGGAGGTCCCCTCTTTCTCATTGTTCCTCTCTACTAGAGTCAAAATACCGACATTAACTGCTTCGAAGGCCTGACACAGCGTCTCATGGATCTCTCTGTCCATCTCCACATATTTGAAAGTTGATAAGTGGCTCACAAAGATGTCTTCCTCTCCACACACAGTGATTACTTGGCCATCAACCACGTACTTTAGCTTTTGATGCAAAGTGGAAGTTACTGCTCCTGCAGCATGAATCCAAGGACGTCCCAGTTGTTGCTCCCACCAAATGACACCCAGGTCAGAAGGGGTACAGACGCGAACGGTCGGCGAAAGAGAGAGAACACAAGGGTGAACTGAAAAGAGTCGCCAGCTAGGCATTTTATCCCGAAGGAAAGGTAATGCTGAATAGACCTAGAAAGATATGGATAAGACGGTTGCGAACCAGAGAAACTGAGAAAGGGGGTTGGTTACAACCTGGGAAGGTATTAGCACCCAGATTGTCTGTCGTACTCGACGGGATCCACGCTTGAAAGATTTGTGTTTAAAAGGGGTAGTGTCAGTGCTATTTTGTGTGCAAAAGCTGGAAAAGAATGCAAGTGTCAGTGTAAAAGAAATGTGAAGTGAAATAAGAGAGTGTCAGTGCAAGAAAAGAGTGTGAAGCTCAAGACTATGAGGCTTAAAGAATAATGCTGGAAGAGGGGGAGATATACAGAGACTTTTGTTCGATAACTGTTAAGTTATGCCTACGTATCCTCTCGTGCAATGAGGAAGTCAGAACACCGTAGTTCGACTCAAAAAGACTGAAGGGTGAATTGACTGATAAACTGCTTACTTGTCCATGCTCAAGTGTATGACCTGTCTGGCTCAGGTGCAAACTGTCTTGCATTAGACGGAAGAAGCCAGTTCTAGTTTATGAGTGTAGATGATGAGAAGAGAGTCCCGAAGGAGACGATTATTGTTTGTTCTTGTGTTTTCAATCTTTTATTGCTTTTTTGTGTTTGTCATAAGTTAATGAGCTTAAGCCTAAACCAAGGGTTAGTAAACTCATCACATCCTCCCTCTGATTAGGGGTAATGAGAATACCTTAAGTAGGAGATAAACATCTCAAACTTAATTACCATGATGTAGGATTAAGATCATTAACCTACTTGTGATTATTTATATATTTTTTGAGTTTGTGTTTAGTGTTAATTAATGAGTTAAAGCCATAATAAATTATTTAATGGACTCATTACACCATCCTAATAGAAGGATAATAAATGAGAACATTTAAGCTGAGGAAGGCTCCTCAACTTAATCCAAGATTAGGGATTAACCTCATAACAAAACAAACCTTTATTAAAGTGGATTTTAGTTAATGGTAAGGATTAAGAAGTGAATTTTATGGTTTGCAAGACAACTTGAGGGGGACTTGTCCATTAACACTAGGGTTAGTCCTTCTTGACCAATTAAGGAAGAATTAGAACCCTAATGCAAGGCCCAAGTTACAAGCTTGATGTCTTGATGATTATTAGGTGAATTGATTAAGAGAATTAAACACATTAAGGGTTTAACACTTAGGATTAAAGTTATACACTCCATCCTAATAGAAGGATGCAGGCATAACTTTAGTCACAAAGCCTTAAAACCTTTAAGGTTTAGTCCTTGATTATGAGATGAGAAGAGAAGACACAAAGATGACACAAAGTTAAAACTAATGGGGGGAATAATCAAGCCCTAATTGTGATCATGCTTGGGTGTTCCTAGGGTTTATGAAGTTTGCAAGAAATCTTCAAGAGAGCCACCAAGGAAGGAGCAGGGTGGAAGGAAAAGAAGCAGCAAGAAGCAAGACAACTTACTTCACTTAAGAAGATAAGTTGCTTGACGAAAGAAAGAGGAGAAGGAGAATGAATGAGCAAGCTCACTCTAATTCACAAGTAAAAATGCAGCAATGATGCATAAAAGGGATGAGAAGAGGTTATGAGAAGTGAAGGAAAATTCACTTCTCAAACACTTACCACCTGAAAAGTTAGCAAAGGAAATGAAATGAAATGAAAATGAAATGAATGAAAGGATGCAAACCAAAATCAGAAGCATGTTCATGATGCTAATGATGCTATGGGATGATGCAAAAGCATACCAAGAGATGTGGATGATCATACAAGTAATGAAGATGCAAATGAGACATGAAAGGAAACATGAAAGCTCATGAAAACTTATGAATTGTAATGGATGCATAACATGGAAAATGGATGATGCAATGATCAAACATGATTTCAATATGTCCTAAGATGTCTTATACGTCATGTGGATGCACAAAATGTCATGGTAAGTTCATGTATGCAAGCATATGAGGAATGAATGCAAATGAAGGCAAAGATTAGGGTTTATGTACAAGATGCAATGCAAAATTCAAAATCAGAAGCAAATGACAAGATAAAAAATTGAAAATGGGATCAAAGGTACACTAAACCTATACAAGTTCACTGCCCAAAGGGGAAGATCAGAAGCTAAACCCTAAAGGACTTATGATTTTTCTAAGTTTGCTAGGGTTTTAAGGGTGATCCTAAAGGACAAATGCAAAACAAATTAAAAATGAAAGATAAATTCATGCCAATTTTATCCTAGAAACTACATGATATGTGAGATGCAATTCAAAAAGAATCACTATCAAACCCTTCATGGTTAGGCAGAAAAGATTTTTCTAAGTTAGGGTCAAAAATATTGATTTTAAAGAACCCTAAATCCAAAGAAAATGTCAAAATGGATCAAGAACCAAAAAGAAATTTGTATGAATGGTTTGATAATGTCTCTAAATGTGTCAAGATGCAATGTGATTTTTTTGGTGATTTTTAGAAACTTAAATGGTATTTTAATTAATTAATTTCCATTAATTAATTAAAATAAACATTTAAATATTTTAAAAATACAAATTTTTAAAAAAATAAAATAAAAATTATTTTCAGAATGAGAAAAATATTTAAAGTCATGATGCAAAAAATAAATTTTTTTGAAAGTCTCTAGCTATTTTAAAATAAATATGCAAAACAAATAAGAAAAATGTGAATTAAAATGAATTTAATGGGAAAGTCAGCGCATCCAAGGGATAGGATTCAAATCTGGGGTGGAGGGAAAGACTTGGCGCGTAATCTAATGGCTGGAATTCAAACTGAGTAAATACTATTTAGTTAATTAATTAATCCTAATTAATTACTAATCACGTGATCCAGACCCTTCAAACACACGCGGGAGAATCAATCCAAGGGCCCAAATTCAAATACGAAGCCCTAACCCTAGTTAGCCTTAATTATTCTCAGGTGGCCGGAAATGACCTCCGGTCATCTTCTCCGGCCACACTCTTCCCTGAGAAATGCTATCTCACTCCCCTGGCCATGTCAAACCCCCCAAATCTCCAGAAATGATCCCCAAAACCCATAGAACAAGAATCCAACATCATATTTCATTTATCTTTCATCAAAATCAAGATTCAAATAAAAACATAAAACTGAAAAAAATTTCAGAACATGCATACACACTCATCTCTCCACCATTTTCAAAAATAAAAGGTTCAGTGTGTTCAAGGAAGTAAGCTTAAGCATTTAAAAATTTAAAACAAGAGTTCTGGAAAAATAAATTCCATGGCTACCTGAAATGAAGCTTTCAACCCAAGAGCTTTCTGGCTGTCTTCTTGCTTCCAATCACCTCCAATGATCTTCCTCAAGAGTTTGAAATGCTTGGTTGGAGTTTATATGGCCTCTATGTGAAGTTTGCTGAAGCTCAGGTCAAGGATGGTGAAAATCGTATTTTTGATATGGGGTGTTTAAAGGCAAAATGAAGGGTGGGAAATGATCAGTGATGAATGTGGAGTTGAATGGTGGAAAAAGTTTGGAATTATGATGGTTGAGTTGTGTGTTTCGAAGAGAAATGCATAAGAGGGGATTTTGGTGAATGCTGAGTTATGGGAGGATTCAGGTTGTGTTGTTGTATGAAATGGCTTGCTTGAGGTCCACATAACATGTTCTGATTGGGCAGAGAGTTGTTGTGGAGCAGTGTGATTGGTATGGCTCATTTTGCAAAAAGTCAAGAAAGTTGTACTTGGAGGTATGGGCTCATGGAAGGCTGAGGACAAGGGGGTGTCTGGCGCAGCTTGATTCATGGGCAGCCATGGAATTCAGATTGAGGCAAAATATCAAGTGGAATGAAGTTTGTGGGTGGTTTTGCAAATTGTGAAGGTTTTGACCCCTTTTGAAATACTTGATGATCAAGGCATGAAACTTGAGATTTCTTTGGGCAATTCTGAATTATAGGTCATGTATGATGTTTGTGCAATGGTTAGAAGTCAATTAGAGATCACAAATTGCCTTGGTATGAGTTATTGCAAGTTTCCCTCTTTGGTACATAAGTGAAATTTTGTGATTTTTCCCAACTTTGCAAAGCCATAACTTGAGTTCTATGATGAATTAGATCAAGTTCCTGTACTTCTTGAAAAGGGAATGATCCAATATACAAATTTCATGACCAAGAATTCTTCATTTGAAGCATTTTTGAATCAAAAAGAGGAGGTTGAAAAACTTTCCCAAAATGGCAAGTTTTCATTACAAGTCACTTTCCCAAAATGGCAACTTTGCAAATGTCATGAAATTCCTCAACTTTGTGAACTTATAACTTCTTATAAGATCAAATAAAGATCATATACACCCAAAATGATGGAGAAGACCCTTTGGTTGGATGATGGGGGCCTCAGATGCCCTGATTTTGCACTGACTTGTTCAAGAAGTCATTTATTGATCAGATGCCTTCCCCATTGAATTTCTTCGTGAAAATTGGTATGCATGATCCTCATATCATATAGAGACCAATAGAAACAAGAATGACCAAAAAATTTGGAGTTATGGCCTCTGACACCAAAACCCTGATTTTAGGTCATCTGTGCAGTTAAGCTTGGCTCTGCTTCCATGCCTTTCTCAGTTCTTGTGATTTTCTGACTTTCTTGATCTTGGGAGGATATAATATGATGCTTGAAAATACATGGACCCTCTTGAGATGATTAGAGACCCTTGGGGTGGCTCAGATAGCTCAGGGATGGCTCAGATCACAAACCCTAGATGCAGTTACTTTGAACCAATGCAGTGAAGCAAAAATGTAATATGAGATGATATGATTGAACTTATGCAAATGAAAAGAATCACAAGCCATGGTGAAAAGAGTGAGGGCAAATTTGGGGTGTTTACACCAGTAAGCAACTATACGCAGGCTGAATGTCCATGACGTAGAATGTGCTCTTGAATACTTGAGACCCTATTTTCACAGGTAACTCAACTTCTCCAAACACAGACCTTCTGGACCCATCAAAAGCTTTGACTATCAAATCATTGGGTCGTAAGAAGATACCATCGACATTCAACTTCATTAAGGCTTTCTTCGGGAGTACATTAAGAGAGGAGCCTGTGTCAACCAGGACATGCGACAAAATAACACCTTTACACTCCATAGTAATATGCAGTGCTTTGTTATGGTTACGGATCTCTGAAGTAAGGTTTCTATTTGTGAAGCCCAACCCGTGGCTTGCATTCACACTACCCACAACAGCTTCCAGTTGATTAACAGTTATCTCTTGAGGAATGTATGCCATCTACAACACTTTCAGCAAGGCCTCTCTATGTGCTGGAGAGCACATCAGCGACATAATTGATATTTTGGACGGCGTCTGGTTCAACTGTTCGACCACCTTGTAGTCACTCTTCTTTATTATTCGCATAAATTCCTCCACTTCTTTCTCAAAGGTACCCTTTCCAGCAGGAGTTGTCATTTCTTCAGTCGCTGTTTGCTTTCCTTTAGCCCTTGCCGCAGCTTTAGCCTCGGGATCTCCTCTCAGAACTGGGGGAGCAAAAAGACGACCACTTCTCGTAAAACCTCCAACCCCTCCGACGTTCACCACAGTCAGGTCAATTGCTACTGATTTGCCTTCGATCTTCTGCCCTTCCACATACACATCTGAGCCATAATGCCATGGAATGGCTTTATCATCAGTATAAGGAACATGCCCAGGAACAGTAATAGTAACAGGACTGACTTCAGGAGCATAAATAGTCACAGGTTCTCTTCTAGAAGGCATCTCAGCTGGATCATAGTAGATGGTTATAGTGGAAACACAATCACCTTCATTATCAACTTTATCAAACTGCAACGATCCCTCATTAATCAGATTCTGCAACCCCACCTTCAGGTCTTCACAACCGTTCACTGAATTCAAACACTTTTCACAATTAGAACTACATCCCGGAAACACTTGTCCTTTTAACAGCCTCTCCTTCACCACCAGCAGTGGAGTCTTCACTTCTTCTACGCTCAGAATCAGGCTTAACTTCTCACCTCCATAAACAACATTTATTCTAGCCCCTCCATGGTTCGGAATTGGGTTTGAAGTAACATTAGGCGGTGGTGCAAAGTTAATTGCCTTGGAGTCGATCAAATCTTGAACTTTATGCTGTAGCACCCTGCACTTCTCAGTTGAGTGCCCAGGTGCCCCTGAATGGAAAGCGCAGCTAGCATTGGCATCATACCCCACTGGAAGCTCTCCAGGTGGTGGTGGTGCCAGTGTTCTCAGTTGTATCAAGTTCAGGTCTAGCAATCTATGCAGCAATGCAGTGTATGTCATGTGAATTGCTTCAAGCACCCTATTAGTTGGACGAGCTTGTCTCGGCTGATAAGGTCTTTGTTGATAATTGTTACGTTGTGGCTGTTGTTGTTGTTGTTACTGTTGTGGTTGAGATTGTACCTGCTGCACAGGACTGGAAGGGATAATGACAGCTGCCACTTGCTCATATGCTCTTCTATATCCTCAGCCCCGTCCCCGGCCATACACATCATTGGTTTCACCTTCCCTTCTTCTCGGGGGTCCATTGAAAGCTTTTCTTACGCCACTCGAGCTGCTCACATTGGTATCCTGAATTTTCCCCATTTTCAATAGAGTGTCGACCCTCTCACCTGCTATTACTATATCATTGAACTTGGTTGCCGAACAAGACGCCAACCTTTCTATAAACACCCCTTGCAATGTTCCCATGAACATATCAGCCATCTCGTTCTCCAGCAATGGTGGTTGTACTCTAGTAGCAAGCTGACGCCACCTTTGAGCATACTCTTTAAACCCCTCCTTAGCATTTTGAGACATGTTCTGCAGTTAAGTGAAATTTGGAGCCATGTCCAAATTGTACTGGTATTGCTTCACGAACGCCTCTGCCAAGTCCTTCCAGCTCTTAATGTTGACCCTACTTAGCTTCATATACCACTCCAAGGAAGCTCCAACCAGGCTGTCCTGGAAATAGTACATCCATAACTTCTCATCTTCAGTATGGGCAGAAATCCTTCCTACAAAGGACTGAAGGTGAGTCTTTGGACACGTTGTGCCGTTGTACTTCTCGAAAGTCGGGACCTTGAACTTGTAAGGGATTCTAACCCCTGGAACCAAGCCCAAGTCAGTAATGTCGAACCCCAGAGAGCTCTGAGATTGAATGGCCCTGATCTGTTCAGCCATCTCTTCAAATTTTCTGTTCATTTCAGCCCCTTGGCCTTCCGTTTCGTCCAGCAAAGTAAACTGTTCATCTTGACCGTCCATTTGTACATTATTCAGTCCATCATTGATAATGGTGACCCCTGGTTGTGCCACAGGGATCTCAACTTGACGGGTGCCCGCACCGTTATGATTACCTCCATCAGCAGCCCCGTTGTTTCTGGCTTGATTATTTTCTACCAACTCACGTAAACGTTCCTGATTCTGACCCATTCCTGCTATAAGGGTCATAAAATTGTCCATCCTCAATCTCAAGTCAGCTAAATCAGCCTGCATTTGATCCATGACTCTTTCTCTATTGACTCTTGTGGGATATCTGTGTACGATCGGCTGTTCTCGAACCTTCCTGGGAGCTATAGTGCCTGAAACGACATAAACGTTAGAAACTGAAGAACTACCTGCAAAACAAACAAGCACGTTATATGCATGCAATGTAACTGCTCATGTTTCCAAGTTTAGGCATTTATATGCCCCAGTTCTGGTATTTGCTCCAGATAACCACTTTGAGTGTTAGTTTTCAAACTTTCCCTTTGAAGAGTGTTCAGATCTTAGCAGTATCAGACAAACAAGCTTTGCATATTCAGAAATGGTAATTTGCATATTAACACCACATAACATGGATAACCCACTGTCGGCCAAAAGTTAGAGCACAAACAAAAATTCCCCAAAGGGTTACAAGTTAATACATGAACAAGAAAACAGAAGATAAAGCAAGACTCCTACAACAAGCCTGTAGGTAGTCTGAACAATAATAAATAAAAACTAAACTAAAGACCCAGGCTCTTCTGCAGCCACCTTTGTTCTGTTCTTCTTCACCTCTGCTCTCAGCTTGAGCTCTTCGATCTCTTTCAATGCCTCCTCTAAGGCCATCTGGCTCTGTGCCAACTGATGAGTCTTTTCCCTTCGTATGTTGTGGACTTGTTCCACCTCTTCTTTCTTGAAGGCCATTTGTACCTCAAAAAACTCTTCTTTTTCTTTATACTTCTTCTGCTCCTGTTCCCTTTGGCCTTGCAACCAAACAATGGACTGGCGAGCTTCTTTAAGAGTCTTCAAAGTCTTTTTGCGCTCTGCTTCTCTTTTTTCCTCCATCAGACCCAACCTCTGAAAGTGAGCTTCTCTTCCAGCAAACTCTTTCTCTTTAGCTTCCCAGGAGGCTTTCATCTTCTGTAGCTTTCCCTCTGCTTCATTTTTGGCACGGTTGGCAAGATGGTACAAATTGACCATTTCAGCATTCACTACTCGAACTTCGTGCAGCTGAGCTTCCAGTTTCTTATATTCTTCAAGGGAGACAGTACTCTGACATGGCACTTCTTTAGGATATAATGGAGCTTCTATTGAGAATGGCATGAGAACTTCTTCTACACGTTTCTGCAACCATGTAGCAAAAGGAGGATATGTCTTGGGATCTACTCTGCCAAAATCTTTCTTACCTTTCCTCACCCTGTGAGCCCAAGCCTGAGATGCTTGTATAACTAACTCTTTGTTTCCCTCCACAAGAAAATACAAAGATTCAGCAAACTCTTCCATATTTGGTGGATCTCTCAGAGGATAGCCAAATTGCTTCCTGGCTAATGTTGGATGATAACTGATCACACCCTTTCTTCCTAGCAAAGGCACTCCAGCAAATCTTCCACAACTGACCAACAACTCCTTTCCCAGTAGATCTCTGTCATATCCCCAAGCTATATCCTCAGAAGTTAGCCCCATCAGCCTTCTAGACCACCTTCACTCATCTCTCATCTCCTTGAAAGAGCCTGACTTTGGAAATTTCCTAGCAAACCACTCAGCAAACAATGAAGCACAACAGCCCACGGGTCCCCCTCTACCTTTCTCATTCTGGTAGTGAACGTTGTAGTAGAAATCTCCCAACAGAGTTGGCACAGGATTGCCTTTAGCAAATATGGAGATCACCTCCAAGCTCACAAATTCCTTTTCTCCCGGGAAAATACTAGACCCATACACCATCAAAGCCAGCACAACACCAAAATCTCCCCATTTACCCTCTTTGGCATATTCTTCAGCCTCTGGCATAAGCACATTCTAAGGGAGTCCTCTGCCTTCACTTTCCTTAAGAGCCTTCTTAACCTTAGCAACTGGTAAACGACAGACTCTGGCTATGTCTTCTTCCTTGAGAACCACCTCAGACCCATGGTAAGGCAAAGTATCTCTGACTGGAACACCCAAAATGCTGGAAATCTCCTCCAAGGTAGGAGCCAAGATGTAATTTGGAAACAGAAAACACCACAGCAGGGGATCATAAAACTGAAGCAAGGTGTGCAAGCTGTCCTTCTGGTCTGCAGTGGTTTGTCCATGTACTTCAACATCTGGCCATACCTCTTTCTGAAATTCCCCAAGACTTGGTCATTCATCAAACCTGCTAATTTCTGAACACTCTTGACTTCTGGTTGAAGAAAAGTATAGTGAACATTCTTTTTCCTTGTAATTCTTTTGACCTCTGCCATCTAGAGAGCTTAAGATTACCAGAACTGGGGGCTAACTGTGAACAATAACCTGAAAAACGGAAAAATAAACAGTTAATGCAAGAATGATGCAATGCAAATGCAATGCAGGCATATGATCAATCTGGGACCATCTGGATACTGGACACTGAATATAAGGACCCTCTGATCAACTGAGAACCAAGATCCTCTGAACCACAACCCTCTGAAGAAATTCCCAGAACCATAACACCAAGAAAACCAGAACCATAAGGACCAAATCTCAATAAGGACCACACTGATAATGAGGGTATGTAGAGGCCAAGGGTTCCTGCAAACCTGTAAACCCCTCCCAATCTCACTGGTATGCTCCAGGTCAAACATCACGGACTCTCAAAGCCGAATAGCAATAATACTTTCACCATTTCCGAGAAATGGCTCATGACCAAATCATGGAATCGGTTTGGCATTATATACTACGCAGGGAGGCCTCAGCTGAGTCCGGGAAAACAAGGTCATCCTATGTAAGTCCCAGGTGGGCCCTCGGATGCGAATGGGTTTGCCACAAAATATGGTCTGCCACTGTCATCACTAGAGAGGGATATTTCCACAAGGTTCTCAATGATCGGTCCCCAACTGCACATAACTGTCAAGGTTATGAAATGAAAGAGGAAGATCCCCAAATCAAGACATTTCCAAGACGGTCGCAAATCTGGGCGTGGAACTCACTACTACCCCCTTGACAAGATCTCATGAGGCCAAAGTGGAACCACTCTAAGTCCTAAGGTGCACTCGAGCCTTGGTAATGAGCTCATCTCACAGAAACAGTATCACCCAAGTCCCGCCAAACAGAAAATCCAGTCCAGATTGTCCAGTAATAATATGATGCAGAAAATAAATACTGAAAACTGTAAATAAAGCTGTAAATAAAACTGTAAATAAACAACAGTAAAAATACAACACACAACAACAAGCAATCAACACCCAGAGAAACAGAAACAAAAACATGCAAGCTCTAGGAGATACTCACAGGGGAACCAGAGATTCTGGGTTCGGTCCCCAGCAGAGTCTCCAGCTGTCGCTCCCCAGATTTCCATCCTGGTACAAACACGAAAGTGACGCGGAAAGAGGTTAGAGTCGCCAGCCAGGCATTTTTATCCCGAAGGAACGGGAATGGTAATGCTGCACAAACCAGAAGAAAAGAAGAGGAAGGACACGGGTCCTGCGAACCAAAGAAGGTGAGTTCGGGAGTCGGTTACGACCTGGGAAGGTATTAGCACCCCAGATCGTCCGCCGTACCCGACGGGATCCACGCTTTCAAAGAAACTGTTTCAAAGGGTGAAGAAATGAAAGCTACTGCAAAGAAAAGGAAATGAACTGGACAAAAGAAACAAAAAGGAAGCTAGAAAAGAAATGAAAAGGAAAAATGTAGGGAAAATAAAGATTGTGCTCGAACGGGCCCTACCCCGCTACCTACGTACCTCATCTAGACAATGAGGATCAGAGTCGCCGTAATTCCCCTAACTAGGGGTGGAAAAGATTGATTGTGAATTAAGGCTTGAACTGCCTATTTCAATGCTCAGGTTTTGCAGGCTCGGACGACGAGTGCGTAACCGTCTTGCAAAGTGACAAGTAGGAGCAAGTTCGTACGTAAGGAGTGAAGGTAATGAGAAAAGAATTCCCGAAGAGACGCTTATTGTTTGTTTGTATTTTTTAGAAGCTTTTATGAGTGTGTCACAAGGAAGTGAACTCAAGCTCTTTTCCATGGAATGTGCACTTGTCGCTACATTCCAAGATGGAATAACAGAACAAGCACACTCAAGTAAGGAAAAGATCCCCAAAACTTGAACCCAGAGATTAGGGCTTAATCTCACTAACTTATTAACTTATTAAGTGTTTTTGTATTTACAATGAAGAAATGTGTTTTATGATTTTCTTGGTGAAGATGATATCTTGATCAGACTTGTACATCACAAGACAAACTTGTACTATCCCAAGATGGGAAGACTACAAGTGTCTCATGGGATAAGGATATTGCTCAAGATATCACTTCAATCTTTATTAAGTGTCTTCTTTAGGGTTTTGAGATGAGAAGAGAAGAAGAACCAAAAGGATCACAAAGGTAAAAGTCTAATGGGGGACTAATGAATCCTAATTGTTATCATGCATGGAAAATCCTAGGTTAGTGAGGTTTACTATCCTAGAGAAGAAAGAAAGAAGAAGAGAAGGAGAAGAAAGAAGAATAGAAGAGGGGGGAAGTAAGGACTAAGCCCAACAAACACAAGGTTAGAAAAATAATAAGGAGAAAAGAAGAGATAAGATTTGGAGCTGTGGGAATCACATCCACACCTCTCACTTACCAAAGCCCCTGAAATGGTTAGTGACACAAGCATAAGTGCAATACAAAATGAACATAATGTCAAACCAAAATCACACAACCAGAAATGAAGTCATAAACACAAATGCCAAATGCAAACTCAAGGCACAAGAATGAGAAGGCAACCACACAACTCAACATGAAGCAAAATGAATCACTATGGCAAAATAAAATGAACATAAGAAGATACAAAGCAAAATAGTCAAAGCAATACCACCAAGTTCAAGACCAGAACCCTAATATGTTAGAAAAGTGCCTAAGAAGCATGTAAGATGAAGAGAAGAAGCACACATAGTCAAATATTCATATCATGAGAAGGAAGGAGCAAAGGAAGTAAAGTGAGCATGCATAAGTGTGGAAGAACTTCAAGAACAACCAAACACAAACTTCTCAAGGTACAAACCACAACCCAAGATCAGAGAGGTATTAACAACCTAAGATGGCCCTAAAAAACTTGAAGAAGTTGGCACAAGTGCCCTTCTAAGCTAAGGAGAGAACAAATGATCCAAAAGAAGCAAAAAGGGACAAGTGAAGAACCAAAATTCAAATCAATTCAAGTAAACATCCAAAAATTCCACAAACTTGCACAAATGATCTTCAATCATACCATAACAACATGCCAAAAGGAGAGGATCAGATTCAGAAGCTAAGCAAGTCAAATGAGGGTTCAAACATGGATTAGGGTTAGAAAGCTTCATGCACAAGTTAGAGACCAAAATCAATTAAACAAGATTCTAAAAATCAGAACAAAAATCACCAATAAACTACATCTTATCATGAATCCAGAGCAAAAAGAATCATCCAAAAAATCAAAATAGTGATCAAGATGGAAAATGAACAAGTCAGCATACTTCAAAATGAAACAAAAACAATTAATTAAAAGGAAAAATTAATTTCCACGTGACAATTAAAAATAAATGAAAAATAAAAATGCCAAAAATTAAAGAAAACTAAAAGGACCACTCATGAATTTTTTCATAATTTTTAATGACCTAAAACTATTTTTAACAATTAAAAAGCAAACTGGAATTAAAATGAAAATGAAAAAATAAATAAAATAAAGAAAAGGGCCAGGGGGTGCGCTCAGCAAGAAATTCCAGTTAAATCAATTGGGCTTCCACGCAGGGGGGGTGAATAGCAAGCAAGGCCCACTAGGTCTCAGCGCATCTCATAGTAATTATAATGGATATTCAAATAATTCAGGAAAAATGGAAAACCAATGGATCAGATGGACGCACCAGATCAAGTCACTCACTTAAACAAGTAATCACATTAATTGGCCAGGACAGCATGTGCACACTAACTATGGTTAGGTGAGAAACAAAATGAATAATTCAGATTTTATAAAATCACGTGAGAAGGAGGGGGTGGCATTAATGCGTTGTCATGTTGAGGGTCGTCCAAATGAAGGATCCAAGGGCTCATGTTCATCTTCTTCGTTCAAACTCAGGTGACACAAATTCCAAAATCCGGTGACCGGAGCTAGGGCTCCGACACCGGAAAATTTAAATCAAGAACAAATGATCACATAAATCACTCCAAATCTATAGATCAAACAAACAAGTCATGTTGAATTCAAATATAACATTCAAATTCACAAGGGATCCAAGAATAAGCTGGATCGAAGAAAAACAGATCTGACCATCAAACTTTGAATCCACATATCTTAACCAATAATGCATCAAAATCAAATCTAAAAAGTGCAGAATACTCAGCAATGTTCACAGATCACAATGCACATAAGAAAAACAAGTTTCAGATCTATGTATTTCAAGTCATACCTGAGATGGAAGCACTTCAAAATCACCAGAATAGAGCTTAAAATGCTACAGATCCGTGCACTTTGATCTCCTCTTGCAAAATAAATGCAAGAGGAAGCTTGAGAGTGCCTGAATTTGGAGCTTCGAAGCAACCTGCTCTGAATGGCAACTCTCCAATTCTTCACTTTCAGCTTTGATTGATGAGAGAAATGTGATCCTTGAAGCTTGTAGAAGAAGAATATGAAGAGAAAAGAGAGAGGTGTGGCTTGGAGAGGGAGATTCGAACACTATTGCTCTTGTGCAAGAAACTTTGAATCTGAGAAATGAGAGAGTGCTAGCTTGCATTTAGGGTTTGAGTAGCTTTTATATCATGCACATATCACACTGATTAGGGTTTAGTGGCAAGTGGTGGCATGAATTGTGTGATAGGGATTGATTTGCAAAATTGCATGAAGAAGAATAATGAGTGATTTGCTCGTGCATTTCATTCCTCTTTGAACATGCTGATCTCTCATCCCAGCCCTTGATTCATGATGAGATGATCCTGCCCCTTGGTTTCTTGGTTCATGCTTTTTTCATGATCATGCATTTTTGCCTTTTGTGAACTACACCACATTCCATGCACAAAATTATTTGTTTCCTTGGGCAAAAAATCTCCTCATGCATTTCTTTGCAACACCATAACCTTATTTTGTCCATAACACCACTTGGAAATAAGTTACATGAGATTTTGCAATTGTGGAAGGCTTGAAATTCATGTTATGCCCTAAAATTCAAGGGATTTTCGAATGGCATATCTCACAAACCATGAAGGCTATGAAAAAGTACTTGTACTTTTTAAAAATGGGAGACTTTAATATTCAATTTTCATGTTTGATGGCAATCCATTTGAAGCTTTTTTCACCAAGTTATGTACACTTGAAAATTAGGGCAAAAGGTTACTAAAAATGGCAATTTCCATGACCAATCCCATGCAAAAAATGCAAAACACCTCAAAACCTCTTGATTCTTGATTTTTGACTTTGCCAAACCTCTTCTAAGGTTATAAGAAAATCCCTTGACTTTAAAAATAAGGTTGGACCTTTTGAAATCTCACAGTTGACTTCTAGAATGCACAGTTGACCAATTTCTTCATTTACAAGCAACTGAAGAAATACCTGACTTCCACAATGAATTTTCTCATCAAATTTCATCCCTAGGATCCTCTTAACATATGAGAGACGTTTCCCAAATGAAATGGCCAAATTCACAAAGTTTTCATGCTTGAAACTCAAACCCTAATTTGGGATCATTGTGTAGGAGCTTTGCCCTAGCTTGAATTCCCTGATGATCTTCCAACTTCCTGGGCTTTTGTGAATGATCTTAAGCTTGTGAATGCAATGTAGACTCCTCATAGGAATTGAGCAAATCCATTGGGCCCCTTGTTATAGCTTGTGATGTTTCAAAACCCTCCATAGATGATTATATGCCTAATGCTAGGTCATGAGAATGTTATGCCTCATCTTTCCATGCAAAGATGCCAAGAATATGATATGCTTATGATGATGCTTAAAAAGAAGAGGGAAAATTTGGGGTGTTACAATACCATATATACTGAGGGCTAGGAGAGCACAAACAGTTTCCCACTTCCCTGTTGCAGCATGGCTGGTGCCCTGGCTGATTAAGAAGTCCAAATGAAGCCCTAAGATTCCAGCCTTGGTGGTCATATGCTGATCAACGATAGTAACTTCCAAATATAGAGCCTTAGTTATGTCTTCATTCTTTGGAGCAGTGATCTCAGGGTTGAAAGGAATTCCTCCTCTGATAGGGACACCCAACAATATAGAATACTCTTCCAACAAAGGACCAATCTGACAATCTGGGAAAGTGAAGCAATAGAGAGGAGGGTCATAGAACTGGAGACATGTGTAAATCATGCCCCTCTGTGATACATCCAAGTCCATGATCATGTCCAAGATACCACCATAAAGTTCTCTGAATAAGGGGACATGATCAGGGGTGACGAGGGCCTGAATTTGCCTGATGCCTGCCAGGGGATACTCAAAGAAATGGTATGTGATGTTGCTATTCTTGGTTGAATCCATACTGACAAAAGGTACTGATGAAGATGACTAGAAAAGATGACTAATGAAAGTAGCTGATGCAGATAGCTGAAGAAGACAATTGAAGAAGATATTTGGTGAAGATGGCTGAGCAGAAGAACGGTCAAAACCAAACCAAAGAAGAGGTGGATACCCTGTAAAACCAATAGGAAAATGTTAAATGATGCAAAATGATGTATGCTGAATGATATGCCAGGGTTTGTGATCAGATGTTGGATTGTCATTTGCTTTTGATAGGGTCCATGAGTGTTCAGAAGTCCGGATGGAGGTCTGAGAACTAGTAACCAGGTGGGGGACTTAAATAAAGAGTCACAAGTCCAGAGTTTCATAAGATCAGTCCAAAATAGTGTAACCTTAAGACAATCTCAGTAACAGGGTATGTTGTGGCCAAGGGTTCCTGCAAACCTGTAAACAACCCCACCCACTCACAAGTATTGTTCTAGAACAAGGATCCTCAGACTTGGATTTATTATGAGAAGTGTAAACACTTCTAACCCGGAGGTACAATGTTTACCCTAATCATAAAGAATCCTCCTCTAATTCACCTCAGATGTTGAAGGTCATCTAAAGAGGTCATCCAGACTTAGCAGGCTTCCCAGATAGCCCAAACACTATAGGAAATCCGTAGTACAGAGTTCTCAAGAAGAAACCCATGTCTGAACTGTGTTTCATATTCCCACACCAGACCGAAATGGAATGGGAAAGAATATGAAGCCACTCTAATCCTATGTCTGTCACTCAGGCCTTTGTGTTGGACCTTTCTCACTAGAATACCCCTCCCACCAAGGCAAACCAACAAATCCAGCACATATATGATATGATAATAATAAATGAAATGCATAAAACAATAAATGAAAGCGATAAAGTAAATGCAGTAAATAAAGCTGTACAGAAAGTAATAAATAAAGCAAAAACAAAAGCACATATAGCACATAACACCCCTATAAACACAAATCAAACAAGCGCTAGGAGAAACCCACAAAAAGAACCAGAAGCCCTGGTTGCAAAGATCCCCAGCAGAGTCGCCAAGCTGTCGCTCCCGAAAAAACATAACGTCCCCGGTGCAAACACGAACCGTCGGCGATGTTGGAGGTTGAGGTTGAATAGAGTCGCCAGCTAGGCATTTTTATCCTGAAGGAAAGGTAATGCTGCATAAGCCTGGAAGGGTGTGGATAAGACGATTGCGAACCAAAGAAACTGAGAAAGGGGGTTGGTTACGACCTGGGAAGGCATTAGCACCCAGACCGTCCTTCGTACTCGACGGGATCCACGCTTACTTGATTGTGTTTAAAAGGGGTAGTGTATGTGCTGACTATGTATAAAAGCTAGGGAAGAAAATACAGTGTGTCAGTGAAAAAAGAGAGGGTGAATGCTCAAGAATGAGGCTTAGAAAAGAAAGCTGAAAGAGGGGGATGACAAAGAAACTTTTGTTCGATAACTATTATGTTATGCCTACGTATCCTCTCTTGTAATGAGGAAGTCAGAACACCGTAGTTCGACTCAAAGAGACTGAATGATTTTGACTGTGAACTGCTTGCTTGTCTATGCTCTAGTGTATGACTCGTCTGGCTCGAGTGCTAACTGTCTTGCATTAGACGGAAGAAGCGAGTTCTCGTTTATGAATGAGTGTGATGAGAAAAAAATCCCAGAGGAGACGATTATTGTTTGTTTTTGTGTTTTCAATTTTTTATTGTTTTTGGTGTTTGGTATAGGATAATGATCTTAAGCCTAAATCAAAGGTTGTAAACTCATTATATCCTCCCTGATTAGGGATTATGAGCCTACTTATGTGTGAGATAAAGATCTCAACTTAATTACCATGATGATATAGGATTAAGATCATTAACATACTTGTGATTATTAAGTGTTTTTGGGTTTTGTTAAGTGTTAAGTAATGAGTTTAATCTCTAATCAGGGATTAGTGAACTCATTACATCATCCTAAGAGAAGGATGATAGATGAGAACACTTAAGCTGGGGAAGAATCCTCAACTTAATCCATGGTTAGGGACTAAATTCATTAGATAACAAGCCTTTATTAAAGATGGATTTTAATTAAAGGGTGAGATTAAGAAATGAGTTTTAAGTTTGTAAGACAACTTGAGGGGGACTTGTCCATTAAACACTAGGGTTAGTCCCTCTTAACCATAAGGAAGAGATGGAACCCTAATGTAAGGCCCAAGTTACAAGCTTAAGTCTTAATAGTTATTAAGTGTTTTGATTAAGAGGTGTAAAAAAATTAAAGGTTTAACACTAAGGATTAAAGTTATACACTCCATCCTAAGATAAGGATGCAGGCATAACCCTAATTCAAAGTCCTGAAGCTTTAAGTGTTTAGCCTTGATTATGAGATGAGAAGAGAAACTCAAGGAGACTCAAAGGTAAAAAAAATATGGGAGACTATACACAACCCTAAAATTATCATGCTTGGTGTTCCTATGGTTTGTGAGGCATAAAGAAAGATCTTCAGGATGGCCACCAAAGGAAAAATAAGCAGATGAGAAGAGAAGGAAAGAAAGAATAAGTTACTTACTTCCTGGAGAAGATAAGTAACTTAAAAGAAAGAAAGTAAGAAGGAGAGAACATAAGTGAAGAAAGTTCACTTCAAAGACAAGTAAAATATGCAAATGAAGAAATGAGAAGAGGTGGGATGTGAAGGCAAATCCACATCCCAAACAACTTACCATAAGCCCCTAAAATGTTAGTATGGATGCATAAGACATAAAGCAAAAGGAAATAAGAAGAATAAAGATGCAAAGGCCAAAACCAGAAGTGTATATGCAAGGAAAATGTGTTATGATATGATGCAAAGTCATACATAATGCTTATGAATGTTCATACAAGGATGAGATGCAATTGAAGCATGTTTAGAAGCATGAAAACACATGGATGTTCATGAAATGTAATGAATGCAAAACATAGCAAATGAATGAATAAATGATCAAGCAATGTTCAAGCATGTCTTAAGATATCTAAGATGTCATACAAATTAATGAAATGTCATGGAAAGTTCATATGATGAGGATATGCAAAGATGAATGCAATTGAACATGAGAAATTAGGGTTTTAAGATAACATGAGATGCATATGACCAAAACAGAAGCATACATCATGATAAAAATTTGAAATTGAACTCAAACAAACCCTAAACATATACAAGATCACTCACCAAAAGAGAAGGTCAGAAGCTAAACCTAGTGAAAGTTATGGATTTCCTAAGTTAACTAGGGTTTTTGGATACTTCTAAAGGGAGAATGCAAATCAAATTGAAAATGAAATGAAAAATTATGAAATAAATAACCTAGATACTTGATGCAAAATGTGAAACAATGCAAAAATAACCAAGTTCAAACTCATCATGGTTAGGCAGAAATGATATTTTCAAGTTAGGGTTAGAAAATGTGATTTTTAAGAACCCTAATTCAAAGATAATTGTGAAAATGTGATCAAACCTAAAACGAAATTTGTATGATGAGTTTGAAAATGTTTCTAAATGTCTAAGAATGCTTCATGAATTTTTTGGTGATTTTTAGAAACCTAAATGTATTTTTAATTAATTAAATAAAACATTTAAATGTTTTAAAAATACTTTTTAAATGCAAAAATAAAAATAAAAAATGTTTTTGAGTTGAGAAAAATATTTGAAATAAAAATGCAGAAAATGAGATTTTTTGAATTGTTTGTGCTATTTTAAATTAAACGTGGAAATAAAATGAAATAAAATCAAATAAAATGGGAAGTTAACCAATCTGATGGTTGAGATTTAAATCCTGGTTGACTGCGCGCGCAGATGGGTGGTCAGGATGGTTTCTGGCTAATTAACGTAATAAACTTAATTAATTAAGAATTAGGGTTTAGTGGATGAATCTGATTCGTCCAAACAGGCGGTAAACAAAATCCAAGGGCCATTATTCAAACTGACACGCTAACCCTAATTACAAACCCTAATCACTCTCAGGTGACCGGAGCAAGCTCCGGTCATCTTCTCCGGTCACCCTTTCATCCTATCTCTCTCAAAACCTCATGAAAATGCATCAAACTCTCCAGAATCACTCACTGGGCATCACTAAACAAGAATCCAGCAACAAAAATCATTTATCATGCATCAAAAGAGAGAATCGAAGCAAAACGGAAAAAAGTGCAAAACTTTCAGAAGTTAAATACATCCTCATTTCTTAACTATTTTGAAAACTAAACACATCAGCATGATCAGGAGAGCATGTAGATTGATATTGTAACTTAAAAAACAAGTTCTGGAAAATTTGTTCTTGATGATACCTGAGATGAAGCTTTCTCAATCTGAGCTTTCTGGACCTCTCCTTGATGCTAATCCACTCCAATAATCACCTTGATGCTTCTGGAAGGCTTATAACAAGTTTATGATGGTTGGTTTTAATGTTTTAGTTCTGATAACTCAAAAAAAAATTTTCTTGTTTGAGAAGCTTTCAGGCCATGGCAATGGGTGCTTTGTGTTCTATGAGTGATGTTGGGATGATTGGTAAAGAAATAACTGAGTTTTGATGGCTGTGTGTGGAGTTTCAAAGAAATGAAGATTTTGGGGATTTTTGGTGATTCTGAATATGGTGAGCTTTCAGGCTTGTGTGTGTTATGTTTTGTGTAGCTTGAGGTTTGTATAAACCAATAGGAGTGATCAGAAGAGTTGTTGTGGCACAGGCTGATTGGTATGGGAAGTTTTGCAAAAAGTCAAGATTGTGTACTATGAGGTATGGGCATGGGTCAGAGCTGGCTTGGGGGCTTGTCCTGCCTCAGCTTGCATCAAGGATGGCCATGTGATGGTTTATAGTGATCAGAAGTGAATGAGTGGTGAGATTGCAATGGTTTTGCACATTTATAACTTTGTACATTCTTGAAAAATTGGCCATGAAAACTTGTGATGCAAGGCTCAAATATAATCCAAATGTGTTGCATTATCATGTAATGAAGCTTAGAGGTCAATTAGAGGTCATGAAAGTGCTTAGAACTTGATTTTGCAAAAATCCCTCTTTATCATGAACTTGAAAATTATAGGATTTTTTCCAACTTTGAAAGATCATATCTTGAGTTCTAGGATGAATCAAAAGGAGTTCTTGTACTTTTTTAAAATGGGAAGATCTAATCTACAACTTTCGTGTTTAAGGTTTTTTCATTTGAAGCATTTTTTATCAAGAAAAAGGAGGTTGAAAATCTTTCCCAAAATGGAAAATTTCAATTACAAGTCATGTCCAAAATAGCAAGTTTGCAAATGGCTTGAAATTCTTCAATCTTGTGAACTTCTAACCACTTCTAAGATCAAATAAAGATCATAGAACCTCAGTTTGATGAAAATGATCCTTTGGTTCCATTGTTGGGGGCCTCAGATGCCCTAATTCTGACTTTTCTTGTACAACAAGTTACCAGTTGATCATATCACTTCCACAATGAATTTCTTCATCAAATTTGGTACACATGATCCTTATAACATATTGAGACCATTAGAAACAAGAATGACCAAAAAAATTGAGATTAAGGCCTCTGAAGCCAAAACCCTAATTTTAGGTCATCTGTGTAGGAAATCTTTAGTCTGCCTCTATGCTTTTGTCATACTTTGTGATCTCTTGACTTTTATGAACTTTGGGGAGCATATTATAATAATGGGACACACATGGACCCTCTTGGAAAGCTACAAGTCCTTTGAGATGGCTCAGATCACTTCTTGGATTGCTCAGATCACAAACCCTAGATGCAGATGAAATGAACTATGCAGTGGGATGGTATGCTTATGTAATGAAAAAATGAAAGATCACAAGCCCTGGTGTGAGAAAACAGTGAGGGAAAATTTGGGGTGTTTACACCCGTCGCAGTTTCTTTATTCTTCAGCCTAATGGTCGTCCCCATTAGTGCTTTTAAATATCCAGTAAAGTCGCCTTTCTTTACCCGATGGTCGTCCCCGTCACGGATTCTTTTTTCCCCAGCATGATGGTTGTCCCCGTCAGTGTGTTTCTCACTGTTTTTATCCCCAGCAGTTGTCCTCCATCGCTACCATTTAAAATTCAGTCTATACTGTCTATTATAATTTATATCTCTTTTCTTCTTATAATAAAGAGCGCAAATTTTAGACTGTCTTGGTATTCAACCACAAGTTATCTTGTTCGTTTGTTAAGTCAGGCGCTTACATCCTACACAACTACCTCATACTTGAATAGGGGCAGATGTAAACACCCCAAATTTTCCCTCTCTTTTTTCTCACACCTTGGCTTGTGATCCTCCATATTGCATTGCATAAGCATACTATCTCACATTGCATAGTTATTTCACTATATAAGCTGCATAGCTAGGGTTTGCGATCAGATGAATCTTAGAAGTGGTTTGAGCTACCTCAAAGGCCATGAAGCATGTCAAGAGGGTCCATGAGTGTTCTATGATCATTTTATGCCTCCAAGGGTTCTTGAAAGTCAAAAGATCACAAGAGATTATAGAGCCACCTGGGTAGTCTCAGGGTTCCTACACAAATGACCTAGAAATTAGGGTTTTGGGTTTGAGGCCTTTACACTCAAATTCTGTGGTCATTATTGATTATATTGGTCTATATATGGTATAAGGAGCATGTGTATCAAATTTGAAGCAAAAATTCCTTGTGGAAATCATCTGATCAAATGGTAACTTGTTGTGCAAGAAAAGTCAGAATCAGGGCATCTAAGGCCACCAACAAGGGTTCCAAAGGGTCATCTTCATCAATTTGAGGTCCTATGATCTTTATTTGATCTTAGGAATGCTTGGAAGTTCACAAAATTGAAGAATTATGAGCCATTGCAAAAGTTTCTATTTTTGGGCATGACTTATAATGAAAACTTTCCATTTTGGGAAAGATCTTCAACCTCCTCTTTCTTGATCAAAAAGGTCTCAAATTAATTTTCTTCAAACATGAAAGTTGTAGATTGGATCTTCCCGTTTTCAAAAAGTACAAGAACTCGTCTTGATTCATCCTAGAACTCAAGATATGGCAAGTCAAAGTTGGGAAATTTCTTGTAATTCTCAAGTTCATGCCAAAGAGGGAAATTTGCAAAATGGTATTCCAGGCCTTAATGTGACCTCTAATCCACTCAAATACATCATGCCATGATCAAAAAACTTCTAAAGATCAGAATTGGGCCAAGAACCTAGGGTTTTCATGCCTTGCTTCTCAAGAAATCACAAAGTTGTGAAATTGCAAAAACCATTCAAACTCTTGAATCAAGCCATACAACTCACAACTTTCAATCCAATGGTGCTCCTTGAACTCAGCTGAGGCAGCCCAAGACTTCAAATCACTTCTGCCATGGCCCATGCTTCAAGTACGCCATTTTTGACTTTTTGGCCAATGGAGCCATACCATTCCCATAGTGCACAACCACTCCTCTGACCTATCTCAATCTTTTATGCATTGTCTAAGGATCATAAAACATAACACTTGAAGCCTTGAAACAAGCCAACACTCAGATTGCACAAAAATTGTCAAAAACTTCCCCTCTTCGATTCTCACTACTCAGCCATCAAACATCCAAAATTCTTTCACCATTCAATCACACATAACACAAGGAACATTTCCCACCCATCACCATGGCCTGAAACACAACATATCAAAAACACGATTTATACTTCATCAGAACAGGACCTCAAAAACCAGCCACTTTCAAAGCATTCTAAGAACTACACTAGCTTCAAGAGGTCCAAATAAGCCTTTTTACACAAGAGGGAGGTCCTGAAAGCTCCATTTTGAAGAAATTCAGTTCAGGTATTCATCAAGAACAATTTTTCCAGAACCTCTTTTTCTTGTTATAAAATGAATCTATATGCTATGCTAGTCATTTTGATGTGTTTGGAATTGAAAATGGTTGAAAAATGAGCATGTATGGTTGTTCGAAACTTTGCCCGTGTTTGAATGTTTGCTTTGATTTTTTTGATTCTTGTGAAATAAATGCCATTTGATGATTGATTTGTGTTCTATGATGTTTGGGGAACGTTTATGGGAAGATTTGATGTTGTTTAGTGAGCTATAGAAGAAGATAGGTTTTGGGATGATCTGAGAAGATGACCGGAGCTTATCTCTGGTCACCTGAAAATCATTAGGGTTTGGTTTGCCAGTTTGAATGAGAGCCCTTGGATATTGATTAGATTAGCGTATGGATGATCCAAATTACTTCATTAACCCTAATCCTAATTAATTTAAATTAATTATAATTAATTAACTCAGGACAAATCATGGCCCTTGGATCACGCGCGTAAGCTAAGTTCAAACCTGATCCCTTAGATCCTCATACTCTTGGTCAAAGCTGACTAGAAATCCTGGCCATTGATCTCTCTCTCTCTCTCTCTCTCTCTCTCTCTCTCTCTCTCTCTCTCACGCAATCTGAACCACCCCTTTTAATTACTTTGCATTTTATTTTCTTTTTATTTCATTTCATTCTCTTCATTTATTTAAAATAGAAAATCAATTTATAAAAATACAATCTTTTGCCTTTTTACTCTAAATAATTTTCAGAACCCAAAAACATTTTTATTTTTCATTTTTGCATTAAAAATATATTTTTAAATCATTTAATTGTATTATTTAATTAATTCATTCATTTTAATTAATTAAAAATACTTTCAGGTATTTAAAAATCACCAAAAAAATCATGAAGCATTCTTACATGTTTAGAACAATTTAAAAACTCATTTTACAAATTTATTTTAGGTTTTGATCACATTTTGACAATTAACCATGAATTAGGGTTTCCAAATTTCCTATTTTTCTAACCCTAACTTCAAAAATTCATTTCTGATCAACCAAGATGAGTTTGTACTTGGTTCTTTTTGAATTCTTTCACATGTTGCATCTAGTATCTAGGATATTTAACTCATATATTTTCATTGCATTTTCCATTTGTTTGGAATTTTTCATGAAGAGGTATCCAAAACCCTAGCCTAACTTAGAAAAACCATAACTTGACTTTGGTATAGCTTCTGACTTCCATCTTTGGGGTTTGATCTTATGTGGGTTTAGGATTCACTTGGTTGCAATTTCAATTTTTTATCATGTGTTTTGCTTCTGTTTTGATCACATGCATCTCATACTTTCTTAAAACCCTAATTTGTCATGTTCATTTGCATTCATCTTTGCATACCATCATCATATGAACTTGTCAAGATATCTCATGCATTTGTATGTCATCTTAGATGCCTTAGGACATGTGTGAACATTGGTTGATCATTTTTGCATTCATTTGGTATATTTTGCATCCATTACATCTTATGCATGTTCATGTATCCTTAAGCTCCTATCATGCTTGTTTTTTCTTGTATGATCATACATATGTATTGTATATAACTTTGCATCTCTCCATGACACATTTGTATCATGTTTTCACTTCTGGTTGGCATCATTTCATCTTCATCTTTGCATCATTGCATCTTGCTTCACCTTATGCATTCATACTAACCATTGCAGGGGCTTATGGTAAGTTGATCAGGATGTGGATTTGCCTCCACATCCAACCTCTTCTTATCTTTTCATTTGCATATTATTTGTCTTTGAAGTGAGTTTGACTCACTTGTGCTCTCTCTTTCTCCCTTTCTTTCTCTTAGGTTACTTAACTTCTTTAGAAAGTAAGTAACCTATTCTCCTTTCTCTTCTCTTTTCATGTACTTCTTCTTCCTTGGTGGCCATCTGAAGACTTTCTGAAGATCTTTCTTAAGCCTCACAAACCATAGGAATATCCAAGCATGATAACTTTAGGGTGGTACATAGTCTCCCCTAGTTTTTACCTTTGAGTCTCCTTGAGTCTCTTCTTCTCATCTCATAATAAAGGCTAAACAGTTAAAGTTTTAAGACTCTGTATTAGGGTTATGCATGTATCCTTATCTTAGGATGGAGTGTATAACTTTAATACTTAGTGTTAAACCTTTAAGTTGTTTACACCTCCTAATAAAAACACCTAATAATCATTAAGACTTAAGCTTGTAACTTGGGCCTTATATTAAGGTTACATCTCTTCATGTTGGTTAAGAGGAACTAACCCTAGTGTTTAATGGACAAGTCCCCTTTAGGTTTAGTCTTACAAACATAAAATTCACTTCTTAATCTCACCTTTAATTAAAATCCACTTTAATAAAGGTTTGTTATATAATGATTTTAATCCATAACCATGGATTAAGTTGAGGATTCTTCCTCATCTTAAGTGTTCTCATCTATTATCCTTCTCTTAGGATGGTGTAATGAGTTCACTAATCCCTGATTAGAAATTAAACTCATTACTTAACACAAAACAAAATAAAAAAAAACACTTAATAATCACAAGTAGGTTAATGATCTTAATCCTGCATCATTAGGGTAATTAAGTTGAGATTTTCATCTCATACTTAAGTAGACTCATTATCCCTAATCAGGGGTGATATAATGAGTTTACAAACCCTTGATTAAGGCTTAAGCTCATTATTCTATGCAAAACACCAAAAATAATAAAAAATTGAAAACAAAAAAACAAACAATAAACGTCTCCTCCGGGATTCTTTTCTCATCACATTCACTCTGAAAACGAGAACTCGCTTCTTCCGTCTAATGCAAGACAGTTAGCACTCGAGCCAGACGAGTCATACACTTGAGCATAGACAAGCAAGTAGTTCACAACAAAATCAACCAGTCTCTTTGAGTCGAATTACGGTGTTCTGACTTCCTCATTGCACGAGAGGATATGTAGGCATAACTTAACAGTTATCGAACAAAAGTCTCTTTTTCTCCCTCCCTCTCTCTTTCCTCAGCCTCAGTTTTGAGCATTATTTTTCTTTTTGCACTGACACTCTGTACATCCATTCCTCCCTAGCTTTTTATACACATTTTAGCACGTACACTATCCCCTTTTAAACACAATCAAGTAAGCGTGGATCCCGTCGAATACGATGAACGATCTGGGTGTTAATACCTTCCCAGGTCGTAACCAACCCCCTTTCTAAGTTTCTTTGGTTCGCAACCGTCTTAACCATATCTTTCCATGTTTATGCAGCATTACCTTTCCTTCTGGATAAAAATGCCTAGCTGGCGACTCTATTCAACCTCAACCTCCAACATCACCGACGGTTCGCGTTTGCACCGGGACGAAAATCCGGGGAGCGACAACATTGAATTTGATTTTATGAATTTCACTGCATTCTATATTCATTGTGTTGATTGATCCGATCTTATTAGAAAAATAAGATTTTTAAACTTAGGTTAACAGTAGGTAGGAATTCCACCGTTAATGTTTTTCAATCAAAAATCTTTATCGGATATAACCAAGGAATTGGGATATCATAATTAACCGTGAAAACTTTCGATATGCAAAAGCTTAGTATTCTTTCTATACAACCAAGGAATTGGGGTATAGAAGGAATACCAAAGGGTTTTTCTCAGAGGAATCTTTTAAAAACTAGATTTGAAAGGCGGTAGTGTTTTAGTTGCAGTGTTATTTCAACGAATATAAATTATTTGTCATTATAAGAATTTCTAATACACCTTCCCTAGTTTAATTCTCATATTTGTCATACGTGTTATTTTCCTAAATTTTATGTTCGCAAGTCATTTTATAATATCTAAAACCAACCCCAAATAACTTTTGTTCAATTGAAAAAGTTAAAAAACTTAATTTACTACATAGTCCTCGAGATCGATATTCGCGAATTTTCACTATTATTATTACAGTGGGAAAAAATAGTACACTTGCTATTTTCCCATCACCTCCTCTCTGGTTTTCTTCAACCTCTGAAGAGCTTCAATCACAGGTTTCATCTTGATCCTCACTTGCTTGTTTTCATGTTTTTTTTATTGTTTTGTGTGGTGTGAAGCTTACTAGAAGCATTGGTGAATCTGGCTAGTTGATATGCACACTAAGTGCTTAGTATTAGTTTATAAGGCATGGTCTTGTTCTCTTTGATTTGGTTCATGTGTGTATGATAAATGTGTTTTGATTGTGGATTTGAAGTGTGCATAACATAAGGATTCTAATGACCTAGTTTTCTTTGATATCTGGAAAGTTAGAGGTTGAGCTCGCCTGAGACTCATCGGAGAAGATGATCGGAGGTCTTCTCCGGTGGCCTGAACAGTTCCCTAATTTTATCTCCCAAATTTAAGACACATCCCTTGGATCTTCTTCATCTTGCGTCCATAAATGTGCCAACGCATAAATGAAACTTGTGCACCTCACATGCTATCATAAGTGTCCTGAGCGTTTGTGTGTTTGAGTGTCCACCTTCTTGCAATGTGTCATCACCTGTGAACCATATGATCTCATTTCCTTGATTAATTTGTATGCGTTAGATGGATCCAGTGGTTTGAGTGGAGTCAATGTTTGACTGAGAAGTCCACCATAACTTGTACGAACCCGACGTGTCCTTGGACTGGTCTTTCCTTGCTATCCACGCCTCATTTCCAAAAGGCCCAATGCAGTTCAAATTATTTTAATTTCTGGATACACCTCCTTCATCTTTTCTTTTCATTTTAATTTCATTTTATTTCCATTTTTTATTTTTAAAAAGTATCAAAACACCACCAAAAAAATCCAAATATATTCACCCATATATTTCATCATTTTATAAAATTTCTCACATTTTTTATTTTTATTTTATTTTAATATTTGATCCAGAATTGAATTTTCTTTTTATTTTCTTTTGGATTTTCTCCATTATGAATACATTGACTTCTCCATCTTATTTCTTCAAAACCAAAAATAGTCTTAATCTCATTCTTTTTTCCCTATCCAGAGGACATATTGAGGCTCCCAAAAATATTTTTCCCTAATTTTTAAGTCATCTTTGGTCCCTTTTTGAGCAATTTCTTTGAGTCTAATCCACTAAAACCCTAATTGACTTTGTGTCTTCATTTGAAGGGGTTAGATTGTGAATTTTTGTGAGATCTTTTAGAATGTTGTTTGCCTCTGATTGATGACCTTAGGTACCAAATTTCATATTTTTCTCATGTTCATAAGCATTTATTTGATACCTTGTTTCTTAAGTAACATTTTTTGCCATTTTCTTCCATCCTTCTAACATACTTTTGGGTAAGGCATTTGTGCCATTCATTATAAGTCCTTTGAATGAGTTCTTAGGGTTCCATTATACATTTACAAGTCACTTATGTCCAATTATAGGTCTTTGGTTTAAATTTTTAGGTTTTTTGTTCCATAAGTTTCACTTTTGTTCATATGTGTCTCCTTTAACCTAATTCTCCTTCTCTAACACTTTGATCATTCTAAATTGACTTTGTGAGTCCTGTATTCATTTCATACTCTTCTTATACACTTCATAATGGGTTCACATCCATTTTAATATCATTTCATCAAGTCATAAGATCATTCCCTTCTTTTGTTAATCTTTTGAACATGGTGACTTCTAATTCAAGGTTCCTTGTCCCATAACCCTAAAGTGTTTCATACTTGCCAGATAGTCAGACAATACACTGCCTTTAATGGCTTTCTGCGAAGTGTACTGAATATCATATTTTATTAGAATCATTTGACACCTTGCAACCCTTCCGGTAAGTGCTGGCTTCTCAAATATGTACTTGACGGGGTCCATCTTTGAGATAAACAAGGTAGTATGAGTCAACATATACTGTATTAGTCGGCGAGCAGCCCACACTAAAGCACATCAGGTTTTCTCGAGCAGTGAATAACGTTGTTCACAGTCAGTAAACTTTTTGTTTAGGTAGTATATTGCATACTCTTTTAGACCAGACTCGTCATGTTGGCCTAACACACACCCCATCGATTCATCTAATACTGTCAGGTACATTATTAGAGGTCTTCCTTCAACTGGAGGCATGAGAATTGGAGGTTCTTGCAGATACTCCTTGATCTTGTCAAAATCTTTTTAAAAATCATCATTCCACCTGACTGTTTGTTCCTTTCTTAGCAGTTTGAACAAAGGCTTGCAGGTTGCAGTGAGATGAGATATGAATCTTGAAATGTAGTTCAATCTACCTAAGAACCCTCGAACTTCTTTCTCAGTCTTAGGTGCAGGCATTTCCTAAATTGCTTTGACTTTGTCGGGATCAACCTTAATTCCTTTTCCGCTTACAATAAAACCCAGCAGCTTACCAGAACGTACCCTTAATGTGCACTTGTTGGGGTTCAACCTTAACTGATACTTCCTCAGACGCTTGAACAATTTTAACAGGTTTACCAAATGGTCTTCTTCTGTTTGGGACTTCGTAATCATGCCATCCACGTAACACTCGATTTCTTTATGGATCATATCGTGGAATAATGTTACAATAGCCCGTTGATATGTTGCACCGGTGTTCTTCAAACCAAATGGCATTACTTTGTAGAAGAATGTGCCCCAGGGTGTGATAAAAGTTGTTTTCTCCATGTCTTCAGGTGACATCTTGATCTGATTGTATCCAGAAAATCCGTCCATAAAGGAAAATACCGAGAACTGAACTGTGTTATCCACTAATACATCAATGTGAGGTAATGGGAAGTCATCTTTTGGGCTCGCTCTGTTCAGATCCCGGTAATCAACACACATATGAATCTTGCTATCCTTCTTAGGTACGAGTAAAATATTAGCAACCCACGGCGGGTAACTAGTTACAGTAAGAAAACCGGCGTCCCACTACTTTTGCACTTCTTCTTTGATTTTCATGGCCATGTCTGGGCGAGTACGGCGCAACTTCTGTTTAACTAGCGGACAATCCTCTTTCAATGGAAGCTTGTGCATGACAATATCTGTATTCAAACCCGGCATCTCTTGATAGGAGCAAGCGAACACATCGACATATTCTCGCAGCATACTCATAAGTTGTTCTTTTACTGGAGCTTGCAGACTGGCCCCGATCTTCATTTCTTGCACATCTTCCTCGGTACCTAGATTGATAGTCTCAACCTCCTTTTGATGAGGGGAAATCACCTTTTCCTCTCGTCTCAATAACCTGGCTAACTCTTCAGGTAAATCGTAGTCTTCTTCAACCCCTTCATCTGCTTGATTAATCGGATTTTCGAAGACATACAAGGTCATAGTTGTGTCGTTGTCGGTGCAATCTGGAGGGCTATCTCTGCAAGGGTTGAGATTTGGTTCATTTTAGTGATTAATTTTATCTTATTTAGAAAAATTGAATGAAATTATTATTGAGAAAAACATTGCCATTGATTGTTTTGTGCGAAAATAACAAAAATGAAAAGACAGTGAGCGAAAAAGAAGATCGTTTGCAAAAAGATGTCCATTGTTCATTAATATTCAATTTTCACAAAATACATATGGCCCTATTACAAAATGAGTCCTGACATCTTGGGCAAGATGCAAGACTTTGATGCATGCTTAAAACAGGAAATAATAATTACTCTGCAGTAGTAACCCTTATAATTTCCTGGGAAGACCAGTTGAGGACTTGTTGGCCCGGGACTCTTGGACGGATCTAGCTTTCCAGGTTGTAGTCGCTCTCAACCTCGTCTTCCAAAGTGTTAACAACATCCAGGGTAATCATTCCCCCACTTACGAACTTGGGAGCTTCAGTAGCCTCCTCTGGAACTTGTCGGGATGGTCTGTAACCTAAACTGAATTTGTCTTCTTTCATCTCCACCTTCAGCAGCAGGCCCCAGCCTTGGGCATTCCCTTCTTCCACAACCTTCCGAGCCTGTTTGTAAGAAGCAATTGAGGTGCCCATCCTTTCCTCTTGGGATGTAGCAAACACCTCAGTTGTAGCTTTGTTGATGTTCAAGGCTTCAACACCTTGACTCATGGTTTCATGGATCTCTCCATCCATCTCTATGTACTTGTATGTAGCCAGGTGACTGACAAAGATGTCTTCTTCTCCACAAATGGTGATAATTTGGCCTTCCCGCTCATATTTTAACTTCTGGTGAAGGGTCGACATTACTGCGGTAGCGGCATGAATCCAGGGTCGACCCAATAAACAACTGTAGGAAGGCTATATGTCCATCACGTAGAAGGTAGTTTTGAAAACTTACGGGCCAATTACCACTGGCAGCTCAATTTCTCTGAGAACCGATCTCTTAGAACCATCAAAAGCTCTGACAACTAGGTTGCTCGGACAAAGTGCAAGACCATCATACTCCCACTTGACTAAAGCCTTTTTCTGCAACACATTGAGTGATAAATCTGGTATCAACAAGGACATGAGAAAGTACGACACCTTTGAATTCCAAAGTGATATGCAAAGCCTTGTTGTGATTACGCCCCTCCGTAGTCAAGTCAGCATCAGTGAAACCTAGTCAATGACTAGTATTGAAATTTGCGACCACTGTTTCTAACTGATTGACCGTGATCTCTTCAGGCACATAAGCTGCATGCAAGACCTTGAGTAGTGCATTCCGGTGAGCCTCGGAACACATGAGCAGAGATAGTATAGAGATCTTGGAAGGTGTTAGGTGGAGCTGATCTACCACTTTGTAGTCACTTCTTTTGATAATCCTCATAAACTCGTCTACATCCTGATCAAAGGGTGTCTTCTGAAATTCTTTTGCAGCAGGTTCTTCTGGTACCACACTTTTGTCTTTCGCTTTAGCAGCAGCTTCTGCTTCAACATTAACTCTGGGAAACTGTGAAGCGAAGAGACGTCCGCTTCGAGTGAAGCCTCCGCCTCCCCTGACATTGTCAACTTGTGGTATAGGTACTGAGGAGTCAAGAGTGATCTTCTTTCCATGGCAGTAAAGATCCAAACCATAATGCCAAGGCACAACACTGTTGTTATCATAAGGAACTGGTACAGGCACCGTGATGGTCACTGGACTAATTGCAGCAGAAGAAGGAGTTGTGATTGTCTGTGGATCATAATAGATGGTGACAGGAGGTCTGATTGAAGATGGTGCAGGTGTAGGAATTTGTTGATGTTGAGGAGGGTGTTGTTGAAAGTTGTTGTTGAAAGAATCTGGAACATGGATCGTTGCTAGATCGTAATAGATGGCAACCGTTGAGATGTCGTCACAGGTGTTTGTTGTTGTTGTAGTCGATTCCGTTGAAATGACTTTTACTGGCGTTGTAGAAGATATTTTTTGTCTTTGTAGAAGATGGAATTGTTGATGTGATTTGCAAGATGCCTTCTTTGATAAGACTTCTAATACCGTTCTTAAGATTTGCACAACCGTTGGCAGAAATTTTGCAAGCTTCACAATGGGCCTCACAACCCGGAAACACTTGGCACTTCAATAGCTGAGCTTTTACTTCGGCCAGTGGTGTTTCAATACTTAGAACGTCATCAATTAGGATTGCCGGTTGGTCTTCCTCAACAACATTAATCCTCGGCCCACCGTGATTCGTTATTGGATTCTTTGTGACATTTGGTGGATGTGCAAAATTCAAAGCTTTGGAATCAATTAAATCTTGGACTTTCATGTGCAGGGCCCTGCACTTCTCTATTGAATGACCATGTGCATTGGAGTGAAAAGCACATTTGGCTTTGACATCATAATTCCTTGTAAGATTCAAAGGATCTGGTGGAACCAAAGTTCTTAGTTCAGTCAAGTTAAGCTTCAATAGTTGCGGGAGTAAAGCTACATAGGGCATCGGGAAGGGATCGATCACCCTGTTAGTTTGATAAGGACTTTGTTGGAAAGGATGTTGTTGTTGGTTGTTGTTGTAAGATCTTTGTTGTTGTTGTGGAAACTGTTGCTATTGAGGATACTGTTGTTGCTGAGATGTTGGAGCAGGAATGTTGACTGCGGCCATTGATCTTTGCAGGTATTAGGGTCTACCTCTATTAACATGCATTGCATTAGTCTCTCTTATTCTTCTAGGTCCTAAGAAGGGTTTCCTTGCATTGTTGGAGCTAGCACCTTTGTTAGAAATCTTACCCATCTTCAATAGGATTTCGATTCTTTCGCCTTCTATAACCACATCAGCAAAACTAGTAGAAGATAAGGCAATAAGTCTATCAATGTAAGTTCCTTGTAGGATATTCATAAACATGTCAGCCATCTCTCTTTCTAACATTGGAGGTTAGACAGCAGTAGCCAGTTGTCTCCATCTCTGAGCGTATTCGCGGAAACTTTCTCTCGAGGACTGAGACATACACATTAAGAGAGTCTTATTGGGTGCCATATCCAAGTTGTACTGATATTGGCGTATAAAGGCCTCAGCTATGTCCTTCCAGTTTCTGACAGTAGCCCTTGATAGGTGTGAATACCACTCTCTGGATGCCCCGGTTAAACTGTCTTCAAAGTAAATCATCCACAATATCTCATCCATGGTATACGCTTTCAATATTCCCAAAAAAGATTGTAAATGGGTACGAGGACACGAGGTAACATTGTACTTTTCAAGCATGGAGGCTTGAATTTGTGAGGAATCCACACCCCTTCCACTAAACCCATATCCATCACATCAAATCCCAAAGATTTCTGGGATTCCAGGGATCTCATCTTCTCAGATATCTCGTCCAGACAACGGTCATAAGCTTCATCTGCCCTAGCACCTAACACTGTAAACTGCTCATCTTGAGCATCCTCCTGTAGAAAACGATCTCCAGTGTTTCTCTGGGTATTTCCAATAACATTGACTTCAGGGTTGTTGTGGGGCCCAAACTATGGTGGATTTGTTTGCGGCTGTCTGTGCTTGTTATTACTAGTACCTCCAGTGCCTGCATGGTTATCTTCTAGAGTTTGCCGCTCGACTAACTCCTTTAATCTTTCATGGGTCTGTGCTAGTCCGGTCATCACAACCATGAATTAATTCATCTGGGTCCTCACTTTTGTCCTCACATCAGTCATCTGAGTCCTCACATCTATCAGTTCTTGCTGTAGCTGATCCATTTGTAGACTCAGAAGGTTGTGTCTAGTTGGATATCTGTGGATACGATTGACGGGAAAGACCCTTCTGCGAGCAATATTTCCTGAGACAATCAACAGAGTGAGAAAACAACAACAACATCTCCTGCAAAACAAATAATATGAGATTAGCATGCAATGCAATATGTCTATTTGTCTTCAGAGGGTATCCAGTTTGGTTCTTGGTTTTGACCTTCCAGACCTCTCTTAGAAAGAAGATGTTGAAGCAAACGAAGTCTATGTGAAAATCCAATACATAACCAAAACACAAGTGGCAATGCCAAAGTGCAAATAGTTCATGAATTACAACCAAACAAACTCCCATGGTGAATCAAAATACAATCAATTAAGAAGTACAACAAATAAAATCACCATGGTGATCTAAAGTACAAAAACTAGTACAAAGAGAAAATCAAACATCTAATCCATATGCATCCTCCCTGACTTCCTTCAGGAGAGCATCAGTCACCGGTCCAACTGGGTGCTCTGTGATGGTTCTGATGAGAAGGTTTCTGATTGCAATGGAATTTGTCATCTTTTGATACTTCTCTTGTTCTTTGGATCTCTTTAACCCCGCCCGGAGTTTCAACTCTAAGATTTCCTTATGAGCTGCTATCAGTGCATCTTGGCTTCTTTTCTCATTGGCTTCCAATTGTTCCATCTTGGCTTGCATCTTCTGGTCTTCTTTCAGACGGGCCTCAATTATCCTGACCCATCTATCCTGACTTTCCTCCAGATAATGCTCAGCTCTTGCCCTTTGAATCTTTGCTTCCTTGCATGCATTCTTCAACACAAGTTCCCCTGCTTGGGCCTTCCTGATGTAGTTGCCAGTCTTCTCAATCTTGGTCACATGCTTGATGCGTAGCTTCTCTAATCTTTCAATGTCTAGACGACCATCATTCCTTTCCCAAAGGGTCTTCTTCAAAGCTTCAGCTAGATGGGTGTTTCTTTCCTTTAACTTCTCAAATTCTTCCAGACTGACTATGGCTATAGGCTCAACTGCTGATGGCCCTGGTACATCTTCCAGGGTAAATGGCATATGAGTAACCTGTCCTCTGATGCGAGACCATTCAGTGTACTGAGTAGAGGCTGTGTTGTTGCACCTCCCCAAAATAACAGTCCTCTTAGTCTGTATGTTGTCCCAAGCCCAGGCTGCTTGTCGGACAATGACATGATTGTTCTGAAAAGCACATAAAGAGACTCTGCTAAGTCTTTCTCCCTAGGTGGATGTATCAAGGCATACCCTAACTGTCTTTTTAAAAGTAAAGGATTCTAATTGATGCAACCCTTTACTCCAATAAGTGAAGACATGTATGAATCATGCTCCTCTGCAGTGTGTCTAAATCCATGATCGTGTCCAGGATCCCACCATAATGCTCTCTGAATAAGGGAACATGATCAGGGGTGATAAGAGCCTGTATCTGTCTGATGCCTTCTAGAGGATACTCAAAGAAGTGGTAGGCGATGTTGCTCTTTCTGGTTGAATCCATGTTGAAGAGATGCGCTGAAGGAGATAGCTGAAGAAGTGCTGAAGTAGATAAGCTGAGCAGAAGAACGGTCAAAACCAAACCAAGAAAAAGATGGATACCCTGTAAAACAAATAGACAAATGTTAAATGATGTAATATGATGTATGCTAATGATATGCAAGGGTTTGTGATCAAGTGTTGGATTATCAGTTGCCTTTGGTAGGATCTATGAGTGTTCAGAGTTTCGGATGGAGGTCTGAGAATCAGTAACCAGGTGGGGGACTCAAATAAAGAGTCAGTAGTCTAGGGTTTCAAAGAATTAATCCAAAATAGTATAACCTTAAGAACACATTCCAGTAGCAAGGTACGATGAGGTCAACGGTTCCTGCAAACCTGTAAACAACCCAACCCACTCACAGGTATTGTTCTAGAACAAAGATCCTCAGATTCAGATCTATTATGAGAAGTGTAAACACTTCTAACCCGGAGGTACAATGTTTACCCTAATCATAAAGGATCATCCTCTAATTCACCTCAGATGCTGAAGGTCATCTAAAAAGGTCATACAGACTTAGCAGGCTTCCCAGATAGCCCTAGCACTACAGGAAATGCGTAGCATAGAGTTCTCAAGAAGAAACCCATGTCTGAACCGTGTTTTTATATTCCCACACCAGACCGAAATGGAATGGGAAAGAATACAAAACCACTCTAATCCTAGGTGTCACTCAGGCCTTTGTGTTGATCCTTTCTCACTGGAATACCCCTCCCACCAAGGAAAACACAGAAATCCAGCACAATGAAATGATAATAATAAATGAAATGCATAAAGTATAAAATGAAAGCGATAAAGTAAATGCAATAAATAAAGTTGTACAGGAAGCAATAAATAAAGCAAAAATATAAACACAAATAGCACATAACACCCCCAATAAACACAAACAAACAAGCGCTAGGAGAAACTAATGTTGTTCGTATGGAGCGCGAAAGCCATATGTCAGACCCTAGAGGAAGAGAGAGGGCGAAACTAATGTTGTTTACAGTAGAGACAGTGGCCGGAATCTTCAGAATCACTATGGTCAGGTAACTACAGTTACTATTCCATCAGGGCCTACTCAGCAACCACCACATCAACAGAATCAGCGTCAACAAAGGCCTTACCAACAATGTTCATGTTAATTTGATCGTGTCATTGAGCCCATTCCAATGACATATACTGCATTGCTCCAGAGACTGTTGGACTTGAACATGATCCAGTTCAGGACATTGCAACCCATCAACGGGGATTTTCGACCACTAGGCTATGATGCCAATTCCAGATGTGTTTTTCATTCGGGTGCCCCGGGGCACAAAACTGAGAAGTGCATGGCTTTACAACTAAAAGTCCAAGATTTGATTGAGGCAAATACCATCAACTTTGCACCACCGCCAAATTTTAATACAAATCCTATGCTCGATCATGGACGGGCAAGGATCAATGTTATTAAAGAAGGAAGAACCTTGAATCGGATTCCGAATGTCAACAAAGTAAATACTCCTTTATGTGTTGTCAAAGAGAGATTGTTGTAAGGTCAGGTGTTCCCTGGATGTAGCACAGATAGTGAGGACTGTAAGAATTCTGATAACGGGTGTGATAAGTTGAAAACAGGTATCCAAGCTTTGATTAATAAGGGCTTGCTGCAATTCGATAAGGTAAACAACCAAAGCGACGATGTGTCTACTGTCACTATATATTTTACTCCAGAAGAAATGCCTTCTCAACCAACGCTGATTAATATCTACATCCCACAAGAGGCAAGTCATGTTACAACAAGCCCTGTGACCATCACGGTTCCTGGACCGGTCCCCTACGAGAGTGAAAAATTAGTTCCTTGGCACTACGTATCAGATGTGTATATTCAAGGGGAAAAGGTCGAAGACAAATCTCCAGTTGTTATTGATCCAAATGTTGTAAATGTCAGTGGAATAGGTGGATTCACCAGAAGTGGACGACTCTTCGCGCTGCAGACTCTCCGGACGAACAAGAAAGCCGAAGCTGCAGCCCGGGCTAAAGGGAAACAGGTAGCTACATAAGAAGTGGTGATTCCGCCAAAAGATCAGAGTATCTTCGAGAAGGAGGTCGAAGAATTTATATGGATCATCAAGAAGAGCGATTACAAAGTGGTTAACCAGCTAAACCAAACACCCTCAAAGATTTCGATATTGTCTCTGCTTATGTACTCTCCAACGCACCGAGAGGCATTGTTGAAGGTTCTACATATGGCTTATGTTCCGTAGGAGATAACTATGAAGCAACTTGAAACTGTGATCGCAAGTGTCAATGTCAGTCATGGACTGGGTTATATAGACAAAGAATTGACATCGGAAGGGAGAAATTATAAAAAGGCCTTGCATATCACCATGGAGTGTAAGGGTTTTGTGTTATCTCACGTTCTAGTTGACATTGGTTCTTCTTTGAACGTACTTCCGAAGAAGGCTTTGATGAAGTTGGAGATAGACAGAATAATCCTGAGACCAAGTGACCTAGTGGTGAGAGCCTTTGATGGTTCTAGAAGATCGGTCTTTGGTGAGGTTGAGTTCCCAATGAAGATAGGATTGCATGTCTTCAAGAGCATATTATATGTCATGGATATCCAGCCAGCTTACAGCTGCCTTCTGGGACGTCCATAGATCCACGCCGCAGGCGCAGTAACTTCAACCTTGCATCAAAAGTTGAAATATGTTGTTGATGGGAAAATGGTTACTGTATGCGGAGATGAGGATCTCTTCGTCGGCCATCTGTCGACATTCAAGTATGTTGAAATGGATGGGGAGATCCAGGAAACGTTATGCCAAGCCTTCGAAGTCGTGAACGTCAGTGACGTTGCGCCCAACTGTGCTACCAATAGCAATGAGCGAGTAGGAACTTCTATATCTTCCTACAAAGAGGCCAGGGAAGTGGTTGAAGCAGGAAACGCCCAAGGCTAGGGCAAGCTGGTCCAGGTTGACAAGAAAGAAGATAAGTTTGGGATATGTTATGTCTCGGGGCAGGCAACAGGATCCCAAAGCTGGACGATTAGTTTCTAAAGCAGGGAAGCAATTGACCCAAATCATGTTTGTACCGTTGAAGATGCCATTGATGATGGTGGTGATCTTGACAACTGGGTACGCCCATGCAGCCCAGGGGAAAAGTTAACAAACTGGGTCGCTGAGGATTTCATCCAAGTCACTGGCTTTCCAAAGTAATTTTATTTGTTTTCTCATTAGCATACGCATGTCAAGTCCTACACTATGCCCAAGGTGTATGGATACATTGTAGGGTCATCTTGCATATTATGCAATTTGTTTTTTCATAAATAAAGGACATTTTTTCAGACTGTGTTCCCTTTCTTTCTTTTTGAAATTTTTTCACAAAAAATAAATAAAATGGCAATGTTTTCTTTTGTTTTGTCTTTTGATTTTCATAAAAAAACAGATTCTGAAATAAGCATATCACTTGTGCAGAATCAATCCTTCGGATTCCCTTGATAACTCTTCTGCTATGGCCAAGTGTGATTTCGATAATCCAGTCCACCAAGCTGACGAAAAGGTCGAGGAAGACCGTGAATTACCCGATGAATTAGCCATAATGCTCAAACAAGATGAGAAGGTGATTCAGCCACATGAAGAAGCCATTGAGGTGATCAACATGGGTACAACCGAAGATAAAAGAGAGGTCAAGATCGGGGTTGCATTCGAAGGAGTTATCAAGAGCCGTTTGATTTCCATGCTCTGAGAGTATGTTGACATCTTTGCCTGGTCTTACTAGAGCATGCTAGGGTTGGACACCAATATTGTAGTGCACAAGCTACCGCTCAGAGAGGATTGCCCGCCGGTAAAGCAGAAACTGAGAAGAACACGACCTGACATGACCATCAAAATCAAAGAAGAGGTTCAAAAGCAATTTGATGCCAGATTCTTGGCTGTGACAAGTTATCCCCCGTGGGTTGCGAACATTGTGCCGATTCCTAAAAAGGATGGTAAAGTCAGAATGTGCACAGACTATTGGAACTTGAATAGGGCAAGCCCCTGTCGCTCCCCTGATTTTCATCCCAGTGCAAACGCAAACCGTCGGCGATGTTGAGGGTTGAGATTGAATAGAGTTGCCAACTAGGCATTTTTATCCCGAAGAAAAGGTAATGTTGCATAAACCTGAAGATATGGATACGACAGTTGCGAACCAAAGAGACTGAGTAAGGGGGTTGGTTACGACCTGTGAAGGTATTAGCACCCAGATCGTCCGTCGTACTCGATGGGATCCACGCTTACCTGATTGTGTTTAAAAGGGGATAGTGTATGAGTATTTGTGTATAAAAATCTAGAATGTACAAAGTGTAGGTGCAAAAGGATATGGAATTCAAGATTAGGGTTTTGAAAAGAAAAGCTAGAAGAAGGAGAGGGGGGAAGACCTAGGGACTTTTGTTCGATAACTGTCAAGTTATGCCTACGTATCCTCTCGTGCAATGAGGAAGTCAAAACACCGTAGTTCGACTCAAATAGACTTAGATGTTTTTGTTATGAATTGCTTGCTTATCTATGTTCAAGTGTATGACTCGTCTGGCTCGACTGCTAACTGTCTTGCAATAGACGGAAGAAGCGAGTTCTCATTTTCAGAGTGAGTGTGATGAGAAAAGAATCCCGGAGGAGACGTTTATTATTTGTTTTTATGTTTTCAGCTTTTTATTGTTTTTGATGTTTTGCATAGAATAATGAGCTTAAGCCTAAATCAAGGGTTGTAAACTCATTATATCCTCCCAGATTAGGGATAATGAGCCTTCTTTAAGCATGAGATGAAGATCCCAACTTAATTACCATGATGATATAGGATTAAGATCATTAACCTACTTTGGTAATTATTAAATGTTTTTTTTGGATTTTTGTCTTGTGTTAAGTAATGAGTTTAATCTCTAATCAGGGATTAGTGAACTCATTACACCATCCTAAGAGAAGAATAATAGATGAGAACACTTAAGCTGAGGAAGATACCTCAACTTAATCCATCATTAGGGATTAAATTCATCATATAACATGCCTTTATTAAGTGGATTTTAATTAAATATGAGATGAAGAAGTGTTTTTTTATGTTTGCAAGACTTTAGCATGAGGGGGACTTGTCCATTGAACACTAGGGTTAGTCCCTCTGAACCACCAGGAAGAGATGTAACCCTAATATAAGGCCCAAGTTACAAGCTTAT
This sequence comes from Lathyrus aphaca, assembly GCA_963966055.1. Taxonomy (NCBI): domain Eukaryota; kingdom Viridiplantae; phylum Streptophyta; class Magnoliopsida; order Fabales; family Fabaceae; genus Lathyrus; species Lathyrus aphaca. Next base: position 404,308,249 of record OZ014523.1, read on the forward strand.
GTCTTTAATGATTATTAGTTATTTTTAATTGAAGGTGAAAACAACTTAAAGTTTTATCACTAAGGATCAAAGTTATACATTTCATCCTAAGATAAGGATACATGCATAACACTAATTCAGAGTCCCAAAACTTTAACTGTTTAGCCTTGATTATGAGATGAGAGAGAGAAACTCAAGGAGACTCAAAAGGTAAAAAACTAGGGGGGACTATGTACAACCCTAAAGTTATCATGCTTAGATGTTCCTATGGTTTGTGAAGCATTAAGAGAAGTCTTCAAGTTGGCCACCGAAGGAAGAGACGCAGATGAAAAGAGATAGAGAGAAGGATTAGGTTACATACTTCATGAAGAAGTTAAGTAACCTAAGAATAAGAGATAACATAAGTGAATGAGATTCACTTCAAATACAAACAAAATGCATAAAAATAAAGAGATAAAGAGAGGTTGGATGTGGATGCACATCCACATCCTGATTAACTTACCAAATGCACCTGAAATTGTTAGTTTGAAAGCAAGATATGTACAAATTCAAAAGCATAAACAAATCAAGAGATAAAAAATTGAAAATGCATCCAAGGGGACCCTAAGCACTCATGAAATGACCATCCAAAGGGGGAGGTCTAAAGGTTTACCAAGTTCAAGTTATGGTCATCCTAAAGTTTGCTAGGGTTTTGGATATTTCTCAATGAAAAATGCAAAAAATTTGAAAGTGCAAGATAAAAATGAGACAAAAATATATTTAGAAACTAGAGGTCAAATGTGAAAGATTGCAAAAAGAATCAAATGCAAATTCATCTTGGTTTGAAAGTTATGAATTTTTGAAGTTAGGGTCTCAAAATAAGATATTTAGAAACCCTAATTCAAATAAAATTGGCAAAGTTTGATCAAAACCAAAAAGAAATTTGTAGGATGCGTTTGTAAATGTTTCTAAATGTTAAAGAAACCTCTCTGATTTTTTTGGTGATTTTTAAATACTTTAAAGTATTTTTAATTAATTAAAATGGATTAATTAATTGAATAATACCATTAAATGATTTAAAAATACATTTTTAATGCAAAAAATAAAAATAAAAATGTTTTTGGTTTCTGAAAAATTAATTCAAGTGATGATAAAAAAATTCAGAATTTTTAAATGATATGGTATTTTTAATAAATAAAACAAAAGAAATAAAATAAAAATAAATAAAAATGCAAAGTATGCAAGATGGATGGTTCAGATTGCGTGGGGAAGAGATTAGTGGCCAGGATTGAAAGTCACATTGACCAAGGGTATGAAGATCTGAGGGCCTATGTTTAAATCTGCTTTTCGTGCGTGATCCAATGGCCTAGGTTTAATCTGACTTAATTAATTACAATTAATTTAATTAATCAAAATTAAGATTAAGTGAATTATCTGAGTCGTTCCTTGCCTAACCCTATTCATGATCTGAGGGCCACAAATGAATCTGGGCAACTAATCACAACTTAACCCTAATTATTTTCAGGTGACCGGAGCTAAGCTCCGGTCATCTTCTCCGGCCACTCAAAAATTCTATATTCTTCCCTAGGTCATTAAACACCAAATTTATTGCCCAGAAATGATCCCCAAACATCATACATCTTGAATCAACAGACAAAACACATTTATCATGTGTATTAAAGCTGAATCGAATCAAACAAGTTCTAGGTCAAAAATTTCAGAACATCATGAAATCCTTATTTCTAACCTATTTTCAATTTTAATCATATCAAGATCATCTGGGAAGCATGGAGAATCATTCTATAACATAAAATCAAGCTTCTGGAAAAAATGTTCTTGAAGGTTACCTGAGATGAAGAGCTTCAAAATACAGCTTTCTGGACCCTCCTCTTGTACAATCCAACCTCCTTTGACCTCCTGAGCCTATTAGGATGCTTGAATGAAGCTTAGAATGGTTGGTTTTAGTGTTTCAGAACTGAAGTTGCAGAAATTGTGTTTTGGCTTGGGCTTGTTTCTGGCTATGGTGATGGGTGGGAAATGTTCCTGAGGTTATATGGAGTTGATTGGTGAAAGAATTTATGGTTTTTGTTGGCTAGATTGAGAGATTCGATAACATGAAGTTTTTGAGGATTTTCTTGATTCTAAACTTGTGTCTTGATTCAGGCCATGAAGCTTGCTTTTATAGAATCTTGAGGGTGTGTAGAAGCCATACCAGGCCAGAAGAGTGGGTGTGACACTATGTGATTGGTATGGGAGCAAAATGCAAAAAGTCAAGTTTATGTGTAGTTGAGGTATGGGCTTATGCAGCAAGGATTTCTGAGCATAGATTGCCTCAGCATGGTTCATGGAGAGCCCTTGGATTGGTAGAATGCAACTTTATTGCTTTGATAAAGTGTTCTCAATGTTTATGCAACTTGCCCATTTTGAAATTTCTTGTGAATCAAGTCACCTAAACCCTAGGTTCAAGGCATAATTCTGATCTTTGGAATTTGCTTTAACATGTTATGACATAATTGAGCACATTAGAGGTCACTTAGAGGCTTGAAATGCCAATATGCAAAAATCCCTCTTTGACATGAACATGAAATTTATGTGATTTTTGGCAACTTTGCAATGCCATAACTTGAGTTCTAGGAAGAATTAGAATGAGTTCTTGTAATTTTTGAAAATGGGAGGATCCAATCTACAACTTTCATGTTTGAAGAAATTTCATTTGAAACCTTTTTGATCAAGAAAGAGGAGGTTGAAGATCTTTCCCAAAATAGAAAGTTTACATTACAAGTCATTTCCATTTTTGGCAAGTTTTGGCTTTGTTCATTTTTCTTCAACTTTGTGAACTTCCAAGCATTCCAATGATCAAATAAAGACCATATGACTTCAACTTGATGATGATGACCCATTGGTTGTTGGGGGCCTCAGATGCCCAGAATCTGACTTTTCTTGCTTAGGACGTTACCACTTGATCAGATGACTTCCACATTGAACGTTTCCAAGAAATTTGATACACAAGCTCCTTATAACATATATGGACCAATAGCAACAATAATGACTACAAATTTTGGGTGTAAGGCCTTCAAAACCAAAACCCTAATTTTAGATCATTTGTGTAGGAGCATCAGCTTAGCTTTAATACCTCTGCAATGCTTTGTCATTTCTTGATTTCAATGGACCCATGGGGGCATAAGATGATCATAGACTACTCAAGAACCCTCTTGGAATGCTTTAAGACCTTGGAGATTGCTCAGATTACTTCTTGGATTGCTCAGATCACAAACCCTAGATGCAGTTATGCAGTGAAATAAAACTACGCATTGTAAGATAGTATGCTTATGAAATGCAATATGAAGGATCACAAGCCAAGGTGTGAGAAAGAGAGAGGGCAAATTTGGGGTGTTTACAGCCCCATAGATGACTTCCCGCTGCCACATATCGACATGCTAGTCGACAATACTGCCCAATTCTCTGTGTTTTTGTTCATGGATGGTTTTTCAGGCTATAATCAAATCAAGATGTCGCCAGATGACATGGAGAAAACAAATTTTATTACCCCATAGGGAACCTTCTGTTACAAGGTCATGCCGTTTGGTTTGAAAAATGTTGGGGCAACGTACCAACATGCAATGGTGACTCTATTCCACGACATGATTCATCACGAGATTGAGGTCTACGTTGATGACATGATTGCGAAGTCACAAACAGAAAAGGAACATCTGGTCAACTTAGCCAAGATATTTGATAGGCTTCGGAAGTTTAAACTAAGATTGAACCCAAACAAGTGCACATTCGGGGTGCGTTCCGGAAAGCTGATGGGCTTTATTGTCAGTGAAAGGGGGATCGAGGTCGACCCTGCAAAAGTATAAGCAATTCAGGAGATGGCTGAGCCAAGAACAGAGAAAGAAGTATATGGTTTTTTAGGGAGGTTGAACTACATTGCACGGTTCATATCTCACCTAACAGCCACATGCGAACCTATTTTCAAACTTCTGTGGAAGAATCAGTCCATCGCATGGAATGATGACTGCCAACAAGCTTTCAATAGAATCAAGGAGTATCCGCAAGAACCTCTAATTCTCATGGCTTTAGTTCCAAGGAGACCTCTAATCATGTACCTCACGGTGCTCTAAAGATCAATGGGTTGTGTGTTGGGTCAGCAGGACGAGTCTGGTTGAAAAGAGCATGCAATTTATTACCTTAGCAAAAAGTTTACCGACTTTGAGTCTCGCTACTCACCACTCGAGAAAACTTGTTGCGCTTTGGCATGGGCTGATCGTCGACTAAGACAGTACATGTTGACTCATACCACTCTGTTGATCTCCAAAATGGACCCCATAAAATACATATTTGAAAATCCAACTCTAACCGGAAGAGTAACCCAATGGCAAATGATTCTGACAGAATATGATATCCAGTACACTTCACAAAAAGCAATCAAAGGAAATGTATTATCGAATTATCTGGCCCAACAGGGGAAAGTCGAAAGACTGCGAAGAACCACTCCTGGAGGAGGGGCCAAATCCCGAATCCAAATGGAGTCTGATTTTTGACGGAGCCGTTAACATGAATGGAAGCGGAGGTTGTGTCGTTATTATCTCGCCAGAAGGGATCCATATTCCCTTCACTTCCTGGATGACATTCGAGTGCACTAACAATGAAGCAGAGTATGAAGCCTACATAATGGGGATCGAGGAAGCAATTGGTTTGAGAATCAAGAACCTCAAAATGTTCGGTGATTCGGCTTTGGTTATCAACCAAGTTAATGGAAAATGGCTGGTTCATCAACCTCATATGATTCCTTACATGAACTATACCAGAAGGTTGTTGACTTTTTTCATGAAGGTCAAGCTGAAATACATACCTCAGGACGAGAATCAATTTGCTGATGCCTTGGCGACCTTATCTTCCATGATCAAGGTTCATCAAGAGAATTATGTGCCTATAATCGACGTGCCTCTTCTTGAAAGACTGACATATATGTGTGTGGTTGACGGTGTTAATGATGACAAACCCTGGTATTACAACATCAAGCAATTTCTGAAGTCTCAGGAATATCCGGCAGGGCCATAAAGCAAAGACAAGAAGACCCTTAGGAGGTTGGCAGGCGGGTTCTTCTTAAACCAAGATGATGTGCTCTATAAACAGAACTTCAACATGGTCCTACTCAGATGTGTGGATAGACACGAAGCGGACATGTTGATGCAAGAAGTGCATGAAGGCTCCTTCGGTACCCATGCTGGAGGACATGCTATTGCAAAGAAACTATTGAGGTCAGGGTATTATTAGATCACCATGGAATCCGATTGCTGTAAATACTCCCGCAAGTTCCAAATTTATGCTGACAAGGTTCATGTACCTCCCAGTCTATTGAGCATCATGTCTTCACCTTGGCCCTTCACCATGCGGGGCATTGATATGATTGGGAAGATTGAGCCAACCGCTTCCAACGGTCACCGTTTCATCCTGGTTGCAATATACTACTTCACAAACTGGGTCAAAGCGACATCCTATGCTAATGTCACAAGACAAGTGGTAGCCAGTTTCATCAAAAGGGATATCATAATGCCGATACGGAATTCCCGAAAGAATCATTACTGATAATGGTTCTAATCTCAAAAATAAGATGATGGCAAACTTGTGTCGAGATTTCAAGATCGAGCATCACAACTCTTCGCCGTATTGCCAAAAGATGAATGGCGTCGTCGAGGCGGACAACAAGAACATAAAGAAGATTATTCAGAAGATAGTGGTGACGTACAAAGACTGGCACAAAATGCTACCATTCGCACTGCATGGGTACCAGACATCTGTGTGCACTTCGATAGGGGAAACCCCATTCTCGCTTGTGTACGGTATGGAGGCAGTCCTACCGGTTGAAGTCGAGATCCCCTTGTTGAGATTAATGATGGATTTCAAGCTTGATGAAGCTGATTGGCTCCAGTCCAGGTACAACCAGTTGAGCCTCATTGAAGAGAAACGCCAAGCAGCTGTATGCCATGGACAGTTGTATCAGAGGCGAATGAAATGGGCTTTCGACCAAAAGGTACGACTTCAACGTTGCATACCCAGCGACTTAGTGCAGAACAAGATCCTTCCTCCTCTAACAGATTATAGGGGAAAATGGAAACCCAACTATAAAGGTCCATTCGTGGTTAAGTAGGTCTTCTCAGGCGGAGCCTTGATGTAAACAACCATGGATGGCGAAGACTTCCAATCCCCTGTCAACTTAGACGTAGTGAAAAAGTACTTCGCATAAAAAGACCCGTTGGACAAAAATAAAATAAAAGTCCAGGAAAAAAGGGGCATCCCGGCGAGCTAAGAACAGAATAAAAAGCTCGGGCAAAAAATAGGGAAATACTTGAAAAAAATGTACACCCGCTAAGCTGAAAAGCCACATTGGACAACTTAGGCAAAAAAGGGTATCCTGGTGGATTGAAAACCCGAAAGGGCGGTCCATGCAAAAAAGGGAATAAGAGAATAACTGCGATCTGGGTAATCCGTACCACGTCATCGTTTCAGTAAACCTGGAAATATTAGAAGGGTAGGAATTAGTCCAATCTTCTTCTTCGAAAAGCGAAGGCAAGAACGAAAAACTTGAAGACATACTGGTCATAGCAGAACTAAAACTCATCAGAATGCCTCACATTGCCATTAGGATAGGTTCTTTTTCTCAATTTATGGTGATCTTTCCAGGTGATTGCTTCCTGATGTAAATTTTCGCTTATTCAGAGGCTCATCAATAAAAGAATGTCCAGTCAAAAAGCTTTATCCTTGTTTCATTTTTACTTGCCTTGTTTACAAAAATGTCCTGAATTTTTTATAAAAGAACATTGCATTTAAACTCGGTGGCTTCATAAGTGACATGTGAAGGGAAACATTTAAAATCACTTTGAATGTTAAGTGACTAGGATGGTAATTCAGACCATGAACCCGTGGCATGCAGGCCAAACTAAACCTCCATTTTGTAGGAGCTATCAATTGTGTACATGAAGGTACAGGTGTTCCTCGCAAAGCCATTGCTCAGCACAGAACATCGAGAATGTCTTTCCTCAGCGGATCCTCGATCAAGATTCCTCAGCAAGTCTCATCAAGAATTCCCTTCTCCAACAAAGCAGCAGAGAAGGGCACTTCCCGAACAGAAGGATATCATTGTCTCTCATCCCCAGCGTGACACGTCTTATCTCCTAGAAAGAGGTGATCAAAACCCTTATTTCCAGCTGAAAATATCCCCAGCAGAGTTCTCTGTTATCCCCAGTAGAGTCAAAAATTGAACCTTCCTTCACGGAGTAATAGAAGGATGATGACTTCCTCAAGCAGAGAGTTTCCTTCAACGAAGGAGAATTCCCCACTAGAGTCTTCGCTATCCCAACAATGATGGAAGATTCATTAGTCCCTAGAGGGGTGAAAATACATAAGAGCCCGGGAGTTCTCTTCCTTGCCCAGCAGTGTTCGCAATTTTCTCCAACGAAGTTGCCAAATAAAGTCCAATCATCATTGGCATCTATTCCCCAAGCAGAGTGTCTCCCCCAGCAAGAAAGGCTTTACATTTCTTATCCCCATCAGAAAGGTGATACTTAGCATCCTCAGCAGAGTTAAAGCGGAATCTTCCCCAGCTGAGTCAGAACAGGCAGTGTTCCCAGTAGGACTTCAAGATCAGTTGAGTAGTCCCTTTTCCCAAGCGGAGGCTTCATTCCCAACAAGCGGCCGAATGCATCTTTCTCCCCCACAGAGTCAGAATTGTCAGAATTCTCTCCCCAGCTAGGTCTTGGGTGATCATTCCCCAGCAAAGTTGGAAGTTTTTCACTCCCCCGCAGAGTCATGTGATTGGGATTCAACCCAATGATGAAATATTCCCCAAGAGGTCGTCAATTTATTTTTGGTATACGTGACAGATCAAAGCAACACATGCCCAGATGTAGTTTTGTTCTCATCCCTCCCCAGCAAGATTCAGGATATGGTTATCTTGTTTCCTCAGCACAATGTCGCCCAGGATGTTGTTATCCCTGACAGATGGTTATCTCTGGTCAGAGTGTCGAGATTTATTTCGTGTTTGTTTTATTCCCCAACCAGCGATGGTTATTAACAGGAAGTGGTTATCTCATTTCCTCAGCATAATATCTCCCAAGATGTTTGCATCCCCAACGGAGTTCTAGTAAGAATTCTCCCCAGCAAGAGTATATCTTTGTCCAGCCCAGTTGATAAATCTTTGAAGAAGTATGGATTCTAAGTCGGAGTCAAGACAACATACAAATTCTATTTAGGATCAATACAGCGTGTTGTTACACGGATTCTGGCAGCAATCCAGCCCAGTGGATCCTTTACTTGAAATAACATATATTCTTGTTAGAATGGTTATTCCATATTCAAAATCAAGACAATGTGTAGTTACGCGAATTTTGAAGGTCAGAGTCAAGACAGTTTGTTGTTACACGGATTCTGGCAGCAATCCAGCCCATTGGATCTTTGGGAAATACATATCCACTTGTTAGAATTATGATTTCATAGACCAAAGTCCAGACAGTGTATTGTTATATGGATTTTGAAGCAAAATCAAGACAACGTGTTGTTACACGGATTTTGAAGCTCGGAGTCAAGACAACGTGTAGTTACACGGATTCTGAAAGAGGGTCAAGATAGTGAATGCCTAGTTACAGATCCTGACAGTGGGTTATTTTGTCGAAATAGTGCAGAGAATCAAGATAGTGCATTGTTACACGGATTTTCGTAATTGCACAATTGTTATTGTATGCCTTTAGGTTATACAAAGAGAATCAAGATAGTGTATTGTTATACAGATTCTAATCAATATCAAGACAGTGTATTTGTTAATACGGATCTTGAAGTTGTACACGTCTATCCCACAGACTGGAGTGTACCAAGTCCATCGTTGTTATGGCAAGCTAGTAGTCTCTTGGTTCCACAAAAGACACTTTCTCATTTCGAGTCCATCATCGTTTTGGCAATCCAGTAGTCTCCTGGTTCCACAAAAGACAGGTTCTCGTTTTCAGCGGTTACTTTTGGTTTCTCGCATCATCAGACAATTATTTTCTTTGGTCGGGTTTATTTCCCTATTTTTTCCAACAGAATGCAAATTTCAAGGTCTTTTGGGTATTCAACGACAATTCATCTTGAACGGATGACCACCGATGCTTTCGTCCTTTTCAATTAACAAATGTTTGAATAGGGGCAGTTGTAACACCCCACAATTTTCCCTCTCTTTTTCATACCATTTTTCATATCATAAGCATAACATGTAGATAACATACTCTAGCATTTGGCATAGAGAAATGAAGCATAAACATTCATGATCACAAGCATAAGGCATATGATCAGTTATCCAACAATTCTATCTGCAAAGTTAATAAAAGCCAAGTGATTCTGCAAGGAGCTCAATGCCATCCATGAAGCCCTAGAAGGGATTAAAATCAAAATCAACTCAAAATGGACGGTGCAGATGTATTCCTGGAGTTTCCCACAAGAAAAAGGAAAATTCAGTTTTTTGGTCCGTTAACTGGTTAACCAATACCGTTAACCGGTTAACGCGTGCGGAGATTGAATAAAAAGATTCCAAAATTAGTTGGTTTCCCATTTTCCATCCATTTTTCCCTTTATTTTCCCACTTTGCCTCACAATATACTTACACTTCACTCCCACTCCATTTTTCCCTTGGAATTTTCCACCACATTCTAGACTCTTCTAGCATATTCCAAGGAATATTCTAGAAACCCTAACTAACTTCAACTAACTACAACCCTAACTCCAAGCCTCATTTCCCAAGCCTAATGCCTAAGCTAGCTCTATGCCTAAGCTTCAATCCAAGCCTAACCTCTATATAAATCCATTTCACTCCAAACCTCACAAAAAACCTTCATTTTTCACAATTTCAATTTAATTTCACTTCATCCCTCTCATTTTCTCTCAACTTTTCCTCCATTTCCAAATTCACCAAATCTTCTCCATAGAAGTTCTTCAAGTTTTTCATTGAAACTTGAAGAACTTGAAGCTAAACATTCATCAATAATCAAATTTGGAGCTTATTGAAGAAGTGTTGCTATTCTTTGGATTGATTTTGGCTTCTTGGAAGTGATTGTGCAAGTGTTCATCAAGATCGGTATCAAATCGCATTTATTTTGCGCATTCGTGGAAGCATTCGCGGATCTCCGATTTTCTTCTTCATTCACGTTTCGATCTACACCACAACACTCACCAAAGAAATCCTCCGCTTTGTAGGTTGGTAATTCGAAACCGCTTCGCATTAAATTTATTCTCTTCATCTCACCATATGGCATTCTTCGATTGATTATCGTTTGATTTTGTTTTGATCATTTTGGTCGCGTTTTGATTATTTTGATTGTTAGGGGCTAGAATTGTAGCTTGTTCTAGGTGCTAATAGGTGCTAGGAAGCCATGTTTGAGTAGAAAATTCATGTTAACATGTTCATGTTGTGTTAGGAGTTGTTAGAAGTAAGTTTGAGACCAAAAGTGCTTATTTCTTGACTTTTTTCAGCATTTTGTTCAGTTTTAACCGGTTAACCCCTGGGTTTAACCGGTTAACACGTGTTTTTCAAAATTGAAAGTGCTATTTTTAGGTCTGTTAACCGGTTATCCTATAGCTTTAACCGGTTATCCTATAGCGTTAACCGGTTAACGCTGTTTGATTTTAAGAATTTTGTTTGCCTCATTGCATGTTTGCATCTCATTGTCCCTTTTATCTTCATGTATGATTAGGTAATGATTTTAGAGAATTCTTAGGACTGTTTTAGGTGTTCGATTCCATCGTTTCGAGTCGTTTCGACATTCGTTTCGTTACTTTCTTCAAGTTTTGTGCCTACTTGTTCATTAGTGCGTGAAATGATTTGTGCATGTTGTTGCTATGCTTAAAATCATTGTTTAGCATGTAAACAAATGTTTCATATTCTATTTTGCATCATCTTTGTGATACATGCATGCTTCTAAATTGTTTGAGTGCTTCAAATGCCATGCCATGATTCACTTGAAAACACATGATCACATGTATGCACACTCTTGCATTTTGTTTGCATCTTTGATCACAATTCTTTGATATCAATTCTGATTTTTGTATCAATGCATGTTTAATAGTCAATCCTTGTTGATACATGTTCCTCAATCCATGCTTATATGCTTATTTGCCAATTCTTGAAAATGCATAATTGTTGTTTTGTTGCTTTTTTTGTGTATTCTTTCATAAGCATTCACTAGAAATAATCATGTTCATTTAATCATGCATTTTGATTCCATTTGATCATGCTTTGTAATATTTTTGCATTATTTTCCATTCACTTTGTGCATAAATGAAAAACATCCGAATTTGTCTTGCATTTCATAGCTATATTTTGATGCAATAGCTGTAAAATGTATGTTGTTTGTGTTGTGTTCACACTTTTTACACCTGTTTTGCATGCTGATTGTTAGCTGTAATAGGATGTTTGCATCTTGCCTTGCATTTAATTGTTGTTTGTGCTATATGAGCTGTAATAGCTGCTAGATTTTTGCTTTGCGTATTTTTAGGTCCCTTAGACTTAAGATTAAGTCTAGATTAGGTCCTAGTTGAATTAGGATTTGTTTGGTACTTGTTTACCTTATTCCTTTTATCATGTTTATCATACTAACCTTTGTTTTGTAGGGAGGTAAAGGTAAGTTCACACAACTTTATCCTTTTAATTCCTTTATGCTTTCAAAGTGTCTTTGATTTAACATTTTTTGTACTTAGTTTACACAACTTCATGATAATCCCCTTAGAACCAACTTAGCTTCATTAGGAAGTAAGTTGTATTATATTTCCCTCTTTCTTTTCCCTTTCACATTAGGATTAGAAAACCACACTAACCTAGGTTCATCCATGCATGACAAGACTAGGATTTTAGTCTTTCTGTTAGACTTTTGCCTTTGGTTCGTTTTGCTTTCTTTCTCATCTAAAAGAAAAGTAAAAAAAACTCCTAATAAAGGTTGATCTTTTCGTATGACACGAGACTTTGTCGTGGGTTACTTATACACGTCCTATTTCGGGGCGAGGTGTAAGGCATCTACCACAATGAACAAGTCTTAGTATGAGAATGTTCGCAAACAATAATCTCAAAAAACACTTCTCTAAAAGACAGTAAAAAAACAACACTTGTCTTTTCCTTCGGTAATTCTTTCCTCACCTCACTCACTCTCAACGCGAACTGGCGACAACTTGTCTTATTTGCAAGACGATAACGCACTTGTACCAGACGAGCCTGCAACGCCTGAGCATAGACATATGCAGTTCAACTCTAAATAACACATAAATAGTTCATGCCTTAGTTAGGAGAACTACGTCGACTCTGATCCTCATATTCTCGATGAGGTACGTAGGCAGCGGGGTAGGTCCCGTTCAAGCACATTCTTTATTTTCCCTACATTTTCCCTTGTCGTTCTCTTTTTCCAGTTCCTTTTCTCACTTCCATTCCAGTTAGCAGTTTTGGTCAGCAGCATCTTATTTCTCACCCTTTGATACAGACAAACAAGCATGGATCCCGTCGGGTACGGCGGACGATCTGGGTGCTAATACTTTCCCAGGTCGTAACCGACTCCCGAACCAAGATCTTTGGTTCGCAAGACCTCGTCCTTTCCTTTTTTTCTCAGGTTTGTGCAACATTACCTTTCCCATTCCTTCGGAATAAAGATGCCTGGATGGAGACTCTACCTTTTCCGTGCCACTTTCGCGTTTGTACTAGGATGAAAATCCCGGGAGCGACATCAAGGTCTTTTGTGTCCCAATTTCGGAGTTCAATAATAAATGAGAAATCTGGAGGCTCTTTGGGATTCTGACTATTGAGAAGACACAATCACACAAAACTCAGATATGATGGCTTGGATGAAACTATGCTCGGAACAGGTGTCAGTGCAAGAGACAACAAAAATCAGAAATTTAAGTAAAATAACTTAACATAGAGAAATCTCAAAATAAGAGAGGATTCTCCCTGAAGGGTTACAAGTCTTACAACAATGAAAAATCAGAAAGAGTACATTAAAGATTCCCACAACAAGCCTGTGGGTAATCAAGTACATCAGAAAAAACTCAAGCCCAACGAAACTCTATGTCCTTCATTCTCCAACTGAACTTCTTGACGGCTTCAAACAATTGGGCAACATCTGGGTGTCCTGGGTCTTCAATCAATCTCTGGATAAGAAGGTCTCTTTGATCAAAGGACGCGTGCAGCTCACTGATTTGTTGAAGGAACACTTCTTTATTCGCCCTACTAGAACATGGCTCTGATATAGCCCTCTTGATTTCAGCCAAGATCTTGAGTTCCTCAATCTCCTTCTGAGCATCTTCCATCAACCTTTGACTCTGTTCTAGCCTTTGAATATATTACCTACGATGTTTGTGGGCCTTCTGAAGCTCTTCATTCTGACTTTCCACTTGGACTTGCAGACCTTCGATCTTCAACTTGTATTCTTTCTCTATCTCTTTTTGTTGCTTCTGATTAGCCTCCCACTGTTCTTGCCAAAGAGTGATGGCTTCATTAGCCTCAGCTAATGACTTGTTAATCCTTCACCTCTCTCTATCTTTTATAATCTCAGCTAAACCCGTCTTCTTGAAATAAAGCTCTCTATCTTCGAACTCCTTCTGTTTGGACTTCACCATCTTCTCAGCACCCTGAACCTTTACTTCCAGTCCCTGATTCAGGTGCACCATCTTTTGATAAGAAATATGGACCTTAGTGTTCTCTACACTGAGCTGATTCACCAAAGCTTCCAACTGTAGAAACTCTTCAAAAGATATAGTGATCTTTGGTTCAACCACTGAATGAGGAGCCTGAGAAGAGAAAGGAAAGAGAGTAATCTGAGCTCTCTTCTTCAACCACACATCATATTTAGGAAACGTTTGGTTGTTGCTCTTACCAAAGCATGATATCCCTTTCTTCTGGATAAGCTTCCAAGAGCCAACAACTTTCCTCACTAGCAGGAGATTATCTTTCAAAACGAAGTACAAAGTCTTGGTCAACTCCAGCTTCTCAGGAATGTCTTTTAAAGCATACCCTAATTTCCTTCTTAGAAGAATCAGGTTATAATTGATTCCCCCAGTTACTCCTAAGAGTGGAACATTCGGGTAACTCCCACAGCTAGTAATGAAATTTTTCCCTTTCAACCTCATGATGATCTAATTAATATCCTTAGCAGATAAACCACTCAACCTTTGGGACCAAATCACATTAGAATTAGTAAAGGCTTTAATACTCGGAAAATGTCTCATAAACCACCGGTGAAACAAAGGAGCACAACATCGTACTAAACCCCCTGTTTCTTCTCATTTTTGTAATGTACCAAACAATAAAGATCTCTCAAAAGAGTGGGCACTAGATTCTTTAGCACAAAGAGGTGAATGGAATTCATATCCACAAACTTGTCGATGTCAGCAAACAGAATAATCCCATAAATGGATAGAGCCAGAATAACACAAATAGAATCCCACTAGGCACTAGCAGCAATTTCCTCAGCCTTCTTCATCAGGAACTCCAGAGAGAAACCAGATACACCTCCTTTCGTGGTACTCAGATTAGCAGTTACCACATACGTGCTCAAATAAATAGCCTTAGCAATATCAACATGAGTAGGCCTAGGCATCTCAGAGTTGAAGGGAATCTGATCCTGAAGAGGAAAATTTAAAATCAAAGCATACTCCTTTAACAACGGGCCTAGCTAGAAGCCATGAAACATGAAGCACCTAAGCTGATGATTATATTAGTGTAACAAAGTATAAATAGCATTCTTCTCAGAATCATCTAACTACACCACCACAGTCAGAATACCCCCATGGACCTTTCGGAAATCCTCAACATTACCTGGAGTAATCAGAGCAATCATCTTATTCAGCTTGTCAATCTTGGTATCAAAGAACTTGTAGTGACCATTCTTCTTCCTTGACTCTTCCATCTCTAGACAAGAACTCTGATCAGAATTGGGAACAATATGTAAACCATGAGAAGGAAAAACACAAATGATTAATGTTGTTAAGATGCAATGCAAGGCATGTGATCAGTGACATGTGTCTGATGTTGGTGTTGAACAACAAGCCAAGTGTCTGTATAGAGCCATAATAACAGTATCATCTTGTCGCTCCCGATAGATGGGACCGGCCCAAATAAAGGTACAGACGCGAACGATCGGCGAGAGGGACAATGAGAACACACAGCAGTGAACTCACTGGAGATGAATAGAGTCGCCAGCTAGGCATTTTTATCCCGGAGGAAAGGTAATGCTGCATAGACCTAGAAAGAGATGGATAAGACGGTTGCGAACCAGAGAGACTGAGAAAGGGGGTTGGTTACAACCTGGGAAGGTATTAGCACCCAGATTGTCCGTCGTACTCGACGGGATCCACGCTTAGAAGATTTGTGTTTAAAAGGGGTAGCGTTAGTGCAATCTGTGTATAAAATAGCTGGAAAAGATGTACAGGTGTCAGTGTAAAGGAAATGAAGTGTGATATATACAGTGTCAGTGTAAAGGCAAGAATAAGATGCTCAAGACCATGAGGCTAAGAGAATGATGCTGAAAGAGGGGGAATATACAGAGACTTTTGTTCGATAACCGTTAAGTTATGCCTACGTATCATCTCGTGCAATGAGGAAGTCAGAACACCGTAGTTCGACCCAAAGAGACTGAAAGGATGAATTGACTGGTGAACTGCTTACTTGTCTATGCTCAAGTGTATGACCTGTCTGGCTCAGGTGCTAACTGTCTTGCATTAGACGGAAGAAGCAAGTTCTCGTTTGTGAGTGAAGGTGATGAGAAAAGAATCCCGGAGGAGACGATTATTGTTTGTTTTGGAGTTTTCAGTCTTTTATTGCTTTTGAAAGTTTGTCATAAGTTAATGAGCTTAAGCCTAAACCAATGGGTTAGTAAACTCATCACATCTTCCCTCTGATTAGGGGTAATGAGAATACCTTAAGTGTGAAGTCAGGGTCTCACACTTAATTACCATGATGTAGGATTAAGATCATTAACCTACTTGTGATTATTTAGATGTTTTTGTTGTTTTTGTTTAGTGTTAAGTAATGAGGCTAAGCCATAATCAGGGATTAAACAGACTCATTACACCATCCTAATAGAAGGATAATAGATGAGAAAGTTTAAGCTGAGGAAAGCTCCTCAACTTAATCCATGATTAGGGATTAACTTCATGACAAAACAGAGCCTTTATTAAGTGGATTTTAGTTAATGATATGATGAAGAAGTGAGTTTTATGGTTTGTAAGACAACTTGAGGGGGACTTGTCCATTAACACTAGGGTTAGTCCTTCTTAACCAATTAAGGAAGAATTAGAACCCTAAAGCAAGGCCCAAGTTACAAGTTTGATGCCTTGGTGATTATTATGTGAATTGATTAGAGGATTTAAACACATTAAGGGTTTAACACTTAGGATTAAAGTTATACACTCCATCCTAATAGAAGGATGCAGGCATAAGCTTAATCACAAAGCCTTAAAGCCTTTAGGGTTTAGTCCCCGATTATGAGATGAGAAGAGAAGACTCAAAGAAAACTCAAAGGAAAGAGTCTAAGGGGGACTAAACAATCCTAAAATGTTATCATGCTTGGAAGTCCTAGGGTTTGTGAGGCTTAAGAGGAGAAATCTTCAAGGAAGCCACCAAGGAGAAGCAAGATAGAAAAAGGATAAGATGAGAAGAGAAAAGAAGGAAGAGAGGCACAAGTGAGCAAGCTCACTCAAAGACAAGTAAAAATGCAGCAAGGATGTAAAGTGACAAGATGAGAAGAGGTAGGAGGTGAAGGCAAATTCACCTCCCAAACAAACTTACCATTAACCTGAAAAGTAGGTACAAGATGCATAAAGGAAGAAATGAGATGGAACAATGCATATGGATGGGCAAAGGCCAAAGTCAAAATCATACACATGATGCAAATGATGTAAAGGGATGATGCAAACACATGTCAAGAGTTGTGGATGATCATACAAGGATGAGGATGCAAATGAAGCATGCTTTGAACCATGAAAGTTCATGAAAGTTTATGAAATGATATGAATGCATAACATGGCAAATGAAAGATGCAATGATCAAACATGATTCTAATATGTCTTAAGATGTCTAATGAATCAAATGGATGCACAAAATGCTACGGCAAGTCATGGTATGTAAGCAAATGCAAGTTGAATGCAAAAGGAAGCCAGAAGCAAACATCAAGATAAAAGATGAAAATGCATTCAAAAGAACCCTAAACCTATACAAATTCACTGCCCAAAGGAGGGGATCCAATTCTTAATTTTTTTTAAAAAGGTCACATTTTGCACTTAACTTCCAATGGTGGAAGTTATGTGTTATTTCTGGCTTTTTTCAAAATGGTCCTTTTTTGCACTTAACTTCCAATGGTGGAAGTTAAGTGTTTTTTCTGGCTTTTTTCAAAATGGTCCTTTTTTGCACTTAACTTCCAATGGTGGAAGTTAAGTGTTTTTTTCTGGCTTTTTTCAAAATGGTCCTTTTTTGCACTTAACTTCCAATGGTGGAAGTTAAGTTTTTTTTCTGGCTTTTTTTCAAAACGGTCCTTTTTTGCACTTAACTTCCAATGGTGGAAGTTAAGTGTTTTTTTCTGGCTTTTTTTCAAAATGGTCCTTTTTTGCACTTAACTTCCAATGGTGGAAATTAAGTGTTTTTTCTGGCTCTTTTCAAAATGGTCCTTTTTTGCACTTAACTTCCAATGGTGGAAGTTAAGTGTTTTTTCTGGCTTTTTTCAAAATGGTCCTTTTTTGCACTTAACTTCCAATGGTGGAAATTAAGTGTTTTTTCTGGCTCTTTTCAAAATGGTCCTTTTTTGTACTTAAACCACAAACATGAATCAATCACAAGCATGAATCAATCACAAGATCACATTTCCAATGTATCAACAACAAGATTCGAGCAAAATCAAGAACAACGCAAAAAAAACTTCAAAACAAGCACACACACTCATTTCTCAACCGTTTTCAGTATTTCAAAGCTTAACATGATGAGTGAAACAAAATCTATCATTCTATAACAAGAGATTACATTTCTATAAAAAATGTTCTTGATGATACCTGAACTGGAGCTTTGAACTGTGGAACTTTCTGGCCTCAAACTTGGTGCAATCCCTCTCCTTTGAACACCTTGATGATGAAATGAAGCTTGGATAGCTTTGAGAATGGTTGGTTATGACTGTTTTGCTCTGGTGTAGCAGAAATGGAGGGCTTTTTGTGAGATGTTTCAAGCTGTTTCAGGGGGTGATTCTTGTTCTAAGGGTGATTTGTGACTTGTTGGTGGAAGAAAAAGTGGAGTTTCTTGGCTGTGTGAAGAAAAAAATCAGAGAAGGAGTTTTTGGGACAGAACTTGTGCAAGTTGGATTGTGTGTGTTTTCAGGCCTGTGTTTTCTATATCAAGATGGCTTGCTTTTTGGTTTGTATAAACAGATGGGATTGGTTCAGAAAGTTGATGTGGACTGATGTGATTGGTATGGCTCAAGTTGCCAAAATGTCAAGTAAGTTGTACTTGGGGGTAGGGGCCATGGCAGAGGAGATCTCTGTGTTTAGATTGCTTCAGCCAGCTTTAAGGAGGACCCTTGGATGGTTTGTGCAGGACTGCAACATTGGGATTGCAAGATAGCATGTGTTTTGCCAATTTCCAACTTTGTGCATCTTGTGATTTTTGGCCATGGACATGTGACATCTCTTGGGCAATATGCAGCAAAATGCACCATATAATTCTGCTATGACAGTTTGATATTGATTAGAGATTGAACAAAACCAAAGGAACCCTTCTTGCAAGTTTTCCCTCTTTGTGATTTTCATGAAAAATGGCTTATGATACTTGGACATCAAGGCATGAAAAATGAGAAATTTCTTGGACCAATCTGAATTTTAGGCATTGCATTGTGTTTGTATGAAGATTAGAAGTCACTTTGAAGTCATCTTTGGCCTTGGCATGAGGTTTTACAACTTTCCTTTTTGTGCAAAAAGTGAAATTTCAATGATTTTTCCCAACTTTGCAAAGCCATAACTTTTGATCCAAAACGAATTAGAAAAAGTTCTTGTACTTTTTGAAAAGGGAATGATCCAATCTACAACTTTCGTGACCAAAGTTTTCTCATTTGAAGCAGTTTTGAATCAATAAGAGGAGGTTGAAAAACTTTCCCAAAACAGCAAGTTTACATTATAAGTCACTTTCCAAGAAAGGCAACTTTGCAAATGTCTCGAAATTCTTCAATTTTGTGAACTTCTAACATCTTCTATGACCAAATAAAGATCATACACATTCAAAATGATGGAGAAACCCCTTTGGTTGGGTGATTGGGGGCCTCGGATGCCCTGATTTCGCATTGACTTGCTCAAGAAGTCACCTCTAGATCAGATGCCTTCCCCATGGAATTTCTTCATGAAACTTGATATGCATGATCCTCATAACATATAGAGACCAATGGAAACAAGAATGACCAAAAAAATTGGAGTTATGGGCTTCTTTTCAAAAATGTCCCTTTTTGCACTTAACTTCCAATGGTGGAAGTTAAGTGTTATTTGTGACCTTTTTCAAAAATGTCCCTTTTTGCACTTAACTTCCAATGGTGGAAGTTAAGTGTTATTTGTGCAGTCAAACCCGACTCTGCTTCCATGCCATTCTCAGTTCTTGTGACTTTTTGACATTTTTGACTTTGAGAGGATATAATATGATACTTGAACACACATAGACCCCTTGAAGTGATTGATGGCCTTTGGAGTGGCTCAAGAAGCCCTTGGATTGCTCAGATCACAAACCCTAGATGCAGGTGTTATGATTGAGTTTATGCATATGAAATGATCACAAGCCATGGTGTGAATGGGTGAGGGCAAATTTGGGGTGTTTACAGCTGCCCCTATTCAAACATGAGTTAGCTGTGCAGGATGTAAGCGACGGCTTGACAGGCAAACAAGATAACTTGTGGTTGAATACCAAAGACAGTCCAAAATTTGCACTCACAGAATGAAGAAGAAAAGGGATATAGATTGTAAAAGAAAATAAAGTATATTTGTAAAGTATGGGCGACGGAGGACGACCGTCGAACAGAGGACGACTGCTGGGTAAAAAGCAATGACGGGGACGGCCGACATGCTGGGACAAGTGCGGAAAATAAAGCAATGACGGGGACGGCCGACATGCTGGGATAAAAGAATTATGATGGGGACGGCCATCAAGATAAAGCTGTAAAATTCTCTGAGAATTAATGAAACATGACGGGGACGGCCATCAAGTTCATAAAGTGAAGTAACCAACGATGGGGACGGCCATCGGGCTAAAAAGAAAAGGGACCACGACGAGGACGGCCATCGGGTTAAAGAATAAATGAAATGACAGATGATGAGGTACGATCATCAAAGGTGAAGGACGATCACCTAGCAGGGGACGACTGCTCTGTTAGGGGTAAGATGGGGGACGGCCATCTAAGGTGGAGTGTAACACCCCAAATTTGCCCTCTTCATTTTAAGCATCATATCATATCATATTCATCATACCCATATCATTTCTTCAGCATCATACCATGGAAATATGAAGCATAACATTTTCATGACCTAACATTAGGCATATGACCATCTGTGGGAGGTTCTTGAAGCATCACATGCTTTGACAAGGGTCCCAATGGATTTGTTCAGGTCCTATGAGGGATCTACATTGCATTCACAAGTTCAAATTCGTTTACAAAAGCTCAGAAGGTTGGAAAATCATCAGGGAATTCAAGCTAGGGCAAGGCTCCTACACAATGATCCCAAGTTAGGGTGTGAGTTTCAGGCAGGGAAACTTTGTGACTTTAGCTATTTCATTTAGGCAAAGTCTCTCATATAACAAGAGGATCCTAAGTTTGAAATTTGGTGGGAAAATTCCTCAGAGAAGTCAGCTATTTCACCAGAAGTTCAAAGTACAACTTTTCTCTTGTATGAAGAAATCCTGATTAGGGTTTTGGGACAGATATTCATATCTCCTTAATTTTGACCATTTCTTATGGACAAAGGCTCTCATTTAGTCTGCATAGCTCATGTATGATGTTTGAGACAAAAATTCACTGAAGAAGTCAAGATTTGGTTCAATTGCTTAAGGGTGAAGCAGGAAAGTCAAATGTGCAGTCAGAAAAGTCAACAGGAAGTTTTCAGAGTTTTTTTAAATCAGGATTATCATTTTTTGAGGTCATATTATATCAAGGAATATTTCAGTTGATTTTAAATGTCAAAAATCGGGAGTATGCAAAAGGTTACTAAATTTGGAAATTTGGAGGTTTCCATTTTTAGAAATTATTTGTACTTAAACTTCAGGCTGTTATTTCATGTGCGAAAAAGCTCCGAATGGTTTTCCGGTAAACACGAAAGTTGAAGAGCACGATTTTCCCTCTCCGAAAAGTCGTAGAACACCTTCATAACCTTTTTAGAACTCAAGATTTGTTTTTTTTGAAGTTTGATGTATTTTTTAGGGGTTCATGGTGTACACTTGGCAATTTGTAATTGGTCCCTACTATTTGTATCCCATTTTTTAGGGTGTCACATTTTTTATGTCATGTAGGAACTTATTTTAATAAGTCACTTTTGTTATTCATGTGGTCAAATAGGTATGCATCACCTTTTATGTGATTTTACTCAAAGATAGTGTGAAAAGGAAGTAGTACAGGTGAGTGGGAGGAGGCGGCACATTGCATGTTGGGTCTTGTAGTTTGTTTTTGTTTTTTCACTCCCCTCCCCAAATCATGTTTTCCTTGGTCCACTCATATTCACACTCCTCACGTACCACCACTTTTTCTTTCTCTCCACTCATTTTCACATTTTTCTTTTCTCACTCTCCCACCTCACTTTCTCACGCGCTCCAGCACACTGCTTGTGCTGCTTTCCATTCACCCTTTCTCTCATTCCTCTCTCCTATACCTCACACTTATCCCCACTCTCTCACGCACTCTCTCACCTTTCCTGCTTTCCACTTTTTCCCACTCTCCTTTCTCACCCCACACGCATTTCGCCAGCTCAACACTCCCTCACATTTTTGTTTTCTCTTTCCACTCACCTCACGTTTTTGGGCTTGGGAGGCACTAAAAAATTCCCTGGCCAGCTCACGCACCTATTACACACTTCATGCCACTCACAATTACACTCTAGAGGCACGCATTTTTTCCTCCCGCATCAACAACCCTCACACCGTCAAGCATTTCTGCTCATATTATCACTCACATACCTCACTAAGAACCACATTTTTCATCACTGAAAATCGCAACAAATTGATGGCGAGGCAAATAGATTCACCCTCAATAGAGAGCAGCCCTCACGATTTCTGAAGGGAGAGACTGACTTTGTTTCACAGCCTTGTTCTTCATCACTCTCAACGCAACTTCTTTTTCTGATGCTCTGAAAGTCAACCCGAAAGAACTCTCTGTCTTCTCACCCCAAAGAGCTGCGTCATGGCATGGTATGGATTGAAACTTTGTTGAGCTGTTGCTAGAGCACCGAGCCTTTATTTGGCTCGAAGGAGGTTTAGAGAAGCTCGAAGAAGCTAGCACGAGATCGGGTTTTCTTCAAGTCCTCATTAAAGTTTCATATCAGGTTTGGATTCTTAACTGTACTTGGTTGTGGCTGTGCACCATTGATGTTGGTTTCGTTTGATTTTGCTTAATATGAGTGTTGTAACTGAGCTGAGGTTTTTAGATGCACTGAATCTTGTTCCTTCAGTTTGGAGGCATATGCTTGTTCTGTTTGTTTCTCCCTGCACAGTGCGTTTTATTGAGTGTTGTTGGTAGATTTGTGATCCTCATGGACTAAGCTTCAAGTCGATGTGCATTTCGCGAGTTTCTGAATTTTTTTTCGCGGCGACGAACGAAACGTGTGTGATGGTGTTGCTTTAGCGCGATATCTTTGTGTGTTTAAGCCTTTGTTTTGTTTCTTTTTCACGCTAGTGGTGTTGTCCTCATTTTGTAGATCATTTTCAGTTCTTACATTTTTGAATTTCGTTTAAAATTGACAAAGTTATGCTGAGATGAATTTGGGATGCAAAGTTGTTGTTATGAGCTATCCATGGCAGCTGTTAGTCTGCTGCGTTTTCTTGCATGAACATGGAGGAGGATGGTGACGTGTCATCACGCGGTTGGCCCGAGTGTTACTTCTTTTATTGTTTTCTTATTTTATTTTTCTTCTTCATTTAAATGATAATGGGCCGATTGATATGGGGTAATACATAATATTTTGTTCACTTTGTTTATTTATTTTTTGTGCTTGGAATAAAGTAAGCTGAGTATTAGCTAGTAGATGTGAGAGCTCGCTTGGGCCTTGGGGCCATCCGCTAATTGCACCCCTCCCCGGGCCCATTTCCTTGTTATCTGTTTGTTTCTTTTCTACATACACCACCTTCATTCCTTTTTTTTATTTTTATTTCCTTTTAGTTTCTTTTATTAATCAGTTTCATTTTAATTCAAATAAAATAGTTATAGTCCTCTAAAAATTCCCAAAAAAATCATAGATGTTCCTTGGTGTCTCTAAAATTTTGTCATATTTTTATTTTATTTTTTTTCATGGATTAGCGTGCCAGAATTAATTCATCTTTGCACATAGCTTCTTTTGATCCCGTTCTTGACTAGTCTGTTTTGTGTATTTTCTGTAGACTTCAATATTTGGAGTTTTGATCCCATTCTTTTTGCATTGTGTTCCTAAGATCATCTAGTTGTCATGTGATTTTTCTCAGATTTTTTAGAAATTTATTTCTTAAGTTTTGGTTTGATTTCTTGTGATGTAAGTTTTTTGTCCTAGCTTGTGTTTATGCATCTATTTGACCTAGTTCCTTTCTGAATTTTTGCAAATCCTTTTGGCAAGTTAATATAGTGTGTTTTAAGATCATTTGGTTCCATTTGTAGAATTTTTAGGTGGCTGGTTGATTATTTGTGAATTTTTGTTCCCATCTTGTCCCTTTTTGCTTCTTTTGATTCATTAGATCTCCTATAGGCTTAGAAGGGCACTTGTGCCAACTTCTTCTTCTCATTTGGGGTTTCTTTAGGGTATGAATATCTTCCTGACCTTGGGATAGGTCTTGGTTCTTCTGAATTTTTGGGGTTGCTTTATATTCAAGCTGTTTGTTTCTTTAAGTGTTTAATTTCCGTAGTTTGGTTCTGTTGATTCTATTGTGACACTGTTTGGTATTGTGTGACTTATCTCTTCACCTTGTTGGCCTCTTAGGCCACTCTTCATACCATTTTGATTCTGGCTGTGAACTGTGTGCTGGTATTCATTTGTGTGTATGCTAACCTTGCAGGAGCTATGGTAAGTGTGAGATGTGGGAATTGAGTTCCACATCTCCAATTCTCATCTCTTCCTCTTTTGTTTATTTGAACTAACCTTTTTTTTGTTGGGCCTAGGCCTTTCTCATCCCTTCTTCTATCTTATTCTTCCTTCTTCATTAGGGTAGAAACCTCACTAACCCTTAGGACTTCCATGCATGTGAATACTTAGGGTTATTTTAGTCCCCCTTTAGAATTTTTTTTCCTTTGAGATCCTTTTGTTTCTTCTTCTCTTCTCATCTCAAAACTCTAAAAAATACTTTAATAAATGTGAAGTGATGTCTTGATCCATAGCCTTATCCCATGAGGTATGCTTGTAGTCTTCCCATCTTGGGATAGTACAAGTTTACTTTGTGATGCACAAGTCTGATCAAGGTATCTTATTCATAAAGAAAAGCATAAAAAACACTTCTTCATTGTAAATAATCAAAACACTTAATAAGTAAGCAAGTTAGTGAGCCTAAGCCCTAATCTTTGGTTTCAAGTTTTGGGGATCTTCTCCTTACTTGAGTGTGCTTGTTCTATTATTCCATCTTGGAATGTAGTGACAAGTGCACATTCCATGGTGAGAGCTTGAGTTCACTTCCTTGTGACACACTAATAAAAGCTTCTAAAAAAACACAAACAAACGATAAACGTCTTTCCTTCGGGAATTCTTTTCTCACCTCATTCGCTCCGTACGCGAACTTGCTCCTATTTGTCATCTTGCAAGACGGTTACGCACTCGTCGTCCGAGCCTGCAACACCTGAGCATTGACATAGGCAGTTCAAGCCTTTAATTCACAAGCAATTTTCTTTTCTACCCCTAGTTAGGGGAACTACGGCGACTCTGATCCTCATTATCCTGATGAGGTACGTAGGCAGCGGGGTAGGGCCCGTTCGAGCACAATCTTTATTTTCCCTACATTTCTCCTTTTGTTTTCTTATTTCAGTTCTTTTCCAGTTCCAGTTTCTTTTCATTTCTTAGCTGCAGTTTTCATACCCTCACCCTTTGAAATAGTTTCTTTTTGCAAGCGTGGATCCCGTCGGGTACGGCGGACGATCTGGGTGCTAATACCTTCCCAGGTCGTAACCGACTCCCGAACCCAGTCTCTTTGGTTCGCAGGACCTGTGTCCTTCCTCTTCTTTTCTTCTGGTTTGTGCAGCATTGCCATTCCCTTTCTTCGGGATAAAAATGCCTGGCTGGCGACTCTATTCTTTTTCCGCGCCACTTTCGCGTTTGTACCAGGATGGAAATCCGGGGAGCGACAGCTGGCGACTCTGCTGGGGACTGCACACCAGATGATTTCTGGTTCCCCTGTGAGTCTCTCCTAGCGCTTGTGTGTTGCCGTTTAATTGGGTGATGTTTGTTTGATGCGGCTTGTTGTATTATATTGCTGTTTGTTTACTGCTTTATTTACAGCTTTATTTACAGCTTTATTTACAGTTTTCAGTATTTATTTTCTGCATCATATATATCATACTGGACTGTCTGGACTGGTTTCCTTTGGTGGGATGGGAGTTACTGATTCTTGAGAGGTATGAGCCAAGTACCCGGCTCGAGTGCACCATAGGACTTAGAGTGGTTCCACTTTGGCCTCATGAGATCTTGTCATGGGGGTAGTAGTGAGTTCCACACCCAGGTTGCGATTGTCTTGGAAGTGTCTTGATTTGGGGATCTTCCTCTCTCATTACATAACCCTGACAGTTATGTGCAGCTGGGGACCGATCATTGAGAACCTTGTGGAAACAACCCTCTCCAGTGGTGACAGTGGCAGACCACATTTTGTGGCAAACCCATTCGCACCCGAGGGTCCACTGGGAACTCGCATAGGATGGCCTGGTTCTCTTATAAGAACTCAGTCAAAGCATCTGGTCGTATGACATTAGTACTGTATCCTACGGGCTGAATGTATTATTGTTTCTCGATTTCAGCGCTTGAAGCTGGGGACTTATAAGGGATGCTTGTTTTTCCCGGACTCAGCTGAGGCCTCCCTGCATAGTACATAATGCCTAACCGATTCCCTGATTTGGTCATGAGCCATTTCTCGGAGATGGTGACAGTATTATTGCTATGTGGCTTTGAGAGTCCGTGATGTCTGACCCGGAGCCTTTTACCCGCGAGATTGGGGGTGTTTACAGGTGTGCAGGAACCCACGACCTCAACATACACTCATTTGTTCAGTTATGATCTTTGGTCCTGTGATTATGATCTGTGGTTCTATTGACTCTATGGTTCCGAAGTTATGGTCCTGGAATTCTGGATTTCCTGATACTGTGATTCTGATATCTTCCATCAAAGGGTTGTGATTATCAGAGGGTGTGACTCAGTGAAATTTTGGGTTGGCCAGTTATTCAGAGGGGCCCTTGTCAGTGTTCCAGTTCAGATGGTCCCAGTTGGTCATATGCTTGCATTGCATTACATTTGCATCATTCTTTGCATTAACTGTTTATGTTTCTCATTTTTCAGGTCATTGCTCACATCTGTTCCCAGTTCTGGTATTTTTATCTCCATGGCAGAAATCAGAAGCGATCCGAGAAAAAAGAATGTGCATTATACCTTTCTTCAACCGGAAGTCAAAAGTGTTCAGAGGCTAGCAGGTCTGATGAACGATCAAGTCTTAGGAAATTTCAAGAAAAGATATGGCCAGATACTGAAGTTTGTGGACAAGCCTACTACAGACCAAAAGGACAGCTTGCATACCTTGTTGCAATTTTATGATCCCCTGTTGCGTTGTTTTATTCTTCCAGGTTACATCTTAGCTCCGACATTAGAAGAGATCTCCAGCATGCTGAGTATCCCGATCAGAGAGACATTGCCGTTCTACGGGTCAGAGGTTGTGCTCAGAGATGAAGACATAGCCAAGGTTTGTAGGTTGCCAGCTGCTTCAGTCAGAAAGGCTTTGCAAGAGAGTAAAGGCAGAGGTCTACCATGGAGTGTGCTTATTCCAGAGGCTGAGAAGTATGCTACAGAAGCTAAGTGGAATGACTTTGGGGCTTTGCTGGCATTGATGGTATATGGGTCTAGCTTGTTCCCCGGAGAGAAAGAGTTTGTCAGCTTAGAAGTGATCTCAATCTTCGCAAAAGGCAATCCAGTGCCTACTTTATTGGGTGACTTTTATTTTAGTGTCCATTACAGAAACGAGAAAGGTAGAGGTGGCCCAGTGGTCTGTTGTGCTCCTTTGTTTGCTGAATGGTTTGCCAGACAGTTGCCTAAGTCAGGTGCCTTCAAGGATATACGAGGCGAATGGAGATGGTCCAGAAGACTAATGGGACTGACTGAAGAAGACATTGCTTGGGGTTATGACAGGGATTTGCTAGGAAAAGAGGTGATGGTTAGTTGCGGAAGGTTTGCTGGAGTACCTTTGCTGGGAAGGAAAGGTGTCATCAGTTACTACCCGACATTAGCCAGAAGGCAGTTTGGCTACCCTTTGAAGGATCCTCCTCAGATGGAAATGTTTGCTGAATCTTTGTATTTTCCTGTTGATGGAAACAGAGAGCAAGTCCAACAAGCAGTTCAATCCTGGGATCACAGGAAAAGGAAAGGGAAGAAAGACTTCGGCCGAGTTGATCCCAAGGCATATCCACCATATGCTGAATGGTTGCAAAGGCATATCGAGGCAGTTCTCATGCCTTTTTCAGTCGAAGCTCCACTTTATCCCCGAGAGGTACCAGGTCCGAGCAGTACGGTTTCCTTGGAGGAGTACAAGAAGCTAGAAGCCCAGCTGCATGAGGTCAGAGTAGAGAATATTGAGATGGTAAGCTTATACCACCAGGCCAATAGAGCTAAGAAGGAAGTCGAAGACAAGCTGCAGAAGCTCCAAGCCTCGTTAGAAAACAAAGAGAAAGATTTTGCTGGAAGAGAAGCCCATTTCCACAGATTGGGTATGATGGAAGCTCGAAGAGAAGTTAAGCGCAAGGAGACCTTAAAGACTCTCAGGAGTGCTCGGCAGTCCATTGTTTGGTTGAAAGGCCAAAGGGATGAAGACCAAAAGAAATTCAAAGAGAAGGAAGAGTTCTTTGAAGTTCAGATGGCTTTTAAGAAAGAGGAAGTGGAACAAGCCCACGCCGTCCGGAGGGAGAAGACCCAACAGTTGGCCCAAAGTCAATTAGCTCTGGAGGAAGCCAGGAAAGAGATCGAAGAGCTCAAGCTGAGAGCAAGTGTCAAGAAAAGCAGGGCGGAGGTGGCAGAGCCGGGGTCCTTAGCTTAGTTTATTTTTTTCAGACTACCTACAGGCTTGTTGTAGGAGTCTTGCTTTTATTTCTTTTGTCTTTATGTACTGATTTGTAACCCTTCGGGGAATTTTCTTGGATATATTCTGACTTTTAGCCTATAGTGGTTTGTCCATACTCAGTATTAATGTGCAAGTTATCGTTTTGAATGTGCAAGACTCGTTTGTCTGGATACTGCTAATGTCTGAACACTTATCAAAGAGAAAGTTTGAAAGATAAAAAGTGATCGCCAAGATAGATGCCAGAACTGGGGCATGCCAAATGCTCAAAATTGGGAACATGAACAGTTACATTGCATTGCATATAACCTGTTTGTCTGTTTTGCAGGTGTCGCATCAATTACTAACGTGTTTTGTGTTTCAGGCACTATAGCTCCTCGAAAAGTTCGAGAACAACCAGCAGTGCACAGATACCCAACCAAGATTAACAGAGAGCGGGCCATGGATCAAATGCAGGCAGATTTGGCAGATCTAAGGCAGAGGATGGATAACTTCATGACATTAATGGCCGGCATGGGGCAGAATCAAGAGCGTCTGCGAGAGATGGTGGAGAATCAAAACAGAAACGCTGCTGCTGCTGCTAATGCTGATAATCATACCGGTGCGGGCGCACGTCAGGGTGGACCTCATGTTATACAACCAGGGGCGACCGTAGTCAATGACGGGTTGCATAACATTCATGTGGACCACCAGGATGACCAATTCACTTTGCTTGATGAAGCCGAGGGTCAAGGGGTAGAAATGAACAAGAGGTTTGAAGAGATGGCCGAGCAAATCAAGGCTATTCAGTCCCAGAGCTCTTTGGGATTCGATATAACAGACTTGGGCTTGGTTCCTGGAGTCAGGATTCCATATAAGTTCAAGGTTCCTACTTTCGAGAAGTATAACGGCACTGCTTGCCCAAAAACACATCTGCAATCATATGTTGGGAGAATTGCCGCTCATACAGACGATGAAAAATTATGGATGTATTACTTTCAGGACAGCTTGGTGGGAGCTTCCCTTGAGTGGTACATGAAGCTCAGCAGGGTCAATGTCAAGAGCTGGAAAGATCTTGCTGAAGCCTTTGTGAGGCAGTACCAGTATAACATGGACATGGCTCCGAATCGCACCCAGTTGCAACATATGGCTCAGACAGCAAAAGAAGGCTTTAAAGAATACGCCCAGAGGTGGCGTCAGTTAGCGGCCAGGGTACAGCCACCCCTGTTGGAGAATGAAATGGCCGATATGTTTATGGGTACCCTCCAGGGAGTATTTCTTGAAAGATTGGCGTCGAGTTCAGCTACAAAATTCAACGATATTGTCATTGCGGGAGAAAGGGTTGAAACACTGTTGAAAATGGGGAAGATACAAGACCCCGGTGCTAGTAGTTCAAATGGGGCGAGGAAAGCTTTTAGCGGACCTCCAAGAAGACGAGAAGGCGAGACCAATGCTGTATTTGGCCGAAGCCAGGGCCGTGGTTACAGAAGACCTTATGAACATATGGCTGCTGTCACCATTCCTGCAGCTCCCGTACAACAGATGCTACCTCCACAACAACAACAACAACAACAACAACCTAGAGCCAACTACCAGCAAAGGCCTTATCAGCCAAGGCAGGCTCGTCCTGCTAACAGGGTGATTGAAGCTATTCCAATGACATATGCTGCCTTGTTGCCAAGACTACTAGACTTGAACCTTATTCAATTAAGGACTTTGGCACCACCACCTCCTGGGGAGCTTCCAGCCGGTTATGATGCCAACGCGCGATGCGCTTTTCATTCAGGGGCACCCGGGCACTCAACCGAGAAGTGCAGGGCGCTACATCACAAAGTTCAAGATCTCGTGGATTCAAAGGCAATCAACTTTGCGCCACCACCGAATATCAACTCGAACCCTATACCTAATCATGGAGGGGCAAGAGTTAATGCTGTTGAGCGTGATGACAAGTTGAGTTTGGTACTGAGTATTGATGAGGTCAAGACGCCATTGAAGGTGGTGAAAGAGAGACTGTTGAAAGGTCAAGTATTTCCTGGTTGTTCTCTCGATTGTGAAGACTGTATAAGTGCTGTGAATGGCTGCGAGAAATTGAAGACGGGTTTGCAAGAGTTGATTGATGATGGATCTCTACAATTTAGCAAGATTAGTAATGAAAAGGCTGATGATGTGTCAACCATTACTATCTTCTACGATGAAGCTGACATGCCCGTCAGACAAGAGCCAATTACTATCTACGCTCCTCAGATTAATCCTGTGACTATAACTGTACCTGGGCCAGTGCCGTACACCGATGATAGGGCCATTCCGTGGCATTATGGTTCCGATGTCTATGTGGCGGGACAAAAGATGGAAAGTAGACCTGTTGCTGACCTGACTATTGAAAATGTGGGAGGTGTTGGGGGCTTTACTCGAAGTGGCCGTTTATTTGCTCCCCCTGCACTGAGGAAGGATCCTGAGGCCGAAACTTCGTCCAAAGACAAAGGAAAGCAGACTGCGAATGATGAATCAAATACTCCTGTGGCTGGGCAGGGGACGTTTGAAAAGGAGGTAGAGGAGTTCATGAAGATCATCAAAAGGAGTGACTACAAGGTGGTTGACCAACTGAATCAGACACCTTCAAAAATTTCTATCTTGTCACTGTTGATGTGCTCTCCCGCGCACCGAGAGGCCTTGCTGAAAGTACTTCAAATGGCTTATGTTCCTCAAGAGATCACTGTCAATCAACTCGAAGTTGTTGTTGGGAGTGTCAATGCTAGCCATGGCTTGGGCTTCACAGACAGAGACCTCACTTCGGAGGGAAGAAATCACAATAAAGCACTGCACATCACGATGGAATGCAAGGGCGCTGTGCTGTCTCATGTCCTTGTAGACACAGGCTCTTCTTTGAATGTGCTCCCGAAGAAGGCGTTAATGAAGCTTAACATCGATGGGATTGTCCTGACGCCGAGTGATCTGGTGGTTAAAGCTTTCGATGGTTCAAGGAGATCAGTTTTCGGAGAGGTTGAGTTGCCTGTTAAGATAGGCTCTCAGGTCTTCAAGAGTGTCTTCTATGTCATGGACATCCAGCCTGCGTACAGTTGCTTGTTGGGCAGACCGTGGATACACGCAGCTGGAGCCGTCACCTCAACCCTGCACCAAAAGCTTAAATACGTGGTGGACGGCCAGGTCATCACAGTTTGCGGGGAAGAAGATATATTTGTCAGCCACCTGTCGACATTCAAATATGTAGAAATGGACGGAGAAATTCACGAGACTTTGTGCCAAGCTTTTGAAGTAGATGTCAGTATCTTGACTCCGGTGAAGAAAAACAACGAAGGCACGTCAATTCATTCCTACCAGGAGGCAAAGGAGGTCGTCCAATCAGGCAATGCCCAGGGCTGGGGCAAGCTGTTGGAGATGGAAAAGAAGGATGACAAATTCGGCTTAGGATATCAGCCCGGGGAGTCTATTCAGAGTGGTAAGGCCATCACATTCACAAGTGCTGGGTTGCTCGACCGCGATCAAATCTGTATGGCAAGCCAAGACGGGGATAGTGACAGAGATTGGGACAACAATTGGATCCGCCCGTGTGCACCCGGCGAGGAGCTAGGAAACTGGTCGGCTGAAGACATTGTTCAAGTCACCTGGCTCTCAAAGTAATTGTTTGTTTCCATTTATTAGCATACTGCATTGTCAAGTCCAGAATTCTGCCCAAGATGCTTGGATCCATTGTACTGGGCCACCATGTTTTGTATCACATTGTTATTTTGCTATGAAATAAAAGGACATTTTCAGACAAACTGTGTTCCCTGTCTTTGTTTTTAAACTTTTTCACAAAAAGTATATAAAAATGGCAATATGTTTTCATTTTTGTTTTGTGTTAGCGTCTCTTTTCAAAAAGTAAGCAGATTCTGAATAAGCACATCATTTGTGCAGTGCTGATCATTCGGATTCCACGGATAACGTTCCTGCTATGACTATGCATGACTTTGATGATCCAGTCTACCAAGCTGATGAAGGGGTTGAGGAAGACTGTGACCTCCCTGAAGAGTTGGTCAGATTGTTGAAACAAGAGGAACGGGTTATTCAGCCTCATCAAGAAGAGATTGAGACCATCAACATTGGCAGTGAAGATGCAAAGAAAGAAATCAAGATAGGGGCCAATCTGCAGGCCGACGTCAAACAAGAGCTGATCAGTATGCTGAGAGAGTATGTGGATATCTTTGCCTGGTCATATCAAGATATGCCAGGGTTGGATACCGACATCGTGGTGCATAAGCTACCCCTGAGAGAAGACTGTCCTCCTGTAAAGCAAAAATTGAGAAGAACTCGCCCGGATATGGCGATGAAGATTAAAGAGGAGGTACAGAAACAGTGGGATGCCGGGTTCCTTGCCGTGACTAGTTACCCACCTTGGGTAGCTAACATCGTACCAGTACCTAAGAAGGACGGCAAGGTCCGGATGTGCGTTGACTATAGAGATTTGAACAGAGCAAGCCCGAAGGATGATTTTCCGTTGCCACACATTGATGTGTTGGTCGACAATACTGCTCAATTCTCAGTGTTCTCCTTCATGGATGGATTCTCCGGTTATAATCAGATAAAAATGGCGCCGGAAGACATGGAGAAGACAACGTTCATTACCCCGTGGGGAACATTCTGCTATAAGGTCATGCCCTTCGGTTTGAAGAACGCTGGGGCAACTTATCAACGGGCGATGGTCACATTGTTCCATGACATGATCCACAAGGAGATCGAATGTTATGTGGATGATATGATTGCAAAGTCCAAAGACGAAGAGGAGCATTTGGTTAACCTAAAGAAGTTATTTGATAGATTGATCAAGTACAAGCTGAGGCTGAATCCGAACAAGTGCACTTTCGGAGTGCGTTCCGGAAAGTTGCTGGGTTTCATTGTAAGTCAAAGAGGAATTGAGGTAGATCCTGCTAAAGTGAAAGCTATTCAAGATATGCCTGCACCAAAGACAGAAAAAGAAGTGCGCGGGTTCTTAGGTAGATTGAACTACATTTCTCGGTTCATATCTCACCTAACTGCCACGTGCGAACCGATATTCAAACTGCTAAGAAAAGAGCAAACGGTCAGGTGGAATGATGATTGCCAAAGAGCTTTCGACAAAATAAAGGAATACTTACAGGAGCCTCCAATTCTGATGCCTCCAGTGGAAGGAAGACCGTTAATCATGTACTTGACCGTGCTTGAAGGGTCGATGGGGTGTGTGCTCGGCCAACATGACGAGTCTGGTCGAAAAGAGTACGCCATTTATTACCTTAGCAAAAAGTTTACCGACTGTGAATCCCGATACTCACTGCTCGAGAAAACTTGCTGCGCTTTGGTATGGGCTGCTCGCCGACTGAGGCAGTACATGTTGACCCATACTACACTTCTCATTTCCAAGATGGACCCTGTTAAGTACATCTTTGAGAAACCAGCATTGACCGGAAGGGTTGCTAGATGGCAGATGATTTTAACTGAATACGACATCCAGTACACTTCTCAGAAGGCCATCAAAGGAAGTGTATTGTCGGAATACCTTGCTCAACAACCTCTTGAGGATGACTATCAGCCGATGAGATTTGATTTCCCTGATGAGGACATCATGTACCTCAAAACCAATGATTATGAGGAACCACTTCCGGAGGAGGGACCTGACCCTGAATCCAAATGGAAGTTGATGTTCGATGGGGCTGTCAATATCAATGGTCGTGGAGTTGGTGCCGTACTTATTACTCCTGAAGGTGTTCATTTACCCTTCGCTGCCAGAATTACTTTTGGCTGCACCAACAATGAAGCGGAATACGAGGCGTGTATAATGGGAATAGAGGAGGCAATTGATCTTCGGATTAAGAACCTCGACATATTCGGAGATTCATCCCTCGTCATTAACCAAATTACCGGCAAGTGGTATACGCATCAAGAGCATCTAGTTCTGTACAGGGATTATGCTAGAAAACTGTTGACATTCTTCACAACAGTTGAACTCAAGTACATACCACGTGACGAAAATCAATTTGCCGATGCTTTGGCCACTCTCTCTTCGTCGATTAAAGTCCTGTGTTGGAATTTTGTGCCCAGAATTGACATCTCCAGGCTTGACTCTCCAGCTTATGTTTTCTCTGTAGACGCCGTGTCTGACGAGAAACCTTGGTATTTTGATATCAAATTATTCCTGGAGAAGCAAGAATACCCAACAGGGGCATCTTCCAAAGACAAAAAGACCTTGAGACGACTTGCTGCTAGTTTCTTCTTAAACACAGACGGGGTTTTGTACAAGAGGAACTTCGACATGGTCTTGCTCAGATGCGTGGATAGACACGAAGCAAGCCTGTTGATGCAGGAAGTCCATGAGGGATCTTTTGGTACCCATGCAAGAGGGCATGCTATGGCAAAGAAACTACTGAGATCAGGGTATTACTGGATGACGATGGATGCAGACTGTTGTTCATTTGCTCGTAAATGCCACAAGTGCCAAATATACGCAGATAAAGTGCATGTTCCTCCTAATCCGCTCAACGTCATGTCATCTCCTTGGCCTTTCTCTATGTGGGGCATTGACATGATCGGGAAGATTGAGCCAACTGCCTCGAACGGGCATCGCTTCATCCTGGTCGCGATTGATTACTTTACCAAGTGGGTAGAAGCAGCGTCTTATGCTAATGTCACTCGTCAAGTGGTAGCAAGATTTCTGAAAAGAGATATCATATGCAGATATGGAGTGCCCGAAAGGATCATTACTGATAATGGTTCTAATCTCAACAACAGAATGATGGCAGACTTATGTCGGGACTTCAAAATACAGCATCACAATTCTTCTCCCTACCGACCAAAGATGAATGGTGCGGTAGAGGCAGCTAACAAGAATATCAAGAAGATTGTGCAGAAAATGGTTGTCACCTACAAGGATTGGCATGAGATGTTGCCGTTTGCTTTGCATGGATACCGAACGTCGGTCAGGACGTCAACAGGGGCAACTCCCTTCTCTCTAGTGTATGGCATGGAAGCAGTCTTGCCTGTTGAAGTAGAGATTCCTTCACTGCGTGTGATGATGGACGTCAAACTGGATGAGGCTGAATGGGTGCGTGCTCGTTACAATCAGCTATGTCTAATTGAGGAAAAGAGATTAGCGGCTATTTGTCATGGTCAGCTTTATCAGAGGAGAATGAAGCGGGCATTTGATCAACGAGTACGTACTCGAGAGTATCGAGTGGGAGAGCTTGTATTGAAGAGAATTGTTCCTCCAGGTTCAGATAACAGGGGCAAATGGACCCCGAATTACGAAGGACCATTCATAGTGAAGAAAGTATTCTCAGGAGGGGCACTGATGCTCACCACTATGGATGGAGAAGACTTCCCATCCTCTGTTAACTCGGATGCAGTTAAAAAATACTTCGCATAAAGAGACCCGCTGGACACAAAAACCGAATGTAAGTCCAGGAAAGAAAAGGGCATCCCGGCGAGCTAAAAAACAGAATAAAAAGCTCGGGCAAAAATTAGGGAAATAAATATAAAAAGGTGTACACCCGCTGAGTTGAAAAGCCACATTGGACAGCTCAGGCAAAAAAGGGTATCCCGGTGGATTGAAAACCCGAGAGGGCGATCCACGCAAAATAAGGGAAATAAGCGAACAACTGTGATCCAAGTTATCTGAACCACGTCATCGTTTCGTACAGCTTGACAATATCGGAGGGATAGGAAACAGTCCCCTTGTCCTTTCAGAAAGCCAAAGCAGAATGGAGAGTCTTGAAGACATGCAGGTCATAGCGGAAATGGAACTCCTTGGAATGCCATGTACATTGCCATTAGGGTAGTTTCTTTCCTCAATTTCTATAGTGGCTACCTCTTTCCAGGTGGTTGCTTCCTGATGTAAATCTTTGCCCATTCAGAGGCCATTCAATAAAAATAATATTCAGTCAAAAAGCTGTGTGTGTTTATTTTTTGCAAAATGTCCTGAATTTTTGGCAAAAATAGCGTTGCATCCAAACATGGTGATAATCTTGAAAAGAAGACTGACATGCAGGGAAACTGTAATCCTCTTTGAGTGTCGGGTGATAATGGATGAACAGATCATGCCATGCAAATCCCCGGGACACACGTGTGTTTTCTGTTGTTGCAGGTTGCAGTAGGGCGTCACCTTCTCTCAAGCAATTCACTCTTCCCCGGTAGAGTATTTCCCCAAGCAGGGATTTCTTCTTCCAGCAGGTATCTGAAAGCCTGACCTGTCTAAACAGAGATTTTTCCTCCAACCAAGCCTTGGCAGCAGCCCAACTTCTTCCCAGTGAAGTAGCAGTCTATTATTCCCCAATGGAGTATACCCAGCAGGTGCCTGAAGACCTGATGTCATCAGAGACGGAATTAACAGTATTCTATCCTCAGCAAGAATTCTTGCCTATCAGGTACCTGAAAGCCTGATATCCCCTCAGAGTCTTGAATCATCAGATGCTCTCCCCAGCCAGAGTATTTGCCCAAGAAGCTTCCCCAGCCAAGTCTGAAGATGTTCCTGTCCCCACAGAGTTCATATTTGATTTTCACCTCCGTCCGTGAAATATTTCTCAGCAAAGTTGCCCTATTGCTGGTTTATTTCATGATACAGCTAGGTATTCATCACCCCAGTCAGAATGTGTATCCAGACCTTTTGACTTACTTTCCCTTGCAGAGTTGTATCTCTTGTTGCCGATCAGGCATTCGTTTGTTGCTCGTCTGCAATCTTCAACACTCGTATGTGTTATCCCTAAGCAGGTTTTTCCCCAGTAAGGACGTATTACTGCTTTATTGTTGCTCGTCTGCATCTTTCAACACTCGTCTGTATTAGCTCTGTGGTATTGCTCGTTTGCTTTCCCCAGCGGTGGTTTATGATTACTTTGATTCTGCTCGTTCGCAATTCCAAACACTCGTTTGTGTTTGGTTATATCAGTTGCTGTTTGCTCGTCTGCAATTTCCAGCATTCGTCTGTGCTTTGAAATGGTTACCTTGTTATTGCTCGTCTGCAATTTTCCAGCACTCGTCTGTGTTTGGTTATGATGGTTTTTATTGCTCGTCCGCAACTCCTCAACACTCGTCTGTGTTCTGATATGACATTTGTTGTTGCTCGTCCGCACACCCCCAGTACTCGTCTGTGTTTGGTATTGGATCTTTTGCTGCACTCGTCTGTGCCTTGATATATATTTTCTGTTGTTGCTCGTCTGCAACTGTCCAGCACTCGTCTGTGTTTGTTTGAAGCTCGTCTGCTTTTATTCCTCAGAAGTCATTCGTGCTTTGAAGCTCGTCTGCTTTGCCTAGATACTCGTCTGTATCATCCTCAGCACTCGTCTGTGCTAGCTTGCACCTGAATGTGAAGATTGGCTGTTTACCCTGATATCTCTGTGACTACTTCGAATGCTCGTCTGTGTTTGAATTTCTGGTATTCGTCTATACCAGTGGCTGATACTCGTCTGTATCATTGCCTGAGACACTCGTCTGTGTTTCTCAGATCATCGTCTGATACTCGTCTGTATCATGGACTTATGGCACTCGTCTGTGTTATCTTGATGATCATCCAATACTCGTCTGTATTGAAGAGGTTTCAAATCCTGACAGTGGGAATTAAAACGTCGAAATGGTTACCGGTCCTGGCGTAACAGGTAAATCCGAAGGAGGCTCGTCTGTCTCAGGCACCAATTATTATGGTTGCTGCACCTGGCGTGACAGGTTTGCTCAGAAGACTCGTCTGTCTTATACCATATATCCGCGGATAATATATGAAGAAGGTTCGTCTACCTTGATTGCATGTCTATCCCACAGACTTAAGTGCATTACCGGTCCTGGCGTAACAGGTAAATCCGAAGGAGACTCGTCTGTCTCATGTTTTGAGGACTCGTCTGTCCAGCTCCTGGCGTCACAGGACTTTTTGAAGACTCGTTTGTCTCAGTCTTTGTTATTGAAGTGTGTTGAGGACTCGTATGTCCAGCTCCTGGCGTCACAGGATGGTTTGAAGACTCGTCTGTCAACATGTTCTTATTCCGGATATCAGCTCAATTTGGAAGAAGCTCGTCTGCTTCTTCTCCCCTTCAGTCACCGAAGCGTCATTTGGTCGGGTTTTATTTCCCGGAGTTGCATTCTTCGTCAGAGTGCAAATTTCTGGTCTTCTTGGTATTCAATCACAGTTTATCTCGAATGGTCGATAGCCCGTACTATCGTCCTTTTCAGATTAACTGGTGATTGAATAGGGGCAGCTGTAACACCCCAAATTTGCCCTCTTCATTTTAAGCATCATATCATATCATATTCATCATACCCATATCATTTCTTCAGCATCATACCATGGAAATATGAAGCATAACATTTTCATGACCTAGCATTAGGCATATGACCATCTGTGGGAGGTTCTTGAAGCATCACATGCTTTGACAAGGGTCCCAATGGATTTGTTCAGGTCCTATGAGGGATCTACATTGCATTCACAAGTTCAAATTCGTTTACAAAAGCTCAGAAGGTTGGAAAATCATCAGGGAATTCAAGCTAGGGCAAGGCTCCTACACAATGATCCCAAGTTAGGGTGTGAGTTTCAGGCAGGGAAACTTTGTGACTTTGGCTATTTCATTTAGGCAAAGTCTCTCATATAACAAGAGGATCCTAAGTTTGAAATTTGGTGGGAAAATTCCTCAGAGAAGTCAGCTATTTCACCAGAAGTTCAAAGTACAACTTTTCTCTTGTATGAAGAAATCCTGATTAGGGTTTTGGGACAGATATTCATATCTCCTTAATTTTGACCATTTCTTATGGACAAAGGCTCTCATTTAGTCTGCATAGCTCATGTATGATGTTTGAGACAAAAATTCACTGAAGAAGTCAAGATTTGGTTCAATTGCTTAAGGGTGAAGCAGGAAAGTCAAATGTGCAGTCAGAAAAGTCAACAGGAAGTTTTCAGAGTTTTTTTAAATCAGGATTATCATTTTTTGAGGTCATATTATATCAAGGAATATTTCAGTTGAGTTTAAATGTCAAAAATCGGGAGTATGCAAAAGGTTACTAAATTTGGAAATTTGGAGGTTTCCATTTTTAGAAATTATTTGTACTTAAACTTCAGGCTGTTATTTCATGTGCGAAAAAGCTCCGAATGGTTTTCCGGTAAACACGAAAGTTGAAGAGCACGATTTTCCCTCTCCGAAAAGTCGTAGAACACCTTCATAACCTTTTTAGAACTCAAGATTTGTTTTTTTTTGAAGTTTGATGTATTTTTTAGGGGTTCATGGTGTACACTTGGCAATTTGTAATTGGTCCCTACTATTTGTATCCCATTTTTTAGGGTGTCACATTTTTTATGTCATGTAGGAACTTATTTTAATAAGTCACTTTTGTTATTCATGTGGTCAAATAGGTATGCATCACCTTTTATGTGATTTTTCTCAAAGATAGTGTGAAAAGGAAGTAGTACAGGTGAGTGGGAGGAGGCGGCACATTGCATGTTGGGTCTTGTAGTTTGTTTTTGTTTTTTCACTCCCCTCCCCAAATCATGTTTTCCTTGGTCCACTCATATTCACACTCCTCACGTACCACCACTTTTTCTTTCTCTCCACTCATTTTCACATTTTTCTTTTCTCACTCTCCCACCTCACTTTCTCACGCGCTCCAGCACACTGCTTGTGCTGCTTTCCATTCACCCTTTCTCTCATTCCTCTCTCCTATACCTCACACTTATCCCCACTCTCTCACGCACTCTCTCACCTTTCCTGCTTTCCACTTTTTCCCACTCTCCTTTCTCACCCCACACGCATTTCGCCAGCTCAACACTCCCTCACATTTTTGTTTTCTCTTTCCACTCACCTCACGTTTTTGGGCTTGGGAGGCACTAAAAAATTCCCTGGCCAGCTCACGCACCTATTACACACTTCATGCCACTCACAATTACACTCTAGAGGCACGCATTTTTTCCTCCCGCATCAACAACCCTCACACCGTCAAGCATTTCTGCTCATATTATCACTCACATACCTCACTAAGAACCACATTTTTCATCACTGAAAATCGCAACAAATTGATGGTGAGGCAAATAGATTCACCCTCAATAGAGAGCAGCCCTCACGATTTCTGAAGGGAGAGACTGACTTTGTTTCACAGCCTTGTTCTTCATCACTCTCAACGCAACTTCTTTTTCTGATGCTCTGAAAGTCAACCCGAAAGAACTCTCTGTCTTCTCACCCCAAAGAGCTGCGTCATGGCATGGTATGGATTGAAACTTTGTTGAGCTGTTGCTAGAGCACCGAGCCTTTATTTGGCTCGAAGGAGGTTTAGAGAAGCTCGAAGAAGCTAGCACGAGATCGGGTTTTCTTCAAGTCCTCATTAAAGTTTCATATCAGGTTTGGATTCTTAACTGTACTTGGTTGTGGCTGTGCACCATTGATGTTGGTTTCGTTTGATTTTGCTTAATATGAGTGTTGTAACTGAGCTGAGGTTTTTAGATGCACTGAATCTTGTTCCTTCAGTTTGGAGGCATATGCTTGTTCTGTTTGTTTCTCCCTGCACAGTGCGTTTTATTGAGTGTTGTTGGTAGATTTGTGATCCTCATGGACTAAGCTTCAAGTCGATGTGCATTTCGCGAGTTTCTGAATTTTTTTTCGCGGCGACGAACGAAACGTGTGTGATGGTGTTGCTTTAGCGCGATATCTTTGTGTGTTTAAGCCTTTGTTTTGTTTCTTTTTCACGCTAGTGGTGTTGTCCTCATTTTGTAGATCATTTTCAGTTCTTACATTTTTGAATTTCGTTTAAAATTGACAAAGTTATGCTGAGATGAATTTGGGATGCAAAGTTGTTGTTATGAGCTATCCATGGCAGCTGTTAGTCTGCTGCGTTTTCTTGCATGAACATGGAGGAGGATGGTGACGTGTCATCACGCGGTTGGCCCGAGTGTTA
The DNA here is from genome assembly GCA_963966055.1 of Lathyrus aphaca. Lineage (NCBI taxonomy): Eukaryota > Viridiplantae > Streptophyta > Magnoliopsida > Fabales > Fabaceae > Lathyrus > Lathyrus aphaca. The sequence continues at coordinate 404,349,551 of OZ014523.1, forward strand.
CTTCTTTTATTGTTTTCTTATTTTATTTTTCTTCTTCATTTAAATGATAATGGACCGATTGATATGGGGTAATACATAATATTTTGTTCACTTTGTTTATTTATTTTTTGTGCTTGGAATAAAGTAAGCTGAGTATTAGCTAGTAGATGTGAGAGCTCGCTTGGGCCTTGGGGCCATCCGCTAATTGCACCCCTCCCCGGGCCCATTTCCTTGTTATCTGTTTGTTTCTTTTCTACATACACCACCTTCATTCCTTTTTTTTATTTTTATTTCCTTTTAGTTTCTTTTATTAATCAGTTTCATTTTAATTCAAATAAAATAGTTATAGTCCTCTAAAAATTCCCAAAAAAATCATAGATGTTCCTTGGTGTCTCTAAAATTTTGTCATATTTTTATTTTATTTTTTTTCATGGATTAGCGTGCCAGAATTAATTCATCTTTGCACATAGCTTCTTTTGATCCCGTTCTTGACTAGTCTGTTTTGTGGATTTTCTGTAGACTTCAATATTTGGAGTTTTGATCCCATTCTTTTTGCATTGTGTTCCTAAGATCATCTAGTTGTCATGTGATTTTTCTCAGATTTTTTAGAAATTTATTTCTTAAGTTTTGGTTTGATTTCTTGTGATGTAAGTTTTTTGTCGTAGCTTGTGTTTATGCATCTATTTGACCTAGTTCCTTTCTGAATTTTTGCAAATCCTTTTGGCAAGTTAATATAGTGTGTTTTAAGATCATTTGGTTCCATTTGTAGAATTTTTAGGTGGCTGGTTGATTATTTGTGAATTTTTGTTCCCATCTTGTCCCTTTTTGCTTCTTTTGATTCATTAGATCTCCTATAGGCTTAGAAGGGCACTTGTGCCAACTTCTTCTTCTCATTTGGGGTTTCTTTAGGGTATGAATATCTTCCTGACCTTGGGATAGGTCTTGGTTCTTCTGAATTTTTGGGGTTGCTTTATATTCAAGCTGTTTGTTTCTTTAAGTGTTTAATTTCCATAGTTTGGTTCTGTTGATTCTATTGTGACACTGTTTGGTATTGTGTGACTTATCTCTTCACCTTGTTGGCCTCTTAGGCCACTCTTCATACCATTTTGATTCTGGCTGTGAACTGTGTGCTGGTATTCATTTGTGTGTATGCTAACCTTGCAGGAGCTATGGTAAGTGTGAGATGTGGGAATTGAGTTCCACATCTCCAATTCTCATCTCTTCCTCTTTTGTTTATTTGAACTAACCTTTTTTTTGTTGGGCCTAGGCCTTTCTCATCCCTTCTTCTATCTTATTCTTCCTTCTTCATTAGGGTAGAAACCTCACTAACCCTTAGGACTTCCATGCATGTGAATACTTAGGGTTATTTTAGTCCCCCTTTAGAATTTTTTTTCCTTTGAGATCCTTTTGTTTCTTCTTCTCTTCTCATCTCAAAACTCTAAAAAATACTTTAATAAATGTGAAGTGATGTCTTGATCCATAGCCTTATCCCATGAGGTATGCTTGTAGTCTTCCCATCTTGGGATAGTACAAGTTTACTTTGTGATGCACAAGTCTGATCAAGGTATCTTATTCATAAAGAAAAGCATAAAAAACACTTCTTCATTGTAAATAATCAAAACACTTAATAAGTAAGCAAGTTAGTGAGCCTAAGCCCTAATCTTTGGTTTCAAGTTTTGGGGATCTTCTCCTTACTTGAGTGTGCTTGTTCTATTATTCCATCTTGGAATGTAGTGACAAGTGCACATTCCATGGTGAGAGCTTGAGTTCACTTCCTTGTGACACACTAATAAAAGCTTCTAAAAAAACACAAACAAACGATAAACGTCTTTCCTTCGGGAATTCTTTTCTCACCTCATTCGCTCCGTACGCGAACTTGCTCCTATTTGTCATCTTGCAAGACGGTTACGCACTCGTCGTCCGAGCCTGCAACACCTGAGCATTGACATAGGCAGTTCAAGCCTTTAATTCACAAGCAATTTTCTTTTCTACCCCTAGTTAGGGGAACTACGGCGACTCTGATCCTCATTATCCTGATGAGGTACGTAGGCAGCGGGGTAGGGCCCGTTCGAGCACAATCTTTATTTTCCCTACATTTCTCCTTTTGTTTTCTTATTTCAGTTCTTTTCCAGTTCCAGTTTCTTTTCATTTCTTAGCTGCAGTTTTCATACCCTCACCCTTTGAAATAGTTTCTTTTTGCAAGCGTGGATCCTGTCAGGTACGGCGGACGATCTGGGTGCTAATACCTTCCCAGGTCGTAACCGACTCCCGAACCCAGTCTCTTTGGTTCGCAGGACCTGTGTCCTTCCTCTTCTTTTCTTCTGGTTTGTGCAGCATTGCCATTCCCTTTCTTCGGGATAAAAATGCCTGGCTGGCGACTCTATTCTTTTTCCGCGCCACTTTCGCGTTTGTACCAGGATGGAAATCCGGGGAGCGACATGGAGGACGACCACCTGGCAGGGTACGGCTGCCGAAAGTATCGCGACATAGGACGAATGCCGGATAAAAGGTCAACGATGGGGACGGCCATCGGATGAGCATGATGGAGGACGACCATCAAGAGGTGGAGGACGACCACCTAGCAGGGGACGGCTGCTCTCAAGGTTTGTCTTGACATAGGACGAATGTCAGATAACCAAAATCAACAATGGGGACGACCATTGGATAAAATGATGAAGGACGATCATCAAAAGGTGGAGGACGACCACCTAGCAGGGGACGGCTGCTAAATATCAACGATGGGGACGGCCATCGGATGAGCATGATGGAGGACGACCATCAAGAGGTGGAAGACGACCACCTAGCAGGGTACGGCTGCTCTCAGGGTTTATCGTGACACAGGACGAATGTCAGATAAAAAGAAAATTTGCTTTGATAGCGATCTACTGGGGAGTAGTAAACACGAACGAGTGCTTATATCCAAGAAAAAGGTGTAAGTGTTTGGTATTTGTGTATAGATTAAAGATGCGGACGAGCATCCTTAAGACTACGATACAGACGAGTATCGGGTAGAAACAAATAACTGACACGTGTTCAGAGATGATGATACGGACGAGTATCAACTGGTTAACAGAGAACACGGACGAGTGTTGAATCTGTGGGGATGTATAAGTGGTATATACAAGATACGGACGAGTATCTGTATAAGGGTGAGTGTTGTACAGATGAGTGTTTAACTGCTGGGGAGAGTGACACGGACGGGTGTCGAAAGGAGAAGAGTGTAATATAAACAAGTATCTGATATACAAAGTGTAGGCGACTGCGCTGGGGATATGACACGGACGGGTGTCAAAGGATTGTCATATGTAAGTATATGTGAGTGCAAAGAGGACGTCTTTGGCTTTATGCTGGGGTTATGACACAGACGGGTGTCAAAAAGTATCTGTAATACGAGTGGTTTTGTTTGCACAGAGTGTTCGGGCGACTTTATTGGGGAGTGATGACACGGACGGGTGTCAAAGGGAGTATATATATACTGGTGTTTGTGAATATGAGGCAACTGACTTTGCTGGGGAATCTCCGCTGGATTCAGAACATGGCTTATGATTATGCTATGTGTTGGATTTTTGCCGTAATGCTCCGTGTCAAAACGGAATGCTACGCTTTGTGGGTGAATATGATGCGAATGTTATGATTATGCAAAGGGCACCAAACCGGGACTCGGATCCCGTTGCTTGTGAAGATCTCCGGTCGAGCTTGTTTGAGATGGACATCCCAGCTGGGGATGAGATCATTGGTGGATCTTATGAGATGATATCTGCTTGGGGATACAGATCACTGATAGCCCCATCTCAGTAATGGGGGACCCAGCTGGGGTTTGTGGAAGCTTTCTTCACTCTGTTGTGAGTTCTTCATGCGTTGCTCTGCTGGATAGAGGCTGGAGCTCTGCGGGGAGATGGTTCCTTGATTCTTGTACTCGGCTGAGGAAGGAACGGCAACTCGGCTGGGGAGAAAACACTTTGAGTGTTAAGATTGAGCGTTGATTTGTCAGCTTGTTGGGATGAAGCTTACATGCCCCAAGTTGCGTTCTGGATTCCTGCAATCCTGAAAAGATAGAGAAACGCACAAGTAATCCCGAGGTATCCTTTACTGGATTCCGTCATAGGAATTTAGACACTTCTGTGAGTAAGTATATTTCCTGCAAGCATGTGACATATATATATATATATATATTTTTTTTGAAGATAAGCATCTGTATTTATGCAACCAGTTTTTCTTAAGACATCAGACATTTTTGCAAATAAAATGTACAAGACGAGACATGACTGAAAATCTGATTTTATTAATTCATATGCCCTGAATTGGCGAGATACAGTCAAAGAAACAAATCCCCTGAAATGAGGAGATTGTTACAAATTGAGAAACAAAATGCTGGCAATGTTGATGACGCTTTAAGGAGCTTCCTCTTTTGCTATGACTCGTATGACTGAAAATCTGATTTTATTAATTCATATGCCCTGAATTGGCGAGATACAGTCAAAGAAACAAATCCCCTGAAATGAGGAGATTGTTACAAATTGAGAAACAAAATGCTGGCAATGTTGATGACGCTTTAAGGAGCTTCCTCTTTTGCTATGACTCGTATGACTTTTGACGCTCTTTTCGTCTTACTTTCTGAAGGAGGCTAATTCTGATTGAAGCTTGATCCCTTTGAAGCTTACCAAGTTGTAAGTGATACAGACGAATTCAGAGTGCAGTCGTTCGCTTATTCCCTTATTTTGCATGAATCGCCCTTTCGGGTTTTCAATCCATCGGGATACCCATTTTTGCCTGAGCTGTCCAATGCGGCTTTTCAACTCAGCGGGTGTACATTTTTGTTTATTTTCCCTTATTTTTGCCCGAGTCTTTTATTCTGTTTTTGACTCGCCGGGATGCCCTATTTTTGCCTGGACTTACATTCTATTTTTGTGTCCAGCGGGTCATTTTTTATGCGAAGTATTTTTTAACTGCATCTGAATTCACAGGGGACGGGAAATCTTCACCATCCATGGTGCTGAGCATCAGTGCTCCACCGGAAAAAACTTTCTTTACCACAAATGGTCCTTCATAATTTGGAGTCCATTTGCCCCTGTGGTCTGTATGAGGAGGGAGGATTCTCTTCAGCACAAGATCTCTTACTTGGTACTCTCGGTGCCTGACTTTCTGATCGAAGGCTTTCTTCATTCTCTTCTGATATAACTGCCCATGACAGATTGCAGCCAATCTTTTCTCTTCGATCAGACTCAGTTGTTCGTATCGGGCCCGAACCCATTCTGCTTCACTCAGTTTAACATCCATTAGTACCCGCAGAGAGGGTAATTCAACTTCAACAGGTAGGACTGCTTCCATACCATACACAAGCTGATACGGTGTTGCCCCAGTGGATGTTCTGATTGACATGCGGTACCCATGCAAGGCAAACGGTAGCATTTCATGCCAGTCTTTGTAAGTGACTACCATCTTCTGCACGATCTTCTTGATATTTTTATTTGCTGCCTCAACAGCGCCATTCATCTTTGGCCTGTAAGGAGAAGAATTGTGATGTTGGATCTTGAAGTCCCGGCACAGCTCTGCCATCATTTTGTTGTTCAAGTTGGAACCATTATCAGTAATGATTCGCTCGGGAACTCCATATCGACAGATGATATCTCTCTTCAGAAATCTGGCTACCACTTGTCTTGTAACATTGGCATAGGAAGCTGCTTCGACCCACTTGGTGAAATAATCAATGGCAACCAGGATGAATCTGTGGCCGTTCGAAGCAGTCGGTTCAATCTTGCCAATCATGTCAATGCCCCACATAGCGAAGGGCCAGGGTGAAGACATCACATTCAAAGGATTGGGAGGCACATGCACCTTATCTGCATAAATCTGGCATTTATGGCATTTTCTGGCGTAGGCACAACAGTCTGCATCCATTGTGATCCAGTAATAGCCTGATCTTAACAACTTCTTAGCCATGGCATGCCCTCCCGCATGGGTACTAAAGGATCCTTCGTGCACTTCATGCATTAACAAGTCTGCTTCTGTTCTATCAACGCATCTGAGAAGTACCATATCAAAGTTCCTCTTGTACAGGGACCCATCGGTGTTCAGGAAGAAACTACCAGCAAGCCTTCTTAATGTCTTCTTATCATTGGAAGATGCCCCAGGTGGGTATGCTTGATCCTCCAAGAAGCACTTAATGTCATGGAACCAAGGCTTATCATCCTTGACAACATCTGCTGCGAATACATATGCTGGTCTGTCAAGTCTGGACACTGAAATTTGAGGTACAAAGTTGGCAGCTTGAACTTTGATCATGGATGAAATGGTAGCCAGAGCATCTGCGAACTGATTCTCGTCCCGAGGGATATACTCAAGCTTGACTGTTGTAAAGAAAGTCAATAACCTCCTTGTATAATCCCTGTAAGGTATCAGATGATCCTGGTGGGTATACCATTTGCCATTGGTTTGATTAACTACCAGAGCTGAATCTCCGAATACAGTCAATGTCTTGATCCTGAGGTCAATGGCTTCCTCAAGACCCATAATGCAAGCTTCGTATTCAGCTTCGTTGTTAGTGCAGTTGAAAGTGAGTTTTGCCGAGAAAGGCATGTGAACCCCCTTAGATGTAATGAGTACTGCACCAACACCACGACCATTCATATTAACAGCCCCATCAAACATCATAGTCCATTCTTCTTCTGGGTCAGGCCCTTCAGTGTGAATAGGCTCTTCATGATCTTTTTCTTTTATGAACATGATGTCTTCATCAGGGAAGTCAAATCTCATAGGCTGGTAGTCATCAATAGGTTGCTCAGCAAGATATTCAGACAATACACTGCCCTTGATGGCTTTTTGAGAGGTGTATTGGATGTCATATTCTGTAAGGATCATCTGCCATCTTGCAACCCGTCCGGTAAGAGCTGGCTTCTCAAATATGTACTTGACTGGATCCATCTTTGAGATCAACAAAGCAGTGTGGGTCAACATATACTGTCTCAGTCGGCGAGCAGCCCACGCTAAAGCACAGCAAGTTTTCTCGAGCAGTGAATAACGTTGTTCACAGTCGGTAAACTTTTTGCTTAGGTAGTATATTGCATACTCTTTTCGACTAGACTCGTCATGCTGGCCCAGCACACACCCCATTGACTCTTCTAATACTGTCAAGTACATTATTAGAGGTCTTCCTTCAACTGGAGGCATAAGGATTGGAGGCTCTTGTAAGTATTCCTTGATCTTGTCGAAAGCCCTTTGGCAGTCTTCGTTCCACCTGACCGTCTGTTCTTTTCTCAGTAGTTTGAACAAGGGTTCACAGGTTGCTGTAAGGTGAGATATGAACCTTGAAATGTAGTTCAATCGACCTAAGAACCCTCGAACTTCTTTCTCTATCTTCAGTGCAGGCATCTCTTGAATAGCTTTGACTTTATCAGGGTCAACTTCAATCCCTTTCTCACTCACAATAAAACCCAGCAGCTTACCCGATCGCACCCCGAATGTGCACTTGTTGGGGTTCAACTTCAGTTGGTACTTCCTCAGACGTTTGAATAGCTTTAGCAGATTTACCAGATGATCTTCTTCAGTAAGGGACTTGGCGATCATGTCATCCACATAACATTCTATCTCTTTATGGATCATATCGTGGAATAATGTCACCATAGCCCGTTGATATGTCGCACCAGCATTCTTCAGACCGAATGGCATCACCTTGTAACAGAACGTGCCCCAAGGTGTGATGAAGGTTGTCTTCTCCATGTCTTCAGGTGACATTTTAATCTGATTGTATCCCGAAAATCCGTCCATGAAGGAGAATACCGAGAACTGAGCCGTATTATCCACCAATACATCAATGTGAGGTAATGGGAAGTCATCTTTCGGGCTAGCTCTGTTCAGATCCCGGTAGTCAACACACATCCTTACTTTGCCGTCTTTCTTAGGCACAGGTACTATATTAGCAACCCACGGTGGATAGCTAGTTACAGCAAGGAACCCGGCGTCCCACTGCTTTTGTACCTCTTCTTTGATTTTCATAGCCATGTCTGGGCGAGTACGGCGCAATTTCTATTTAACTGGTGGGAATTCTTCTCTTAAAGGCAGCTTGTGCACAACAATGTCGGTGTCCAACCCTGGCATATCTTGATAAGACCAAGCAAACACGTCCACATACTCTTGAAGCAGGTCAATCAGTTGTCTCTTCACTGAGTCTTGTAGGCAGGCCCCGATTTTAACCTCTTTCACGTCTTCGTCTGTACCAAGATTAATTGTTTCGACCTCCTCCTGATGAGGAGTGATGGCCCTTTCCTCTTGTCTCAACAACCTGGCTAGATCTTCAGGAAGCTCATACTCTTCTTCAACCCCTTCATCAGCTTGATTGATCGGATTGTCAAAGTCATACGAAGTCATAGCCGTGTTGTTGTCAGTGCTGTCTGGAAGGCACTCTCTGCAAGGGTTCAGTTTGTTCATTTTAGTGATTTGATTTTAATCTTGTTTTAGAAAAGTGAAATAAAGTTGTCATTTTGAAAACATTGCCATTTATTTTTGTACAAAAAGAAAAATGGGAAAAACAGTGAGTGGAAAAGAAAAAGACTCATTTGCAAAAAGATGTCTGATATTTCATTGATTAATCTTGTTGCACAAAAAGTACAGATGGCCCGATTACAAAATGAGTCTTGTCATCTTGGGCAAGATGCAAGACTTGATGCATGCTATAAAAATACAGGAAATAATAATTACTCTGCATGAGTAACTCTTATAATTTCCTGGGAAGACCAGTTTGAGATACTGCTCCCCGGGATCTTTGGACGAATCCAATTCTCCAGATTGCGCTCCTCTTCCAACTCGTCTTCCAAATTGTTGATAGCATCAGGGGTGAGCATCCCCCCACTGATGAAACCGGGCTTTTCTGCAGCCTCTGCTTGATTTTGCTGAGTTGGTCTGTAACCCAACCCAGATTTGTCCTTCTTCTTCTCCACAGATAAAACCTTGCCCCAGCCTTGGGCAGTTCCTTCCTCAACAACCTTTCGGGCTTGTTAATAAGATGCCATGGATATTCCAGGTACAGCGGATGCTTCATTCACATTCAGGGCCTCAAACCCCTGACTCATTGTTTCATGGATCTCCCCATCCATCTCAATATATTTGTAGGTAGCCAGATGGCTGACAAAAATATCCTCCTCTCCACAGATAGTAACGACTTGACCCTCCCACTCGAATTTTAACTTCTGGTGAAGGGTTGAGGTCACGGCGCCAGCGGCGTGAATCCATGGCCTACCCAATAGACAACTGTAGGCAGGCTGTATATCCATCACATAGAAGGTCGCTTTGAAAGTTTGTGGGCCAATCGTTATAGGCAACTCAATTTCTCCTAGAATTGATCTCTTTGAACCGTCAAAGGCTCTCACTACTAAGTTACTTGGGCACAATGCCAAGCCATCATATTCCAGCTTCACCAAGACTTTCTTTGGTAAGACATTGAGTGAAGACCCAGTGTCTACCAGTACATATGATAGAACAGCACCCTTGCATTCCAGGGTGATGTGTAGAGCCTTATTGTGGTTGCATCCCTCAGTCGTTAAATCAGCATTGGTAAAACCCAATCCATGGCTGGTATTGACATTTGCTACCACGGTCTCCAGCTGATTAACGGTGATCTCCTCTGGCACATATGCCGCGTGCAAGACTTTTAATAATGCATTCCGGTGAGCTTCGGAACACATCAGCAGGGATAGAATGGAGATTTTTGAGGGGGTTTGGTGAAGCTGATCCACCACCTTGTAATCACTCCTCTTGATGATTCTCATAAACTCGTCTATATCTTGTTCAAAAGATGTCTTCTGTGTTTCTTTGAGAATGGGCTCTTCAGCTATTACACTCTTTCCCTTTGCTTTGGCAGCAGCTTCTGCTTCTACATTAGGCCTTTGTGATTGTGAGGCAAAAAGGCGTCCGCTTCTGGTGAAGCCTCCGCCTCCCCCGACATTATCAATCTGTGGAGAAGAGGTTGAAGAGTCAAGAGTGACTTTCTCCCCATTGCAGTAAAGGTCAGAGCCATAATGCCAAGGGATGGCATTACTGCTTTCATAAGGTACTGGTCCAGGCACTGTGATAGTGACTGGACTGATGGCAGCTGCAGAAGGGACCATGATAGTCTGTGGATCATAGTATATTGTGACTGGTGCTCTAATAGGAATGGCACTTTGTGAGTTGTAAGCAGAATCATTTTCAGGATCATAATAAATTGTAACGGTTGAGACATCTTCATTGTTTGCTGCTGATGTTGTAGGAGACATTGTCGGAAGGATGGGTGTTGCTGTTGTAGGAGATTCAAAATGAAGTGGTGCTGAAGTTGTAGAAGGGATGTTTGTTGATATCTGGTCAGCTGAAGTGACAGATGAAGCATTTGTTGATGAAACCGAAGAGTTGTCTGGAACAATGGTTGTTGCAGTTGTAGAAGATACTGGAATTGTTGTTGATGAGATTGCTGGAGATGTTGTAATCTGAAGCAGGGCACTCTGGATGAGGCCATCTATGCCATTCCTCAAGTTATCACAACCATTCACTGAAATGTTGCAATAAGCACACCCTAGCTCGCATCCCGGGAATATTTGACATTCGAGGAGTTGAGCCTTAATTTCCACCAACGGTGTCCGAATCTGACCCACATTGGTTATCAAATAAGACGGCTTGTCTTCTTCAATAGCATTGATTCGGGGACCACCATGGTGTGGCATAGGGTTTTTGTTAACATTTGGTGGTGGCGCAAAATTCAGAGCTTTGGAGTCTACCAAATCTTGTACCTTCATGTGCAAGGCTCTGCACTTCTCTGTACTATGACCAGGTGCATTTGAATGAAAAGCACATCTGGCATTGGAATCGTAGTTTCTGGGTAGACTATTGGGATCTGGAGGTGCCAATGTCCTTAGCTCAACTAGGTTGAGTTTCAGGAGTTGTGGCAGTAATGTGGCATATGGCATAGGGATCGGATCGATCACCCTATTGGCCTGAGATGGCCTCTGCTGAAATGGCCTTTGCTGCTTGTTGTTGTTGGTGTTGTTGTAGTTTCTTGGAGGATACTGAGTCTGTTGCTGATACTGAGGTTGTTGCTGATAATTTTGTTGCGGTGGTTGATAAGCTGGTTGTGGATGAGCTGGAGCGGGAATGGTGACTGCTGCCACAGACCTATGAACATATTGGGGCCTGCCCCTGTTGGTGTGGATAGCATTGGTCTCACCAGTTCTTCTTGGGCCCACAAAAGGCTTCCTTGTATTGCTGGACGAGCCGGCACCGTTGTCAGAAATTTTGCCCATTTTTAACAGGCTCTCAATTCTCTCTCCAGCTATGACAACATCTGCAAAGCTAGTGGAAGAGAAAGCAGCTAGCCTGTCAATGTATGTTCCCTGGAGGGTGTTCATAAACATATCTCCCATCTCCCTCTCTGACATAGGTGGCTGAATAGCAGCAGCCAATTGCCTCCATCTCTGGGCATACTCTCGGAAACTTTCTCTTGACGACTGTGACATTCCCATTAGGAGGGTCCTGTTGGGTGCCATATCTAAGTTGTACTGATACTGTCTGATGAAGGCCTCTGCCAGGTCCTTCCAACACCTGATAGTCGCTCTTGTCAGATGAGAGTACCATTCTCTTGACGCTCCAGTTAAGCTATCCTCAAAATAAAACATCCAGAGCTTCTCGTCCATGGTATAGGCCTTCAACCTTCCCAGAAAGGATTGTAAATGGGTCCGGGGGCATGAAGTCCCGTTGTACTTTTCAAAACAAGGAGGCTTAAACTTATGGGGAATCCTGACCCCGTCTACCAAGCCCATGTCCATAACATCAAAACCCAAAGAGTTTTGAGACTCTAAGGATCTTAATTTCTCAACTATCTCATCCAGCCTTCTGTCATAGGTCTCATCCCCAGCTCCCATCACTGTGAACTGATCTTCCTGGGGGTCTTCTTGCAGCACTCTGCCAGCAGTGGCAGTCCCTTGTACATTAACAGGAATGTTGATCCCGGGATGAAGGTGAGGTCCAAATACAGGGGGGTTGACATGAGGTTGGACCCTCTCATTGTTGCTAGTTCCAGCAGTCCCTACATGGGGTTCTTCCTGATTCTGCCTTTCTACCATGGCTCTCAATCTCTCCTGGCTCTGAGCCATATTGTTCATCACTTCCATAAACTGCGTCATCTGAGTTCTCATTTCCAATCTTTCGTTTGCCATTTGATTTCTGACCTCTGCAAGGTCCTGTTGTACCTGATCCATTTGTATGCCCGGAAGATTGTTGCGGGTCGGATATCTGTGTGGACGGTTGAGTGGAAACACCCTACGTCGAGCAATAGTTCCTGAACATCGCAACAGAGTTAGCAACAATAAAACAAAAACCTACAAAACAAACAAAGGGTTAGCATGCAATGCAGTATGCTTATTTGTTTTCAAGGTATCCTGGCTTGGCATTCAGTTTTGACCCTTCCAGACCCTTGAAGATGCTGTTGATGTTGCTCTTGAAGTAAACTTGGATGGAACAAACTAGTACATATATTACAAAAGGCAAATGGTACATAGTTTGTTTACAAATACAAGCCCTCTGAGGGGTCAAAATACATTGCAAGAAAATAAAAGTACATAAAATGAAAGCAACAACAAGCAAATAGTCAAACACCAAGACCAAACTCATCCTCCTGAACTTCCTTGAGAAGTGCTTCAGTCACAGGATTTGCTGGACGCTCCGTGAGATTCCTGATGAGGAGGTTCCGGGTAGTAACAGCTGCAGTTAGTTTCTTGTGTTGACTTTGGTCCTTTGACCTCTTCACTCCAGCTCTGATCTTCAACTCTGAGATCTCCCTCTGGGCGGCTGCCAGGGCTTCTTGTTGCTCTTTTGCACTAGCTTCTAGCTGCTCTATCTTGTCTTGAGTCCTCTTATCTTCCAGAGTACGAGCTTCGGTGATCCTGACCCACCGAGCTTGACTCTCCTTCAGATACAAGTCTGTCCTGGCCTTCTGGAACTGGGCTTCCTTGCAGGCATTCTTCAAGATCTGTTCTCCAGCTCTAGACTTCTTAATGTAATCTTCAGACTTCTCAATCCTAGCCAGATGCTCTATCTTCAACTTCTCCAACCTTTCAATATCCAATCTACCATCACTCCTCTCCCAGAGGGTCTTCTGTAGAGCTTGAGTCAGTTTTTCATTCCTTTCTTTCAATTTCTCAAACTCCTCTAAGTTCACAGTTGCTGGAGGTGGTGTTGTGGAAGGTCCAGGCATATCTTCAACAGTGAAGGGCATTCCTGTAATTTGAGCCCTGGTATGGGACCACTCATAGTACTGTGCTGATGCCACATTGTTGCACTTCCCCAGGATGGTTACCCCTTTAGTCTGCACATTGTCCCAGGCCCAAACTGCTTGCCTGACAACAGCCAAGTTGGGCTTGATTTCACAATAAAGGGTCTCAGTCAGATCCTGTGCCCTAGGAGGATGGACTAATGCATAGCCCAGCTGTCTTTTGAATAGCAGAGGATTATAATTGATGCACCCTTTCACTCCAATCAGAGGCACATTGGGAAATTGCCCACAACTTGTAATGATGTCTCTGCCCTTAGTACTCTGAGTACACCATCTGATGTCATCTGAGGTTAGAGCAACAAGCCTCCTAGCCCAGTTCTTCTGCTGATGAGGGTTCAAGAATGCATCAGTCTTTGGCAAATGTCTGAGCAACCAAGTATGGAACAAAGGAGCACATCACCTCACTAATCTTCCCCTCTGTTTCTCATTCCTCTGGTGGGCTGAGTAATAAAGATCTCCCAGTAAAGTGGGCACTGGGTTTTGCAGGATGAAAAGATGGATTGCACTCTTGCTAACAAACCTAGGCTCATCTGCAAAAAGTATGACCCCATATATGCTAAGGGCCAACAGAGCACAGACTGCCTTCCACTCCCCCAGGGAGGCCTTCAGACTAGCTTGAGAAGTCAAGAAATCCAGATGAAAACCAGAGATTCCAGCTTTAGATGTCAAATTCTGCCCAATCAGAACTGGTTCAAGATGTAATGCTCTTGCTATCTCCTCATTACTTGGGAAAGCCATCTCAGGGTTGAAGGGGATTCCACCCCTGATGGGTACACCAACCAATGAGGAGTACTCCTCCAACAAGGGTCCCAACTGAAAGTTCTGAAATGTGAAGCACCTCAGAGGGGGATCATAAAACTGCAGACAAGTATGTATCAAACTCCTCTGTGAAGGGTCCAAATCCAAAACCACATCAAGAATTCCTCCATAATGTTCTCTAAAAAGTGGTATATGGTCTGGAGTGATCAGGGTCTGAACCCTCCTGATGCTAGCTAACTCAGGTTCAAAGAAATGGTAGGAGATGTTACTCTTCTTAGGTGCCATGCTGCTGGAGAAAAGCTGAGACAGATGCTGATGATGATACTGAAAGTGGGCCTCTGACAGGCTGAGACTGATGATGCAGATAGCAGATAGCTGAAGTAGATACTGGTGAAGATAGGCCTAAGCTGATGATGGGGTCAAAACCAAGCCAGAATGATAGGATGGATACCCTGAAAAACAAATAAACACATGTCAAAATGATGCAATGAGGATGTATGCAAATGATATGCAAGGGTTTGTGACTGAGCTGGATCTGATCAAATGCTCTGATATAAGTCTGTGTGTGTCAAGAAATCCAGATGGAGGTTCATAAATCCAGTAACCAAGGTGGGGGACTCAAATAAAGAGTCACATGTCCAGGGTTTAGAATCACAAGAACTGTTCCAACATGAAGTACTCTTAATCAAACAAAGTAACAGGGTATTCTGAGGTCAAGTGTACCTGCAAACCTGTAAACAACCCAACCCCCTCACAGGTGGTGTTCTAAAACAAGGATCCTCAGACTTGGATCAGTTATGAGAAGTGTAAACACTTCTAACCCGGAGGTACAGTGTTTACAATAATCATAGAAGTTCCTCCTCTAATTCACCTCAGTTTCTGAAGGTCAATACTAAAGGTCATCCAGACTTAGCAGGCTTCCCAGATAGCCCTAGCATTGCAGGAAATCTGCAACACAGAGTTCTCAAGAAGAAACCCATATCTGAACCGTGTTTCATATTCCCGCACCAGACCGAGATGGAATGGGAAAGAATATGAACCACTCTAGCCTAGGTGTCACTCAGGTCCCAGGTATAGGACCTTAACTCTCAATAGAACCCCACCCACCAAAGCAAACAAATAGATCCAGCCAGACAGCATGACAGTATGATATATGCACAAAGCTATAAAGAAAGCAATAAACAAAACTGTACATAAAGCAATAAGTAAAACAAATACACAAGCACAGATAGCACATAACACCCCAGTAAACACAAATCAATCAAGCTCTAGGAGGAACCCACAAAAAGAACCAGAAGCCCTGGTTGCAGTATAAGGGTCCCCAGCAGAGTCGCCAAGCTGTCGCTCCCGATAGATGGGACCGGCCCAAATAAAGGTACAGACGCGAACGATCGGCGAGAGGGACAATGAGAACACACAGCAGTGAACTCACTGGAGATGAATAGAGTCGCCAGCTAGGCATTTTTATCCCGGAGGAAAGGTAATGCTGCATAGACCTAGAAAGAGATGGATAAGACGGTTGCGAACCAGAGAGACTGAGAAAGGGGGTTGGTTACAACCTGGGAAGGTATTAGCACCCAGATTGTCCGTCGTACTCGACGGGATCCACGCTTAGAAGATTTGTGTTTAAAAGGGGTAGCGTTAGTGCAATCTGTGTATAAAATAGCTGGAAAAGATGTACAGGTGTCAGTGTAAAAGAAATGAAGTGTGATATATACAGTGTCAGTGTAAAGGCAAGAATAAGATGCTCAAGACCATGAGGCTAAGAGAATGATGCTGAAAGAGGGGGAATATACAGAGACTTTTGTTCGATAACCGTTAAGTTATGCCTACGTATCTTCTCGTGCAATGAGGAAGTCAGAACACCGTAGTTCGACCCAAAGAGACTGAAAGGATGAATTGACTGGTGAACTGCTTACTTGTCTATGCTCAAGTGTATGATCTGTCTGGCTCAGGTGCTAACTGTCTTGCATTAGACGGAAGAAGCAAGTTCTCGTTTGTGAGTGAAGGTGATGAGAAAAGAATCCCGGAGGAGACGATTATTGTTTGTTTTGGAGTTTTCAGTCTTTTATTGCTTTTGAAAGTTTGTCATAAGTTAATGAGCTTAAGCCTAAACCAATGGGTTAGTAAACTCATCACATCTTCCCTCTGATTAGGGGTAATGAGAATACCTTAAGTGTGAAGTCAGGGTCTCACACTTAATTACCATGATGTAGGATTAAGATCATTAACCTACTTGTGATTATTTAGATGTTTTTGTTGTTTTTGTTTAGTGTTAAGTAATGAGGCTAAGCCATAATCAGGGATTAAACAGACTCATTACACCATCCTAATAGAAGGATAATAGATGAGAAAGTTTAAGCTGAGGAAAGCTCCTCAACTTAATCCATGATTAGGGATTAACTTCATGACAAAACAGAGCCTTTATTAAGTGGATTTTAGTTAATGATATGATGAAGAAGTGAGTTTTATGGTTTGTAAGACAACTTGAGGGGGACTTGTCCATTAACACTAGGGTTAGTCCTTCTTAACCAATTAAGGAAGAATTAGAACCCTAAAGCAAGGCCCAAGTTACAAGTTTGATGCCTTGGTGATTATTATGTGAATTGATTAGAGGATTTAAACACATTAAGGGTTTAACACTTAGGATTAAAGTTATACACTCCATCCTAATAGAAGGATGCAGGCATAAGCTTAATCACAAAGCCTTAAAGCCTTTAGGGTTTAGTCCCCGATTATGAGATGAGAAGAGAAGACTCAAAGAAAACTCAAAGGAAAGAGTCTAAGGGGGACTAAACAATCCTAAAATGTTATCATGCTTGGAAGTCCTAGGGTTTGTGAGGCTTAAGAGGAGAAATCTTCAAGGAAGCCACCAAGGAGAAGCAAGATAGAAAAAGGATAAGATGAGAAGAGAAAAGAAGGAAGAGAGGCACAAGTGAGCAAGCTCACTCAAAGACAAGTAAAAATGCAGCAAGGATGTAAAGTGACAAGATGAGAAGAGGTAGGAGGTGAAGGCAAATTCACCTCCCAAACAAACTTACCATTAACCTGAAAAGTAGGTACAAGATGCATAAAGGAAGAAATGAGATGGAACAATGCATATGGATGGGCAAAGGCCAAAGTCAAAATCATACACATGATGCAAATGATGTAAAGGGATGATGCAAACACATGTCAAGAGTTGTGGATGATCATACAAGGATGAGGATGCAAATGAAGCATGCTTTGAACCATGAAAGTTCATGAAAGTTTATGAAATGATATGAATGCATAACATGGCAAATGAAAGATGCAATGATCAAACATGATTCTAATATGTCTTAAGATGTCTAATGAATCAAATGGATGCACAAAATGCTACGGCAAGTCATGGTATGTAAGCAAATGCAAGTTGAATGCAAAAGGAAGCCAGAAGCAAACATCAAGATAAAAGATGAAAATGCATTCAAAAGAACCCTAAACCTATACAAATTCACTGCCCAAAGGAGGGGATCCAATTCTTAATTTTTTTTAAAAAGGTCACATTTTGCACTTAACTTCCAATGGTGGAAGTTATGTGTTATTTCTGGCTTTTTTCAAAATGGTCCTTTTTTGCACTTAACTTCCAATGGTGGAAGTTAAGTGTTTTTTCTGGCTTTTTTCAAAATGGTCCTTTTTTGCACTTAACTTCCAATGGTGGAAGTTAAGTGTTTTTTTCTGGCTTTTTTCAAAATGGTCCTTTTTTGCACTTAACTTCCAATGGTGGAAGTTAAGTTTTTTTTCTGGCTTTTTTTCAAAACGGTCCTTTTTTGCACTTAACTTCCAATGGTGGAAGTTAAGTGTTTTTTTCTGGCTTTTTTTCAAAATGGTCCTTTTTTGCACTTAACTTCCAATGGTGGAAATTAAGTGTTTTTTCTGGCTCTTTTCAAAATGGTCCTTTTTTGCACTTAACTTCCAATGGTGGAAGTTAAGTGTTTTTTCTGGCTTTTTTCAAAATGGTCCTTTTTTGCACTTAACTTCCAATGGTGGAAATTAAGTGTTTTTTCTGGCTCTTTTCAAAATGGTCCTTTTTTGTACTTAAACCACAAACATGAATCAATCACAAGCATGAATCAATCACAAGATCACATTTCCAATGTATCAACAACAAGATTCGAGCAAAATCAAGAACAACGCAAAAAAAACTTCAAAACAAGCACACACACTCATTTCTCAACCGTTTTCAGTATTTCAAAGCTTAACATGATGAGTGAAACAAAATCTATCATTCTATAACAAGAGATTACATTTCTATAAAAAATGTTCTTGATGATACCTGAACTGGAGCTTTGAACTGTGGAACTTTCTGGCCTCAAACTTGGTGCAATCCCTCTCCTTTGAACACCTTGATGATGAAATGAAGCTTGGATAGCTTTGAGAATGGTTGGTTATGACTGTTTTGCTCTGGTGTAGCAGAAATGGAGGGCTTTTTGTGAGATGTTTCAAGCTGTTTCAGGGGGTGATTCTTGTTCTAAGGGTGATTTGTGACTTGTTGGTGGAAGAAAAAGTGGAGTTTCTTGGCTGTGTGAAGAAAAAAATCAGAGAAGGAGTTTTTGGGACAGAACTTGTGCAAGTTGGATTGTGTGTGTTTTCAGGCCTGTGTTTTCTATATCAAGATGGCTTGCTTTTTGGTTTGTATAAACAGATGGGATTGGTTCAGAAAGTTGATGTGGACTGATGTGATTGGTATGGCTCAAGTTGCCAAAATGTCAAGTAAGTTGTACTTGGGGGTAGGGGCCATGGCAGAGGAGATCTCTGTGTTTAGATTGCTTCAGCCAGCTTTAAGGAGGACCCTTGGATGGTTTGTGCAGGACTGCAACATTGGGATTGCAAGATAGCATGTGTTTTGCCAATTTCCAACTTTGTGCATCTTGTGATTTTTGGCCATGGACATGTGACATCTCTTGGGCAATATGAAGCAAAATGCACCATATAATTCTGCTATGACAGTTTGATATTGATTAGAGATTGAACAAAACCAAAGGAACCCTTCTTGCAAGTTTTCCCTCTTTGTGATTTTCATGAAAAATGGCTTATGATACTTGGACATCAAGGCATGAAAAATGAGAAATTTCTTGGACCAATCTGAATTTTAGGCATTGCATTGTGTTTGTATGAAGATTAGAAGTCACTTTGAAGTCATCTTTGGCCTTGGCATGAGGTTTTGCAACTTTCCTTTTTGTGCAAAAAGTGAAATTTCAATGATTTTTCCCAACTTTGCAAAGCCATAACTTTTGATCCAAAACGAATTAGAAAAAGTTCTTGTACTTTTTGAAAAGGGAATGATCCAATCTACAACTTTCGTGACCAAAGTTTTCTCATTTGAAGCAGTTTTGAATCAATAAGAGGAGGTTGAAAAACTTTCCCAAAACAGCAAGTTTACATTATAAGTCACTTTCCAAGAAAGGCAACTTTGCAAATGTCTCGAAATTCTTCAATTTTGTGAACTTCTAACATCTTCTATGACCAAATAAAGATCATACACATTCAAAATGATGGAGAAACCCCTTTGGTTGGGTGATTGGGGGCCTCAGATGCCCTGATTTCGCATTGACTTGCTCAAGAAGTCACCTCTTGATCAGATGCCTTCCCCATGGAATTTCTTCATGAAACTTGATATGCATGATCCTCATAACATATAGAGACCAATGGAAACAAGAATGACCAAAAAATTTGGAGTTATGGGCTTCTTTTCAAAAATGTCCCTTTTTGCACTTAACTTCCAATGGTGGAAGTTAAGTGTTATTTGTGACCTTTTTCAAAAATGTCCCTTTTTGCACTTAACTTCCAATGGTGGAAGTTAAGTGTTATTTGTGCAGTCAAACCCGACTCTGCTTCCATGCCATTCTCAGTTCTTGTGACTTTTTGACATTCTTGACTTTGAGAGGATATAATATGATACTTGAACACACATAGACCCCTTGAAGTGATTGATGGCCTTTGGAGTGGCTCAAGAAGCCCTTGGATTGCTCAGATCACAAACCCTAGATGCAGATGACTTTGAATCTATGCAGTGGATCAAAAATGTAATATGAGGTGTTATGATTGAGTTTATGCATATGAAATGATCACAAGCCATGGTGTGAATGGGTGAGGGCAAATTTGGGGTGTTTACACATCTCTGTATAAAATCCCAAAACTGAGAACCAAAGAACTACATAGAACAAGACCAACTCACAGAATCAACACAAAAGAAGTGGGTATGTAGAAGGTTAGGGTTCCTACAAACCTGTAAATAATCTCTCCATCTCACAGTGTGCTAATGGTCAGCATCACAGACTCTCAAGTTGAGAAACGATAATACGGTCACTATCTCTGGTTTGGCATTATACACTAAAAGAGGAGGTCTCCACTGAGTCCTGAAAAATAAGCATACCCATAAGTTCCCAGCTACAAGAACTGAGATCGAGAAGCAATAGTACATTCATCCCGAAGGGTACAATACTATCGCCATACTAAAAGTGCTTTGACTGAGTTCTTACGAGATAACAAGGTCATCCTATGCGAGTTCCTAGTGGGTCCTCGAATGTGAATGGGTTTGCCAATAAATATGGTCTACCACTGTCACCACTGGAGAGGGTTGTTTCCACTAAGATCCTCAATGATCGGTCCCCAGATGCACATAACTATCAAGGTCGTATCCTGGAGTGGAGAAGACCCCCACACGAAATATTTCCAAGACTGTCACAATCTGGGTGTGGAACACACCGCCACTCATCATGATGACACATCATGAAAGTACAATGTTTGTCCATACTAAAGTCTAAGATGCACTCGTGCCTGGGAATTGGGCTCATCTCACAGTAGCCCCATCCCGCCAAAAAAACCAGTCCAGACCAGTATAATGATGCATGATAAAGTAAATGCTAATAGCAGTAAATAAAGTTGTAAAGTAAAGTTATAAATAAAACTATAAAGCTAAACTAAAGTACAAAACAACAAACAGAAAACACCCAAAGAAATAGAAATAGACAAGCGTTAGGATCGACTCACATATGGGAAAACAAGGTCCCCAGCAAAGTCTCCAGTTGTCGCTCCTAGTATTTCCATCATGGTACATACACGAAAGTGGCGCAGAGAAGAAAAGTTGCCAGCCAGGAATTTTTATCCCGAAGGAAGGGTAATGCTGCACAAACCCAGAAGAAGGAGAAAGTGGGGTCTCGCGAACCAAAGAGAAAGGGTAAGGTAGTTGATTATGAATTGGGAAGGTATTAGAACTCTAGATTGTCCGTCGTACCCGATGGGATCCACGCTTGCTAGAATTATTTCAAAGGGTGATGGTATTTTCTCTACTGCAACTGCTACTAGAAAGGACTGAAAAAGAAATAAGGAAGAATGAGATGAAAGGATGAGGAAATGAAATAGCACAAAGAATAAGGAAAGAGACTGAAGGATTGTATTCGCCAAGTGTTGTCGCTTGTGCCTACGTATTCCTTTTGTGCAATGAGAAAGTCAGAACACTGTAGTTCGACTCAAAAAGACTGACACATCTTGCTTGTGTTTTTTGGGATTGAAATACTTACGCCTATGCTCAGGTGTTGCAGGCTTGTCTAGAACGATTGCATTTACCGTCTTGAAAAAGACAAGTCGAAGCTAGTTTTTTCGTTTAGAGTGAAGGAGTTGAGAAAATAATTCCCGAAGGAAAGACTCTTATTATTTGTTGAAGTTTTTTAGAAGCTATTATTTAAGAGTTTGCATAGGAGAGTGTATTCAAGTCTTGTTCAATGGAGTGTGTACGTCTTACGTCACTCTAAGATGGATTGAATAAGAAGCACACCTAAGTATGAATGAGATCCCCAAACCTGGTTCCAAAGATTAAGGCTCAATCACACTAGCCTACTTTATTTATTAAGTGTTTTTTTGCTGTTTTTGAAATGAAATAGTGTTTTTGTAGTTTTCTTTGTCGAACATCCTCATGCTAAGACTTATTCATCATGATAGATACCCTACACCTCACTCCTATATAGAATGAACGCAAGTATCCTTTGGAAAAGTCCCTTGGCATGTGAATAAGTTCGACCTTTATTACATGTTGTTTTAGCTTTTGTTTTGAGATGAGAAAGAGAAAGACTCAAAAGAGACTCAAAAGGTAAAAGTCTAAAGGGAAACTAACAATCCTAAGAGTTGTCATTCTTGGATGTCCTAAGGTTAGTGTGGTATGATATCTTTATCCTAAAAGAAAGAAGAAGGAGAGAAGAAAGAAGAAGAAGAAGAAGAAGAAGAAGAAAGAAAGAAAGAAAAGAAAGGAAGAAAGCAACTTACTTCCAAGATGGAAGTTAAGTTGTTTCTAATAGGGATGAGAAATATTGTACAACCAAAGCATCTTAAATACATAAACAAACACAAATTTAAAGGTAAAAAGATGAGGAAAGAAGTTATAATGTGGATGCACATCCACACTCTCATGACTTACCATAGCCCATGAAAAGTTAGCAAATGAAACACAAACACTCAAAAGAAATGAAAGATAAGTCAAGTAAGCAAAGAAGCCACATGAGAATAATTCTAAGGCCTTAGAACCCTACAAGTCAGAACCAAAACACAAATAAGCTTTAAGAAGCTCAAGGAACCTAAAGAAAACCAAACTAGTTCCAAGAAGAACCAAAGAAGCACACAAGTTCATAAAAGGCACACCTTACGGAGTATGAATGCAAATGAGGTATGACATGAATGAAAGCACCTATGAATCATAAAATTCAGAATTCTATGACATATTAGAATTCCTAATATGATACTAAATGAACATACAAAGGATGCATGAATTAGTTCATAATGAGATGAGATAAAGAAGAGAAAACAATTCATGTTCACATAAGAAGAAACAATCAAGTTATGGTTTCAAGTCAAACATGAAGGATGAGTATGAAATGATTCAAGTAAGTAACATATGATTAAGATGACATTTTAATAATTCAAGTATGATCATACCAAATTCACATGGCAAACAAGTCAAGATAATTCAAACGAACATGCAAAAGATGAACACATAAGGAAATGATGTCATATACTTGAGATGCAAAGCAAAGATGCAAGATGAACTACCAAGATGAATGAATTATAATGAATCCAGTGGCATAAATAATATGAAATTATCATGGGAAGTATGAATTAACATGTTCAATATAAACAAGAATCATATGAAGCATAAGAAGAGATGAGGTGAGAAGATTAGGTCAAAGTACAAAAAATGATGAATAACACAAACCAAAAGCAAACACAAACCAAAGATGATCTATAACATTCAAAGGGATGACCTATAATTGGCTAAAAAAGGCCTACAATATCACACAAGAGTTTCTCATACAATGGCCTAAATGCCTCCTAATGGATTAGAGTTAAGGGATGAAGATAAGGATCACAAAAAATTACTTCAAACACAAAGCACTAAACAAATACAAATATAAAATTAAAATTATGAAAATGTACCTCAAGTGACCAAGGTCAGAGGATAATCAAATTTTAAAAGATCATACAAAAATTCAAAAGCAAACCACTTCAATCAAATCTTCAAAGTCAAATGAAAGTCAAAGATGAATGATGCACAAGATGAGGACCAAAAGGCAATATGAAATGATTTTAAAAATGTATGAAAAATATTTTTGAACACTCTAATATGTTGATGAAATAATGAAAAAATATTGGATGCAAAAGGTTTTATATGTTGTGCAAAATAAATCTTCAAAGTTGAGATGTCAAAGAAGAAACAATTTTAAAAAGAAATAAAAGAAAATATGAAAAATATGATGAAAAATGATCAAAGTCAGAAATAAAAAATTATAAAAAATTATTTAAATGTATGAAGATGATTCATGATTTTTTTTAAATTATTTTTAGATGCTTAAAAACAATTTTAGAAAATTAAAATGAAAGTTATGTAAAAAATAAAATAAAAATATGAGATGAAAGGCCATGGGTGCACAAAGAGTAAAAGTCACGTTGAAAAACAACATTGGACCTAGGGAGGGGGTTCAGATAGCAATCAGAAGTCCAAGTCCACAATCAGCATAATCAAACAAGTTCTATGGAATTCAATCAACAATTAACTCTAATTAGAGCCATTCAAAAGATCCAACACACACCAATCAATCAACAAAAGCAAGGTAATCAAGACGAGTGGTTAAGATTAAAAGCACACATTAACAAATCTAGGGAGGCACGCAATTAGAATTAGAATTATAAAAGAATCATGTGCCACACAACGCGCAATTTTAATACGCTGGCACAACCTAAGCCCTTGGATCTAAAACACGAACGATATGGATTTACTTCTTCCTCAAATATACCTCTGGTCACCTGCAAACGTAAAAGATGTCGAAGCCCTAGCTCCGGTCGTCTTCTCCGGTGGAGATCCAACAACATTTCTCCAAAAACAAAAAAAAAGACCATTGTCTCACTCAAAATCTCATGTTGAATCCAAATATCATGTTTATTTTTATAGATCAAACACATATAGTTCAAATCGAAGTAAAACACTTTGAACTAAAAAAGTTCAGATCCAAAATACATCCATGATATACTTCCAAAACTCAAACAAATTAGATCAGATTAACCAACACAACTAGAAGAACACAATACACATCAAATAAACAAGAAATAACTGCAATTAGAGCTTGGAATCGTGCTAGATCTTCAGATTTGAACTTTAAACTTATCAAACTGAACTTGATGAAAATCTTGCTATAATCTTCAATCAATGGTGGATTTGTGTTTTATGGAACTTGCTGGTCAAGAATATGAAGTGAAATCACCAAGAAACCCTAGGAATTGAGTGATTCCAAGAAGAAACGCTTGAGATCAAAATTTCAAATCAGAGCAAATGTGGGAATCTCTAACCCTAACCAGAGGAGTTGGGAGCTTATATGTGATGGTTTTTGGGCCTGACCATGGTAAAAAATCCAGCGGAGCCTTGGATAAGGATTTATGAATTATTTTGCAAAAATGCAATTTCAAGTGGAAGTGGTAACTTGCACGTTCATGAGAGGTATTCTGGCCATGAAGCATTTTCATTTCACTTGCTAATCATAGTGTGATTGAATTTGGGCCTTGGTAATGCATGGTTTTCATGTTTTGATGGTTTATTCAATTTGGTCCTTTATGAAATAAGTGAGAAATAATGCATGAAAACCAATGATTCAAAGGCCAAAAATGAGCCAAATGAAGTGTACTTTGATATTGCAATCTGATTTTGGAAATTAGAAACAAGCATGAACCAGTTTATGGCTTTTTGGCCATAACTTTTGAAACATTCATGGTATGAAGATGATCTTGTACTTTTTGGAAAGGGAAAAGAATTATCTTCAACTTTCATGTTTGAAAAAAGTTTTTTTGAAGCATTTTTGATGATGAAAAGTCAAGTTGAATGTGACATATAAAGCTTCCAAAAATAGAAACTTCAAATTACAAATAATTTCCATTTTTAGTAACGTTTTCCCTAAGCTTTGATTCTTGATGAATGATGATATTCTTGACTAAATAAATGTACATGAACTTGAGTAGCATGATTTAGACCTTAAAAGTCCATGGTTGACTTTTCTTCTCCACTGTTGACTTTTGCTTTGTTCACAAGTAACTGGCTAACTGAAAACCCTCCATAAGGAACCAATAGAAATAATTCCATCCATGAACACTTGATATCATATAAAAGACCATTATAACAAGTTTGAACCAAAAATCCATCAATAAGTCTCTTGATTTCAAAACCCTAATGTGGACAATCTGTGTAGGAGTTGAGACCATGGGCCAAATTCTTTATCAATTCACCTCTTAAAAAGACTTGAGGTGCCATTTGAGATTGTGTGGGATATGAGAAACCTTTGAGGCTTGTTGAGATACATTTGACTACTTCTTTTTGGATTTGAATGATCATATCTTGCAAATCAACTGATCACATGCCCTATGCTTCAAACAATGGATTTATGATTCATTTTTTTATGATATGTGTCGTACCTCAGAAATGACTACGATCTTCACATTGGTCGCGGAACAAATGATACAACAGAGTCGCCATATAATTATATTTATTATAACGGTTTGTCGATTGATTTGATTAGGTGTCAATTATTCACACCAGAGTAAGGAAACTCGCACCCAAGCAATTGAGGAAAAGCATCGGAGATCCAACACTTATCTTCTTCACCTTGTTTCGATAGTTATTAAGTATTTTAATTACCTAAGACCACTTGAAGTTGGATCAAGGGTTTAGATCTATAAGTAACGTTTTGGTAAAAGGGAAGGTTGATGAAAATGGAGTGTAAGGGTTAATTCGGTTACGTGGAATCAGGTCCTAGTCCTAAGGAAGGCGCCTAGTAAACGAAACCAAAACCTAAGGAAAGTGCGAGTGTGCAAGTGAAACCAATTGGCGTTGGACCAAGAGTAAATAAATGACATACATTGGAATCGGGAGAGGGGTACAAAATAAGTTACACGGGATTGCACGAAATGAAAGGGTTCATTGTATTTTTCCAAGAGGAAGCGTGTATGAAGTGTCCTAAACTAAGCGGGACTCTATATTAAATCGAAAGCATCGAATTGTATCTCTTTAACTATCTTAGAAGAGATTCAATGTTAGAATCATTCTATGAGAAGTCGATCATTTTTTTATGTCATAATCAAATAATTATTAAATAAGTAAATGGTCTAGTCTTAATCACGATTTATTGACTATCACGATTTTTTTACTCTCATCGACCATAAAAAAAATAAAGAAAAACAATAAAAAGAAAATTGGTCTCATATTGATTTAAATAACGTCGATTTGTTGAAATTGAATATTTAAATCGTTTGTTATATCTTCGACCATAAAAATAAAGTAAACTGAAAATAATAAAGAAAATAAATGAATGGCCTCATATATAGTTTAGATAACGTCGATTTATTCGAAATCGAATATATAAACATTTATTCATCGGCCAAATAAAATAAATCGGGACAATAGGAAATAATAATGAAAATAAAGGAGTGTCCTCAAATTAGTAGATAACGTCGATTTATTAAAAAAATCGAATATCACCATTTATCATTGACCAAATAAAGAATAAATCGGAAAATTAGGAAATAATAAGGAAAATAAAAGATTGGCCTCACATTGGTATATAACGTCGATTTATTTGAAATCGAATATCATCATTTATCATTGGCCATAATAATAAAATCGATAAATAACAATGGATCTAAAATTAATTAGAAACCATTAAAATACTAGAAACGGGGTCTCATATCGATTTTAGACAACGTCGGTTTATTTATGAAATTGAATGCTAAAAGTATGATAATAATATCATATACCACAAATAGGTGAATAAATCGAGAAATTGATAAATAATGGAGAAATGTAAAGGATGGCCTCATATAGGTTTAAATAACGTCGTTAAAAAATAGAATATCGATAAACCATGTATTATATCATTGGACCAAAAATAAATAAATCGATAACAATAGATCTAAACAAATTAATTAGAAATTGTTAAAAATAAAAGAAATAAAATATAGTCTCAAAACGATTTTGATAACATCGATTCGAAATCGAATATCAAAAAATCGCATTTATATCATAGACCCTAATAAAAATAAAAGAATAAAAGTGAAGAAAATTAATAGTCACAAAGAGAAAAACAATTAATGAAAAGAAATAGAACTATAAAAATGAAATTAAAGTCTAGAAACAAGAAGAATTATAAAATAAAAAAATAGCCCAATAGAATGGAGGTGTAAGTCGTGTGACACTGGTGTGTTTAGTGATACTCAATGGGCTAAGTCCATTAATATCAAGAAAATAAGGCTCAAGACTTAAAAACAAAAATGAAGGAATAAAACAAGTGGGATGAAAGCAGGGTTACAATAATGTGTCCTCAACCCTTTTCTTATTTATCGCTCGCTCAAAAATCAACAAGGAAAGAAGAAAAAAATGTCACGCATATTACCCCTTCAGAAAAAAACCCAGAGAAACGAAATGGTTCTCTCCGCTGTCGGACATCCCTCTCATTCTCTCAATCGTTTTCGCCGCTGTTTGTGAGACTACCTCTTAGTCCTAGTCATGCTCTGCGTTCTCTTTGGATTTGGGATTTCGGTTCTCAGTCTCATAAACTCGTTTCATGATTCGTTTTTATTCTCTCACTCGCGAAATCTCTATGTGTTTGTGTGTTTCAGTTCGTATTTGGTTTGTGGTTTTGTGATCTGAGAGTGGACGAAGAGGATTAGGGCTGAGTGTTTATGGAGGTTTTATGATAACTCTGTAGAGTTTTTTTCTAAGCCTTTATCTTCCTTTTTTCCTCTTAATGATGAAGGAGTTTTGTCTTTTTATAGAAGGAATATGAGGGTAGAAATTTGTTATGGATGAGCTGTGTTTTGTGGTTTTTTTCGAGAAACAATGTTATGGTGTGAATGTGGTACGGGAATGGCGTGGGTGTGATGAAATGCGGAAAGGGTGAAGAATCGTGTGGGGCATGTGTTCATATGGTGCATGGATGAATATTGTTTGGAAGGCTCGCGTGAATTTGTGGTACAAAGTTGTTGTTGTATTGCGTGAAAAAAATAGTGGGTATGTGTTGTAGATTATTTTATATGCTTGTTAGCCGAAGAATGAAAAAAATGTGGGCCAAGTTCATGTTGTGCAGTGTGAAGAGGAAATAGGGTATTGAGTTACTTGTTGCACAGCATGTGCGTTTCAAGTGGAGAACAAATGTGACAACCTCTTTTCGTTTTTTATTATCTTTGTTGTAGAATATGTGACGGCTCATAAAAGAAATTCTATCTTTATTTTATTTTTTTAATAAAATGCGTCATTAAAAAGAAAAGTTATATTAATTATAATAATAAATATAATAATAGTAATAAAAATAAAGTGATAATAATAAAATGGTAAATAAATAAATAAATAAAAGTAATAATGATAATAATAATAATAATAATAGTAGAAAATAAAAAAATAATAATAATAAAAGAATAATAATAATAATAATAATAATAATAATAATTCATATATATAATTATAATAGTACTAACTATAAATAATAAAATGAATACTAAAAGAATGGAAGTAAAAACGGATATTAAAAAATGAAAAAATGAAATGGACTTTAAATGGATGGAAATGAATAGACGAATATGATTATGAACAAAAATGGATATTGAAAATAGTTTGTATGGAAAACAAAAACTACGTGACACAGGAAACCGTGATTCCATAAACACAAACTGAAACATATAAAAGTATGAATGAAGATGATTATAAAGTAGGACAAATTTGAGGTATGACAGATGCCCCTATCTAAATGTCTTGAACCCGAAGAAGATGAACGACTGCAAGATATTCGATTCTAGGTTAAAAGTCAATTAGATATAAGAAATTTCCAAAATTTGTCCAATGCAAAATGCAATGCTATGGAAAAACATGAGATGCATGTATGGATACAATTGTTGGGGAGTTTAGGTATATGAATGCAATTGGACAAGAGACACGAAGTCTGTGGGAATGATTAAATGATTGAATGAGGAGAAAATCCACTGAAAACGGTAAGGTAAGAAAATTGGTTGGAGAAAACAAGATACTTCTGAAAGTTTGTCTGGACGACATGGAATAGTCAGAAATACTTGGAATAAAAGGGGTTAAACCATGGAATAGGAATTAATGACATCTGGAAAAGCTTTAGATGCATAAGTACAAACTTGGAAATCAACGCCCGAAACATCTAGAAGAGTACTAGATGTGGAATGAGACCAAATTAGGAAGATACCTCTGAAACAATCAGAGTGTTCAAGAATAAATTCATGAAGATTGTCAGAACAACACACATAACTGGAGGAGTATCAGATAAGTGTTATCAAAACGAATGGACATCTAAAAATCATTAAATGGACTCGAAATGGTTCTGGAAAGAAATACATGAGAATGAAGGGACATCTGGGAAAAGAAAACATCAGATGGGCTCGAGATGGCTCTGGAAAGAAAGACATAAGAGCGAAGGGACATCTGAAAAAGAAATAATCAGATAGGCTTGATATGGTTCTAAAAGAAATACATCACAATGAAGGGACATATGGAAAAAGAAAACATCAGATGAGTTCGAATTGGTTTTGGAGAGAAAGACATCAGAACGAATGGAGAACTGGAAAAACAAAACATGAGATGGGCTCAAATTGGTTATGGGAAGAAAGACATCAGAACAAAGGGACATATGTAAAAAGAAAACATCATATGGGATAAACAAAATGTGCTTGGACAAACAAGAATGTTTGGTAAGTATCCATGTCAAACTTCTTATAAAGACAAATTTGAAGAAGAAAAAATATCCACGTCAAACTTCTCAATGGGATTAACCAAAGAGAGACCGTCGAAGGAAATGGGTCTATGTCAAACTTAACAACGTTTGAAGGAAGAGAAAATATCCATGCCAAACTTCTCAATGGGATTATCCAATGAGAGACCTTTGAAGGAAAGGGGGTATCCACGTCAAACTTCACAATGTTTGAAGGAAAGGGAAGATATCCACGTCAAACTTCTCAATGGGATTATCCAAAGAGAGACCTTTGAAGGAAATGGATCCATGTCAAACTTTGTTTGAAGGAAGAAAAAATGTCCACGTCAAATTTCTCAATGGGATTATCCAAAGAGATACCTTTGAAGGAAAGGGGTATCCACGTCAAACTTCACAATGTTTGAAGGAAAGGGAAGATATCCATTTTAAACTTCTCAATAGGATTATCCAAAGAGAGACCTTTGAAGGAAAGGGGTCTAGGTCAAACTTCACAACATTTGAAGGATGAGAAAATAACCACGTCAAACTTCGTTTGAAGGATAAGAAGAAAAACACATGACAGACAGGGTGACAAACACGAATGCTTTGGTAGATTCCAACTGAATTGGAATTTGACTTTTGGTAGTTGCCAATAGAAATTGGACTTAAAAGGTTCCAAATAAAATTGGACTTTGACCACAAGGTAAGATAACAAGACCTCGGGAAATGCAAATGAGTACGAAGTATACTTCGAGTTATGCTTGATATGAAATTGTGTGATGTAAATGGTCAATGCTTGCAATGTAAATGCTGAGACCACTGGATAAGAATATTTTGGAGAGGTGAGGCTTGAACAACTGATTCCATAACACATGGATCTTTTTGTTAATTATTCCTTTGAAAGATGTCTTGAACACAACTTCTATTACATTTGTTAGAAGTATTAAGAGGTTGATCTTGTTAGGAAAGAGTGATAAGCTTTACTTGGGGGTTGCTTGAAGTAGATTGCCCCATGTTGACTGATTCCTTAATGACTGCTTGATTGGTCGCTTGAAGTGTTTTCCCTAACATAAGTCTTGAAGGATAATTTCTTTAAATACCATGATGGTGGTATGCCCCTGATAGGATCATTGATCAAGTTTCTAAATTGTTTAAAATTCCTTGATGATGAGGGCTTACTTTCAAATAAATTATTCATTCAAAAATGTTAATTTTAATGCAATGCTGAAGCAATTTCTGAAATCAAAGTCATTTTTTGTAATGATATTATTGTATATAAAATGAATCGCTGGTAAGAATGCAATGTTGATTTAGACATGCAAAGTGAAGAAGAGTGTAAAGGTATGATACCTAAACATATTATTAGCAAATTTCTTGGGGAGTCAGCTTACACAGCCTTGATGCGATATGCTTTCAAAACAATCCTAGCTTCAATTAGGTATTAAAAGGTTGTAACATGGTCTGGTTCACGGTTTTCGAAACAAAGGATATAGGCTCGAAGTTTAATTTTACCCAACCCATTCTCCATGATGATCTCCATTCCTACATTCAATTAATTCAAACTATGCATTCAGGCTTTGAGATTTGAAGTTGCATTGATAATGATGGCTCAAAAGCCAAAGGGATCTTCAGATAGCAGTCATCGCTTCTTCATAACATTCAGGTGTCTTTTCTAAGGACTCTGAGTCAACTCATATTTGTCTTTGTTGATTATTTTGGTGACCTCTCTTGATTTGAATTGTGGCTTTTACATTTTCAATACACTGGTATGCCTAAGTCGCCTTTTAGGGTTTTGACTTGGCGGATTTTTTTCTTTTTCTTGATTTTCTGGATAATAACTGCCATCAGCTTCTTCGACATTTCTTTGATGCATGCGAAGGAAAATTTAGGATTGAAACCTTAATTGAAAGGTGTATGGAATGTTTCAATTGAAATTGAATGCATACTTGAATTAATTGAGAACTACCTTGCCCCTGGTTAAGATTGTGGTTTTTCTCGTGTAGAAAGAAACTCCAACTTCAAGGCTCAAAGGGGTTGACAAGGGATTAACTTCCTTATTTCTCCAGGGTTTGGGAATTGAAACAATTCATGTATATCATCAATAAGGTTTTATTTTGAAAGCATAACATTCATAAACTTGGGTATCTCGTTTTCGTCATACTCCCTCCAATATTTGCTTAAACAACAAATGAATAAGAGAAACAATGGTATATATATTTTTTATGAATTTTTTAAAAAGAAAAAAACATGAATATGCGCAAATATGAATTGATTCAAAATATGTGATGCTCAATTCATTAACATTAACATTAAAGAAAAACAAGTCTTAAAGCAAGTACACTCAATACAAACAAGGAAATTAAAACTAAAAAGAAATAAGGCCTAATGTCTAATCAACAACAAGGATGAGCTTTCCCGTCTGATCCATTGGCTTTAGGTAGAAACTTGTGATTCCTTGACCAAGTCTTCAGACACTCTATTTTGGCATGAAATCTCTTTCAACCTTAGGAGTTCCTCTCTGTGGGAAGGTGAGCACATCTCCTCTAACCAAATCTTTAACTTGGGACTGGAAAGCATAACAATTTTCAATATCATAACCGACAGCTCCTTCATGGAATGGGCAATGGAGGTCAGTCCTAAACCAGTTGGAAGAGGATTTGGATGGTTGAAAGGTATAGTGCTGACAAGACCCTTTTGGCACAAGTAAGGGTAGAGTTCAGAATATTTCATGGGAATATGGTCAATTGGAGCCCTAAGTCTGGGATTGTGAGTTTGATTCTGACCAACATTCCTTTGTGGAGGAGCTCGAGCTGGTGGAGCATTCACCATAGGAGCAACTGCGGCTACTTGTGGTTCACCATACTGTTGTTACCTATAATAGGGTTTTCTTTCAGCAGTGACAACATGAGTATCACCCTCTTTCTTCTTTTGAAAGTTCCCAGAGGACTTTCTTGCAGCATTAGAAGTTTCAGCATTTCCAAACTTGCTTTTCCTGATTCCTTCCTATAGTATTTCTCCAATAGTGACTAGGGCTGCAAAGCTAGATGATACACTTCCTATCATCCTTTCCCAATATAGAGGTTGGAGGGTGTCCATGAACAGACCAGTCATCTCTTTTTCTTCTAAGGGAGGCTCCACCTGAGCAGCTAGCTCTCTTTAGCGTTCATCATACTCTTTGAATGATTCCTTTTCTTTCAGAGACATGTTTTGAAGTTGACAGCGGTCGAGAGTCATGTCCATATGATATTTGTATTATTTCAGGAATGCATCAAGCAGGTCCTACCAGCATTGGATACGGCTCCTTTTGAGTCCAATATACCATTTCAGAGATGCTCCACTCAAGCTATCTTAGAAGAAATGGATGAGAAGTTTGTCTTTATTAGCATGGGCGACCATTTTGCAATAGTACATGATCATATGGATTTTCAGAAAAGTGTCTCCCTTGTATTTTTCAAATTCTGGAATTTTGAACTTGTTCGGCATAACCAAGTTCGAAACCAAGCACATGTCTGCTACGGCAGCATTGAAAACATTAAAACCTTCTACAACTTTTATCCTCTTCTCCAGAGTCATGCATTGTTCCCTAACATCTTCAATGTTTCCAGCTCCTCCTTGTACTGATGATGGTGGATTGTACATGAAATGAGGATTCACATGAGCGGTTTGGGAAACAGTAAGCACAATTGGTTGAGATTCAGTAAACACTCCAGGTTCAAAAAAAATGGATGTACCGACCATCTGAGTAGTTGCAGGGTGGAGTGTAACCTGGTGGCAAACCAAATTCTGTCCAAGTGGTAGGTGTTCTTGAAGACTCAGGATCAATGACGAAGTTATTGACTTCATAGATGACAATCCTTTTGGGTTGATCATATTTAGTAGTCAAGGATTGGGGAATTTCCATGATCCTACTCACATTGCTCTTCAAATCATCAATGTCTTCCCTGACTCTCTGTCGCTCCCGAAGATTTGCATCCCGGTACAAGCGCGAACGGTCGGCGAAAGGAGAAAAAAATGAAGTGAATAGAGTCGCCAACTAGGCATTTTTATCCCGAAGGAAAGGTAATGTTGCATAAACCTAGAAGGAGATGGATAAGACGGTTGTGAACCAGAGAAACTGAGAAAGGGGGTTGGTTACAACCTGCTAAAGGTATTAGCACCCAGATTGTCCGTCGTACTTGACGGGATCCACGCTTGGAAGATTGTGTTTAAAGGGTTGGTGTATGTAATGTCTGTGTGCAAAAGCTAAGGAAAAGAAATATACAAGTGTCAGTGCAAAAGGGTGAATGCTCAGGAACTGAGGCTTTTAAAGAATGCTGAAAGAGGGGGATGACAAAGAGACTTTTGTTTGATAACCGTTAAGTTATGCCTACGTATCCTCTCGTGCAATGAGGAAGTCAGAACAACGTAGTTCGACTCAAAGAGACTGAAAGATAAATTGATTGTGAACTGCTTACTTGTCTATGCTCAAGTGTATGACTTGTCTGGCTCGAGTGCTAACTGTCTTGCATTAGACAGAAGATGCGAGTTGTCGTTTGTGAATGAATGTGATGAGAAAAGAATCCTGGAGGAGACGATTATTGTTTTTTTTGTGTTTTCAGTCTTGTTATTGTTTTTGGTGTTTTGCATAAGTTAATGAGCTTAAGCCTAAATCAAGGGTTTGTAAACTCATTATATCCTCCCTGATTAAGGATAATGAGCCTACTTAAGTATGAGGTAAGCACCTCAACTTAATTACCTTAATGATGTAGTATTAGGATCATTAACCTACTTGTGATTAATTAGATGTTTTTGGATTTTTGTTTAGTGTTAAGTAATGAGTTTAATCTCTAATCACATATTAGTGAACTCATTACACTATCCTAATAGAAGGATGATAGATGAGAACACTTAAGCTGAGGAAGATACCTCAACTTAATCCATGGTTAGGGATTAAATTCATTATATAACAAGCCTTTATTAAGTGGATTTTAATTAGGGGATGAGATTAAGAAATGGATTTTATGGCTTGTAAGACAACTTGAGGGGGACTTATCCATTAAACACTAGGATTAGTCCCTCTTAACCAAAAGGAAGAGTTAGAACCCTAACGTAAGGCCCAAGTTACAAGATAAATTCCTGATGATTATTAAGTGATTTGATTAAGAGGTTTAAACAAATTAAATGTTTAACACTTAGGGTTAAAGTTATACACTTCATCCTAAGAGAAGGATGCAGACATAACCCTAATTCCAAAGTCCTAAAACTTTAAGAGTTTAGTCTCTAATTATTGAGATGAGAAGAGAGACTCAAGGAGACTCAAAGGTAAAATCTAAGGGGGACTAATCACAACCCTAATAATTATCATGCTTGGATATCCTATGGTTTGTGAGGCTTAGAGAAAGATCCTCAAGAAGCCACCAATGGAAGAAGCAGATGAAAGGAGGAGGAGGCAGAAGAATAAGTTACTTACTTCCTAAGAAGATAAGTAACCTAAAGGAAGAAAGTGAGAGATATTGAACATAAGTGAATCAAATTCACTTCAAAGACAAGTTAAAATGCATATGAAATAGATAAGAAGGAGTGAGAGGTAAAGGCAAATCCACCTCCAAAAATTACTTACCAAAAGTTCCTGAAAGGTTAGTATGGATGTATAAGATATAAAGCATAGATCAATGAAGTGAAATGAGGTGAGGTGAGATGAGATGCAAAGACCAAAGTCAGAAGTGTTTATGCTATTGTCGCTCCCACTTGATGACACATGGTCAAGAGGGGTACAGACGCGAACGGTCGGCGAGAGAGAGAACACAAGGGTGAACTGAAAAGAGTCGCCAACTAGGCATTTTTATCCCGAAGGAAAGGTAATGCTGCATAAACCTGAGAAAAGGTAGATAAGACGGTCGCGAACCAGAGAAACTGAGAAAGGGGGTTAGTTACAACCTGGGAAGGTATTAGCACCCAGATTGTCCGTCGTACTCGACGGGATCCACGCTTGAAAGATTTGTGCTTAAAGGGGTAGTGTTAGTGCTATTTTGTGTGCAAAAGCTGGAAGAGAATGCAAGTGTCAGTGCAAAAGAAGTGTGAAATGAATTGAAGGAGTTTCAGTGTAAGAAAAGGAGTATGAAGCTCAAGAATATGAGGCTTAAAGAATAATACTGGAAGAGGGGGAATAGACAGAGACTTTTGTTCGATAACCGTTAAGTTATGCCTACGTATCCTCTCGTGCAATGAGGAAGTCAGAACACCATAGTTCGACTCAAAGAGACTGAAAGATAAATTGACTTGTGAACTGCTTACTTGTCTATGCTCAAGTGTATGACCTGTTTGGCTCAGGTGCAAACTGTCTTGCATTAGACGGAAGAAGCAAGTTCTCATTTGTGAGTGAATGAGGTGAGAAAAGAATCCCGGAGGAGACGATTATTGTTTGTTTTTGGTATTTTCAATCTTTTATTGCTTTTGAGTTTGTCATAATTTAATGAGCTTAAGCCTAAACCAAATGGTTAGTAAACTCATCACATCCTCCCTCTGATTAGGGGTAATGAGAATACCTTAAGTATGAAGTAAACACCTCACACTTAATCACCATGATGTAGGATTAAGATCATTAACCTACTTGCATTTATTTAGATGTTTTTGGAGTTTTTGTTTAGTGTTGAGTAATGAGTTTAAGCCATAATCAAGGATTTAATGGACCCATTACAACATCCTAATAGAAGGATAATAGATGAGAACATTTAAGCTAAGGAAGGCTCCTCAACTTAATCCATGATTAGGGATTAACCTCATGACAAAACAAGTCCTTTATTAAAGTGGATTTTAGTTAATGGTAAGATTAAGAAGTGGATTTTGTGGTTTGTAAGACAACTTGAGGGGGGACTTGTCCATTAACACTAGGGTTAGTCTTTCTTAACCAATTAAGGAAGAATTAGAACCCTAATGCAAGGCCCAAATTACAAGCTTGATGTCTTAGTGATTATTAGATGAATTGATTAAAGGGTTTAAACACATTAAGGGTTTAACACTTAGGATTAAAGTTATACACTCCATCCTAATAGAAGGATACATGCATAACCCTAATCACAAAGCCTTAAAACCTTTAAGGTTTAGTCCTTGATTAAGAGATGAGGAGAGAAGACTCAAAGATGACACAAAGGTAAAACTAATGGGGGGACTAATCAAACCCTAATTATGATCATGCTTGGGTAATCCTAGGTTTTATGAGGCTTGCAAGAAGATCTTCAAGGAAAAGCCACCAAGTAAGAAGAAAGATGGAAGGAAAAGAAGCAGCAAGAAACAAGACAACTTACTTCTCTTAAGAAGATAAGTTGCTTGAAGAAAGAAAGAGGAGGATGCGCATGAATGAGAAAGCTCACTCTAATTCATAAGATAAAATGCAGCAATGATGCATAAGAGAGATGAGAAGAGATTATGAGAAGTGAAGGCAAATTCACTTCTCAAACACTTACCACCTGAAAAGTTAGCAAAGGAAATGAAATGAAAATGAAATGAATGCAAGGATGCAAACCAAAATCAGAAGCATATCCAAGATGCAAATGAGGCTATGGGATGATGCAAAAGCATACTAAGAGATGAGGATGACCATACAAGTAATGAAGATGCAAATGAGACATGAAAGGAAGCATGAAAGTTCATGAAAACTTATGAAATGCAATGGATGCATAACATGGCAGATGGATGGTGCAATGATAAAATATGATTTTAATGTGTCCTAAGATGTCTTATATGTCATGTGGATGCACAAAATATCATGGCAAGTTCATGTATGCAAGCATATGAAGAATGAATGCAAATGAAGGCAAATATTAGGGTTTATGTACAAGATGCAATACAAAAATCAAAATCAGAAGAAAATGACAAGATAAAAAAATGAAAATGGGATCAAAGGTACCCTACACCTATACAAGTTCACTACCCAAAGGGAAAGGTCAGAAGCTAAACCCTAAAGGACTTATGATTTTTCTAAGTTTGCTAGGGTTTTAAGGCACCTCACAAGGAAAAATGCAAAACAAATCAAAAATGAAAGATAAATTCATGCCAATTTTATCCTAGAAACTACATGATATGTGGAATGCAATGCAAAAAGAACCATTATCAAACTCTTCATGGTTAGGCAGAAAAGATTTTTCTAATTAGGGTCAAAAATATTGATTTTTAAGAACCCTAAATCCAAAGAAAAATGGCAAAATGGATCAAGAACAAAAAAGAAATTTGTATGAATGGTTTGATAATGTCTCTAAATGTGTCAAGATGTAATGTGATTTTTTTGGTGATTTTTAGAAACTTAAATTGTATTTTAATTGATTAATTTCCATTAATTAACTAAAATAAACATTTAAATATTTTAAAAATACAAATTTTATGCAAAAAATAAAATAAAAATTATTTTTGGGATGAGAAAAATATTTAAAGTCATGGTGCAAAAAATGAAATTTTTGAATGCATTTTGCTATTTTAAATAAAATGAACAAAGAAATGCAAATAAAATGAAAATAAGATTAATTTTAATGAGAAGTTAACAAATCCTAAGGCCAGGGTTTGAAGTTGGGATGCGGGAATTGACTAGCGCGCGCATCTGGATGGTTGACATTCAAACTTCACTAGTTACACAATTAAACCCTAATCTGAACCCTAATGACCCTCAGGTGACCGAAACAGTGCTCCGGTCATCTTCTCCGGCCAGTTCAAAAACCTAACTTCTTCCCTAGGCAATTTTAAACCCTCTAAAACTCCAGATCACATCTTCTAAACACCCTAAGCAAAAATCAAGCACGAAAATTCATTTATCTTTCAACATAAACAAGAATCGAATCAAACAAGTTTTCAGGTCAAACTTTCAGAGACATGGTTCAGGCTCAAAACTCAATCATTTTCAAAACCAACAAGCACAGCATGATCAATGAATCATAAGAAACATTTCTATGGCATAAAAAATGATTTCTGGAAAAAATGTTCTTGGTGATACCTGAACTGAAGCTTTCGAAAATGGTACTGGCTGGCTGTTTCTTTGCTTCAAATCAACTTCAATGATCTCCCTGAAGAGTTTGCAATGCTTGGTTGGAGTTTATATGGTCTCTATGTGAAGTTTGCTGAAGCTCAGGTCAAGGGAAGTGAAAATCGTGTTTTTGATTTGAGGTGTTTCAAGGCAAAATGAAGGGTGGGAAAGGATCAGTGATGAATGTGGAGTTGAATGGTGGAAAAAGTTTTGAGTTTTGATGGCTGAGTTGTGTGTTTCGAAGAGAAATGCATAAGAGGGGATTTTGGTGAATGCTGAGTTCTTCGAGGTTTCAGCTTGTGTTGTTGTATGTGTTGAGTTGCTTGAGGTCCACATATCAATCCTTGATAGGTCAGAGAGTTGTTGTGGAGCAGTGTGATTGGTATGGCTCATTTTGCATAAAGTCAGCAAAGTTGTCTTTGGAGGTATGGGCTTATGGAAGGCCAAGGACAATGGGGTGTCCTACGCATCTAGCTTTAGGGAGGTCCATGGAATTCAGATTGAGGCAAGATAGCAAGTGGGATGAAGTTTGTGTGATGTTTTGCAATTATGTGAAGCTTTGGCCCTTTTGTAATTACTTGAAGTTCAAGGCATGAAACTTGGGATTTCTTTGGGCAATTCTGAATTATAGGTCATGTACTATGTTTGTGTAATGGTTAGAAGTGTGTTTGAAGTCACAAAATGCTTTGGCAAGTGATTTTGCAAATTTCCCTCTTTGGTACATAAGTGAAATTTTGTGATTTTTCCCAACTTTGCAAGGCCATAACTTGAGTTCTATGATGAATTAGATCAAGTTCTTGTACTTTTTGAAAAGGGAGTGATCCAATCTACAACTTGCATGACCAAGAAGTTTTCATTTGAAGTATTTTTGGATCAAAAAGAGGAGGTTGAAAAACTTTCCCAAAATGGCAAGTTTGTATTACAAGTCACTTTCCCAAAATGGCAACTTTGCAAATGGCTTGAAATTCTTCAATTTTGTGAACTTCTAACTTCTTTTAAGACCAAATAAAGATCATGTACACCTAAAATGATGGAGAAGACCCTTTGGTTGGATGATTGGGGGCCTCAGATGCCCTGATTTTGCTCTGACTTGTTCAAGAAGTCATTTATTGATCAGATGCCTTCCCCATTGAATTTCTTCATGAAAATTGGTATGCATGATCCTCATATCATATAGAGACCAATAGAAACAAGAATGACCAAAGAATTTGGAGTTATGGCCTTTGAAACCAAAACCCTAATTTTAGGTCATCTGTGCAGTTAAACTTGGCTCTGCTTCCAAGCTTCCTCAGTTCTTGTGATTTTCTGGCTTTCTTGATCTTGGGAGGATATAATATGATGCTTGAACATACATGGACCATCTTGAGATGATTGGAGACACTTGGAGTGGCTCAGATGGCTCTTGGATTGCTCAGATCACAAACCCTAGATACAGATGACCTTGAAACAATGCAGTGAAGCAAAAATGTAATATGAGATGATATGCTTGAACTTATGCAAATGAAAAGAATCACAAGCCATGGTGAAATGAGTGAGGGAAAATTTGGGGTGTTTACAGCTATGCAAATGTCATGTGAGATGATGTAATGTCATACAAGATGCACATGAATGATCATACAAGAATGAGATGTTATGAAAGCATGCTTTGAAGTTTGAAAACACATGAATGCTTATGAAATAAAATGAATGAAAAACATGGCAAATGAATGGAGAAATGATCAAGCAATGTTCTAACATGTCTTAAGATGTCTAAGATGACATATGAATGCATGAAATTTCATGGAAAGTTCATGGGATGATGAATATGCAAGGTGAATGCAAATGAACATGAGAAATTAGGGTTACATGGATATGTGAGATGCAAATGGATAAAACAGAAGCATACAATATGATAAAAAAATGAAATCAAGCTCAATCAAACCCTAATTCTATACAAGATCACACCCCAAAGGAGAAAGTCAGAAGCCTAACCTATCAAAAGTTATTATTTTCCTAAGTTTTCTAGGGTTTTTGGGTGATTCAAAAGGGAAAATGCAAATCAATTTGAAAATGCAAGATAAATTCATGAGGAAAATAACCTAGAAACTACAAGCAATGTGTGAAACAATGCAAAAATAATCAAGTTCAAACTCATATTGGTTAGGAATAAATGATTTTTCAAAGCTAGGGTTAAAAATTATGATTTTAATGACCCTTAATTCAAAGAAAATTGGTAAACTATGATCAAACCTAAAAAGAAATTTGTGTGAAGAGTTTGAAAATATTTCTAAATGCATTGGAATGGTTCATGATTTTTTTGGTGATTTTTAGAAACCTAAATGCATTTTTAATTAATTAAAATACTTTAATTAATTAAAAATAACATTTAAATATTTTAAAAATACTTTCTAATGCAAAAATTAAAAATTAAAATGTTTTTTAATTTAGAAAAATATTTGAAGTAAAAATGTAGAAAAATGAGATTTTTAAAAGTATTTTTGCTATTTTTAATAATTAGATGAAATAAATATGAAATAAATAAAAGAAAAAAACAAAAGTATACAAAAGCAATGGTTCAGATTGAAAGTTGAGGGGATGGGTGGTCAGGATGGAATGTCCACGTGACTTTAAGTATGGTGATCCTAAGGCTATGATTTAAAGTTGCTAATTAAATGAGATCCAATGGTCACGTTTTAATCTGACTTAATTTAAATTAATTAATATAATTAATTAGGTTTAGGATTTTAATGATCAATACTGGCCATTCAAAACGCGTGGCAAACACAAATCCAAGGGCTATTATTCAAACTGGCTAATTAATACAGGATTAGGGCAAATGACCTTCAGGCGGACGGAACAGTGTTCCGGTCGTCTTCTCCGGCAATGTCCCTACTCTACATCTCTCCACAGACCATAAAAACCTCCCAACTCTCCAGAATCACTCCCTAAGCATCAATAAGCAAGAATCAATCACCAAAAACAATTTATTTCACGCATACATGATAAATCGAAGAAAAACAATTTCACGGGCAAAGTTTCAGAAGAACAAAACATGCTCATTTCTCAACCATTTTCGAAAATAAACATATCATAATGATCAGCTAAACACGTAGAATCATTTAGAAACTTAAAACAAGAGTTATGGAAAAAAAGTTCATCATGGCTACCTGAGTTGAAGCTTTGCAAACTGGAGCTTTCTGACCTCTTCCTTTGTGCAAAATGCCTCAAATGATCCCTCTGATGCTTCTGGAAAGCTTGAATGGAGTTTAAATGGCTTGGTTTGTGTGATACATTTCTGGTTTGGTAGAAATCGTATTTTTTCTAGAGTGGCTTTTAGGGCAAAATGGAGGGTGCTTTGTGTTCTAGAGATGATTTTGAGGTGAATGGTGAAAGAATGAGTGAGTTTAAGTGGTTGTGCAAAGAGTTTCGAAGGAATGAAGTTTTTGCAAGCTTTTGTGATTCTGATGTTGTGTATGTTTTCAGGCTTGTATCTTGTATGTTTTGAGGTCCATGATGTTTGCATAAAGTATTGTGATTGGTTCAGAGAGTTGGTGTGGCATAGTTTGATTGGTATGGGCCAAAATGTAAAAAGTCAAGGTTATGTGTACTTGGAGCATGGCACGGGTCAGAGGTGTTTTCATGGCTTGTCCTGCCTCGACTTGATTCATGGAGGACCATGGGATTGAATTTGATGAGCTGGAAGGTTTGGATGAAGAGTTCTCATGGCTTATGCAAATTTCCCTCTTTGGTGTTTCTTGGATCACAAGCCATGAAATGCTTCAAATATTAGGCCAATCTGATCTTTTGAGATTGCTTTGACATGTTATGATGCATAGAAGGTGATTTGAGGTCATTGGAATGCTTGGCAAGTGAAATTGCAAATTTCCCTCTTTGACATGAACTTGAAAATTATAGGATTTTTGCCAACTTTGAAAGGCCATATCTTGAGTTCTAGGATGAATCAATACATGTTCTTGTACTTTATGAAAAGGGAAAGACCTAATCTACAACTTTCATGCCCGAGAATTTTTCATTTGAAGCATTTTTGGTCAAGAAAGAGGAGGCTGAAAATCTTTCCCAAAATGGAAAATTTGCATTTCAAGTCATTTCCAAAAATGGCAAGTTTGCAATTGGCTCAAAATTCTTCAATCTTGTGAAATTCTAACCACTTCTAAGATCAAATTAAGAATCATTGAACTTCAATTTGATGAAAATGACCCTTTGGTTCCATTGTTGGGGGCCTCAGATACCCTGATTTTGACTTAACTTGCTCAGGAAGCTACCCAGTGAACAGATGACTTCCACAATGAGTTTCTTCATAAAACTTGGTACACATGATCCTTATAACATATTAAGACCATTAGAAATAAGAATGACCAAAAAAATTGGAGTTAAGGCCTCTGAAACCAAAACCCTAATTTTGGTCATCTGTGTAGTGAAAACCCTAGCTCTGCTTCCATGTCTTTGCCAATTTTGTGATCCCTTGACTTCCATGAAATTTGGGGAGCATATTATGATAATATAACACATATGGACCCTCTTGGAAAGCTTTAAGATCATTGGGATGGCTCAGATGGATTCTTGGAATGCTCAGATCACAAACCCTAGATGCAGATGAACTTGAACTATGTAGTGAAACCAAAATGCAATATGGGATAGTATGCTTATGCTAATGAAAAAAAATGAAAGATCACAAGCCATGGTGTGATAAAGAGTGAGGGCAAATTTTGGGTGTTCACAACTGCCCCTATTCAAACATGA
The DNA here is from genome assembly GCA_963966055.1 of Lathyrus aphaca. Taxonomy (NCBI): domain Eukaryota; kingdom Viridiplantae; phylum Streptophyta; class Magnoliopsida; order Fabales; family Fabaceae; genus Lathyrus; species Lathyrus aphaca. Next base: position 404,393,559 of record OZ014523.1, read on the forward strand.
GTTAGTTGTGCAGGATGTAAGCGCCTCGATTAACAGACAAACAAGATAACTTGTGGTTGAATACCAAAGACAATCCGAAATTTGCACTCGCTGGATATAAGAATAAAATGGATATAAATTGTAAAAGGTAGTATAGTAAGATTATCAAATTAAGGCGATGGAGGACGACCATCGAGCAGAGGACGACTGCTGGGGATAAAGTGGGAAGTAGAGCAATGACGGGGACGGTCGACAAGCTGGGGAAATAAAGAGACTATGACGGGGACGACCATCGGGTAATAAGATAAAAATATCTGGGAATTTAAACAAGCGTGGATGAGGACGGCCGTCAGGCTTGAATAGTAAAGTAAACAACGACGGGAACGACCATCAGGTTTAAAGAATAAATGAAATATTTGATGAGGGACGGTCATCAAAGGTGAAGGACGATCACCTAGCAGGGGACGACTGCTTTTTATCACAACATAGGACGAATGTCGGATATAAAAGGTCAACGATAGGGACGGACATCGGATAAGCATGATGAAGGACGATCATCAAGAGGTGAAGGACAATCACTTAGCAGGGTACGAATGCTATCGTGGTTTATCACGACATAGGACGAATGTTGGATAACAAGATCAACGATGGGGATGGCCATCGGATAAAACGATGAGGGACGGTCATCAAAAGGTGAAGGACAATCACCTAGCAGGGGACGACTGCTCTTTATCACGGCATAGGACGAATTTCGGATAGAAGGTTCCAATAATGGAAATTCCGTTAGGGAAAGGATGAGGGACGGTCATCCAAAGGTGAAGGACGATCACCTGGCAGGGGATGGCTGCCAAAAGTATCACGACATAGGACGAATGTTGGATAGGAGAAAGTTGTTCTGTTGACGACTTACTGGGGAACGGTAAACACGGACGAGTGCTTACACTTTCCAGAATAAAAGATATAAGTGTTTGACAGTGTGTATAGATTAAAGATGCGGAGGAGCATCCTTAGGACCATGATATAGACGTGTATCGGGAGAAACAAACGCTGGCACGTGTTCAAAGATGATGATACGTACGAGTACCACTGGTTAACAAGGAACACGGACGAGTGTCAAATCTGTTAAGGAGTGATATAAACAAGATACTGACGAGCATCAAAGACTTATGTATAAGTATGCGCAAGTATTGATTAGTTGGTGAGGTATGAGCAAGACACGGACGAGTGTTTGACTTGCTGGGGAAGTATGACACGGACGAGTGTCCAATATGTAAGTATAAACAGGCATCTGTTTTGAGAGTGCAAAGGAGATGCTTTGGCTTTCTGTGGGGAGATAAGATGACACGGACGAGTGTCGAGAAAAACATGTATGAAAAAAGTATCTGCTTGCAGAAAGTGTTCTAGCAACCTTACTGGGGAAGAATGACACAGAAGAGTGTCAAAAGGAGCATGTATAGGTATCTGTATTTGAGAGTTCAAAGGGTATGCTTTGGCTTTTATCTGCAGGGGATATATTGTATATTTCTGATGAAAAAAAGATGGTAATTGCAGGTGTCTGGCTCGAATCTGACTTGTTATCATGCAAATGTTTGATTTCTGCTGTAATGCTCCGTATTAGACGGAATGCTACGCTTATTTCGGTGAATATGATGTGAATGCCATGATTATGCAAAGGAGAAACTCGATCCAAGACTCAGATCCCACGGGGATAAAGATCTTTGGCTGATCTTCTAGGAGGAATAACCCGACTGGGGAAGAGATCATTGATGGATCTGTGCGGAGGGAAAACTCTTCTTGGGAAATAGATCATTGGTGGATCTACCTAAAGGGAGAACTCAACTGGGGAGAAGGAAGTTTTAGCCACTCTGTTGGGGATGGGTTTCAGGCGTTGCTCTTCTCGGGAGAGAATGGAAACTCTGTGGGTAGGCAGTTCCACTAACTTTGCTGGGGATGAGAGAGATCTGGAACTATGGTGGGGAACAGAGAGTTCTTTGACCACCTTGCTGTGGAAGAGTTGTCAGGTATTGCTCGAAAGGTCCTGCTTGGAGAGTAGATAACGTTTAGAAGTAGCATGTTGGGGATTCAATGCTTGACATGCCCCATGTTGTATATTGAATATATGCAATCTGTTAAGACAAAAGAAAACGCACAAGTGTCCCGAGGCATCCCTAATCGGATCCCGTTATAGGAGGTAAACTTATCTGAAAGTAATACATTTCCCGCAAGCATTTTATCAAAAATGGCTCATATGTTTTATGCAATTGTTGTATTATGAACATTGGACATTTTGCAAACGAAACAAAAATGTAAAAAACAATGTGTGACTGAAAATCCTGATTTTATTAATTTGGGTGTCCTGAATTGGCAAATATAGTCAAAGAAACAAATTCCCTGAAATGAGGAGATTGCTATAAATTGAGAAAATAAAATTGTTGGCAATGTTGACGACGACACTCCATTGAAATTCCTTTGCTATGACCTATATGACCTTGACGTTCTTCTCATCTTGCTTTCTGAAGAAGGCTGATTCTGACTAATGCTTTATCCTTTTGAAGCTTGCCATGTTGTGAGTGATACATACGAATTCAGAATACATTTGTTCGCTTATTTCCTGATTTTGCGTGGATCGCCCTTTCGGGTTTTCAATCCACCGGGATACCCATTTTTGCCTGAGTTGTCCAATGTGGCTTTTCAACTCAGCGGGTGTACATTTTTTTAGTTTTCCCTTATTTTTGCCCGAGTCTTTTTATTCTGTTTTTGACTCGCCGGGATGCCCTATTTTTGCCTGGACGTACATTCTATTTTAATGTCCAGCGGGTCATTTTATGCGAAGTATTTTTTAACTGCATCTGAATTCACAGGGATAAGAAATCCTCGTCATCCATAGTAGTGAGCATCAGTGCTCCACCGGAGAAAACTTTCTTTACTATGAAAGGGCCGTCATAGTTTGGTGTCCATTTGCCCCTGTGGTCTGTATGAGAAGGAAGAAGTATTTTCAGAACAAGATCTCCCACTTGGTATTCCCGAAGCCTGACTTTCTGATCGAAAGCTTTCTTCATCCTTTTCTGATATAGCTGCCCATGACAAATTTCAGCTAATCGTTTCTCTTCGATCAAATTCAGCTGATTGTACCGAGACCGCACCCATTCTGCTTCATCCAGTTTCACATCCATCATTACCCGTAAGGAGGGTAGCTCAACTTCAACACGTAAGAGAGCTTCCATACCGTACACAAGCTGGTAAGGAGTTGCCCCATTAGACGTTCTGATTGAGGTTCGGTACCCATGCAAAGCAAATGGTAGCATTTCATGCCAGTCTTTATAAGTAACCACCATCTTTTGCATAATCTTCTTGATGTTTTTGTTAGCTGCCTCAACAGTGTCATTCATCTTTGGCCTGTAAGGAGAAGAGTTGTGATGTTGGATCTTGAAGTCCCGGCATAGTTCTGCCATCATTTTGTTGTTCAAATTGGAACCATTATCCATAATGATTTGCTCGGGAACTCCATATCGACAGATGATGTCTCTTTTCAGAAATTTGGCTACCACTTATCTGGTGACGTTTGCATACGAGGCTGCTTCAACCCATTTGGGGAAGTAATCAATGGCCACCAGGATGAATCTGTGACCATTTGAAGCAGTCGGTTCGATCTTTCCGATCATGTCAACGCCCCACATGGAAATGGGCCAAGGTGAAGACATCATGTTCAAAGGATTCAGAGGCACATGCACCTTATCTGCGTAGATCTGGCATTTATGGCACTTTCTGGCATAGGCGTAACAATATGCATCCATTGTGATCCAGTAGTAACCTGATCTTAATAATTTCTTAGCCATTGTATGTCCCCCGGCCTGGGTACCAAAAGAACCTTCATGCACCTCGTGCATCAGTAGGTCTGCTTCCTTCTTGTGAACACATCTGAGAAGGACCATGTCGAAGTTTCGCTTGTATAATGAACCATCAGCATTGAGGAAGAAACTGCCAGCCAGCCTTCTTAGTATCTTCTTATCATTGGATGATGCCCCAGGTGGGTATGTCTGATCCTCTAAGAAGCTTTTGATGTCATGGAACCAAGTCTTGTCATCTTTAGTAGTGTCCACAGAGAATACGTATGCGGTCGGTCTAGTCGGGATACCAGAATTCGAGACACATAATTGGCAGTTTGAACTTTTATCATGGAGGAAATGGCATTAAAGCATCCACAAACTGATTTTCGTCTCGAAGGATGTACTCAAGTTTGACTGTTGTGAAGAAAGCCAATAATCTCCTCGTATAGTCACGGTATGGAATCAGATGCTCCTGGTGAGTGTACCATTTGCCGTTGGTCTGATTGATAACCAAAGCTGAATCTTCGAATACATTAAATTTTTTTATCCTGAGGTCAATGGCTTCCTCAAGTCCCATGATACATGCTTCGTATTCTGCTTCGTTGTTAGTGCAGGCAAAAGTGAGTTTTGCCGAGAAAGGCATATGAACTCCTTTAGGTGTAATGAGCATTGCCCAAATCCACGACCATTCATATTGATTGCCCCGTCAAACATCATAGTCCATTCTTCTTCTGGATCAGGCCTTTCAGTGTGAATTGGCTCTTCACAATCTTTTGCTTTTAAGTACATGATGTCTTCATCAGGGAAGTCAAATCTCATGGGCTGGTAGTCATCAATGGGTTGCTCAGCCAGATAATCAGACAGTACACTGCCATTGATGGCTTTTTGAGAGGTGTACTGAATGTCATACTATGTTAGGATCATTTGCCATCTTGGAACCCTTCCGGTAAGTGATGGCTTCTCAAATATGTACTTGACGGGGTCCATCTTTAAGATCAACAAGGTAGTGTGAGTCAACATATACTGCCTTAGTCGGCGAGCAGCCCATGATAAAGCACAACAAGTTTTCTCGAGTAGTGAATAACGTTGTTTACAGTCGGTAAACTTTTTTCTTAGGTAGTATATTGCATATTCTTTTCGACCAGACTCGTCATGCTGGCCCAACACACACCCCATTGATTCTTCTAATACATTCAGGTACATTATTAGAGGTCTTCCTTCAATTGGAGGCATGAGAATTGGAGGTTCTTGCAGGTACTCCTTGATCTTGTCAAAAGCTTTCTAACAACCGTCGTTCCACCTGACTGTCTGTTCCTTTCTTAATAGTTTGAACAGGGGCTCACAGGTTGCAGTGAGGTGAGATATGAACCTTGATATGTATTTCAATCTACCTAAGAACCCCCGAACTTCTTTTCCAGTCCTAGGTGCAAGCATCTCCTGAATGGCTTTGACTTTGTCGGGATCAACCTCAATTCCATTTTCACTTGCGATGAATCCCAACAACTTACCAGAATGTACCCCGAACGTGCATTTGTTGGGGTTCAACTTCAGCTGATATTTCCTCAGACGCTTGAACAACTTTAGTAGATTTACCAGATGGTCTTCTTCAGTAAGGGACTTGGCAATCATGTCATCCACGTAGCATTCGATTTCTTTGTGGATCATATCGTGGAATAATGTTACCATAGCCCATTGATAAGTGGCACAGGCGTTCTTCAGTCCAAAAGGCATTACCTTGTAACAAAATGTGCCCCAAGGTGTGATGAAGGTTGTTTTCTCCATGTCTTCGGGTGACATCTTGATCTGATTATACCTAGAAAATCCATCCATGAAAGAAAATACCGAGAACTGAGTTGTGTTGTCGACCAATACATCAATGTGAGGTAATGGGAAATCATCCTTCGGGCTAGCTCTGTTCAGATCCCGGTAATCCACGCACATACGCACCTTGCCATCCTTTTTAGGCACTGGTACAATGTTAGAAACCCACGGCGGGTAACTAGTTACAGCAAGGAAACCAGCATCCCACTGTTTTTGTACCTCTTCTTTAATCTTCATGGCCATGTCGGGGCGAGTACGGCGCAACTTCTGCTTGACTGGAGGGAAATATTCTTTCAAGGGTAGCCTGTGCATGACTATATCTATATCTAGACCTGGCATGTCTTAATAGGACCAAGTGAAGACGTCAATGTATTCTCGAAGCATGCTGATAAGCTGTTCTTTTACTGAAGCTTGCAGACTGGCCCCAATCTTCACTTCTTTCAAATCCTCCTCAGTACCAAGATTAACGTTTTCAACCTCCTCCTGATGAGGAGTAATCACTTTCTCTTCTTGTCTCAACAATCTAGCTAACTCTTCAGGCAACTCATAGTCTTCTTCAACCCCTTCATCAGCTTGATTAATTGGATTGTCGAAGTCATACAAGGTCATAGAAGTGTTGTTGCCGGTGCAATCTGGAGGATTATTTCTACAAGGGTTGAGATTTGTTCGTTTTAGTGATAAAATTTAATATTGTTCAGAAAATGAAGTTATTTATTTTGAAGTCATTGCCATTTTATTGTTTTGTGCGAAAAATAACAAAAATGAAAAGACAGTGAGCGAAAGAGAAAATTGTTTGCAAAAGATGTCCGATATTCATTAATATTCCATTTTCACAAAAATACAAATATGGCCCTATTAAAAAATGAGTCCTGACACCTTGGGCAAGATGCAGGACTTGATGCATGCTAAAAAGCAGGAAATAATAATTACTCTGCAGGAGTAACCCTTATAATTTCCTGGGAAGACCAGTTAAGGACTTGTTGACCCGGGATCCTTGGATGAATCCAGCTCTCCAGGTTGAGGTCGCTTTCTGCCTCGTCTTCCATGTTATTGACAGCATCTGGGGTGAGCATCCCCACACTTATGAACTTTGGCTCCTTAGCAGCCTCTGCTTGATCTTGTCGGAATGGTTTGTAACCCAAACCTAATATGTCTTCCTTCTTCTCCACCGGTAGCAGCTTGCCCCTGCCTTGGGCATTTCCATCTTCAACAACCTTCCGAGCTTGTTGGTAGGAGACAATTTAAGTACCCATCATATCCTCCTAGGATGCAGAAAATACTTCAGTTGTCACCTCATTGACGTTCAGTGCTTCGAAACCTTGGCTCATGGTCTCGTGGATTTCACCATCCATCTCAATGTATTTGTAGGTGTCCAGATGGCTAACAAAAATATCCTCTTCACCATAGATTGTGATAATTTTCCCTTCCCACTCGTATTTCAATTTCTGGTGAAGGGTCGACGTAACTGCGCCAGCGGCGTGAATCCATGGTCGACCCAACGAATAGCTGTAGGCCGGCTGAATGTCCATCACGTAGAAAGTAGTTTGAAAGACCTGGGGGCCAATTATCACAGGAAGCTCCACTTCTCCAAGAACAGACCTCTTTGAACCATCAAAAGCCCTGACCACTAGATTGCTTGGTCGGAAAGCTATACCATCATATTCAAGCTTGACAAGGGTTTTCTTTGGCAAGACATTGAGCGAAGACCCAGTGTCAACTAGAACATGTGAAAGCACATCCCCTTTACACTCCAGAGTGATGTGCAAAGCTTTGTTATGGTGATGACCTTCCGTTGTCAAATCAGCGTTGGTGAAGCCTAGTACATGACTAGTATTAACATTGGAAACTACTGTCTCTAGCTGATTTACTGTGATCTCCTCCGGCACGTAGATTGCATGCAGGACTTTAAGTAATGCATCCCGATGAGCTTCGAAACACAATAGCAAGGATAAGATGGAGATCTTGGAAGGAGTCTGGTGGAGCTGATCCACAACCTTGTAGTCGCTTCTCTTGAATATCCTCATAAATTCATCCACATCTTGATCAAAGGATGTTTTATGGGCTTCTTTTGCCGCTGATTCTTCGGGCACCGCATTTTTACCTTTAGCCTTGGCAGAAGCCTCTGCCTCAGTATTAATTCTTGGAACATGTGACGTGAAGAGGCGTCCGCTTCGGGTGAAGCCTTTGCCTCCCTCCCGACATTATCCACATGTGGTGTATGAACTGAAGAATCAAGAAGGACCCTTTCCCTGTTGCAGTAAAGGTTTGAACCATAGTGCCATGGTACATCATTGTCTTTTTCATATCTAATGGGTCCAAGTACCATGATGGTGACTGGACTGACTGCAGCGGAGATAGGAATTGTTATTATCTGCGGATCGTAAAATATGGTAACAGGACTTCTAACTGGTGGTGGTGGTGAATGACTGAAGCTGGGTTGTTGTTGAGATTGTTGCTGAGATTGTTGCTGAAAATTGTTGGAACCAGGGACCATTGCAGGGTCGTAGTATATGGTGACTGTGGAGACGTCGTTGTTAATGGTTGCTGTAGTTGTAGAAGCGGATGCAGTTGAACTGGTGTTTGTCGAAGTAATGGAAGAGGTGGTTGCTGATTTTGTAGACGAGTCTGTCGGAACAATTGTCTTTGAAGTCGTGGGAGGAGTGTTTGTTGTTGTTGTAAAAGGAGTTGCTGATGTTGTAGAAACCGTTGTTGTTATTTGCAGGATACCCTCTCTGATCAGGCCATTGATGCCACTTCTCAAGCTTTCACACCCATTGACGGAAACTTTGCAAGATTCACAGCAAGCCTCACAACATGGGAACACCTGGCATTTTAAAAGCTGGGCTTTAACCTCTGCCAAAGGTGTTTGAAAGCTTGCAGTATCTTCTATGAAATTCATGGGTTGACCCTCCTCGATTGCATTTATCCTGGCCCCACCATGGTTGGGCATAGGATTCTTCGTGACATTAGGAGGTGGTGCAAAATTTAGGGCCTTTGAATCAACCAGATCCTGGACCTTCATGTGCAAAGCTATGCACTTTTCTGTAGTATGGCCAGGTGCATTAGAATGAAAAGCACATCTGGCATTGACGTCGTAATTTCTCGGAAGGTTCTGAGGATCTGGTGGAGCCAGAGTCCTTAATTCAACAAGATTAAGCTTCAAGAGTTGTGGCAACAATGTGGCATATGGAATTGGTATATGGTCAATTACCCTATTGACTTGAGGTGGCCTTTGTTGGAAAGGATGTTGTTGTTGGTTGTTGTTGTTGTTATAGGACCTTTGTTGAGGAAAATGTTGTTGTGGAAATTGTTGTGGTTGCGGAGTGTATTTTTGTTGAGGAGGTGGAGTAGGAATTGTGACAGCGGCAATTGACCTTGGCATATATTGGGGTCTTCCTCTGCCCAGGTGTACAGAGTTGGTTTCACCCGACCTGCAAGGCCCCACAAATGGTTTCCTTGCACCGCTTGAGCTGGCGCCGTTATCAGAAATCTTTCCCATTTTCAATAAGCTCTCAATCCTTTCTCTTGCTATGACCACGTCAGCGAAGCTAGTGGAAGAGAAAGCAGCCAACCTATCAATGTATGTCCCCTAGAGGGTATTCATAAACATATCTGCCATTTATCTTTCTGACATTGGAGGTTGAACGGAAGTAGCTAATTGCCTCCATCTCTGAGCATACTCTCTGAAGCTTTCCCTGGAGGATTGTGACATTCCCATTAGAAGTGTTCTGTTAGGAGCCATGTCTAAATTGTATTGATATTGGCGAATGAAAACCTCAGCCAAATCTTTCCAATTTCTTACTGTGGCCCTGGTCAGATGAGAGTACCACTCACGGGATGCCCATGTTAAGCTATCTTCAAAATAGAACATCCGTAGCTTTTCATTCATGGTGTAGGCCTTTAACCTTCCTAGGAAAGATTGGAGATGGGTGCGAGGGCAGGATGTACCATTGTATCTTTCAAAGCAGGGAGGTTTGAACTTGTGAGGAATTCTAACCCCTCCACTAGTCCCATATCCATAACATCAAAACCTAAGGAGTTTTGAGACTCCAGAGACCTCAGCTTTTCTTCTATCTCGTCCAGCCGACGATCATAGACTTCCTCTCCTGCCCCAACTACAGTGAATTGTTCTTCCTGGGGATCCTCCTGCAAGGCACGCCCTCCAGTGTTACCCTGGGTATTCCTTATGGCATTAATGTTAGGGTTAAGATGAGGTCCAAACTCCAGGGGATCAGTATGAGGTTGTACATGATCATTGTTGCTGGTACCCCCTATACCTGGGTGGTTTTCTTCAGGAGTTTTCCGCTCGACCAACTCTCTCAGTCTTTCTTGGCTTTGGGCCAACCCATTCAACACTGCCATGGACTGGTTCATCTGAGCCCTCATCTCAGTCCTTTCATTGGCCATCTAGGTTCTCACGTCAGTCAGATCTTGTTGAACTTGGTCCATGTGTAATCTCGGAAGGTTGTTTCTTGTTGGATACCGGTGAACTCTGTTGATGGGGAAGACTCTCCTACGAGCAATGTTTCCTGAAACCACAACAGAGTGAGAAACAACAAAAACAAATACCTACAAAACAAAGAAATGAGGTTAGTATGCAATGCAGGATGTATATTTGTCTTCCAAGGATATCCAGTTTGGTTCTTTGGTTTTGACCTTCCAGACCTTAAGGAATGATGATAATGGAGAGAAGTGAAGCCCACAAAATAACACACAAACCATATATTACAAAATGTAAAGATACATAGTTTGATTACAACAAAGTTCCCATGGTGAGTCAAAATACAACAACAAAAGTACAAACAAAATGAAGTACAAATACAAAGAAAATCAAACATCCAATCCATAATCATCCTCTCTGACTTCCTTCAGGAGAGCATCAGTCACTGGGCCAACTGGATTCTCTGTGATGGTCCTGATAAGAAGGTTCCTGGTGGCAATGGCACTTCTTAACTTCTTATGCTTGTCTTGGTCCTTTGATCTCTTCAACCCCGCCCGGAGTTTTAACTCGGAGATTTCCTTCTGATCTGCTAACAAGGCTTCCTGATTCTTCTTCTCATTAGCTTCCAGCTGCTCTATCCTAGCCTGGGTCCTTTGATCTTCCTGTGAACGGGCCTCAGTGATCCTGATCCACCTAGCCTGACTCTCTTCCAAGTAGTGTTCAGCTCTGGCCTTCTGAATCTTGGCTTCCTTGCAAGCATTCTTCAATACCAACTCCCATGCTCTAGCTCTTCTGATGTAATCATCTGTCTTCTCAATCTTGGTCATATGCTCGATCCGGAGCTTCTCTAAGCTTTCATTGTCCAAACGACTATCATTCCTCTCCCAGAGAGTCTTTTTAGAGCTTCAGACAGTTGGGCATTCCTCTCTTTCAACTTCTCAAATTCCTCTAAGCTGATTGTAGACACATGCTCTACTGCTGATGGTCCAGGCACATCCTCTAAGGTGAATGGCATGTGGGTGATCTGTCCACTGGCACGTGACCAATCAAGATGCTGAGCTGAAGCTATGTTGTTGCACTTGCCAAGAATGGTAGTCACTTTTGTCTGAATATTGTCCCAGGCCAAGGCTATTTGTCCGACAATGGCAAGGTTATGTTGAATGTCACAGTAAAGGGTTTCTGACAAGTCTTGCTCTCTTGGTGGATGTACCAAGGCAAACCCTAATTGCCTTTTGAACAACAAAGGATTGTATTTGATGCAACCCTTCACTCCAATCAGGGGTACATTGGGATACTGCCCACAGCTGGTGATGATATATCTGCCCTTGGTGCTCTGAGTGCACCATCTGATGTCTTATGATGTAAGGGAAATCATTCTTTTAGCCTAGTTTCTTGACTAATGAGGATTCAAGAAAGCTTCTGACTTTGGCAAGTGCCTCAATAACCAATAGTAGAAGAGAGGTGCACAACATTTGACTAATCTTCCCCTCTGCTTCTCATTCCTTTGATACACTGAGTAGTAAAAGTCTCCAAGTAAGGTAGGGACTGGATTTTTCAACAAGAAGAGGTGGATAGCACTTTTTCTCACAAACATAGGCTCATCTGCAAACAAGATGATACCATATATACTAAGAGCCAGGAGAGCACAAACAGTGTCCCACTTCCCTGCTGCAGCATGAATGGTGGCCTGAGTAACCAAGAAGTCCAAATGGAGGCCTGGAATTCCATCCTTGGTGGTCATATTCTGGTCAATGAGGGTGGACTCTAAGTACAGAGCCTTAGCTATATCTTCATTCCTGGGAGCAGTCATCTCAAGGTTGAAAGGAATCCCTCTCCTTATGGGGACACCCAACAACATGGAAAACTCCTCTAGCAAAGGGCCCAACTGGAAATCTGGGAAAGTGAAACATCTGAGAGGAGAGTCATAGAACTGAAGACAAGTGTGGATCATACTCCTCTATGATGCATCCAAGTCCATGATCATGTCCATAATGCCACCATAATGTTCCTTGAATAAAGGGACATGATTAGGAGTGATGAGTGTCTGAATCTGCTTGATGCCTTCTAGGGAGGGCTCAAAGAAATGGTATGTGATGTTTCTCTTCCTGGATGGATCCATACTGACAGTGGATGCTGAAGGAAACAACTAAGGAGAACTGCTGATGAAGGCAACTAAAGAAGATGCTGAAGAGAATCTTTGATGAAGATAGTTGGTGAAGATGGCTGATACAGAAGAACAATCAAAACCAAAACCAAATAATATGTGGATACTGTAACACCCTTCTACCCCAAAATAAATTATTTAAAAATATCAGAGTAAGCAATCGAGAAGGGTATCACATTTCATCATAATTCAAACAAACAGTGTCCTGTCCCGTAACACGGGTTAATCAACATCAAGAATAACATATAGCATTTTGCAGCGGAATTTAAACTTCATAATTCAAAATCATAATTTTTATTTCATAAACATAATTTTCACCATCCTGAAGTTCAGCATCATATAATGAGAAAACATTTATCAAAGTAATAACATAACTGAAAACAGTTTAACAACTAAACCCCGTCCCAGTGTTACATGACACAGAGCAGGACACATAGACCAAAACCACTTCTAAGGAACACTAAAGCACGCTCCGAGACTCGTGAAAAACTCCTCTTTCACTGCAAGCCTATTCTTTATCATCTGCAAGTTACCCACGAAAGAGGCAACATTTCCAAGCAGGCAGGGTGAGTAATCATAATATATCATAAACATATTAGAATATGGAATATAAATAAATTAGCATAAGCATGTCATAACATCTTTAACCATATAATTCAGCAACAACAACACAATCATGAACACATCATAAAAATTCAGCAACAACTACACAATCATGAACACATCATAAAAATTCAGCAACAACAACTCCATCTTGAATTCATCCAGACATATGCAATTTCAGCTATCATGATATGCACTTATGCATGTGGTACCAATTTCATCGTGAGATGGATACATGACCATCAACCCTCCATAAGGGAGCACACCGTAATCATCGAGACACTTCAATCCACACAATGGGATTGAAGCTACTAAATAGGCCGAAGCCCCATCGTGAATATCATGAAATGCAATGATGCGTTACACCGTAAAATTCATCGAGAAATCAATTGCGCATCATTCATTTCATATCAGCAACTCAACATCAATTAATCATATATTTCCATCGTAATGTCACGTCAAAACCTCATTTCATTAGCTACCTCAACTTATCAAGACAACCCGAACCCGGTAAAAATTATAATGTAATTTAATCATTTCCCTAAAAACTCTGTTCAGAAAATTACATCGTAAAATTCATCAAAATAATTCGCATCATTCATTTCACATCAGTAAACCAATCATCAAATAATCATATATATCATCATGACATTACACCCAGAACACCGGTTCTATAACCACTATGACACATCAAGAATTGACCCGTACCCGGTAAATTATGAGGCAATTACAAGGTTATTTCGTAAATTCATTTATAAAAACTAATGCATTTTTCTCATTTTTATTCATCAAAATAAATTTCAGTTTATGCTCTTTCCGACGCTTCAAACGGAATGCGAATCGGACTTACGGTTTGAAAGTTATGGATTTTTAAAGAATTAAAATTTGCATCTCAAACAGTGTTAACCGGTTAACCCATAGCGTTAACCGGTTAACGCCTGCGCAACTTCAGAAAAACACTAAAATTTCAATGGTTAACCAGTTAACCCATAGCGTTAACCGGTTAACGCACGCTTTACAACAGCTTTCTGCTACTCAATGCAGACTGCACCCCAACCATCAAAACTCCCAAATTTCACTATGGGATTCATATCAATTCACCCCAAAATCATTCTTATGCATCAATCAAAACACAATAACATCGAGACAACAACTTATACAAATCAATTATATGATTCAACACATTTTTATCACTCTAATTCATCAAGATTTTACTCATAAGCTCAACCTAAATCAAAAACCCCTAATTTCACTAAACTCATACAAATCTAATCTACTCATAATCCAATTCTTATATAATTACAATAGATTATAAAAACTCCCCATACCTTAGAGAATTTCACCGCTTTATACTCTTCTCTGGGGTTCTCTACAGCCTCCTGACTCTGAGCTTCTTCTTTCTTCAGAGCACTTCACCAAACACGATAGAAAAATGAGAAAACTAATCGTATATTCCTTTTTACCAAAACACATCCCAGTTTATGAGTTTCCCAACATATCCTTACTTTTTCCTCTTATTACCACCTTACCTTTTTCCTCAATATTTTTATAATAATAATAATAAAATAGTATAATAAAACACTATTTACCCTTATTATATAAAAATACTCTTATATTCCAAAATAACCAACATAACATTCATACTTCCACTTCTATTATTTTAAATAATAACCAATAATCCGAATAATACTACATGATTATTCTTAATATTAATATTACTAAAATAATTTCACCACCAGGCATCAGTCACATAACCACCAATTGTCAATTCATTCATATATCCTCAAATAAGCCACAATTACTCATAATCGAATTTGGAGTGTTACAGATACCCTGTAAAACAAATAGACAATTATTAAAATGATGAAAAATGATGTATGCAAAATGATATGCAAGGGTTTGTGATCAAGTGATGGATCTGTTATCTGCCTTGATAAGGTCCATGTGTATTCATAAGTCCGGATGGAGGCTTAGAAAACCAGTAACCAGGTGGAGACTCAAATAAAAGGTCACAAGTCCAGGGTTTCACAAGAACATTCCAAAATGATGTGACCTTAATAATATCAGTAACAAGGGTATGATGAGGCCAAGGGTTCCTGCAAACATGTAAACATCACAACCCCCTCACATGTATTGTTCTGGAACAAGGATCCTCAGACTTGGATCAGTTATGAGAAGTTTAAACACTTCTAACCCGGAGGTACAATGTTTACAATAATCATAAAGGATCCTCCTCTAATTCACCTCAGATGCTGAAGGTCATAAAAGGTCGTTCGGACTTAGCAGGCTTCCCGGATAGCCCTAGTACTACAGGAAATCCGTAGCACAGAGTTCTCAAGAAGAAACCCATGTCTGAACTGTATTTCATATTCCCGCACCAGACCGAAATGGAATGGGAAAGAATATGAAGCCACTCTATCCTATGTGTCACTCAGGCTCCCGGTATGGAACCTTACTCACTCAATATCCCTCCCACCAAGGCAAACCAAAGATCCAACACAATGATATGATGATAACAGCATGAAATGCATATAAACAGTAAATGAAAGCAATAAATAAAACTGTACAGAAAGCAATAAATAAAGCAATAAACAACAAGCACAAGTAGAACGTAACACCCCCATAAACACAAATCAAATAAGCGCTAGGAGGAACCCACAACAAGAACCAGAAGCCCTGGTTGCCAGATAGGTCCCCAGAAGAGTCGCCAAGTTGTCGCTCCCGAAGATTTGCATCCCGGTACAAGCGCGAACGGTCGGCGAAAGGAGAAAAAAAATGAAGTGAATAGAGTCGCCAGCTAGGCATTTTTATCCCGAACGAAAGGTAATGTTGCATAAACCTAGAAGGAGATGGATAAGACGGTTGTGAACCAGAGAAAATGAGAAAGGGGGTTGGTTACAACCTGGGAAGGTATTAGCACCCAGATTGTCTGTCGTACTCGACAGGATCCACGCTTGGAAGATTGTGTTTAAAGGGGTAGTGTATATGTTGTCTATGTGCAAAAGCTAAGGAAAAGAAATATACAAGTGTCAGTGCAAAAGGGTGAATGCTCAGGAACTGAGGCTTTTAAAGAATGCTGAAAGAGGGGGATGACAAAGAGACTTTTGTTCGATAACCATTAAGTTATGCCTATGTATCCTTTCGTGCAATGAGGAAGTCAGAACAACATAGTTTGACTCAAAGAGACTGAAAGATAAATTGACTGTGAACTGCTTACTTGTCTATGCTCAAGTGTATGACTCGTCTGGCTCGAGTGCTAACTGTCTTGCATTAGACAGAAGATGCGAGTTCTCGTTTGTGAATGAATGTGATGAGAAAATAATCCCGGAGGAGACGATTATTGTTTGTTTTTGTGTTTTCAGTCTTGCTATTGTTTTTGGTGTTTTGCATAAGTTAATGAGCTTAAGCCAAAATCAAGGGTTTGTAAACTCATTATATCCTCCCTGATTAGGGATAATGAGCCTACTTAAGTATGAGGTAAGCACCTCAACTTAATTACCTTAATGATGTAGGATTAGGATCATTAACCTACTTGTGATTAATTAGATGTTTTTGGATTTTTGTTTAGTGTTAAGTAATGAGTTTAATCTCTAATCACAGATTAGTGAACTCATTACACCATCCTAATAGAAGGATGATAGATGAGAACACTTAAACTGAGGAAGATACCTCAACTTAATCCATGGTTAGGGATTAAATTCATTATATAACAAGCCTTTATTAAGTGGATTTTAATTAGGGGATGAGATTAAGAAATGGATTTTATGGCTTGTAAGACAACTTGAGGGGGACTTGTCCATTAAACACTGGGGTTAGTCCCTCTTAACCAAAAGGAAGAGTTAGAACCCTAAAGTGAGGCCCAAGTTACAAGATAAAGTCCTGATGATTATTAAGTGATTTGATTAAGAGGTTTAAACAAATTAAAGGTTTAGCACTTAGGGTTAAAGTTATACACTCCATCCTAAGAGAAGGATGCAGGCATAACCCTAATTCCAAAGTCCTAAAACTTTAAGAGTTTAGTCTCTGATTATTGAGATGAGAAGAGAGACTCAAGGAGACTCAAAGGTAAAATCTAAGGGGGACTAATCATAAACCTAATCATTATCATGCTTGGATATCCTATGTTTTTTGAGGCTTAGAGAAAGATCCTCAAGGAAGCCACCAATGGAAGAAACAGATGAAAGGAGGAGGAGGCAGAAGAATAAGTTACTTACTTCCTAAGAAGATAAGTAACCTAAAGGAATAAAGTGAGAGATATTGAACATAAGTGAATCAAATTCACTTCAAAGACAAGTTAAAATTCATATGAAAGAGATAAGAAGGAGTGAGAGGTGAAGGCAAATCCACCTCCCAAAATAACTTACCAAACGTTCCTGAAAGGTTAGTATGGATGTATAAGATATAAAGCATAAAGAAATGAAGTGAAATGAGGTGAGATGAGATACAAACACCAAAGTCAGAAGTTTTTATGCTATGCAAATGTCATGTGAGATGATGCAATGTCATACAAGATTCCCATGAATGATCATACAAGAATGAGATGTTATGAAAACATGCTTTGAAGTTTGAAAACACATGAATGCTTATGAAATGAAATGAATGAAAAACATGGAAAATGAATGAAAAAATGATCAAACAATGTTCTAACATGTCTTAAGATGTCTAAGATGACATATGAATGCATGAAATGTCATGGCAAGTTCATGGGATGATGAATATGCAAGGTGAATGCAAATGAACATGAGAAATTAGGGTTACATGGATATGTGAGATACAAATGGATAAAATAGAAGCATACAACATGATAAAAAAATGAAATCAAGCTCAATCAAACCCTAATCCTATACAAGATCACACCCCAAAGGAGAAAGTCAGAAGCCTAACCTATCAAAAGTTATGATTTTCCTAAGTTTTCTAGGGTTTTTGGGTGATTCAAAAGGGAAAATGCAAATCAATTTGAAAATGAAAGATAAATTCATGAGGAAAATAACCTAGAAACTACATACAATATGTGAAACAATTCAAAAAGAATCAAGTTCAAACTCTTCTTGGTTAGGCAGAAATGATTTTTCAAAGCTAGGGTTAAAAATTGTGATTTTAATGACCCTTAATTCAAAGAAAATTGGTAAACTATGATCAAACCTAAAAAGAAATTTGTGTGAAGAGTTTGAAAATGTTTTTAAATGCATTGGAATGATTTTTTTGGTGATTTTTAGAAACCTAAATGCATTTTTAATTAATTAAAATACTTTAATTAATTAAAAATAACATTTAAATATTTTAAAAATACTTTTTTAATGCAAAAAATAAAAATAAAAATGTTTTTGAGTTTAGAAAAATATTTGAAGTAAAAATGCTGAAAAATGATATTTTTAAAAGTATTTTTGCTATTTTTAATAATTAGATGAAATAAATATGAAATAAATAAAAGAAAAAAACAAAAGTATAGAAAAGCAATGGTTCAGATTAAAAGTTGAGGGGATGGGTGGTTAGGATGAAAAGTCCACGTGACTTTAAGTATGGTGATCCTGAGCCTACGATTTAAAGTTGCTAATTAAATGAGATCCAATGGTCACGTTTTAATCTGACTTAATTTAAATTAATTAATCTAATTAATTAGGTTTAGGGTTATAATGATCAATCATGGCCATTCAAAATACGCGGCAAACACAAATCCAAGGGCTATTATTCAAACTGGCTAATTAATACAGGATTAGGGCAAATGACCTTCAGGCGGCCGGAACAGTGTTCCGGTCGTCTTCTCTGGCAAGGTCCCTACTCTAACTCTCTCCACAGGCCATAAAAACCTCCCCAACTCTCCAGAATGACTCCCCAAGCATCAATAAGCAAGAATCAATCACCAAAAACAATTTATTTCACGCATACATTATGAATCGAAGAAAAACAATTTCACAGGCAAAGTTTCAGAAGAACAAAACATGCTCATTTCTCAACCATTTTCGAAAATAAACATATCATAATGATCAGCTAAACATGTAGAATCATTTAGAAACTTAAAACAAGAGTTCTGGAAAAAAAGTTCATCATGGCTACCTGAGTTGAAGCTTTGCAAACTGGAGCTTTCTGACCTCTTCCTTTGTGCAAAATGCCTCCAATGATCCTTCTGATGCTTCTAGAAAGCTTGAATGGAGTTTAAATGGCTTGGTTTGTGTGATACATTTCTGGTTTGGCAGAAATCGTATTTTTGCTAGAGTGGCTTTTAGGGCAAAATGGAGGGTGTTTTGTGTTCTGGAGATGATTTTGAGGTGAATGGTGAAAGAATGAGTGAGTTTGAGTGGATGTGCAAAGAGTTTCGAAGGAATGAAGTTTTTGCAAGTTTTTATGATTCTTATGTTGTGTATGTTTGCAGGCTTGTATCTTGTATGTTTTGAGGTCCATGATGTTTGCATAAGTATTGTGATTGGTTCAGAGAGTTGGTGTGGCATATTTTGATTGGTATGGGCCAAAATGCAAAAAGTCAAGGTTATGTGTACTTGAAGCATGGCACGGGTCAGAGGTGTTTTCATGGCTTGTCCTGCCTCAGATTGATTCATGGAGGACCATGGGATTGAATTTGATGAGCTAGAAGGCTTGGATGAAGAGTTTTCACGGCTTATGCAAATTTCCCTCTTTGGTGTTTCTTGGATCACAAGCCATGAAATGCTTCAAATCTTGGGCCAATTCTGATCTTTTGAGATTTCTTTGACATGTTATGATGCATAGAAGGTGATTTGAGGTCATTGGAATGCTTGACAAGTGAAATTGCAAAATTCCCTCTTTGACATGAACTTGAAAATTATAGGATTTTTGCCAACTTTGAAAGGCCATATCTTGAGTTCTAGGATGAATCAAGACATGTTCTTGTACTTATATAAAAGGGAAAGACCTAATCTACAACTTTCATGCCCAATAATTTTTCATTTGAAGCATTTTTGGTCATGAAAGAGGAGGTTGAAAATCTTTCCCAAAATGGAAACTTTGCATTTCAAGTCATTTCCAAAAATGGCAAGTTTGCAATTGGCTCAAAATTATTCAATCTTGTGAACTTATAACCACTTATAAGATCAAATAAAGATCATTGAACTTAAATTTGATGAAAATGACCCTTTGGTTCCATTGTTGGGGGGCTCAGATGCCCTGATTTTGACTTAACTTGCTCAGGAAGCTACCCAATGAATAGATGACTTCCACAATGAGATTCTTCATCAAACTTGGTACACATGATCCTTATAACATATTAAGACCATTAGAAACAAGAATGATCAAAAAAATTGGAGTTAAGGCCTCTGAAACTAAAACCCTAATTTTGGTCATCTGTGTAGTGAAAACCCTAGCTCTGCTTCCATGCCTTTGCCAATTTTGTGATCCCTTGACTTCCATGAACTTTGGGGAGCATATTATGATCATAGAACACATATGGACCCTCGTGGAAAGCTTTAAGATCATTAGGATGGCTCAGATGGATTCTTGGATTGCTCAGATCACAAACCCTAGATGCAGATGAACTTGAACTATGCAGTGAAACAAAAATGCAATATGGGATAGTATGCTTATGCTAATGCAAAAAATGAAAAATCACAAGCCATGGTATGATAAAGAGTGAGGGAAAATTTTGGGTGTTCACACTCTCTTGTTGTGTTCTTCTTGTTCATCCATTCTTCTTCTTTGGTTGGCTCTAGTTTTGTACTTGCATGGAGGAAGCAGCTTGACGAATTCTGAACAAATCTGAAGATGAAAAAAATGAAATGAGCTCATGAATGCAATGATTATGCAAATGAAATGAAAATATTTGCTACAATCCACAGGATCACAAGTAAAATGGAGTCAACCAACATATATCTCTGATCAAAGGCCCCCAAAGGTAGGTTTAATTGGGTAGGTTCCCAAAAACATGGATCATTATCAAAAACATTATTGCATTGACAGAGATCCATAAAAAACAATAATATATTTGAAACAATCGCTTCTAGGTGAAGTCTTCGTATCAGCCTACAAAGAAGATTCATCATAGGCTTTTACTACACAACCGTCAACACTAGGTATTTTAGACATTGTCGATCGAGATTGAAAATATTACTGTCAAATAGTAATACGTTCAAGGGATCTAGTCTGATTGTGGTTTTTGCATTAACCCAATGAGTCACAAAGATCTCGTAAGTTAACACTACTAACCACTATGGATTGGTTTGAAGGTTCCTGGAGTCGGCAATTCAACTTAGAAACATTGCCATACGACGAAGGGACATCGCGCCATAATATTTCCAAGAGAATATATTCCAGGCGATGGTTTTTGCTTCGTACCCCGGGGAAGATTCCTCGTAGTCCTCCACTACACAACCGTCTTCTATTCCTAAGGTTTTTCTCAGGCTTTGGTAGTGAGCCTATCTCACATAGCACTAGTGATCAAAGAATCCCATATTGATAATAATAATGAACAATAATAGTGTAGATACAAAAATAAGAAAGCAATTAAGCAAAATAGGAAGACAAATAAGCAAAGCGACCACTCAAGTGAAAACTATCCTAAGCTAGGCTCGACCCTCTTATGCATAAAGCATGTCCCCAACAGAGTCGCCAAGTTGTCGTACCTCGAAAATGGATATGATCTTCACGCTGGCTACAAAATAACAAAAAAACAGAGTCTCCATCTAATTCTGTTTATTCAAACTAATGAAATGGAAGATATAGACAAAACCTAATAAGGAAAGGATATGGTCTACGGAACCAAATCTAAGTTCGGGAGTCAGTTACGCAAGGGGAAGATATTATTACCCCTCACGTCCGTTGTACTCAATGAGAACCTCTTAGTCTAGTTTGCAATTGAATTTTAATTATTCTATTGTCTTCTTAAAGGTAAATGATACGGAAAATGGGTAGTTTTGTTCCTAGGGTGCTCGGCAAGGAGTAAGATATGTGTGCCTACGTATTCCCTCGTGAAATGGGAAAGTCGGAGCCTCGTAGTTTGTGGTTCTACGGTTGGTTGATTGATTTTATTAGATGTCAATTACTCACACCTGAGTAAGAAAACTCACACCCAAGAAATTGAGGAAAAGCATTTGAGATCCAACACTTGTCTTTTTCACCTTGTTTCGATAGTTATTAAGTATTTTAATTACCTAAGACCACTTGACGTTGGATCAAGGGTTTGGATATATAAGTAACATTTTGGTAAAAGGGAAGGTCGATGCAAATGGAGTGTAAGGGTTAATTTGGTTATGTGGGATCAATTCGTAGTCCTAAGGAAGACGCTTATTAAACGAAACCAAAACCTAAGGGAAGTGCGAGTGTGCAAGTAAAACCACTTGGTGTTGGACCAAGGGTTCACGAAATAAGCGAAAACGTTTAAATAAATGACATACATCGGAATTGGGAGAGGGGTACAAAATAAGTTACACGGGATTGCACGAAATAAAATGGTTCATTGTGTTTGCCCAAGAGGAAGCATGTGTGAAGTGTCCTAAACTAAGGGGGACTCGAGATTAAATCGAAAGCGTCAAAATGTAGATCTTTAACTAAATTTGAATAGATTCAGTGTTAGAATCATTCTATGAGAAGTTGAGTGTCGTTTTATGTCATAATCAAACAATTATTAAATAAAGAAATTGTCTAGTCTTAAATCACAATTTATTTACTATCATGATTTTTTGACTCTCATCGACCATAAATAAAATAAAGAAAAGCGATAAAAAGAAAATTGATCTCATATTGATTTAAATAATGTTAATTTGTTGAAATTGAATATTTAAATCGTTTGTCATATCATCGGCCATAAAAATAAAGTAAACTGAAAACAATAAAGAAAATAAATGAATGGCCTCATATTTAGTTTAAATAACGTCGATTTATTCGAAATCGAATATCTAAATGTTTATTCATCGGCTGAATAAAATAAATCGGGACAATATGAAATAATAAAGAAAATAAAGGAGTGGCCTCAAATTAGTAGATAATGTTGATTTATTAAAAAAATCGAATGTCACTATTTATCATTGGCCAAATAAAGAATCAATCAAAAAAATTGGAAATAATTAGGAAAATAAAAGATTGGCCTCACATTGGTAGATAACGTCGATTTATTCGAAATCGAATATCATCATTTATCATTGACCATAATAATAAAATCGATAAATAATAATGGATCTAAAATTAATTAGAAACCATAAATATAATAAAAAAGGGGTCTCATCTCGATTTTAGACAACATCGATTATTTATGATATCGAATGTTAAAAATCGGATAATAATATCATAGACTACAAATAGGTGAATAAATAAAGAAATCGATAAATAATGGAGAAATGTAAAGGATGGCCTCATATAGGTTTAGATAATGTCGATTAAAAAAAATCGAATATCGATAAACCATGTATTATATCATTGGCCCAAAAATAAATAAATCGATAGCAATAGATCTAAACAAATTAATTAGAAATTGTTAAAAATAAAAGAAATAAAATATGGTCTCATAACGATTTTGATAACGTCGATTCGAAATCGAATATCGAAAAATCGCATTTATATCATATACCCTAATAAAAAATAAAAGAATAAAGTGAAGAAAATTAATAGCACAAAGAGAAAAACAATTTATGATAAGAAATAAGAGTAGAAAAATGAAATTAAAGTCTAGAAACAAGAAGAATTATAAAATAAAATAAAAATAGCCCAATAGAATGGAGGTGTATGTCGTGTGATACTAGTGTGTTTAGTGAGACTCTATGGACTAAGTCCATTAACATCAAGAAAATAAGGCTCAGGACTTAAAAAAAAATGAATGAATAAAACAAGTAGGATGAAAGCAGGGTTTGCATAACGTGTCCTCAACCATTTTCTTATTTATTGCTCGCTCGAAAATCAACAGGGAAATAAGAAAAAAACGTCACGTATATTACCCCTTCAGAAAAAACCAGAGAAATGAAATGGTTCTCTCCGCCGTCGGACGTCTCTCTCCTTTTCTCGATCGTTTTCGTCGCAGTTTGTGCGACTCCCTCCCAGTCTCGGTCACACTCTGCATTCTCTTTGAATCTACGATTTCGGTTCTCAATCTCATAAACTCGTGTTGTGATTCGTTTCTATTCTCACTCGCGAAATCTCTGTGTTTGTGCGTTTCAGTTCGTATTTGGTTTATGATTATTGAAGAGGGCGTTTTAATGGGGTTTGGATGACTTTTTTTCGGCTCTCAAAGGCTTATTGATCTGAGTTAAAAGGTAATAGTGGTGAAGGTTGTGTTGTTGTATGAGTTTGATGGTGGTTATTGTGTTTTGAATGTGGCTTTGTGGTCTTTTGTGGTGAAGATTAATGAGAAGATCATATTGCGATTGAAGATGAAAAATGAGTTTTGTGATTTTGTGATCTGAGAGTGGACGAAGAATATTAGGGATGAGTGTTTATGGAGGTTTTGTGATAACTTTGCAGAGTCTTTTTTCTAAGCCTTTTTCTTCCTTTTTTTCTCTTTAATGATGAATGAGTTCTGTCTTTTTATAGAAGGAATATGAGGGTAGAAATTTGTTGTGGATGAGCTATGTTTTGTGGTATTTTTTAGAAACAATGTTGTGTTTTGAAGGCGGTATGAGAAGGACATGGGTGTGATTAAATGTGGAAAGGGTGAAGAATCGTGTGGAGCCTGCGTTCATATGGTGCGTGGATGAATATTGTTTGGGAGGCTCACGTGAATTTGTGGTACAAAGTTTTTGTTGTATTGCATAAAAAATAGTGGGTATGTGTTGTGGATTATTTTGTATGCTTGTTAGTTAAAGAATGAAAAAAATGTGGGTCAGGTTCATGTTGTGCAGTGTGAAGAGGAAATGGGGTACTAAGTTACTTGTTGCATAGCATGTGCATTTCAAGTGGAGAACAAATGTGACAACCTCTTTTTTTTATTATCTTTGTTGTAGAATATGCGCTCATAAAAGAAATTCTATCTTTGTTTTATTTTGTTTATAAAATGTGTCATTAAAAAGAAAAGTTATATTAATTATAATAATAAAAGTAATAATAGTAATAAAAATAAAGTGATAATAACAAAAAGTTAAATAAATAAATAAATAAAAGTAATAATAATAATAGAAAATAAAAATAATAATAATAATAATAAAAGAATAATAATAATTATAATAATAGTAGTAAAAAATAATAATAATAATAATAATAATAATAAGGATAGTAATAATAGTACTAGCTATAAATAATAAAATGAATAATAAAAAAATGGAAGTAAAAACAGATATTAAAAAAGGAAAAAATGAAATGGGCTTTAAATGGATGGAAATGAATAGACGATTATGATTTTTACCAAAAATGGATATTGAAAATAGTTGTACGGAAAACAAAAACTACGCGACACACGAAACCGTGATTCCATAAACATCAAACTGAAACATATAAAAGTATGAATCCATATGATTATAAAGTAGGACAAATGTGAGGTATGACAGATATGAATGCAATGCAATGTATGGAAATGCTATGCTAGATGCCATGAAAATGAGAGAGCAAATTTTGGGGTGTTGCAATAGTCAAATATCTTCTTGGTACAAACAACATAAATAAATTTTCCCAAACCAACTGAAATGGTTGAGGTATGATTGGTAGGTACCCAATTTGCAGCTCCAATTCTATGCAAGATGGCATATTTGACACTATGCTTTCCAACATATAAATTGTCTTTTATAGGCCATTCAACCACCTATTTTGCAGTAATATCTTTGCAAACCTGGTTATCAGTTACCTCAAACTCACTCCGCTCTTCCTCACTTCTTCCTAGGTACCTATTGATGATATTAGGGGAGAATTCAACAAATTTTCCTCTAACAAACACCTTCCTAAAATCCTTACTTTTTCTGTCAACACAATCCATAAGAATATTAACAATAAACTCCTTCACTAGAAATTCATAGCACTTAGCAGACCGAGACACAAATTTCATTAAACCAGCAAAAGAAATAAATTCCATATCCTCTATGCACTCCAAGGCATCTCTTCCCGATTCTCTATCAAAAGGAATCCTCCTTTGGTACACATACTTCCATCTCTCAACATTGTCAACATATTGAAAGGAAATGTTATCCAGAGGAGCATCAAGCACTCTATCAGAAGGCTTCTTGATCATAGATTTCTTCACATGAGTGATGTCCTGGATATCATCCTCAACATCATATTCTGACTCAGTATCAGACCCAACCTTCCTCTTTTTGGAGAAAGTGACCACTTTACTCCATGATTTTGGGGGACCAACAACAACCTTCTTCTTGGTACTCTTGGAAGGGGTTTTGTCAATAACAACCTTCCCTTTTCTTTTCTTGAATCTTTTAGCGATTCCAGGGTTCAAATTAGTGATCAAATCATTGTCAGGCAGATCATCAACATTGACAACATCTTCAGCATTTTCATTCTTCTTTTCTTTTGGGCCTGGAACATCATTCTTGGTTAGAGCACAAATTTGGGAAGGGGTGTTGAAATCCCAGGTACAACAAGGCATTCATTCAAAACGCTAGAAACTATCCTTCTAATACTTCTATCAACATAAATTTTTTCTTCCTCTACCCTATTTGAGAAAGAAAAGTCAAGAGATGGCTTAGAATAATTACCTAAAGAAGTGTCTTTTGATCCTTTTGCATAGGGTGTTTTGGGTTGCTTTAACTTTGTTTCAGTACAAGGAACCATAGCCAACGGAGCAACATCAACCACGTCATCAAAGGAGATACTCAAAGGGTGAGCCCTAGATTTGGATGCAGAAACATTTGCCTTACCAGAAGAATGTTTTGAAGGAGACAATGCAGGGTGTTGAGACATCTTGGGATTTTTGTGAATCGAAAGACTATGGGAAAAAGGAGTTCTTTTTCTAATATATAAGATGAAGGAGTTTTTGAAATTGGGCACAATGCTTAGGTAGCGCGGGAGAAAGACAGTTAGAGGATTTTGAAATGATTGATTTTTATAGAGGCACTTTATTTGTTGGAGACAAAAGGAAACTTGAATGACATTCCCACATGACATTAATTGCCACAAATCCTCATATATGCAAATACCTAGTTTACCCTACAAAGTTTCATTTTGATTAGCATCCAAGGCCTTAGTGAAAATGTCAGCTAGTTGCATCTCAATAGCTACATGTTCTAAGGTAACAATCTTGTCCTCAACAAGTTCTCTTATGAAATGATGACAAATATCAATGTGTTTGGTCCTGCTGTGTTGAATAAGATTTTTGGAGATGTTTATAGCACTTAGGTTGTCACAATATAATGTCATGACATCTTGTTTGACATTGTGTTCAGTCAACATTTGTTTCATCCAAACTAGTTGAGAACAACAACTTCCTGCTGCTATGTACTCAGCCTTAGCAATAGACAAAGAGACACATTTTTGCTTCTTACTAAACCAAGATATAAGACTATTCCCCAAAAAGAAACATCCTCCTGATGTACGTTTCCTATCATCAACACTTCCTGCCCAATCTGCATCACAATATCCAATTAACATAGAGCCATATCCATGAGAGTACAACATACCATAGTCACATGTCCCATTTACATACTTCAATATCCTCTTCACTTGATTGATATAACTCACTTTGGGTTCAGCTTGATATCTAGCACACACCCCCATAACAAAAGCAATTTCAGGTCTGCTTGATGTGAGATATAATATGCTACCTATCATACTTCTATAGAGACTTTGTTCCATATTCACACCCTTTTCATCTTTAGATAGCTTCAGATGAGTAGAAACATGTGTCCTCTTGTGACTGGCATTTTCCATCCCAAACTTCTTTACTATATTCTTGGCATATTTACTTTGAGATAGAAATATAGAATTTTCCATTTGTTTGACTTGTAGACCAAGAAAATAGGTTAACTCACCAACAAGACTCATCTCAAATTTTGACTGCATTTGCTTGACAAATTGTTGAACCATCTCATAAGACATCCCACCAAACACAATATCATCAACATAAATTAGGGAAATCATGAGCTTCCTTCCTTATTCTTTGACAAAGAGAGTATCGTCTATACCACCTTTCATGTATCCATTCTCAACAAGAAATTTTTTCAGTCTCTCATACAAAGCTCTTGGAGCTTGCTTCAACCCATAAAGAGCTTTCCTCAACTCATACACATGATTAGGAAAAGTATAAATCCCTTAGGTTTTTCCACATAGACCTCCTCATTTAAGTATCCATTTAAGAAGGCACTTTTTACATCCATCTGAAACTACTTAAATCTCATAATGCAAGCAACTCCTAAGAGTAATCTCATGGATTCAAGTTGAGCTACAGAAGCAAAAGTTTCATCAACATCAACCCCTCAACATGAGAATATCCTTGATAAACTATTCTTGTTGTATTTTAGGTGACCTTACCTTTTTCATCTAACTTATTCTTGTACACCCATTTAGTTACAATGACATTTGTTCTTTCAAGCCTTGGAACCAAATCCCAAACTTTATTTCTCTTGAATTTCCCTAAATCTTCTTGCATAACATTGATCCAGAACTCATCAATTAAGGCTTCTTTAACATTTTTAAGCTTAATCTTTGAAACATAACAGGAATTTAACATGACTTCTCTAGATCTAGTAGTGACTCCTTCATTCAGATCTCCTATGATAAGTTCTTTAGGATGGTCTTTCTGAATTCTGATAGAGGGCCCCTTATTGACTTAACCAGATTCAGATTCTGCATTAGTAGGATTAAGATCAGTACTTCTGTCTATAGTTTTCGCTGGGATATCATTTAGAAATGTTCGAACATCCTCTAGGACATCACCTTCCTCATTCATACCACTATCATCAACAACAACATTTATGGACTCCACCATTACTTGAGTTATGGAGTTAAACACTTTATAAGCTCTGTTATTTGTGGAGTAGCCAAGAAATATTCCCTCATCACTCTTTGGATCCATCTTTCTTCATTGCTCACGATCTGCCAAGATGTAGCACTTACTTTCAAATACATGAAATTATTTGATAGTAGGTTTTCTTCCCTTCCATGTTTCATATAAGGTAGCTGAGGTACCTTTTTTCAAGGTCACTCTATTATGAATATAACAAGCAGTATTCATAGCTTCAGCCCAAAAGTGGTAAGGTAATTTTTTTGCATGAATCATAGCTCTAGCAGATTCTAGGAGAGTTTTATTTTTGCGTTCCACAACTCCATTTTGCTGAGTAGTAATGGGGGAGGAAAATTCATGACCAATTCCTTCAGATGAACAAAATTCAGCAAATTTGATCTCAAATTCCTTCCCATGGTCACTTCTGATTCTAATAACATTACTTTCCTTTTCTCTTTGAAGTCTTTCACAAAGATCTTTGAAAACATCAAACACTTATGATTTATCTCTGATGAAATTCACCCAAGTGTACCTAGAATAGTCATCCATAACCACATAGGCATACTTCTTTCTACCAAGACTTTCCACCTGCATAGGTCCCATCAAGTCCATGTGAAGGAGTTCCAAAACTTTTGAAGTGGTGAAATGTTGGATCATCTGATGTGACATCTTAGTTTGGTTTCCAATTTGGCATTCACTACATACCTTTCCTTCTTCAATATTGAGCTTTGGAATCCCTCTTACAACTTCCATAGTGTTCTAGACTGCCCTAGCAGGTGCCCTACGTCCAATTGAGGTCCAATCCAGATAATCTCTAGGCATAAGCCCATTAAGAGATTCGCGAAGACATGACCATTAGGAAATAGATCGGTTAGTGTCGCTCCCGACAGATGAGACTGAGCTCAAATGAGGTACAGACGCGAACGGTCGGCGAAAAGAGGGTGTGAGAACACACAGGAGTGAACTCACAGGAAAAGAAAGAGTCGCCAGCTAGGCATTTTTATCCCGGAGGAAAGGCAATGCTGCATAGACCTAGAAAGATACGGATAAGACGGTTGCGAACCAGAGAGACTGAGAAAGGGGGTTGGTTACAACCTGGGAAGGTATTAGCACCCAGATTGTCCGTCGTACTCGACGGGATCCACGCTTAAAAGATTTGTGTTTTAAAGGGGTAGTGTCAGTGCATTTTGTGCTTCAAAGCTGGAAAAGAATGTACAGGTGTCAGTGTAAGAGAAGTGAAGTGTATAAGTGAAGTGTCAGTGTAAGGGAAGTGAAGTGTATAAGTGAAGTGTCAGTGTAAGGACAA
The DNA here is from genome assembly GCA_963966055.1 of Lathyrus aphaca. Classification (NCBI taxonomy): domain Eukaryota; kingdom Viridiplantae; phylum Streptophyta; class Magnoliopsida; order Fabales; family Fabaceae; genus Lathyrus; species Lathyrus aphaca. Next base: position 404,423,529 of record OZ014523.1, read on the forward strand.
GAATGAAATGATCAAGATCATGAGGCTAAAAGAATAAAGCTAGAAAGAGGGGGAATATACAGAGACTTTTGTTCGATAACTGTTAAGTTATGCCTACGTATCCTCTCGTGCAATGAGGAAGTCAGAACACCGTAGTTCGACCCAAAGAGACTGAAAGATGAATTGACTTGTGATCTGCTTACTTGCCTATGCTCAAGTGTAAGACCTGTCTGGCTCAGGTGCAAACTGTCTTGCATTAGACGGAAGAAGCAAGTTCTCGTTTGTGAGTGAATGAGGTGAGAAAAGAATCCCGGAGGAGACGATTATTGTTTGTTTTTGTGTTTTCAGTCTTTTATTGCTTTTGAAAGTTTGTCATAAGTTAATGAGCTTAAGCCTAAACCAATGGATTTAGTAAACTCATCACATCCTCCCTCTGATTAGGGGTAATGAGAATACCTTATGTGTGAAGTCAGCATCTCACACTTAACCACCCTGATGTAGGATTAAGATCATTAACCTACTTATGATTATTTAGGTGTTTTTGTTGTTTTTGTTTAGTGTTAAGTAATGAGTTTAAGCCATAATCAAGGATTTAATGGACTCATTACACCATCCTAATAGAAGGATAATAGATGAGAACATTTAAGCTGAGGAAGACTCCTCAACTTAATCCATGATTAGGGATTAACCTCATGACAAAACAAAACCTTTATTAAGTGGATTTTAGATAATGATAAGATGATGAAGTGATTTTTAGGGTTTGTAAGACAACTTGAGGGGGACTTGTCCATTAACACTAGGGTTAGTCCTTCTTAACCAATCAAGGAAGAATTAGAACCCTAATGCAAGGCCCAAGTTACAAGCTTGATGTCTTGATGATTATTAGATGAATTGATTAAAGGATTTAAACACATTAAGGGTTTAACACTTAGGATTAAAGTTATACACTCCATCCTAATAGAAGGATGCAGGCATAAGCTTAATCACAAAGCCTTAAAGCCTTTAGGGTTTAGTCCCTGATTATGAGGTGAGAAGAGAGGACTCAATGAGACACAAAGGCAAAAGCTAAGTGGGGGACTAATCAAAACCCTAATTATTGTCATGCAAGGTTGTTCCTAAGGTTTGTGAGGTTTGCAAGAAAGATTCAGAGGAACCACCAGGAAGCAGATGAAAGGGGCAAAGAGGAGCAAAGTAACTTGCTTCATTTAAGAAGACAAGTCACTTGAAGAAAGAAAGTAAGAAGAAGAAGAATGAGCAAGCTCAATCTCAAACACAAGACAAAATGCAGCAATGATGCATAAGAGGAGATGAAAAGAAATTGTGAGAAGTGAAGGCAAATTCACTTCTCAAAGTAACTTACCACCTGAAAAGTTAGTGAAAGGAATGCAAATGACATACAAAATGGTAAATGAATGATGCAATGATCAAACATGATTCTAATATGTCTTAAGATGTCTAATGAATCAAATGGATGCATAAAATGTCATGGCAAGTCATGGTATGCAAGCAAATGCAAGATGAATGCAAAAGGAAGCCCAAATTAGGGTTTATGATCAATGCACAAAACAAAAATCAAAACCAGAAGCAAACATCAAGATAAAAAATTTAAAATGCATTCAAGGGAACCCTAAACCTATACAAACTCACTGCCCAAAGGAGGGGATCCAATTCTTAACCTAGTGAAAGTTATGAATTTCCTAAGATTGCTAGGGTTTCAAGGTACCTTGTCAAGAAAAATGTCAAACAAATTGAAAATGCAAGATCAAATCATGCCAATTTAATCCTATAAACTATGTGCTAAACAAGATGCAATGCAAAAAGAATCAAAGTCCAACTCTTAAAGACTAGGCAGAAATGAATTTTCAAAGATTGGATCAAAATAATGCCTTGAAATGAAATTAATTCCAAGAAAAATTATCAAAAGACATCAAGATCAAAAAATAAATTTGGTTTGAAGGTTGGACAATGTTTCTAAATGATTTTAAATGTTTCATGAATTTTTTTTGTGATTTTTAAATACCTAAAAGTATTTTTAATTAATTAATTCTCATTAATTAATTAAAAATAATCTTTTAAATGATTTAAAAATATTTTTTAATGCAAAAAATAAAAATAAAAATGTTTTTGGTTTCTGAAAATTAATAAAAGGTTGTATAAAAATTTTCAAAATTTTTAAAAATGTTTTACTATTTTTAATAAAATGAACAAAACAAATCAAATAAAATGAAAAATAAAATGAAATTAAACTGAAAATGAGAAAGTCAGCATGATCAATGGCCAGTATTCAAACTCACACGCGCGGGAGTGGACTTGGCGCGCATCTGGACGGCCAAGATTCAAAATTCGCTAATTATGATTTAGCCCTAATCCAGTGCCCTAATTACTTTCAGATGACCGGAACAGTGTTCCAGTCATCTTCTCCGGCAAGGTGAAATCTCAATCTCTCTCAATATGCCATGAAACTTCACAAATCTCTCCAGAATCATTCATTAAACATCACTAAACCTAAACCCCACCCCAAAATCCCTTTATTTCCCCTGAATCATGAGAAACAAATCAAAACGGAAAACACACAAAAATTTCAGAGATCAAATACATCCTACACACGCAACCATTTTCACTGGTTCAAAGCTCAAAATGATCAACACACCACATAGAATCAGTTTATAACTTAAAATGCAAGTTCTGGAAAAATGTTCTTGGATGATACCTGAGATGAAGCTTTGCCAATGGAGCTGCCTGGGCCTTCTTCTCAAGGCAAACCACCCTCCTTTGACTCCCTCTTTCTTCTGGGATGCTTGGATGAAGCTTTTGTGGACTCTTTTGGAAGTTTACTGAAGCTCAGTTCATGGAGGGGTCAGAATCGTATTTTTCATATGGGGTGTTTTAGGGCAAGGTGATGATTGGGAAATGATCAGAGGGTGATGGTGAGTTGTTCTATGGAGTTTGTTTGAAGGTTTGTGGCTTATGTGATGAGTTTCGAATGAAAATGCAAAGAGGGAGGTTTTTGTGAATCCTGTCTTATGGGAGGTTTCAGCCTTGTGTGTCTTATGAAAATGAAGCCTTGGGATGTGTTTGTAAGGTCTGGATTGGGCAGAGAGTGGTTGTGTCACTGTGGGATTGGTATGGCTTCAAGTTGCAAAAAGTCAAGCAAGTTGTACTTGGAGGTATGGGCAAGTGGCAGGCTAGGATAGGAGCATGGTTGAGTTCAGCAAAGATCAAGGAATGCTTTTGGATCAGATTTTATGAATTGAGGCAAGTGGATGAGAAGTTTTGATCCCTTTTGCAAATTGTCACAACTTTGGCCCCTTTTGTAATTCTTGAAGTTTAGGGCATGGTGTAATACCTCAAAATTTGCCCTTTCATTTCCTCAACATTTTGCATAGCATTTTGCATATATGGATTCATAAAATAACCAAAAACATTGCATCATATATAGCATAGCCGAGGCGTGGGTATGTGATCAATGATCGGAGCAACCGAAAGTTATGAAGAGGCTACCGAAGGGCCACAAAGCTTCTCAACCTTGTGCAAAGGGTTCACAATATCCCACAAGTCTTCACTTGAAGCCACAAGTCATGGAAAGTTTTGGTTTGATTGAGGGAGGCAAGCAGTGCAATACTTCTTGAGGGAAAAGAGCCGAATTAGGGTTTCATTTCTACGGGGTTTCCGCATAAATTTTTGAGTCGAAGTAGATTTCTTTGACTTATATATGATGTCAAGTGCCTAGGGTTCAAATCTCGTCCACAAATTCATTTTGGAAGGGGTTCGACTGGCCGGACGACGGAAAATCGAAGAATTGGAGAAAAGGCAACCGAGCTAGGTAAAAAGGGATCGACTCCGGACTTTTAAGATCGAGATCGTGAAATTAGGGTTACAATTATCCTATGGTTCAAATTTGGTCAAGAAACGATGGAGGAATCATGAAAAAATCAAAGAAAAATCATTTGAAAAGTTAGTTGGTTTTGCATTTCCCTCCACTTTTCCTTCCACTTTCTTTCCACACTTCCTTTCATTCTTTCCATCTCATTTTTCCATTTCAATTCCACTCCATTTCCCTTGGAAGCTTCCACCATGTTCTACCATCTTCTAGAGTGTTCCAAGGAATATTCCAAGGAATATTCCCTTTTTCCAACCCTAACCCTAACTAACTTCCAAACCTAATTTTGGATCCCAAACCTAATTTTTGGGCCCCAAACCCAAACCTAGCTCCAAGCCTAAGCTCTATTTAAGCCATTTTCATCCAAACCAAAGGGGTTCACACCATTTTTTTCAATTTTTCACTTCCTCACAAGCATTTTTCTCTCTCACTTTTCCCTTCCCTTTCACCAAAGCTTTTTCAAATAAGCTCTTCAAGTTTCACATTGAAACTTGAAGATCTTGAAGCTTAAGCCTCCAACCTTCATTGATTATGGATTATAGAAGAAGAAGCTACTGAATTTTGTGAGGATTATCGACTTATCGGAAGCACACGAAGATTCAATCTCAAGAACGCATTTATTTTGCGATTTCTCGGTTTCCGGTTTTCTCTTCGATTCAAGCTTCGATACTTGCAACAATCACCGAAGCATTCCCCCGCTTCGTAGGTTGGTGATCTTAATCACTTCTTCTTTAAGTTATTCTCTTCATCTCGCCGTTTCGGCATTCTTTAATTGCTTTTTTCTCGCTTTGCTTGAAATCGTTTCGTTTCGGTTATGTTTGCTTGTGATTTGTGATTTTTGTTGAATTAGTATTTTTAAGGTGTTAATGGCTATAGGTGCTAGCATGTGTAAATAAGCTCCGAATAAGTATAAATTAGTGTTAGCATGTTCCTAGGTAGGTTAGGGATCATTAGAAGTGAGTTTGTGGCCAAAAGCACTTATTTTAAAAGCTTTTTTTCAATTCTGTTCAGTGTTAACCGGTTAACGCATTGGGTTAACCGGTTAACGCATGCGTTTTGCCACAAAATGCTTCTGTTTTAGGTCCGTTAACCGGTTAACCCATATGGTTAACCGGTTAACGCTGTCGAATTTTGGATTTTTAGGTTATTTGATTGCTTATTCTTGCTTGCTAATCCCTCTAATGTTCATGCATGTTTAGGTAGTGATTTTAGGGAATTTTTGGACCCATTTCCAGTAGCTAGTTTCCCCATTTCGAGTCGTTTCGACACGATTCCGTTCATGTTGCGTTTTATGTGTTTTTTTGTGTTCTTTGTGTATGGCTTGAGTTCTTGCATGTTGTTACCATGTTTGTGCATTATTTGACACATAATAATCATGTTGCATTCTGTTTTATATGTTGGCATTGCATTAAATCATTTTGCATTTCATTATGTTGATGTATGTTGCATTTTGGCATAGTCATATATGTGCATTTGGTGGAATTTGTTGCATGTTTGATCATAACATTTCATCAATTCAATTCTGAATTTTGCATTGAGTTTAGTATGTTTGTTGAGCTATCATATTGCATGTTCATAATCAATAATCATCATGTTCATATGCATGTTCATGTACCTCATTTTTGCATTACTTGTTGCATAATTAACCATATGATGCATGCTTGCATAATCCTTCAAAAATATTCATGTTCTTGCATTTATAGATGTTGATCCATGTTCAAATGCATGTTTGTGATGTGTTTAGTGCATTTTTAATTGAGTTTGTGCATTAAAAAATGAAAATAATCAATTCTGGATTTTGCATTTCATAGCTGTTGTTTTGCATAAGTGCTGTAAAATGTATGCTGTTTGTTATGTGTACATGCTGTATTTGACCTTTTACACCTACTTTTTCATGCTGCATGCTGGCTGTAAAAAGCTGAGTTGTATCATGCATTGTTTTCATGGCTGTTTGTGTAATAGGGGCTGTAATAGGTGCTGTATTTTTTGGCCTAGTTTTTCTAGTTCCTTTAGGATTAAAATAGGGTCTAGTTTAGGTCTAGGGTGCCTTAGAATTTAATTAGAATTTAATTCATGTGTGTTTGCCTTATTCTTTTTTTAATAAAAATGTGCATTAACACTTGTTTTGTAGTGGGGAAGATTGAGGTAAGTTTACTTCACTTTATCCTTTATTTTTTATGCATTTTTTTAGGCTTTTTAATTCATTTTTCCTTCCATATTTGTGATTGGTAGGATTCCCCATTGTTAGGACCAACTTATCTTCCTTAGGAAGTAAGTTGCATTCTTTTTCCTTTTTCTTTTCCTTTGTATCTTTAGGATTAGAAAAACCTCACTAACCATTAGGATCTCCCTTTGTGCATAATAAATAACTTAGGGTTGTGTCTTAGTCCCCCTTAGTTTTTGTCCCTTTTCCCATTTGAGTCATTCTCTTCTTATCTTCAAACAAAATCCAAAAACACTTAACAAATAAAATGAAATGATTCCTTGTGTATAGCCTTATTCCATGAAACACTTGCATTCATTCCATCTTGGAGTGGTGTAAGCTTGTCCATCATGATGCACAAGTCTCATCAAGGAATTGTTCACAAAGAAAAACTTAAAAGATATTTCTTCACAAAAGCAACAAAAACACTTAATAAAGTTCAGCGAGCCAGTGAACTGAAACCCTAATCCTAGGAAACCAGTCTTGGATAAATTCTCCTTGCTGGGTATGCTTGTTCTATTATTCCATCTTGGAATGTAGAGTCAAGTGTACATTCCATGGAAAAGAGTTTGAATTCACTTCCTTGTGCCAAATTCATACAAAACTCATAAAAGCCAAAAACAAACAATAACCGACTATCCTGCGGGAACTTCTTCTCTCATCTCATTCATTCACAACGCGAACTCGCGACTACTTGTCTCGCATGCAAGACGGTTAACGCACTCGTACCAGACGAGCCTGCAACACCTGAGCATAGACATACGCAGTTCCAGCTGTAAAAAACACAAACAAATAGTTCCCGCCTAGGTTAGGCGAACTACGTCGACTCTGATCCTCATTATCCCGATGAGGTACGTAGGCAGCGGGGTAGGGCCCGTTCGAGCACACTCTTTATTTTCCCTACATTTTCCCCATTCTTTAGTTTAGTTTTCATTTCAGTTCCTTTCTCATTTTCCATTTCCATTCCAGTTAGCGGTTTTATTCAGCAGCAGTTTTTCTTCTCACCCTTTGAAACAAACAAGCAAGCGTGGATCCCGTCGGGTACGACGGACGATCTGGGGTGCTAATACCTTCCCAGGTCGTAACCGACTCCCGAATCCAGATCTTTGGTTCGCAGGACCTTGTCCTTTCTTTCTTCCTCAGGTTTGTGCAACATTACCTTTCCCATTCATTCGGGACAAAAATGTCTGGCTGGCGACTCTAACCTTTCCGCGCCACTTTCGCGTTTGTACTAGGATGAAAATCCCGGGAGCGACAGCTGGTGACTCTGCTGGGGATGATGACCTGATTCTTCCGGTTTCCCTTGTAGAGTCAATCCTAGCGCCTGTTTGGTTTTGTTCTTTGGGTGTATATGTGCTTGTTGCTGAGTGCTTTAGTTTAGCTTTACTGTTTTATTTACAGTTTTATTTACAGCTTTACTTTATCGCATTTATTTACCGCTTTCAGTATTTTATTTTCCATGCATCATATTATACTGGACTGTCTGGCTGTGCTGGTTTTCATTTTTTCTGTGGGTGGGAGTTACTGTGAGATAAGCTAACTACCCGGCTTGAGTGCACCCTAGGACTTAGAGTGGTTCCACTTTGGCTTCATGGCATCTTGCTATGTTGGTAGTAGTGAGTTCCACACCTTGACTTGCGACCTTCTCGGGAATGTATTGATACCGGAATCTTTCTGGGTTGATGCGCTACCTTGATAGTTATGTGCAGTCAGGGGACCGATCATTGAGAACCTTTGTGGAAACATCCCTCTCCAGTGATGACAGTGGCAGACCACATTTGTTGGCAAACCCACTCGCATCCGAGGGCCCACTGGGAACTCGCATAGGATGGCCTGGTTCTCTCATAGGAATTCAGTTAAAGCAAACTGTTCGTATGACGATAGTATTGTACCCTTCGGGATGAATGTACTATTGTTTCTCGACTCAGTGCTTGAAGCTGGAAACTTGTGAGGGATTCTTGTTCTTTCCGGACTCAACTGAGACCTCCTTGAGTAGTACATAATGCCAAACCGATTCCCTGATTTGGTCATGAGCCATTTCTCGGAAATGGTGAACGTATTATTGCTATTCGGCCTCGAGAGTCCGTGATGTTTGACCCGAGTAGCACACCCGTGAGATTGGGAGGGGTATGCAGGTTTGCAGGAACCCTGGTACCTTCAGCATACCCACTTTGCCTTTGGTTCAGTTTTGTGATCTGGATTTCTGTTCTTAAGTTATGGACCCCGGATCAGAGGGATGATTATTGTGATATCTGGATTTTGAGACCGTGCACCGACACCTGATTATATGATTGGCACACCACAGACACTTCACTGATCACATGCCTTGTCTTGCATAAGCATCATATCATCATTAATCATTTTGTGTTCTTTTTATTCCCAGGGTTCATTACTTCCTAGGTCCTGGTCATATTTCCTGCTTCAGCATGGAGATTCCGAGGAAGAGAAATGTTCATTATACTTTCCCGCAGCCAGAGTCAGAGAGTGTTCAGGGTTTGATTAGCTTGATGGGTGACCGAGTCCTCGATGATTTCAGGAAAGAGTACGGAAAGATACTGAATTATGTGAGCAAGCCCACAGTCGACCAGAAGGATAGCTTGCATTCTTTGTTGCAGTTCTATGATCCACAGCTGAAGGTCTTTGTTTTTCCTGATTATATTCTGGCACCTACATTAGAGGAGGTTTCTAGCATGCTGAGTGTTCCTGTTAAGGAGGGTGTACCTTACTATGTTTCGGAGAGGATCCCATCTCATGAGGATATCACAATTGCCTGTCATTTGAGTATGCCTAGACTCAAGGTGGGATTAGAGGTTGGCCAAAGTAAAGGAATCCCTTTGGACTTTCTTGTTGCAGAGGCACGTGTTATGGCATCGGAAAAGAAGTGGGTAGGCTTCAAAGCACTGTTGGCTATGGTAGTATATGGAATCAGTTTGTTTCCCGGAGAGAAGGGACTAATTAACATGGAGGCCATTACCATCTTTGTCAAGAGAAATCCTGTTCCTACATTGCTAGCTGACTTTTATTATGGAGTTCACCACAGAAATGAAAAGAGGAAGGGGTTTGTAAATTGTTGTGCTCCCATATTCGCTGACTGGTTTGTAAGGCAACTCCCTAAATCAGGACCCTTTCAGGATTTGAAGCAATCGTGGAAGTGGTCCAAAAGATTAATGGGCTTAACCTCAGCTGACATTGCTTGGGGATGCAACAGAGATTTGGTGGGCAAAGAAATGTTGGTTAGTTGTGGTAGCTTTCCAAATGTGCCTTTGATGGGAAGGAAAGGTGGGATTAGCTACAATCCTATCTTGTCCAGGAAACAGTTCGGCTATCCTTTAAGAGATGTACCTTTGATCTGCGATGCAAATGAGTCCTTATATTTCTCAGCAGAGGGAAACTCCAAAATGAGTATCCTAGCATCCCAAGCTTGGGAAGTTAAGGTGATGAAAGGAAAGAAAGATTTTGGAAGAGTAGATCCTAATACCTATGATCCTTTTGCTAGCTGGTTGGAGGATCGTGTGAAGACTCATCTTCTACCATTTTCTAGAGAGACACCCCTCTACCCTAAAGAGGTGGCACCAAGGACTATGGTGCCTTTGGAGGAATATCAGAAGTTAGAAGCTTTGGTTAAGCAACTGAGGGTTGAAAATCAAGAGGCTCTTAATTCTTGTCAAGCGCTGATGATCCAGAACCGTCGATTGAAAGATAGAGCTGTGCAAGCCAAGGAGATAGTCCGTCTCAAGCAGAAGGACTTTGAAGATAGAGAGCTCTATTTCCGAAAGAAAGGTTTAGCTGAGACTCATATGACGGCCCAGCGCCGAAGAGAGAAGAAAGATCTTAGTGAAGCCAATGAAGCTGTTACTTTATGGCAGGAGAAATGGGACGAGAATCTGAAGAAACAAAAGGAGTTGGACGCCAAGCACAAACAGGAAGTCAAAAGCCTTCAGGATTCTGTGGATGGGCAGAAAGAACTTCTCAGGAAAGCTTATTATCAAGAGGAGGATCGTATCCGGCGCGTAACAGAAAGCCAGCAGGCACTGAAGGAAGCTCAAAAGGAGATTGAAGACTTGAAGTTGAAAGCTGATGTGAAAAGGTCGAAGGCCGATTCAAGTCAAAGCAAGGATAATGAAGCAGCATTTCTACAACAGATCGAGGAGTTACACGCTTCTTCTGATACGAGGGACCTCCTCATTCAGAAGCTCATCCAGGAGCCCGGTCATCCAGATGTGGTTCAGCTGTTCCAGAGCGTCAAATGCCTTAGCTGGAGATTGAAAGATATAGAGTTCCCTAGTGTGTAATTTCATATTGTTGTACTTGGATTACCCATAGGCTTGTTATGGGATTCCTTATGTGTGATGTACTTTTGTTGTTATTTTGATTGGTACCCTTCAGGGACGTTGTATTTTTCAAACTCCAGTTTATATGATTGATTTGTTCCGGATTTCTTGTTCGTTATTTGCACCGACACGGGGTAATGAGCACCAATTCTCCACGGCCGTCATTATGTCTGAATATTATTTGGGTCTTCTTCCCAATTCTTATCTTCTTAATGCCAGGACCGGACGCAGTAAAATACTCGGGAATAAAAGGAACACATTGCATTGCATACGCATCATTTGCATTTTGTCTTTGTCTTTGCAGGTTTTTCTTCGAGGTGTCTAATTTATCTGTGTTCATCAGGCAAAGATTGCGAGGGCCGCCAAGACCCGGTACATTCGACAAAATATTCCTCATCGGTACGCGACCCGCAGTAATCAAAGAACAGCAATGGACGTCATGCAAACAGAACTCAACGATGTCCGTACCAAGATGGCAGAATTTATGACTCTGATGCAGGGGATGGCCCAGGGGCAGCAGGAGCTGAGAAATGCGGTTCAAGGGTTGACTCCTCCTAACACTAATGTTCAGGCAACTACTTCCGGCGGACAAGGGGGTCCTCCCAACACTAACAACGGCACAGGTGGACCTCATGTTCCAGATCCATCTATGGCTGCGTATGTTCCTGTGCAGGACAGGCAGGAAGACCAATTCCAGTACTTCAACAATGATATGGGTTTCGGCGGTGACGGAAATCTCAACGACTTCTCGGTGCTTGCAGAGAAGGTCAAGGCCTTAGAGTGCAAGGACACTTTGGGAATTGACGTGTCAGATATGGGTTTAGTACCTGGGGTGGTCATTCCACACAAGTTCAGGCCACCAGCATTTGATAAATACAGCGGCAACTCTTGCCCGAAAACTCACTTACAGGCCTTCTACCGGAAGATTACGGCTCACACGCGAGACGAGAAATTATGGATGTACTATTTCCAGGATAGCCTTTCTGGAGGGTCCTTGGAGTGGTACATGAAGTTGGAAAGGAGCTCTATTAGAAGTTGGAAAGATTTGGGAGAGGCCTTCCTCAGACAATATCAATACAACATTGACATGGCACCTAGCCGTACTCAGCTTCAAAGCTTGACACAGAGGAATTCGGAGAGCTTCAAGGACTATGCACAGAGGTGGCGTGAGGTGGCCGCCCGAGTGCAACCACCTTTACTGGAAAGAGAGATGGTCGATCTTTTCCTGAATACCCTCCTAGGGCATTTCATGGAAAGGTTGGCTGGTTGTTCCTCAAGTGGTTTTTCGGACATTATTCTGACTGGAGAAAGAATTGAAAGCTGGCTCAAGCAGGGGAAGATTCAAAATGGAAGCGCTTCAACGTCTGGTATCAAGAAACCCTTTGTGAAAAGGAGGGAAGGAGAAACAGGAGCAGTATACGCCCAGAGGGGGATGGTTCACCAAGGATATTATCAACAAGTGGCCCCCGTCACTATTTCAACTCCTCCAGTTCAACAACGGGTTCAGCCTCCGCAGCCGCAACGCTCACAGGGGTATCAGCCAAGACCCCCTCGTCCGTATTACCCTCAGAAGCCGAGAGATAGACATTTTGAAGCTCCACCAATGTCTTACTCCCAACTGTTGAAGAATCTCCTGCAGCTTCAAATGATTCAGCTCCGTACCTTGCAACCTCCGAGGCCAGGCCAAATTCCTGAAGGTTATGATTCGAATGCTAGATGCGAGTTTCATTCTGGAGCTCCCGGCCATAGTACTGAGAATTGTAAAGCATTGAAGCATGCTGTTCAGGACTTGTTGGATTCTAAAGCGATCAATTTCGCTCCCTCTCCTAATGTGCTGGAAAATCCCATGCCTCATCACAGGGGCACGGTTGGTGCAATTGGTGAAGGGGAGAAATTGAATCTGGTGGATGATATAGGTGACTTGAAGACTTCATTGGTTGCTATCAAGGTTTGTTTGTTGAAGAAAGGCATTTTCCCTGGATGCGAGGATGATTGTTCAGAGTGTACTGAAGCTACCAATGGTTGTAAACGATTGAAGGCCGGAATTCAAGGTATGATTGATGAAGGAGTGCTGCAATTTGACAAGATCGTGAAAGAAAGTGAAGTATCTACAGTAACTATCTTTTATGATCCATCCCAAGTTCCTTCGCGTGCTAGAGTGGCACCAATAACCATCACTACTGCTGGACCCATGAGGTACCAAAGTGACAGAGCTGTTCCTTGGAATTATGGTGGTGAAGTGTATTACAATGGCCAGAGGCAAGAATTGGCCACGACTAGTATAACCCTAGCTCAAGTAGAGAATGTTGGAGTAGGGGGTTTTACTCGAAGTGGAAGATTATTCGCGCCTGAAGCATTGAGAAACAATGTGATACCACCTAGAGATACTGCCGAAGCCCAAGCAAGAGCCAGAGGGAAGCAACCTGTAGTTGTCAATGATCCAACTCCATCAACTGATCCAGATCTCACCTTTGACAAAGAAGCCGAAGAATTCTTGAGGATCATCAAGAAGAGTGACTATAAGATTGTAGATCACTTGCAGCAGACGCCATCAAGGATCTCCATCTTATCATTACTCATGTGCTCGGATTCTCACAGGAAGGCTCTCCTAAATATTATGAACAAGGCATACGTGCCTCAGGATATTTCTGTGAACCAATTAGAAACAGTGGTGTCCAGCGTTAACGCCAGTCATGGATTGGGTTTCACGGATTTGGACTTAACTTCTGATGGGCGTGCTCACAATCGGGCATTGCATATTTCTTTGGAATGCAAGGGTGCAGTGCTCTCCCACGTGCTGGTGGATACTGGATCATCTCTGAACGTCTTGCCTAAGAAGGCGTTGATGAAGCCGGACTATGATGGGGTGGTGTTAAAGCCCAGTGATCTAGTAGTCCGAGCGTTTGATGGATCAAGAAGATCGGTATTTGGAGAGGTGGAGTTACCTATCAAGGTAGGTCCACAAGTCTTCAATACCACGTTTTACGTGATGGATATCCAGCCGGCATATAGTTGTTTACTTGGAAGGCCCTGGATTCACTCGGCAGGAGCGGTTTCTTCTACACTTCATCAGAAATTAAAGTTCGTCTGGGAAGGTCAAGTTGTGACAGTCAGCGGGGAAGAAGATATCTTTGTCAGTCATCTCGCCTCATTCAAATATGTGGAGATGGATGGCGAAATAGTCGAGACCCCTTGTCAAGCTTTTGAGCCTTTAAAGTCTGAGCAAGCATCTGCAGTAGCAGCTTCTCCTGAAGAACCGAAGAAGGTAGTTTCCATAGCTTCCTATAAACAAGCGCGTGAATTGGTAGAATCCGGGATCCGAGAAGGCTGGGGCAGCCCGGTAGAAGTGCCAGAGAAGAAAGACATGTTCGGGATTGGCTATCACCCTGGAGGATCCTCGTCGGAAACAAGTACAAAAGGTTGTCAAAGCCCAGTTACTTTCACAAGTGCGGGAATGGTAAACTACGAGAACATCAGTGCCGTACAGGATGACATCGTCGATAGTGATTGTGACTTAGATGAATGGATCAGGCCTGCCGCTCCAGGAACTCAACTTAGCAACTGGACATCGGAAAGGCTTATTTCGGTCACTTCTTTCGAAGAGTAATAATGTTTTGTTCCTATTTTTTCCTGTACTAAAGCACTATGTCTTACCTGGGGCATAGTGGCTCTTTGTAAGGGTTCATTTGTTCATTAACACAATCATAAATAAAATCGACGTTTCACATTCATTTCATGTTGTTCTCTGTCTTTCGTTTTTACTTTTGTTTTTCAAAAAGAAAGAAAAATTTTTAAAATGGCAATGTTTCCCATTTTCTCAAGTTGTTGCTAAAGCCTTGCATGAATCATCATTCATGCAGGTGCTCGTCACCGGATCTTATCAATGACGACCCTGTTATGGCTAAGTATGACTTCGACAATCCGATTTATCAAGCCGATGAGGAAGGTGAAGAGGATTGTGATTTACCCGAAGAATTGGCCAGATTGCTCAAACAGGAAGAGAAGATGATTCAGCCGCATGAGGAAGATGTTGAAGTGATAAACCTGGGTACTGAAGAAGACAAGAAAGAAGTCAAGATCGGAGCTGCATTAGAAGAATCTGTCAAGACTCGTTTGATGGCTATGCTTCGAGAATACGTTGACGTCTTCGCATGGTCCTACCAAGATATGCCGGGTTTAGACACTGACATCGTGGTACACAAGCTACCCCTCAGAGAAGGTTGTCCTCCGGTAAAGCAGAAGTTGAGGCGTACACGTCCAGACATGGCAATCAAAATAAAAGAAGAAGTGCAAAAACAGTTTGATGCTGGCTTCTTGGCCGTGACTAGTTATCCTCCATGGGTTGCTAACATTGTGCCGGTTCCTAAAAAAGATGGCAAAGTCAGAATGTGTGTGGATTACAGGGATTTGAATAGGGCTAGCCCCAAAGATGATTTCCCTCTACCTCACATTGATGTACTTGTCGATAATACTGCTCAGTTTTCCGTGTTCTCTTTCATGGACGGATTCTCAGGCTATAATCAAATCAAGATGGCTCCCGAGGATATGGAAAAGACAACTTTCATCACTCCTTGGGGCACCTTTTGTTACAAGGTTATGCCGTTTGGTTTAAAGAATGCAGGAGCTACCTACCAACGGGCAATGGTGACGTTGTTTCACGACATGATCCATCATGAAATTGAGGTTTATGTTGATGACATGATAGCAAAATCCCAGACGGAAGAGGAACACTTGGTCAACCTAGCAAAATTGTTTGACAGGCTTCGAAAGTTCAGACTAAGGTTAAATCCGAATAAATGCACCTTCGGGGTTCGTTCTGGCAAGTTGCTCGGCTTCATTGTTAGTGAACGAGGAATTGAGGTCGATCCGGCCAAAGTGAAAGCAATCCAGGAAATGCCTGAGCCGAAGACTGAAAAGCAAGTGCGTGGCTTCTTAGGGAGACTAAACTACATTGCACGGTTTATTTCTCACCTAACGGCCACATGCGAGCCCATCTTCAAGCTTCTGAGGAAGAATCAGGCCATTGAATGGAATGAAGACTGTCAGCGAGCCTTTGACCGAATCAAAGAGTACCTGTTGGAACCACCAATTCTTATGCCTCCAGTGCCAGGGAGACCTCTGATCATGTATCTTACTGTGCTGGAAGGATCGATGGGATGTGTACTGGGTCAGCAGGACGAGTCTGGTCGAAAAGAGCACGCCATTTATTACCTTAGCAAAAAGTTTACCGATTGTGAGACACGATACTCACTACTCGAGAAAACTTGCTGCGCTTTGGCATGGGCTGCTCGCCGACTAAGACAGTACATGCTAACTCATACTACTCTCCTAATTTCCAAGATGGATCCTGTAAAATACATCTTTGAGAAGCCGGCTTTGACAGGAAGAGTGGCCCGTTGGCAAATGATACTCACGGAGTATGACATACAATACACTTCACAAAAAGCAATAAAGGGGAGTGTGTTGTCAGAATACTTGGCCCAGCAGCCGATTGATGATTATCAACCCATGAGGTTTGAGTTTCCAGATGAGGACATCATGTTCCTCAAGTCGAAAGACCATGAAGAACCACTTCCGGAGGAGGGGCCTGACCCTGAATCCAGGTGGAAGTTGATGTTTGACGGAGCTGTAAACATGAATGGGAGTGGAGTCGGTGCTGTTATTATCTCACCAGAAGGAGTCCACACACCTCTCGCTGCTCGGTTAACCTTCGAGTGCACTAATAACGAAGCAGAGTATGAAGCCTGCATCATGGGGATCGAAGAGGCAATAGACTTGCGAGTCAAGAACCTTGAGATCTTCGGAGATTCTGCTTTGGTGGTGAATCAGGTCAATGGCAAATGGCTAGTTCATCAAGCTCGTTTGATTCCTTACCGAGACTACGTCAGGAGACTGCTAACTTTCTTTACCAAAGTAAAGCTGAGCTATGTTCCTAGGGACGAAAACCAGTTCGCCGATGCTCTCGCAACTTTATCATCCATGATTAAAGTATGCCAAGAGAATTTCGTGCCTCGAATTTCGATCTCTCGTCTTGAAAGACCGGCTTATGTCTTCGCAGTTGGTGATGGGGAAGATGACAAGCCTTGGTACCACGACATCAAGCAATTCCTGAAAGCTCAAGAATACCCGGCTGGGGCATCCAATAAAGATAAGAAAACTCTTAGGAGACTGGCGGGAGGTTTCTTCTTGAATCAGGATGGTGTGTTGTACAAACGAAACTTTGACATGGTGCTGCTCAGGTGTGTGGACAGACACGAGGCAGAAAAGTTAATGCAGGAGGTTCACGAAGGCTCCTTTGGTACTCATGCTGGAGGACATGCCATGGCCAAGAAATTATTGAGATCAGGATACTATTGGATTACCATGGAATCTGATTGTTGCAAATACTCTCGCAAATGCCATAAGTGTCAAATTTATGCCGACAAGGTCCATGTGCCTCCGAATCCGTTGAGTGTCATGTCTTCACCGTGGCCGTTCGCTATGTGGGGCATCGATATGATTGGAAAAATTGAGCCTACAGCTTCTAATGGGCATCGCTTCATCCTAGTTGCTATTGATTATTTCACGAAGTGGGTTGAAGCTGCTTCCTATGTCAATGTCACTAAACAAGTGGTCGCTCGATTTATCAAGCGGGACATCATTTGCCGGTATGGAGTCCCTGAAAGGATCATTACTGATAATGGTTCTAATCTCAACAACAAAATGATGGCTGACTTGTGTCGAGACTTCAAAATAGAACACCACAACTCTTCTCCATATCGTCCGAAGATGAATGGCGCCGTCGAGGCGGCTAATAAAAACATCAAGAAGATTGTTCAGAAGATGGTTGTGACGTACAAAGACTGGCACGAGATGTTACCATTCGCGTTGCATGGGTATAGAACATCAGTACGCACTTCTACTGGGGCAACTCCATTCTCATTGGTGTATGGTATGGAGGCAGTTCTACCGATTGAAGTGGAAATCCCTTCATTGAGGCTGATGATGGACATCAAGCTAGATGAAGCTGAATGGCTCCGATCCAGATATAATCAATTGAGTCTCATTGAAGAGAAGCGCCTAGCAGCTGTATGCCATGGACAGTTGTATCAGCGACGAATGAAGCAAGCTTTTGACAAGAAGGTGCGACCACAGAGGTACATGCCAGGAGATTTAGTGCTGAAAAGGATTCTCCCTCCTCTCAACGATCACAGGGGTAAGTGGACACCCAACTATGAAGGACCGTTCGTGGTTAAAAAGGTTTTCTCAGGCGGAGCCTTAATGCTGACAACCATGGACGGAGAAGACTTTCCATCCCCTGTCAACGCAGACGCAGTAAGAAAATACTTCGTGTAAAAAGGACCCGCTGGATAAAAACAGAATAAAGATCCAGGCAAAAATGGGCATCCCGGCGAGCCAAAAACAGAATAAAAGGCTCGGGCAAAAGTTAGGGAAATATTGAAAAAATGTACACCCGCTGAGTTGAAAAGCCACATCGGACAACTCAGGCAAAAAAGGGTATCCCGGTGGATTGAAAACTCGAAAGGGCGATCCACGCAAAAGAGGGATTAACACGAACGACTGCGATCTGCGAGATCCATGACCTACCTACAGTTGAGGCTATCCTAAGGGTTGAAGATCAGTTCATTTACTTTTTCTCAAGAGGTAGAAGAGCGGAGCGTCTTGAAGACATACGAGTCATAACCGAGTTGATACTTGATGAGATTCATGTTCCACATTGCCAATAGGGTAGTTTGTTTTTCTTTTAGTTGTTCCCTCATTCCAGGGAACCGCTTCCTTTGTATTGCCTATTCAGGGCCACCTGTCAAAATCAATAAAGTTCAACTTCAGTTAACTGACCATTTTAGCTTTTTACTTTTTCATCTGGCATTGATTGTTTGTGAAAACGTCTAGCAAATGGTAACTTGCATTGTGTTATGAACATTTGAATGCTTTTCTAACTCGTGCAGGAGAATAGAACGATTTAATTCAACTCTGAAAGGGTGCTGAGATACCTAGACAATGATTCATGCTATGAGCCTGGGGCAAGCAGGTCCCAAACTAATTCTCTATGTTGCAGGTACTATCGATTGTGTTCATGCAGGTACAGGTACTGGTGTTGCTAACAGAGCTAAAAGATCACTATCCAGGATGGACATTCCCATTTGTTTGAGCAGGAACAAATGTCTCCCAGGGTGTTTCCAATTATCCCCAGCCATGGGCAAGGTGAAATTTCTCCCAGCTAGACAGCAGAGAGTGGGGGCAATCCCAAGCAGAAGTCTCCGTGCAGACAGGGGCAATTCTTAACAGCGCAAAGAGTATTTTGCCTCCCCAGCAGTTGCTTCCTCAGCAGTGTCACGTCTTTGGTTCCCAGGAAATCCTCACTTCCCCATCAGGGTTCAAGAAGAGTCCATCTCCAGCAGGGTCTTGGCGCTCCAATCTCGAAGTCCAATTTATTTTTGGCAGTGGCGGCTATTCAGAGCCAGTGAATTATTAACAACTTTCCCCGCAGAGTTGTTTCCTCCTCATCAGGATGAACTAGATCAATGCAGTGATCATCGCTCCTTCCCCGCCAAGTTATATGGAATTACCTGCAGTTTCCTTATCAGGAGATCTTTTTGCATTGTCATTCGCATAATCATCATTGCGTCTGCATCCTCCAAAGCGTAGCATTTCCATCATCAAGGAGCATTACGCCATAAATTCAAACATATGCATGCCAGCATGGGCCAGTCTTGAGGTATTACGTACGACTTATAACATCTTCTCAACCTGAAGTACTCCGCACAGAGGATACCAATATCATGTTCCAGACATCCTTGTCTTTTCAAGTCAATGTTGGTCACCTATTCCGCGTCTTGTTTGGTACAACAGTCGCGTCGCAGATTCCCGTTTTGTACAACGGTCCTGTTTGCTTGGGCTCTCGTTTATGTACAACGATCCCGTTCCATCTTGTCCAATTTTCTTTGTGTTTGGTTATCAGTCGAGGCTGGTATACCTTTGCGTCTCCATTCGAGGATGGTTTCGTGTTAGGTCCGAGGATCTTTTGATTTGTCATTCGAGGATGGCATTTCTTTTCTTCAAGTCCTTCCGCGGTTGGTCTTGTTGTTGTGGCTATTATTCGAGGATAGTAGTTCACATTTTGAGCTTATTGATCGAGGTCAGTTTGTCTCTT
This sequence comes from Lathyrus aphaca, assembly GCA_963966055.1. Taxonomy (NCBI): domain Eukaryota; kingdom Viridiplantae; phylum Streptophyta; class Magnoliopsida; order Fabales; family Fabaceae; genus Lathyrus; species Lathyrus aphaca. The sequence continues at coordinate 404,443,076 of OZ014523.1, forward strand.
TTGCAAAGTCTGTCTGAGGTCAGCTTTGTGTTTGGTTATCAGTCGAGGCTGGTATACCTTTGCGTCTCCATTTGAGGATGGTTTCGTGTTAGATCCGAGGATCTTTTGATTTGTCATTCGAGGATGGCATTTCTTTTCTTCAAGTCCTTCCGCGGTTGGTCTTGTTGTTGTGGCTATTATTCGAGGATAGTAGTTCACATTTTGAGCTTATTGATCGAGGTCAGTTTGTCTCTTTTGCAAAGTCTGTCTGAGGTCAGCTTTGTGTTTGGTTATCAGTCGAGGCTGGTATACCTTTGCGTCTCCATTTGAGGATGGTTTCGTGTTAGATCCGAGGATCTTTTGATTTGTCATTCGAGGATGGCATTTCTTTTCTTCAAGTCCTTCCGCGGTTGGTCTTGTTGTTGTGGCTATTATTCGAGGATAGTAGTTCACATTTTGAGCTTATTGATCGAGGTCAGTTTGTCTCTTTTGCAAAGTCTGTCTGAGGTCAGCTTTGTGTTTGGTTATCAGTCGAGGCTGGTATACCTTTGCGTCTCCATTTGAGGATGGTTTCGTGTTAGATCCGGGGATCTTTTGATTTGTCATTCGAGGATGGCATTTCTTTTCTTCAAGTCCTTCCGCGGTTGGTCTTGTTGTTGTGTCTATTATTCGAGGATAGTAGTTCACATTTTGAGCTTATTGATCGAGGTCAGTTTGTCTCTTTTGCAAAGTCTGTCTGAGGTCAGCTTTGTGTTTGGTTATCAGTCGAGGCTGGTATACCTTTGCGTCTCCATTTGAGGATGGTTTCGTGTTAGATCCGAGGATCTTTTGATTTGTCATTCGAGGATGGCATTTCTTTTCTTCAAGTCCTTCTGCGGTTGGTCTTGTTGTTGTGGCTATTATTCGAGGATAGTAGTTCACATTTTGAGCTTATTGATCGAGGTCAGTTTGTCTCTTTTGCAAAGTCTGTCTGAGGTCAGCTTTGTGTTTGGTTATCAGTCGAGGCTGGTATACCTTTGCGTCTCCATTTGAGGATGGTTTCGTGTTAGATCCGAGGATCTTTTGATTTGTCATCCGAGGATGGCATTTCTTTTCTTCAAGTCCTTCTGCGGTTGGTCTTGCTGTTGTGGCTATTATTCGAGGATAGTAGTGCACTTTTCGAGCTTATTGATCGAGGTCAGTTTGTCTCTTTTGCAAGGTCTGTCCGAGGTCAGTCTTTGTTGTTGATGGTTATCGCCTGCGGCCGGTATACCACTGTTGTTTCTATTTGAGGAGGATTTTAGTACTGGATCCGAGGATCCCGTGTGAGTTGTCATTCGAGGATGGCATTCTTCCCAGCATATTTCCACCTGGTTCTATTTTCGCTACCTATTCGGAGGTCAAAATCAAAAAAATAATAAATAAATAAATGGGCAGATGGCATTTCCATTACCCTTGGTGTGCAAATTTTCAGGTTTTATTCGAGTATTCAATCACTCCATACCTTGAACGTCTAAAAGCTGTTGCAATTATCCGTTCAGGTCTGCAGTTGATTGAATAGGGGCAGCTGTAATACCTCAAAATTTTCCCTTTCATTTCCTCAACATTTTGCATAGCATTTTGCATATATGGATTCATAAAATAACCAAAAACATTGCATCATATATAGCATAGCCGAGGCGTGGGTATGTGATCAATGATCGGAGCAACCGAAAGTTATGAAGAGGCTACCGAAGGGCCACAAAGCTTCTCAACCTTGTGCAAAGGGTTCACAATATCCCACAAGTCTTCACTTGAAGCCACAAGTCATGGAAAGTTTTGGTTTGATTGAGGGAGGCAAGCAGTGCAATACTTCTTGAGGGAAAAGAGCCGAATTAGGGTTTCATTTCTACGGGGTTTCCGCATAAATTTTTGAGTCGAAGTAGATTTCTTTGACTTATATATGATGTCAAGTGCCTAGGGTTCAAATCTCGTCCACAAATTCATTTTGGAAGGGGTTCGACTGGCCGGACGACGGAAAATCGAAGAATTGGAGAAAAGGCAACCGAGCTAGGTAAAAAGGGATCGACTCCGGACTTTTAAGATCGAGATCGTGAAATTAGGGTTACAATTATCCTATGGTTCAAATTTGGTCAAGAAACGATGGAGGAATCATGAAAAAATCAAAGAAAAATCATTTGAAAAGTTAGTTGGTTTTGCATTTCCCTCCACTTTTCCTTCCACTTTCTTTCCACACTTCCTTTCATTCTTTCCATCTCATTTTTCCATTTCAATTCCACTCCATTTCCCTTGGAAGCTTCCACCATGTTCTACCATCTTCTAGAGTGTTCCAAGGAATATTCCAAGGAATATTCCCTTTTTCCAACCCTAACCCTAACTAACTTCCAAACCTAATTTTGGATCCCAAACCTAATTTTTGGGCCCCAAACCCAAACCTAGCTCCAAGCCTAAGCTCTATTTAAGCCATTTTCATCCAAACCAAAGGGGTTCACACCATTTTTTTTCAATTTTTCACTTCCTCACAAGCATTTTTTCTCTCTCACTTTTCCCTTCCCTTTCACCAAAGCTTTTTCAAATAAGCTCTTCAAGTTTCACATTGAAACTTGAAGATCTTGAAGCTTAAGCCTCCAACCTTCATTGATTATGGATTATAGAAGAAGAAGCTACTGAATTTTGTGAGGATTATCGACTTATCGGAAGCACACGAAGATTCAATCTCAAGAACGCATTTATTTTGCGATTTCTCGGTTTCCGGTTTTCTCTTCGATTCAAGCTTCGATACTTGCAACAATCACCGAAGCATTCCTCCGCTTCGTAGGTTGGTGATCTTAATCACTTCTTCTTTAAGTTATTCTCTTCATCTCGCCGTTTCGGCATTCTTTAATTGCTTTTTTCTCGCTTTGCTTGAAATCGTTTCGTTTCGGTTATGTTTGCTTGTGATTTGTGATTTTTGTTGAATTAGTATTTTTAAGGTGTTAATGGCTATAGGTGCTAGCATGTGTAAATAAGCTCCGAATAAGTAGAAATTAGTGTTAGCATGTTCCTAGGTAGGTTAGGGATCATTAGAAGTGAGTTTGTGGCCAAAAGCACTTATTTTAAAAGCTTTTTTTCAATTCTGTTCAGTGTTAACCGGTTAACGCATTGGGTTAACCGGTTAACGCATGCGTTTTGCCACAAAATGCTTCTGTTTTAGGTCCGTTAACTGGTTAACCCATATGGTTAACCGGTTAACGCTGTCGAATTTTGGATTTTTAGGTTATTTGATTGCTTATTCTTGCTTGCTAATCCCTCTAATGTTCATGCATGTTTAGGTAGTGATTTTAGGGAATTTTTGGACCCATTTCCAGTAGCTAGTTTCCCCATTTCGAGTCGTTTCGACACGATTCCGTTCATGTTGCGTTTTATGTGTTTTTTTGTGTTCTTTGTGTATGGCTTGAGTTCTTGCATGTTGTTACCATGTTTGTGCATTATTTGACACATAATAATCATGTTGCATTCTGTTTTATATGTTGGCATTGCATTAAATCATTTTGCATTTCATTATGTTGATGTATGTTGCATTTTGGCATAGTCATATATGTGCATTTGGTGGAATTTGTTGCATGTTTGATCATAGCATTTCATCAATTCAATTCTGAATTTTGCATTGAGTTTAGTATGTTTGTTGAGCTATCATATTGCATGTTCATAATCAATAATCATCATGTTCATATGCATGTTCATGTACCTCATTTTTGCATTACTTGTTGCATAATTAACCATATGATGCATGCTTGCATAATCCTTCAAAAATATTCATGTTCTTGCATTTATAGATGTTGATCCATGTTCAAATGCATGTTTGTGATGTGTTTAGTGCATTTTTAATTGAGTTTGTGCATTAAAAAATGAAAATAATCAATTCTGGATTTTGCATTTCATAGCTGTTGTTTTGCATAAGTGCTGTAAAATGTATGCTGTTTGTTATGTGTACATGCTGTATTTGACCTTTTACACCTACTTTTTCATGCTGCATGCTGGCTGTAAAAAGCTGAGTTGTATCATGCATTGTTTTCATGGCTGTTTGTGTAATAGGGGCTGTAATAGGTGCTGTATTTTTTGGCCTAGTTTTTCTAGTTCCTTTAGGATTAAAATAGGGTCTAGTTTAGGTCTAGGGTGCCTTAGAATTTAATTAGAATTTAATTCATGTGTGTTTGCCTTATTCTTTTTTTAATAAAAATGTGCATTAACACTTGTTTTGTAGTGGGGAAGATTGAGGTAAGTTTACTTCACTTTATCCTTTATTTTTTATGCATTTTTTTAGGCTTTTTAATTCATTTTTCCTTCCATATTTGTGATTGGTAGGATTCCCCATTGTTATGACCAACTTATCTTCCTTAGGAAGTAAGTTGCATTCTTTTTCCTTTTTCTTTTCCTTTGTATCTTTAGGATTAGAAAAACCTCACTAACCATTAGGATCTCCCTTTGTGCATAATAAATAACTTAGGGTTGTGTCTTAGTCCCCCTTAGTTTTTGTCCCTTTTCCCATTTGAGTCATTCTCTTCTTATCTTCAAACAAAATCCAAAAACACTTAACAAATAAAATGAAATGATTCCTTGTGTATAGCCTTATTCCATGAAACACTTGCATTCATTCCATCTTGGAGTGGTGTAAGCTTGTCCATCATGATGCACAAGTCTCATCAAGGAATTGTTCACAAAGAAAAACTTAAAAGATATTTCTTCACAAAAGCAACAAAAACACTTAATAAAGTTCAGCGAGCCAGTGAACTGAAACCCTAATCCTAGGAAACCAGTCTTGGATAAATTCTCCTTGCTGGGTATGCTTGTTCTATTATTCCATCTTGGAATGTAGAGTCAAGTGTACATTCCATGGAAAAGAGTTTGAATTCACTTCCTTGTGCCAAATTCATACAAAACTCATAAAAGCCAAAAACAAACAATAACCGACTATCCTGCGGGAACTTCTTCTCTCATCTCATTCATTCACAACGCGAACTCGCGACTACTTGTCTCGCATGCAAGACGGTTAACGCACTCGTACCAGACGAGCCTGCAACACCTGAGCATAGACATACGCAGTTCCAGCTGTAAAAAACACAAACAAATAGTTCCCGCCTAGGTTAGGCGAACTACGTCGACTCTGATCCTCATTATCCCGATGAGGTACGTAGGCAGCGGGGTAGGGCCCGTTCGAGCACACTCTTTATTTTCCCTACATTTTCCCCATTCTTTAGTTTAGTTTTCATTTCAGTTCCTTTCTCATTTTCCATTTCCATTCCAGTTAGCGGTTTTATTCAGCAGCAGTTTTTCTTCTCACCCTTTGAAACAAACAAGCAAGCGTGGATCCCGTCGGGTACGACGGACGATCTGGGGTGCTAATACCTTCCCAGGTCGTAACCGACTCCCGAATCCAGATCTTTGGTTCGCAGGACCTTGTCCTTTCTTTCTTCCTCAGGTTTGTGCAACATTACCTTTCCCATTCATTCGGGACAAAAATGTCTGGCTGGCGACTCTAACCTTTCCGCGCCACTTTCGCGTTTGTACTAGGATGAAAATCCCGGGAGCGACACATGGAACTTAAGAAATTCTTGGGCCAATCTGAAGTTTGAGTCATGTATGATGTTTGTGTAAAGGTTAGACATCAATTAGAAGTCACAAATTGCATTGGTACAAGAATTTGCAAGTTCCCTCTTTGGTGCATAACTTGAAATTATGTGATTTTTCCCAACTTTGACAAGCAATAACTTTTGATCCAAAATGAATTAGGTCATGTTCTTGTACTTTTTGAAAAGGGAATGATCCATTCTACAACTTTCATGACCAAAGTTTTTCCATTTGAAGCATTTTTGAATCAAAAAGCAAGGGTTGAAAAAGTTTCCCAAAATGGCAATTTCATTAAAAGTCAAACTTCCCAAAAAGTCAACTTTGCAAATGACTTGAAATTCTTCAATTTTGTGAACTTCTAACACCTTCCATGATCAAATAAAGATCATACATAATCAAAATGATGATGAACACCCTTTGGTTGGGTCATTGGGGGCCTCAGATGCCCTGATTTTGCAATGACTTGCTTAGAAAGTCAACCCTTGATCAGATGACTTCCCCATTGAATTTCTTCATGAAAATTTATATGCATGATCCCTATACCATATAGAGGCCAATAGAAACAAGAATGACCAAAAAATTTGGAGTTATGGCCTTTGAAACCAAAACCCTAATTCTAGGTAATCTGTGCAGTCAAACCTGGCTCTGCTTCCATGCCATTTTCAGTTCTTGTGATTCTTTGACATTCTTGACTTTGAGGGGATATAATATGATGCTTGAACATACATGGACCCCTCTGAAGTGATTGATGACCTTTGGAGTGGCTCAAGAAGCTCTTGATTTGCTCAGATCACAAACCCTAGATGCAAATGACTTTGAACCAATGCAGTGAATCAAAAATGTGATATGAGATGCTATGATTGAGATTATGCATATGAGGAGATCACAAGCCATGGTATGAATGGGTGAGGGAAAATTTGGGGTGTTTACAGCTGCCCCTATTCAAACATGAGTTAGTTGTGTAGGATGTAAGCAACGGCTTAACAGGCAAACAAGATAACTCGTGGTTGAATACCAAAGACAGTCCAAAATTTGCACTCACAGAATGAAGAAGAAAAAGGGATATAGATTGTAAAAGAAAATAAAGTATATTGTAAAGTGTGGGCGACGGAGGACGACCGTCGAGCAGAGGATGACTGCTGGGAAAGAGCAATGACGGGGACGGCCGACACGCTGGGAAAAGTGCGGGAAATAAAGCAATGACGGGGACGGCCGACATGCTGGGGATAAAAAGGATCACGATGGGGACGGCCATCAAGTAACGCTATACGACTCTCTGGGGTTTAATGAAAAATGATGGGGACGACCATCAGGTTCATAAAGTAATGTAAACAATGATGGGGACGACCATCGGGCTAAACTGATGAAGGACGATCATCAGGAAAAGGAAAAGGGACCACGACAGGGACGACCATCGGGTTAAAGAATAAATGAAATAATGATGAGGGACGGTCATCAAAGGTGAAGGACGATCACCTAGCAGGGGACGGCTGCTCTGAAAGGGGTAAGATGAGGGACGGTCATCAAAGATGAAGGACGATCATCAGGAAAAGGAAAAGGGACCACGACGGGGACGGGGACGGCCATCGGGTTAAAGAATAAATGAAATAATGATGAGGGACGGTCATCAAAGGTGAAGGACGATCACCTGGCAGGGTACGGCTGCCGAAAATATCGCGACATAGGACGAATGCCGGATAAAAGGTCAACGATGGGGACGGCCATCGGACGAGCATGATGAAGGATGATCATCAGGAGGTGAAGGAAGATCACCTAGCAGGGGACAGCTGCTCTCGAGGTTTTATCATGACATAGGATGAATGTCAGATAAAAGGATCGACGATGGGGACGGCCATCGGATAAAATGATGAAGGACGATCATCAAAAGGTGAAGGACGATCACCTAGCAGGGGACGGCTGCTGAAAATCACGACATAGGACGAATGCCGGATAAAAGGTCAACGATGGGGACGGCCATCGGATGAGCATGATGAAGGACGATCATCAAGAGGTGAAGGACGATCACCTAGCAGGGGACGGCTGCTCTCAAGGTTTATCATGACATAGGACGAATGTCAAATAACAAAAGAAATCTTGCTTTGTTGGCGATCTACTGGGGAATAGTAAACACAGACGAGTGTTTATATCCAAGAAATAAAGGCATAAGTGTTTTGACGTTGTGTATAGATTAAAGATGCGGACGAGCATCCCTATGACTACGATACGGACGAGTATCGCGTAGAAACAAATACTGACACGTGTTCCGAGATGATGATACGGACGAGTATCAACTGGTTAACAAGGAACACGGACGAGTGTTGAATCTGAGCGGACTCTTCTGGGGAGTAGTAGACACGGACGAGCGTCTATATTCAAGAAGACAAAAGTGTTTGACACAGTGTATGGATTAAAGATGCGGACGAGCATCCTTAAGACTATGATACGGACGAGTATCAGGTAGAAACAAACGCTTGACGCATGTTCTGAGATGATGGTACGGACGAGTACCAACTGGTTAACAAAGAACAAGGACTAGTGTTGAATCTGGGATGATATGAATGGTGTATACAAGATACAGACGAGTATCTGTATAAGTATGAGTAGTGTATAGACGGGTATCTAACCTGCTGGGGAGAATGACACAGACGAGTGTCGAAAGGAGAAAAGTAATATACACAAGTATCTGATATACAAAGTGTTTAGGTTACTGTGCTGGGGAAGGTGACACGGACGAGTGCCAAGAAAGTTGTATATATGAGTATCTGTGAGTGCAAAGAGGACGCTTTGGTCTTTTATCGGGGATATGACACGGACGGGTGCCACAAGGAGTATATACTGATGTTTGTGAGTGTAAGGCAACTGCTTTAGCTTTAGCTCTCCGCTGGAGAATCTGGGGAAGTTTTATGTATATTGTTGACGGATTGTCATTATTCACAAGTGCTTGATTCAGAACATGGCTTATGATTATGCAATATGTTTGATTTTTGCTGTAATGCTCCGTTTTAGACGGAATGCTACGCTCTGTGGGGAAAATATGATGCGAATGCTATGATTATGCAAGGATACCAATCCGGGATTCGGATCCCGATGCCGTGAAGATCTCTGGTCGATCTGCTTGAAATGGACATCCCAGCTGGGGATGAGATCATTGGTATATCTAATGAGATGTATCTGTTTGGGGAAACAGGTCACTGATAGACCCATCCTTGGTAATGAGTGACCCAGCTGGGGTTTGTAGAAGCTTTCGTCACTCTGTTGTGATTCCTTCATGTGTTGCTCTTCTGGCTAGAGGCTGAAACTCTGTGGGGAGATGGTTCCCTGGCTTTTGTACTTAGCGGAGGAGGAAGAATGATTGGCACCTCGGCTGGGGGGAAATAGCAAGTGGCAACTCAGCTGGGGAGAAAACACTTTGGGTGCTGAGATTGAGTGAGTGTTGATTTGCCAGCTTGCTGGGATGAAGCTTACATGCCCCATGTTGCGCTTTTGAATACCTGCAAGCCTGCAAAGACAAGAGATGCACAAGTAATCCCGAGGTATCCTTTACTAGATCCCATCATGAAAGTTCAGACACTCCCGGGAATAAGTACATTTCCTGCAAGCACATAGTTTCAGAAAGACGCATCTGTATTTACGCAATCGATATATTAATGACACCAGACATTTTTGCAAATAAAAGAGTACGAGACAACGTGTGACTAAAAATCTGATTTTATTAATTCATGTGCCCTGAATTGGCAAGATACAGTCAAAGAAACATATCTCCTAAAATGAGGAGATTGTTATAAATTGAGGAACAAAATGCTGGCAATGTTGACGACGCTTCAAGGAGCTTCCCTTTTGCTATGACTCGTACGACTTTTGACATTCTTCTCGTCTTGCTTTCTGAAGAAGGATGATTCTGAGTGAAGCTTGATCCTTTCGAGGTTTACCAAGTCGTAAGCGATACAGACGAATTCAGAATGCAGTTGTTCGCTTATTCCCTTATTTTGCATGGACCGCCCTTTCGGGTTTTCAATCTATCGGGATACCCATTTTTGCCTGAGTCGTCCAATGCGGCTTTTCAACTCAGCGGGTGTACATTTTTCCTTATTTTTCCCTTATTTTTGCCCGAGTCTTTTATTCTGTTTTTGACTCGCCGGGATGCCCTATTTTTTCCTGGACTTACATTCTGTTTTTATGTCCAGCGGGTCATTTTATGCGAAGTATTTTTTAACTGCATCTGAATTCACAGGGGACGGGAAGTCTTCACCATCCATGGTGCTGAGCATGAGTGCTCCACCCGAGAAAACTTTCTTTACTACAAATGGTCCTTCATAGTTCGGAGTCCACTTGCCCCTGTGGTCTGTATGAGGAGGGAGGATTCTTTTCAGCACAAGATCTCCTACTTGGTACTCTCGGTGCCTGACTTTCTGATCGAAGGCTTTCTTCATTCTTCTCTGATACAACTGCCCATGACAGATTGCAGCCAATCTTTTCTCTTCAATCAGACTCAGTTGTTCGTATCGGGATCGGACCCATTCTGCTTCGTTTAGCTTAACATCCATCAGTACCCGTAAGGAGGGTAGTTCAACTTCAACTGGTAGGACTGCTTCCATACCATACACAAGTTGATACGGTGTTGCCCCAATGGATGTTCTGATTGACGTACAGTACCCATGCAAGCCAAATGGTAACATTTCATGCCAGTCTTTGTAGGTGACTACCATCTTCTGCACAATCTTCTTGATATTCTTATTAGCTGCCTCAACAGCGCCATTCATCTTTGGCCTGTAAGGAGAAGAATTATGGTGTTGGATCTTGAAGTCCCGGCATAACTCGGCCATCATTTTGTTGTTTAAGTTGGAACCATTATCAGTAATGATTCGCTCGGGAACTCCGTATCGACAGATGATATCTCTCTTCAGAAATCTGGCTACCACTTGTCTTGTAACGTTTGCATAGGAAGCTGCTTCGACCCACTTGGTAAAATAGTCAATAGCAACCAGGATGAATCTGTGGCCGTTTGAAGCAGTCGGTTCAATCTTGCCAATCATGTCAATGCCCCACATAGCAAAGGGCCAGGGTGAAGACATCACATTCAAAGGATTGGGAGGCACATGCACCTTATCCGCATAAATCTGGCATTTGTGGCATTTTCTGGCGTAGGCACAACAGTCGGCATCCATGGTGATCCAGTAATAACCTGATCTTAGCAATTTCTTTGCCATGGAATGCCCTCCTGCATGGGTACCAAAGGATCCTTCGTGCACCTCGTGCATCAACAAGTCTGCTTCTGTTCTATCAACGCATCTGAGGAGTACCATATCAAAGTTTCTCTTGTACAGGGAACCATCAGTATTCAGGAAGAAACTACCAGCAAGCCTTCTTAATGTCTTCTTATCATTGGAAGATGCCCCAGGTGGGTATGTTTGATCCTCCAAGAAGCACTTAATGTCATGTAACCAAGGCTTATCATCTTTAACAACATCTATTGTGAACACATATGCTGGTCTGTCAAGTCTGGACACTGAAATTTGAGGTACAAAGTTGGCAGCTTGAACCTTGATCATGGATGAAATGGTAGCCAGAGCATCTGCAAACTGATTCTTGTCCCGAGGGATATACTCAAGCTTGACCGTTGTAAAGAAAGTCAATAACCTCCTTGTATAATCCCTGTAAGGTACCAGATGATCCTGGTGCGTGTACCATTTGCCATTGGTTTGATTAACTACCAGAGCTGAATCTCCGAACACAGTCAAAGTCTTGATCCTGAGGTCAATGGCTTCCTCAAGACCCATAATACAGGCTTCGTATTCAGCTTCGTTGTTAGTGCAGTTGAAAGTGAGTTTTGCCGAGAAAGGCATGTGCACTCCTTTAGGTGTAATGAGTACTGCACCAACACCACGACCATTCATATTAACAGCCCCATCAAACATCATAGTCCATTCTTCTTCTGGGTCGGGCCCTTCAGTGTGAACAGGCTCTTCATGATCTTTTGCTTTTATGAACATGATGTCTTCATCAGGGAAGTCAAATCTCATAGGCTGGTAATCATCAATGGGTTGCTCAGCAAGATAATCAGACAATACACTTCCCTTGATGGCTTTCTGAGATGTGTACTGGATGTCATATTCTGTGAGGATCATTTGCCATCTTGCAACCCGTCCGGTTAGTGCTGGCTTCTCAAAAATGTACTTAACTGGGTCCATCTTGGAGATCAATAGAGTAGTGTGGGTCAACATATACTGCCTTAGTCGGCGAGCAGCCCACGCTAAAGCACAACAAGTTTTCTCGAGCAGTGAATAACGCTGTTCACAGTCGGTAAAATTTTTGCTTAGTTAGTATATTGCATACTCTTTTCGACCAGACTCGTCATGCTGGCCCAGCACACACCCCATTGACTTTTCTAATACTGTCAAGTACATGATTAGAGGTCTTCCTTCAACTGGAGGCATAAGGATTGAAGGTTCTCGTAAGTATTCCTTGATCTTGTCAAAAGCCCTCTAGCAGTCTTCGTTCCACCTGACCGTTTGTTCCTTTCTCAATAGTTTGAACAAGGGTTCGCAAGTTGTTGTAAGATGAGATATGAACCGTGAAATGTAGTTCAATCGACCTAAGAACCCTCGAACTTCTTTTTCTGACTTTGGTGAAGGCATTTCTTGAATGGCCTTAAATTTATCAGGGTCAACTTCAATCCCTTTCTTGCTTACAATGAATCCCAGCAGCTTACCGGATCGCACCCCGAATGTGCATTTGTTGGGGTTTAACTTCAGTTGGTACTTCCTCAGACGCTTGAATAGCTTCAGCAGATTTACCAGGTGATCTTCTTCGGTGAGGGACTTGGCAATCATGTCATCCACATAACATTCGATTTCTTTATGGATCATATCGTGGAATAATGTCACCATAGCCCGTTGATATGTTGCACCAGCATTCTTCAGTCCGAATGGCATCACCTTGTAACAGAACGTTCCCCAGGGCGTGATGAAGGTTGTCTTCTCCATGTCTTCAGGCGACATTTTGATCTGATTGTATCCTGAAAATCCGTCCATGAAGGAGAACACCGAGAACTGAGCCGTGTTATCCACCAATACATCGATGTGAGGTAATGGGAAGTCATCTTTCGGGCTGGCTCTGTTCAGATCCCGGTAGTCAACACACATTCTTACTTTGTCGTCCTTCTTAGGCACCGGTACTATGTTAGCAACCCACGACGGATAGCTAGTCACAGCAAGGAACCTGGCGTCCCACTACTTTTGCACCTCTTCTTTGATTTTCATTGCCATGTCTGGGCGAGTACGACGCAGTTTCTGTTTAACCGGCGGGCAATCTTCTCTTAAAGGTAGCTTGTGCATAACAATGTCGGTGTCCAACCCTGGCATATCCTGATAAGACCAAGCAAACACATCCGCATATTCCTGAAGCAGGTCAATCAGTTGTCTCTTCACTGAGTCTTGTAAGCAGGCCCCGATTTTAACTTCTTTCACATCTTCATCTGTACCAAGATTAATCGTTTCGACCTCCTCCTGATGAGGAGTGATAACCTTTTCCTCTTGTCTCAACAACCTGGCTAGCTCTTCAGGAAGCTCATAATCTTCTTCAACCCCTTCATCAGCGTGATTGATTGGATTGTCAAAGTCATACGAAGCCATAGCTGTGCTGTTGTCGGTACAGTCTGAAAGGCACTCTCTGCAAGGGTTTAGATTGTTCATTTTAGTGATCGATTTTAATCTTTGTTTAGAAAAAGTGAAGTAAAGTTATCATTTTGAAAACATTGCCATTTTATTTTTGTACAAAAAGAAAAATGGAAAAAACAGTGAGCGGAAAAGAAACAAAAGACTCATTTGCAAAAGATGTCCGATTATCATTGATTGATCTATTTGCACAAAATTACAGATGGCCCGATTACAAAATGAGTCTTGACATCTTGGGCAAGATGCAAGACTTGATGCATGCTTAAAATATACAGGAAATAATAATTACTCTGCAGGAGTAACCCTTATAATTTCCTGGGAAGACCAGTTTGAGATACGGCTCCCCGGGATCCTTGGACGTATCCAGCTCTCCAGGTTGCGGTCACTTTCATCCTCGTCTTCCAGGTTGTTCACGGCATCTGGGGTGAGCATCCCCCCACTGACAAAATTGGGCTTCTTAGCAGCCTCTGCTTGATCTAGTTGAGTTGGTTTGTAACCCAACCCAAATTTGTCCTCCTTCTTCTCTACGGGCAGCAACTTGCCCCAGCCTTGGGCAGTCCCCTCTTCAACAACCTTCCGGGCTTGCTGATAAGATGTCACTGAGGTTCCAGGTACAGTGGATGCTTCATTTATGTTCAAGGCCTCAAATCCTTGACTCATAGTTTCGTGGATCTCCCCATCCATCTCAATGTATTTGTATGTAGCCAGATGGCTAACAAAGATATCTTCCTCTCCACAAATAGTAACGACTTGGCCCTCCCACTCGAATTTTAACTTCTGGTGAAGGGTTGACGTCACGGCGCCAGCGGCATGTATCCATGGTCTACCCAATAGACAACTGTAGGCAGGTTGTATATCCATCACAAAGAAGGTCGTTTTGAAAGTCTGTGGGCCAATCGTTATAGGCAACTCAATTTCTCCCAGAACTGATCTCTTAGAACCGTCAAAGGCTCTCACTACCAAGTTACTTGGGCGTAATGCCAATCCTTCATACTCCAGCTTCACAAGGGATTTCTTAGGTAGGACATTGAGGGATGACCCTATGTCCACCAATACATGAGAAAGAACTGCACCTTTACACTCCAAGGTAATGTGCAACGCCTTGTTGTGATTGCGACCTTCCGTCGTCAAATCAGTGTTGGTAAATCCTAGTCCATGACTAGCGTTGACGTTTCCAACCACTGCCTCTAACTGATTGACGGTAATCTCCTCTGGCACATAAGCTGCGTGCAAGACTTTTAATAGTGCGTTCCGATGAGCCTCGGAGCACATTAGCAATGATAAAATGGAGATTTTGGAAGGTGTCTGGTGAAGCTGGTCCACTATCTTGTAATCACTTTTCTTGATGATTCTCATGAATTCATCAACCTCCTGATCAAAAGGGGTCTTTAAAGCTTCTTTAGCAACTTGTTCTTCTTGCACCATGCTCTTCCCTTTTGCTTTGGCAGCAGCTTCTGCTTCGGCAATGGGTCTAGGAATTTGCGGGGCAAAGAGACGTCCGCTTCGAGTGAAGCCTCCGCCTCCCCCCACATTGTCTATTTGTGGCAAAGAAGTTGATGATTCCAAAGTGATTTTCTGTCCTTCGCAGTATAGATCTGAGCCGTAATGCCAAGGGATGGCATTATTGCTTTCATAAGGGACTGGCCCAGGCACTGTGATAGTGACTGGACTGATAGCAGCTGCAGAAGGGACCATGATAGTGTGTGGATCATAGTATATTGTAACTGGTGCTCTGATAGGAGTGGCGTTTTGTGAGTTGTAGGTAGAATCATTTGCAGGATCATAATATATTATAACCGTTGAGACACTTTCATTATTTGTTGTTGATGTTGTAGGAGGCACTGTTGACTGGATGGGTGTTGAAGTTGTAGAAGAGATGGTTGTCGATATTTGGTCCGTTGAAGTGACAGATGAAGCATTTGTTGATGAGATTGAAGAGTTGTTTGGAACAATTGTTGTTGCAGTTGTAGAAGACTCGGGAATTGTTGTTAAGGAGATTGCTGGATTTGGAGGTGTTGATGTTGTGATTTGAAGTAAGCCACTCTGGATGAGACCATCTATGCCATTTCTCAAGTTATCACACCCATTTACCGAAATGTTGCAATAACCGCACCCGAGCTCACACCCGGGGAGCATCTGGCATTCAAGGAGTTGAGCTTTAATTTCTACCAGGGGTGTCCGAATCTGCCCCACACTGGTTATCAAGAAAGACGGCTTATCTTCCTCAATAGCATTAATTTTGGGTCCTCCGTGGTTGGGCATAGGGTTCTTACTGACATTTGGCGGGGGTGCAAAGTTTAGAGCTTTGGAATCCACTAGATCCTGTACTTTCATGTGCAAAGCTCTGCATTTCTCTGTACTGTGGCCAGGTGCGTTGGAGTGAAAAGCACATCTGGAGCTGGCGTCATAATTTCTGGGCAGACTGGCAGGATCTGGAGGTGCCAATGTCCTAAGCTCAACCAGGTTGAGTTTCAGGAGTTGTGGCAATAATGCGGCATAAGGCATAGGGATCGGATCAATCACCCTATTGGCCTGAGATGGTCTCTGTTGAAAAGGTCTTTGCTGATTGTTGTTGCTGGTGTTGTTGCTGTTATAATTTCTCTGAGGTGGATATTGAGCTTGTTGCTGGTAGTGGGGCTGTTGTTGTGGTTGGTATGCCGGTTGTGGATGAATTGGAGCGGGAATAGTGACAGCCGCCACTGACCTATGAACATACTGGGGTCTGCCCCTGCTGGTATGGATAGCATTAGTCTCACCAGTTCTTCTTGGGCCCACAAAAGGCTTTCTGGGGTTGCTGGACGAGCTCGCACCATTATCGGAAATTTTTCCCATCTTCAGTAGGCTCTCAATTCTTTCTCCAGCTATCACTACATCAGCGAAGCTGGTGGAAGAAAAGGTAGCTAGCCTGTCAATGTATGTCCCCTGAAGGGTGTTCATAAACATGTCGGCCATTTCCCTTTCCGACATGGGTGGCTGGACAGCAGCAGCAAGTTGTCTCCACCTCTGGGCGTATTCCCGGAAGCTTTCTCTAGATTACTGGGACATTCCCATCAGGAGGGTCCTGTTAGGAGCCATGTCCAGGTTATATTGGTATTGTCTAATGAAGGCCTCAGCCAGGTCTTTCCAGCATCTGATGGTTGCTCTGGTCAAATGAGAGTACCATTCCCTTGAAGCTCCTATTAAACTGTCCTCGAAATAAAACATCCACAGTTTTTCATCCATGGTGTATGCCTTCATCCTCCCCAGAAAGGATTGCAAGTGGGTTCGTGGACAGGAGGTTCCGTTGTACTTCTCAAAGCACGGAGGTTTAAACTTGTGAGGTATTCTTACCCCGTCCACTAAGCCCATGTCCATGACATCAAAACCCAAGGAGTTTTGAGACTCTAGGGATCTTAATTTCTCAGCAATTTCTTCTAGTCTTCTGTCATAGGCTTTATCCCCAGCTCCCATCACAGTGAACTGATCTTCTTGGGGGTCTTCTTGTAGTACTCTGCCTGTAGTAGCATTCCCTTGCACATTAGCAGGGATGTTGATCTTTGGGTGAAGATGAGGGCCATACACAGGTGGGTTGACATGAGGCTGAACCCTCTCATTGTTGCTTGTTCCACCAGTCCCTAGATGGGGGTCTTCCTGAGTCTGCCTTTCTACTAAGGCCCTTAATATTTCTTGGCTCTGTGACAATCCATTCATCAACTCCATGAACTGAGTCATCTGGTTTCTCATTTCCAACCTCTCATTGGCCATTTGAGTCCTGACTTCTGTAAGATCCTGTTGTACCTGGTCCATTTGTATACCCGGAAGATTGTTGCGGGTAGGATATCTGTGCGGACGGTTGAGTGGGAACACCCGGCGGCGAGCAATAGTTCCTGAACCACAACAGAATTAGTAACAAACAAAACAAAACCTACAAAACAAAACAGAAGGTTAGTATGCAATGCAGTATGCTTATTTGTTTCCAAGGTATCCGACTTGGCAATTGGTTTTGACCTTTCCAGACCCCTGAGGAAGATGCTTTTGATGTTGCTTGAGAGAGAGACTTAAATGAAACAAACTGGCAAATATATTACAAACAGGGAAAAATACATAGTTTGTTTCTTACAATACATGCCCCTGAGGGGTCAAAATACAACATAGAAAAGAAAAGTACAATGAAATGAAAGTAACAACAAGCAAAAGTCAGACACCAAGACCAAACTCATCCTCCTGAACTTCCTTCAGAAGTGCTTCAGTTACAGGGTCAGCTGGATGCTCTGTGAGGTTCCTGATAAGGAGATTCCTGGTGGTGATAGCAGCAGTTAGCTTCTTGTGCCTGCTTTGGTCCTTTGACCTCTTCACACCAGCCCTAATCTTCAACTCTGAGATCTCTTTCTGGGCTGTTAGCAGGGCTTCCTGTTGCTCCTTTACATTAGCCTCCAACTGTTCAATCTTGTCCTGGGTTCTCTTATCCTCTTGAGTGCGAGCTTCAGTGATCCTGACCCACCTAGCTTGACTTTCTTTCAGATAGAGATCAGTCCTAGCCTTCTGAAACTGGGCCTCTTTACAGACATTCTTCAGAATCTGCTCCCCAGCCCTTGACTTCTTGATGTAGTCCTCTAACTTCTCAATCCTGGCTAGATGCTCCACCTTAAGCTTTTCCAACCTTTCAATGTCCAGACGACTATCACTCCTCTCCCAGAGGGTCTTCTGTAGAGCCTAGGTCAGATTCTCATTCCTCTCTTTTAGTTTCTCAAACTCCTCTAAGCTGACAGTGGCTGGAGGTGGTGTTGTGGATGGTCCAGGTGCATCCTCAATGGTGAAGGGCATCCCAGAAATTTGAGCCCTGGCATGAGACCATTCATGATACTGAGCTGAGGCCACATTGTTTCCTCTCCCAAGAATGGCCATCCCTTTGGTCTGGACAATGTCCCAAGCCCAGGATGCTTGCCTGACAACAGCTAGATTAGGCTTAATCTCACAGTAAAGGGTTTCAGCCAAGTCTTGTGTTCTAGGAGGATGAACCAATGCATAGCCCAATTGTCTTTTGAACAGCAGAGGGTTGTAGTTGATGCAACCCTTCACTCCTATCAGAGGTACATTGGGGAACTGCCCACAACTAGTAATGATGTCCCTGCCCTTGGTGCTCTGAGTGCACCACCTGATGTCATCTGAGGTCAAGGCAATGAGTCTTCTAGCCCAATTCTTCTGTTGGTGAGGATTCAAGAATGCATCAGTCTTGGGCAAGTGTTTGAGCAGCCAGGTATGGAACAGGGGAGCACAGCATCTCACCAACCTTCCTCTTTGCTTTTCATTCCTTTGGTGAACAGAGTAATAGAAATCTCCCAGTAAGGTGGGCACTGGGTTCCTCAGAATGAAAAGGTGAATGGCATTCTTGCTAATAAACTTAGGCTCATCTGCAAAAAGTATAACCCCATATATGCTGAGGGCTAACAAAGCACAGACTGCCTTCCATTCTCCCAAGGAGGCCTTCAGGATAGCCTGAGAAGTCAAGAAATCCAAGTGTAGACCGGAGATTCCAGCTTTGGTTGTCATGTTCTGCTCAATCAGAAAAGGTTCCAGATACAGTTCCTTTGCCACTTCTTCATTGCTGGGAAAAACCATTTCTGGATTGAAGGGGATACCACCCCTGACAGGTACTCCAACCAGTGATGAATACTCTTCCAACAAGGGTCCCAACTGAAAATTCTGGAAGGTGAAACACCTCAGAGGAGGGTCATAGAACTGTAGACAAGTGTGAATCAAGCTCCTCTGAGAAGGGTCCAAATCCATAACTACATCAAGGATGCCTCCATAATGTTCTCTGAATATGGTATATGGTCTGGAGTAATAAGGGCCTGGATCTTCCTGATGCCAGTCAGCTCAGGCTCAAAGAAATGATATGAGATGTTGCTTTTCTTGGGTGCCATACTGCTGAAGAAGAGCTGATGATAACTGCTGATGATGAAGACTGGTGCTGGTGATGAGTCACTGACAGGCTGAGGCTGGTGATGACAGTAGCTGAAGCAGGCAACTGGTGAGAATGGCTGAAGCAGATAGCTGGTGGACAAGGTTCTATGCAGATGAAGGGGTCAAAACCAAGCCAAATGTGATATGGATACCCTGAAAAACAAATAAGCAAATGTTAAATGATGCAATTATGATGTATGCAAATGATATTCAAGGGTTTGTGATCAAGCTGTATCTGATTAACTGCCTTGATATAAGTCCATGTATGTTCAAGAAATCCAGATGGAGGTTCATAAGTCCAGTAACCAAGGTGGGGGACTCAAATAAAGAGTCACATGTCCAGGGTTAAAATCACAAGAACTGTCCCAAGATGGAGTATTCTTAATCAAAACAAAGTAACAGGGTATGCTGAGGTCAAGGGTACCTGCAAACCTGTAAACAGCCCAACCCCCTCACAGGTGGTGTTCTAAAACAAGGATCCTCAGACTTGGATCAGTTATGAGAAGTGTAAACACTTCTAACCCGGAGGTACAATGTTTACAATAAACATAAAAGATCCTCCTCTAATTCACCTCAGTTTCTGAAGGTCATAATAAAGGTCATCCAGACTTAGCAGGCTTCCCAGATAGCCCTAGCACTACAGGAAATCTGTAGCACAGAGTTCTCAAGAAGAAACCCATATCTGAACCGTGTTTCATATTCCCGCACCAGACTGAAATGGAATGGGAAAGAACATGAACCACTCTAGCCTAGGTGTCACTCAGGTCCCAGGTATAGGACCTTAAACTCTCAATAGGACCCCACCCACCAAAGCAAAAAACCAGATCCAGCCAGAACAGTATGACAGTATGATATATGTAAAGCTGTAAAGAAAGCAATAAAACAACTGTACATAAAGCAATAAATAAAGAAACTATACAAACACAAATAGCACATAACACCCCAGTAAACACAAATCAAACAAGCGCTAGGAGGAACCCACTAAAAGAACCAGAAGCCCTGGTTACAGTATAAGGATCCCCAGCAGAGTCGCCAAGCTGTCGCTCCCGACAGATGAGACTGAGCTCAAATGAGGTACAGACGCGAACGGTCGGCGAAAAGAGGGTGTGAGAACACACAGGAGTGAACTCACAGGAAAAGAAAGAGTCGCCATCTAGGCATTTTTATCCCGTAGGAAAGGCAATGCTGCATAGACCTAGAAAGATACGGATAAGACGGTTGCGAACCAGAGAGACTGAGAAAGGGGGTTGGTTACAACCTGGGAAGGTATTAGCACCCAGATTGTCCGTCGTACTCGACGGGATCCACGCTTAAAAGATTTGTGTTTTAAAGGGGTAGTGTCAGTGCATTTTGTGCTTCAAAGCTGGAAAAGAATGTACAGGTGTCAGTGTAAGAGAAGTGAAGTGTATAAGTGAAGTGTCAGTGTAAGGGAAGTGAAGTGTATAAGTGAAGTGTCAGTGTAAGGACAAGAATGAAATGCTCAAGATCATGAGGCTAAAAGAATAAAGCTAGAAAGAGGGGGAATATACAGAGACTTTTGTTCGATAACTGTTAAGTTATGCCTACGTATCCTCTCGTGCAATGAGGAAGTCAGAACACCGTAGTTCGACCCAAAGAGACTGAAAGATGAATTGACTTGTGAACTGCTTACTTGCCTATGCTCAAGTGTAAGACCTGTCTGGCCCAGGTGCAAACTGTCTTGCATTAGACGGAAGAAGCAAGTTCTCGTTTGTGAGTGAATGAGGTGAGAAAAGAATCCCGGAGGAGACGATTATTGTTTGTTTTTGTGTTTTCAGTCTTTTATTGCTTTTGAAAGTTTGTCATAAGTTAATGAGCTTAAGCCTAAACCAATGGATTTAGTAAACTCATCACATCCTCCCTCTGATTAGGGGTAATGAGAATACCTTAAGTGTGAAGTCAGCATCTCACACTTAACCACCCTGATGTAGGATTAATATCATTAACCTACTTGTGATTATTTAGGTGTTTTTGTTGTTTTTGTTTAGTGTTAAGTAATGAGTTTAAGCCATAATTAAGGATTTAATGGACTCATTACACCATCCTAATAGAAGGATAATAGATGAGAACATTTAAGCTGAGGAAGACTCCTCAACTTAATCCATGATTAGGGATTAACCTCATGACAAAACAAAACCTTTATTAAGTGGATTTTAGATAATGATAAGATGATGAAGTGATTTTTAGGGTTTGTAAGACAACTTGAGGGGGACTTGTCCATTAACACTAGGGTTAGTCCTTCTTAACCAATCAAGGAAGAATTAGAACCCTAATGCAAGGCCCAAGTTACAAGCTTGATGTCTTGATGATTATTATATGAATTGATTAAAGGATTTAAACACATTAAGGGTTTAACACTTAGGATTAAAGTTATACACTCCATCCTAATAGAAGGATGCAGGCATAAGCTTAATCACAAAGCCTTAAAGCCTTTAGGGTTTAGTCCCTGATTATGAGGTGAGAAGAGAGGACTCAATGAGACACAAAGGCAAAAGCTAAGTGGGGGACTAATCAAAACCCTAATTATTGTCATGCTTGGTTGTTCCTAAGGTTTGTGAGGTTTACAAGAAAGATTCAGAGGAACCACCAGGAAGCAGATGAAAGGGGCAAAGAGGAGCAAAGTAACTTGCTTCATTTAAGAAGACAAGTCACTTGAAGAAAGAAAGTAAGAAGAAGAAGAATGAGCAAGCTCAATCTCAAACACAAGACAAAATGCAGCAATGATGCATAAGAGGAAATGAAAAGAAATTGTGAGAAGTGAAGGCAAATTCACTTCTCAAAGTAACTTACCACCTGAAAAGTTAGTGAAAGGAATGCAATGCAATGCAAAATGAGATGGAATGGCATGAGGCAAACCAAAACCAGAAGCATGAGTATGATGATAATGATACTATGAGATGATGCAAACATGAAACAAGGCATGAGGATGATCATACAAACATGTGGATGCAAGAGAAGCATGCTTAGAACCATGAACATACATGAAAAGTTATGGAATGCAAATGACATACAAAATGGTAAATGAATGATGCAATGATCAAACATGATTCTAATATGTCTTAAGATGTCTAATGAATCAAATGGATGCATAAAATGTCATGGCAAGTCATGGTATGCAAGCAAATGCAAGATGAATGCAAAAGGAAGCCCAAATTAGGGTTTATGATCAATGCACAAAACAAAAATCAAAACCAGAAGCAAACATCAAGATAAAAAATTTAAAATGCATTCAAGGGAACCCTAAACCTATACAAACTCACTTCCCAAAGGAGGGGATCCAATTCTTAACCTAGTGAAAGTTATGAATTTCCTAAGATTGCTAGGGTTTCAAGGTACCTTGTCAAGAAAAATGTCAAACAAATTGAAAATGCAAGATCAAATCATGCCAATTTAATCCTATAAACTATATGCTAAACAAGATGCAATGCAAAAAGAATCAAAGTCCAACTCTTAAAGACTAGGTAGAAATGAATTTTCAAAGATTGGATTAAAATAATCACTTGAAATGAAATTAATTCCAAGAAAAATTATCAAAAGACATCAAGATCAAAAAAGAAATTTGGTTTGAAGGTTGGACAATGTTTCTAAATGATTTTAAATGTTTCATGAATTTTTTTTGTGATTTTTAAATACCTAAAAGTATTTTTAATTAATTAATTCTCATTAATTAATTAAAAATAATCTTTTAAATGATTTAAAAATATTTTTTAATGCAAAAAATAAAAATAAAAATGTTTTTGGTTTCTGAAAATTAATAAAAGGTTGTATAAAAATTTTCAGAATTTTTAAAAATGTTTTACTATTTTTAATAAAATGAACAAAACAAATCAAATAAAATGAAATTAAACTGAAAATGAGAAAGTCAGCATGATCAATGGCCAGTATTCAAACTCACACGCGCGGGAGTGGACTTGGCGTGCATCTGGACGGCCAAGATTCAAAATTCGCTAATTATGATTTAGCCCTAATCCAGTGCCCTAATTACTTTCAGATGACCGGAACAGTGTTCCGGTCATCTTCTCCGGCAAGGTGAAATCTCAATCTCTCTCAATATGCCATGAAACTTCACAAATCTCTCCAGAATCATTCATTAAACATCACTAAACCTAAACCCCACCCCAAAATCCCTTTATTTCCCCTGAATCATGAGAAACAAATCAAAACGGAAAACACACAAAAATTTCAGAGATCAAATACATCCTACACACGCAACCATTTTCACTGGTTCAAAACTCAAAATGATCAGCACACCACATAGAATCAGTTTATAACTTAAAATGCAAGTTCTGGAAAAATGTTCTTGGATGATACCTGAGATGAAGCTTTGCCAATGGAGCTGCCTGGGCCTTCTTCTCAAGGCAAACCACCTTCCTTTGACTCCCTCTTTCTTCTGGGATGCTTGGATGAAGCTTTTGTGGACTATTTTGGAAGTTTACTGAAGCTCAGTTCATGGAGGGGTAAGAATCGTATTTTTCATATGGGGTGTTTTAGGGCAAGGTGATGATTGGGAAATGATCAGAGGGTGATGGTGAGTTGTTCTATGGAGTTTGTTTGAAGGTTTGTGGCTTATGTGATGAGTTTCGAATGAAAATGCAAAGAGGGAGGTTTTTGTGAATCCTGTCTTGTGGGAGGTTTCAGCCTTGTGTGTCTTATGAAAATGAAGCCTTGGGATGTGTTTGTAAGGTCTGGATTGGGCAGAGAGTGGTTGTGTCACTGTGGGATTGGTATGGCTTCAAGTTGCAAAAAGTCAAGCAAGTTGTACTTAGAGGTATGGGCAAGTGGCAGGCTAGGATAGGAGCATGGTTGAGTTCAACAAAGATCAAGGAATGCTTTTGGATCAGATTTTATGAACTGAGGCAAGTGGATGAGAAGTTTTGATCCCTTTTGCAAATTGTCACAACTTTGGCCCCTTTTGTAATTCTTGAAGTTTAGGGCATGGAACTTAAGAAATTCTTGGGCCAATCTGAAGTTTGAGTCATGTATGATGTTTGTGTAAAGGTTAGACATCAATTAGAAGTCACAAATTGCCTTGGTACAAGAATTTGCAAGTTTCCCTCTTTGGTGCATAACTTGAAATTATGTGATTTTTCCCAACTTTGACAAGCCATAACTTTTGATCCAAAATGAATTAGGTCATGTTCTTGTAATTTTTGAAAAGGGAATGATCCATTCTACAACTTTCATGACCAAAGTTTTTCCATTTGAAGCATTTTTGAATCAAAAAGCAAGGGTTGAAAAAGTTTCCCAAAATGGCAATTTCATTAAAAGTCAAACTTTCCCAAAAAGTCAACTTTGCAAATGACTTGAAATTCTTCAATTTTGTGAACTTATAACACCTTCCATGATCAAATAAAGATCATACATAATCAAAATGATGATGAACACCCTTTGGTTGGGTCATTGGGGGCCTCAGATGCCCTGATTTTGCACTGACTTGCTTAGAAAGTCAACCCTTGATCAGATGACTTCCCCATTGAATTTCTTCATGAAAATTGATATGCATGATCCCTATACCATATAGAGGCCAATAGAAACAAGAATGACCAAAAAATTTGGAGTTATGGCCTTTGAAACCAAAACCCTAATTCTAGGTCATCTGTGCAGTCAAACCTGGCTCTGCTTCCATGCCATTTTCAGTTCTTGTGATTCTTTGACATTCTTGACTTTGAGGGGATATAATATGATGCTTGAACATACATGGACCCCTCTGAAGTGATTGATAACCTTTGGAGTGGCTCAAGAAGCTCTTGATTTGCTCAGATCACAAACCCTAGATGCAGATGACTTTGAACCAATGCAGTGAATCAAAAATGTGATATGAGATGCTATGATTGAGATTATGCATATGAGGAGATCAAAAGCCATGGTGTGAATGGGTGAGGGCAAATTTGGGGTGTTTACAGTTAGCATATAGTCACTGGGGACTTCCTCCACAAGCGCTCTAACGTCTTTCACGCGACCAACTGCCCTCTGAAACTACAAGAAGTAATTACACCCAGTTAAGGGCTACACGCCTGCAATCCACAACCATTTGCCCTTATAAATACCCCCCATCTTTGGAGGTCCAGGTATTCAATTCTAATCACATACATACTTTCTTAATGCTTTAGTTTGCTTCACCCTAAAACTTACTTGAGCGTCGGAGTACCTTGCAGGTACACCACCCATTTTCCTACAACCTTTGTTGCAGTCCCAACTGAAGACCACGAGGACCTGTCTAAATATATCTAAATAGTGGAGCCATATGTGGGATACAACAACTCCCCCATCTTTTGTGAACAAGATCCTCTCTTTTTAACGCAAGATCAAAGCTCATCTCTTTTATTTCATCTTCATGGCTTCCTAGCTCAACGAGGTTGTGAACGACCCTCTCACCATCGTCATCGGTGACAGAGACCTCGCTAATTGTGGAATAACTCATATCGATGGCGACCATCATGAGGAACATCCTTCCTCTTAATCTTCCAACAATCTGAAACAGCCATCCTTCATTCGCAGAAATCATGTGTTCGAACCGATCCCCTTCTTGTCCAACGCTGACGCTAGTACTCAGGCTCTCATCACCGCCCTTAATAAGGCAAAACACGTTCTCTTCCAGCAAAATGAGCGCATCCAAATGCTCAAAGGTGATCGTCGCTCCCCTTCTCCCACCAGGACATATCATCGTAGAGACTCTCACAACTCTCCAAGCCGCTCACAGTCTCCTCCGTGGAAGCACAATAGGAAAGATACCTGACATCTTTCTCTCCTGGCATATCAAGACATTCCAGAAGGATCAACCCCGGAAAAGGCCAAGAAATGCACTCGATCTCCTCCTCGAAAGCCGAGACGCTCACCAGACGAGAGAGATTAAGGCACCAAGAAGTCCTGTTACGATGAGGACCATCGTCCTCGTCAATGTAGTAGGAGTCCTCATTCAAGCCTATCCCCATATCCATCATCTAGCAGCATCGAAAAAGACAATTGCGGGCCCTTAAGTCACAAAATTATGGAAACTCGCATTCCTCGCGGTCTCGAGAAACCCCCTCCTTTGGCCACTTATGACGGGACCATAGATCCCGACGACCATATAGAATACCTCAAGGCCATCCTCCAATATCACAATGTCGGAGAAGCCATCAAGTGCATGCTCTTCCCCATCACGTTGCGAAAGGGGGCTATGTCCTGGTATAAGCACCTTCCATTGGGATCCATCATGTCCTGGAGGGTCTTGAAAAATCAGTTCACAAGGAATTTCATTGTATCCAGACGTCATCTTAAATCTGAGGCCACCCTCGAAGGGATCATCTAGGGCCAGGAGGAACCCCTACAAGATTACATAAATAGGTTCAACAAAGAAGCAGTGGAGGTACACACCACTGATTGCATGAAGTGATACATCTTAGAGAGGCTTGTGTCCCAACGGCGAGTTCCGAAAAGTTGTGGGGATCGAACCTCCTCAGTTACCCATCAAACTTCTCCATAAGGCACATGCCTACATCTAGTACAAAGAGAAAGAGGAAACGTATAAGACCAGAGATCCAAGGAATCAGGAGAATTCACGAACTCACAAGCAAAGGGATAACACTGAAGCTCCTCGGTAAAAAATGCATAAATATGACTTTCCTCGTGAGAGCAGGGGGGGCCGCATGTTGTTTCTCAGAGTACACCCTCCTTACGGCTCCCCGTGAGAAGATTCTGACCGAATGTGTTAATACCAAGTTCAAGCAGGGAGGCATTCGCTTCCCAAAACCAACTGCTGCAAAGGCCAATACTGACAAAAGTAAGTATTGTCGTTTTCATCGCAGTCACGGCCACGTGACTGAAGACTGCATACACCTCAAAGATTCTATTGAGATCCTCATCAAGGAAGGACATCTCAAGAAGTATGTCAAAGATTAAGCTCCTCGACAGGAGGAGACCAAGAGAGTCGATGAGATCTCCGAAGAAGATGCTCCCATGTCAGTCGCCTTGTCAGTCATTAGACTCGAAGATTTCTTCATTCCTCGACACCTCAGAAACACGGGATATTTTACAACACACATCCCCTAGGAGGCGTTCTCATTAGTCATGCCCATCTCAAGTGGAGGCTATAACGAGATGACCGTAGGATTGGTTTGGAGGAGACTCGAGCATTTGGTTGATTCATCTCCAAATTAACTTTCATCCCTCAACAAAGTCAGGGGTAAATCACAGCCAATCACATTTTACATGGAAGAACTCCTCGATGGCTCTCCAAAATTGCACATCCCTTTGCTGATTTGTTTTAAGATGGCAAAGACAGATGTTCGCAGGATACTCATCAACCATAGAATCTCGATCGACATAATGTACACATCCCTCTTCAGAGCATTGCACCACGATCAGAAGAACCTGTCCCCGTACATTAGATCTGATCTGCAATGATTCAATAGGGATACCGCTAAACATTGGGGTTATGTCGAGTTGATGGTCATGTTCGAAGAAGGAGATGCATCCAAGACAATCAAGACATATTTCCTGGTCATCAACTTCCCATCACTTTACCAATGCATCTTAGGTAGGCCAACACTAGTTGAGTTTATCGTCGTCCCATCCACTATTCATCTCAAAATTAAATACTATATAGAGAAAGGACATGTAGTTACACTTCACAGAGACATTGAAGTCGCATGAAGATGTTTTGAGGCTGCGACCAAAGGGCATATCGTGATCGAGACTGTGCCTAAGAGTAACAAATGCACAAGAGACGGGGACTCCCTAGCCCAAGAGGCCCAACCTGAGAAGAAGACAACTCTTCAGATCAACACAATCGACCTTGACTCCCGCATTCTGACAGATTCCAAAGACACCACATCTGCAAACAATTCAGTCATCATGTGTCCTTTGCCTGCAAGAGAGTTTGAGGTCATAACCTTCGGGGATAACCCATACAAAGGATTTCGCATTTGCACAGGGTTTCTCGATGATGTGAAAGAGCAACTGATGCAATTTCTGCACAACAATGTTGACCTCTTTACCTAGAGAGCTGCCGATATGCCCGACATATCCCTTGATATGGCATAAAACGAGCTCACCATCAATCCATCAGCATGAGCAATTGCTCAGCACAGGCACAAACAGTCCAAAGAAAAGACTTTAACTGCTAAAAATTAGTTAAGGACCTCTTAAAGGCCAATTTTGTATTTGAGGCCAGGTATACAACCTGGCTCTCGAACTGTGTACTCGTAAATAAATCTAGTGGAAAATGGCGCCTCTATATTGACTACACCGATCTCAACCGGGCGTGCATGAAAGATTCTTACTCTTTTCCTAACATAGAAAAACTAGTAGATAGTTCTGCAGGTTTAAAGCTCTTGTCCTTCATGGCCTTTTATTCTGGGTACAATCAGATACCCATGGCCAAAAACGATAAGAGGAATACCACTTTCATGACCCGAAGGGAAATTATTACTACAATGTAATACCCTTTAGGCTCAAGAACACGGGAGCCACATATCAACACATGATGAACAAGGTCTTTCAATCGCAAATTGGGGACATGCTCGAAGTTTACATGGACGACATGATCGTCAAGTCCACCCAGGAGTCCGATCACACATCCCATATCCAAAAAGTCTTCTACCATGCGAGGAAGTGCAAAATGCACTTTAACCTCGATAAATGAACCTTTGGTGTAAGGATGAGGAAGTTCCTCGGTTTCTATCTTACAGAAAGAGGAATCGAGGCCAATCCCGACAAGTGCTGCATTTTCTTGGAATTTCCTATGCCTAACTCGAAGAAGTCAATTCAGTACCTAAATGACATGCTTACCTCGTTATCACGTTTTGTGACAAAATCTGACCAACACGCCTCACCCTTCTTGAAGTTACTCCGCAAGGAAGAAACGTTTGAATGGACAGAGGAATGCGAGCAGGCCCTGCAACACCTCAAAAGAGCATTGTCAGAACCTCTAGTTTTATCCAGATCAACAGCTAGGGAGGTCCTCTATTTGTATCTTTCTTTTAATACCTAGGCCATTAGCGCAACTCTCATTAGAGAAAATCCAGAAGGGCAGAAGCCCGTGTATTTTACGAGTAAAGCGCTACAAGGGCCAGAGCTCAGATACCAATAAATAGATAAGATCACCCTCGCTCTGGTAAAGCATCCAAGAGACCAAGGAACTTTTTCCTAGAACACATTATGGTCATATGAACTGACAAACCTATCAAGCAGCTACTTGTATGACCATATATGGTTAGTATAATGCTGAGGTGGTCACTAGAACTGTTCGAATTCGATATACACTATGAATGCAAAAAAGCTCTAAAAGCTTAAGCCCTAGCCAACTTCGTGGCCGAGATGACACCCGCAAAGACTACACATGAATGCACCCATAAATGGGTCCTCTACATCGACGAATCATCTAGTCCATCAGGAAGTGGAGCCATGATCATCCTTGAAAACAAAGAGGAAATTAAAATAACCAGGCTGAATATGAAGATTTCCTGGTAGGACTCTGCTTGGCCAAAGACATGGGCACACAGGAAATTAAAATCTACACTGATCCACAGCTCATAGCATCGCAAGTCAAAGGAGAGTACCAGGAAAAAAATGATCATTTGGTCGAGTACCTAGCATTGGTACAACAAAAGCTGACACAACTCAAGTCATGGGACATCCAACATATCCCCTGCAAACGTAATTCTCGGGCGGATGTCTTGTCAAAATTAGCGAGCACGTGGAAGAAAGGGTGGAACAAGTATGTCATCCAGGAAACACTTCCACGCCCTAGCATCGAGAAATCCTCCAAAGTCATCAACGTCAATGTCATAGGTGAAAATAATTTTTGGATGACTCAAGTATACCACTACTTAACAACAAGCCAGTTGCCCGAAGATAGCAAGGAAGCCAACGACACCAGACGTCATGCATCTTCCCACGTCCTGATAGACAACAAGATATACCGGTGAGGATTTTCCATCCCACTTCTCAAGTGCGTCGAGGAAGAAAATGTGTCATACATCTTGCATGAAATACACGAAGGTATACATGCACAACACCTGGGCAGAAGATCCTTAGCCCAAAAGGTTTTAAGTGTAGAAGCATACTTCAACCTAAAGCTTTTGATGAAGACAACAAGATTCAAGTTCAGTTCGTGTTCACAAAAAGTCGAGCTTTCATAAGATCAAGAACCAAGGCTATGCATTACTCAATGGAAATGTCTCTTGCAAAACAAGCTACAGATGCTATTACTCGTATTCTTTCAAGACTTGGACACAAGACTTAGGTATATCAAAACTCACATTTAAATTGATATACAAGTGTTCAAATATAGGTTATCATGATAAGCATTGCATATACCTCTTTTAAAATAATTGTAGCACTAGTTTAACACTTTAAACTTAATCATTTTTCTGAGTTTTTACAGTGTTAACCAGTTAACCAAATTGGTTAACCGGTTAACGGTTCAAATTTTTCAATATATTGGGTTAACGTTACAGCGTTAACCGGTTACTCAAAATGGTTAACCGGTTAACACTGAACGTATTTTGAAAAATCATTTCTTTTCATTTGAAATACTTTTTTGAAATTTATACATTTTCATATATAGTTTCATGAACATTTCATACCTATTTGAAAGGGTGTTTTTGAAACTTATATAATTTGAATTTTTCAAATATGAAAAACACACCTCCTAACAATCTTTCATAAAATTTCTAAACAATCAAAGTCACTCTTTTTGAATATTTTCAAATATTTCAAAGTGTTCATATTGTTCATCTTTTTCATACACATAGAAGTTGAACACTTGCATTGATATTGAAAAGTGAATTTTGATTGAGAAAAATGAGAAGATCAATCTAGCATTGATAGTATACATTTCATTCCCTTCTCAAAAGCAACATAATAGAATTATTTCTATTTTCGACTTACGATCCAGGATTTTTGGACGTAAGGGTTAGTGCTTGCAAGAGGATTGTTCTTTCACACTTTTGATGTATAGCTGTTAGATAGTAGGCCTCACCGGTTTTGGCGTGATAGGTTGTACAATCTGAAACTATAGTGGAAATCTCTTTCGGATTGGAAAGGGGATTGGATGTACCTTCAGATTGTGAAGGGAACCAGGATAAACCTTTGTGTTCTTTTACTTTCTGTATTACCGCTTTCATTTCTTAAACACGTAAAAGAAGAAAAATCCATCCACTGATAAAATAACCAAAGAAAATTTTATAAGGCCTAATCACCCCCCTCTTAGGCTATCTCTGAAACTACAATTGGTATCAGAGCAAGTTATAGGTAACTTGTTCCTAGAAGATCCAACATGGCTTCCGCAAGTACAAATCCGGTTTTCAAAGACGGTGGAAGTAGCAACAAGCCCCCACTCTTCTTCGGGGAATATTTTGATTTCTGGAAAATCAGGATGAAAGCACATCTTGAAGCCCAAGGAGAAGATATATGGGAAGCGATCAAAGAAGTTCCACACAATCTCGTTAACGTGATCAATGGTGTTGGAACCGCGAAGTTAAAAAGCACATATGATGAAGATGATAAGAAAAAAATTCTAAATGAGAAGAACGCAATCAACATACTCCAAAGCACCCTCAGTATGGAAGAATTCTTCCGTGTATCACAGTGTAAATCGGCAAAAGAGATTTGGGACACCTTGGTAGAAACGCATGAAGGAACCACTGAAGTAAAGAGATCAAGGCTAAACACATTGAGTCAAGAATATGAGATGTTCCGTATGCAGCCCAGTGAATGTATTGTTGCCATGTAGAAGAGATTTGTCCATCTAACAACTTGAAGGTCCTAAGATCTTTGACAAGGGAATGGAAACCGAAAGTGACCGCTATTTCAAAAAAGAAGAATCTCTCAATGATGACATCTGCGTCCTTATTTAGTAAACTTCAAGAGCACGAATTGGAACTTGGAAGGCTTGAGAAGCATGAAAGCCAAGAAAAGAAGTCCAAGGGAATTGCCTTGAAGGTTGATTCAAAAAATGACAAAGATGATGAGACGTCCGAAGATGAGAACTTTATGCTTCTTGTAAAGAATCTTGGTAAGTTTTTTAATAAAAATAAAAATCCATCTTATCCTAACAAGAATAAACATTTCAGGAAAGAGGAAACATCCACATCAATGCAAGACATCACTTGTTATGAATGTGGATAGCAAGGTCACATAAAGCCGAATTGTCTGAAACATGCAAAGAAAGGAAGATTCAAAGGCAAGAAGGATTTCAATTATAAGAAGGCTTATGTTGCTTGGGAAGATAATGAGATAAGTTCCTTATTGGAATCGGAAAGCGATGAATGTGAGAATATGGCTCTTATGGCTTCACATCACTCCGATGAAGAAATCGATGAGGTTAGTAGCAATTTTTCAATTTATGAGAATGATGCACAAGAAGTTATAGATGAACTTCTAAAAGAATGCAAGACTTTGTATAAAAGCATTTCATCACAAAAGAAACGAATTTCATCTTTAGAAGAACAAAATATCACTTTTGAAAAATATATTGAGAGTGAAAAACAAAAATTGATGGATGAAAACAAAGTTTTGTATGCAAAAATTGTGAGTCCTTATCCTTTCAAATTGTTCAACTTGAAAGATTTTTAGAAAGATATGAAAAAGGTCAAATTGGCTTGGAGGAAATACTTATGCATCAAAGATATCCTAATGATAAATTGGTTTAGGATATTCTAAGCTTTCCAAACCAAGCACAAATGGGACCATTTTTGTGAAATCAAGTGAACAAGTTGTTAAGGAAAAGGCAACCAATTTTAAAAGTGTGCATCAAAGTCATAAAAGAAAAGAATTGTTAAGAAAAATAGTTATGTTCCTAGATATAAAAGTCACTTTCAACCTACTTGTTTTTATTGTGGAATCAAATGGTACACACCTAATGCTTGCTATGTGCGCAATATTGGCTTTGCTAAAGGGAATTATGTGTGGGTTGAAAAGGGTACTAACTATCAAGGACCTAAAGCAATTTGGGTACCTAACAATACTTGATTTTGTTTTGTAGGTATGCTTGAAGACAACTTCTAATCAATGGTATCTTGATAGAGGTTGTTCAAAGAATATGACGGGTGACATCAACAAATTTTCAAATCTATCTTTAAAGGCTAAAGGATACGTTACTTACGGTGATGATAATAAAGGAAAGATCCTTGGAGTAGGAACCATTGGTGCATCTCCATTTACAATCATCGAAGACGTTCTTTATGTTGAAGGCTTTAAACACAACCTACTTAGCATAAGTCAATTGTGTGACAAAGGGTTCCGAATCAACTTCACAAAAGGTGAATGTTTGATAGAACATGAAGTCACCCACGACATTTTGCTAAAAGGTAAAAGAATAAATAATATTTTTATGATTTCTTTTGGTGACTCTTCCTTGAAGGTAAAATGCCTATTGGAAAACAAAAACGAGGTGTGGCTATGGCATAAAAGGTTTTCTCACATTCACATGGAGCACTTAAACAAGTTGATAAAGCATGGCCTAGTTGTTGGTATTCCAAAGATAAGGTTCATCAAGGATAAGCTTTGTGACGAATGTCAAAAGGGAAAGCAAACCAAGACAACTTTTAAATGCAAGAAAGTGGTGTCCACATCAAGACCACTTCAATTGTTGCATATGGATCTCTTCGGTCCATCAAGAACGAAAAGCTTTGGAGGTAACCTTTATGCTTTAGTTATTGTTGATGATTTCTCTGGATATACATGGACATTTTTTTATGTGCAGAAAAGTGTTGCTTTCAAAGCATTCAAAAAGTATGCGAAGCAAATACAAAACGAGAAGTCACTCACTATAGCCTCCATTAGAAGTGATCATGGTGGAGAATTCCAAAACTCATTCTTTGAAGAATTTTGCGAAGAGCATGGAATTTCTCAAAACTTTTCCGCACCAAGGACTCCTCAATGAAACGGTGTTGTAGAAAGGAAGAATAGGTCATTGGTGGAGCTTGCAAGAACAATGCTTAGCGACTCAAATCTTCCTAAGTATTTTTGGGCGGATGCGGTTAGCACAACTTGTTTCGTAAGCAACCGTGTCAACATTCGACCAATTCTCAAGAAGACTCTGTATGAGTTGTTCAAGGGTAGGAAACTGAACATATCATTCTTTCACATATTCGGATGCAAATGTTTCATTCTCAACAACGACAAGGACAATCTCGGTAAGTTTGATGAGAAGTCCGACGAAGGTATATTCCTTGGTTATTCCCTCTCTAGTAGAGCTTTTAGAATATTCAATAAAAGAACTCTTACTATTGAAGAATCTATTCATGTTTCATTTGATGAGACTAGCCCCTCAAAAGAGGATAATATTATTGTGGATGATGATGATATAGTAGATATGCCACAACAACAAAAGGAGATATCAAAGGATCAAACAATTCTACAAGAAGATGACTCACCAATCATTGAAGAACATCAAGATCTTTCGAAGGAATGGAGAACTCATAGAGATCACCCGATAGATAAAGTTATTGGTGATATTAGCCAAGGCGTCTCAACTAGACTAAATCTCAAGCATGTTTGTCTCAACATGGCTTTTGTGTCTCAAATTGAACCAACCAAAATCGATGAAGCTTTAGGCGATGATCAATGGATAGTAGCGATGCAAGAAGAACTCAACCAATTCGAAAGAAATCAAGTTTGGAATCTTGTACCAAGACCGAACAACAAGCACATCATAGGAACGAGATGGGTGTTCAAGAACAAACTTGACGAGAATGGAATCATATTTCGTAACAAAGCAAGATTGGTCGCACAAGGCTACAACCAAGAAGAAGGAATCGACTTTGATGAAATGTTCGCTCCGGTAGCAAGGTTAGAAGCAATTAGATTATTACTTGCTTACACTTGTTCCATGAATTTTCAGTTGTACCAGATGGATGTCAAAAGTGCTTTCCTGAATGGCTACATCAATGAAGAAGTCTATGTCAAACAACCTCTGGGCTTTGAAGACTTCAAGAATCCCTCTCATGTCTACAAGTTGAAGAAGGCTCTTTATGGCTTAAAGCAAGCACCAAGAGCATGGTATGATCGCCTTAGCAACTTCCTATGTGAGAAGGGTTTTACAAAAGGAAAGGTTGACAAGACGTTGTTCATAAAGAAGTTCAAGGGTAACACCTTATTGGTTCAAGTCTATGTTGATGACATCATATTCGGTTCAACAAACAAAGATATTTGCAAAGAATTTTCACTTATGATGCAAGGAGAATTCAAGATATCCATGATGGGAAAAATGAACTATTTCCTTGGACTACAAATTAAGCAAACAAAGGATGGAATCTTCATCAACCAATCCAAGTATTGCAAGGAATTATTAAAAAGATTCGATATGGATAGTTGCAAGGTGATGTCCACTCCTATGGGATCTGGAACGTACGTTGATCAAGATGAATCCGACACTTCAATTGATATCATAAAGTATCAAGGTATGATCGGTTCATTATTATATTTGACGGAAAGTCGTCCTGACATTATGTTTAGTGTTTGCTTGTGTGCACGCTTTCAAGCAAACCCGAAGGATTCTCATCTCACCGCTGTGAAGAGGATTATGAAGTATTTCAAAGGAACAATGAATGTCGGACTATGATATCCAAAAGGTAGTACATGTTCTTTAATTGGTTTTCTGATGCTGATTATGCAGGATGTAAGACCGATAGAAAAAGCACGAGTGGCATTTGTCACATTCTCGAGAAATCACTAGTGTCGTGGGCATGTAAGAAGCAAGCATGCATTGCACTTAACATGACCGAAGTCGAGTACATTGCAGCAGGAAGTTGTTGTGCATAGATCTTGTGGCTTAAGCAACAACTCCTTGATTTCGGTGTAGATCTTGGTTGCATTCCTCTCCGATGCGACAACACAAGTGCCATCAACATCACAAAGAACCTGGTCATGCATTCAAGGACAAAGCACATAGACATTAGCATTATTTCCTTCGAGATCACGTGCTCAGCAGAGATGTAGATGTTACTTTCGTGGATACACACAACCAACTTGCCGACATATTCAATAAACCATTGGCGAAAGAACCTTTCTTCAAGATTCGGCGAGAACTTGGCATTCTCGATGAAGGTGACATCTAAACTTAACCTAAAATTAATTGTTATGTGTTATAATTGCTTAAAACATGTGTATTTTCACTTTTATGTTACAAAATGCTAGCACTCCATTTTCGTCGTTTTGATTTTTCTCTCTTTCGGATACCCAAAACTAATTTGTTTCAAAATATATTTTGATCAAAAGTTGCGTTATGTCGTGTGCTAACACTTTGTAAAAAAATTTTGTGAAAAACTTTTCCCAATTTCTCTAAAACATGCTGCTGGTTTTTAAGAAAAACGATATTTTTTGTCCATTAACCGGTTAACGCTTCCAAATTTTGGAATTCCAGAAATGCGTACCAGCATGTGTTATGTTTTCTTTTATTTTCTTTATGACATTATTTGTTTATAATTTTAATACATTGTATGTGTCATATGCCTTTCTTGATTGCTTAAGTCTTGTGTGATTGAACATATTGTCGATTTTGCTTTTATAGTTTGAAAGCCTCTTCCTTTCTGCTAATGACAAAGGGGGAGAAGTGCTTGGTTCGCTAATGTCTCTCTGTGTAGAATTTTGCCTCTGTTAATATAGGGGGAGTTGTTGAACATAGGGGGAGAAGCATTACACATCGATCAAAGCTATCGCGCAAACACATTTGGTTGTCATCATCAAAAAGGGGGAGAATGTATAAGCATACTTCAACCTAAAGCTTTTGATGAAGACAACAAGATTCAAGTTCAGTCCGTGTTCACAAAAAGTCGAGCTTTCATAAGATCAAGAACCAAGGATATGCATCACTCAATGGAAATGTCTCTTGCAAAACAAGCTACGGAGGTTATTGCTCGTATTCTTTCAAGACTTGGACACAAGACTTAGGTATATCAAAACTCACATTTAAATTGATATACAAGTGTTCAAATATAGGTTATCATGATAAGCATTGCATATACCTCTTTTAAAATAATTTTAGAACTGGTTTAACACTTTAAACTTAAATATTTTTCTGAGTTTTTACAGTGTTAACCGGTTAACCAAATTGGTTAACCGGTTAACGGTTCAAATTTTTCAATATATTGGGTTAACGTTACAGCATTAACCGGTTACCCAAAATGGTTAACCGGTTAACACTAAACGAATTTTGAAAAATCATTTCTTTTCATTTGAAATACTTTTTTGAAATTTATACCTTTTCATATATTGTTTCATGAATATTTCATACCTTTTTGAAAAAGTGTTTTTGAAACTTATATAATTTGAATTTTTCAAATATGAAAAACACACCTCCTAACAATCTTTCATAAAATTTATAAACAATCAAAGTCACTCTTTTTAAATATTTTCAAATATTTCAAAGTGTTCATATTGTTCATCTTTTTCATACACATAGAAGTTGAACACTTGCATTGATATTGAAAAGTGAATTTTGATTGAGAAAAAGGAGAAGATCAATCTAGCATTGATAGTATGCATTTCATTCCCTTCTCAAAAACAACATAATAGAATTATTTCTATTTTCGACTTATGATCCAGGATTGTTGGACGTAAGGGTTAGTGCTTGTAAGAGGATTGTTCTTTCACACGGTTGATGTATAGTTGTTAGATAGTAGGCCTCACCGGTTTTGGTGTGATAGGTTGTACGATCTGAAATTATAGTTGAAATCTCTTTCAGTTTGGAAAGTGGACTGGATGTACCTTCGGATTGTGAAGGGAACCAGGATAAACCTTTGTGTTCTTTTACTTTCTGCATTACCGCTTTCATTTCTTAAACACGTAAAAGAAGAAAACTCCATCCACCGATAAAATAACCAAAGAAAATTTTATAAGGCCTAATTCACCCCCCCCCCTCTTAGGCTATCTCTGAAACTACATTAAGGGGCAGGTTACTTTTGGCCAACCATGCAGAACGATGCCAAAGAGCATGCGAAGAAGTGCGATAAATGCCAATGTCACGGGGAGATGCACCTAGCACCCCCAGACACACTCAAAACAATGTCGCGCCAGGGCTATTCATACAGTGGGGCATGAACTTCCTTGGACCCTTCACAATAGGTTCATTTCAATAATAAAAAAATCTGATTGTGGTCGTCTATTATTTCACCAAATGGATAAAAGCCAAGGCTTTGGCCAAAATCACTGCATTCAACATTTTGCGATTTTATAAGAGAAACATCCTAGCCAGGTTTGGCGTACCTCAATCCCTGATCACGGACAACAACAGATGATTCACCAACAGAAACATCCAAGACTTCATCGCCAAGACAAACAACAAGCAACACTTTGTGTTAGTCGAGCAGCTCCAGATTAACGAGTAGGCCGAACCCGCCAACAAAGTTATTCTACGAGGCTTAAGACGAAGACTGGGCTAGGCAAAGAAAAGATGGGTCGAGGAACTCCACAGTGTACTCTGGGCCTACCGGACAACTCCACATTCAACCACCGGGGAAAATCCATTCCGAATGACATATGGAACAGAACAAGTCATCCCCGTAGAGATTAGAGAACCTTCTAGACAGACAGAGTCTCCTCTAGAAGAAGAGCTCAACGATGAAGCATTTAGGGAAGAACTCAACTTAGTCGAGGAAATCAACTAAGGGGCAGCTCTCCACGAAGAATCCCTAAAACAAAAGATCGCATTGCAGTACAACGCCAAGATCATCAAATAAGAATTCCAGGTAGGAAGTCTTGTCCTATGCAGAAATTAGAAAGATTCTCGCGAGGTAAAGCTTGCGGCTAACTAGGAGGGCCCATATCGGGTCAAGTAAATAATCGACATAGGAGCCTACTACCTCGAAGAACTAAATGGAGAACCATTTGCTCGACCATGGAATGCTGAAAAACTTAAACAATATTACAGCTAAGTTCAGCC
Source organism: Lathyrus aphaca (assembly GCA_963966055.1). NCBI lineage: Eukaryota > Viridiplantae > Streptophyta > Magnoliopsida > Fabales > Fabaceae > Lathyrus > Lathyrus aphaca. The sequence goes on from OZ014523.1 coordinate 404,482,142, forward strand.
AAATCACAGAATAGCTGCTGATGGATCTACCTCAATGACATAGGGGAAACGCTCGACCACAGGGATGTACCGTGGTATAAGTACAATCCTTAAACACAACGTAAGCAAACTCCTGACCAGTTAAAGAACAGGTGATCCACCTAACGGGGACATCTTGAATGAGCTTCGTCGTTGCCATACCAGCACGGTAGACCCCCAGCTCATGATGGGAAAGGTCTAAGCCTTTAGGTAATAAGGGACTCAACCGAGTCCTTGACCCCCTTCAGCGATGACAAAGTTCTCTCCTAGACAAGTTCAATACGCTGTCGAGTTCATCATAATACGTCGAGCATATCCACAATTTAATAACATATAATTTAAAGCATACATATTACGAATAAAAATTCACGAACAAAAAGACTATAATTATATTTATCAAAAAGCCGACCATGAGGTCGGACATTGTCATAAATTACATAAAAAAAGGGACTAAGTCTCGTAAACCAAAATACATAATATGGAACACAAGCCAAGAAACCTCACTCCTTGCCGGGAGGGATCACTACGCTCTTCTCCACATGATGAAGAGGACCAGTACCGTCTACAACCAACTCCACCCCGGGGTTCTTCACTTTAAGCTACTCAACAGTGTTGTGGAAGCCGAACGAATCCATTTCCATGTTTTCCTGCGCCCGCAAGCGGATTCGAGCAATCAATTTGGCCCTAGTAGTCATTGCAACCTCCTCCTTAGTTTCATCCTCCCCGGAGGCAAACTTGTTATCTGCCTCCGCAACCTGCTTCTTCAGACGCTCGTTATCAGTGGACAAACCCACCATCTTGTCTCTAATCTCAATGACTTCCCTCATCAGCTCGAGCTTACTCTCATATTTACCTTTCTCCTGGAGAAAATCATTCTCAAGCTTGGCCTTTTCGAGTTCCAGCTCGGCGAGTCTATTCTTAACAGTTTGGAGGTCCTTGAGAGGGACAATATATGCATTATTCAAGGTGACAACAACTTTGAGGATCTGCATCATCCCCGCAAAATCCTAACACAGCTCCGATGTTAGAGCCTTACGGTCAGCAGTCAGAACGGCCGCTGCATCCAAGTCAGGAACTTGAACAGATGATCATTCATTAAATGGCGACCTTTTGGTCACATACTGGGGAAATATGAATGTTCCCGAAGGTACAACAACAGTCTTTCAAGGGGAGGACTTCTCTTCGACCCTTAGCCTTTTCCCTAGCGGAGAGCCACCCGCCGAAGTGCTTCTCGGAGTGGAAGTGCCTGTAACAACAAACGCTTCGAGGGAGGCCTGGTCTTTGACAGCTTCGACCCTACCTTTGGGTCCCTTATTTAGATTTCCCTTGTTGGATTTCACGAGGTACACACACATCTCGGCCATTTTATCTGTAAAACAAAAATAGACAAGTCAGTAACCGATTAAATCCTCAGACACAATACAAAAAAACTAAACTCCATATAAGAGTTGCATCGCCGCATCATCATTCGGGCAGTTGAGCAGCACCTTGACATTGATCAACCTAGCCTGGGTGGCCAATGTACCATCAGATTTTAGAAGTATATGCTCGTCTGAATCCATAAGGTCCAAAAGGCGAAAACTAGAAACAAAGTTAACAAGTGTGTTGTACGACACCGTATCATTATCACTGAGATCCTTAGGCTTCATTATGTAGTGGTCACTAGCATGTTGAAAGTGGACGTCGACCCACTCCAATGGAAAGTAATCCATTAGCATGTCCTTACTGTCAACAACCTCTTTGTAATAGAGCGGATCCTTGGCCATCTGTGTGCAGGTTGAATGGCATAGAATCTATACTTGAAATCACGAACAGAATACAAGTATGCTTTGAAGAGTCTGCTCTCATGTTTGAACGACACCCAATTGTGTTGACCCTTTTGAGACATCCTCTGGAGATGGAAGATCCTAAAGAACAGAATTACGGTCTCTCCTATCTCCAGGTAACTACACACCAACTCAAAGGCCCGGATGAACGCTAGGGCATTAGGGTGCAGTTGAGAGGGTGCAGGCTCGAGATGTGTGAAAATAGCCCCCTGAAAGTCTATGAAGGGAAAATAGTACCCGTCTTCGCGAAACACGAATTCATACATAGGTGTAACACTGTGGGAGAGCTGAATTTTAGTTTTTTTTTGCAAAATATGTTGCGGTAAGCAAGAGTCGCCACCGAATTTTATTTCATCCAATTTAGAAAAGGCATAAAAGAATAGGGAAGACCTTTAAAAAATTTTTGAGTTCGGGGGGTAAGTTATACAAAGGGAAGGTGTTAGCACCCTTTGAATCCATGATTATCCATGGGCTCTTAATTGCTTAGCTCACTGTATTTTTTTGTTTGAAAAGTGTAGTGTGTAACTAAAATATTTTCGTATAGATTTAACTTTGTAATGATTCTCGTATGAATGTATACAAAGTGTTTACTTGTTTGAAAGTATTTTGAAAAAGAGGGTGGGGTGTAAAAAGTATTTGTTTTGAATGTTGTGAGGAAGCATTAAGAGTTACTTACTCTAAGTTTGTATAGTCTTTCTTGCTATTTCATTTCCTTAGAGATAGAATTGTCCTTACTATTAGTTAGTAAGTAGTCTTAACCTTGGATTTGGAAGGACAAACATAGGGTCATCATTATGGTCATAGAAGGAAATATGTAGAGATACCTTAGCAATTTGAAGGGACTATCATCATTTTCGTAGGGACAAGATAATTTATTCGAAGGCAAATCAAAGGGTCATCGAGGGACTATGATCCTTTTTCATAGGGAGAAGATCATTTATTCGAAGGCAACTCTGATGATTTATTTCTTTAGGCAACAAGTTAAGGTACCCCTACGTTCGAGGGACTTGACCATATTTCATAAGGCAGCAAAGTGAGGTTACTTTAGAGGTGTGAGTGTGCAAGTGTATTTAATTCAATTATTTTAGTCTTGGAAATTAGGGTTTGCTAACGGTTGATTTTAGTTTTACCATATAATCCTATTAAGCACACATCTAACAATTTATAATGCAGAAAATAAATCCTAATTTAAACTATTACATGGCTTTGGGAGAGATACATAAATAAAAACTTGACTGAAAATGTAAAGTGCGGAAAATAAACAAAAGCTATTACAAGGCTTTAAAAGTTAGATTATTTAAGAAAGAAAATCGAGCGAGAAAAATAAATCTACTTATGACAAGTTCCGCGCATCCTATACAATTATTCTAAAATGATAAAATAAAATCGAGAAGAAAAATATAAAGGAAATATTTATTAAGATTTTGATTAATTGATTTTTATTAAAATATGTTTGATAAAAAAAAGAATTAGTTTAATGAAATAAATTAAGTTTGAATTAATTATGTAAAAGTTAATATTTTTTATGAAAATAATGATATTATTAAGTTATTTTCGTATTGGTCAGAAAAATATTAATTTAAATTCGGTGATTATTCAAAAAATAAAAAAGAAAAGAAAATAAGGCATATAAACAAAGAAAAAAAGGAAAAAGTTCAAAAATAGAAGGAAGGACGTTGGGAATAGTCATTTGAGTTCATTGGTCCATTAAATTTGGTCTGAAATTGCTTCTAGCTAGGGTTCCCCAAACTCACGGCTTCCAACCCTAACAATGGTAGATCATGAATCTTGCACCTAAACTTCAATTTGATTGCCCAGATAGCTTGCTCGCATCATGCAAAACACAAATATGCAAAGAGATTAGATGTATCATGTGTAAAAGTATGAAATCAAAAAATTGAAATAAAAAAAAAAACAAATAAAATAAATTTGGTTATGGCATTGTAAGAGTCTTTGGAGCAAGGTGATGATTGGGACACCTTCAGAGGAACCTCAGGAACGTGTTTGGACCTTCAAATCTCCTTGAGAATGGCTGCAACCCTAAAAACCGAATTCTACTTACTCTTGAATTTTTTTGAATTTTTGTGTGCTCTCTTTGATCAAAAATTTCGTGTCCTTGCTATCTGAAGGTGTTATGTATTTATATAGGAAGTATTTAGGTCAACTTGTGGGCTTGGGTTCAATTTATTTTAGGATGATAGGATTTGATTGAAATTTGATTTGAAAACTTTTATTTTGGTCATATTTGGCCATCATATCTTTCTCCTCTTGTTTTGCACAAATTTTGGATCAAATATTATGTAAATAAATCTCAATATCTGATCCTAAAATAGTCCAAATATCAAATCTTTGATTTTTCATATTTATTTTGATTAAAATTGAATTTAAATGAATTAAATCCAATAAAATATGAAATAAATAAATAAAAATCATAAAATATGACTTAAGGGTCGTGGACTATCTTAAGATTAAGTTTGGATTGTGAAAAGATATGCCCATTTGACACAAACTCAAGTTTTAGTCATTATTTGCTTTATGCACCTCCTCAAATGTGCTCAACTTTAACAATGCACAACTTCCTTAATTTTATCATCTGAATGTTCTATTGGAATCCTTAGAAAGCTTAAAGTGTCCTTTAATCACTCATTTTGGTCCCATGTCCATTTGATCTTTTATGTTCAATTTATGAGCTTTTGAAAAAGTTGACTTTTTGTTGACTTTTTAGAGGACCTGTAATGTCTTGGCCCATATCTCTCAAATGAAGCATTTCTAGCCTTGGCTTGTGAGACAGAAAGTTATAGGGAATTGAACTTCCTTCAAAATGAGCTTTGGATGAGAAATTTATAATGAAGTATGTGAAAGTTAGAGCTGGTCAAAGTACAATTGACTTTCTCTTTAAGAAACCCTAATTTAGCAACTTTTGTCTTGTGATGAATTTGAGGTTTTCTTGATGAATCACAATCAACCCTTGATCAAATGATGAATCTTACTCTATAATCTTGATGTTGACCAAAAATATTGAAGGTTGACTGTATGTTGACCAAAGTTGACTTTTTACCCAAGTTAACTAATTAATGATTATCTGAGCATCTGACTGGCCAAACTTGTAGGGTAAGTCTTGAAACTTGATATGAGGATCCTTTGAAGTATATGGGATATCATGAAATCTACTTGAGGATTTGGATGTCCAATTTACTTTGAGAAACACAAAACCCTTGGGAGACCTCTTGAGACATACTGTCTTGAAGATATGAGGGAAAATTTTGGGGTACAACAATAGGGAACCGAAGAGAGGGCCAATGCGAGCATATCCTCTGATAAGATTTCGAGGATAAGGCCCGCCAGTTCATGGGATCCCCTTTCTTCCTCCTCTTGATTCGGTTCTACGCATATGAATCATTCACATCGAACTGAAAAAGTTGTTTCAAGAGGCTCATCCATGATCCGCAATTTATCAGCAATAGGGACATCCGCGGCACCCTGACTGTCACCCGAAAAGTTGTCTTCGAGTCCATGGTCAGCTTTCCGACTCCCTTCACCTGAAAATTAGAGGAAATACAGTGAATTCGACGATCTCAAATCCACCTTTCCACTTCAAGTCAAGTGAAAGGGCGACAATTAGGATCAATGAGGTGTCCCCATCTCGACCCCGTTTTTCTCAGTTAAAAGCTGAAGGGAACGAGTCTGACATGTCAGAGCCATCCTCATAAAAATAACATCATCCTCGACTATAAGAGTGAGGAACCTACCGGGGAAAAAGTTCCCTTACACGATCATCATCTACTACTTCCTAATGCCTGGTCACTAACACTAAATATTCCTAACCAAAATATAACAAGGATCAAGCATCAGTCTATACATCTTCTAAAAATCTAACCCGAGTTCATCATGACATTCATACGCTCTTGATGAACATTCATCAGGCTTTCGGAAATTCATGGAGATTCCTAGAAACCTTGAAGGTTCCCATGAACTTCATAGGAAACTTGATGAATGCTCATCACTCAACCAGCAAGTTGAAGGGAAGAAGATGAAGATTACCTTGGTCCATGCTGGTCGGTCTAATATGGATACCAAAATCTGAGGCACATAATTGGCAGCTTGAACTTTGATCATAGAGGAAATGGTAGCCAAAGCGTCTGCAAACTGATTCTCATCTCGAGGGATGTATTCAAGTTTGACTGTTGTGAAGAAAGTCAGTAATCTCCTCGTATAGTCACGGTAAGGAATCAGATGCTCCTGATGAATGTACCATTCCTGTTGGTCTGGTTGATTACCAAAGTCGAATCTCCGAATACATTCAAGTTTTTGATCCTGAGGTCAATGGCTTCCTCAAGACCCATGATACATGCTTCATATTCTGCTTCGTTGTTAGTGCAGGCAAAGGTGAGTTTTGCCGAGAAAGGCATATGAACTCCTTTAGGTGTAATGAGAACTGCACCAACTCCACGACCATTCATATTGACAGCCCCGTCAAACATCATAGTCCATGCTTCTTCTGGATCAGGCCCTTCAGTGTGAACAGGCTCTTTAAAATCTTTTGCTTTTAAGAACATGATGTCTTCATAAGGGAAGTCAAATCTCATAGGCTCGTAATCATCAATGGGTTGCTCAGCTAGATAGTCAGACAATACACTGCCCTTGATGGCTTTTTGAGAGGTGTATTGAATGTCATACTCTGTCAGAATCATTTTCCATCTTGCAACCCTTCCGGTAAGTGTTGGCTTCTCAAATATGTACTTGACGGGGTCCATCTTCGAGATCAACAAGGTAGTGTGAGCCAGCATATATTATCTTAGTCGGCGAGCCGCCCATGCTAAAGCACAACAAGTTTTCTCGAGCAGTGAATAGCGTTGTTCACAGTCAGTAAACTTTTTGCTTAGGTAGTATATTGCATACTCTTTTCGACCAGACTCGTCATACTGGCCCAACACACACCCCATTGACCCTTCTAATACTGTCAAGTACATTATTAGAGGTCTCCCTTCAATTGGAGGCATGAGAATTGGAGGTTCTTGCAGGTACTCCTTGATCTTGTCAAAAGCTTTCTGACAATCGTCGTTCCACCTGACCGTTTTCTCCTTTCTTAACAGCTTGAACAAGGGTTCACAGGTTGCAGTGAGATGAGATATGAAACTTGAGATGTATTTCAATCTACCCAAGAACCCTTGAACTTCTTTTTCAGTCCTAGGTGCAGGCATTTCCTAAATGGCTTTGACTTTGTCGGGATCAATCTCAATTCCCTTTTCACTTACGATAAATCCCAGCAACTTACCAGAGCGTACCCCGAATGTGCATTTGTTGGGGTTCAACTTCAGCTGATACTTCCTCAGATGCTTAAACAACTTCAGCAGATTCACCAGATGATCTTCTTCAGTAAGGGACTTGGCAATCATGTCATCCACGTAACATTCGATTTATTTGTGGATCATATCATGGAATAGTGTTACCATAGCCCGTTGATAAGTGGCACCGGCGTCCTTTAGTCCAAACGGCATTGCCTTGTAACAGAATGTGCCCTAAGGTGTGATGAAGGTTGTTTTCTCCATGTCTTCGGGCGACATCTTGATCTGATTGTATCCAGAAAACCCGTCCATGAAAGAAAACACCGAGAACTGAGTTGTGTTGTCTACCAATACATCAATGTGAGGTAATGGGAAATCATCCTTCGGGCTAGCTCTGTTCAGGTCCCGGTAATCCACACACATACGCACCTTGCCATCTTTCTTAGGCACGGGTACAATGTTAGCAACCCACGGCGGGTAACTAGTTACAGCAAGGAAACCAGCGTCCCACTGTTTTTGTACTTCTTCCTTAATCCTCATGGCCATATCTGGGCGAGTATGGCGTAGCTTTTGTTTGACTAGAGGGTAATATTCTTTCAATGGTAGCCTGTGCATGACAATATCCGTATCTAGACCTGGCATGTCTTGATAGGACGAAGCAAAGACATCGACGTATTCTCGAAGCATGCTGATAAGTTATTCCTTTACTAGAGCTTGCAGACTGGCCCCAATCTTCACTTCCTTCAAATCTTCCTCGGTACCAAGATTAACAGTTTCAATTTACTCCTGATGAGGAGTAATCACTTTCTCTTCTTGCCTCAACAACCTAGATAACTCTTCAGGCAACTCATAGTCTTCATCAACCCCTTCATCTGCTTGATTAATTGGATTGTCAAAGTCATACAAATTCAGAGCAGTGTTGTTGTCGGTGCAATCTGGAGGATAATCTCTACAAGGGTGGAGATTTGTTCTTTTTAGTGATCAATTTTAATCTTGTTCAGAAAAAATGATGTTTATTTATTTTGAAAACATTGCCATTTTATTGTTTTGTGCGAAAAATAACAAAAATGAAAAGACAGTGAGCGAAAGAGAAAATTGTTTGCAAAAGATGTCCATTGTTCATTGATATTCCATTTTCACAAAATACAAATATGGCCCTATTACAAAATGAGTCCTGACACCTTGGGCAAGATGCAGGACTTGATGCATGCTAAAAGCAGGAAATAATAATTACTCTGCAGGAGTAACTCTTATAATTTCCTAGGAAGACCAGTTAAGGACTTGTTGGCCCGGGATCCTTGGACGAATCCAGCTCTCTAGGTTGAGGTCGCTTTCAGCCTCGTCTTCCACGTTGTTGACAGCATCTGAGGTCAGCATTCCCCCACTTATGAACTTGGGCTCCTTAGCAGCCTCTTCTTGATCTTGTCGGAATGGTTTGTAACCCAAACTGAATCTGTCCTCCTCCTTCTCCACAGGTAGCAGCTTGCCCCAACCTTGGGCGTTTCCATCTTCAACAACCTTCCGAGCTTGTTGGTAGGAAACAATTGAAGTACCCATCCTGTCTTCCTGGGATGCAGCAAGTACTTCAGTTGTCGCCTCATTGACGTTTAGTGCTTCGAAACCTTGGCTCATGGTCTCGTGGATTTCACCATCCATCTCAATGTATTTGTAGGTGGCCAGATGGATAACAAAAATATCCTCTTCACCACAGATTGTGATAATTTTCACTTCCCACTCGTATTTTAATTTCTGGTGAAGGGTCGACGTAACTGCGCCAGCGACGTGAATCCATGGTCGACCCAACAAACAGCTGTAGGTCGGCTAAATGTCCATCACGTAGAAAGTAGTTTGAAAGACCTGGGGGCCAATTATCATAGGAAGCTCCACCTCTCCAAGAACAGACCTCTTAGAACCATCAAAAGCTCGGACCACCAGATTTCTTGGTCGGAGAGCTATACCATCATATTCAAGCTTAACAAGGGCTTTCTTTGGCAAGACATTGAGTGAAGACCCAGTGTCAACTAGAACATGTGAAAGCACAACCCCTTTAAACTCTAGAGTGATGTGCAAAGCTTTGTTATGATGACGACCTTCCGTAGTCAAATCAGTGTTGGTGAAGCCTAGCCCATGACTAGTATTAACATTAGACACCACTGTCTCTAGCTGATTTACCGTGATCTCCTCAGGCACGTAGGTTGCGTGCAGGACCTTAAGTAATGCATCCCGATTAGCTTCAGAACACAATAGCAATGATAAAATGGAGATCTTGGAAGGAGTCTGGTGGAGCTGATCCACAACCTTGTAATCGCTTCTCTTGATTATTCTCATAAATTCATCCACATCTTGATCAAAGGATGTTTTATGGGCTTCTTTCAAAACTGGTTCCTCAGGCACCACATTTTTGCCATTAGCTTTGGCAATAGCCTCTACCTCAGTACTAACTCTTGGGACTTGTGACGCGAAAAGACATCCGCTTCGAGTGAAGCCTCCACCTCTCCCGACATTATCGACCTTTGGTGTATGAGTTAAAGAATCAAGAACGACTTTTTCCCCGTTGAAGTAGAGGTCTGAACCATAGCATTATCTTTTTCATAGGGAATGGGTCCAGGTACCGTGATGGTGACTGGACTGACTGCAGTGGAGGTAGGAATTGTTATTGTCTGTGGATTGTAATGTATGGTGACAGGATTTCTGACTGGTGGTGGTGGTGAATGACTAAAGCTGGGTTGTTGTTGAGATTGTTGTTGAAAATTGTTGGAGTTAGGGACCATTGCTGGGTCGTAGTATATGGTGACTGTGGAGACGTTGTTGTTAATGGTTGATGTATTTGTAGAAGCGGATGCGGTTGAGCTAGTGTTTGTTGAAGTGGTGGAAGAGATGATTGTTGATTTTGTAGACGAGTCTATCGGAACAATTGTCGTTGAAATTTTTTTTATTGCTATAGGAAGAATTGCTGATGTTGTAGAAACCATTGATGTTATTTGTAGGATACCTTCTCTGATAAGGCCATTGATGCCACTTCTCAAGCTTGCACACCCATTGACGGAAACTTTGCAAGATTCACAGCAGGCCTCACAACCTGGGAACACCTGGAACCTTAAAAGCTGAGCTTTAACCTCGGCCAGAGGTGTTTGAATGCTTGCAGTATCTTCAATTAAGTTCATGGGTTGATCCTCCTCAATTGCATTTATCCTTGGCCCACCATGGTTGGGCATAGGATTCTTCGTGACGTTAGGAGGTGGTGTAAAATTTAAAGCCTTTGAATCAACTAGATCCTGGACCTTCATGTGCAAAGCTCTGCACTTTTCTATGGTGTGACCGGGTGCATTAGAATGGAAGGCACATCTGGCATTGACGTCGTAATTCTATGGAAGGTTTTGAGGATCTGGTGGAGCCAGAGTCCTTAATTCAACAAGATTAAGCTTCAGAAGTTGTGGCAACAAAGTGGAATAGGGAATTGGTATAGGCTCAATTACCATGTTGACTTGAGATGGCCTTTGCTGGAAAGGACGTTGTTGTTGGTTGTTGTTGTTGTTGTAGGACCTTTGTTGAGGAAAATGTTGCTGCTGAGGGATATGTTGTGGTTGCGGAGTGTATTGTTGTTGAGGAGGTGGAGTAGGAATTGTGACAGCGGCAATTGATCTTGGCATATATTGGGGCCTTCCTCTGCCCATGTATACATAATTAGTTTCACCCGACCTGCGAGGCCCTGCAAATGGTTTCCTTGTGCTGCTTGAGCTGGCGCCGTTATCAGAAATCTTACCCATTTTTAACAAACTCTCAATCCTTTCTCCAGCTATGACCACATCTGCAAAGCTAGTGGAAGAGAAAGCAGCCAACCTATCAATGTATGTCCCTTGTAGGGAGTTCATAAACATATCTGCCATTTCTCTTTCCAACATTGGAGGTTGAACGCCAGCAGCTAATTGCCTCTATCTCTGAGCAGACTCTCTAAAGCTTTCCCTGGAGGATTGTGACATACCCATTAGAAGAGTTCAGTTAGCAGCCATGTCTAAATTGTATTGGTATTGGCGAATGAAATCCTCGGCCAAATCTTTCCAATTTCTGATTGTTGCCCTAGTCAGATGAGAGTACCACTCACGGGATGCCCCGGTCAAGCTATCCTCAAAATAAAACATCCATAGCTTTTCATCCATAGTGTAAGCCCTCAACCTTCCCAGAAAGGATTGAAGATGGGTGTGAGGGCAAGATGTTCCATTATATCTTTTGAAGCAGGGAGGTTTGAATTTGTGAGGAATTCTTACTCCCTCTACTAGCCCCATAGCCATAACATAAAACCCTAATGAGTTTTGAGACTCCAAAGATCTCAACTTTTCTGCTATCTCGTCCAGACGACGATCATAGACTTCATCTCCTGGTCCAACTACAGTGATTTGTTCTCCCTGAGGGTCCTCTTGCAAGGCACGCCCTCCAGTATTACCCTGGGTATTCTTGATAGCATTAATGTCAGGGTTAAGATGAGGTCCAAACTCCGGGGGGTCAGTACGCGGCTGTACATGATCATTGTTGCTGGTACCCCCTGTACCTGGATGATTTTCTTTAGGACTTTTCTGCTCGACCAACTCTCTTAATATTTCTTAGCTTTGGGCCAACCCAGTCATTACTGCCATAAACTGGTTCATCTGAGCTCTCATTTCAGTTCTTTCATTAGCCATCTGGGTTCTCACGTCAGTCAGATCTTGCTGAACCTGGTCCATATGTAAGCTTGGAAGGTTGTTTCTTGTAGGATACCGGTGAACTCTGTTGATGGGGAAGACTCTCCTACGAGCAATGTTTCCTGAAACCATAACAAAGTGAGAAACAACAACAAAAATACCTACAAAACAAGGAATGAGGTTAGTATGCAATTAAGTATGTTTATTTGTCTTCCAAGGGTATCCGGTTAGGTTCTTTGGTTTTGACCTTCCAAACCTCGAGGAATGATGATGTTGAAGAGAAATGAAGCCCACAGAATAACACACAAACCAAATATTACAAATGCAAAGGTACATAGTTTTGTGATTACAAACAAGTCCCCATGATGGGTCAAAATACAATGAAGTAAACAAAAGTACAAACAAAATGAAGTACAAAATACAAAGAAATCAAACATCCAGCTCAAAGTCATCCTTTTTGACTTCCTTCAGGAGAGCATCAGTCACTGGTCCAACTGGATGCTCTGTGATGGTCCTGATAAGAAGGTTCCTGGTAACAATAGCAGTTGTCAACTTCTTATACTTGTCCTGGTCTTTGGACCTCTTCAACCCCGCCCAGAGTTTCAACTCGGAGATTTCCTTTTGTGCGGCTAACAAGGCTTCCTGACTCTTCTTCTCATTAGCTTCCAGCTGCTCCATCCTTGCCTGGGTCTTCTGATCTTCCTGTGAACGGGCTTCAGTAATTCTGATCCATCTAGCCTGACTCTCTTCCAAGTAGTGCTCAGCTTTGGCCTTCTGAATCTTGGCTTCTTTGCAAGCATTCTTCAACACTAACTCCCCTGCTCTAGCCCTTCTGATGTAATCATCTATCTTCTCAATCTTGGTCATATGCTCGATTCGGAGCTTCTCTAACCTTTCATTGTCCAGACGACTATCATTCCTCTCCCAGAGGGTCTTCTTCAAAGCTTCAGAAAGTTGAGTATTTCTCTCTTTCAACTTTTCAAATTCCTCTAAGCTGACTGTAGCCTTAGGCTCCACTGCTGATGGTCCAGGCATATCCTCCAGGGTGAATGGAATGCGGGTGATCTGTCCTCTAATACGTGACCAATCAAGATACTGAGTTGAAGCTATGTTGTTTCATTTTCCAAGAATGACAATCCCTTTTGTCTGAATGTTATCCCAAGCCCAGGCTGCTTGTCGGGCAATGGCATGGTTATGCTGAATGTCACAGTAAAGGGTTTCTGATAAGTCTTGCTCTCTTAGTGGATGTACCAAGGCATACCCTAGCTGCCTTTTGAAAAGCAAAGCATTGTAGTTGATGCAACCCTTCACTCCAATCAGAGGTACATTGGGATACTGCCCACAGCTGGTGATTATATATCTGCCCTTGGTGCTCTGAGTGCACCACCTGACGTCTTCTGATGTAAGGGCAATCATTCTCTTAGCCCAGTTTCTTGACTGATGAGGATTCAGGAAAGCTTCTGACTTTGGAAAATGCCTCAATAGCCAACAATAAAAGAGGGGTGCACAACATCTGACTAATCTTCCTCTATGCTTCTCATTCCTCTGATGCACTGAGTAATAGAAATCCCCAAGCAAGGTAGAAACTGGATTCTTTAACAGGAAGATATGGATAGCACTCTTGCTTACAAACTTAGGCTCGTCTGCAAACAAGATGATACCATATATGCTAAGGGCCAAGAGAGAACAAACATTGTCCCAATTCCGTGCTGCAGCATGAATGGTAGCTTGAGTAATCAAGAAATCCAAATGGAGGCCTGTGATTCCAGCCTTAGTAGTCATATTCTGATCAATGATGGTGGTTTCTAAGTACAGAGCCTTAGCTATATCTTCATTCCTAGGAGCAGTTATCTCAGGGTTGAAAGGAATCCCTCTCCTGATGGGGACACCCAACAACATGGAAAACTCCTCTAACAAAGGGCCCAACTGAAAGTCTGGAAAGGTAAACCATCTGAGAACAGGGTCATAATACTGAAGGCAAGTGTGGATCATACTCCTCTGTGATGCATCCAAGTCCATGATCATGTCTATGATACCACCATAATGTTCCCTGAATAAAGGGACATGATCAGGAGTGATGAGTGTCTGAATTTTCCTGATGCTTGCAAGAGCGGGCTCAAAGAAATGATAGGTAATGTTGCTCTTCCTGGATGGGTCCATAATGGATGCTGAAGGAAACAACTGAGGAGAACTGCTGATGAAGGCAACTGATGAAGGTGCTGAAGAGAATCTCTGATGAAGATGGCTGATGAATATATCTGATGAAGATGTCTGAGCAGAAGAACAATCAAAACCAAACCAAAGATAAGATGTGGATACCATGTAAAACAAATAGACAAATGTTAAAATGATGCAACATGATGTATGCAGAATGATATGCAAGGGTTTGTGATCAAGTGATGGATCTTTTATCTGCTTTGATAAAGGTCCATGTGTGTTCTAAAGTCCAGATGGAGGCTAGAGAACCAGTAACCAGGTGGGGGACTCAAATAAAGAGTCACAAGTCCATGGTTTCATAAAATCAGTAAAAAATGATGTGACCTTAAAACAAATCTGGTAACAGGGTATGATGAGGCCAAGGGTTCCTGCAAACCTGTAAACATCCCAACCCTTTCACAGGTATTGTTCTAGAACAAGGATCCTCAGACTTGGATCAGTTATGAGAAGTGTAAACATTTCTAACCCGGAGGTACAGTGTTTACAATAATCATAAAGGATCCTACTCTAATTCACTTCAGATGCTGAAGGTCATAAAAAGGTCATCCAGACTTAGCAGGCGTCCCAGATATCCCTAGTACTACAGGAAATCCGTAGCATAAAGTTCTCAAGAAGAAACCCATGTCTGAACTGTGTTTCATATTCCCGCACCAGACCGAAATGGAATGGGAAAGAATATGAAGCCACTATATCCTATGTGTCACTCAGGCTCCCGGTATGGAACCTTACCCACTGAATAACCCTCCCACCAAGGCAAACAAGAGATCCAGCACAATGATATGATGACAATAATATGAATGCAATGAAACAGTAAATGAAAGCAATAAATAAAGCTGTACAGAAAGCAATAAATAAAGCAATAAACAAAAAGCACGAGTAGCAAATAAAACCCCCATAAACACAAATCAAACAAGCGCTAGGAGAAACCCACAAAAAGAACCAGAAGCCCTGGTTGCAAGATTCTTCTCCCCGGCAGATTCACCAATGTCGCTCCCAAAGATTTGCATCCCGGTGCAGATGCGAACGGTCGGTGAAAAGAGAAAAAGGAATGAATTGAAATAGAGTCTCCAGCTAGGCATTTTTATCCCAAAGGAAAGGTAATGCTGCATAAACCTAGAAAGAGATGGATAAGACGGTTGCGAACCAGAGAAGCTGAGAAAGGGGGTTGGTTACAACCTGGGAAGGTATTAGCACCCAGATTGTCCGTTGTACTCGACAGGATCCATGCTTACAAGATTGTGTTTAAAAAGGGGTAGGTGTATGTGTTATATGTGTGCAAAAGCTAAAGAGTGAATATACAAGTGTCAGTGCAAAAGGTGAATTGCTTAGGAACTAAGGCTTTGAAAAGGATGTTGAAAGAGGGGGATGACAAAGAGACTTTTGTTCGATAACCGTTAAGTTATGCCTATGTATCCTCTTGTGCAATGAGGAAGTCAGAACACCATAGTTCGACTCAAAGAGACTGCAAATAAATGACTGTGAACTGCTTACTTGTCTATGCTCAAGTGTATGACTCGTTTGGCCCGAGTGCTAACTGTCTTGCATTAGACGGAAGAAGCAAGTTCTCGTTTGTGAATGAGTGTGATGAGAAAAGAATCCCGAAGGAGACGATTATTGTTTGTTTTTGTGTTTTCAGTCTTATTATTGTTTTTGGTGTTTTACATAAGTTGATGAGCTTAAGCCTAAATCAAGGGCTTGTAAACTCATTATATCCTCCCTGATTAGGGATAATGAGCCTACTTAAGTATGAGATAAGCACCTCAACTTAATTACCATGATGATGTAGGATTAAGATCATTAACCTACTTATGATTATTTAGATGTTTTTGGGTTTTTGTTCAGTGTTAAGTAATGAGTTTAATCTCTAATCACAGATTAGTGAACTCATTACACCATCCTAATAGAAGGATAATAAATGAGAACACTTAAGTTGAGGAAGATACCTCAACTTAATCCCTGGTTAGGGACTAAATTCATTCTATAAAAAACCTTTATTAAATGGATTTTAACTAAAGGGTGAGATTAAGAAGTGGATTTTATGGTTTGTAAGACAACTTGAGGAGGATTTGTCCATTAAACACTAGGGTTAGTCCCTCTTAACCATATGGAAGAGATAGAACCCTAATGTAAGGCCCAAGTTACAAGATAAAGTCTTGGTGGTTATTAGTGTGATTTGATTAGGAGGTTTAAACAAATTGAAGGTTTAACACTTAGGATTAAAGTTATACACTCCATCCTAAGAGAAGGATGCAGGCATAACCCTAATTCAAAGTCCTAAAACTTTAAGAGTTTAGTCTCTGATTATTAAGATGAGAAGAGAGACTCAAGGAGACTCAAAGCTAAAAGATTAGGGGGGACTATACACAACACTAAAAATTATCATGCTTGGATATCCTATGGTTTTTTAGGCTTAAGAGAAAGGATCTTCAAGGCCACCAATGGAAGAAGCAGATGAAAAAGAGAAGGAAGGAGAAGAATAAGTTACTTACTTCCTAAGAAGATAAATAACTTAAAGGAAGAAAGTGAGAAAGATGAAACATAAGTGAATTAGATTCACTTCAAAAACATGTTAAAATTCATATGAATGAGATAATAAGAGGTGGGAAGTGAAGGCAAATCCACTTCCCAAATAACTTACCAAAGTTACCTGAAATGTTAGTATGAATGCATAAGGTATAAAGCATAAAGAAATGAATTGAAATGACCAAATTCAGAAGTGATTATGCAATGAAAATGGCATAGGAGATGATGAAAAGTCATACAATATGCATATGAATGATCATACAAAGATGAGATGTCATGAAAGCATGCTTTGAAGCTTGAAAACACATGGATGTTTATGAAATGAAATGAATGCAAGACATGGAAAATGAATGAATAAATGATCAAGCAATGTTCTAACATGTCCTAATATATCTAAGATGACATATGAATGCTTGAAATGTCATGGCAAGTTCATGTGATGATGTTATGCAAAGGAGAAGGCAAATGAACATGAGAAATTAGGGTTTTATGAACATATGAGATGCAAATGAACAAAACAGAAGCATACAACATGATAAAAAATTGAAACCAAACTCAATCAAACCCTAAACCTATACAAAGTCACACCCCAAAGGAGAAGGTCAGAAGCCAAACCTATTAAAATTTATGATTTTCCTAAGTTTTTTAGGGTTTTTGGGTGATTCTTAAGGAAAAATGAAAATCAATTTGAAAATGCAAGATAAATTCATGAGAAAAATAACCTAGAAACTACATGCAATATGTGAAACAATGCAAAAAGAATCAAGTTCAAACTCTTCATGGTTAGGCAGAAATGATTTTTTAAAGTTATGGTTTGAAAAATGTAATTTTTAAGAACCCTAATTCAAAGAACATTGTGAAATTATGGTCAAACCAAAAAAGAAATTTGTATGAAGAGTTTGAAAATGTTTCTAAATGTATTGGAATGGTTCATGATTTTTTTAGTGATTTTTAGAAACCTAAATGTATTTTTAATTAATTAAAATACTTTATTTAATTAAAAATAACATTTAAATATTTTAAAAATACTTTTTAAATGCAAAAAATAAAATAAAAATCATTTTCAGGTTGAGAAAAATATTTAAAATAGAAATGCAAAGTTTGAGAATTTTTTGATGTGTTTTTGTATTTTTAATAAAATGTGGGAAGAAAATGAAATAAAAATTGAATTAAAATGGAAGTAATCAGATCCAGTGGTCCAGATTCAAACCTAAGGGAAAGGAGTTGACTGCGCGCGTTAATTGATTGCCAGGATTCAATCTGAGGAAATTTAATTAATTAATCCTAATTAAATTAAATAATTAAAGATTAGGGTTAATGACTTCATCTGGGCCGTTCACACGCTAACTTAAACAAGATCCAAGGGTGGGAAATCAATCTAGGCAGCTAACCCTAATTAGGGATCTAATGATTTTCAGGTGACCGGAGCTAGCTCCGGTCATCTTCTCCGACCACTCAAAACCTCAACTTCTTCCCTAGGTCAAATTAAAACCTCTAAAGCTCCATAAATGATCTTCTAGCCCCCCTAAGGAAGAATCCGTCATCATATAACATTTATATTTCATCAAAAGCAAGAATTGAAGCAAATAAGATTTTTGGGCAAACTTTCAGAGCAGCCATACATGCTCATTTTTCAACCATTTTCGAAACTAAGCATATCAGTGTGTGTCGTACCTCAAAAAATACGATCCTCGCGAAAGACGCGGAAAAACAGACAAACAGAGTCGCCCCCTAATTTTAATCTATTCCTAATAAAGGAAAAGGGAAACATAGATAAAACCTATAAAGGAGCGAACTTGGTCGTCGAAACCAAATTCTGAGTTCGGGAGTCGGTTACGCGAGAGGAAGGTATTAGCACCTCTTACGTCCGTTGTATTCAACGGGAACCTCTTAGTCTAATCTGCGATCGAATACTAACTTATATTAATGTCTTCTTAATAGTAAACAGTATGTTAAGGAAAATGGGTGGTTTTAGTCTTAGGGTGCTCGGCAAGGATCGAGATCCGCGTGCCTACGTATTCCCTTGTGAAATGGGAAAGTCAGAGCCTCGTAGTTCGTGGTACTAGGGTTTAATTAATTTGCTTTGATGAACGATTATTTAGATCGCATTCCAACTGCTAAGCGTTGGCTTGTCTGCTCACGATAGGAGACGAAAGCGCTAGCTTGTTTGCGAGATAGAAAGGATTTAAATAATGATCGCTTGAAAAAAATATGTTTGATTTAATTGATGTTTTAGGAACGAAAGGGTGAATGAACCACGTCCCGTGGGGCGAGCCTCGGGAGAGTCCATTCAAGAATTCGAGGAATACTGGACTCCAGAATTCAGTTCTTTCGTTTATTTGATATATGAATTTAGGTATTTTAAATGCGAAAGATCGAATGAACTGCGTCCTATGGAGCGATCCTCGGGAGAGTTCATTCAGGAATTCGAGGAATGCTAGACTCCAGAATTCCATTCTTTTTGATATTTGATTTAGAAATTCTTTGGTAAAATTGCGTTTGTTTTAGGGTTTTAGAACTTGGTATGGAAATAGATGCGTTATCTTGATTTAATTTTTAAAAGTTTGGAAAAGTTTGGGAAAGTGAAAATGGTGCAGACGACGATCAGATCATGATCGACTTACGTGTGTGTATGTGTAATTATATAAATTCACATGGCGTTGGACCAAAATTTCACTTATCTAAAAAATGATTATTCTTAGCATGCATTCGCATTTTACTTAACAATTTATCGTCAAAATGCAAATGTAAATCTCACAAATAAAGTTATCATCATCTCACAAGAAAGAAAGATCGAGCATACACAAAAATTTATCACACACACAAAAATTGATCAAAAAGGAAAAGGTTAATTAACTAAGTTAAATAAAATTATTAAATTAATCAACGAAAATATTTTTTGATATTTTTGTTGTAAAAGGGAAAATAATTAATTAATTAATTAAATAAAATAAAATAATTTAATAAAATTAATTAATAGATTAATCAATTATATTAAAGGACATTACTTAATATAATTAACTAATTAAGAAAATTAATGGTTATTTAGATTTTTTATAAAGTCATAACAAGATTAAAAGTTAATGGGCCTGGTTTGAAGAAAATAATGGGGTGCTGATAGAAACAGAAACACAGGCCCAGGAATTGATGGCCCAGACGAAATTAGGGTTCATGGTGAACCTCAGTCAACCCATGTTGACCTCTCCGGCGAATCTCACCAGGACAAGTGTCTTAATGGGACACCCACCACCGATTCCACAAACCAATGGAATCTTGGGCAGAGTAAAGTCAGGTCTTGGAAGAAATAACAAATTAACTAATCAAATATTAAATGCACACAGTAAAAGAAAACGGTGGATGTGCCTTCTTATCCACACCTATTCTCAATGCATCACAATCATCTTATTTAAAACAAAATAAAGAAGAAAAAATCAGAGAAATATGAAACACGCAGCACTTCCACCGAATCCCTTTCTCTTTCTGTTTCAATTCACTTTTCTCACAACAAAACTTTATTCTCAGCTCAGCCATGGCTTTTGAGAAGCCCGACTTCATCGCATCATCGACAACAAAACCTATGAAACCTTAATCCCCAAAATACACAAAACCTAGCCCTGACATTTATCAACGATATCAATAAATCATGAATCAATCAATACAGGAGAGTGAAAACATGAAGAAGAAACTCAAGGATGATGCGTAAAGAAGAAGACGGGGTCGCTACCTGCTCGGAACGTTTTCAGAGAGAGGATTCGACCCAGGTACCCTTCTTTTGACTCAAACTTCTCTTTGTGTGCTCGTTCGAATCTTCTTCTTCTACTCGTTCGTTGTTGGATTGTTGTTGTGGTTTAAGCTCCTTAAACTCTGATTTTCAATGCGAAAATCAAAGCTGAGAATGTGAACTGAGCTTTAGTGATTAGGGTTGGTGATTTTTTTTGTGTTTTGATGCCTCTGATTCTTTCTAGGGCTTTTTCAGGTGATGGTGGCGTCCCCAATCATTGCCAATGATTGGGCTTTTATAGGTGGGCTTGAGAGAATTTGATACGTGTGAAGAAGAAGATTTGGTATCAAGTTGGTTACATGATACGTGTGAGCCAAGATCAGAAATCCGTTAGGGAATTTTGGGAGGATATTTCGTGGGGACCTCTTGAGAATGACAGGTATGAGCTGGATCTTTTTTTGTTATGTGAGATAGACTTTTCTAAAAACAAGTGTGTCGCTCCCGATAAATGAAACTGGGCCAGATAAGGGTACAGACGCGAACGGTCGGCGAAGGGAACAGTGAGAACACACAGCCGTGAACTCACTGGAGAATGAATAGAGTCGCCAGCTAGGCATTTTTATCCCGGAGGAAAGGCAATGCTGCATAGACCTAGAAAGATACGGATAAGACGGTTGCGAACCAGAGAGACTGAGAAAGGGGGTTGGTTACAACCTGGGAAGGTATTAGCACCCAGATTGTCCGCCGTACTCGACGGGATCCACGCTTAAAAGATTTGTGCTATAAAGGGGTAGTGTCAGTGCAATCTGTGTATAGAATAGCTGGAGAAGAATGTACAGGTGTCAGTGTATAGTGTATAAGTGATATGAAGTATGAAAGTGTCAGTGTGAGAACAAGAATAAGATGCTCATGATAATGAGGCTAAAGAATAAAGCTGAATGAGGGGGAATATACAGAGACTTTTGTTCGATAACCGTTAAGTTATGCCTACGTATCCTCTCGTGCAATGAGGAAGTCAGAACACCGTAGTTCGACCCAAAGAGACTGAAAGATGAATTGACTTGTGAACTGCTTACTTGCCTATGCTCAAGTGTATGATCTGTCTGGCACAGATGCTGACTGTCTTGCATTAGACGGAAGAAGCAAGTTCTCGTTTATGAATGAAGGTGATGAGAAAAGAATCCCGGAGGAGACGATTATTGTTTGTTTTTGAGTTTTCAGTCTTTTATTGCTTTTTGAAGTTTGTCATAAGTTAATGAGCTTAAGCCTAAACCAATGGATTAGTAAACTCATCACATCTTCCCTCTGATTAGGGGTAATGAGAATACCTTAAGTGTGAAGTCAGCTTCTCGCACTTAATCACCTTTGGTGTAGGATTAAGATCATTAACCTACTTGTGATTTATTAGATGTTTTTGTTGTTTTTGTTTAGTGTTAAGTAATGAGGTTAAGCCATAATCAAGGATTAAACAGACTCATTACACCATCCTAATAGAAGGATAATAGATGAGAATGTTTAAGCTGAGGAAAGCTCCTCAACTTAATCCATGATTAGGGATTAAACTCATGACAAAACAAGCCTTTGATTAAGTGTATTTTAGTTAATGATATGATGATGAAGTGAGTTTTATAGTTTGTAAGACAACTTGAGGGGGACTTGTCCATTAACACTAGGGTTAGTCCTTCTTAACCAGTTAAGGAAGAATTAGAACCCTAATGCAAGGCCCAAGTTACAAGTGCAATGTCTTGATGATTATTAAGTGAATTGATTAGAAGATTTAAACACATTAAGGGTCTAACACTTAGGATTAAAGTTATACACTCCATCCTAAGAGAAGGACGCAGGCATAAGCTTAATCACAAAGCCTTAAAGCCTTTAGGGTTTAGTCCCTGATTATGAGATGAGAAGAGAAGACTCAAAAGAGACACAAAGGTAAGACTAAGAGGGGGGACTAATCAAAACCCTAGTTCATTGTCATGCTTGGTTGTTCCTAAGGTTTGTGAGGTTAACAAGAAAGATCTTCAATGGAACCACCAGGAAGCAGATGAACAGGATCAAGAGAAGCAAAGTGACTTGCTTCATTCAAGAAGTCAAGTCACTTGAAGAAAGAAAGTGGGAGGAAAAAGAATGAGCAATCTCAAACTCAAACACATATAGAAATGCAGCAATGGATGCAAGAGAGATGAGAAGAAAAGTTATGAGAAGTGAAGGCAAATTCACTTCTCAAGTTTACTTACCACCTGAAATGTTAGACAGAAATGCAATGCAATGCAAAATGGGATGGAATGACATGATGCAAACCAAAACCAGAAGCATGTTGATGATCATAATGATGCTATGAGATGATATAAACATGAGGCAGCACATGGGAATGTTCATACAAGATCATGGATGCAGATGAGGCAAGTTAAGGAACATGGATACACATGAAAAGTTATGAAACATACAAGGCCAATGACATGGCAAATATGAGATGCAATGATCAAACATACTTTCTACATGTCTTATGATGTCAAATGAAACACAAGAATGCACAAGATGCAAAGACAAGTCATGTTATGCAAGAGAATGCAAGAGGGATGCAAATGAAAGCCCAAATTAGGGTTTAAGGATCAAACATCAAACAAGAACCCAAAACAGAAGCAAACCCTAAGATAAAAAATGGAAAATGACATTCAAGGAAACCCTAAACCTATACTAAACCAAGGTCCAAAGGGGAGCTCTCAACTCTCAACCAAACTCAAGTTATGAATTTTCTAAGTTATTAGGGTTTTTTAGGGTTCTTAACAAAAGAAATGCCAAACAATTGGAAAATGCAAGATCAAATCATGGCCATTTTATCCTAGAAACTACATGCCAAATAGAATGCAACACAAAAAGAACCAATATCCAAACCTTCCTAGATAGGCAGAAATGAATTTTTGAACTTATGATCAAAATAATGCATAAAAAATGATTTAATTCAATGAAAAATTCTTAAAATGCATCAAGATCAAAAAATAAATTTGGTTTGAAGGTTGGACAATGTTTCTAAATGTCTTAGAACATTTCATGAATTTTTTTGTAATTTTTAAATACCCAAAAGTATTTTTAATTAATTAATTTCCATTAATCAATTAAAAATAATCTTTTAAATATTTAAAAATACTTTTTTAATGATAAAAAATAAAATAAAAATATTTTTGTGTCATAAAAATTAATAAAACTTAAGGGAAAAAGTTTCATAATTTTTATGCATTTTTTGCTATTTTAAATTAATTATGCAAGTTAATTGAAAAGAAAATGAATAAAAATTAAATAAAACTGAAGTATGCACAATGAAGGGTTGAGATTCAATCTGGAAAGGGGACCATTGACCACGCGCCAAATCTAGTGGCCCACATTTAAACTGACTTAAACTTAATTAATTAAATAAATTAAAGTGATTAGGGTTTAATGACCACATCTGGACCCTTCATGCGCGCGGCAAGTCAACGGGTCAGAGCAATCCTACGGACGAAATTCAAACTAACATTAATGACCTGAGATTAGGGCTTAATGACTCAGGCTTCCGGAGAAGACTTCCGGTCGTCTTCTCCGGCGAGCACCTCCCCTGAAAAACTCCCATCTCTCTCAAAACGTATCAAAAATGAAACCTAAACACATGGAGATGTTCCTTGCACACTCACGAATCAAACCCCTCTCTCAAAACACATTTCTTCTTCCTAAACAAGCTGAATCGAAAGAAATAAAAACTAGGGCACGCAAGCTTCAGAGACAAATTAAATACTCAAATCAAAGCCATTTCAAAAACTAAGAACATCAGGATAATCAGTGAATCACATAGAACAAGTTTGTAACAAGAAAAATGATTTCTGGAAAAATAAATTTCAAGCTACCTGAGATTTGGAGCTTTCAACTTGAGGACTTTCTGGCCACTTTTCCTTGTGCAATCCACTCCACTTGATCCCCAGAAGATGTTTGAATGCTCAAACAGAGTTTATGTTGGCTGGATAGTGAGATTCGACAGCTTCTGCTCCAGCTTGGTCAGAAATGGCAATGGTGAAATAGGTAGCTTCAGGTCATTGTGAATGGTTGTTTGTGATCCTGAGGATGAATGGAGAAGGTCTGTGGTGTTTGTTTGTGTGTTTGTGAGCTAGGAAGAAAGATTCGAATGAAACTGCAAAATGAGGTGAGAAATGGCAGTGGGATGTTCAGGCTGTTTCAGGCTTGTGTTCTTGGTGCTTTGTGGTCTATGGAGCAAGGTGAGTTGAATGGTGGAAATGGCTTTTGTGTTTGAAGGCTGGGCAGAGAGATTCGAAGGTTTGTGCAACTTGGTATGTTTTTGTGAATGTGTATGTATGAATGGTTTCAGCCTTGCCTTGTGTTATGTCTTGCTTGCAAATTGTCCACATAACTCTCTCTCATTGGTCAGTTGATTTGACATGCCCTTTATTGATTGGTAAGTTACCTTTTGCAAAAAGTCAAATAATGTGTAAGAGAAGTATGGCTCATGGTCTAGGCAAGTACAAGGCATGGGCTGGCGCAGCAAGGGTGAGGGAGAGGCCTAGCAAAGCTCAGCATCCAAGGCTGCAAGTTGTAGGAAGCATGATCATGAGTTTTGCAACTTGTTGTAACTTTGGTTCACATGTGAGAAAGTCTTGTTACACAAACTAAACCATGGGGAAACTTGGTCCAATTCTGATTTTTAAGGCTCATAGAATGTTTGTGTAATGGTTTGGAATGAATTAGAGGTCACAATTGGCTTTGGTTCATGACTTTGCAAAATTTCCATTTAGGGCATGCCTTGAAAATCAATGATTTTAGCCAACTTTGTCACACCATAACTTTTGATCCAAGAAGAGTTTGATCATGTTCTTGTACTTTTTGAAAAGGGAAAAATGAGATCTACAACTTTCATGACCAAAGTTTTTCCATTTGAAGCATTTTTGGATCAAGGATCAAGGCTTGAAAAATGACCTAAAATGATGCATTCTTGAAAAGTCAACTATGCCCAAAAAGTCAACTTTTGCAAAAAACCTAAATTCTTGATTTTTATGAACTCCAACCTTCTTCCATGATCAAATAAAGATAATATACACTCAAAATGATGAAGATCACCCATTGGTTGGGTCATTGGGGGCCTCAGATGCCCTGATTTTACACTGACTTGTCTGAAAAGTCAACTCTTGATCAGATGACTTCCCCATGGAATTTCTTCATGAAAATTGATATGCATACTCCCTATACCATATAGAGACTAATGGAAACAAGAATGACCAAAAAATTTGGGGTTATGGCCTTTGAAACCAAAACCCTAATCTTCAGTCAACTGTGCAGTCTAGCCTGGCTCTGCATCCACTCAAACCCTAGTTCTTGTGATTCTTTGGAATTTTTGACTTTGAGAAGATGGAATATGATATAAGAACACACATGGACCCCTTTGAGTTGGTTAGTGGCCTTTGGAATGGATCAAGATGTTTTGGGATTGCTCAGATCACAAACCCTAGGTGCAGATGCCTTAGAAACTATCCAGTGAATCAAAAATGAGATATGAGGTGATATGATGGTGTTTATGCATATGAGAATGATCACAAGCCATGGTGAATGGGTGAGAGCAAATTTGGGGTGTTTACAGCTGCCCCTATTCAAACATGAGTTAGCTGTGCAGGATGTAAGCAACGGCTTAACAGGCAAACAAGATAACTTGTGGTTGAATACCAAAGACAGTCCAAAATTTGCACTCACAGAATGAAGAAGAAAAGGGATATAGATTGTAAAAGAAAATAAAGTATATTGTAAAGTGTGGGCGACGGAGGACGACCGTCGAGCAGAGGACGACTGCTGGGTAAAGCGTGTGAAGCAAAGCGATGACGGGGACGGCCGACATGCTGGGGATAAAAGGGTAAAGCCAAGACGGGGACGGCCGACTAGCTGGGGAAAATAAAAATCATGATGGGGACGGCCATCAAGATAAAGTTGTAAAATTCTCCGGGGATATCGAAACATGACGGGGACGGCCATCAAGTTCATAAAGTAAAGTAACCAACGATGGGGACGGCCATCGGGCTAAAAAGGAAAAGGGACCACGACGGGGACGGCCATCGGGTTAAAGAATAAATGAAATAAACAGATGATGGGGTACGGCCATCAAAGATGAAGGACGATCACCTAGCAGGGGACGGCTGCTCTGTTGGGGATAAAAGAAATACGATGGGGACGGCCATCAAAGGTGGAGGACGACCACCTGGCAGGGTACGGCTGCCGAAAATATCAACGATGGGGACGGCCATCGGATAGAAAAGGTCAACGATGGGGACGGCCATCGGACGAGCATGATGGAGGAAGACCATCAAGAAGTGGAGGACGACCACTCAGCAGGGGACGGCTGCTCTCAAGGTTTATCATGACATAGGACGAATGTCAGATAACCAAAATCAACAATGGGGACGGCCATTGGATAAAGTGATGAAGGACGATCATCAAAAAGGTGGAGGACGACCACCTAGCAGGGGACGGCTGCTAAAAATATCGACGATGGGGACGGCCATCGGATGAGCATGATGGAGGACGACCATCAAGAAGTTGAGGACGACCACTCAGCAGGGTACGGCTGCTCTCAGGGCTATCGTGACACAGGACGGGTGTCAGATAAAGAAAATATTTTGTAGGCGATCCACTGGGGATATAGTGAACACGGACGAGCGTTCACAACCAAGAAAGGAAAGTATAAGTGTTTGGTATTGTGTATAGATTAAAGATGCGGACGAGCATCCTTAAGACTATGATACGGACGAGCATCATGTAGAAACAAATACTGACACGCGTTCAGAGATGATGATACGGACGAGTATCAACCGGTTGACAGAGAACACGGACGAGTGTTGAATCTGAAAGGACTCTTCTGGGGAATAGTAGACACGGACGAGTGTCTATATTCAAGAAGACATGAGTGTTTTGACATAGTGTATGGATTAAAGATGCGGACGAGCATCCTTAAGACTATGATACGGACGAGTATCATGTAGAAACAAACACTAGACGCAATGTTCTGAGATGATGGTACGGACGAGTACCAACTGGTTAACAAAGAACAAGGACTACCGTCGAATCTGAGGGGAGGTAAGTGTTGGTGTATACAAGATACGGACGAGTATCTGTATAAGTGTATCATGAGTAATGAGTATATATAGATGAGTGTTTATCTGCTGGGAAGAGTGACACGGACGGGTGTCAAAAGGAGAAAAGTATAATATGAACAAGTATCTGCTATACAAAATCAAGGCGACTGCGCTGGGGATATGACACGGACGAGTGTCAAGAACGTGTATATATAAGTATGTGCGAGTGCAAAGAGGGTGTCTTTGGCTTTCTGCTGGTGGTTTGACACGGACGGGTGTCAGGAAATATCTGTAATACAGGTAATCTTGTTTGTAAAGAGTGTTCAGGCGATTTTACTGGGGAGTGCTGATACGGACGGGTATCAAAGGAAATATATACTGGTGTTTGTGATTCGTGAGGCAACTGCTTTTGCTGGGATTTTGGTGGGGATTTCTGTACAATGATGATGAACGGTTATTATTCACAAGTGTCAACTTCAGAACATGGCTTACGATTATGCTATGCGTTTGATTTTTGCCGTAATGCTCCGTATTAGACGGAATGCTACGCTCTGAGGGGATAGTATGATGCAAATGCCATGATTATGCAAAGGTATCAAACCGGGATTCGGATCCCGTTGCTGCGAAGATCTCTGGCTGATCCGTTTGAAGTAGACATCCCAGCTGGGGATGAGATCAATGATAGATCTGATGAGATGCATCTGCTTGGGGAATAAGTCACTGATTGACATATCTTTGTAATATGGGACCCAGCTGGGGTTTGCAGAAGCTTCCCGTACTCTGTTGCGATCTTCAGGCATTGCTCTTCTGAATAGAGGCTGGAAATCAGTGGGGAGATGGTTCCCTAACTTTCACGCTCTGCTGAGGAAGAAAGATTTGCCTCACGGCTGGGGAGAATGCGGTTGATAACTCAGCTGGGGAGAGTAATGAGAGGCAACTCAGCTGGGGAGGAAACACTCTGAGTGCCAGGTCTATTTGTTGAAATTTGTAATCCTGCAAAGATATGGAAACGCACAAATATAATCCCGAGGCATCCCCTACAGGATTCCGTCATAGGAATTAAGTACTTTCGAGATTAATCATATTCCCTGTAAGCATGTTTTTATTATTATTATATTTTTGAGAAAAGCATCTTTACTTATGCAATTGATTTTTTCCAGAGACATCCGACATCTTTTGCAAATAAAAATATACAAAACGAAACATGACTGAAAAATCTGATTTTATTAATTCATGTGCCCTGAATCGGCAAGATACAGTCAAAGAAACATATCTCCTGAAATGAGGGGATTGTCACAAATCGAGAAACAAAGTGCTGGCAGTGTTGATGACGCTTTGAGGAGCTTCCTCTCTCGCTATGACTCGTATGACAATGACGTTCTTCTCGTCTTGCTTTCTGGAGAAAGTTGATTCTGATCGGAGCATGATCCTTCCGAAGCTTACCAAGTTGCTGACAATACAGACGAATTCAGAATGCAGTTGTTCGCTTATTCCCTTATTTTGCATGGATCGCCCTTTCGGGTTTTCAATCCATCGGGATACCCATTTTTGCCTGAGCTGTCCGATGCGGCTTTTCAACTCAGCGGGTGTACATTTTTCATTTATTTCCCTTATTTTTGCCCGAGTCTTTTATTCTGTTTTTGACTCGCCGGGATGCCCTATTTTTGCCTGGACTTACATTCTATTTTTGTGTCCAGCGGGTCATTTTTATGCGAAGTATTTTTTAACTGCATCTGAATTCACAGGGGACGGGAAATCTTCACCATCCATGGTGCTGAGCATCAGTGCTCCACCAGAGAAAACTTTCTTTACCACGAATGGTCCTTCATAATTTGGAGTCCATTTGCCCCTGTAGTCTGTATGAGGAGGGAGGATTCTTTTCAGCA
Organism: Lathyrus aphaca; assembly: GCA_963966055.1. Taxonomy (NCBI): domain Eukaryota; kingdom Viridiplantae; phylum Streptophyta; class Magnoliopsida; order Fabales; family Fabaceae; genus Lathyrus; species Lathyrus aphaca. Next base: position 404,511,394 of record OZ014523.1, read on the forward strand.
CAAGATCTCCCACTTGGTACTCTCGGTGTCTGACTTTCTGATCGAAGGCCTTCTTCATTCTCTTCTGATATGGCTGCCCATGGCAGATTGCAGCCAATCTCTTTTCTTCGATCAGACTCAGTTGCTCGTATCGGGACCTAACCCATTCTGCTTCACTCAGTTTGACATCCATTAATACCCGTAGGGAGGGTAATTCAACCTCAACAGGTAGGACCGCTTCCATACCATATACAAGTTGATACGGCGTTTCCCCAGTGGATGTTCTGATTGATGTGCGGTACCCATGCAAGGCAAATGGTAGCATTTCGTGCCAATCTTTGTAGGTGATTACCATCTTTTGCACAATCTTCTTGATATTCTTATTTGCTGCCTCAACAGCGCCATTCATCTTTGGCCTGTAAGGAGAAGAATTGTGATGTTGGACCTTGAAGTCCCGGCATAATTCAGCCATCATCTTGTTGTTTAAATTGGAACCATTATCAGTAATGATCCGCTCGGGAACTCCATACCGACAGATGATATCTCTCTTTAGGAATCGGGCTACCACTTGCCTTGTGACATTTGCATATGAGGCTGCTTCAACCCACTTTGTAAAATAGTCGATGGCGACCAGGATGAATCTGTGGCCGTTCGAAGCAGTTGGCTCAATCTTGCCAATCATATCAATGCCCCACATGGCAAAGGGCCATGGTGAAGACATTATGTTCAGAGGATTTGGAGGCACATGCACTTTATCTGCATAGATCTGACATTTGTGACATTTTCTGGCGTAAGCACAACAGTCTGCATCCATTGTGATCCAATAATATCCCGATCTTAACAACTTCTTAGCCATTGCATGTCCTCCAGCATGGGTACCAAAGGATCCTTCGTGCACTTCGTGCATCAACAAATCTGCTTCCGTCTTTTCAACACACCTGAGGAGTACCATATCAAAGTTCCTTTTGTATAAAGACCCATCAGTGTTCAGAAAGAAACTACCAGCAAGCCTTCTCAAAGTCTTCTTGTCATTGGAAGATGCCCCAGGTGGGTATGTTTGATCCTCCAAGAAGCACTTAATGTCGTGGAACCAAGGCTTGTCATCCTTGACAACATCTGCTGCAAATACATATGCTGGTCTGTCAAGTCTAGACACTGAAATCTGGGGTACAAAGTTAGCGGCTTGAACTTTGATCATGGATGAAATGGTAGCAAGAGCATCTGCAAACTGATTCTCGTCTCGAGGGATATACTCAAGTTTGACTGTTGTGAAGAAAGTCAGTAACCTCCTTGTATAATCCCTGTAAGGTAACAGATGATCTTGGTGTGTGTACCATTTTCCGTTGGTCTGATTGATTACCAAAGCTGAATCTCCGAATACGGTTAAAGTCTTGATCCTGAGGTCAATGGCTTCCTCAAGACCCATAATGCAAGCTTCGTATTCAGCTTCGTTGTTAGTGCAGTTGAAAGTGAGTTTTGCCGAGAAAGGCATGTGAACTCCTTTGGGCGTAATAAGTACTGCACCAACACCACGACCATTCATGTTAACAGCCCCGTCAAACATCATGGTCCATTCTTCTTCTGGGTCAGGCCCTTCAGTGTGAATAGGCTCTTCGTGATCTTTTGCTTTAATGAACATGATGTCTTCATCAGGGAAGTCAAATCTCATAGGCTGGTAATCATCAATGGGTTGCTCAGCAAGATATTCTGACAATACACTGCCCTTGATGGCTTTCTGAGATGTGTATTGGATGTCATACTCTGTAAGGATCATTTGCCATCTTGCAACCCGTCCGGTAAGGGCTGGCTTCTCGAAAATGTACTTGACTGGGTCCATTTTTGAGATTAACAAGGTAGTGTGGGTCAACATATACTGCCTTAGTCGGCGAGCAGCCCACGCTAAAGCACAATAAGTTTTCTCGAGCAGTGAATAACGCTGTTCACAGTCGGTAAACTTTTTGCTTAGGTAGTATATTGCGTACTCTTTTCGACCAGACTCGTCATGCTGGCCCAGCACACACCCCATTGATTCTTCTAATACTGTCAAATACATAATCAGAGGTCTTCCTTCAACTGGCGGCATGAGGATTGGAGGTTCTTGCAGGTACTCCTTGATCTTGTCAAAAGCCCTCTGGCAGTCTTCATTCCACCTGACCGTCTGTTCCTTTCTTAACAGCTTGAACAAGGGTTCACAGGTTGCTGTGAGGTGAGATATGAACCTTGAGATGTAGTTCAATCGACCTAAGAACCCTCGAACTTCCTTTTCAGTTTTCGGTGCAGGCATCTCTTGGATGGCTTTGACTTTATCAGGGTCAACTTCAATCCCCTTCTCACTTACGATAAAGCCCAGCAGCTTACCGGATCGCACCCCGAATGTGCATTTGTTGGGGTTTAGCTTCAGTTGATACTTCCTCAGACGCTTGAACAACTTCAGCAGATTCACCAGGTGGTCTTCCTCTGTAAGGGACTTGGCAATCATGTCATCCACGTAACATTCTATTTCTTTGTGGATCATATCGTGGAATAATGTTACCATAGCCCGTTGGTACGTTGCACCGGCATTCTTGAGCCCAAATGGCATTACTTTGTAGCAGAACGTGCCCCAGGGTGTGATGAATGTTGTCTTCTCCATGTATTCAGGTGACATTTTAATCTGATTGTATCCTGAAAATCCGTCCATGAAGGAGAATACCGAGAACTGAGCCGTATTATCAACCAATACGTCAATGTGAGGTAATGGGAAGTCATCTTTCGGGCTGGCTCTGTTCAGATCCCGGTAATCAACACACATTCTTACTTTGCCGTCCTTCTTAGGCACAGGTACTATGTTAGCAACCCACGGCGGGTAGCTAGTCACAGCAAGGAACCCGGTGTCCCATTGCTTTTGTACCTCTTCCTTGATTTTCATAGCCATGTCTGGACGAGTACGGCGTAGCTTTTGTTTGACTGGAGGGCACTCTTCTCTCAAAGGCAGCTTGTGCACAACAATGTCGGTATCCAACCCTGGCATGTCTTGATACGACCAAGCAAACACATCCACATATTCTTGGAGCAGATCTACCAGTTGCTTCTTCACTGAGTCTTGCAGGAAGGCCCCGATCTTGACTTCTTTCACATTTTCCTCTGTACCAAGATTAATCACTTCAACCTCCTCCTGATGAGGAGTAATGACCCTTTCCTCTTGTCTTAACAACCTGGCTAGCTCTTCAGGAAGCTCATATTCTTCTTCAACCCCTTCATCAGCTTGATTGATCGGATTGTCAAAGTCATACGATGTCATAGCCGTGCTGTTGTCGGTGCTGTCAGGATGGCACTCTCTGCAAGGGTTAGGTTGTTCATTTTAGTGATCTGATTTTAGTCTTATTTAGAAAAGTGAAATGAAGTTGTCATTTTGAAAACACTACCATTTATTTTTTGTACAAAAAAGAAAAATGGAAAAACAGTGAGCATAAAAGAAAAAGACTCGTTTGCAAAAAGATGTCTGATATTTCATTAATTGATCTTGTTTGCACAAAAGTACAGATGGCCCTGATTACAAAATGAGTCTTGTCATCTTGGGCAAGATGCAAGACTTTGATGCATGCTTATAAAATACAGGAAATAATAATTACTCTGATCGAGTAACTCTTATAATTTCCTGGGAAGACCAGTTCGAGATACTGCTCCCCGGGATCTTCGGACGAATCCAATTCTCCAGATTGCGCTCCTCTTCCAGCTCGTCTTCCAGACAGTTGATAGCATCGGGGGTAAGCATCCCCCCACTGACAAAACCAGGCTCTCCAGCAGCCTTTGCTTGATGTTGAGTTGGTCTGTAACCCAACCCAAACTTGTCTTTCTTCTCCTCCACAGCTAAAACCTTGCCCCAGCCTAGGGCAGTTCCTTCCTCAACAACCTTCCGGGCTTGTTGGTATGATGACATGGAGATACCAGATACAGCAGATGCTTCATTGACATTCAAGGCTTCAAAACCTTGGCTCATTGTTTCATGGATCTCCCCATCCATTTCAATATACTTATAAGTAGCCAGATGGCTAACAAATATATCCTCCTCCCCGCAGATTGTAACAACTTGGCCTTCCCACTCAAATTTTAACTTTTGGTGAAGGGTAGACGTTATTGCGCCAGCGGCGTGAATCCAGGGTCTACCCAACAAACAGCTGTAGGCGGGCTGAATGTCCATCACATAAAAGATAGTTTTAAAGGTCTGTGGGCCAATTGTCACAGGCAGCTCAATCTCTCCCAGAACCGATCTCTTTGAACCATCAAAGGCTCTTACCACCAGGTTGCTGGGTCTCAATGCCAATCCATCATATTCAAGCTTCACCAGAGCCTTCTTTGGTAAAACATTCAGGGATGATCCTGTGTCCACCAGCACATGAGAAAGGACAGCTCCTTTGCATTCCATGGTTATGTGCAAGGCTTTGTTGTGGTTGCGGCCATCCGCTGTCAAATCAGTATTGGTGAACCCTAGCCCATTGCTAGCAGTAACATTTCCAACCACGGTTTCCAACTGGTTGACAGTAATCTCTTCAGGCACGTAAGCTGCGTGCAAAACTTTGAGTAGTGCATTCCGATGGGCTTCGGAGCACATAAGCAGTGAAAGGATAGAGATTTTGGATGGCGTTTGGTGAAGCTGATCCACAATTTTATAATCACTCTTTTTGATGATTCGCATAAACTCATCAACTTCTTGATCGAACGGTGTCTTCAAGGCTTCTTTAGCAGCTTGATCTTCCTGCACCGGGCTCTTTCCTTTTGCCTTGGCAGCAGCTTCTGCTTCGGCAGTAGGTCTTTGAATTGGTGGAGCGAAAAGACGTCCGCTTCGGGTGAAGCCTCCGCCTCCGCCCACATTATCCACTTGTGGTGCAGGTGTTGATGTTTCAAGAGTGATTCTTTTTCCTTCACAGTATATGTCAGAGCCATAGTGCCAAGGGATGGCCCTATTGCTTTCATATGGTACTGGTCCAGGCACCGTGACGGTAACTGGACTGATTGATGCTGCTGAAGGGACTGTAATTGTTTGTGGATCATAAAAGATTGTAACCGGTGCTCTGACGGGAGCAGCACCTTCTGAATGGTAGGCAGAGTTGTTCTCAGGATCATAGAATATGGTGACAGTGGAGACATCTTCGTGATCGATTGCTGGTGTTGTAGGAGATAATGGTGGAAGAACGGATGCTGTCGTTGTAGGAGTCTCAAAATGGAGTGAAGCTGATGTTGTAGAAGAAACATTTGTTGAAAACTGATCAGTTGAAGTAATTGATGGAGTACTCGTTGATGAAGCCGAAGAATTGTCAGGAACAATTGTTGCTGCAGTTGTAGGAGGTTCTGAAACCGTTGTTGATGAGGTTGCTGGATTTGTTGGAAATGATGTAGTGATCTGAAGTTGGCCACTCTGAATAAGGCCATCTATGCCATTCCTCAAATTGTCGCACCCATTTATCGAGATATTGCAGTAAGCACAACCCAACTCACACCCTGGGAACATCTGACATTCTAAGAGCTGAGCCTTGATTTCTACCAATGGTGTCCTGATTTGTCCCACACTGGTTATTAAATAAGACGGCTTGTCTTCTTCAATAGCGTTAATCCGGGGACCACCATGGTTTGGCATGGGGTTTTTATTGACATTGGGCGGCGGTGCGAAATTCAGAGCCTTGGAGTCTACCAAGTCTTGTACCTTCATATGCAGAGCCCTGCATTTTTCTGTACTGTGGCCAGGTGCGTTCGAATGAAAAGCACACCTAGCATTGGAGTCATAGTTCCTTGGTAGACTGTTGGGATCCGGAGGTGCCAACGTTCTTAGCTCAACCAGGTTGAGTTTCAGAAGTTGTGGCAGCAAAGTAGCATATGGCATTGGGATCGGATCGATCACTCTGTTAGCTTGAGATGGCCTTTGTTGGAATGGCCTTTGTTGACTGTTGTTGCTGTTGTTGTTGTTGTAATTTCTTGGAGGATACTGATTTTGCTGATGGTACTGAGGTTGTGGCTGATAGCTTTGTTGAGGAGGTTGATAGACTGGCTGTGGATGAGCGGGAGCAGGGATAGTGACTGCTGCTATTGATCTTTGAGCATATTGGGGCCTACCCCTGTTGGTGTGGATGGCATTGGTCTCGCCAGTTCTTCTCGGGCCTGCAAAAGGCTTTCTTGCACTACTGGACGAGCTTGCACCATTGTCTGAGATCTTTCCCATTTTCAACAGGCTTTCAATTCTCTCCCCAGCTATGACAACATCCGCAAAGCTAGTGGAAGAGAAAGCAGCTAACCTGTCAATATAGGTTCCCTGAAGGGTATTCATGAACATATCTGCCATTTCCCTTTCAGACATAGGGGGTTGAACAGCAGCAGCCAATTGCCTCCATCTCTGGGCATATTCTCGGAAACTCTCCCTTGAAGACTGTGACATTCCCATTAGGAGGGTCCTATTGGGTGCCATGTCTAAGTTATATTGATACTGTCTGATGAAGGCCTCTGCCAGGTCCTTCCAGCATCTAATAGTTGCCCTTGTCAGGTGAGAGTACCATTCTCTCGACGCTCCAGTCAAGCTATCTTCGAAATAGAACATCCAAAGCTTCTCATCCATTGTATAAGCCTTCAGCCTTCCCAGAAATGACTGTAGATGAGTCCGGGGGCATGAAGTCCCGTTATACTTTTCGAAACAAGGAGGCTTGAACTTATGGGGGATCCTGACCCCGTCTACCAAGCCCATATCCATCACGTCAAAACCCAAAGAATTTTGAGATTCTAAGGACCTCAACTTCTCAGCTATTTCCTCCAACCTCCTATCATAAGCTTCTTCTCCAGCACCCATTACTGTAAACTGGTCTTCTTGAGGGTCTTCCTGAAGTACCCTGGCTGCAGTGGCTGTGCCTTGAACATTTGCAGGAATATTGATTTCAGGGTGGAGATGTGGACCAAACACAGGAGGGTTAACATGGGGTTGGACCCTTTCATTGTTACTGGTGCCGGCAGTCCCTATGTGTGGATCCTCTTGAGTTTGCCTTTCCACAATGGCCCTTAGTCTCTCCTGGCTCTGAGCCATGTTGTTCATAACTTCCATGAACTGCGTCATCTGCGTTCTCATTTCTAATCTCTCGTTTGCCATCTGATTTCTGACCTCTGCTAGGTCCTGCTGTACCTGATCCATTTGAATTCCCGGAAGGTTATTTCGGGTTGGATAACGGTGCGGCCGGTTGAGGGGAAATACTCGGCGCCTAGCAATAGTTCCTGAACATCACAACAGAGGTTAGCAACAACAAAATAAAAACCTACAAAACAAACAAAGGGTTAGTATGCAATGCAGTTGTGCTTATTTGTTCTCAAGGTATCCGGTTTGGCCTTCAGTTTTGACCCTTCCAGACCCTTGAAGACGCTGTTGATGTTGATTCCGAAGTAAACTTGGATGGAACAAAACGAACGCAAATACATTACAGAAGGTGAAATAATACAAATTGTTCATTTTACAACATAAACCCCCTAAGGGGTCAAAATACATCACAAAAAGGAAAAGTACATGGAATAGAAACAACAACAAGCAAATGGTCAAACACCAAGGCCAAACTCATCCTCACGAACTTCCTTGAGAAGTGCTTCGGTCACAGGATCAGCCGGACGCTCCGTAAGATTCCGGATAAGGAGGTTCCGGGTTGCAATAGCTGCTGCCAGCTTTTTGTGCTGAGTTTGGTCCTTGGACCTTTTCACCCCTGCTTTGATCTTCAGTTCTGATATCTCCCTCTGGGCTGCTGCCAGGGCTTCTTGTTGTTCTCTTGCACTAGCTTCCAGTTGATCCATCTTGTCTTGAACTCTCTTGTCCTCCTGGGTACGAGTCTCGGTGATTCTGACCCACCGGGCTTGACTCTCTTTCAAGTACAAGTCTGTCCTTGCTTTCTGAAACTGGGCTTCTTTGCAAGCGTTCTTCAGAATTTGCTCCCCAGCTTTAGACTTTTTGATATAATCCCCAGACTTTTCAATCTTAGTCAGATGCTCTATCCTCAGCTTCTCCAATCTCTCAATCTCCCTTGCACCTTCACTCCTCTCCCGGAGGGTCTTCTGCAAAGCCTGGGTTAGCTTCTCATTTCTTTCCTTCAAGCTCTCAAACTCCTCCAAACTAATGGTGGCAGGGGGAGGTGCTGAAGATGACTCAGGCATGTCTTCTATGGTAAAGGGCATCCCAGAGAATTGGGCCCTGGCACGGGACCACTCATAATATTGCGCTGATGCCACATTATTACACTTCCCTAGAACAGTGACTCCCTTGGTTTGAACATGATCCCAGGCCCAGGCAGCCTGCCTAACAACAGTCAAACTGATCTTGTTCTCACAATAGAGAGTCTCCACCAAGTCCTGTGCCTTGGGAGTATGGACTAAGGCATAACCCAGTTGCCTCCTGAACAGCAAAGGGTTGTAATTAATACTTCCCTTAACTCCTATTAAGGGCACATTGGGAAAGTGCCCACAGCTGGTGATGATATCTCTACCCTTGGTGCTTTGAGTACACCATCTGATATCTGCTGAAGCTAGGGTAGTGAGCCTCTTAGCCCAGTTGCTTTGCTGATGAGGGTTTAGAAATGCATCTGTCCGGGGTAGATGCTTGAGAAGCCAAGTGTGGAATAATGGTGCACAACACCTCACTAGTCTCCCCCTCTGTTTTTCATTCCTCTGATGCACTGAATAGTAAAGATCCCCCAATAAAGTTGGCACTGGGTTCTTCAGGATGAACAGGTGGATTGCATTCTTGCTGATGAATCGAGGCTCATCTGCAAACAACACAATTCCATATACACTTAAGGCCAACAAAGCACAAACAACTTTCCACTCCCCCAGGGAAGCCTTCAGACTAGCTTGAGAAATTAAGAAGTCCAGATGAAAGCCAGGGATCCCAGCTTTAGAGGCCATATGTTGCTCAATCAAAACAGGTTCCAGATGTAAAGCTTTTGCTACCTCTCCATTGCTAGGAAAGACCATCTCAGGATTGAAAGGGATTTCTCTCCTGATAGGCAATCCAACCAATGATGAGTATTCTTCTAAAAGAGGGCCCAACTGAAAGTCTTGAAAGGTGAAACATCTCAGTGGGGGATCATAGAACTGAATGCAAGTGTGGATGAGGCTCCTCTGCGATGGGTCCAGATCCACAACTAGGTCAAGTATATCTCCATAGTTCTCTCTAAACAAGGATATGTGATCTGGAGTGATCAGGGTTTGAACCCTCCTGATATCTGACAACTCTGGTTGGAAGAAGTGATAGGTGATATTGCTTTTCTTTGGAGCCATGATGCTGAGACTGAGTAGAGACAGGTGCTGGGGCTGATGCTGAAGTAATGAGCCACTGATTGGCTGGTGCTGGTGATAACTGAAGCAGATAGCTAAACTGAAGCAGGTGCTGGTGAAGATGGGCCAATGCTGAAGATGGGGTCAAAACTGGCCAAAAATAAAGATGGATACCCTGAAACACAAATAAGCAAATGTCAATATGATGCAATGATTATGTATGCAAATGATATGCAAGGGTCTGTGACTGAGCTGGATCTGGCCAAAATAATCTGATACAGGTCCATGTGTGTTTAAGAATTCCAGATGGAGGTCTATAAATCCAGTAACCAGGGTGGGGGACTCAAATAAAGAGCCACATGTCCAGGGTTTTAGAATCACAAGAACTATCCAACATGGGGTATTCTTAACAAAGTCAAAGTAACAGGGTATTCTGAGGTCAAGGTACCTGCAAACCTGTAAACAACCCATCCCCCTCACAGGTGGTGTTCTAAAACAAGGATCCTCAGACTTGGATCCGTTATGAGAAGTGTAAACACTTCTAACCCGGAGGTACAGTGCTTACAATAACCATAACAATTCCTCCTCTAATTCACCTCAGTTTCTGAAGGTCAATACTAAAGGTCATCCAGACTTAGCAGGCTTCCCAGATAGCCCTAGTACTGCAGGAAATCTGCAACACAGAGTTCTCAAGAAGAAACCCATATCTGAACCGTGTTTCATATTCCCGCACCAGACCGAAATGGAATGGGAAAGAATATGATTCACTCTAGCCTAGGTGTCACTCAGGTCCCAGGTATAGGACCTTAACACTCAATAGAACCCCACCCACCAAAGGAAAACCAGATCCAGCCAGCAGTACAGTATGATATATACAAATGCAATAAAGAAAGCAGTAAAGTAAACTGTACATAAAGCAATAAACAAAAATAAATACAAGCACAAATAAGCACATAACACCCCAGTAAACACAAATCAATCAAGCGCTAGGAGGAACCTACAAAAAGAACCAGAAGCCCTGGTTGCAATATAAGGCTCCCCAGCAGAGTCGCCAAGCTGTCGCTCCCGATAAATGAAACTGGGCCAGATAAGGGTACAGACGCGAACGGTCGGCGAAGGGAACAGTGAGAACACACAGCCGTGAACTCACTGGAGAATGAATAGAGTCGCCAGCTAGGCATTTTTATCCCGGAGGAAAGGCAATGCTGCATAGACCTAGAAAGATACGGATAAGACGGTTGCGAACCAGAGAGACTGAGAAAGGGGGTTGGTTACAACCTGGGAAGGTATTAGCACCCAGATTGTCCGCCGTACTCGACGGGATCCACACTTAAAAGATTTGTGCTATAAAGGGGTAGTGTCAGTGCAATCTGTGTATAGAATAGCTGGAGAAGAATGTACAGGTGTCAGTGTATAGTGTATAAGTGATATGAAGTATGAAAGTGTCAGTGTGAGAACAAGAATAAGATGCTCATGATAATGAGGCTAAAGAATAAAGCTGAATGAGGGGGAATATACATAGACTTTTGTTCGATAACCGTTAAGTTATGCCTACGTATCCTCTCGTGCAATGAGGAAGTCAGAACACCGTAGTTCGACCCAAAGAGACTGAAAGATGAATTGACTTGTGAACTGCTTACTTGCCTATGCTCAAGTGTATGATCTGTCTGGCACAGATGCTGACTGTCTTGCATTAGACGGAAGAAGCAAGTTCTCGTTTATGAATGAAGGTGATGAGAAAAGAATCCCGGAGGAGACGATTATTGTTTGTTTTTGAGTTTTCAGTCTTTTATTGCTTTTTGAAGTTTGTCATAAGTTAATGAGCTTAAGCCTAAACCAATGGATTAGTAAACTCATCACATCTTCCCTCTGATTAGGGGTAATGAGAATACCTTAAGTGTGAAGTCAGCTTCTCGCACTTAATCACCTTTGGTGTAGGATTAAGATCATTAACCTACTTGTGATTTATTAGATGTTTTTGTTGTTTTTGTTTAGTGTTAAGTAATGAGGTTAAGCCATAATCAAGGATTAAACAGACTCATTACACCATCCTAATAGAAGGATAATAGATGAGAATGTTTAAGCTGAGGAAAGCTCCTCAACTTAATCCATGATTAGGGATTAAACTCATGACAAAACAAGCCTTTGATTAAGTGTATTTTAGTTAATGATATGATGATGAAGTGAGTTTTATAGTTTGTAAGACAACTTGAGGGGGACTTGTCCATTAACACTAGGGTTAGTCCTTCTTAACCAGTTAAGGAAGAATTAGAACCCTAATGCAAGGCCCAAGTTACAAGTGCAATGTCTTGATGATTATTAAGTGAATTGATTAGAAGATTTAAACACATTAAGGGTCTAACACTTAGGATTAAAGTTATACACTCCATCCTAAGAGAAGGACGCAGGCATAAGCTTAATCACAAAGCCTTAAAGCCTTTAGGGTTTAGTCCCTGATTATGAGATGAGAAGAGAAGACTCAAAAGAGACACAAAGGTAAGACTAAGAGGGGGGACTAATCAAAACCCTAGTTCATTGTCATGCTTGGTTGTTCCTAAGGTTTGTGAGGTTAACAAGAAAGATCTTCAATGGAACCACCAGGAAGCAGATGAACAGGATCAAGAGAAGCAAAGTGACTTGCTTCATTCAAGAAGTCAAGTCACTTGAAGAAAGAAAGTGGGAGGAAAAAGAATGAGCAAGCTCAAACTCAAACACATATAGAAATGCAGCAATGGATGCAAGAGAGATGAGAAGAAAAGTTATGAGAAGTGAAGGCAAATTCACTTCTCAAGTTTACTTACCACCTGAAATGTTAGACAGAAATGCAATGCAATGCAAAATGGGATGGAATGACATGATGCAAACCAAAACCAGAAGCATGTTGATGATGATAATGATGCTATGAGATGATATAAACATGAGGCAGCACATGGGAATGTTCATACAAGATCATGGATGCAGATGAGGCAAGTTAAGGAACATGGATACACATGAAAAGTTATGAAACATACAAGGCCAATGACATGGCAAATATGAGATGCAATGATCAAACATACTTTCTACATGTCTTATGATGTCAAATGAAACACAAGAATGCACAAGATGCAAAGACAAGTCATGTTATGCAAGAGAATGCAAGAGGGATGCAAATGAAAGCCCAAATTAGGGTTTAAGGATCAAACATCAAACAAGAACCCAAAACAGAAGCAAACCCTAAGATAAAAAATGGAAAATAACATTCAAGGAAACCCTAAACCTATACTAAACCAAGGTCCAAAGGGGAGCTCTCAACTCTCAACCAAACTCAAGTTATGAATTTTCTAAGTTATTAGGGTATTTTAGGGTTCTTAACAAAAGAAATGCCAAACAATTGGAAAATGCAAGATCAAATCATGGCCATTTTATCCTAGAAACTACATGCCAAATAGAATGCAACACAAAAAGAACCAATATCCAAACCTTCCTAGATAGGCAGAAATGAATTTTTGAACTTATGATCAAAATAATGCATAAAAAATGATTTAATTCAATGAAAAATTCTTAAAATGCATCAATATCAAAAAATAAATTTGGTTTGAAGGTTGGACAATGTTTCTAAATGTCTTAGAACATTTCATGAATTTTTTTGTAATTTTTAAATACCCAAAAGTATTTTTAATTAATTAATTTCCATTAATCAATTAAAAATAATCTTTTAAATATTTAAAAATACTTTTTTAATGATAAAAAATAAAATAAAAATATTTTTGTGTCATAAAAATTAATAAAACTTAAGGGAAAAAGTTTCATAATTTTTATGCATTTTTTGCTATTTTAAATTAATTATGCAAGTTAATTGAAAAGAAAATGAATAAAAATTAAATAAAACTGAAGTATGCACAATGAAGGGTTGAGATTCAATCTGGAAAGGGGACCATTGACCACGCGCCAAATCCAGTGGCCCACATTTAAACTGACTTAAACTTAATTAATTAAATAAATTAAAGTGATTAGGGTTTAATGACCACATCTGGACCCTTCATGCGCGCGGCAAGTCAACGGGTCAGAGCAATCCTACGGACGAAATTCAAACTAACATTAATGACCTGAGATTAGGGCTTAATGACTCAGGCTGCCGGAGAAGACTTCCGGTCGTCTTCTCCGGCGAGCACCTCCCCTGAAAAACTCCCATCTCTCTCAAAACGTATCAAAAATGAAACCTAAACACATGGAGATGTTCCTTGCACACTCACGAATCAAACCCCTCTCTCAAAACACATTTCTTCTTCCTAAACAAGCTGAATCGAAAGAAATAAAAACTAGGGCACGCAAGCTTCAGAGACAAATTAAATACTCAAATCAAAGCCATTTCAAAAACTAAGAACATCAGGATAATCAGTGAATCACATAGAACAAGTTTGTAACAAGAAAAATGATTTCTGGAAAAATAAATTTCAAGCTACCTGAGATTTGGAGCTTTCAACTTGAGGACTTTCTGGCCACTTTTCCTTGTGCAATCCACTCCACTTGATCCCCAGAAGATGTTTGAATGCTCAAACAGAGTTTATGTTGGCTGGATAGTGAGATTCGACAGCTTCTGCTCCAGCTTGGTCAGAAATGGCAATGGTGAAATAGGTAGCTTCAGGTCATTGTGAATGGTTGTTTGTGATCCTGAGGATGAATGGAGAAGGTCTGTGGTGTTTGTTTGTGTGTTTGTGAGCTAGGAAGAAAGATTCGAATGAAACTGCAAAATGAGGTGAGAAATGGCAGTGGGATGTTCTGGCTGTTTCAGGCTTGTGTTCTTGGTGCTTTGTGGTCTATGGAGCAAGGTGAGTTGAATGGTGGAAATGGCTTTTGTGTTTGAAGGATGGGCAGAGAGATTCGAAGGTTTGTGCAACTTGGTATGTTTTTGTGAATGTGTATGTATGAATGGTTTCAGCCTTGCCTTGTGTTATGTCTTGCTTGCAAATTGTCCACATAACTCTCTCTCATTGGTCAGTTGATTTGACATGCCCTTTATTGATTGGTAAGTTACCTTTTGCAAAAAGTCAAATAATGTGTAAGAGAAGTATGGCTCATGGTCTAGGCAAGTACAAGGCATGGGCTGGCGCAGCAAGGGTGAGGGAGAGGCCTAGCAAAGCTCAGCATCCAAGGCTGCAAGTTGTAGGAAGCATGATCATGAGTTTTGCAACTTGTTGTAACTTTGGTTCACATGTGAGAAAGTCTTGTTACACAAACTAAACCATGGGGAAACTTGGTCCAATTCTGATTTTTAAGGCTCATAGAATGTTTGTGTAATGGTTTGGAATGAATTAGAGGTCACAATTGGCTTTGGTTCATGACTTTGCAAAATTTCCATTTAGGGCATGCCTTGAAAATCAATGATTTTAGCCAACTTTGTCACACCATAACTTTTGATCCAAGAAGAGTTTGATCATGTTCTTGTACTTTTTGAAAAGGGAAAAATGAGATCTACAACTTTCATGACCAAAGTTTTTCCATTTGAAGCATTTTTGGATCAAGGATCAAGGCTTGAAAAATGACCTAAAATGATGCATTCTTGAAAAGTCAACTATGCCCAAAAAGTCAACTTTTGCAAAAAACCTAAATTCTTGATTTTTATGAACTCCAACCTTCTTCCATGATCAAATAAAGATAATATACACTCAAAATGATGAAGATCACCCATTGGTTGGGTCATTGGGGGCCTCAGATGCCCTGATTTTACACTGACTTGTCTGAAAAGTCAACTCTTGATCAGATGACTTCCCCATGGAATTTCTTCATGAAAATTGATATGCATACTCCCTATACCATATAGAGACTAATGGAAACAAGAATGACCAAAAAATTTGGGGTTATGGCCTTTGAAACCAAAACCCTAATCTTCAGTCAACTGTGCAGTCTAGCCTGGCTCTGCATCCACTCAAACCCTAGTTCTTGTGATTCTTTGGAATTTTTGACTTTGAGAAGATGGAATATGATATAAGAACACACATGGACCCATTTGAGTTGGTTAGTGGCCTTTGGAATGGCTCAAGATGTTTTGGGATTGCTCAGATCACAAACCCTAGGTGCAGATGCCTTAGAAACTATCCAGTGAATCAAAAATGAGATATGAGGTGATATGATGGTGTTTATGCATATGAGAATGATCACAAGCCATGGTGAATGGGTGAGAGCAAATTTGGGGTGTTTACAAAGTGGTCCTTCATTTTTAAATTTGATTTTCACTGAGTTTTTGCTGACTGTGAAACTTTTTTTTACTGTCACAAAACCAACTTTTTACTAATGATAAAAAATCATGACTGTGTTATTTTGTTTCGAAACCGGCATCATGATGACTTTTGCAAATACTATGATCAAAGCCTTTTGACCCTTCTTTGGCCCTGATTATTTGCTGAACAAATTCTTGTATCTACCTATTGACAGGCTTTTGCATTGGTTCGAATTTGATTTCCTTATGAAATGATGAGATTCCCTTGGTAATGATCTTCTGCAAGTCTGAGGGAGCAAAGAGCAAAGTGTTTTGTTAGTCACATTTCGGAGGTAATGCATTTAGATTGAATTTTTTGCATCCTTGACAACTCTCCTGTTTGTAGTGTTTCTGTTGTGACTCCTATTGATATCTTTCCATTTGCAGATGAACTAATATCAATCAACCATTATCTTGCAGCCATGAGGTTCAATTTGTATATGAGAGTAATGCACAAGATGATGAAGAATTCTGTAGCTTGACAAGCATATGAAAAGAGATGTTATGTTGTTACTGAAGCTTGGTATGGATCGAGAATTTACTTTCTCGCTGTCTTTTAACTATTTGCACTTCTATACATATTGATCCTCCTTACTTTCTTAACTTATATTCTGATTTGTTGGAAGTTTCTCTAATAGTTTGCCATGACTTTGTCAAACAGATCATGTTGATGCTTCTTGAAGGCATTGAAGGCATTGTGTAATCATTTGAACTGAAGTTGGTAGCTGCTGAAACTGGTTGTGAGTGTTGGATGTTGTTCCTTATTCTCAAGTTTCTGGATATCCTGGTTTATGACTTTTGTTAATCTCTCTTATATTCCGTAGGTCACGAAGATGATGATGGATGACCTCGGGAGTGGAAGAAATTCTGAAGACTTGGAAGGTGGTGTACAAAAAACATTGGGTGAGACTTTCTTAATGAACTTCTGTGTCATCTGAGATTTTCTTGTTCACAAATAATCTTATCAAAACATGTTCATCTGATACTTGAGTGCCTGATGGCATCTGTTGTTTATTAATGAGAATGAGACTCATGTATTTCAAACTTCATCTTGATTTCTCCTCAATTTTTTTTCTACATGGTGCCCTGCATTAACCTAATATCATATTGATGTACATTCTGAATTTCGCGTTGTTGCATATACTGATTCATCCTTCTAATGCTTGTTTTTTCTTTTTATGTACACATGACTTCGGGAAAAAAAACTCAACAATTCTGGACTTGACTTGATGGTGGAGTTTTTCTGCTGCATATTTCGTTGCAACAAGCTTGGTTGTTGCTGCCAACCTATTTGTTGTTGCATCTGAGATGGCATGTGCTCCATAACCTATTCTCGATGCTGGTAACGAATTCGTTGAATCTGTGGTAGTTGTTGTGGTTGTAGGGGAACAACTTGCTGCCTACCTGGCAATTGTCCTTGATAACCAGGAAACATACTCTGCATATTGAAATTCTGGCCAATAGAATTACTCGCAGGACTTTTCCCAGGTTGTTGTATGTTGGAATATAAGCTAGCATTGTGACTGGGAGTTTGGGATAAAATTCATCTCACTTTTCTCTGATTTTGTGTCCTTAATACCTCATCTTTGTTGGCTGCAATGTGAGCTCTTAATATCCCTTTCCATGTTTGATTGATATAATACTCATGACATCTTTGTCGTATCCGTTTTGTAGGTAAAAAACGAAGGAATGAGAGGACTTTGGCAAAACGTGAATTTCATGATGACTGGATGGGAGAGATCTTGGAGCCAGATCCTTGATGTGAGAGTTTCATGAAACCTTTGGCGGAATGAATGCACTTGAAACAAGAATAAGAATCCAATGATGACAAGCTAGCCTGAATTTTGGTTACAGCTCCTGATGCTTCTGAATTTGTGAAACCAATGGCTTGAAAACAAGACACACAACCACTACCTTGTAACTATGTAAGATTCCTCTGAACTTGTTCAAAACTACCAATCTTTTCATTATTGTGTTTCAAAACAAAACGTGCTTGCGGGAACTGTCTGGAATAGTTGAAGTATCGAAACTGAGTCCTCTTGAGTATCAGTTTTTTATGGCCTTGTGCCACTTTAATTTTGCAATGTTTTTCTATATTTAACTCCTTACTCTGATCTTAGTATGATTTTGCTTGCAAAATTGACTCGCTTGTTGCATAGTCCGGTTTCATCATGGAAGTACTAAACTTCCTTAACTCTACTTCATGCCTGATTGTTCTGAATTTTATTCTAGCTTCCTTGATGACACAAATCGCATGCCTTATCTTTGTGATTCTTGTTTTGGTATTTTGCAGTTGACATGAATTGCGTTTTTGACCATGGTATGGTTTGGATTGGAGATTTAGTAATGAGCAGAATTTGTAAGTTTGACATATGCAGCTTGCATTGATGAAACACTTGGAGCAGCTCGTTTCAATGCTAAGGAGTCTTGGCCTTGGTGTTGATGCAGTAACTTCAAAGTTTTGAACTTGCACTTAGTCTCCTAGACATTAGGACTAGGGATTTATCTCTTTTTTAAGGCCATATGTATCTTTTGGTTATTGTAATTTGAATTTAGCACTACACCTTGTAACCTGATTCAAAGGAAAACTCCCTTTTTCTTTTTTTAGTCTTTGTCTCTTATGGCTGCTTCATATACAAGGAACTCCAAAAATATGTATCCACTTGTTGAATTGATGACTAATGAGAAAATGAAACTTGTTGAATTTGTAGAGCCTATAATTGTATTCATTCTCACTTGCAACTCACTGAGTCTGAACAACAACTACAATTGTAAAATGGAATATTTGTACCATGGAACCTCATTTATCAACCATGCACGTGAAACATGAATCATGGCTCATCAATGAGAGAGAACAAAGAGAAAAAAATGCACTATGGATTCAAAACCATAATGGGTCAAAGCATAACTCTCGTGAAATCCAAATTTGAGATTAATGAACCAAAACCCAATAAAACAACTTCTCGAAATCACGTCTGAAATCAAAGGAACATGGACTTATCATTTAGCTTAGAACCACATCTTGAGCCCCCTTTTTAACACATAACTTCAACACAGTCCACCTAATCTCTTAAGGAAAAAATTTGCATATATCTATCATCAGGCTAATTAAAAAAGTAATAAAACCTCAACTTGGTTATGTTCTGACTCTAAAGTTCCTGAACAAACTTGTTAGTTACAATTATCATATACACATAGTTTTATGACTTAAATCTTAAAAGATAATGACCATAGGCCAAATGATCTTTCAAAAATAGAACCGAAAAAGGTAGGACAAATTTGGGGTATGACAGTGTGATCTAGAGAACATATAGAATCATTCTAAAACTTAAAAGAAGGTTTCTAGAAAATTTGTTCTTGAGGTATACCTGAGTTGAAGCTTTTCAGTTTGGAGCTTTCTGATCTTTTCTTTGTTGCAAATCAACCCCAATGGACTCCCTGAAGCTAATCAGAAGCTTAGAACAAGCTTGTGATGGCTATTTTGAAGTGTTTGGTTCTGGTTTTGCAGAAATCGTATTTTTGATTTGGGAGGTTCCAGGCCATTTTAAGGGTTGTTGTGTGATCCTTAGGTAATTTTGAGATGAATGGTGAAGTTTGTTTTGAAGTTTGATGATTGTGTTTTGATTTTCGAAGAAGGGAAGTTTTTAGGTGATTTTGTGAATTCTGATTTCTCCAATGTTTCAGGCTTAAATGTGTTATGAAATGAGCTCCTTAACCTTTGTTTGTAATGTCTTGATTGGTCCGAGAGTGGTTAGTGGCATAGTGTGATTGGTATGGGAGGTTTTGCAAAAAAGTCAAATATGTGTACTTGAGGTATGGGCATGGTGCAAAGCTGTTTCAAGGGGTGTCTTGGCCTCAACAGAGTTTGTGGGGAGCCCTTGGATCAATAGAAGTGAGCTGTAATGCTTGGATGAAGAGATTTCAATGTTTATGCAATTTTCCAACTTTGATGTTTCTTGTGAACTAAGAAATGAAATGCTTCAATCCTTGTGCCAATTCTGATCTTGGCAAGTTGCATTAACATGTTGTGACATAATTGAGTGGATTAGAGGTTACTTAGAAGCTTGAAACTCAAAATTGCATAAATCCCTGTTTGACATGAACATGAAAATTATAGGATTTTTGCCAACTTTGAAAGGCCATATCTTGAGTTCTAGGATGAATCAAGACATGTTCATGTACTTTTTGAAAATGGAAAGACCTAATCTACAACTTTCATGTCCAAGAATTTTTCATTTGAAGCATTTTTGGTCATGAAAGAGGAGGTTGAAAATCTTTCCCAAAATGGAAAGTTTGCATTTCAAGTCATTTCCAAAAATGGCAAGTTTGCATTTGGCTCAAAATTCTTCAATCTTATGAACTTACAACCACTTCTAAGATCAAATAAAGATTATAGAACCTCAATTTGATGAAAATGATCCTTTGGTTCCTTTGTTGGGGGCCTCAACTGCCCTGATTTTGACTTAACTTGCCCAAGAAGTTACCCAATGATCAGATGACTTCGACAATGAATTTCTCCATCAAACTCGGTACACATGATCCTTATAACATATTAAGAACATTAGAAACAAGAATGACCAAAAAATTTGGAGTTAAGGCCTCTGAAACCAAAACCCTAACTTTGGTCATCTGTGCAGGAAAACCCTAGCTCTGCTTCCATGCCTTTGCCAATCTTTGTGGTTTCTTGACTTCAGTGGACTTTAGGGAGCATAATATGATCATAGAACACATATGGACCCTCTTGGAAAGCTTCAAGACCATTGGGATGGCTCAGATTAATTCTTGGATGGCTCAGATCATAAACCCTAGATGCAGATGAAATGGAACTATGCAGATGAAACAAATATGCAACATGAGATGTAATTCTTATGTTAGAAAAAATGAAAGATAACAAGCCAAGGTGTGAGAAAGAGTGAGGGTAAATTTGGGGTGTTTACAGCTGCCCATATTCTAGCATGAGTTAGCTGTGCAGGATGTAAGCGCCTGGATTAACAGACAAACAAGATAACTTGTGGTTGAATACCAAAGACAGACCAAAATTTGCACTCGCTGGGGATAAGAAGAAAAGGGATATAAATTGTAGAAGATAGTATAATATGATTATTAAATGAAGGCGATGGAGGACGACCATCAAGCAGAGGATGACTGCTGGGGATAAAGTGGTAAGTAAAGCAATGACGGGGACGGCCGACAAGCTAGGGAATTAAAGAGATCATGATGGGGACGACCATCGGATAAGGAAATGAAATTCTTTGGGGATTAAATAAATGAGGAAAGCACTGACGAGGATGGCCATCAGGATAAAGAGAAAATAAATCACGACGGGGACGACCATCGGGTAAAAGAATAAACGAAATAATGATGAGGGACGGTCATCAAAGGTGAAGGACGATTACCTAGCAGGGGACGGCTGCTTTTTATCTCGACATAGGACGAATGTCGGATAGAAAAGGTCAACGATGGGGATGGCCATCGAGTAAATGATAAGGTACGGTCATCAAAAGGTGAAGGATGCTCACCTAGCAGGGTACAACTATTTTCGGGGATTATCACGACATAGGACGAATGTCGGATAACAAGACCAACGATGGGGACGACCATCGGATAAATGATGAGGAACAACCATCAAAAGGTGAAAGACGATCACCTAGCAGGGAACGGCTGCTAAAAATATCACGACATAGGATGAAGGCCGGATAGAAAGTTCCAATAATGGAGATTCCACTAGGGAAAGGATGAGGGACGATAATCCAAAGGTGAAGGACGATCACCTGGCAGGGGACGGCTGCCGAAAGCATCACAACATAGGACGAATGTAGGATAGGAGAAAGTTGTTTTGTTGGCGACTTACTGGGGAATGGTAAACACGGACGAGTGCTTACGTTCTCAAGAATAAAAGATATAAGTGTTTGACAGTGTGTATAGATTAAAGATGCAGACGAGCATCCTTAGGACCACGATACGGACGAGTATCGGTAGAAACAAACGCTGACACGTGTTTGAGGATGATGATACGGATGAGTATCAATCGTTTAAGCAAGGAAAACAGACGAGTGTTGAATCTGCTGAGGAGTGATATACAAGATACGGATGAGTATCAGAGGATTGTATATGTACAATTGTTGATCTGTTGGTGAAGTATGTGCAAGACACGGACGAGTGTCGAAAGATTGGGCAAGGGACACGGACGAGTGTTTGACTTACTGGGGAAGTATGACATGGACGAGTGTCAAAAATAATATGTACAAGTTGTGAATGAATAATTGTATTTGAGAGTGCAAAAAGGTATTCTGGCGACCTGTGGGGGGGATAAGATGACACGGACGAGTGTCGAAAAGAGTATGTTATGAACAAGTATATGTACTTGAGAGTGCAAAGGGGATGCTTTGGATTTTATCTACAGGGGATATGAGTTTTGTATAGTATTGATGGTATTTGCAGGTGACTGGCTCGAACCTGACTTATGATCATGCGAATGTTTGATTTTTGCCGTAATGCTCCGTTTTAGACGGAATGCTACGCTTATTTTGGTGAATATGATGCAAATGTTATGTGTAAACACCCCAAATTTTCCCTCACGCATTTCACACCATGGCTTGTGATCTTTCATGTTTGCATTAGTTTAATCATATCATCTCATAATACATATTTGTTTCATCTGCATAGTTCAAGTTCATCTGCATCTAGGGTTTGTGATCTGAGCAATCCAAGATCCATCTGAGCCACTCCAAAGGCCTCCAATCATTCCAAGAGGGTCCATGTGTTTTCAATCATCATATTATGACTCTAAAAGTTTAAAGAAGTCAAGAAATCACAAGAACTGGGAAAGCATGGAAGCAGAGCTAGGGTTTTCACTACACAGATGACCAAAATTAGGGTTTTGGTTTCAGAGGCCTTAACTCCAAATTTTTGGGTCATTCTTGTTTCTATTGTTCTTAAGATGTTATAAGGATCATGTTTACCAAGTTTGATGAAGAAATTCATTGTGGAAGTCATCTGTTCATTGGGTAACTTCTTGAGCAAGTTAGAGCAAAATCAGGGCATTTGAGGCCCCCAACAATGGAACAAAAGGGGTATTTTCATAAAATTGAAGTTATATGATCTTTATTTGATCATTGAAGTGCTTGGAAGTTCACAAAATTGAATAAATTTGAGCTAAACCAAAAGTTGCCAAAAATGGAAATGACTTGTAATGGAAACTTTCCATTTTGGGGAAGTTTTTCAACCTCCTCTTTCTCAACCAAAAATGCTTCAAATGAAAAATTGTTGGTCATGAAAGTTGTCGATTGGTCATTCCCTTTTCAAAAAGTACAAGAACATGTTCTAATTCATTATGGAACTCAAGTTATGGCTTTCAAAGTTGGATAAAATCCTATAATTTTCACTTTCACACCAAAGAAGGATTTTTGCAAAACCACTTGCCAAATAATTTTGTGACCTCTAATGCATCTCTAAGCTTCATACAAACATGGTACAATTCATTGTGATCAGAATTGCCCAAAGAATCATTCATTTTCATGCCTTGAACTTCAAGAAATTCAAAAAGGGCCAAAGTTCTTCAAAATTGCAAAATGGCATGAATCTTCTCATACACTTGTTGCAGCACCCCAAATCATTTTCTATGGACCTCCTTGATCAATGCTGAACCAATACATGCCATGAAACAGCTACTGCACAAGCCCATACCTCGAGTACACAAGTTGTTGACTTTTTGCAATTGGACCCATACCAATCAGTTGCAGCCACAACAACTCTCTGGCCAATAGAGACATGTTATGTGGACCAAAAGCAAGCCATAACACAAGACACACAAGCCTGAACACTCTCATACACCAAGTTTCACAAAATCACTCAAGACTTTCCTCTCTTCGATTCTCACAGCACAAGCCTCAAACCTCAAAACAAACTTCACCATTCAATTCACCATCATCAATAGAACCTTTCACAACCATTAAACAAGCTTGAAAGCCCCCGAAAGCAAAACACAATTTCAGTGCAGTTGAGTTGCAACCTCTCAAACCAGCTCATTTCAACTCATTCAAAGCCTTGCAACATCATCAGGGGATCAAGTGGAGGCTATTTGCACAAGAGAGAGGTCCAGAAGGTGCCAAATTGAAAAGCTTCATCTCAGGTATACATCAAGAACAAATTTTCCAGAATCTCTCTTTTATGTTATAAAATGATTCTACATGCTCCCCTGATTGCCATGATATGATTTGTTTTGAAAATGGTTGAGTTTTAAGCATTTCACGAGCTTCTGAAATTTTTGAGTGCTTTTCCGTTTTGCTTTGATTTGTGCTGTTCATGTGAAATAAATGGATTTTGTTGGGTGATTCATGTTTAGAGTGATGTGGGGATCATTTCTGGAGAGTTTGAGGCATTTTTATGTAGTTTTGAGAGAGATAGGGAAGAAGAGTGACCGGAGAAGATGACCGGAGTTTTCTACAGTCACCTGAATGTTGTTAGGGTTAATTAATTAGGGTTAGCATAGGTTTGAATTCTGGCCTTAGGATCTTGATCTCGCGCGTGAACGGATGGCCCAGATTGGTCATTAAAACCCTAATCCTCAATTAATTAAAATAATCAGAATTAATTAGGTTTAATGAATTATTTTGCCAGATGCAATCCTAGCCCTTGAAATGTGTGCGTGGTCTTTTCCTCCTTCCCCAGTTTAAATCTCAGCCATGGATTTTGCATACTTCTCATTTATTTCATTTTTTCTTATTTATTTTGCATAATTATTTTAAAATATCAAAACTCATCCAAAAAATTTCAAACTTTGCATTTCTGATTCAAATATTTTTCTCCATCCAAAAACATTTTTTATTTTATTTTTTGCATTTAAAAGGCATTTTAAAAATATTTAAATGTTTATTTTAATTAATTAATGGAAATTAATTAATTAAAATACCATTTAGGTTTCTAAAAATCACAAAAAAAAATCACATTGCATCTTAAGATATTTAGAAACATTGTCAAACCATTCATACAAATTTATTTTTGGTTTTGAACATACTTTGACATTTTCTTTGAATTTAGGGTTCATAAAATCCCCTTTTTGGAACCCTAACTTTGAAAAATCTTTTCTGCCTAACCATGAAGGGTTTGATGATGATTATTTTTGCATTGTTTTCCATATAACATGTAGTTTCTAGGATATTTTTGTCATGAATTTTCAAATTGATTTGCATTTTCCCTTTTAAGGTACCCAAAAAACCTAGCAAACTTAGGAAAATCATAACTTTCTTTAGGTTAAGAGTTAGACCTCCTCCTTTGGGGTGTGATATCATATGGGGTTATGGTTTGTTTGAGCTCATTTGCAATTTTTTATCATGTGAATTTCTTCTGTTTTGATCATATGCATCTCATGTTGCCTTAAAACCCTAATTTTGCATCTTCATTTGCATTCATCTTGCATATGCATCCATACATGAACTTGCCATGACATTTCATGTATTCATATGTCATTTTAGACAACTTAAGACATGTTAGAATCATGCTTGATCATTCCTTCATTCATTTGCCATGATTTGCATTCATTTCATTCCATAAACTTTCATGAACTTTCAAACTTCAAAGCATGCTCCCATTTGCATCTCATCTTTATATGAACATTCATGACACTTTGTATGCTTTTGCATCATGTCATAGCATCATTTACATCATGTGTATGCTTCTGGTTTTGATCTTTGCCTTTCATATGCATTTTTTCATATCATTACTTTCCTTATGCATCTTGTGCTAACATTTTCAGGTGGTAAGTTAATTTGAGAAGTGAATTTGCCTTCACTTCTCATTTCTCTTCATCTTCTTCATATGCATCTTTGCTGAATTTTTTATTGTCTTTGAGTGAGCTTGCTCATTCATGTTCATCTCTCACTTTCTCTCTTTAAGTTACTTATCTTCTTCAATGAAGTATGTAACTTATTCATCTGCTTCTTCCTCCTTCCATCTGCTTCTTCCAGTGGTGGCTTCTTTGAAGATTTTTCTCAAGCCTTACAAACCATAGGAACATCCAAGCATGACAATAATTAGGGTTGTGATTAGTCCCCCTTAGTTTTTACCTTTGAGTCTTCTTTGTCTCTCTCTTCTCATCTCATCATTAGAGACTAAACCTTTAAGGCTTTAGGACTTTGGAATTAGGGTTATGCCTGCATCCTTCTCTTAGGATGGAGTGTATAACTTTAATCCTAAGTGTTAAACCCTTAATTTTTTTAAACCTCTTAATCAATTCATCTAATAATAACTAAGACATCCACTTGTAACTTGGGCCTTACATTAGGGTTCTAATTCTTCCTTTATTGGTTAAGAAGGACTAACCCTAGTGTTTAATGGACAAGTCCCCCTCAAGTTGTCTTACAAATCATAAAATACATTTCTTAATCTCACCCTTAATTAAAATCCACTTTAATAAAGGCTTGTTTTGTCATGAATTTAATCCCTAATCATGGATTAAGTTGAGGTATCTTCCTCAGCTTAAGTGTGCTCATCTATTATCCTTCTATTAGGATGGTGTAATGAGTTCACTAATCCTTGATTATGGCTTAAACTCATTACTTAACACTAAACAAAAACCCAAAAAACATCTAAATAATCACAAGTAGGTTAATGATCTTAATCCTACATCATCATGGCAATTAAGTTGAGGTGCTTATCTCACACTTAAGTATTCTCATTATCCCTAATCAGGGGAGAATATAATGAGTTTGCAAGCCTTTGATTTAGGCTTAAGCTCATTAACTTATGACAAACACCAAAAACAATAAAAGACTGAAAACACAAAAAAAAAACAATCGTCTCCTTCGGGATTCTTTTCTCATCAGACTCACTCAAAAATGAGAACTTGCTTCTTCCGTCTAATGCAAGACAGTTAGCACTTGAGCCAGACAAGTCATACACTTGAGCATAAGCAAGCAGGAAGTTCATAAGTCAATTTACCTTTCAGTCTCTTTGGGTCGAACTACGGTGTTCTAACTTCCTCATTGCACGAGAGGATACGTAGGCATAACTTAACTGTTATCGAACAAAAGTTTCTTTGTCATCCCCCTCTCTCAGCATTCTTTCCAAAGCCTCAGTTCCTGAGCAATTCACCCTTCTTGCACTGACACTTGTACCTTCATTCTCAGCTTTTGCACACAGATAGCACATACACTACCCCATTTAAACACAATCTTTTAAGCGTGGATCCCGTCGAGTACGACGGACAATCTGGGTGCTAATACCTTCCCAGGTTGTAACCAACCCCCTTTCTCAGTCTCTCTGGTTCGCAACCATCTTATCCATCTTTTCTTAGGTTTATGTAGCACTACCTTTCCTTCGGGATAAAAATGCCTAGCTGGCGACTCTATTCATTTCACCTTCATTCTCTCCTTTCGCCGACCGTTCGCGCTTGTACCGGGATGCAAATCTTTGGGAGAGATAGCTTGGCGACTCTGCTGGGGACCCTTATATTGCAATCAGGGATTCTGGTTCTTTTTGTGGGTTCCTCATAGCGCTTTTTTGATTTGTGTTTACGGGGGTGTTATGTGCTACTTGTGCTTATTTGTTCATTGCTATATTTATTGCTTTTTGTACAGCTTTATTTATTGCTTTCTTTTAAGTTTTATGCATTTCATACTGTCATTATCATGTGTTGGATCTGCTGTTTCCTTGATTGGTGGGGGATCATTGAGTGAGTAAGGTCCTATACCGGGGACCTGAGTGACACATAGGCTAGAGTGGCTTCATATTCATTCCCATTCCATTTCGGTCTGGTGCGGGAATATGAAACACGGTTCAGACATGGGTTTCTTCTTGAGAACTCTGTGCTACGGATTTCCTGTAGTACTAGGGCTATCTGGGAAGCCTGCTAAGTCTGGATGACCTTTTATGACCTTCAGCATCTGAGGTGAATTAGAGGAGGATCTTTTATGGTTATTGTAAACATTGTACCTCCGAGTTAGAAGTGTTTACACTTCTCATAACTGATCCAAGTCTGAGGATCCTTGTTCTAGAACATTACATGTGAGGGGGTTGGGATGTTTATTGGTTTGCAGGAACCCTTGGCCTTATCATACCCTGGTTACTAACATTTTTTTAAGAATGCACCACTTTGGACAGTTCTAGTGATTACCCTGGACTTGTGATTCTTTATTTGAGTCCCCCACCTGGTTACTGGTTCTCTGAGCCTCCATCTGGACTTATGAACACACATGGACCTTATCAAGGCAGATACCAGAATCCAACACTTGATCACAAACCCTTTGCATATCATTTTGCATACATTTTTTTGCATCATTTAACATTTGCCTATTTGTTTTACAGGGTATCCACCTTATTGTCTTTGGTTTTATTTTGACCCATTCTGCTGCTTAGACTTCTTCAGTTATCTTCTCCAGCACCTTCACTAGTTTGTCAGAGTCTCTTCTCCAGTTGTCTTCACCAGAGACCTTTCTTCAGCACCTTCTCCAGCTATCTTCATCAGTCTCCAACAGTTACTTTCATCAGGGTTTATCTCAGCTTCTTCACCAGCATCCATTATCAGCATGGGCACTTCCAGGAAGAGCAACATCACATACCACTTCTTTGAGCCCACCCTGACAGACATCAGGCAGGTCTAGTCTCTCATCACTCCTAATCATGTCCCATTATTCAGGGAGCATTATGGAGGCATATTGGACATGATCATGGACCTGGATGCATCCTAGAGGAACATGATCCATACTTGCTTGCAGTTTTATGATCCTCCTCTCAGATGCTTCACATTCCCTGATTTTCAGTTGAGACCTCTGCTAGAAGAATTTTCCATGTTGTTAGGAGTTCGTATCAGGAGAGGGATTCCTTTCAACCCTGAGATGGTTGCTCCCAAGAATGAAGACATAGCTAGGGAATTGCACTTGGATCCTACCTTTATTGATCAGAGCATGACCACCAAGGCTAGGGTTCCAGGCCTTCACTTGGATTTCTTGATCCCCCAGGCCACCTTGCATGCTGCAACAGGGAATTGGAATGCTGTCTGTGCACTTCTAGCTCTTAGTATATATGGGGTTATCTTGTTTGCAGATGAGCCAGATTTTGTAAGCAAGAATGCCATTCACCTGTTCTTGCTGAGGAACCCAGTTCCTACCTTGCTTGGAGACTTCTATTATTCAGTACACCAGAGGAATGAGAAGCAAAGAGGAAGACTGATCAGATGTTGTGCTCCTCTCTATTATTGTTGGCTACTAAGACATTTTCCAAAGTCAGACACTTTCCTGAATGTAACACCCCAAATTTGCCCTCTTCTTTTTAAGCATCATCATCATATCATAATCATCATAAGCATCTCATATCTTTGGCATTTGTGCATAGAAAAATGAGGCATAATAATCACATGTTCTAGCATAAGGCATATGATTAGTTTTCAGACGATTCAGGATTTTGAAATCAAGTCATTGGCCAGGTAGCATTGCAAGAAGCTCATAAGGTTTTCTCATGTCTTAAATAAACCTAAGGTCATCCTTAAAAGTTCAGAAGAGAGAAATTTCATCAGAAGTTCAAAAATGCAGTTTTCTCATGTGTGAGGGAAATCCTGATTAGGGTTTTGGGCCAGATCCTCATATCCTCTTGGCTTTGACCAATTCTTGTGGGAAAAGGCTCTCATTTGGTCTGCCTGGCTTATATATGAAATTTGAGGTAAAAATTCATTGAAGAAGTCAAGATTTTGTCCAATTACTTGAAGGTGAAGCAAGAAAGTCAACTTTGCAGTCAAAAAAGTCAACATGAAGATTTCAGAGTTTTTAATCAGGATTATCAATTTTTGAGGTCGTATCATGTCAAGGAATAATTCAGTCGAGTTTAAATGTAAAAAATCGGGAGTATGCAAAAAGTTGCTAAATTTGGAAATTTAGAAGTTTCCATTTTTGGAAATTATTTGTCCCTAAACTTCAAGCTATTATTTCATGTGCGAAAAAGTTCCGAATGATTTTCTGATGAACACGAAAGTTGTAGATCACGATTTTCCCTTTCCGAAAAGTCATAGAACACCCTCATATAAATTTTAGAACTCAAGTTATGATTTTTGAAGTTTAAGGTCAATTTTAGGGTTTTGGTGCATTTTTGTCACAATCTCATTGGTCCATTTCTTTTTTGTGAGTGCCACATTTTATAACATTTTTTTCACACTTTTTTTAATGGGACATGGTTCATCTTCATGTGGCCAAGAAAGAAAAAGCAACCATCATCTTTTATTTTGTTTTGTGGATATTTGTGAGAAGAAAAATTGGTACAAGGTGGCACATGCATGTGATAGTGGGAGGAATAATAAGCAAATATTGTACACTCCCCACACGTTGGTTTTCATTCCACAAAAAGAAAATAGGTCATGCTTTTCTCCTTACCCTCACACGCATTTGGGTACACCAAATGAAGAACAAGTTCACATGAAACAAGGGTCTCCATGCACCCTCAACAACTCACAACCACATCACCATCAGATTCTCATGTTTTTCATCTTTCAACGTGACAATAACACCTGCAGGGTTGCACATAAACATATCATGCACCATCACTCATTGGATCCAATTTGAAATAAGCAAGGAAGAGCTTCACACAGGCTCTGTATTTTGTGAGGTGAGCAACAAACTTGGCTCTCACACCACAACAAATGCACCCTACACCCTTTCCATATAAGCTGTTCTTCACGATTGTTGCAACAGATTTTTCATCACACTCTTCAGCCTCTCTTTCTTTATCTCTCATTGTGCTCTCAATTGCACAACATCAAAGGAATTCCAGATCTGGATTGTTTATTTCGCACCTCATTCTTCATCCTTAAGGTTTCTGAATCATCACACTCAATCCCACAACACATTCATAATCAAATTCTTGGAGCTTCGGGCAAAGGTTGGAGATTCAACAACACTCTCAGATCTTGCATCATCTCCTACCATAAGCCTTTATTTGGCTTGAAAAAGATCCAAGGAAGCTTAAG
Organism: Lathyrus aphaca; assembly: GCA_963966055.1. Classification (NCBI taxonomy): domain Eukaryota; kingdom Viridiplantae; phylum Streptophyta; class Magnoliopsida; order Fabales; family Fabaceae; genus Lathyrus; species Lathyrus aphaca. The sequence goes on from OZ014523.1 coordinate 404,541,825, forward strand.
GAAAGCTATGAGATCTCTGGATTTCTCAACTTCTGCAAGAAGCTTCAATTTCAGGTTTGAGCTTCTCAGTTAATTGCTTCAGTTTGGCTATATTTTAGCTTGTTTTGTGTTGCTGTGGCTTAACATGAATTATATGAAGTGATTAGAAACTTTGTATGGCACTAAATAGTGAATTTCAGTTTTGATGTTTGATCTTGTTTCATTCGTTTTGCTTCATATGTTAGCTGTTTGTGAATTTTGATTGCATATTTGAGATCTTGGTTGTTTAAGTTGTTGATTGATGTATAGTTTGTCAGTTTCTTGAAATTTTGGTGTTGGCGTTCGTCAGAGCTATCCTGAGAGGGTGACCGGCGCTCCTCCGGCCAGTGAGCTTTCATTATTTGTTTGTTTTAAGCCAGAACAAGTCATGAGCGTTGGATCCAGTTGCATCGGGAGGCTCAGATCTTGCCAGCACATAAATGAGGTGTGTGTTGGTCATGTGACAAACTTGGTACCACATGTGGAAGTTCTGGGGGAAAGTATTGTGTGCAGGAGAGACGTGGACCTTTGGATTTGGAGGGAAGTGCAGGTTTGAATGTAATGCGTTAGATCAAAATACTTAGGGTTAGGGTTGACTAGCGTTCATAGCTGTTGATTTGGTGGATGTTGTGGACTTGGATTCGTGACCGTTGGATTAGTGCACTTTCGTTTTGCCTGGCTGGAGTGGATGCGTTTACTAGACATGGGCCTCAGCTTCCTTTTCGCACCTCCCCCTTCTCCTGGCCCATTTTAATTGAACTAAAGTAATTGCTGATCACACCCCTGGCTTTGTTAATTCTTTTTTTATCTTTTATTTCATTTCAGTTTGATTTTTAATTAATAAAAATAGAAATAAGTTCACAAAAATTACAAAAAAATTCATGAATGTATTTTGAGTTTTCTTTAATTTTTGGCATTTTTATTTTCCATTTATTTTCATTTTCCACGCTGGAATTAATTTCCTCTTTTATTAATTGCTTTTATTTCACTTTTAAGGCATGTTGTCTTGTACAATTTATATCTTGATTACCACTTTGAATTTTGAATTGATTCTTTTTGCTCTGGATTCATATTGAAGTGTAGTTTGTTGATGATTTTTATTCATATTTTTAGAAGCTTGCTTGATTATTTTGATCCTTAACTTGTGCATGAAGTTTCATAACCCTAATCCATGTTTAGACACATATTTGACTTGCTTAGCTTCTAATTTTGATCCTTTCCTTTTAGCATGTTAATATTGTATGTTTGAAGAGTCTTTGTGCAAGTTTGTGGAATTTTTGCATGTAGGCTTGATTTGTTTTGAATTTTTTTCTTTTCTTATCCTGTTTTGCTTCCTTTTGGTCATATGCTTGGTCCTTAGGTTGGGAGGGCACTTGTGCCAATTCCCTTAGGTTGTTTAGAGCCCTTTTAGGATGTGGATACCTCTCTGGTCTTGAGTTGATGTTTGTACTTTGAGAATTTTTGTGGTTGGTTACTTTTGAAGTTCATTCACTTATGTACATGTTCACCTCACTTCTTATGCTTCTTTGCTTCTCATGATGTTAATGCTTAAGTTTGTATGCTTCTACTCTTCATCTCTTGTGTTGCTTAGGCACATTCTTGACATGCTAAGGTTCTGGTCTTGAAGTTTGTGATGTTGTTTTGTTTAGTTTGCTTTGTGTTACCTCATGTTTGTTTTGTTTTGTCATGATAATCCATAATGCTTCATGTTGAATTGTATAGTCCCTTTCTCATTCTTATGTTGTGTATTTGCATTTGACATTTGTGATTGAGATTCCAAATCTGGTTGTGTGGCTTTGGTTTGATCTTATGCCCATTTGGTGTTTCATTTGTTGCTTTTCTCATGATGTTTACTTATGTTACTAACCATTTCAGAGGCTTTGGTAAGTGAGAGGTGTGGATGTGATTCCCACATCTCCAAGTCTTATATCTTCTCTTTTCTTTATTGATATTCTCTTACTTGTGTTTGTTGGGGCTTAGGCCTTCCTTTCTCCTTCTTATCTTCTTCATTCTTCTCTTTCTCTTCTTATTTCTTCCTCTTTAGGGTAGTAAACCTCACTAACCTAGGATTCCCTTTGCATGATAACATTAGGATTGGTTAGTCCCCCATTAGACTTTTACCTTTAAGATCCTCTTGGTTCTCTTCTCTTCTCATCTCAAAACAAAATCATAAAAGACACATAATAAGGATTGAAGTGATCTCCTGTGCAATAGCCTTATTCCATGAAACACTTGTAGTTTTCCCATCTTGGGATAATACAAGCTTGTTCATCATGATGCACAAGTCTGATCAGGGTACCATCTTCATCAAGAAAATCATAAAAAAAAACTCCTTCATTCAAAAATACAAAAACACTTAATAAATTCAACGAGTTAGTGAGCTTAGGCCCTAATCTTTGGAGTCAAGTTTTGGGGATTTTCTCCTTACTTGAGTGTGCTTGTTCTATTATTCCATCTTGGAATGTAGTGACAAGTACACATTCCATGGAAAAGAGCTTGAGTTCACCTCCTTGTGACACACTCATAAAAAGCTTCTGAAAAACACTGGACAAACAATGAGCCTCTCTCCTTCAGGACTTCTTTTCTCATCCCACTCACTCCTTACGTACGAACTTGATACTACTTGTCACTTTGCAAGACGGTAACGCACTTGTCATCCGAGCCTGCAACACCTGAGCATTGACATAGGCAGTTCAAGCCTTAATACACAAGCAATCCTTTCCACCCCTAGTTAGGGGAACTACGGCGACTTTGATCCTCATTGTCCAGATGAGGTACGTAGGTAGCGGGGTAGGGTCTGTTCGAGCACAATCTTTATTTTCCCTACATTTTTCCTTTTCATTTCTTTTTCAGTTCCCTTTTCTCAGTTCTTTTTCCAGTTCAGTTCCTTTTCTTTACAGCAGCTTTCATTTATTCACACTTTGAAACAAATTTTGTTGCAAGCGTGGATCACGTCGGGTACAGCGGACGATATGGGTGCTAATACCTTCCTAGGTCGTAACCGACTCCCGAACTCAGTCTCTTTGGTTCGTAGGACCCGTGTCCTTCCTTTTCTTTCCTCTGGTTTGTGCAGCATTACCATTCCCGTTCCTTCGGGATAAAAATGCCTGGCTGGCGACTCTACCTCTTTCCGCGCCACTTTCGCGTTTGTACCAGGGTGGAAATCCAGGGAGCGACAGCTGGCGACTCTGTTGGGGATCGAACCCAGAATCTCTGGTTCCCTTGAGAGTCTCTCCTAGCAATTGCGTGTTTCTGTTTCGTGGGGTGTTGACTGTTTGCTGTTGTGTGTATATTTTTACTGTTGTTTATTTACAATTTTATTTACAGCTTTATTTACAGTTTTCAGTATTTATTTTCATGCATCATATATATATATATATATATATATATATATATATATATATATATATATATATATATATATATATATATATATATATATATATATATATATATATATATATATATATATATATATATATATATATATATATATATATATATATATATATACTGGACTGTCTGGACTGGATTTTTTCTGTTTGGCGGGACTAGGGTGATACTGTTACTGTGAGATGAGCTCATTACCAAGGCTCAAGTGCACCTTAGGACTTAGAGTGGTTCCACTTTGGCCTCATGAGATTTTTTCATGGGGGTAGTAGTGAGTTCCACGCCCAGATTTGCGACTGTCTTGGAAATGTTTTGATTTGGGGATCTTCCTCTCTCATCTCATAACCTTGATAGTTATGTGCAGCTGGGGACCGATCATTGAGAACCTTGTGGAAACATCCCTCTCTAGTGGTGACAATGGTAGACCACATTATGTGGCAAACCCACTCGCACCCGAGGGCCCACCTGGAACTCACATAGGATGACCTTGTTTTCCCTGACTCAGTTGAGGCCTCCCTGCGTAGTATATAATGCCAAACCGATTCCCTGATTTGGTCATGAGCCATTTCTCGGAAATGGTGAAAGTATTATTGCTATTCGGCTTTGAGAGTCCGTGATGTTTGACCCGGAGCACACCAGTGAGATTGGGAGGGGTTTACAGGTTTGCAGGAACCTTGACCTCTACATACCCTCATTATCAGTATGGTCTTTGTTATGATTTGGTCCTTATGGTTCTGGATTTCTTGGTCTCTTGGTTCTGAGGGTTTCTATCAGATGGTTATGGCTCAGAGGGTGCTGGTTTTCAGTTATTTGAGGGTCCCAATATCTAGTATCCAGATGGTCCCAGATTTATCATATGCCTACATTGCATTTGCATTGCATCATACTCGCATTAACCATTTGTGTTTCCATTTTTCAGGTTTACAGTTTAGCACCCAGTTCTTGTAATTGTAAGCTCTCTAGATGGCAGAAGTTAAGAAAATTACAAGAAAGAAGAATGTTCATTACATTTTTCTCCAACCAGAAGTCAAGAGTGTTCAGAGATTAGCAGGGCTGATGAATGATCAAGTTTTAGGGAATTTCAGAAAGCGGTATGGCCAGATTTTGAAGTACATGGATAAACCTACTGCAGACCAGAAGGATAGCTTGCACACTTTGCTTCAGTTCTATGATCCTTTGTTGCGGTGTTTTGTATTTCAAGATTATATCTTGGCTCCTACCTTGGAGGAGATTTCTAGCATTTTGGGTGTTCCTGTCAGAGATGCTTTGCCTTACTATGGGTCATAGGTGGTTCTCAAGGAAGAAGACATAGCCAGGGTCTGTCGTATACCAATTTCTAAGGTCAAGAAATCTTTGAAGGTCAGTGAGGGCAGAGGACTTCCTTGAGATGTGCTTATACCAGAGGCTGAAGAGTATGCCAAAGAGGGTAAGTGGGGAGATTTTGGTGCTGTAGTGGCCCTGATGGTATATGGATCTAGTCTTTTCCCAGGAGAAAAGGAGTTTGTAAGCTTGGAGGTGATCTCCATTTTTGCTAAAGGAAATCCTGTGCCAACTTTGTTGGGAGACTTCTACTACAGTGTTCATTACCGGAATGAGAAAGGCAGAGGTGGACCCGTGGGCTGTTGTGCTTCATTATTTACTAATTGGTTTGCTAAGCAATTGCCAAAGTCAGGCCCTTTCAAAGAGATGAGAGATGAATGGAGGTGGTCCATGAGGCTAATGGGACTAACTTCCAAGGATATAGCTTGGGGTTATGACAGAGATTTGTTGGGGAAGCAGTTACTGGTTAGTTGTGGGAGTTTTGCTAATGTGACTTTGCTAGGAAGAAATGGTGTGATCAGTTACCATTCAGCCTTAGCCAGGAAACAATTTGGCTATCCTTTAAGGGATCCGCCAAGTATGGAAGAATTAGCTGGGTCTTTGTACTTTTCCGTGGAGGGAAACAAAGAGTTGGCCATACAAGCTGTAAACACCCCAAATTTTCCCTCACCCATTCACACCATGGCTTGTGATCTTTTCATATGCATAAGTTCAATCACATCATCACATATTGCATTTTTGCTTCACTACATTGTTTCTAAGTCATCTGCATCTAGGGTTTGTGATCTGAGCAATCCAAGAGCCATTTGAGCCATTCCAAAGGTCATCAATCACTTCAAAGGGGTCCATGAATGTTCAAGCATCATATTATATCCCCACAAAGTCAAGAAAGTCAAAGAATCACAAGAACTGAGAAAGGCATGGAAGCAGAGTCAGGTTTAACTGCACAGATGACCTAAAATTAGGGTTTTGGTTTCAAAGGCCATAACTCCAAATTTTTTGGTCATTCTTGTTTCTATTGGTCTCTATATGGTATAGGGATCATGCATATCAATTTTCATGAAGAAATTCAATGGGGAAGGCATCTGATCACAAGATGACTTCTTGAGCAAGTCAGTGCAAAATGAGGGCATCTGAGGCCCCCAATGACCCAACCAAAGGGTGTTCTTCATCATTTTGGATGTGTATGATCTTTATTTGATCATAGAATGTGTTATAGTTCACAAAATTTAAGAATTTCAAGCCATTTGCAAAATTGCCTTTTTGGGAAAGTGACTTGTAATGTAAACTTGCCATTTTGGGAAAGTTTTTCAACCTCCTCAAATTGATTCAAAAATGCTTCAAATGAGAAAACTCTGGTCATGAAAGTTGTAGAATGGATCATTCCCTTTTCAAAAAGTACAAGAACTCATTCTAATTCATTTTGGATCAAAAGTTATGGCTTGTCAAAGTTGGAAAAAATCACATAATTTCAAGTCTTGCACCAAAGAGGCAAAGTTGCAAAACCCCTTGCCAAGGCAAAATGTGACTTCAAATGGACTTCTAACCTTTGCACAAACATAAACCAATGCCTAAAAACCAGAATGCATCAAAGATTTGTCCACTTTCATGACTTATGCTTCAAGTAATCACAAAGGGGCCAAAGTTGTACCAACTTGCAAAAGCTCATGTAACCATGCCTCTACTTGTTACAGCTCACAAAATCTGATCCACAAGAACTCCATGATCTCAGCTGAGCCAAACCATACCCCTATCACAACCTCCCACTTGCCCATACCTCAAGTACACCTAACTTGGACTTTATGTAAAATGGCCCATACCAATCAGCATAGGCCACACCAACTCCACAGACCTATCACAGTGTGATAAGTGGACAAAAAGCAACTCAAAGCAACACACACACAGGCCTGAATCCACAACATTGCTAGAGTTCACAAAAATCCTCCATCTTGCATTTTCTATCGAATCCCATAACTCAGCCATCCATTCCTCAAATTTCTTCCACCATCCATCTCAAAACACTCCACTGATCATCCCTGACCCATCAAAGCAGCCCAAAACCACCATAAACAGAAATACGATTCTCACCACCCCTGAACTGGAAGCTTCAAAATCCTCCATATAAACTCATTCCAAGTTCACCAGAAGTTTCAAGGAGTCCATTAGAGTGGAAAAGCACAAGGCAGAAGGTCAGAAAGCCCAGGAGTCGAAAGCTCAACCTCAAGTAACATGACGAACAAATTTTCCAGAACCCTGATTTCTTGTTAGAATATTGTTCTATGTGTTGCCCTGATCATGGGGATCTATTTATTTTTGAAAATGAGCCAGAAATGAGCATTTTATGTTGCTCTGAAACTTTTGCCCTAGAATTTGTTTTCTTCGATTCTCACTGTGTGGTTAATATAAATTGTTTTTGGCCCCGGATTCTTGTTACCCATTGTTGGGGGATTGATTATGGAGATTTGGAAGTCTTGGGGATGCGTTTTGGGTGATTCAGGTGAGGGAGATGGCCGGAGAAGACGACCGGAGCTTATCTTCGGTCACCTGAGGTTAATTAGGGCTAAGTGTGATTAATTAGGAACTTTAAATATTGACCCTTAGATTTGCCTTCCCGCGCGTGAATGAGTGGACTGGATCTTGTCATTTAGCCCTAATCAATGTTTAATTAAATTAACCTAGGATTAATTAATTATAAAATAGAATTAGCCAGGTTTGAACTTGGGCCATTGGATGTGGCTCCAAGTCAACCTCTCCTAGCCCAGACTCAATCTGATCCCTTCACTGTGCATACTTTCATTTATTTTAATTTTTATTTTCATTTTCATTGCATTTATTTATACGAATTATTTAAAATAGTAAAAAACATTTAAAAATTTTGGAAATTTGTGTCAAGCCTTTTATTAATTTTCAGAACCCAAAAATATTTTTATTTTTATTTTTTGCATTAAAAATCATTTTTAAATTATTTAAATGTTTATTTTTAATTAATTAATGGAAATAAATTAATTAAAAATGCATTTAGGTATTTTAAAATCAACAAAAAATTCACATTGCAATTAGAAATATTTAGAAACATTATCAAACCCTCAAACCAAATTTATTTTTTGATCTTGATGCATTTTGATCATTTTCTTTGGAATTAAATTCATTTTAAGGCAATATTTTTGTGCAAACTTTGAAAAAATTCATTCTGCCTAACCCTTGAGAGTTTGATGATGATCCTTCTTGCATTGCATCCTTCATGGCATGTAGTTTATAGGATAAATTTGTTTTGAATTGATCTTCCATTTTCAATTTGTTTTGCATTTTTCATGATGAGGTACCCCAAAACCCTAGTAATCTTGAGAAATTCATAACTTGCACTAGGTTAAGAGTTGGATCCCCTCCTTTGGGCAGTGAACTTGTATAGGTTTAGGGTATCTTTGCTCCCATTTTCAATTTTTTGTCATGTCATTTGCTTCTGGTTTTGGATTTTTGCATTGCATGATGCATGTAACCCTAATTTGTGCCTTCCTTTGCATCCATTTCTCATTTGCTTGCATCCAATGACTTTCCATGACATTTTGTGCATCCACATGATTCATAATACATCTTAGGACATGTTAGAATCATGTTTGATCATTGCATCTTTCATTTTCCATGTTATATGTCCATTGCATTTCATAACTTTTCATGTACATTCATGGTACAAAGCATGCTTCATCTGCACCCATGTCCTTGTATGACCATCCTCATGTCTTGCCTCATGTTTGTATCATCTCTTAGCATCATTAACATCATGTAAATGCTTCTGACTTTGGTTTGCATCATGACATTTCATCTCATTTGCATTGCATTTCATTTCTTTTGGCTAACTTTTCAGGTGGTAAGTTGTTTTTGAGAAGTGAATTTGCCTTCACTTCTCACAATCTCTTCTCATCTATCTTGCATCTTTGCTGCATTTTATCTTGCGTATTGGATTGAGCTTGCTCATTCATGTTCATCTTACTTTCTTTATTCAAGCAACTTGTCTTCTTAAGTGAAGCAAGTTGTTTTGTTTCTCTTTGCTTCTTGCTCCTTTCATCTGCTTCTTTCCTGGTGGTTTCTCTGAAGATCTTCTTGCAAACCTCATTAACCCTAGGAATAACCAAGTATGATAACAATTAGGGTTTTGATTAGTCCCCCATTTAGATCTTACCTTTGTGTCATCCTTGAGTCTTCTCTTCTTATCCCATAATCAAGGACTAAACCCTAAAGGTTTTAAGGCTTTATGGTTAAGCTTATGCCTGCATCCTTCTATTAGGATGGGGTGTATAACTTTAATCCTAATTGTTAAACCCTTAATGTGTTTAAATCCTTTAATCAATCCACTTAATAATCATCAAGACATCAAGCTTGTAACTTGGGCCTTGCATTAGGGTTCTAATTCTTCCTTAATTGGTTAAGAAGGACTAACCCTAGTGTTAATGGACAAGTCCCCCTCAAGTTGTCTTACAAATCATAAAAATCACTTCTTCATCTTACCATTAACTAAAATCCATTTAACAAAGGCTTTTTTTTGTCATGAGGTTAATCCCTAATCATGGATTAAGTTGAGGAGTCTTTCTCAGCTTAAATGTTCTCATCTATTATCCTTCTATTAGGATAGTGTAATGAGTCCATTAAATCCTTGATTATGGCTTAAACTCATTACTTAACACTAAACAAAAACAACAAAAACATCTAAATAAATACAAGTAGGTTAATGATCTTAATCCTACATCATGATTATTAAGTGTGAGGTGCTTACTTCATACTTAAGGTATTCTCATTACCCCTAATCAGAGGGAGGATGTAGTGAGTTTGCTAACCCATTGGTTTAGGCTTAAGCTCATTTCCTTATGACAAACTTCAAAAAGCAATAAAAGACTGAAAACACAAAAACAAACAATAATCGTCTCCTCCGGGATTCTTTTCTCATCATCTTCACTCATAAACGAGAATTTGCTTCTTCCGTCTAATGCAATACAGTTTGCACCTGAGCCAGACAGGTCATACACTTGAGCATAGACAAGTAAGCAGTTCACAAGTCAATTTATCTTTCAGTCTCTTTGAGTCGAACTACGGTGTTCTGACTTCCTCATTGCACGAGAGGATACGTAGGCATAACTTAACAGTTATCGAACAAAAGACTCTGTATATTCCCCCCTCCTTCCAGCATTATTCTTTAAGCCTCATAGTCTTGAGCTTCATACTCCTGTTCTTGCACTGACACTTCTCTTATACACTTCACACTTTTTTACACTGACACTTGCATTCTTTCCAGCTTTGATACACAAATTGCACTGACACTACCCCTTTAAAGCACAAATCTTTTAAGCGTGGATCCCGTCGAGTACAGCGGACAATCTGGGTGCTAATACCTTCCCAGGTTGTAACCAACCCCCTTTCTCAGTTTCTCTGGTTCGCAACCGTCTTATCCTTATCTTTTCTTAGGTTTATGCAGCATTACCTATCCTTCGGGATAAAAATGCCTAGCTGGCGACTCTATTCATCCTTTTCTCTTTTCGCCGACTGTTCGCGTCTGTACCCCTTCTGACTTAGCCTCATTTGGTGGGAGCGACAGCTTGGCGACTCTGCTGGGGACCCTTATACTGTAACCAGGGCTTCTGGTTCTTTTTTGTGGGTTCCTCCTAGCGCTTGTTTGATTTGTGTTTATTGGGGTGTTATGTGCTATATGTGCTTATTTATGTTGCTTTATTTATTGCTTTATGTACAACTTTATTTATTTTCTTTCTCCACAGTCTTGTGCATATTTCATACTGTCATCTTGCTGGATCTGGTTTGTTGTTTTAATGGTTGGGGTTCTATTGAGAGTTTGAGGTCCTATACCTGGGACCTGAGTGACACCTAGGCTAGAGTGGTTCATGTTCTTTCCCATTCCATTTCGGTCTGGTGCGGGAATATGAAACACGGTTCAGATGTGGGTTTCTTCTTGAGAACTCTGTGCTACAGATCTCCTGTAGTGCTAGGGGTATCTGGGAAGCCTGCTAAGTCTGGATGACCTTTATTATGACCTTCAGAAACTGAGGTGAATTAGAGGAGGATCTTTTATGGTTATTGTAAACACTGTACCTCCGGGTTAGAAGTGGTTACACTTCTCATAACTGATCCAAGTCTGAGGATCCTTGTTTTAGAACATTACCTGTGAAGAGGTTGGGCTGTTTACAGGTTTGCAGGTACCATTGGCCACATCATACCCTGTTACTTGTTTTGATTAAGAATACCTCATTTTGGACAGTTCTTGTGATTAACCCTGGACACGTGACTCTTTATTTGAGTCCCCCACCTTGGTTACTGGATTTCTGAACCTCCATCTGGACTTCTTGAACATACATGGGCCTTATATCAGGACAGATAAATCAGATCCAGCTTAATCACAAACCCTTGCATATCATTTGCATACTCATCATTGCATCATTTGACATTTGTTTATTTGTTTTTCAGGGTATCCACATCATATCTGGCTTGGTTTTGACCCCTTCTTTTGCATAGACCTCTGCTTCAGTTGTCTTCATCAGTTGTCTGCTTCAGCTATCTTCATCATCACCAACATCAGCCTATCAGTGGCTCATCTCCAGTATCAGTCTTGATCCTCATCAGCACTTGTCTTCAGCTCTTCATCAGCACTCATGACCACTCCCAGGAAAAGCAACATATCTTACCATTTCTTTGAACCTGTGTTGACTGGTATCAGGCAGGTCCAGTCACTTATCACCCCTGACCACATCCCATTATTCAGAGAGCATTATGGAGGTATCCTGGATATGGTTATGGACCTGGACCCTTCTCAGAGGAGCATGATCCACACATGCTTGCAGTTTTATGACCCTCCTTTGAGATGTTTCACATTTTCAGATTTTCAGCTAGGACCTCTATTGGAGGAGTTTTCATCATTGATCGGAGTACCTGTCAGGGGTGGAATCCCCTTCAACCCAGAAATGACTTCTCCCAGCAATGGAGAAGTAGCAAAAGCACTGTACCTGGAGCCTACCTTGATTGAGCAAAGCATGACAACAAAGGCTGGGATCCCTGGTTTACACTTAGACTTCTTGATTTCTCAGGCCATCCTGAAGGCCTCTTTGGGAGAATGGAGGGCAGTTTGTGCATTGCTAGCTCTCAGCATATATGGGGTTATACTGTTTGCAGATGAGCCCAAATTTATCAGCAAGAATGCCATTCATCTTTTCCTTCTGAGGAACCCAGTACCCACATTGCTGGGAGATTTCTATTACTCCATTCATCAGAGGAATGAGAAACAAAGGGGGAAGTTGGTGAGATGCTGTGCTCCTTTGTTTCACACCTGGCTTCTCAAACACCTACCCAAGATAGATGCCTTCCTAAATCCTCACCAGCAGAAGAATTGGGCTAAAAGGCTCATTGCTTTGACTTCAGATGACATCAGATGGTGCACCCAGAGCACCAAAGGCAAGGACATAATCACCAGTTGTGGGCAATACCCAAATGTACCTCTGATAGGAGTAAAGGGTTGCATAAACTACAATCCTTGCTGTTTAAAAGACAACTGGGCTATGCTTTGGTTCACCCTCCTAGAGTGCAAGATTTAGCTGAGACCCTGTATTGTGAGATAAAGCCTAATCTAGCTGCTGTCAGACAGGCATCCTGGGCCTGGGACAATATCCAGAAAAAGGGGATGGCCATTCTTGGAAGATGTAATAATGTTGCTTCAGCTCAGTATTATGACTGGTCCCGTACTAGAGCTCAGATTTCTGGGATGCCCTTCACCATTGAGGATATGCCTGGACCCTCTACAGTACAACCAGCAGCCACTGTCAGCCTGGAAGAATTTGAGAAACTGAAGGAAAGGAATGAGAATCTGTCTCAAGCTCTGAAGAAGACTCTTTGGGAAAGGAGTGATGGTCGTCTGGACATTGAGAGGTTGGAGAAGCTTAGGGTGGAGCATCTGGCCAAGATTGAGAAAACAGAGGACTACATCAAGAAAGCAAGAGTTGGGGAGCAAATATTGAGGAATGCCTGTAAAGAGGCCAAGCTTCAGAAGGCTAGGATTGATCTCTATCTGCAAGAAAGTCAGGCTAGGTGGGTCAGGATCACTGAAGCCCGGACACAAGAAGATAAGAGAACTCAAGCCAGGATTGAACAGTTAGAGGCCAATGAAAAGAAGCAGCAGGAAGCTTTGCTGGCAGCCCAGAAGGAGATTTCAGAGTTGAAGCTTAGGGCTGGATTGAAGAGATCAAAGGACCAGGACAAGCACAAGAAGCTGACCACTGCCATCGCCACCAGAAACCTCCTCATCAGAAACATCACAGAGCATCCAGCTGGTCCAGTGACCAAGGCACTTCTGAAGGAGGTTAAGGAGGATGAGTTTGGACTTGATGTCTGACTTTTTGATTGTTGTTGTTTTCATTTGATGTACTTTTCTTTTGTTGTATTTTGACCCTTCAAGGGCATGTGTTGTAAAAACAAACTATGTATTGTTTAGTATTTGTAATATATTTTAGTTTGTTTCCGTTGTGGGGTTTCCTTTTTCTTTCCAACAACATCAAAGCATCTTCCTCAGGGTCTGGAAAGGTCAAAACCAAGAACCAAGCCGGATACCTTGGAAAACAAATAAGCATACTGCATTGCATACTAACTTTTGTTTTGTTTTGTAGGTTTTTGTTATTAGTTTGTTTGTTACTAACTCTGTTGTGGTTCAGGAATTATTGCTCGCTGCCGGGTGTTCCCTCTCAACCGTCCGCACCGGTATCCTACTCGCAACAACCTTCCTGGTATCCAAATGGATCAAGTACAGTAGGACCTGACAGAGGTCAGAACTCAGATGGCTAACGAAAGAATGGAGATGAGAAACCAAATGGCTCAATTCATGACTGTAATGACTAACTTGGCCCAAAGTCAGGAGAGGTTAAGGGCATTGGTAGAAAGACAAAACCCCGAGGAACCTCATCCTGGGACTGGAGGAACTAGTAATAATGAGGGAGGTCAGCCTCATGTTAACCCACCAGTATTTGGACCTCATCTAGATCCGGAAGTCAACATCCCAAGGAATGTACCGGGCAACACTGCTGCAGGCAGGATCTTGCAAGAAGATCCTCAAGAGGAGCAGTTTACTGTAATGGGAGCTGGGGATGAAGTCTATGATAGGAGGTTTGATGAAATTGCTGAGAAGTTGAGATCTCTGGAGTCTCAAAATTCCTTAGGCTTTGATGTAATGGATATGGGGTTAGTGGATGGGGTAAGGATTCCCCACAAGTTTAAACCCCCGTGCTTCGAGAAGTACAATGGAACTTCCTGTCCACGAACTCACTTACAGTCCTTTCTGGGGAGACTTAAAGCATATACCATGGATGAAAAACTGTGGATGTTTTACTTTGAAGATAGCTTGATTGGAGCTTTAAGAGAGTGGTATTCACACTTGACCAGAGCTACTATCAGATGCTGGAAGGACCTAGCTGAAGCCTTCATCAGACAGTACCAATATAATCTGGACATGGCTCCTAACAGAACCCTCTTGATGGGAATGTCTCAAGCCTCCAGGGAAAGCTTCAGGGAATATACCCAAAGGTGGAGACAACTTGCTGCTGCTGTCCAACCACCCATGTCGGAAAGAGAAATGGCCGACATGTTCATGAATACTCTGCAAGGAACATATATTGATAGGCTAGCTGCCTTTTCTTCCACCAGTTTTGCTGACGTAGTCATAGCTGGGGAAAGGATTGAAAGCCTTTTGAAGATGGGTAAGATTTCTGATAATGGTGCAAGTTCATCCAGTAATCCCAGGAAGCCTTTTGTGGGACCTAGAAGAACCGGCGAGACAAATGCCATTCATGCCAACAGGGGCAGACCTCAGTATGTTCACAGATCAATAGCAGCTGTCACTATTCCAGCTCCGATCCCTCAGCCACCAACATATCAACAACCACAACAACCACATTATCAACAGCAAGTTCAGTATCCGCCACAGAGGACCTACAACAACAACAACAACAGCAATCAACAACAAAGACCTTTTCAGCAAAGACCGTCACAGGCAAACAGGGTGATTGACCCTATCCATATGCCTTATGCCACCTTATTGCCACAACTCCTGAAACTCAACTTGGTTGAATTAAGAACATTGGCACCACCAGATCCCTCCAATCTCCCAAGGAATTATGATGTCAATGCCAGATGTGCTTTCCACTCCAATGCACCTGGCCACAATACAGAAAAATGCAGGGCTTTGTGTCATACCCAAAATTTGTCCTACCTTTTCGAATTCTCATGATATTTGGTAAATTGGTGAAGATGTTGCTGTGAATCATCATTTGACTTCCGACCATGATTTTCAAATCATGAAGTTCTTGTTTATGCTAAGGTCAAGTGTTGAATATGTGAAATTTGATCATACATGATTATTGTTAAAATGGGTGTTGTCCCTTTGCAAGTTTTAGGGTGTTTGGGTTAGTATAAAGCCTGGAGGATATTATTGAAAAGATGAATTTTGGGATCATTTACGCAGGGAGCCCAAGTGGCAAAGGTTAATATGAAGATACGAGTTTATCGCTGCTATGGCTGATCAAGACCTTGAGTACCATGTGCTAACACTTATTGTCCAAAATATATTTGTATGATTTATCAAGATTGCTTATTAATCATGGGTCAATTAAGGTTGTTTAAGAGAGGATTGAAGCGTTGAAATAGGGAGTTGTTTGCTTAAAATTACTTGGCCCATACCAGGAACATGTTTGAATAGACATCCAAATAGAGATAGGATTTCACATGGCTAGTTGAAATCATTTATTCACAAGTCACCAAAATTCAAAACCAGTTGTAATACAAAGGTCATGGTACATAGTTGACATCAAGAGCTTTACGAAAAGAATAAAAGGTTTACAAGAAATAAACCACTAAAGCTTCAAATTTTATGATCAACTAAATCCTACTCTTGACCGTTGAACACATGCTACACACGGACAGGTCTTCCATTGGTTTTTAGTGTGAGCTATTGGATATCCTCCTCTCTTTTTTCCTTGATTACGTGCATTAATACGCTGCATAAGGCCACCGGATTTCTTCCTTACGCCAGGTCCCGTTATACCTCAGATTTGTGCCAAAGGTATCATTACATCAATGATGGGTACATGAAAGCCAAAGTAAAGCAACAATTAGTGCAAGAATAATACAAACAATCCATGGAAGTGAATGCTACACAAAACACAGTTACAAAGTCATCACAAGCAACAAAAAGGTTCATCCATACAAGCATCAAAGAAAATAAGCAAGCATCAAAAAACTATGCAAACTTCAATCTCAAGGCATCAATACAAGCATTCGCGAGCAGTAAGAGGATAACGTCAATACCATTTTTGGTTGTAACCGCAATGATGAAAGCAAGCAGTGTAAAATACATGGCATTGATGTTAATTTGATAGCGTGAGACACACCTATTTTCCACGCACAACTCAGAATGAAACAAGGTGGCTTTATGTTCATTCAACACGGGGTCGAGGAGCTGATTGAATTCTCTCAAAGCATCCTGAAGTCGCATTCACGTGCTTGTCCAGTTGTATACAGGGGAGTCAACAACACCGAATGCTCCGAGAAGTTCTGATATTCACCAAATGTCTTGTGGAACTTATGCTGTTTTTTCCTATCCATGATCACAAAAAATAACATGTATCAAAGGAAGAAATAAGTTAGAAATATAGGTCCTGCCACATTAGCATTCATTATATCAGAAGTAGAGGTTCAATTGCACATCAATGAAGTTGTTTGCCATGCGTTAAGAGAACTAAGACTTACCGAAGTAACTAGTCCTTCTTTTCCTAAGGCCAGTCTTACTGAAGTAAACAATGACAAAAATGTGACCATTATTAGATTGATAGATCATTTTCGAGGGATACTTTCTCTTACACTCCATGTACTACTATGTGTTTTTTTTGAAAACGTCTCCACATATTGCTATGCTCAAAATCTGTCGCATTCAATGCACGTCAAAAGCGGGAAAGTCCTCAAAATTCAAAACTTGCTAAAGTATCAGCTATGCCAGCCACGAAAGACCTGCAGAACGCCAAAAACAAGAAAATCAATTCACCGGCAAAGCTCCATTCATTTTCCAACCTGACATGGATATCTAACATAATCAAAAGTTCAAAGTTCAAACAATAAAACTCACCTACTAAGTCCAGACCTTTGAAGCCATAGACAAATAACATTCGAATAAAGGCCCGTCACAAGATCAAAGATGGTGTTCGACCTGGAAACCAAACAAAGACACCTGAAATTTAATGGCAGTTTGAATTCAAAAGAGAAAATTCATGGAATATCAACAGCAAAGATGGTCATCAACAGAGAAACTACCTTCAAGACATGACATCAAAGCAATATGATCATAAACAAACTACCACAGTTCAGAGATGGAAGAAGATAAGAATGCTCACAATCAGAAATGGAAAAGGAAAATCTTGGAGGACTGTAGGCCAAGCACTGCATTTGTACGCAAGAGTGCCAATTCTGCATTTCCATCACACTTCTAGACATCAAACTTCCATAACAAAACCTGCAGGAAAATATGTTCATACAAAAAAAAACACCATGAGTTCATGAGCAAATTTTTGAAGTTAAGAGGAATCTAATGCAAATCAGTGTTGTATTATGAGTTTTGATTAAAACGACCAAGTCAGCTTCAAGCCGCAACATTGCAAGCCAATCACTTTGACTTCGCATCAGAACTTGCGTTGAATCGGGCTTGCTCATCCGCTACTATAAACAAAAACTCAGTAACATCAGCCATAACTTCAGGTGGTACCTCAGGGACAAGTTTCCTTCAAACCTGCAAAATATCAACAAAGAAGATCAGTTCAAATTCTTGAAGACCAAACGCAGACACAACAGCAAGATTCAACCATCCAAAGTTGCAGGTTAAGATCAAGATCCTTGAAACTGAACTCAGGGAGGCTCTTGGATCCAGCAAAAGTAGCTCAACGTTGGTTTCAGAGCTAGAGTATGCAGCTCTATCTGATTCCAGACCAACTGGAGATGGCACTGCGGTAACCAAAAATGAGAAGAGGAGCTCAGGAAGCGTGATGCTCTGATTGAGAGGTTGCGTGAAGAAAATGAGAAATTGTTTGATAGATTGAGTGTGAAAGCATCTGTGGATGAGTCACCCGCGCCGTCAAGTCCATTATCTCGCGAATCAGTTAATGTTCAATCTCAAAATACAGTAAGGAATGGCACTAGTAACAACGGTAGCAAATCCGATGAATGCTCTTTCTTCACCTTTGACTTCTGCAGCAAGAATCAAAGTTAACTGAGTTAATCCGAAGATTACTTTAATATTGGTAAAGCCCGGTTATTTTAATAGCGAGTTAAGGTTTTACCATAGCAGGAGAGTACGGCGGCGAAAATAGAGTAAATGTAGTCAAACGCTGTTACAGGAACCAAACTTGTGGAGCCGCATTTTCACGTCAGCTTATAAGTTACAATTGATCATCAACCATTTGTTCCATCTTCAGAAAATCACCATGTTAATATCTTTACTGAGCTCTGATGCTTCTTGGAACAAACCCGAACTCAACCCAGCATCTCTGCACCCAAACAGAAGCCAAGCCTCTCTTATCTCTCAAAGGCTCCACTTTCAAGCTTGTCCACACCCTGATTATAATGCACATGATAAGCAAAAGAGATGAGTTAGAATGCAGTGTACACTTCAATGAATATAACAGGGAGAGAAATCATGTCATAACCACAGTCTGAGAAGATTAGAAGCAATCCAAAATACCACTTCTCTTGTGCCATTGCCTCTTTGTCATAAACATCTCACCCAAGCTTTCAAAATTCCCTTGGCTTCAATTTCCAAATCACGGCTAACCACCATGGACTGTGCCCTGTTGTGCATTTGTCTCTTACCTGCAAACCACATCAATATAGTGAGATATGGATTTCTTGGGTGTGATATCTGAAATAAAATGAAGAATGCAAATATTGCAGAAATAACACAAATTTACGGTTTCTACTAGCAGTGAAAAATGCAGCATATCAGTAAAAAATCAATTTCAAAATTGATGGGACCACACATGTTCTAGAATGAATCCAGCTAACACTACAGACAAAAGAGGAGAGTGAGTCACAATTCTGACCCCACACATTCAGGGCAAGAAAATCCTCTCTAACGGTATTCACACTCTCACAGATCACGTCACACAATTTTTACGTTTGCTCGCACGTACCAAGTCCCCAATTTCCCTATATAATACCCAATCATTGGCAATCATTGAGGAGGAAATGAACACAGCCACTACCTACACAAAAAACCCTAAAGGAAGAGCGGCAGAAGCAATCCTTGCCTAAACCTAAAGTCACAAAAAAACTCAGAATCCCTAAAAATTACTCAGAGTTTTCTCATCGAAACTCTGAAATAGTTTGAGCAATTATCAACAACACATAGACGAGTGGAGACGAAGACGAAAAGAAGAAGAAAAGGTGAATCGGGACAAGAAGAAAAAGCAATACCTGAAGTTAAAGCCGCCGCAGCTTCGTGAATCGGTAAACTTCTTCACCTTCTGTCTTGCTTGCTTTAATCATGTAACCTCTTCTAGATATACTGAATAGGGGTTCACGGGGTTCATTTGGGGATTAGGGTTCCATTGTCGTGCATGTGATTGATAGTTGTTCGGATGTTTCTTATATGGTTGAGGGATGAACAATGAAAGTCAATCTTATTTCTTCTCTTGAAGAAGAATAAGGACTGAGTTCATATGACCTTTGTGATAGGGTATTTCTCGCCTCTTTCTCTGTTTTCTTAAGAGCGTGTTTTTTCCCAAAAATGGAGAGAGAAGAGAATGATACGTTGTTTTTTTTGTTTGTATCTGAACCTGTGTATTCAATTGATTATAATAAATATCCATAAATTGTTTCTTTTCAAAGTTAAATTTCCACTGCCCAAGAAGATATCTGTCTTTCCAAAGTTATCGGTTGATGTGTTTGCAGTTTTTGTGGATAATAGTGACCGATGATGCATTCCAGCTAGGTCTGTTTCGTTTTTTTTAATTCTCTGCCCATCTAATACGGTTGGCTTGTTTCTGACCATTAGATGGAAGTTTTTTTATTTTATTTTTTCTAGATCTGACGGTTCTGATCTACCCTAGAGCCACTTTGAAACTGTGTTTTCTTTACTGATTAATGGGCATCTCTGTTTTCTTAAAAATAAGACCTATTATTTTTTTATTTTGTTTTGCCTTTACAAAGAAAAGATTCAAAGAAATCAAAACAAAAAATATAATTAAGATCTAAACAATTTTATTTAAACAAATTAATCAATTTAATTAAATAATTTTGTTTAAATTAATTTTTTGGTTTCTCCTTATTAAAAAAAAACAAAATTTATTTTTTAGATTGATTAAATAGTTGTTATTCAATTAGATGAATTAATTCGATAGTTAATCTAATTAAATACTTCTATTTAATTAATTAACTTTTCCTTATCGTTCGATTTTATGCGTGTGATGAATATTTGTATATGCTCGATTCCTATTTGCTTGTGACATGATACAATACTTACTCGTGTGATTACTTTTGCATTTTTGACGATAAATTGCTAAGTAAAAAACGAACGCACATTAAGATTAGTCATTTCAAAGATAAACGAAATCTTTGGTCCAACGCCAAATAATCATCCATATGCACTTCACTTCATACACACACGTAAGTCGATCGTTCCTCGATCGCCATCTGCACGAACTTTGCACCTTACACTTTCAGCAACTTTTTCCAACTTAACGAATCAACGCATTGCGCTTGTTTTCTATAGCTAGTCTTTAGCTTAGTTCCTCAACTTTGCGAGTCGAGCACTTCGTGCCTCGCTAACAAAACCACAAAAAATAACCTCCAATTGCATGCACCCTTTAACCTCAAAAAACCAAAATATTCCGATTAGATCCAAACCCTTGATCCAACGTCAAGCGGCTTCAGGAAATAAAAACACTTTAATAAATACGAGAAGATTTGTACGCCACGAGCCTTAAGCGGTAGAAAGGGGGATAACGAGCTTTCGTTACTCGCTCCGATTATTTCGACGCAGGACAATCGTCTTGTTGGGCGAAATAAACTATCCATAGTCTTTAGTGCATTTCAACTCCTAAACCCTTTCATTGACGAAAGATAATAAAATCAAACAACCATTACCCTTAGTAGGCCGAACTACGAAGCTCTGACTTTCCCATTGCACAAGGGAATACGTAGGCACGAGGATCTCAATCCTTGCCGAGCCCCTAGGATCAATAAACCCTTTAGTTCAACAAGTAATCATAAGTATAGACATCCTTTCGCGCGTGACAATCTAGATGGTTCCCATCGAGTACGATGGATGTAGGAGGTGCTAATACCTTCCTCCTACATAACCGACTTCCGAACCCCGACAATGGTTTGCGATGACCTTGTTTTATCCCTTTTCGGTGGTTTTATCTATATTTTCCATTTCCCTCTTCGGGAATAAATAAAATTAGGTGGCGACTCTCAAGTCAGCCCAGCCGCGACCGCGTTCGCGAGGGATCGTATTTTTCGAGGTACGACAGCTGGCGACTCTGCTGGGGAATGGTTCACCCCTATGCAAGTCGAGCCTAATCTAGGTTTCCACGCTTGTTTGGATGTTTGATTATGTGTTACTTGTTTATCGCTTTCTTTAGTGCTTTACATTTTATTGTGGATCTTTGGTACTGGATTGATACTTTGATCAAAACAACTTGAGGGAAAGGCTCTATACCCGGGTCTATGAGTGTAAACATAAGTTAGCGAGGTTGTGTAGTATGGGCTCCCGAGGGAACCTCTCTCGTGGGTTGTCGATACGAAAACCTCACTCGGAGTAGATTTTAATGGAAATACTGACAACCGTCAAGCTCTTGGCGTGTGTGCTCAGTTGTTTTCATTAAAGTCGTTGACTCTGAGGACCTTTAGAACCTTTTGGTTAAAACATCGGTTGATGGTTGCGTAGTATTGGGCACCAGGGTTCGCCCTCGCGTGGCTCAATACGAAAACCTCACTTGGAATAGACTTACTCAATGGAGTTGATTGACTGTCAAAATTGACACGTGCATCAAACAATTGAGGAAGGTCCATAACTCCAGGACTTTGTTCTAAACCTCGTGTCGACGATCACGTAGTATGGGGCACCAGGAGATTTCTCTCTTGCGTGGCTCGATACGAAGATCTCACCCAAACGAAATTCATATGGTGGAGTCAATCAACCGTCATGTTGATGGCGTGTGTGATGAACATCCATATGAATTGTTAACTTTGGTATCCTTAAACTATAGAGGTCACCTGGTGAGATCCTTATAAGGAGAATAATCAAAGTATCCTCCATCCCATACCTTTGGTCCTATGATCTTGGATCTTGCATTTCATTTACATAGCATTTCATATGCATTACATATCATTTTCCCAAAATAAAAGAGCTTATCCATCCTTTGTCCATAATCCACAGTTTGATTTCTCGACATTTGTATCATACTTAAAGTAGCTTTAAAGACCATGGATCCGTTGGAGCGAAGCCATGCTAATTTAAGAGGAGATGTAGACTCAATGAAGAAACAGGTGGAGCAACTCGTGGAGGCCATGATAGCTTTGGCAAAAAGAGAGGACAACATTCAACGAACGGCAGTTGGGGATTCTATCACACAAAAGTGTCACATTGCCAGGAATGAGAACTCTTCATCAGTTGACGCCATGGAGTATCATAGCTTTTCAATCTCCGCGCCTAATCCCAAAGGGTCAAACCCGGTATTGAATGCTGAACAACCTCAAAATCCTGAATTTGCTGAAAGATGTCGTGTGTTGGAAGAGAAATTTGAGGCCTTAAAAGGACATGATGCTCTTGGTCTGAACGCTTCTGACTTATGTTTAGTGCCTGATGTGGTAATCCCTCCTAAGTTCAAAATGCCAAAATATGAGAAGTACGAAGGAGATAGTTGTCCAAAGAATCATTTGGTGATGTTCTGTAGAAAAATGACCACTCATACTAAGAGCGATAAATTGATGATTCACTGTTTCCAAGACAGTTTGAGTGGAGCATCATTGAACTGGTATACACAGCTAAAAAGTAGCCACATCCAATCATGGTTGGACTTGTCCAGTGCTTTTATGAAGCAGTATGACTACAATCTCGACATGGCTCCAGACCGCATGCAATTGCAAGGGTTATCTCAAGAAAGCGATGAACCATTCAAAAAGTATGCTCAAAGATGGAGAGAGTTAGCTGCTTGTGTTCAACCACCAATTTTAGAGAAAGAGTTGGTTGGCTTATTTATGGATAGTTTGCAAAGTCCGTATATTGAAAGAATGATAGGCAGTTCTTTTCCCGACTTTTCACAATTGGTGTCAGTTGGAGAACGAATTGAGATCCTACTCAAGAGTAGAAAAGTACAGGACATCTCAGACGTCCAGACTAGTGAAAGCGAATCAATTGTCAGTTCCCAAGAAACAAAGGAGGAAATTAATGCAGTTTGGGAAACCCTACAAGCTCCACCTCCAGTGCCTTACCAACAGCACCCAGGCAGAGGACCTCCTCAATATCGACAACAAGTTGCACATCAAGAGCCAATGCAACAACAACGTGTCCCGCAACGGCGTCCTTACTACGCTAAGAGACCAAAAAGGCATTTTGATCAATTACCAATGCTTCACAGTCACATACTTCCACATTTGATTAATAATGGATTGGTAGAGCCAAGGAAGATAGATCCAGTGCCTCTTCCACATCGACCAAACTTTGATCCTACTGCTTATTGCGGCTTCCATGCCAACTCACCGGGACATTCAACTGATGATTGCCAACAATTCAAAAATAAGGTCCAGGATCTGATTGATTCCAAGGTAATCTCATTCACACCTCAAGGAATTCAAATCCACAATCAGGCAGGCTCATCGATCCATGTCATGGAAGAAGTTGCTGAGAGTACATGCGAAGATGGTTCTCAAACTGATTTTGAAGAGCAATTTTGAAGAGGCTTCAAAGCCCAGTTCCTCAACACTGGCAATCTTTAGCTCATATCATTACTTTGCATTTGTATTTCCTTTTCTGTTTGGTGCTACTTGCTTTTAAGAACTGTTGTCTTTAATGGTAATATTAATGTAATGAAATGTTTTGAACTAATCTATCCATTCGTATTCACTCATATTTTATCACTTATTACAAAAATCACAAAAAATGCACATTACTTCCTTCATCACATTGATTAACAAATATTTGAGGGAGGATGACGAAAACGAAATACCCATAATTGCTGATAACATGCTTTCAGAAAGAATCTTGTTGATGATATACAGGCATTGTTTCAAATTCCCAAACACTGGAGAGATAAGGAGTTAATCCTTAGATAACCACTTCGAGCCTAGAAGTAGGAGTTTTTTGTCGGATATTCAAAACCCTTATATTTAACCAGGGGAAGGGTAGTGTTCAGTTAACCTGACTATGCATCCAAACTACAAGGTAAAACTTTCCAATTTGGAGATCCATCCATGACCAATGACTTGGCAGTTACAATCCTTCAACAAAAAAGAAAAAATATAAGAGCCTGCTAAGTTGAACATCCAAATAGGCAACTTAGGCAAAAGTTAAGGCAATCCCGATGGACTAAAAACTTAAAAAATAACGGTCCATGCAAAAATTAGGGATCAAAAGCAAAATAGTAGAAAGAGGTCCTCAAAACCCTCGACAAAAACAAAATAAGTTGCAGTGACCATCTTATCCAAAACCAAAAGGGTCACTAACACCCCAGAAAGACGAATAAGGTGACTGCCATTATAAGAAAGGTCTTGAACAACCATCTTCAACCATTACACCTTCAAGCTCTCATAGGAGACAAATATGTGTGTCATTTAACTGAACGTAGGATTGGAGAACATCACGAAGATGGGTGGGTACAAAAGTATTTGAGCCTATATCATTTGTTTCATAACCGTGAACCAGACCATGATACAACCCTTAAAAGACCTAATTGAAGCAGGGTTTATTCTGAAAGCATATCTCAGCAAGGTTGCGTAAGCTGACTCCTAAAAGATTTGTTGATCTTCTCCTTGTTTATTTCACAAATCACTTGCTAAATCAGCACTACGTTTGGACAATCGAGCCATTCGTCACACACTATCACATCATCCAAATAAATGTTTTTTTCAAAACTCGCATGAATATTGCATTAAAATTACCATTTATGTACAAATAAATTTTAATTGCAAGTCAGTACTTAGCATCTAAAGAAATTCCAAATAAAGAAAAGTCAAAGATGAGCTTGAGAATTCATTGGCGTTGACTCGAATCAAGATCACTCCATATCAGGGGCAAGACTCTCAATGACTGTATGGACATGAGAATTGGTTGGTCGAAAATCAAGTCTTCAAGCATTAGACTTAGACTACCTCAATTAGTAGCCTATATGGGGCAAATAATTCATGATCACCTAATTCGGGGCAAGTCCTTCCAAAGACTCAGACAGGAGCAACTCCCCATGAGACCCATATACTGGGGCAATTTGTAACGTGTCAGGTCATGATACAATTATTCCCCAAGGCTTCTATTCGAAGAAGATTCATTCAAAATCCCCGCAGACTGGGGCAAGGCAGTGATAAAATGAGGCTTTAGGGCTAAGCCAAAGCATAATCAACATGCATTGATTATGTCGCTACGCTCATTTGAAAGTCATCATGGCATCAGTTAAATAAGTTGAAGTTCTCTCAGTAACTTACAACTTCAACAATAGATCATACTCGGGGACACCACAAATGGTCGCATCTATCCTCCGATCAAAGCATCGTCGGATACTAAGTGTCGAGAAGTCAATACCCTCCACCACCCCAAAAAGTCCAATTATATTGGCAACCACCAAAAATCTTAAAGTCCAGTTTCATTGGCACCCTTATAATTCTTAAAAGTCCACTATGGTGGCAACTACTAGAAAGCCAAAAGTCCAGCTATGTTTGGCACATCTCAAAAGTCCAACAGTGTTTGGCACAACGCAAAGGTCTAAGTCCTCTTGGCATTTCTCACAATCCAATCTTATTCAACCCCGTGTTGATATCTTTGCCTTTTCAACTCCGTGTTGATATCTTTTGCTTTTCAACTCTGTGTTGATATCTTTGCCTTTTCAACCCCGTGTTGATATCTTTACCTTTGCAACTCTGTGTTGATATCTTTGTCTTTTCAACCCTGTGTTGATATCTTATTCAACCCCGTGTTGATATCTTTACCTTTGCAACTCTGTGTTGATATCTTTGTCTTTTCAACCCTGTGTTGATATCTTATCCAACTCTGTGTTGATATCTTTACCCGTTTCAACTTTGTGTTGATACCTTTACCTTTTTCAACCCTGTGTTGATGATACCTTTGCAACTCTGTGTTGATATCTTTGTTTTCTCAACCCTGTGTTGATACCTTTCCTCTCTCAACTCTGTGTTGATACCTTTACCTTTTTCAACCCTGTGTTGATGATACCTTTTCAACCCCGTGTTGATACCTTTCCTTACTCAACTCCGTGTTGATACCTTTACCTTTTCAACCCCGTGTTGATACCTTTCCTCTCTCAACCCCGTGTTGATACCTTTCCTCTTTTCAACTCCGTGTTGATACCTTTGCTTTCTCAACCCTGAGTTGATACCTAGTGAGTCTTTTCACCCTTGCTCTCAAAATCACTAAAACCCAAAAGTCCACCCGTGGAGTGGCATCCTTCCAAAGTCCAATTTCATTGGCAACTACCAAAAACCTTATTTCAAGCATATCCAATCATTTGCATCGTCACATGCATGACATGCATCATTCTTGCCCGAAAACAAGAATGTCATCAAACACAATCATATTAATCATTAGCATATAACAAAGCATTTGCATAAGAATCATTTGTAATTTCATTTTCATAAGAATCATCGTGCATCATGCAATGTACGAAGACACAGTTGAATAGCATAGCAGGATCCAGGACATGCATCCAGGATTTTCCTTTCTCAAAGTTGATGGTTTTCCTCTGAAAGGAGGTGATATCCCGCATACGCTTACGGATTTTATTCCCCAGCAAATCATTCTTCAACTTTATAGTTGATGGTGATGTTGTCCACCATCTTCATTGCTCTCCAAGCAGAGAGTATCCTAAAAGATTGATCGAGATACTGCTTTGGCATTCTCTGAAGAACCTTAATCGAAAAGGTACTGCTTCGCAAGATCCGAAGAATCTCATATTGTGATGGAGATACTGTTCTAGTATCACTGAAGATCCTTAAATATAGGGAACTGCTTCACATCTAGAAAGTCTTGCACTATTTATTCGAGATACTGCTCTAGGTATCCCCCAAAGAGCCTTTATGGTAGGGTACTGCTTTGGTGAGCTAGAGAATTTCAATTGTTCGAGATACTGCTTTGGCCTCCTCCGAAGAACCTTAATCGAAAAGGTACTGCTTCGCAAGACTCGGAAAAGCTCACATCGTGATCGAGATACTGTTCTAGAATCATTGAAGATCCTTGAATATAAGGAACTGCTTCACATGATCTGGAAAATCTTATACCATTTTATTCGAGATACTGCCCTAAATATTTCCAAAGAGCCTTTATGGTAAGGTACATCTTTGATGAGCTAGGGAATCGCATTGTTTGAGATACCGCTTTGGCCTTCCCCGAAGAACCTTAATCGAAAAGGTATTGCTTCGCAAGATCCGAAGAATCTCATATTGTGATGGAGATACTGTTCTAGTATCATTGAAGATCCTTGTGTATAAGGAACTGCTTCGCATAGTCTGAAAAATCGTATATCATTTTATTCGAGATACTGCCCTAAGTATCCCCAAAGAGCCTTCATTGGTAAGGTACTGCTTTGATGAGCTAGGAAATCTCATTTGGTCGAGATACTGCTTTGGCATTCCCCGAAGAACCTTAATCAACAAGGTATCACTTCGCGAGACCCGGAGAATCTCATGTTCGGTAAGGACACTGTTCAAGTATCACTGAATATTCTATGTTTAAGGAACTGCTTCGCATGATATGAAAATCTTACCCCATTTATTTGAGACATTGTTCTAACGTCCACAAAGAGCCTTCATTGGTAAGGTACTGCTTTGATGGACTAAAGAATCTCATGCTTTGTTAAGACACTTGTTCTAGAGTCATTGAAGAGTCCTGACCAAAGGAAACTGCTTCGTATGACTTAGAAAATATTATGCCTTTGTTGAGATGTTTCTCTGAGTATCAATGGAGAGCCTTAAGAGTGAGGAACCGCTTTGTTGGATCAGAGAACATCATTGATTAAGATGTTGATTTGGACATTTTTCGAAGAGCCTTTATTGTTAAGGAACTGCTTCGCACGACCCAAAGAATCGCACGTTTTGTTAGATTTTTGTCCCCGAAGATCCTTAATTTATAAGGGGCTGCTTCATACGACTTAAGAATTATTCATCAAGTTGGGATACTGCTTTGTTAGTACGAAGAATCTCAGATACATTTTGTACAATTTCCTAATCTTATCCTCATTTCCATTTCAGTGGTGTCGCATTTTCTCTCTTGTCGGACAAATTCCGGGGTCTCTTTATATCTAATCGACTTCTACCCTAAAAAGATTGAACTCCATGAAGCAGTTCATTCCTTTGGGTTCAAGGCAATTAGATAGGGGCATCTGTCATACCCAAAATTTGTCCTACCTTTTCGAATTCTCATGATATTTGGTAAATTGGTGAAGATGTTGCTGTGAATCATCATTTGACTTCCGACCATGATTTTCAAATCATGAAGTTCTTGTTTATGCTAAGGTCAAGTGTTGAATATGTGAAATTTGATCATACATGATTATTGTTAAAATGGGTGTTGTCCCTTTGCAAGTTTTAGGGTGTTTGGGTTAGTATAAAGCCTGGAGGATATTATTGAAAAGATGAATTTTGGGATCATTTACGCAGGGAGCCCAAGTGGCAAAGGTTAATATGAAGATACGAGTTTATCGCTGCTATGGCTGATCAAGACCTTGAGTACCATGTGCTAACACTTATTGTCCAAAATATATTTGTATGATTTATCAAGATTGCTTATTAATCATGGGTCAATTAAGGTTGTTTAAGAGAGGATTGAAGCGTTGAAATAGGGAGTTGTTTGCTTAAAATTACTTGGCCCATACCAGGAACATGTTTGAATAGACATCCAAATAGAGATAGGATTTCACATGGCTAGTTGAAATCATTTATTCACAAGTCACCAAAATTCAAAACCAGTTGTAATACAAAGGTCATGGTACATAGTTGACATCAAGAGCTTTACGAAAAGAATAAAAGGTTTACAAGAAATAAACCACTAAAGCTTCAAATTTTATGATCAACTAAATCCTACTCTTGACCGTTGAACACATGCTACACACGGACAGGTCTTCCATTGGTTTTTAGTGTGAGCTATTGGATATCCTCCTCTCTTTTTTCCTTGATTACGTGCATTAATACGCTGCATAAGGCCACCGGATTTCTTCCTTACGCCAGGTCCCGTTATACCTCATATTTGTGCCAAAGGTATCATTACATCAATGATGGGTACATGAAAGCCAAAGTAAAGCAACAATTAGTGCAAGAATAATACAAACAATCCATGGAAGTGAATGCTACACAAAACACAGTTACAAAGTCATCACAAGCAACAAAAAGGTTCATCCATACAAGCATCAAAGAAAATAAGCAAGCATCAAAAAACTATGCAAACTTCAATCTCAAGGCATCAATACAAGCATTCGCGAGCAGTAAGAGGATAACGTCAATACCATTTTTGGTTGTAACCGCAATGATGAAAGCAAGCAGTGTAAAATACATGGCATTGATGTTAATTTGATAGCGTGAGACACACCTATTTTCCACGCACAACTCAGAATGAAACAAGGTGGCTTTATGTTCATTCAACACGGGGTCGAGGAGCTGATTGAATTCTCTCAAAGCATCCTGAAGTCGCATTCACGTGCTTGTCCAGTTGCATACAGGGGAGTCAACAACACCGAATGCTCCGAGAAGTTCTGATATTCACCAAATGTCTTGTGGAACTTATGCTGTTTTTTCCTATCCATGATCACAAAAAATAACATGTATCAAAGGAAGAAATAAGTTAGAAATATAGGTCCTGCCACATTAGCATTCATTATATCAGAAGTAGAGGTTCAATTGCACATCAATGAAGTTGTTTGCCATGCGTTAAGAGAACTAAGACTTACCGAAGTAACTAGTCCTTCTTTTCCTAAGGCCAGTCTTACTGAAGTAAACAATGACAAAAATGTGACCATTATTAGATTGATAGATCATTTTCGAGGGATACTTTCTCTTACACTCCATGTACTACTATGTGTTTTTTTTGAAAACGTCTCCACATATTGCTATGCTCAAAATCTGTCGCATTCAATGCACGTCAAAAGCGGGAAAGTCCTCAAAATTCAAAACTTGCTAAAGTATCAGCTATGCCAGCCACGAAAGACCTGCAGAACGCCAAAAACAAGAAAATCAATTCACCGGCAAAGCTCCATTCATTTTCCAACCTGACATGGATATCTAACATAATCAAAAGTTCAAAGTTCAAACAATAAAACTCACCTACTAAGTCCAGACCTTTGAAGCCATAGACAAATAACATTCGAATAAAGGCCCGTCACAAGATCAAAGATGGTGTTCGACCTGGAAACCAAACAAAGACACCTGAAATTTAATGGCAGTTTGAATTCAAAAGAGAAAATTCATGGAATATCAACAGCAAAGATGGTCATCAACAGAGAAACTACCTTCAAGACATGACATCAAAGCAATATGATCATAAACAAACTACCACAGTTCAGAGATGGAAGAAGATAAGAATGCTCACAATCAGAAATGGAAAAGGAAAATCTTGGAGGACTGTAGGCCAAGCACTGCATTTGTACGCAAGAGTGCCAATTCTGCATTTCCATCACACTTCTAGACATCAAACTTCCATAACAAAACCTGCAGGAAAATATGTTCATACAAAAAAAAACACCATGAGTTCATGAGCAAATTTTTGAAGTTAAGAGGAATCTAATGCAAATCAGTGTTGTATTATGAGTTTTGATTAAAACGACCAAGTCAGCTTCAAGCCGCAACATTGCAAGCCAATCACTTTGACTTCGCATCAGAACTTGCGTTGAATCGGGCTTGCTCATCCGCTACTATAAACAAAAACTCAGTAACATCAGCCATAACTTCAGGTGGTACCTCAGGGACAAGTTTCCTTCAAACCTGCAAAATATCAACAAAGAAGATCAGTTCAAATTCTTGAAGACCAAACGCAGACACAACAGCAAGATTCAACCATCCAAAGTTGCAGGTTAAGATCAAGATCCTTGAAACTGAACTCAGGGAGGCTCTTGGATCCAGCAAAAGTAGCTCAACGTTGGTTTCAGAGCTAGAGTATGCAGCTCTATCTGATTCCAGACCAACTGGAGATGGCACTGCGGTAACCAAAAATGAGAAGAGGAGCTCAGGAAGCGTGATGCTCTGATTGAGAGGTTGCGTGAAGAAAATGAGAAATTGTTTGATAGATTGAGTGTGAAAGCATCTGTGGATGAGTCACCCGCGCCGTCAAGTCCATTATCTCGCGAATCAGTTAATGTTCAATCTCAAAATACAGTAAGGAATGGCACTAGTAACAACGGTAGCAAATCCGATGAATGCTCTTTCTTCACCTTTGACTTCTGCAGCAAGAATCAAAGTTAACTGAGTTAATCCGAAGATTACTTTAATATTGGTAAAGCCCGGTTATTTTAATAGCGAGTTAAGGTTTTACCATAGCAGGAGAGTACGGCGGCGAAAATAGAGTAAATGTAGTCAAACGCTGTTACAGGAACCAAACTTGTGGAGCCGCATTTTCACGTCAGCTTATAAGTTACAATTGATCATCAACCATTTGTTCCATCTTCAGAAAATCACCATGTTAATATCTTTACTGAGCTCTGATGCTTCTTGGAACAAACCCGAACTCAACCCAGCATCTCTGCACCCAAACAGAAGCCAAGCCTCTCTTATCTCTCAAAGGCTCCACTTTCAAGCTTGTCCACACCCTGATTATAATGCACATGATAAGCAAAAGAGATGAGTTAGAATGCAGTGTACACTTCAATGAATATAACAGGGAGAGAAATCATGTCATAACCACAGTCTGAGAAGATTAGAAGCAATCCAAAATACCACTTCTCTTGTGCCATTGCCTCTTTGTCATAAACATCTCACCCAAGCTTTCAAAATTCCCTTGGCTTCAATTTCCAAATCACGGCTAACCACCATGGACTGTGCCCTGTTGTGCATTTGTCTCTTACCTGCAAACCACATCAATATAGTGAGATATGGATTTCTTGGGTGTGATATCTGAAATAAAATGAAGAATGCAAATATTGCAGAAATAACACAAATTTACGGTTTCTACTAGCAGTGAAAAATGCAGCATATCAGTAAAAAATCAATTTCAAAATTGATGGGACCACACATGTTCTAGAATGAATCCAGCTAACACTACAGACAAAAGAGGAGAGTGAGTCACAATTCTGACCCCACACATTCAGGGCAAGAAAATCCTCTCTAACGGTATTCACACTCTCACAGATCACGTCACACAATTTTTACGTTTGCTCGCACGTACCAAGTCCCCAATTTCCCTATATAATACCCAATCATTGGCAATCATTGAGGAGGAAATGAACACAGCCACTACCTACACAAAAAACCCTAAAGGAAGAGCGGCAGAAGCAATCCTTGCCTAAACCTAAAGTCACAAAAAAACTCAGAATCCCTAAAAATTACTCAGAGTTTTCTCATCGAAACTCTGAAATAGTTTGAGCAATTATCAACAACACATAGACGAGTGGAGACGAAGACGAAAAGAAGAAGAAAAGGTGAATCGGGACAAGAAGAAAAAGCAATACCTGAAGTTAAAGCCGCCGCAGCTTCGTGAATCGGTAAACTTCTTCACCTTCTGTCTTGCTTGCTTTAATCATGTAACCTCTTCTAGATATACTGAATAGGGGTTCACGGGGTTCATTTGGGGATTAGGGTTCCGTTGTCGTGCATGTGATTGATAGTTGTTCGGATGTTTCTTATATGGTTGAGGGATGAACAATGAAAGTCAATCTTATTTCTTCTCTTGAAGAAGAATAAGGACTGAGTTCATATGACCTTTGTGATAGGGTATTTCTCGCCTCTTTCTCTGTTTTCTTAAGAGCGTGTTTTTTCCCAAAAATGGAGAGAGAAGAGAATGATACGTTGTTTTTTTTGTTTGTATCTGAACCTGTGTATTCAATTGATTATAATAAATATCCATAAATTGTTTCTTTTCAAAGTTAAATTTCCACTGCCCAAGAAGATATCTGTCTTTCCAAAGTTATCGGTTGATGTGTTTGCAGTTTTTGTGGATAATAGTGACCGATGATGCATTCCAGCTAGGTCTGTTTCGTTTTTTTTAATTCTCTGCCCATCTAATACGGTTGGCTTGTTTCTGACCATTAGATGGAAGTTTTTTTATTTTATTTTTTCTAGATCTGACGGTTCTGATCTCCCTAGAGCCACTTTGAAACTGTGTTTTCTTTACTGATTAATGGGCATCTCTGTTTTCTTAAAAATAAGACCTATTATTTTTTTATTTTGTTTTGCCTTTACAAAGAAAAGATTCAAAGAAATCAAAACAAAAAATATAATTAAGATCTAAACAATTTTATTTAAACAAATTAATCAATTTAATTAAATAATCTTGTTTAAATTAATTTTTTGGTTTCTCCTTATTAAAAAAAAAACAAAATTTATTTTTTAGATTGATTAAATAGTTGTTATTCAATTAGATGAATTAATTCGATAGTTAATCTAATTAAATACTTCTATTTAATTAATTAACTTTTCCTTATCGTTCGATTTTATGCGTGTGATGAATATTTGTATATGCTCGATTCCTATTTGCTTGTGACATGATACAATGCTTACTCGTGTGATTACTTTTGCATTTTTGACGATAAATTGCTAAGTAAAAAACGAACGCACATTAAGATTAGTCATTTCAAAGATAAACGAAATCTTTGGTCCAACGCCAAATAAACATCCATATGCACTTCACTTCATACACACACGTAAGTCGATCGTTCCTCGATCGCCATCTGCACGAACTTTGCACCTTACACTTTCAGCAACTTTTTCCAACTTAACGAATCAACGCATTGCGCTTGTTTTCTATAGCTAGTATTTAGCTTAGTTCCTCAACTTTGCGAGTCGAGCACTTCGTGCCTCGCTAACAAAACCACAAAAAATAACCTCCAATTGCATGCACCCTTTAACCTCAAAAAACCAAAATATTCCGATTAGATCCAAACCCTTGATCCAACGTCAAGCGGCTTCAGGAAATAAAAACACTTTAATAAATACGAGAAGATTTGTACGCCACGAGCCTTAAGCGGTAGAAAGGGGGATAACGAGCTTTCGTTACTCGCTCCGATTATTTCGACGCAGGACAATCGTCTTGTTGGGCGAAATAAACTATCCATAGTCTTTAGTGCATTTCAACTCCTAAACCCTTTCATTGACGAAAGATAATAAAATCAAACAACCATTACCCTTAGTAGGCCGAACTACGAAGCTCTGACTTTCCCATTGCACAAGGGAATACGTAGGCACGAGGATCTCAATCCTTGCCGAGCCCCTAGGATCAATAAACCCTTTAGTTCAACAAGTAATCATAAGTATAGACATCCTTTCGCGCGTGACAATCTAGATGGTTCCCATCGAGTACGATGGATGTAGGAGGTGCTAATACCTTCCTCCTACATAACCGACTTCCGAACCCCGACAATGGTTTGCGATGACCTTGTTTTATCCCTTTTCGGTGGTTTTATCTATATTTTCCATTTCCCTCTTCGGGAATAAATAAAATTAGGTGGCGACTCTCAAGTCAGCCCAGCCGCGACCGCGTTCGCGAGGGATCGTATTTTTCGAGGTACGACACTTTGCAAATGAAAGTCCAAGATCTGGTGGATTCTAAAGCCCTCAACTTCGCACCCCCTCCAAATGTCAACAAGAATCCTATGCCTAACCATGGTGGGCCAAGGATTAATGCCATTGAGGAGGGCAAGCACTCTACTTTGATCACCAGTGTTGCACAAATTCGAACACCTCTGGTTGAAATTAAAGCTCAGCTCCTAGAGTGCCAGATGTTCCCCGGGTGTGAGCTCGGTTGTGGGTATTGCAACATTGCATTCAATGGGTGTGATAACTTAAGAAGCGGCATAGATGGTCTTATCAAAGATGGTATACTTCAGATCTCAACAACGGCGCCTAAAAATCCAGCAATTCCTTTGACAACAATTCCTGAGTTCCCTGCAACTGCAGCAACAATCATTCCGACCGATTCATCAATATCATCAACAATGGCTCCTTCCACCACTTCAACAAATCAAATGTCAACAACCCTTTCTTCTACAACATCAGCACCCATTTATTCAGCCGAACCTTCTACAACACCAGCAGAAATTAATGAAGATATCTCAGCAATCACCATCTACTATGATCCATCAAATGTTCCTCCAAACAACAACTTTCAACAACAAACAGTGGCATCTCCTGCCAGATCACCAGTCACCATTTACTACGATCCGTACACTATTTCAGTACCCTCCTCTGCTGCAGTCGGTCCAGTTACTATCACAGTGCCTGGACCAGTTCCCTATGAAAGCAGTAATGCCATACCTTGGCATTATGGCTCTGATCTTTACTGCAACGGGGAGAAAATCACTTTGGATTCTTCAACCTCTTCTACACAAATTGATAATGTTGTGGGAGGCGGAGGCTTCACCAGAAGCAGACGCCTTTTTGCCTCATAAGTGCAAAGACCTAATGCCGAAGCAGAAGCTTCTGCCAAAGCAAAGGGAAAGAGTGTGGTATTTGAAGATCCGGCTGCCAAAGAAACTCAGAAGACATCTTTTGAACAAGATATAGACGAGTTTATGAGAATCATAAAGAGAAGTGATTACAAGGTGGTGGATCAGCTTCACCAAACTCCCTCAAAAATCTCCATATTATCCCTGTTGATGTGTTCTGAAGCTCATAGGACTGCATTACTGAAAGTCTTGCATGCAGCATACGTGCCAGAGGAGATTACAGTTAATCAGCTAGAAACTGTGGTAGCAAATGTCAACACTAGCCATGGACTGGGCTTTACCAATGCTGACTTAACAACTGAGGGACTTAACCACAACAAGGCTTTACATATCACCTTGGAATGCAAGGGTGTTGTTCTATCTCATGTACTGGTGGACACTGGGTCATCGCTCAATGTTCTACCAAAGAAAGCCTTGGTGAAGCTGGAATATGATGGCTTGGCATTGCGTCCGAGTAATTTGGTGGTGAGAGCATTCGATGGCTCTAAAAGATCAGTGCTTGGGGAGATTGACCTGCCTGTGATGATCGGCCCGCAGACTTTTAAAATTACCTTCTATGTGATGGACATTCAGCCGGCTTACAGTTGTTTGTTGGGTAGACCCTGGATCCATGCCGCTGGCGCTGTTACGTCTACCCTTCACCAGAAGCTGAAATTCGAGTGGGAAGGCCAGGTCATCACCATCTGTGGGGAAGAAGACATCTTTGTTAGCCATCTGGCTATGTATAAGTACATAGAAATGGACGGGGAGATCCATGAAACTATGAGCCAGGGGTTTGAGGCCCTGAACATTAATGAAGCATCTGCTGTACTGGGAACTTCCATGACGTCTTATCAGCAAGCCGGGAAGGTTGTTGAAGAGGGTACTACCCAAGGCTGGGACAAGCTGCTGCCCATGGAAAAGAAGGAAGACAAATTTGGGTTGGGTTACAAACCAACTCAACAAGATTAATTAGAGGCTGCCAAGAAGCCCAATTTTGTCAGCGGGGGAATGCTCACCCCAGATGCAGTGAACAACTTGGAAGATGAGGAGGAAAGCGACCGCAACCTGGAGAGCTGGATACGTCCAAGGACCCCGGGGAGCCAAGTCCTTAACTGGTCTTCCCAGGAAATTATAAGGGTTACTCCTGCAGAGTAATTCTTATTTCCTGTATTTTAAGCATGCATCAAGTCTTGCATCTTGTCCAAGATGTCAAGACTCATTTTGTAATCGGGCCATCTTGTAATTTTGTGCAAACAGATCAATCAATGAATATCGGACATCTTTTGCAAATGAGTCTTTTCCTTTTCCGCTCACTGTTTTACATTTTTTTCTTTTTGTACAAAAATAAAATGGCAATGTTTTCCAAAATGATAACTTCATTTCACTTTTTCTAAACAAGATTAAAATGGATCACTAAAATAAACCAATCTAAACCCTTGCAGAGAGTGCCTTTCAGACTGCACCGACAACAACACTGCTATGGCTTCGTATGACTTTGACAATCCAATCAATCAAGCTGATGAAGGGGTTGAAGAAGATTATGAGCTGCCTGAAGAGCTAGCTAGGTTGTTGAGGCAAGAGGAGAAGGTTATCACTCCTTATCAGGAGGAGATCGAAACGGTAAATCTTGGTACGGAAGAAGACGTGAAAGAAGTCAAGATCGGGGCCTGCCTGCAGGACTCAGTGAAGGAACAACTGATTAACATGCTTCGGGAGTATGTGGATCTTTTTGCTTGGTCTTATCAGGATATGCCAGGGTTGGACACCGATATCGTCATGCACAAGCTGCTTCTGAAAGAAGATTGCCCACCGGTAAAATAGAAATTGCGCCGTACTCGCCCGGATATGGCAATGAAGATTAAAGAAGAGGTACAAAAACAATGGGACGCCAGGTTCCTTGCTGTAACTAGCTACCCGCCGTGGGTTGCTAATATTGTACCTGTGCCTAAGAAAGATGGCAAGGTGAGGATGTGTGTGGACTACCGGGATCTGAATAGAGCCAGCCCTAAAGATGACTTCCCTTTACCTCACATTGATGTATTGGTTGATAATACGGCTCAGTTCTCGGTATTCTCCTTCATGGATGGATTTTCAGGATACAACCAGATCAAGATGTCACCTGAAGACATGGAGAAGACAACTTTCATCACACCTTGGGGAACATTCTGTTACAAGGTGATGCCATTCGGACTGAAGAATGCTGGTGCAACTTATCAACGGGCTATGGTAACATTATTCCACGACATGATCCATAAAGAAATTGATTGTTATGTGGATGACATGATTGCCAAGTCCCTCACAGAAGAAGACCACCTGGTAAATCTGTTGAAGCTATTCAAGCGTCTGAGGAAGTACCAACCGAAGTTAAACCCCAACAAGTGCACATTCGGGGTGAGATCTGGTAAGCTGCTGGGATTTATTGTGAGTGAGAAAGGGGGTTTCTAGGAAATGCCTGCACCAAAATCAGAAAAAGAAGTTCGGGGGTTTCTAGGTAGATTGAACTACATTTCACGGTTCATATCTCACCTTACTGCAACCTGTGAACCTTTATTCAAGTTGTTAAGAAAATAAAAAACGATCAGGTGGAACGAAGACTGCCAGAGGGCTTTTGACAAAATCAAGGAGTACTTGCAAGAGCCTCCAATCCTGATGCCTCCAGTTGAAGGAAGACCTCTAATCATGTACTTGACAGTATTAGAAGAGTCAATGGGGTGTGTGCTGGGCCAGCATGACGATTCTGGTCAAAAAGAGTATGTAATATACTACCTAAGCAAAAGGTTTACCGACTGTGAACAACGTTATTCACTGCTCGAGAAAACTTGCTGTGCTTTAGCGTGGGCTGCTCGCCGATTAAGGCAGTA
Organism: Lathyrus aphaca; assembly: GCA_963966055.1. Lineage (NCBI taxonomy): Eukaryota > Viridiplantae > Streptophyta > Magnoliopsida > Fabales > Fabaceae > Lathyrus > Lathyrus aphaca. The sequence continues at coordinate 404,580,277 of OZ014523.1, forward strand.
TATGTTGACCCACACTACCTTGTTGATTTCAAAGATGGATCCAGTCAAGTACATTTTTGAGAAGCCAGCACTTACCGGACGGGTTGCGAGATGGAAAATGATCCTCACAGAATACGACATTCAGTACACATCTCAAAAAGCCATCAAGGGCAGTGTATTGTCTGATTACCTCGCTGAACAACCCATTGATGATTACCAGCCTATGAGATTTGACTTCCCTGATGAAGACATCATGTTCATAAAAGCAAAAGATCATGAAGAGCCTGTTCACACTGAAGGACCTGACCCAGAAGAAGAATGGACTATGATGTTTGACGGGGCTGTTAATATGAATGGTCGTGGTGTTGGTGCAGTACTCATTACACCTAAAGGAGTTCACATGCCTTTCTCGGCAAAGCTCACTTTTAACTGCACTAACAACGAAGCTGAATACGAAGCTTGTATTATGGGTCTTGAGGAAGCCATTGACCTCAGGATCAAGACTTTGACTGTATTCGGAGATTCAGCTCTGGTAATTAATCAAACCAACGGCAAATGGTACACCCACCAAGATCATCTGATACCTTATCGGGATTATACAAGAAGGTTATTGACTTTCTTCACAACAGTCAAGCTTGAGTATATCCCTCGAGATGAAAATCAGTTTGCAGATGCTCTGGCTACCATTTCATCCATGATCAAAGTTCAAGCTGCCAACTTTGTGCCTCGAATTTCAGTGTCCAGACTTGACAGACCAGCATATGTGTTCTCATCAGATGTTGTTAAAGATGACAAGCCTTGGTTACATGACATCAAATGTTTCTTGGAGGATCAAACATACCCCCCTGTGGCATCATCCAATGATAAGAAGACTTTAAGAAGGCTAGCTGGTAGTTTCTTCTTAAATACTGATGGTTCCTTGTACAAGAGAAGCTTTGATATGGTACTCCTCAGATGCGTTGATAGGACAGAGGCAGACTTGTTGATGCACGAGGTGCATGAAGGATCCTTTGGTACCCATGCAGGAGGACATGCAATGGCTAAAAAGTTGCTAAGATCAGGCTATTACTGGATCACAATGGATGCAGACTATTGTGCTTATGCTAGAAAATGTCATAAATGCCAGATTTATGCGGATAAAGTGCATGTGCCTCCGAATCCTTTGAATGTGATGTCTTCACCCTGGCCCTTTGCCATGTGGGGCATTGACATGATTGGCAAGATCGAACCAACTGCTTCAAATGGCCATAGATTCATCCTGGTTGCTATTGACTATTTTACCAAGTGGGTTGAAGCAGCTTCTTATGCAAATGTTACAAGGCAAGTGGTAGCCCGATTTCTAAAGAGAGATATCATCTGTCGATATGGAGTTCCCGAGCGAATCATTACTGATAATGGTTCCAACTTGAACAACAAAATGATGGCAGAACTGTGCCGGGACTTCAAGATCCAACACCACAATTCTTCTCCTTACAGGCCAAAGATGAATGGCGTTGTCGAGGCAGCTAATAAGAATATCAAGAAGATTGTGCAGAAGATGGTGGTTACCTACAAAGACTGGCCTAAAATGCTACCATTTGCCTTACATGGATACCGTACGTCAATCCGAACATCCACTAGGGCAACGCTGTATCAGCTTGTTTATGGTATGGAGGCAGTCCTACCTGTTGAAGTTGAACTACCTTCTCTGCGGGTATTGATGGATGTTAAACTGAATGAAGCAGAATGGGTCCGATCCCGATACGAACAACTGAGTCTGATCGAAGAAAAGAGGTTAGCTGCAATCTGTCATGGGCAGTTAAATCAGAAAAGAATGAAGAAAGCTTTCGATCAGAAAGTCAGGCTCCGAGAGTACCAAGTAGGAGATCTTGTGCTGAAAAGAATCCTCCCTCCTCATACAGACCATAAGGGCAAGTGGACTCCGAACTATGAAGGACCATTCGTAGTAAAGAAAGTTTTCTCAGGTGGAGCACTGATGCTCAGTACTATGGATGGTGAAGACTTCCTGTCCCCTGTGAATTCAGATGCAGTTAAAAAATACTTCGCATGAAAATGACCCGCTGGACATAAAAACAGAATGTAAGTCCAGGCAAAAATAGGGCATCCCGGCGTGTCAAAAATAGAATAAAAGACTCGGGCAAAAATAAGGGAAAATAAAATAAAAAAATGTACACCCGCTGAGTTGAAAAGCCGCATTGGACGACTCAGGAAAAAAAGGGTATCCCGATGGATTGAAAACCCGAAAGGGCGATCCATGCAAAATAAGGGAATGAGCGAACAACTGCATTCTGAATTCGTTTGTATCACTTACAACTTGGTAAGCTTCGAAAGGTTTGAGCGTCGGTCAGAATCATCCTTCTTCAGAAAGCAAGATGAGAAGAATGTCGGTGTCATACGAGTCATAGCAAAAAGGGAAGCTCCTTGAAGCATCATCAACATTGCCAGCACCTTTTTGTCTTTCAATTTGTAACGATCTCCTCATTTCAGGGGATCTTTTTCTCTGACTGTATCTTGCCAATTCAAGGCACATGAATTAATAAGATCAGATTTTCAGTCACGTCTCGTCTTGTACATTTCATTTTCGTTTGCAAAAATGTCCGATGTCTTTAAGATATTGATTCTCATAAATACAGATGTTTCCTTTCTAAAGAATGCGTGCTTACAGGAAATATACTTACTCCCGGGAGTGTCTAAACTCCTATGATGGAATCCAGTAAGGGATACCTAGGGATACTTGTACGTTTCTTTGTCTTTACAGGATTGCAGGTGTTCAGAGCGCAACATGGGGCATGAAAGATTCTCCCCAGTAAGCTGCCAAATCATTATTTCCTCAGCACACCTTCCAAACAGCACCAAAGATGCCTTCTCCCCATCAGAGTTGCCAGGCATCACTTCTCCAGCATTTCCTTCAGAGCAGTACCAGAAGGTGCTCATATCCCCAGCTGAGTTGTCAAGTTTCATCCTCAGCAGGATTCCCATAGAAATCCCTAGGAGGATCTTTCAGTGATCTTTCTTCTTCCACAGCCAAGTGCACAGACAGGAAACTATCTCCCCGCCGAGTTTCAACTTATATCCAGAAGAGCGACGCCTGAAGATCTCACAACAGAGTGACAAAAGCTTCTACAAACCCCAGTTGGGTCCCTTATTACTGAAAAAGATCTATTAGTGATCTACTTCCCCGAGCAGAGTCACATATGTCAGATCAACCAGTGATCTCATCCCCAGCTGGGAAATCCACTTCAAGCAGATCGGTCAGAGATCTCCACGGTATCGGGATCCGAATCCCGGATCGGTATCTTTGCATAATCATAGCATTCGTATCATATTTTTCCCACAGAGCGTAGCATTCCGTCTAATACGGAGCATTACGGCAAAAATCAAACATGTTGCATAATCATAAGCCATGTTCTGAATCAAACACTTGTAAATTCTGACAATCCATCAACAAGATACAGAATATTTCCCCAATTCCTCACCAGAGGGCCAAAATACTTCCCTTACAGATACACCCTCCTTTTGGCACTCGTCTGTGTCATGCTCTCCCCAGCAAGTTAAACACTCGTCCGTGCATCACTCATACTTGTTACTCATCATCTTTTTACTCATACAGATACTCGGCCGTATCTTCTATATACCACTTAAATCCTCCCAGATTCGACACTCGTCCGTGTTCTTTGTTAACCAGTTGGTACTCGTCAGTATCATCATCTCTGAACATGCGTCAAACGTTTGTTTCTACCGATACTCGTCTGTATCGTAGTCTTAAGGATGCTCGTCCGCATCTTTAATCTATACACCGTGTCAAACACTTATATCTTCTTGAGTTTAGACACTCGTCTGTGTCTACTATTCCCCAGAAGAGTCCCAGCCAATCTTGTTGACTTATTTTCTTTCTATCTGATATTCGTCCTATGTCATGATACCTTTCGGCAGCCGTACCCTGCCAGGTGATCGTCCTTCACCTTTTTGATGATCGTCCTTCATCACCCCCAGTGGAGTGTCTATTCATTAGAACCCCTTTTCCATCCGACATTCGTCCTAGGTCGTGATATTTTTAGCAGTCGTCCCCTGCTAGGTGATCGTCCTTCACCTCTTGATGATCGTCCTTCATCATTTTATCCGATGGTCGTCCCCATCGTTGATCTTGTTATATGACATTCGTCCTGTGTCATGATAAGCCCTCGGAGCAGCCGTACCCTGCTAGGTGATCGTCCTTCACCTCTTGATGATCGTCCTTCATCACGCCTATCCGATGGCCGTCCCCATCGTCGCCCTTTTCATCTGACATCCGTCTTATGTCGTGATACTTTTTGGCAACCGTACCTTGCCAGGTGATCGTCCTTCACCTTAGATGACCGTCCCTCATCTTATCCCCAACAGAGCAGCCGTCCCCTACTAGGTGATCGTCCTTCACCTTTGATGACCGTCCCTCATCATTTATTTCTTTAAAACGACGGCCGTCCCCGTCGTTGTTTACTCCACTTTGCAAACTTGATGGTCGTCCACATCATTGACTTTACCTTTAAATCCCCAGAGAGTCTCGTTTCTTTGCTTGATGGCCGTCCCCATCATAATCTCTCATATCCCCAGCAGTCGTCCTCTGCTCGGCGGTCGTCCTCCGTCGCCCCCACTTTTAATTATACTTTATTTTCCTTTTATAATCTATATCCCTTTTCTTCTTCATTCTGTAAGTGCAAATTTTGGATTGTCTTTGGTATTCAACCACAAGTTATCTTGTTCGCCTGTTAAGCCGTCACTTACATCCTGCACAGCTAACTCATGCTTGAATAGGGGCAGCTGTAAACACCCCAAATTTGCCCTCACCCATTCACACCATGGCTTGTGATATTTTCATATGCATAAGTTCAATTACATCATCACATATTGCATTTTTTCTTCACTGTATTGTTTCTAAGTCATCTGCATCTAGGGTTTGTGATCTGAGCAATCCAAGAGCCATTTGAGCCATTCCAAAGGTCATCAATCACTTCAAAGGGGTCCATTAATGTTCAAGAATCATATTATATCCCCCACAAAGTCAAGAAAGTCAAAGAATCACAAGAACTGAGAAAGGCATGGAAGCAGAGCCAAGTTTAACTGCACAGATGACCTAAAATTAGGGTTTTGGTTTCAAAGGCCATAACTCCAAATTTTTTTGTCATTATTGTTTCTATTGGTCTCTATATGGTATAGGGATCATGCATATCAATTTTCATGAAGAAATTCAATGGGGAAGGCATATGATCACAAGATGACTTCTTGAGCAAGTCAGTGCAAAATCAGGGCATCTAAGGCCCCCAATGACCCAACCAAAGGGTGTTCTTCATCATTTTGGATGTGTATGATCTTTATTTGATCCTAGAAGGTGTTAGAAGTTCACAAAATTTAAGAATTTCAAGCCATTTGCAAAATTGCCTTTTTGGGAAAGTGACTTGTAATGTAAACTTGCCATTTTGGGAAAGTTTTTCAAACTCCTCAAATTGATTCAAAAATGCTTCAAATGAGAAAACTCTGGTCATGAAAGTTGTAGAATGGATCATTCCCTTTTGAAAAAGTACAAGAACTCATTCTAATTCATTTTGGATCAAAAGTTATGGCTTGTCAAAGTTGGAAAAAATCACATAATTTCAAGTCTTGCACCAAAGAGGCAAAGTTGCAAAACCCCTTGCCAAGGCAAAATGTGACTTCAAATGGACTTCTAACCTTTGCACAAACATAAACCAATGCCTAAAAACCAGAATGCATCAAATATTTGTCCACTTTCATGACTTATGCTTCAAGTAATCACAAAGGGGCCAAAGTTGTACCAACTTGCAAAAGCTCATGTAACCATGCCTCTACTTGTTACAGCTCACAAAATCTGATCCACAAGAACTCCATGATCTCAGCTGAGCCAAACCATGCCCCTATCACAACCTCCCACTTGCCCATACCTCAAGTACACCTAACTTGGACTTTATGCAAAATGGCCCATACCAATCAGCATAGGCCACACCAAATCCACAGACCTATCACAGTGTGATAAGTGGACAAAAAGCAACTCAAAGCAACACACACACAGGCCTGAATCCACAACATTGTTAGAGTTCACAAAAATCCTCCATCTTGCATTTTCTATCGAATCCCATAACTCAGCCATCCATTCCTCAAATTTCTTCCACCATCCATCTCAAAACACTCCACTGATCATCCATGACCCATCAAAGCAGCCCAAAACCACCATAAACAGAAATACGATTCTCACCACCCCTGAACTGGAAGCTTCAAAATCCTCCATATAAACTCATTCCAAGTTCACCAGAAGTTTTAAGGAGTCCATTAGAGTGGAAAAGCACAAGGCAGAAGGTCAGAAAGCCCAGGAGTCGAAAGCCCAACCTCAGGTAACATGACGAACAAATTTTCCAGAACCCTGATTTCTTGTTAGAATATTGTTCTATGTGTTGCCCTGATCATGGGGATCTATTTATTTTTGAAAATGACCCAGAAATGAGCATTTTGTGTTGCTCTAAAACTTTTGCCCTAGAATTTGTTTTCTTCGATTCTCACTGTGTGGTTAATATAAATTGTTTTTGGCCCTGGATTCTTGTTACCCATTGTTGGGGGATTGATTCTGGAGATTTGGAAGTCTTGGGGATGCGTTTTGGGTGATTCAGGTGAGGGAGATGGCCGGAGAAGACGACCAGAGCTTATCTCCGGTCGCCTGAGGTTAATTAGGGCTAAGTGTGATTAATTAGGAACTTTGAATATTGACCCTTAGATTTGCCTTCCCGCGCGTGAATGAGTGGACTGGATCTTGTCATTTAGCCCTAATCAGTGTTTAATTAAATTAACCTAGGATTAATTAATTATAAAATATAATTAGCCAGGTTTGAACTTGGGCCATTGGATGTGGCGCCAAGTCAACCTCTCCTAGCCCAGACTCAATCTGATCCCTTCATTGTGCATACTTTCATTTATTTTAATTTTTATTTTCATTTTCATTGCATTTATTTATACGAATTATTTAAAATAGTAAAAAACATTTAAAAATTCTGGAAATTTGTGTCAAGCCTTTTATTAATTTTCAGAACCCAAAAATATTTTTATTTTTATTTTTTGCATTAAAAATCATTTTTAAATTATTTAAATGTTTATTTTTAATTAATTAATGGAAATTAATTAATTAAAAATGCATTTAGGTATTTTAAAATCACCAAAAAATTCACATTGCATTTAGAAACATTTAGAAACATTATCAAACCCTCAAACCAAATTTCTTTTTTGATCTTGATGCATTTTGATCATTTTATTTGGAATTAAATTCATTTTAAGGCAATATTTTTGTGCAAACTTTGAAAAAATTCATTCTGCCTAACCCTTGAGAGTTTGATGATGATCCTTCTTGCATTGCATCCTTCATGGCATGTAGTTTATAGGATAAATTTGTTTTGAATTGATCTTCCATTTTCAATTTGTTTTGCATTTTTCATGATGAGGTACCCCAAAACCCTAGTAATCTTGAGAAATTCATAACTTGCACTTGGTTAAGAGTTGGATCCCCTCCTTTGGGCAGTGAACTTGTATAGGTTTAGGATATCTTTGCTCCCATTTTCAATTTTTTGTCATGTCATTTGCTTCTGGTTTTGGATTTTTGCATTGCATGATGCATGTAACCCTAATTTGTGCCTACCTTTGCATCCATTTCTCATTTGCTTGCATCCAATGACTTGCCATGACATTTTGTGCATCCACATGATTCATAATACATCTTAGGACATGTTAGAATCATGTTTGATCATTGCATCTTTCATTTACCATGTTATATGTCCATTGCATTGCATAACTTTTCATGTACATTCATGGTTCAAAGCATGCTTCATCTGCACCCATGTCCTTGTATGATCATCCTCATGTCTTGCCTCATGTTTGTATCATCTCTTAGCATCATTAACATCATGTAAATGCTTCTGACTTTGGTTTGCATCATGACATTTCATCTCATTTGCATTGCATTTCATTTCTTTTGTCTAACTTTTCAGGTGGTAAGTTGTTTTTGAGAAGTGAATTTGCCTTCACTTCTCACAATCTCTTCTCATCTCTCTTGCATCTTTGCTGCATTTTATCTTGTGTATTGGATTGAGCTTGCTCATTCATGTTCATCTTACTTTCTTTCTTCAAGCAACTTGTCTTCTTAAGTGAAGCAAGTTGTTTTGTTTCTCTTTGCTTCTTGCTCCTTTCATCTGCTTCTTTCCTGGTGGTTTCTCTGAAGATCTTCTTGCAAACCTCATTAACCCTAGGAATAACCAAGTATGATAACAATTAGGGTTTTGATTAGTCCCCCATTTAGATCTTACCTTTGTGTCATCCTTGAGTCTTCTCTTCTTATCCCATAATCAAGGACTAAACCCTAAAGGTTTTAAGGCTTTGTGGTTAAGCTTATGCCTACATCCTTCTATTAGGATAGGGTGTATAACTTTAATCCTAAGTGTTAAACCGTTAATGTGTTTAAATCCTTTAATCAATCCACTTAATAATCATCAAGACATCAAGCTTGTAACTTGGGCCTTGCATTAGGGTTCTAATTCTTCCTTAATTGGTTAAGAAGGACTAACCCTAGTGTTAATGGATAAGTCCCCCTCAAGTTGTCTTACAAATCATAAAAATCACTTCTTCATCTTACCATTAACTAAAATCCATTTAACAAAGGCTTTGTTTTGTCATGAGGTTAATCCCTAATCATGTATTAAGTTGAGGACTCTTTCTCAACTTAAATGTTCTCATCTATTATCCTTCTATTAGGATAGTGTAATGAGTCCATTAAATCCTTGATTATGGCTTAAACTCATTACTTAACACTAAACAAAAACAACAAAAACATCTAAATAAATACAAGTAGGTTAATGATCTTAATCCTACATCATGATGATTAAGTGTGAGGTGCTTACTTCATACTTAAGGTATTCTCATTACCCCTAATCAGAGGGAGGATGTGGTGAGTTTGCTAACCCATTGGTTTAGGCTTAAGCTCATTTCCTTATGACAAACTTCAAAAAGCAATAAAAGACTGAAAACACAAAAACAAACAATAATCGTCTCCTCCGGGATTCTTTTCTCATCATCTTCACTCATAAACGAGAATTTGCTTCTTCCGTCTAATGCAAGACAGTTTGCACCTGAGCCAGACAGGTCATACACTTGAGCATAGACAAGTAAGCAGTTCACAAGTCAATTTATCTTTCAGTCTCTTTGAGTCGAACTACGGTGTTCTGACTTCCTCATTGCACGAGAGGATATGTAGGCATAACTTAACAGTTATCGAACAAAAGTCTTTGTATATTCCCCCCTCCTTCCAGCATTATTCTTTAAGCCTCATAGTCTTGAGCTTCATACTCCTGTTCTTGCACTGACACTTCTCTTATACACTTCACACTTTTTTACACTGACACTTGCATTCTTTCCAGCTTTGATACACAAATTGCACTGACACTACCCCTTTATAGCACAAATCTTTTAAGCGTGGATCTCGTCGAGTACGGCGGACAATCTGGGTGCTAATACCTTCCCAGGTTGTTACCAACCCCCTTTCTCAGTTTCTCTGGTTCGCAACCGTCTTATCTTTATCTTTTCTTAGGTTTATGCAGCATTACCTTTCCTTCGGGATAAAAATGCCTAGCTGGCGACTCTATTCATCCTTTTCTCTTTTCGCCGACTGTTCGCGTCTGTACCCCTTCTGACTTAGCCTCATTTGGTGGGAGCGACACAAGCATATCAGGCTTGGGCTCACAGGGTGAAGAAAGGTAAGAAGGATTTTGGAAGGGTAGATCCCAAGACATATCCTCCTTTTGCTACATGGTTGCAGAAGCGTGTAGAGGAATTGCTCATGCCATTTTCAGTGGAAGCATCATTGTATCCCAAAGAGGTGCCATGTCAGAATACTGTTTCTCTTGAAGAGTATAAGAAGTTGGAAGCTCTGTTGCACAAGGTCCGGGTAGAGAATTCTGAAATGGTTAACTTGTACCACCTTGCCAATCATGCTAAGAATGAAGCAGAGGAAAAGCTACAGAAGATGCAAGCCTCATTAGAAGACAAGGAAAAGGAGTTTTCTGGAAGAGAAGCTCATTTTAAGAGATTGGGTCTAATGGAATCAAAAAGAGAAGCGGAGCGTAAGAAGACTTTGAAGACTCTTAAAGAAGCTCACCAGTCCATTGTTTGGTTGCAGGGCCAAAGGGAACAGGAGCAAAAGAAGTATAAAGAAAAGGAAGAGTTTTTCGAGGTATAGATGGCCTTCAAGAAAGAAGAAGTAGAATAAGTTCAAGAAATACGAAGGGAAAAGACTCAACAGTTGGCACAGAGCCAGATGGCCTTGGAGGAGGCATTGAAAGAAATTGAAGAGCTTAAGTTGAGAGCAGGTGTGTGTCGCTCCCACAAAATGACACCGGGTCAGATAGGGTACATACACGAATGGTCGGAGAATGAGAACACGAAGATGAACTGAAAAGAGTCGCCAGCTAGGCATGTTTATCCCGAAGGAAAGGTAATGCTGCATAAACCTGGGAAGATATGGATAAGACGGTTGCGAACCAGAGAAACTGAGAAAGGGGGTTGGTTACAACCTGGGAAGGTATTAGCACCCAGATTGTCCGTCGTACTCGACGGGATCCATGCTTGAAAGTTTATGTTTAAAGGGGTAGTGTCAGTGCTATCTGTGTGCAAGAGCTGGAAAATAATATGCAAGTGTTAGTGCAAGAAAGTGAAGTGAAAAAAAATGCTCAGGAATGAGGCTTAAAAGGATGTTGAAAGAGGGGGAATATACAAAGACTTTTGTTCGATAACAGTTAAGTTACGCCTATGTATCCTCTAGTGCAATGAGGAAGTCAGAACACCGTAGTTCGACTCAAAGAGACTGAAAGATAAATTGACTGATGAACTGCTTTCTTGCCTATGCTCAAGTGTATGACCTGTCTGGCTCGGGTGCTAATTGTCTTGCATTAGACGGAAGAAGCAAGTTCTCGTTTGTGAGTGAATGAGGTGAGAAAAGAATCCCGGAGGAGACGATTATTGTTTGTTTTTGATGTTTTCAATCTTTTATTGCTTTTTGTATTTGTCATAAGTTAATAAGCTTAAGCCTAAACCAAGAGTTAGTAGACTCATCACATCCTCCCTTTGATTAGGGGTAATGAGAATACCTTAAGTATGAAGTAAGCACCTCAAACTTAATTACCATGAAGTATGATTAATATCATTAACCTACTTGTGATTATTTAGATGTTTTTGGTTTTTTTGTTTAGTGTTAAGTAATGAGTTTAAGCCATAATCAAGGATTTAATGGACCCATTACACCATCCTAATAGAAGGATAATAGATGAGAACATTTGAGCTGAGGAAGATACCTCAACTTAATCCATGATTAGGGATTAACCTCATGACAAAACAAGCCTTTATTAAAGTGGATTTTAGTTAATGTTAAGATTAAGAAGTGAATTTTATGGTTTGTAAGTGTAAACACCCCAAATTTGCCCTCACCCCTTCTCACCATGGCTTGTGATCTCTTCATTTTCATAAATTCAATCATAGCATCTCATACCACATTTTTGATTCACTGCATTGATTCAAAGTCATCTGCATCTAGGGTTTGTGATCTGAGCCATCCCTGAGCCATTTGAGCCACTCCAAAGGTCTGCAATCACATCAAAGGGGTCCATGTATGTTCAAGCATCATATTATACCCTCACAAGGCCAAGGAAGTCAAAGAATCACAAGAACTTGGAAAGGCATGGAAGCAGAGCCAGGTTTAACTACACAGATGACCTAAAATTAGGGTTTTGGTTTCAGAGGCCATAACTCCAAATTGTTTGGTCATTCTTGTTTCTATTGGTCTCTATATGTTATGAGGATCATGCATATTAATTTTCATGAAGAAATTCCATGGGGAAGGCATCTAATCAAGAGTTGACTTCTTGAACAAGTCAGTGCAAAATCAGGGCATCTGAGGCCCCCAATGACCCAACCAAAGGGTGTTCTCCATCATTTTGAATGTGTATGGTCTTTATTTAATCATAGAAGGTGTTAGAAGCTCACAAAATTGGAGAATTTCAAGCCATTTGCAAAGTTGCCTTTTTGGGAAAGTGACTTATAATGGAAACTTGCCATTTTGGGAAAGTTTTTCAACCTCCTCTTTTGATTCAAAAATGCTTCAAATGAGAAAACTTTGGTCATGAAAGTTGTAGAATGGATCCTCCCATTTTCAAAAAGTACAAGAACTCATTCGAATTCATTTTGTATCAAAAGTTATGGCCTTGCAAAGTTGGATAAAATCATTGAAATTTCACTTTTGAACAAAGAGGGAAACTTGCAATTTCACATGCCAAGCATTTTCATGACTTCAAAATGGCTTCTAACCATCATACAAACACATTGTAATGCCTAAAAGTCAGATTTGTGCCAAGAATTTTTCATTTCCATGCCTTGGATTACAAGTTGCATAAGGCATTTTTCATGAAGGCTTCAAAATTGAAACTTTGCAAAAGGGACCTTTCATGCTTGAATTGAACTCCAATTGGTATCAAAACATAATAACAACATCACACAGCTCACTTTGTTACAAATTGCCCAAGAAATTATGAGATTGCATGCCTTGTTTCACAAGAAATTTCAAAGAGGGCAAAATGCAAAACTCATGCTATCTTGTGATCCAAGTGCTGCAGTCCTTCAAGAATCATCCAAGGGTCATCCTCAAACTCAGCTGGGGCAGATACACCCTTTAGATTTCCTCTGCCATAGCCCATACCTATAGTACACAATCCTTAACTTTTTGGCCAATCACCCCATACCATTCCCACAGTACATGTCACTTCCTCAGAGCTCTTCCAATAGTCTAGGGATATGTTATGGAACATAAAGCAAGTTGGACATGAGCCAAGAGGACACACACAAGCAGATTCACAAAAATTGGCCTGAACCTTCTCCTCTTCGAAACTCCTTCCTCAGCCATCATACCTTCATTTTTCTTTCACCAGCAAGTCATAAATCACTCATAGAACAAAATCCACCCCCTGAAACAGCTTGAATCATCACACACAAAGACCTCCATTTTTGCTACACCAGAGCTGAATCATTCAAACCAACCACTCCCCAAGTTTTCTAAGCTTCATTCCATCATCAGGAGGTTCAAGGGAGCAGGCTTGCACAAAAGAAAAGTCCAGAAAGCTCAAAAACAGAGAAGCTTCATCTCAGGTAACATGAAGAACATTTTTCCCAGAAACTAATTTTTAAGTTCTTTTATGATGCTATATGTTCTCCTGATCATGAATATGTATTTATTTTTGAAAATGGTGAAGAAACCAGCATGTATGACATCTCTGAACATTTTCCCGTGTTTTGTATTTTGTTTCGATTCGTGCTTGTGAGTTGAAATAAATGAATTTGAGATGAGGGTTTAGGTTTAGATTGATGAGAGGATCATTTTGGTGGAAGAAATTTCATGTTTGGTAACCTGTAGAAGAATCTAGGGTTTTTGGTTCGCCGGAGAAGACGACCGGAACACTGTTCCGGCCGTCTGAGTTTGATTAGCCCTAATTAGGTTTAGCAGTGTAATTAATGAGAGTTTGAATGTAGGTCGTGCGATAGCTCTTTCCCGCGTGTGTTGGATGGCTGGGATTTCATGATTAGCCATAATCCTGACTTAATAATGTTTAATTAATTTAATTATTGGATTTAGTCAGGTTTGAACTTGGGCCATTGGATGTGGCGCCAAGTCAACACCCCCAGGCCCAGATCAAATCCTGACCTTCTCTTTGGCATACTTTCATTATTTTAAATTTTTATTTCATTTTCATTGCATTTATTTACACGAATTATTAAAAATAGTAAAACACATTTAAAAATTCTGAAATTTTTTGTGAAACATTTCATTAATTTTCAGAACCCAAAAATATTTTTATTTTTATTTTTTGCATTAAAAATTATTTTTAAATCATTTAAATGTTTATTTTTAATTAGTTAATGAAAACTAATTAATTAAAAATGCATTTAAGTATTTAAAAATCACCAAAAAATTCACATTGCATTTCAAAACATTTAGAAACATTATCAAACTCTCAAAACAAATTTCTTTTTGGTCCTTGATGCATTTTGACAATTTTCATTGGAATTAAATTCATTTAAAGGCAATATTTTTGTTCAAACTTAGAAAAATTCATTCTGCCTTGCCATGAAGAGTTTGATAGTGTTTCTTCTTGCATTGCATCCTTCATATCATGTAGTTTTTAGGGTTAAATTGGTCTGAATTTATCTTGCATTTTCAATTTAATGAGCATTTTTCCTTGTGAGGTATCCTAAAACCCTAATTGACTTGAGAAATTCATAACTTGCACTAGGTTAAGAGTTAGGTCCCCTCCTTTGGGCATTGAACTTGTGTAGGGTTAGGGTTCCTTTGATCCCATTTTCAATTTTTTGTCATGTCATTTGCTTCTGGTTTTGAATTTTTGCATTGCATGTTGTATGTAAACCCTAATTTGTGCTTTCCTTTGCATCCATCTCTTATTTGCTTGCATACATGAACTTACCATGACATTTTGTGCATCCACATGATTCATAAGACATCTTAGGACACATTAGAATCATGTTTGATCATTGCATCTTTCATTTTCAATATTGTATGTTCATTCCATTTCATAAACTTTCATGAACTTCCATGGTTCAAAGCATGTTTCACTTGCATCCTCATCCTTGTATGATCATCCACAACTCTTGACATGTTTTTGCATCATCCCTTAGCATCATTAACATCATGTTTATGCTTCTGATTTTGGTTTGCATCATGACATTTCATCTCATTTGCATTGCATTTCATTTCTTTTGCTAACTTTTCAGGTGGTAAGTTGTTTTGAGAAGTGAATTTGCCTTCACTTCTCACAATCTCTTTTCATCCCTTTTATACCTTCTTTGCTGCATTTTGTATGTGTATTAGAGTGAGCTTTGCTCATTCATGTTCTCTCCCACCTTCTTCCTTCAAGCAACTTGTCTTCTTAAGTGAAGCAAGTTGTCTTGCTTCTCTCTGCTTCTTTCTCCCTTCATCTGCTTCTTTCCTGGTGGTTTCTCTGAAGATCTTCTTGCAAGCCTCATTAACCCTAGGAACAACTAAGAATGATAATAATTAGGGTTTGATTAGTCCCCCATTTAGTTTTGCCTTTGTGTCATCTTTGAGTCTTCTCTTCTCATCTCATAATCAAGGACTAAACCCTAAAGGTTTTAAGGCTTTGTGATTAAGCTTATGCCTGCATCCTTCTATTAGGATGGAGTGTATAACTTTAATCCTAAGTGTTAAACCCTTAATGTGTTTAAATCCTTTAATAAATTCACTTAATAATCATCAAGACATCAAGCTTGTAACTTGGGCCTTGCATTAGGGTTCTAATTCTTCCTTAATTGGTTAAGAAGGACTAACCCTAGTGTTAATGGATAAGTCCCCCTCAAGTTGTCTTACAAATCATAAAATCCATTTCTCAATCTTATCATTAACTAAAATCCACCTTAATAAAGTCTTTGTTTTTTCATGAGGTTAATCCCTAATCATGGATTAAGCTGAGGAGCCTTCCTCAGCTTAAATGTTCTCATCTATTATCCTTCTATTAGGATGGTGTAATGAGTCCATTAAATCCTTGATTATGGCTTAAACTTATTACTTAAAACAAAAACCACAAAAACATCTAAATAAATATAAGTAGGTTAATGATCTTAATCCTACATCATGGTGATTAAGTGTGAGGTGTTTACTTCATACTTAAGGTACTCTCATTACCCCTAATCAGAGGGAGGATGTAGTGAGTTTACTAACCCTTGGTTTAGGCTTAGGCTCATTTTCTTATGACAAACATCAAAAAGCAATAAAAGATTGAAAATATCAAAAACAAACAATAATCGTCTCCTTCGGGATTCTTTTCTCACCTCATTCACTCACAAACGAGAACTTGCTTCTTCCGTCTAATGCAAGACAGTTTGCACCTGAGCCAGACAGGTCATACACTTGAGCATAGACAAGTAAGCAATTCACAGGTCAATTCACCTTTCAGTCTCTTTGGGTCGAACTACGGTGTTCTGACTTCCTTATTGCACGAGAGGATACGTAGGCATAACTTAACAGTTATTGAACAAAAGTCTCCGTATATTCCCCCTCCTTCTAGCATCATTCTTTAAGCCTCATAGTCTTGAGCTTCATACTCCTGTTCTTACATTGACACTTCTTTTATACACCTCACTTTCCTTTTGCACTGACACTTGCATCCTTTTCCATCTTTGATACACAAATTGCACTGACACTACCCCTTTAAAACACAAATCTTGTAAGCGTGGATCCCGTCGAGTACGGCAGACAATCTGGGTGCTAATACCTTCCCAGGTTGTAACCAACCCCCTTTCTCAGTTTCTCTGGTTCGCAACCGTCTTATCCATTCTTTTCTAGGTCTATGCAGCATTACCTCTCCTCCGAGATAAAAATGCCTAGCTGGCGAGTCTTTTCTTCTGAGTTCACCCTTGTTTGTACTCCTCTCTTTCGCCGACCGTTCGCGTCTGTACCCCTCTTGGCCTGGGTGTCATTTGGTGGGAGCGACAGCTTGGCGACTCTGCTAGGGAACCCTTATACTGTAACCATGGCTTCTGGTTCTTTTAGTGGGTTCCTCCTAGCGCTTGTTTGATTTGTGTTTACTGGGGTGTTATATGCTAATTGTGTTTATTTATGAGCTTTATTTATTTCTTTATGTACAGCTTTATTTATTGCTTTCCTTTACAGTTTTTCATATTTCATACTGTCATTATCATTGCTGGATCTGGTTTCTGTTTTAGTGGGTGGGGTTCCATTGAGAGTTTGAGGTCCTCTACCTGGGACCTGAGTGACACCTAGGCTAGAGTGGTTCATGTTCTTTCCCATTCCATTTCGGTCTGGTGCGGGAATATGAAACACGGTTCAGATATGGGTTTCTTCTTGAGAACTCTATGCTACGGATTTCCTGCAGTGATAGGGCTATCTGGGAAGCCTGCTAAGTCTGGATGACCTTTATTATGACCTTCAGAAACTGAGGTGAATTAGAGGAGGATCTTTTATGATTATTGTAAACACTGTACCTCCGGGTTAGAAGTGTTTACACTTCTCATAATCGATCCAAGTCTGAGGATCCTTGTTCTAGGACACTACCTGTGAGGGGGTTGGGTTGTTTACAGGTTTGCAGGTACCCTTGGCCACATCATACCCCGTTACTATTTGGTTTAAGAGTACCTCATTTTGGACAGTTCTTGTGATTAACCCTGGACATGTGACTCTTTATTTGAGTCCCCCACCTTGGTTACTGGATTTCTGAACCTCCATCTGGACTTCTTGAACATACATAGACCTATATCAAGACAGATAATCAGATCCAGCTTGATCGCAAACCCTTGCATATCATTTGCATACATCATCATTTGCATCATTTGACATTTTTTTTATTTGTTTTTCAGGGTATCCACATTATATCTGGCTTGGTTTTGACCCCTTCTTCTACATATACCTCTGCTTCATCAGTTATCTGCTTCATCCATCTTCATCACCAGCACCAGCCTATCAGTGGCTCATCTCCAGTATCAGTCTTGATCCTCATCAGCATTTGTCTTCAGCTCTTCATCAGTACTCATGACTACTCCCAGGAAGAGCAATATATCTTACCATTTCTTTGAGCCTGTGTTGACTGGTATCAGACAGGTCCAGTCACTTATCACCCCTGACCACATCCCATTATTCAGAGAGCATTATGGGGGTATCCTGGATATGGTTATGGACCTGGACCCTTCTCAGAGGAGCATGATCCACACATGCTTACAGTTCTATGACCCTCCCTTGAGATGCTTCACATTCCCAGACTTTCAGCTAGGGCCTCTACTAGAGGAGTTTTCATCATTGGTTGGGATACCTATCAGGGGTGGAATCCCTTTTAACCCAGAGATGACTTTTCCCAGCAGTGGAGAAGTAACAAAGGCACTGTACCTGGAGCCTGCCTTGATTGAGCAAAGCATGACAACAAAAGCTGGAATCCCTGGTATTCACTTGGATTTCTTGATTTCTCAGGCCATCCTGAAGGCCTCCTTGGGAGAATGGAGGGCAGTCTGTGCACTGTTAGCCCTCAGTATATATGGGGTTATACTGTTTGCAGATGAGCCCAAATTTATCAGCAAGAATGCCATTCATCTTTTCCTTCTGAGGAACCCAGCACCCACATTACTGGGAGACTTTTATTATTCCATCCATCAGAGGAATGAGAAACAAAGGGGGAAGTTAGTAAGATGCTCTGCTCCTTTGTTTCACACCTGGCTGCTCAGACACCTACCCAAGACAGATGCCTTCTTGAATCCTCACCAGCAGAAAAATTGGGCCAAGAGGCTCATTGCTTTGACTTCAGATGACATCAGATAGTGCACCCAGAGCACCAAAGGCAAAGACATAATCACCAGCTGTGGGCAATACCCAAATGTACCTCTGATAGGAGTAAAGGGTTGCATCAACTACAATCCTTTGCTGTTTAAGAGGAAACTAGGCTATGCTTTGGTTCACCCTCCTAGGGTGCAAGATTTAGCTGAGACCCTGTATTGTGAGATAAAACCAAATCTAGCTGCTGTCAGACAAGCATCTTGGGCGTGGGACAATGTCCAGACATAAG
This sequence comes from Lathyrus aphaca, assembly GCA_963966055.1. Lineage (NCBI taxonomy): Eukaryota > Viridiplantae > Streptophyta > Magnoliopsida > Fabales > Fabaceae > Lathyrus > Lathyrus aphaca. The sequence continues at coordinate 404,598,918 of OZ014523.1, forward strand.
GGATGGTTATTCTAGGGAGATGTAATAATGTTGCTTCAGCTCAGTATTATGACTGGTCCCGTACTAGAGCTCAGATTACCGGAATGCCTTTCACCATTGAGGATATACCTGGACCATCCACAGCACAGCCAGCAGCAACTATCAGCCTGGAAGAATTTGAAGCTGAAGGAAAGGAATGATAATCTGTCTCAAGCTCTGAAGAAGACCCTTTGGGAAAGGAGTGACGGTCGTCTGGACATTGAGAGGTTGGAGAAGCTTAGGGTGGAGCATCTGGCCAAGATTGAGAAAATAGAGGACTACATCAAAAAAGCAAGAGCTGGGGAACAAATATTGAAGAATACCTGTAAAGAGGCCAAGCTTCTGAAGGCTAGGACTGATCTCTATCTGCAAGAAAGTCAGGCTAGGTAGGTCAGGATCACTGAAGCCCGGACACAAGAAGATCATAGAACTCAAGCCAAGATTGAACAGTTAGAGGCTAATGAAAAGAAGCAACAGGAGGCCTTGTTGGCAGCCCAGAAGGAGATTTCAGAGTTGAAGCTTAGGGCTGGATTAAAGAGATCAAAGGATCAGGACAGGCACAAGAAGCTGACCACTGCCATTGCCACCAGAAACCTCCTCATCAGGACTATTACAGAGCATCCGTCTGGTCCAGTGACTGAGGCACTCTTGAAGGAGGTTAAGGAGGATGAGTTTGGACTAGATGTTTGACCTTTTGCTTGTTGTTCATTTCCATTTGATGTACTTTTCTCTTTTTGTATTTTGACCCTCCAAGGGCATGTGTTGTAAAAACAAACTATGTATTGTTCAGTATTTGTAATATATTTTAGTTTGTTTCCATTTTGGGGTTTCTTTTCTCAACAAAGTCAAAAGCATCTTCCTCGGGGTCTGGAAAGGTCAAAACCAAGAACCAAGCCGGATACCTTGGGAAACAAATAAGCATACTGCATTGCATACTAACTTTTGATTTGTTTTGTAGGTTTTGCCTTTATTTTGTTTGCTTCTAACTCTCTTGTGTCTCAGGAAATATTGCTCGCCGTTGGGTGTTCCCTGTCAACCGTACGCACCGGTACCCTACTCGCAACAACCTTCCTGGTATCCAAATGGATCAAGTACAGCAGGACCTGACCGAGGTCAGAACTTAGATGGCTAATGAAAGAGTGGAGATGAGGAACCAAATGGCTCAATTCATGATTGTGATGACTGGCTTGGCACAAAGCCAAGAAAGGTTAAGGGCATTAATGGAAAGACAAACCCCCAAGGAACCTCATCCTGGCACTGGAGGAACTAGTAATAATGAGGGAGGCCAGCCTCATGTTAACCCACTAGTATTTGGACCTCATCTAGATCCGGAAGTCAACATCCCAAGGAATGTGCAAGGCAACACTGCTGCAGGCAGGATCTTGCAAGAAGATCCTCAAGAAGAGCAGTTTACTGTAATGGGAGCTGGAGATGAAGTTTATGATAGGAGGTTTGATGAAATTGCTGAGAAATTAAGATCTTTGGAGTCTCAAAACTCCTTGGGCTTCGATGTAATGGATATGGGGTTAGTGGATGGGGTGAGAATTCCCCACAAGTTCAAGCCCCCGTGCTTTGAGAAATACAATGGAACTTCCTGTCCACGAACTCACTTACAGTCCTCAGCAATCAACATATCAACAACAACAACAACAACCACATTATCAACAACAAGTTCAGTATCCACCACAGAGAACCTACAACAATAGCAACAGCAATCAACAACAACGACCCTTTCAACCAAGACCATCACAGGAAAACAGGGTGATTGACCCTATCCCTATGCCTTATACTGCCTTATTGCCACAACTCCTGAAACTTAACTTGGTTGAGTTAAGGACATTGGCACCACCAGATCCCCTCAATCTCCCAAGGAATTATGATGTCAACGCCAGGTGTGCTTTCCACTCCAATGCACCCGGCCACAATACTGAAAAATGCAGGGCCCTACAAATGAAAGTCCAAGATCTGGTGGATTCTAAAGCTCTCAACTTTGCACCCCCTCCAAATGTTAACAAGAATCCTATGCCTAACCATGGCGGGCCGAGGATTAACGCCATTGAGGAAGACAAACCATCTGTTTTGATCACCAGTGTTGCACAAATTCGAACACCTTTGGTCGAAATTAAAGCTCAGCTTCTAGAGTGCCAAGTGTTCCTCGGGTGTGAGCTCGGTTGTGGTTACTGCAACATTGCAGTCAATGGGTGTGATAGTTTGAGAAGCGGCATAGATGGTCTTATCAAGGATGGAATCCTTCAGATCTCAACAACGGCGCCTACAAATCCAGCAATTCCTTTAACAACAATTCCCGATTCTTCTACAACAGCAGCAACAATCATTCCTACCGATTCATCAATATCATCAGCAATGGATCCATCCATCACTTCAACAAATCAAATATCAACAACCCTTTTCTTCTACAACATCAACATCCATTTATTCAGTAGAATCTTCTACAACACCACAAGAATTAATGAAGATGTCTCTGCAGTTACAATCTACTATGACCCGTCAGAGGTACCTCCCAGCAGCAATTTTCAACAACAAATCATGGCACCTCCTACCAGATCACTAGCCACAATTTACTACGATCCACACACCATTTCAGTACCCTCCTCTGCAGCAGTCAGTCCAGTTACTATTACGGTGCCTGGACCCGTTCCTTATGAAAGCAGCAATGCCATACCTTGGCATTATGGCTCTGATCTTTACTGCAACGGGGAGAAAATCACTCTGGATTCATCAACCTCTTCTCCACAAATTGATAATGTTGGGGGAGGCGGAGGCTTCAACAGAAGCGGACGCCTTTTTGCCTCACAAGTACAAAGACCTAATACCGAAGCAGAAGCTGCTGCCAAAGCAAAGGGAAAGAGTGTGGTACCTGAAGAGCCGACTGTCAAAGAAACTCAGAAGACATCTTTTGAACAAGATGTAGACGAGTTTATGAGAATCATAAAGAGAAGTTATTACAAGGTAGTGGATCAGCTTCACCAAACTCCCTCAAAGATCTCCATATTATCCTTGTTGATGTGTTCTGAAGCTCACAGGAATGCGTTATTGAAAGTCCTGCACGCAGCATACGTGCTAGAGGAGATTACCGTTAATCAGCTAGAAACTGTGGTGGAAAATGTCAATACCAACCATGGACTGGGCTTTACCAATGCTGACTTAACAACTGAGGGACGTAACCACAACAAGGCTTTACATATCACCTTGGAATGCAAGGGTGCTGTTTTATCTCATGTACTGGTGGACACTAGGTCGTCACTCAATGTCCTACCAAAGAAGGCCTTGGTGAAGCTGGAGTATGACGGCTTGGCATTACGTCCGAGTAATTTGGTGGTGAGAGCATTTGATGGCTCTAAAAGATCAGTGCTTGGGGAGATTGATCGGCCTGTGATTATTGGCCCGCAGACTTTTAAAATTACCTTCTATGTGATGGACATTCAGCCGGCCTACAGCTGTTTTTTGGGTAGACCCTGGATCCATGCCGCTGGCGCTGTTACGTCTACCCTTCACCAGAAGCTGAAATTCGAGTGGGAAGGCCAGATCATCACCATCTGTGGGGAAGAAGACATCTTTGTTAGCCATCTGGCTACGTATAAGTACATTGAAATGGATGGGGAGATCCATGAAACCATGAGCCAGGGGTTTGAGGCCCTGAACATTAATGAAGCATCTGCTGTACTGGGAACTTCCATGACGTCTTATCAGCAAGCTCGGAAGGTTGTTGAAGAGGGTACTGCCCAAGGCTGGGGCAAGCTGCTGCCCGTGGAGAAGAAAGAAGACAGATTTGGGTTGGGTTACAAACCAACTCAACAAGATCAATCAGAGGCTGCAAAAGAGCCCAATTTTGTCAGCGGGGGGATGCTCACCCCAGATGCTGTGAACAACTTGGAAGATGAGTCGGAAGATGAGCGCAACCTGGAGTGCTGGATATGTCCAAGGACCCCGGGGAGCCATGTCTCAAACTGGTCTTCCCAGGAAATTATAAGGGTTACTCATGCAGAGTAATTATTATTTCCTGTATATTTTAAGCATGCATCAAGTCTTGTATCTTGCCCAAGATGTCAAGACTCATTTTGTAATCGGGCCATCTTGTAATTTTGTGCAAATAGATCAATCAATGAATATCGGACATCTTTTGCAAACGAGTCTCTTTTTCGCTCACTGTCTTTTCAATTTTTATTTTTGTACAAAAATAAAATGGCAATGTTTTTCAAAATAAATAACTTCATTTTCACTTTTTCTAAACAAGATTAAAATTGATCACTAAAATAAACCAATCTAAACCCTTGCAGAAAGTGCCCTTCAGATTGCACCGACAACAACACTGCTATGACTTCGTATGACTTTGACAATCCAATCAATCAAGCTGATGAAGGGGTCGAAGAAGATTATGAGCTACCTGAAGAGCTAGCCAGGTTGTTAAGGCAAGAAGAGGGTTATCACTCCTCATCAGGAGGAGATTGAAACGGTTAACCTTGGTACGGAAGAAGATGTGAAAGAGGTTAAGATCGGGGCCTGCCTGCAAGATTCGGTAAAAGAGAAACTGATTGACATGCTTCGGGAGTATGTGGATGTTTTCGCTTGGTCTTATCAAGATATGCCAGGGTTTAACACCGATATTGTCATGCACAAGCTGCCTTTAAAAGAAGATTGCCCGCCAGTAAAACAGAAGTTGCGCCGTACTCGCCCAGATATGGCAATGAAGATTAAAGAAGAGGTACAAAAACAGTGGCACGCCGGTTTCCTTGCTGTAACTAGCTATCCGCCGTGGGTCGCTAATATTGTACCTGTTCCTAAAAAAGACGGCAAGGTGAGGATGTGTGTGGATTACCGGGATCTGAACAGAGCCAGCCCGAAAGATGACTTCCCTTTACCTCACATTAATGTATTGGTTGATAATACGGCTCAGTTCTCGGTGTTCTCCTTTATGGATGGATTTTCAGGATACAATCAGATGAAGATGTCACCTGAAGACATGGAGAAGACAACTTTCATCACACCCTGGGGCACGTTCTGTTATAAGATAATGCCATTCGGACTGAAGAATGCTGGTGCCACTTATCAACGGGCTATGGTAACATTATTCCATGACATGATCCATAAAGAAATCGAATGTTATGTGGATGACATGATTGCCAAGTCCCTCACAGAAGAAGACCACCTGGTAAATCTGTTGAAGCTATTCAAGCGTCTGAGGAAGTACCAACTGAAGTTAAATCCCAACAAATGCACATTCGGGGTGCGATCCGGTAAACTGCTGGGATTTATTGTAAGTGAAAAAGGGATTGAAGTTGACCCTGATAAAGTCAAAGCCATTCAAGAAATGCCTGCACCGAAGACTGAAAAAGAAGTTTGGGGGTTTCTAGGTAGATTGAACTACATTTCAAGGTTTATATCTCACCTTACAGCAACCTGTGAGCCTTTGTTCAAGCTGTTAAGAAAAGAACAAACGGTCAGGTGGAACGAATACTGCCAGAAGGCTTTTGACAAAATCAAGGAATACTTACAGGAGCCTCCAATCCTTATGCCTCCAGTTGAAGGAAGACCTCTAATCATGTACTTGACAGTATTAGAAGAGTCAATGGGGTGTGTGCTGGGCCAGCATGACGAGTCTGGTCGAAAAGAGTATGCAATATACTACCTAAGCAAAAAGTTTACCGACTGTGAACAACGTTATTCACTGCTCGAGAAAACTTGTTGTGCTTTAGCGTGGGCTGCTCGCCGACTGAGACAGTATATGCTGACCCACACCACTTTGTTGATCTCCAAGATGGACCCAGTTAAGTACATATTTGAGAAGCCAGCTCTTACCGGACGGGTTGCAAGATGGCAAATGATCCTCACGGAATATGACATTCAGTACACATCTCAAAAAGCCATCAAGGGCAGTGTATTGTCTGATTATCTTGCTGAGCAACCCATTGATGATTACCAGCCTATGAGATTTGACTTCCCCGATGAAGACATCATGTTCATAAAAGCCAAAGATCATGAAGAGCCTGTTCACACTGAAGGGCCTGACCCAGAAGAAGAGTGGACTATGATGTTTGATGGGGCTGTTAATATGAATGGTCGTGGTGTTGGTGCAGTACTCATTACACCTAAGGGAGTTCACATGCCTTTCTCGGCAAAGCTCACTTTCAACTGCAATAACAACGAAGCTGAATACGAAGCCTGTATTATGGGTCTTGAGGAAGCCATTGACCTCAGAATCAAGACTTTAACTGTATTCGGGGATTCAGCTATGGTAATCAATCAAGCCAACGGCAAATGGTACACCCACCAAGATCATCTGATACCCTATCGGGACTATACAAGGAGGTTGTTGACTTTCTTCACCACGGTCAAGCTTGAGTATATCCCTCGAGATGAAAATCAGTTTGCAGATGCTCTGGCTACCATTTCCTCCATGATCAAAGTTCAAGCTGTCAACTTTGTGCCTCAGATTTCAGTATCCAGACTTGACAGACCAGCATACGTGTTCTTAGCGGATGTTGTTAAAGATGATAAGCCTTGGTTCCATGACATTAAGTGCTTCTTGGAGGATCAAACATACCCATCCGGGGCATCTTCCAATGATAAGAAGACATTGAGAAGGCTGGATGGTATTTTCTTCTTGAATACTGACGGTTCCTTGTACAAGAGAAACTTTGATATGGTACTTCTCAGATGTGTTGATAGGGCAGAAGCAGACTTGTTGATGCACGAGGTGCATGAAGGATCTTTTGGTACCCATGCTGGAGGGCATGCCATGGCTAAAAAGTTGTTGAGATCAGGCTACTACTGGATCACGATGGATGCAGACTGTTGTGCTTATGCCAGAAAATGTCATAAATGCCAGATTTATGCGGATAAAGTGCATGTGCCTCCGAATCCTTTGAATGTGATGTCTTCACCCTGGCCCTTTGCCATGTGGGGTATTGATATGATTGGCAAGATTGAACCGACTGCTTCAAATGGCCACAGATTCATCCTGGTAGCCATTGACTATTTTACTAAGTGGGTCGAAGCAGCTTCATATGCAAATGTTACAAGGCAAGTGGTAGCCCGATTTCTAAAGAGAGATATCATTTGTCGGTATGGAGTGCCCGAGCGAATCATTACTTATAATGGTTCCAACTTAAACAACAAAATGATGGCAGAACTATGTCGGGACTTCAAGATCCAACACCATAATTCTTCTCCTTACAGGCCAAAGATGAATGGTGTTGTTGAGGCAGCTAATAAGAATATCAAGAAGATTGTTCAGAAGATGGTAGTCACCTACAAAGACTGGCATGAAAAGCTACCATTTGCCTTACATGGGTACCGAACGTCAATCAGAACATCCACTGGGGCAACACTGTATCAGCTGGTGTACGGTATGGAGGCAGTCCTACCTGTTGAAGTTGAATTACCCTCCCTGCGGGTACTAATGGATGTTAAGCTAAGCGAAGCAGAATGGGTCCGATCCCGATACGAACAACTAAGTCTGATCGAAGAAAAGAGATTAGCTGCAATTTGTCACGGGCAGTTATATCAGAAAAGAATGAAGAAAGCCTTCGATCAGAAAGTCAGGCTCCGAGAGTACCAAGTAGGAGATCTTGTGCTGAAAAGACTCCTCCCTCCTCATACAGACCACAGGGGCAAGTGGACTCCGAATTATGATGGTCCGTTCATAGTAAAGAAAGTTTTCTCAGGTGGAGCATTGATGCTCAGTACTATGGATGGTGAAGACTTCCTGTCCCCTGTGAATTCAGATGCAGTTAAAAAATACTTCGCATAAAATGACCCGCTGGACGTAAAAACAGAATGTAAGTCCAGGCAAAAATAGGGCATCCCGGCGAGTCAAAAACAGAATAAAAAGACTCGGGCAAAAATAAGGGAAATTAAAATAAAAAATGTACACCCGCTGAGTTGAAAAGCTGCATTGGACAACTCAGGCAAAAATGGGTATCCCGGTGAATTGAAAACCCGAAAGGGCGATCCACGCAAAATAAGGGAATAGGCGAACAACTGCATCCTGAATTCGTCTGTATCACTTACAACATGGCAAGCTTCGAAAGGTTAAATTATCGGTTAGAATCAGCCTTCTTCAGAAATCAAGATGAGAAGAACGTCAATGTCATACGAGTCACAGTAAAAGGGAAGCTCCTCGAAGTGTCGCCAACATTGCCAGCATCTTTTTGTTTCTCAATTTGTAACGATTTCCTCATTTCAGGGGATCCGTTTCTTTGACTGTATCTTGCCAATTCAGGGCGCATAAATTAATAAAATCAGATTTTCAGTCATGTCTCGTCTCGTACATTTTATTTTCGTTTGCAAAAATGTCTGATGTCTTTAAGATATTGATTGCATAAATACAGATGCTTCCCTTCCAAAAAACGTGCTTACAAGAAATATACTTACTCCCGGGAATGTCTAAACTCCTATGATGGAATCCAGTAAGGGATACCTCAGGGTACTTGTGTGTTTCTTTGTCTTTACAGGATTGCAGGTGTTCAGAGCACAACATGGGGCATGAAAGTTTCTCCCCAGCAAGCTGGCAAATCATTACCTACTCAATCTACCTTCCGATTAACACCGGAGGTGCTTCCTCCCCAGCTGAGTTGCCGGTCATCATTCCTCCTCAGCCAAAAGCAAAGACCAGGGAACCATCTCCCCACAGAGTTTCAGCCTCTATCCATAAGAGCAACGCCTGAAGATCTCACAACAGAGTGACGAAAGCTTATACAAACCCCAACTGGGTCCCTCATTACTGAGATAGGTCTATCAGTGATCTATTTCCCCAAGCAGAGTCATATATGTCAGATCTACCAATGATCTTATCCCCAGCTGGGAAACCCACATTAAGCAGATCAGCCAGAGATCTCCACAAGCATCGAGATCCGAATCCCGGATCGGTATCTGTGCATAATCATAGCATTCGCATCATATTTCCCCACAGGGCGTAGCATTCCGTCTAATACGGAGCATTACAGCAAAAATCAAACATATTGCATAAATCATGAGCCATACGTCGAACTAAACACTTGCAAATAATGACAATCCATCAACGGTATACAGAATATTTCCCCAACTTCCCCACCAGAAAGCCAAAGCATTTCCCTCACAAATACAGGAACACACTCCCTTTGACACTCGTCTGTGTCATATCCCCAGTAGAAAGCCAAAGCGTCCCCTTTGCACTCACAAATTCATACATATATACAATTCCTTGACACTCGTCCGTGTCACCTTCCCCCAACATAGTTACCTAAACATTTGGGAATCAAATACTTGTTTATAATACACTTTTTCCGACACCCGTCTGTGTCACACTCTCCCCAGTAAGTTGAGCACTCGTCTGTGTCTCATTCATACTCTTTACTCATACAGATACTCGTCTGTATCTTGTATATACCACTTAACTCCCTTCAGATTCGACACTCGTCCGTGTTCTTTGTTAACTAGTTGGTACTCGTCCGTATCATCATCTCTGAACATGCGTCAAGCGTTTGTTTCTACTGATACTCGTCCGTATCATAGTCTTAAGGATGCTCGTCCGCATCTTTAATCTATACACTGTGTCAAACACTTTTGTCTTCTTGAATATAGACACTCGTCTGTGTCTACTATTCCCCAGAAGAGTCCCAGCAAGTCGTGTTGAACTATTTCCTGTCTATCTGACATTCGTCCTATGTCATGATACCGTTTCGGCAGCCGTACCCTGCCAGGTGATCGTCCTTCACCTTCTTAATGATCGTCCTTCATCACCCCCAGTGGAGTCTCTATTCATTAGAACCCCTTCTTATCCGACATTTGTCCTATGTCGTGATGGTTTGGGAAGCCGTACCCTGCTAGGTGATCGTCCTTCACCTCTTGATGATCGTCCTTCATCATTTTATCCGATGGCCGTCCCCATCGTTGATCTTGTTATCTGACATTCGTCCTATGTCATGATAAACCCTCAGAGCAGCCGTACCCTGCTAGGTGATCGTCCTTCACCTCTGGATGATCGTCCTTCATCATGCTTATCCGATGGTCGTCCCTATCGTCGACCCCTTTTATCCGGTAATCGTCCTATGTCGTGATACTTTCGGCAGCCATACCCTGCCAGGTGATTGTCCTTCATGTAACACCCCGATAATAATATAATAATTATTTAAATTAAGTTAATAAAATAATTATTGATTTAATTAAATAATTGAATTATTATTATTATTATTATTTTGGAATAATAATTATTGGGATAATTATTTATTGGAATAATATATAAGTTAGAAAGGAGAAAAATCCCATTTTTTGGTAAAAAGGTTATTTCACGTGAAAAAGGGAAAAGAGGCAGAAAGGGCAAAAAGCCAGAGAACGAAGGTTGAAGGAAGGAAAAGCTTAGAGCTCAGAGGCTACCGGATTAACTCAGGTAAGGGGGGTTTATCATCGATTAAAGGGTATTATATGATAATATGTACTGGGTAGTGATTAATCATTGGTTGTACCTCTAAATTGATTGATGCATGATGAGTTTGTGAAATATTGTATGAATGAAATTGGATGATAATTGAAAAGAAATTCGTAGGAATTAGAAGGGATAATGTTAGGATTTGAAAAGATGAATAGGATATGATTCATGTAGATGAGATGGATGATTATTTTGTGTAATTTGGACTGTGAAAGGTTGGATTGGGTGGGTTTCGTAACAGAGAAAGCCACAGCAGATCTGAGAGATCTGGTTTCTGGTCATACGCGTATGGCACTAGGCAATACGCGTATGAGCTGGCTGGTACGCGTATGGGAGAGGCCTTACGCGTATGGGTGGAAAAGATGATATTTTGAGCGTAAATTGGTCTCTGTTGGTACGCGTAATGGGAGATTGTTACGCGTAGCCTACGCGTATGGAATAGGTAATACGCGTATGAGTTGAGCAAGGCATGGGCAATACGCGTATGAGAGTGGGCATTACGCGTATGGACTTGGTCAGGTTTGGGCAATACGCGTATGGACATGGGCAATACGCATATGGGCAGAATTGTGATTTTTCTGTGCTACTGTTGTGCAGTTTTGGTTGTTTAGGCTGAGTGATGCGACTTAGCTGAGATATGATGTGATAGGGATCATTTCCCGTTGTTTTGAGTGGTAGAGGTATTAGTAGAGTGTGCTAATACTGTGTTTGATTATGTGGCATGATAGGATATGCTTTTGTGATTAATTATGTTGATAATGTGTGATGGTATACATGATGATATGAATGTATACAATTGTGAATAGACTGTATTATGGCTTAGAGTGTGAGCACGTGTCTATTCTCGATTTTGTTGATGTTGCATTGCTAGGTGATTAGCATGCATATTGTGGCCTTCGGGTGGTAGCTAATTCCCATGGTGAGGAATTAGTGAGTAAATCATTTTGATTGTTGTTGATTGTTGCTTGCTAGGTGAGTAGCTTGCATAACATGGCCCATTTGGGGTGGTAGCTAATTCCCATGGTGAGGAATTAGTGAGTGAGTCACTATGTCTCAAGTGAGTGGGACTAGTGGGCTTGGTAGCCGTGCCTGGATTTGGACGGTGAGGTTGAACTATATGTTCACAACATAGTCGGTACCGCATGCATAGAGTCTCATTGCATAATGAATGTATGGCATATAATATGAATGGATGTATTCCAGTATTATATGTGTGTTGTGTGTTATGTTGTTGATGTTGAATTTGGTTGAGAATCTACTGTTGAGTATGATGTTTTGAATGGATATTGATGTTGTTAAAGGTGTAGCCTGATTTGGGTGAATTAATGTGTTAATTACTTAGCATTACATGTTATTTTATAATGCTTATTATATTGATTGAGGAACTCACCCTTACGTCTATTTTTCAGGTAACGAGAAATGAGTTGAGTAGAAGCTAATGCTTGGAGTCTAGGGTAGTTCTTATGGGTCATGCTCTGATAGATGTAACATCGGGAGGGGATGTTTTAATTAATTTGAGATTGGTTATTGAATGATTTACATGTAGTGTGTTACATGTTTTACATTGATGTTGGATTTTATTCCGCTGCGAATTATGCAAATGAACCTTATTTTGATTAAATAAATGAGCATGACAGGATGTTTTGATAATTGCTGTGAAATGATTGTGTGACACCCTTCGGGGCATAATTACTCTGATGAATATATTGCTATTTTAATTATAATAATTTGGGGTATTTAGAAGGGTGTTACATTAGTGGTATCAGAGCATAGTCGGTCGTGTCGAGTCGTAATTTTTCTGTTCCCCTGTACGGTATAGGTGTTGTGTAACCTTATCAGTACTTATTGTTTTAGTTGTTGGGTTTCAGAATAGAGATGGCTGGAAGAGGTAGAGATGATGCTGCGATTGCTGAGGCTCTGGGTATGCTAGCTGGAGTACTTGGAGGAAATCCGAATGTTATGGGAATGGGAGCTGCTCGTCAGTTGAGTGAGTTCCAGAAGAACAATCCTCCAATGTTCAAAGGAGCATACGATCCAGATGGTGCTCAGAAGTGGTTGAAGGAGATAGAGAGGATCTTCAGAGTAACTGAGTGTGCTGATAACCAGAAGGTCAGGTTCGGTACACATATGCTGTCAGAAGAAGCTGATGATTGGTGGGTTGCTACCCGCACTGAGTTGGAAACTGCTGGAAATGCTGAGATTACTTGGGCTGTGTTCAGAGAGAGATTTCTGAGGAAGTATTTTCCCGAGGATGTCAGAGGAAAGAAGGAGATAGAGTTCTTGGAATTGAAGCAGGGTAACAGGTCTGTTACGGAGTATGCTGCTAAGTTCACAGAACTGTCGAAGTATTATACTCCCTATGCTGAGGCTGCTGGGGAATTTTCAAAGTGTGTGAAGTTTGAGAACGGGTTGCGCCCCGAGATCAAGCAGGCTATTGGATATCAAAGGATTAGAGTGTTTTCTGATTTGGTTGACTGTTGCAGGATTTTCGAACAGGATTCCAAGGCCAGAGCTGAGAGCTATCAGCAGAAGGTTGATAGAAAAGGTAAGAATCAGATTGATCGTGGAAAGCCGTATGCAGCTGGCAAAGGTTTCCAGAGGCAGAGTGGGATGAAGAGGCCTAGTGGGGGAGACTCTAGTGCTCCTGTTAAGTGTTACAGATGTGGTCAGGCTGGACATCGTATCCATGAGTGTACCAGTAATGAGAAGAAGTGTTTCAAATGTGGGAAAGGTGGTCATTTGGCTGCAGATTGCCGGTTGAAGACTGTGACTTGCTTCAACTGTGGAGAAGTGGGTCATATCAGCCCACAGTGTCCTAAGCCGAAGAAAGAGAATCAGTCAGGAGGCAAGGTTTTTGCTTTATCGGGTTCTGAGACTTTTGCAGATGATCGTTTGATCCGAGGTACGTGTTATATTAATGGCTTTCCTCTTGTAGCTATTATTGACACAGGTGCGACTCATTCTTTTATATCCTTGGATTGTGCTGTGAAACTTAAGTTAGAGATATCTGAGATGCGTGGTAGTATGGTGATTGATACTCCTGCGAAGGGTTCAGTGACTACTACTTCGGTTTGTTTGAATTGTCCTTTGAGTATTTTTGGTAGAGACTTTGGGATGGACCTTGTGTGTCTTCCATTAGTGCAGATTGATGTTATTCTGGGTATGAACTGGTTGGTGTTTAACCGAGTCTATATCAATTGTTTTGATAAGACTGTGATATTTCCTGAAATTGAGAAAGGAAAGAGTTTGTTTCTATCAGCAAGACAAGTGAGTGAGGAAGTGGCAGATGGGGCAGAGTTGTTTATGCTGTTAGCGACCTTGGAGGCTAAAGATAAACTGGTGATTGGCGATCTAGCTGTGGTGTGTGATTTTCCTGATGTGTTTCCGGAAGAGGTGAATGAATTGCCGCCAGAGCGTGAAGTTGAGTTCTCGATCGACTTGGTACCTGGTACTAGACCGATATCGATGGCTCCTTATCGTATGTCTGCTGTTGAGCTAGCTGAATTGAAGAGTCAGCTGGAAGATCTGTTAGATAAGAAATTTATTCGTCCGAGTGTGTCACCGTGGGGTGCACCAGTGTTGTTGGTTAAGAAAAAAGAAGGTACTATGAGGTTGTGTGTAGATTACAGGCAACTGAATAAAGTGACGATCAAGAATCGGTATCCTTTGCCGAGGATTGATGATTTAATGGATCAGTTGGTTGGTGCGAGAGTGTTCAGCAAAATAGATTTGAGATCGGGATATCATCAGATACGTGTGAAAACTGAGGATATTCAGAAGACTGCCTTCAGAACAAGGTATGGACACTATGAGTATTCTGTAATGCCTTTTGGTGTGACTAATGCACCTGGAGTATTTATGGAGTATATGAATAGGATTTTCCATCCGTACCTAGATCAGTTTGTTGTGGTGTTTATTGATGACATTTTGGTGTATTCGAAATCTGAAGAAGAGCATGCTGAACATTTGAGAGTGGTTTTAGGAGTTCTGCGAGAAAAGAAGTTATTTGCTAAACTGTCTAAGTGTGAATTTTGGTTAGAAGAAGTTAGTTTTCTTGGTCATGTGATTTCCAGAGGTGGTGTTGCTGTTGATCCTTCTAAGATAGAAGCGGTGTCTAAGTGGGAAACTCCTAAGTCTGTTACTGAGATTCGAAGTTTCCTTGGTTTGGCTGGGTATTATAGGAAGTTCATTGAAGGATTTTCTAAGTTGGCGTTACCGTTGACAATGTTGACTAGAAAGGGGCAAGCGTTTGTTTGGGACTCAAAATGTGAAGAAGGTTTCCAAGAGTTAAAGAGAAGGTTAACTACTGCTCCTATCCTGATATTACCGAGTTCGTCGGAACTATTTGAAGTTTATTGCGATGCTTCATTGTTGGGTTTAGGTGGTGTGTTGATGCAGAATAAGCAGGTTATAGCTTATGCTTCGAGACAGCTAAGGGTTCACGAGAGGAGTTATCCGACACATGATTTAGAGCTGGCAGCTGTGGTATTTGTTCTGAAGTTATGGAGGCATTATTTGTATGGTTCAAGATTTGAAGTTTTCAGTGACCATAAGAGTTTAAAGTATTTGTTTGATCAGAAAGAGCTGAATATGAGACAGAGGAGATGGTTAGAATTTCTGAAGGATTATGATTTTGGTTTGAATTACCATCCGGGTAAAGCAAATGTAGTAGCTGATGCATTGAGTCGGAAATCATTACATATGTCTATGTTAATGGTTAAGGAATTGGACTTAATTGAGCAGTTTAGAGACTTGAGTTTGGTGTGTGAGAGTACTCACAATAGTGTTAAACTGGGAATGTTGAGATTAACGAGTGGTATTCTGGACGAGATCAGAGAGGGTCAGAAATCCGATGCACTTTTGGTGGATAAGTTGACTTTAGTGAATCGAGGTCAAGGTGGTGAATTCAGAGTTGATGAGAATGGTATTTTGAAATTTGGTAGTCGGGTGTGTATTCCGGATGTTATAGAACTTAAGAATAGTATCCTTGAGGAAGGACATCGTAGTGGCTTGAGTATTCATCCTGGAGCTACGAAGATGTACCATGATTTGAAAGGGTTATTTTGGTGGCCGGGAATGAAAAGAGAAATTGCAAGTTTTGTGTATTCTTGTTTGACTTGTCAGAAGTCGAAGATTGAGCATCAGAAGCCGTCTGGGCTAATGCAACCGTTGGCTATTCCAGAGTGGAAGTGGGACAGTATCAGTATGGATTTTGTTTCTGGTTTGCCGAGAACAAGTAAGAATTTTGAGGCTATTTGGGTGATTGTGGACAGATTGACGAAGTCGGCTCATTTCATTCCGATCAGAATGGATTATCCGTTAGAGAGGCTAGCTGAGTTGTATATTGAGAAGATTGTAAGTTTGCATGGCATTCCGTCTAGTATTGTTTCGGACAGAGATCCTAGATTTACATCGAAGTTTTGGGAAGGTTTGCAGAAGGCTTTGGGAACTAAGCTGAGATTGAGTTCTGCATATCATCCGCAGACTGATGGTCAGACGGAGAGGACGATTCAGTCACTAGAGGATCTTTTGAGGGCTTGTGTTTTGGAAAATGGAGGTGCTTGGGATTGTTATTTACCTTTGATTGAGTTTACCTACAACAATAGTTTTCATTCGAGCATTGGTATGGCACCGTTTGAAGCTTTGTATGGTAGGAGATGTCGAACACCTTTATGTTGGTATGAGTCCGGTGAGAGTGATGTGGTTGGACCGGAGATTGTTCAACAAACTACGGGAAAGATTAAGATGATTCAGGATAAGATGAGAATTGCTCAGAGTCGTCAAAAGAGTTATCATGACAAGAGGAGGAAGTCACTTGAGTTCCAAGAGGGAGATCATGTGTTTCTTCGTGTTACTCCGATAACTGGTGTTGGTCGAGCCTTGAAGTCGAAGAAGTTGACACCTCGATTTATTGGTCCTTATCAGATTTTGGAGAGGATAGGAGAGGTAGCCTATCGTATCGCTTTACCGCCGTCGCTTGCGAATTTGCATGATGTTTTTCATGTGTCTCAGTTGAGGAGATACATTCATGATCCGTCGCATGTTGTCCAAGTAGATGATGTACAGGTGAGAGATAACCTGACTGTTGAAACATCACCTATGAGGATCGAGGATCGAGAGTTGAAGCAGTTGCGGGGTAAAGAGATTGCCTTGGTGAAGGTAGCTTGGGGAGGACCAGCAGGTGGTAATGTGACTTGGGAACTGGAGAGCCAGATGAAGGAGTCTTATCCGGAGTTGTTCGATTGAGGTATGTTTTCGAGGACGAAAACTCTTTTAGTGGGGGAGAGTTGTAACACCCCGATAATAATATAATAATTATTTAAATTAAGTTAATAAAATAATTATTGATTTAATTAAATAATTGAATTATTATTATTATTATTATTTTGGAATAATAATTATTGGGATAATTATTTATTGGAATAATATATAAGTTAGAAAGGAGAAAAATCCCATTTTTTGATAAAAAGGTTATTTCACGTGAAAAAGGGAAAAGAGGCAGAAAGGGCAAAAAGCCAGAGAACGAAGGTTGAAGGAAGGAAAAGCTTAGAGCTCAGAGGCTACCGGATTAACTCAGGTAAGGGGGGTTTATCATCGATTAAAGGGTATTATATGATAATATGTACTGGGTAGTGATTAATCATTGGTTGTACCTCTAAATTGATTGATGCATGATGAGTTTGTGAAATATTGTATGAATGAAATTGGATGATAATTGAAAAGAAATTCGTAGGAATTAGAAGGGATAATGTTAGGATTTGAAAAGATGAATAGGATATGATTCATGTAGATGAGATGGATGATTATTTTGTGTAATTTGGACTGTGAAAGGTTGGATTGGGTGGGTTTCGTAACAGAGAAAGCCACAGCAGATCTGAGAGATCTGGTTTCTGGTCATACGCGTATGGCACTAGGCAATACGCGTATGAGCTGGCTGGTACGCGTATGGGAGAGGCCTTACGCGTATGGGTGGAAAAGATGATATTTTGAGCGTAAATTGGTCTCTGTTGGTACGCGTAATGGGAGATTGTTACGCGTAGCCTACGCGTATGGAATAGGTAATACGCGTATGAGTTGAGCAAGGCATGGGCAATACGCGTATGAGAGTGGGCATTACGCGTATGGACTTGGTCAGGTTTGGGCAATACGCGTATGGACATGGGCAATACGCATATGGGCAGAATTGTGATTTTTCTGTGCTACTGTTGTGCAGTTTTGGTTGTTTAGGCTGAGTGATGCGACTTAGCTGAGATATGATGTGATAGGGATCATTTCCCGTTGTTTTGAGTGGTAGAGGTATTAGTAGAGTGTGCTAATACTGTGTTTGATTATGTGGCATGATAGGATATGCTTTTGTGATTAATTATGTTGATAATGTGTGATGGTATACATGATGATATGAATGTATACAATTGTGAATAGACTGTATTATGGCTTAGAGTGTGAGCACGTGTCTATTCTCGATTTTGTTGATGTTGCATTGCTAGGTGATTAGCATGCATATTGTGGCCTTCGGGTGGTAGCTAATTCCCATGGTGAGGAATTAGTGAGTAAATCATTTTGATTGTTGTTGATTGTTGCTTGCTAGGTGAGTAGCTTGCATAACATGGCCCATTTGGGGTGGTAGCTAATTCCCATGGTGAGGAATTAGTGAGTGAGTCACTATGTCTCAAGTGAGTGGGACTAGTGGGCTTGGTAGCCGTGCCTGGATTTGGACGGTGAGGTTGAACTATATGTTCACAACATAGTCGGTACCGCATGCATAGAGTCTCATTGCATAATGAATGTATGGCATATAATATGAATGGATGTATTCCAGTATTATATGTGTGTTGTGTGTTATGTTGTTGATGTTGAATTTGGTTGAGAATCTACTGTTGAGTATGATGTTTTGAATGGATATTGATGTTGTTAAAGGTGTAGCCTGATTTGGGTGAATTAATGTGTTAATTACTTAGCATTACATGTTATTTTATAATGCTTATTATATTGATTGAGGAACTCACCCTTACGTCTATTTTTCAGGTAACGAGAAATGAGTTGAGTAGAAGCTAATGCTTGGAGTCTAGGGTAGTTCTTATGGGTCATGCTCTGATAGATGTAACATCGGGAGGGGATGTTTTAATTAATTTGAGATTGGTTATTGAATGATTTACATGTAGTGTGTTACATGTTTTACATTGATGTTGGATTTTATTCCGCTGCGAATTATGCAAATGAACCTTATTTTGATTAAATAAATGAGCATGACAGGATGTTTTGATAATTGCTGTGAAATGATTGTGTGACACCCTTCGGGGCATAATTACTCTGATGAATATATTGCTATTTTAATTATAATAATTTGGGGTATTTAGAAGGGTGTTACACTTCACCTTAGATGACCGTCCCTAATCTTATCCCCAACAGAGCAGCCGTCCCCTGCTAGGTGATCGTCCTTCACCTTTGATGACCGCACCTCATCATTTATTTCATTTATGCTTTGAACTCGATGGTCGTCCCCATCATTTACTTATAATCCCCAGAGAGTCTTATAGCTTTACATGATGACCGTCCCCATCATAATCTCTTATATCCCCAGCTTGCCGGCCGTCCCCCGTCATTGTTTTATTTCCCGCATTCTTCCCAGCATGTCGGTCGGCCCTGTCATCACTTTATCCCCAGCAGTCGTCCTCTGCTCGACGGTCGTCCTTCGTCACCCGCACTTTATAAATATGCTTTATTTTCTTTTACAATCTATATCCCTTTTCTTCTTCATTCTGTGAGTGCAAATTTTGGACAGTCTTTGGTATTCAACCACAAGTTATCTTATTTGGCTGTTAAGCCGATGCTTACATCCTGCACAGCTAACTCATGCTTGAATAGGGGCAACTGTAAACACCCCAAATTTGCCCTCACCCCTTCTCACCATGGCTTGTGATCTCTTCATTTGCATAAATTCAATCATAGCATCTCATACCACATTTTTTATTCACTGCATTGATTCAAAGTCATCTGCATCTAGGGTTTGTGATCTGAGCCATCCCTGAGCCATTTGAGCCACTCCAAAGGTCTGCAATCACATCAAAGGGGTCCATGTATGTTCAAGCATCATATTATACCCTCACAAGGCCAAGGAAGTCAAAGAATCACAAGAACTTGGAAAGGCATGGAAGCAGAGCCAGGTTTAACTACACAGATGACCTAAAATTAGGGTTTTGGTTTCAGAGGCCATAACTCCAAAAATTTTTGTCATTATTGTTTCTATTGGTCTCTATATGTTATGAGGATCATGCATATCAATTTTCATGAAGAAATTCCATGGGGAAGGCATCTAATCAAGAGTTGACTTCTTGAACAAGTCAGTGCAAAATCAGGGCATCTGAGGCCCCCAATGACCCAACCAAAGGGTGTTCTCCATCATTTTGAATGTGTATGATCTTTATTTAATCATAGAAGGTGTTAGAAGCTCACAAAATTGGAGAATTTCAAGCCATTTGCAAAGTTGCCTTTTTGGGAAAGTGACTTATAATGGAAACTTGCCATTTTGGGAAAGTTTTTCAACCTCCTCTTTTGATTCAAAAATGCTTCAAATAAGAAAACTTTGTTCATGAAAGTTGTAGAATGGATCCTCCCATTTTCAAAAAGTACAAGAACTCATTCTAATTCATTTTGGATCAAAAGTTATGGCCTTGCAAAGTTGGATAAAATCATTGAAATTTCACTTTTGAACAAAGAGGGAAACTTGCAATTTCACATGCCAAGCATTTTCATGACTTCAAAATGGCTTCTAACCATCATACAAACACATTGCAATGCCTAAAAGTCTGATTTGTGCCAAGAATTTTTCATTTCCATGCCTTGGATTACAAGTTGCATAAGGCATTTTTCATGAAGGCTTCAAAATTGAAACTTTGCAAAAGGGACCTTTCATGCTTGAATTGAACTCCAATTGGTATCAAAACATCATAACAACATCACACAGCTCACTTTGTTACAAATTGCCCAATAAATTATGAGATTGCATGCCTTGTTTCACAAGAAATTTCAAAGAGGGCAAAATGTAAAACTCATGCTATCTTGTGATCCAAGTGCTGCAGTCCTTCAAGAATCATCCAAGGGTCATCCTCAAACTCAGCTGAGGCAGATACACCCTTTAGATTTCCTCTGCCATAGCCCATACCTATAGTACACAATCCTTGACTTTTTGGCCAATCACCCCATATCATTCCCACAGTACATGTCACTTCCTCAGACCTCTTCCAATAGTTTAGGGATATGTTATGGAACATAAAGCAAGCTGGACATGAGCCAAGAGGACACACACAAGCAGATTCACAAAAATTGGCCTGAACCTTCTCTTCGAAACTCCTTCCTCAGCCATCAAACCTTCATTTTTCTTTCACCAGCAAGTAATAAATCACTCATAGAACAAAATCCACCCCCTGAAACAGCTTGAATCATCACACACAAAGACCTCCATTTCTGCTACACCAGAGTTGAATCATTCAAACCAGCCACTCCCCAAGTTTTCTAAGCTTCATTCCATCATCAGGAGGTTCAAGGGAGCAGGCTTGCACAAAAGAAAAGTCCAGAAAGCTCAAAAACAGAGAAGCTTCATCTCAGGTAACATGAAGAACATTTTTCCCAGAAACTAATTTTTAAGTTCTTTTATGATGTTATATGTTCTCCTGATCATGAATATGTATTTATTTTTGAAAATGGTGAAGAAACCAGCATGTATGACATCTCTGAACATTTTCCTGTGTTTTGTATTTTGTTTCGATTCGTGCTTGTGAGTTGAAATAAATGAATTTGAGATGAGGGTTTAGGTTTAGATTGATGAGAGGATCATTTTGGTGGAAGAAATTTCATGTTTGGTAACCTGTAGAAGAATCTAGGGTTTTTGGTTCGCCGGAGAAGACGATCGGAACACTGTTTCGGCCGTCTGAGTTTGATTAGCCCTAATTAGGTTTAGCAGTGTAATTAATGAGAGTTTGAATGTAGGTCGTGCGATAGCTCTTTCCCGCGTGTGTTGGATGGCTGGGATTTCATGATTATCCCTAATCTTGACTTAATAATGTTTAATTAATTTAATTATTGGATTTAGTCAGGTTTGAACTTGGGCCATTGGATGTGGCGCCAAGTCAACACCCCCAGGCCCAGATCAAATCCTGACCTTCCCTTTGGCATACTTTCATTATTTTAAATTTTTATTTCATTTTCATTGCATTTATTTACACGAATTATTAAAAATAGTAAAACACATTTAAAAGTTCTGAAATTTTTTGTGAAACATTTCATTAATTTTCAGAACCCAAAAATATTTTTATTTTTATTTTTTGCATTAAAAATTATTTTTAAATCATTTAAATGTTTATTTTTAATTAGTTAATGAAAATTAATTAATTAAAAATGCATTTAAGTATTTAAAAATCACCAAAAAATTCACATTGCATTTCAAAACATTTAGAAACATTATCAAACTCTCAAAACAAATTTCTTTTTGGTCCTTGATGCATTTTGACAATTTTCATTGGAATTAAATTCATTTAAAGGCAATATTTTTGTTCAAACTTAGAAAAATTCATTCTGCCTAGCCATGAAGAGTTTGATAGTGTTTCTTCTTGCATTGCATCCTTCATATCATGTAGTTTTTAGGGTTAAATTGGTCTGAATTTATCTTGCAGTTTCAATTTAATGAGCATTTTTCCTTGTGAGGTATCCTAAAACCCTAATTGACTTGAGAAATTCATAACTTGCACTAGGTTAAGAGTTAGGTCCCCTCCTTTGGGCATTGAACTTGTGTAGGGTTAGGGTTCCTTTGATCCCATTTTCAATTTTTTGTCATGTCATTTGCTTCTGGTTTTGAATTTTTGCATTGCATGTTGTATGTAAACCCTAATGTGTGCTTTCCTTTGCATACATCTCTTATTTGCTTGCATACATGAACTTACCATGACATTTTGTGCATCCACATGATTCATAAGACATCTTAGGACACATTAGAATCATGTTTGATCATTGCATCTTTCATTTGCAATATTGTATGTCCATTCCATTTCATAAACTTTCATGAACTTCCATGGTTCAAAGCATGTTTCACTTGCATCCTCATCCTTGTATGATCATCCACAACTCTTGACATGTGTTTGCATCATCCCTTAGCATCATTAACATCATGTTTATGCTTCTGATTTTGGTTTGCATCATGACATTTCATCTCATTTGCATTGCATTTTATTTCTTTTGCTAACTTTTTAGGTGGTAAGTTGTTTTGAGAAGTGAATTTGCCTTCACTTATCACAATCTCTTTTCATCCCTTTTATACCTTCTTTTCTGCATTTTGTATGTGTATTAGAGTGAGCTTTGCTCATTCATGTTCTCTCCCACCTTCTTCCTTCAAGCAACTTGTCTTCTTAAGTGAAGCAAGTTGTCTTGCTTCTCTCTGCTTCTTTCTCCCTTCATCTGCTTCTTTCCTGGTGGTTTCTCTGAAGATCTTCTTGCAAGCCTCATTAACCCTAGGAACAACTAAGCATGATAATAATTAGGGTTTGATTAGTCCCCAATTTAGTTTTGCCTTTGTGTCATCTTTGAGTCTTCTCTTCTCATCTCATAATCAAGGACTAAACCCTAAAGGTTTTAAGGCTTTGTGATTAAGCTTATGCCTGCATCCTTCTATTATGATGGAGTGTATAACTTTAATCCTAAGTGTTAAACCCTTATTGAGGATTTTAAGTTTGACTGTGCGCCACATCCAATGGACGAAATTCAAAGTTATCTAATCTTAATTAATTAATTATTTAATCCAGAATTAAAGATAATGAAATTATATCCACCCTCCATCTCACGCGGGAAGCTGAAATCCAAGGGCCCTCATTTAAACCTAGCCCTAACCCTAATTAAGTCATTAATTACTTAAAGGTTTAGTCCCTGATTATGAAATGAGAAGAGAGACACAAAATATGACACAAAGGTAAAACTAATGGGGGACTAATCAAACCCTAATTGTTATCATGCTTGGGTATTCCTAGGGTTTATGAGGCTTGCAAGAGATCTTCAAGAAAAGCCACCAAGGAAGAAGCAGATGAAGGAAGAGAAGCAGAAGAAACAAGCTAACTTACTTCACTTAAGAAGATAAGTTACTTGAAGAAAGAAAGTGGATGAGGAACATGAATGAGCAAGCTCACTCTAATTCAAAGATAAAATGCAGCAATGATGCATAAGAGAGATGAGAAGAGAAGTGAGAGGTGAAGGCAAATTCACTTCTCAAAGTACTTACCACCTGAAAAGTTAGCATAAAAGAAAGAATGAAATGAAAATGAAGCAAATGCAAAGATGCAAACCAAAACCAGAAGCATAAACATGATGTAAATGATGCTAGGAGATTATGCAAATGTATGTCAAGAGCAATGAATGATCATACAAGGGATGAGAATGCAAATGAATCATGTAGGATGCATGAAAGCACATGAAAGTTCATGGAATGTAATGAATGCATAACATGGAAAATGGATGAAGGAATGATCCATCATGGTTCTAATGTGTCCTATGATGTCTTATATGTCATTTGGATGCAAGAAATGCCATGGCAAGTTATTGAATGAATACATATGCAAGATGTATGCAAATGAACATGAGAAATTAGGGTTTTCATGTAACATGAGATGCAAAAAGTCAAAAACAGAAGCAAATGACAAGATAAAAAAATTGAAAATGCAATCAAAGGAACCCTAACCCCATATGATATCACACCCCAAAGGAGGAGACCTAACTCCTAACCTAATTAAAGTTATGATTTTTCTAAGTTATCTAGGGATTTAAGGCACCTAAAGGGAAAAAATGCAAATCAAATAAAATATGCAGAAGAAATTTGTGACAAAATTATGCTAGGTACTAAATGCTATATGAAGATCAATGCAAAAAGAATCATTGTCATACCATTCATGGTTAGGCAGAAAAGAATTCTTGAAGTTAGGGTTCAAAAATAGGAATTTTATGAACCCTAAATTCAAGAAAATTAATAAAGATTGTTCAAAACCAAAAAGAAATTTGTGTGAATGGTATGATAATGTTTCTAAATGTCCTAAGATGCAATGTGAATTTTTTTGGGATTTTTAGAAACCTAAATGATATTTTAATTAATTAATCTCCATTAATTAATTAAAATAAACATTTAAATGTTTTAAAAATGATTTTTTAATGCAAAAAATAAAAATAAAAATATTTTTGGGTTGAGAAAATTATTTGAAATGAAAATGCAGAAGAAAATATTTTTTTTGAGATTTTCTATCTATTTAAAATAAAATGTGTAAAACAAATGAGAAAATATGAATTAAAATTGAATTAAATGGAAGGTAATCTGATCCAGTGGCTTAGATTGATTCTGAGGATTTTAAGTTTGACTGTGCGCCACATCCAATGGACGAAATTCAAAGTTATCTAATCTTAATTAATTAATTATTTAATCCAGAATTAAAGATAATGAAATGATATCCACCCTCCATCTCACGCGGGAAGCTGAAATCCAAGGGCCCTCATTTAAACCTAGCCCTAACCCTAATTAAGTCATTAATTACTTTCAGGCCATCGGAGAAGAGCTTCGGTCGTCTTCTCCGGCAGCCTCTTCCCCTGAAAATCTCAAACTTCAACCCTAGGTTATTTCTGGAGCTCTAAAGCTCCAGATCAACTCCCCTCATCTCCCTGAACTCAAATCCACTCTCAAAACAAATTTCTAATTGCCCAATCATAAGATTCGAAGAAAAAATCAAAAATGGCGAAAAAATTCAGACAATCAGTACATGTTCATTTCTTCACCATTTTCAAAAATACAAAGCACAGAATGATCAGTGAAGCATGCTCTTTCACATTGTAACATAAAAATAGAGTTCTGGAAAAATGATTTGAGATTACTACCTGAGATGAAGCTTTCCAAACTTGAGCTTTATGACCTCTTCCTTTGTGCAAATCACCTCCAATGATCACCATGATGCTATTGAGAAGCTTGAATGGATTTTAGATTGGCTAGTTTATGCGATTGGACTTCAACTGGCCAAGAATCGTGTTTCAGGTTAAGGGTGTTTTAAGGTTGGTTTGATGGTTGCTTTGTGGTCAATGGATGATTTTGAGATGAATGGTGAAATTGGTTTGAAGATTGAGTATGTGAGCTGAGAGATTCGAAGGATTTTGCAAGTTGGAATGATTTTGGGAATGCTGAGTTCTTGGAGGTTTCAGCTTGTGTGTGTTATGAAAAATGATCTTGAAGCATGCTTGTAAAGTTTGGATTGGGCAGAGAGTGGGTGGTGGACTGTGGTGATTGGTATGGGCTTCTTGCCAAAAAGTCAAAAATTTTGTACTTGAGGTATGGGCAATGGTGTAGCTGGCTCATTGGCTTGTCCATGCGCAACATAGATCAAGGAAGTCCATGGAATTAGTCTTCAGGCCATTCAGCAAGTGAAAACAAAGTTATGTGTCATTTTGCAAATTCTATGAAGTTTGGCCCTTTTGTAATTTCTTGATGTTCAAGGCATAGAATGATACAATTCTTTGGGCAATTCTGATTTTTATGCAATGTGTTATGTTTGTATGATGATTGGAAGTGCGTTTGAAGTCACAAAATGAAATTGCAAGTGGTTTTGCAAAGAATCCTCTTTGGTGCATTCTTGAAAATTATGTGATTTTTTCCAACTTTGACAAGCCATAACTTGAGTTCCATAATGAATTAGAACTAATTCTTGTACTTTTTGAAAAGGGAATGATCCAATCTACAACTTTCCTGACCAACAATTTTTCATTTGAAGCATTTTTGGTTAAGAAAGAGGAGGTTAAAAAACTTTCCCAAAATGGAAAGCTTACATTACAAGTCATTTCCATTTTTGGAAACTTTTGGTTTAGCCTACTTTTCTTCAATTTTGTGAACTTCCAAGCACTTCAATGATCAAATAAAGATCATATAACTTCAATTTGATGCAAAATCCACTTTGGTTCCATTGGTGGGGGCCTCAGATGTCCTGATTTTGCTCTGACTTGCTCATGAAGTTACCTAGTGAACAGATGACTTCCACAATGAATTTCTTCATAAAACTTGGTACACATGATCCTTATAATATATTGAGACCATTAGAAACAAGAATGACCAAAATATTTGGAGTTATGGCCTCTGAAACCAAAACCCTAATTTCAGGTCATCTGTGTAGTGAAACCCTAGCTCTGCTTCCATGCTTTGCCAGTTCTTGTGATTTTTTGACTTCCTTGATCTTTGAGGGATATAAGATGATGATTGAACATACATGGACCCTCTTGAAATTATTGGTGGCCTTTGGAGTGGCTCATATGGATCTTGGATTGCTCAGATCACAAACCCTAGATGCAGATGAATTTGAACTAATGCAGTGAAACAATAATGCAATATGATGTGGTATGCTTAAACTAATGCAAGTATGAAAGATCACAAGCCATAGTGTGAACCTAGTGAGGGAAAATTTGGGGTGTTTACAGCTTCCCCTATTCAAGCATGAGTTAGCTATGCAGGATGTAAGCGCCTGGCTTAACAGACAAACAAGATAACTTGTGGTTGAATACCAAAGACAGTCCGAAATTTGCACTCACTGGGGAGAAGAAGAAAATATATAAATTGTAAAAGAAAGTATAGCATGATTATAAAGTGCGGGCGATGGAGGACGATCATCGAGCAGAGGACGGCTGCTGGGGTAAAGTGATGATGGGGACGGCCGACATGCTGGGGAAATAAAGAGATCATGATGGGGACGGCCATCAAGCAAAGTAACAATGTTCTCTGGGGATTAAAGTATGGGCAATGACGGGGACGGCCATCGGGGTTTGCAAAGTAAAGGTAAACAACGATGGGGACGGCCATCGGTTCCAAGAATAAATGAAATAAATGATGAGGGACGGTCATCAAAGGTGAAGGACGATCACCTAGCAGGGGACGGCTGCTCTTTATCACGACATAGGACGAATGTCGGATAGAAAAAAGTCGACGATGGGGACGGCCATCGGATAAGCATGATGGAGGACGATCATCAAGAGGTGAAGGACGATCACCTAGCAGGGTACGGCTGCTCTCGGGATTTATCATGACATAGGACGAATGCCAGATAACAAGATCAACGATGGGGACGGCCATCGGATAAAATGATGAAGGACGATCATCAAAAGGTGAAGGACGATCACCTAGCAGGGGAAGGCTGCTAAATATCACGACATAGGACGAATGTCGGATAGAAAAAAAGGGTTCCAATAATGGAGACACCGCTGGGGAAAGGAATGAGGGACGGTCATCCAAAGGTGAAGGACGATCACCTAGCAGGGTACGACTGTCGAAAGTATCACGACATAGGACGAATGTCGGATAGAAGAAAGATGTTTTGCTGGGGACTTGCTGGGGAATGGTAAAAACAGACGAGTGCTTACGCTTTCCAAAATAAAAAGGTACAAGTGTTTTGGCACTGTGGGGATAGGATGACACAGACGAGTGTCGAAAGATGTATTGTAAACGAGTGTTTGGGCAACTGTGCTGGGGATAGGTGACACGGACGGGTGTCAAAAGATTGTATAAGCATTGGTTTTGTTTATATCTGCAGGGGATGGTATGACACAGACGAGTGTCGAAAGAGTGTATATGAACATGTGTTTGTGTTTGAGAGTGCAAAGGGGACGCTTTGGCTTTCTGTGGGGAAATATGAGGTGACACGGACGAGTGTCGAGAAGAATATGTTATGTATAAGTATCTGTTTGTAGAAAATGTTCTGGCTACTTTACTGAGGAATGATGACACAGACGAGCGTAAAAAAGGAGCATGTATCTGGATTTGAGAGTGCAAAGGGACGCTTTGGCTTTTAAGTACAAGGGATGTATTTTGTATATTGCTGAAGAGATATTGTTGGTATACAAGGGTGACTGGTTCGAACCTGACTTGTGATCATGCAATATGTTTGATTTTTGCCGTAATGCTCTGTATTAGATGGAATGTTACGCTCTGGGGGAAAAATGATGCGAATGTTATGATTATGCAAAAGAAACCGGTTCGGGATTCGGATCCCGCTGCTATGAAGATCTCTGGCTGATCTGCTTGAAATGACATCCTAGCTGGGGATGAGATCATTGGTAGATCTGACAAAACAATGGTTCTTCTTGGGGACTAGATCATCTGATAGATCTATCCGGTGAGGCGATATCCCAGCTGGGGACGAGGAAGCTTTCGTCACTTTGTTGTGTGAGAATTTCAGACATTGCTCTTATGGGGAGAGGTTGGAGTTCTCTGGGGAAATGGTTCCCCTCATCCTTAACACTTTGTTGAGGGACCTTAACACTTTGTTGGGGGAGGAAAGATCATTGAACGATCTTCCTAGAGATTTCTGTGAGGATTCTTCTAAGGATGAGGAGACTTGACAAATCAGCTGGGGAAACGAGCATTTTCTAATGCTGCTTGAAGAAGATGTGTTGGGGGAACGATGCTTTGGCAACTTCGATGGGGAAAACATTCCAGATTCTGCTAGGGGAGGAA
This sequence comes from Lathyrus aphaca, assembly GCA_963966055.1. Taxonomy (NCBI): domain Eukaryota; kingdom Viridiplantae; phylum Streptophyta; class Magnoliopsida; order Fabales; family Fabaceae; genus Lathyrus; species Lathyrus aphaca. The sequence goes on from OZ014523.1 coordinate 404,627,867, forward strand.
GTATATTTGGAATGCCCCATATCGCGTATTGAATATCTGCAATCCTGTTAAGACAAAGAAGAGTACAAGTGTCCCGAGGCATCCCTTACCGGATTCCGTCATATGAGTTAGATATTCCTGGCAGTAAATATATTTCCTGTAAGCATGTAATTAGAAAGGCACTTCTATTTTATGCAAACATTATGGATATTGAGCATTCTTTGCAGACGAAACAAGAATGTACAAGACGAAGTGTGACTAAAAATCCTGATTTTATTAATCTGGGGTGCCCTGAATTGGCAAATACAGCCAAAGAAACAAATCCCCTGGAATGAGGAGATTGTTAAAAATTGAGAAAATAAATGTGCTGGCAATGTTGACGATGCTTCAGTGAGCTTCCCTTTGCCATGACCCGTATGACCTTGACGTTCTTCTCATCTTGTTTTCTGAAGAAATTTGATTCTGACCGGTGCTTTAACCTTTCGAAGCCTGCCGTGTTGTAAATGATACAGACGAATTCAGAATGCAGTTGTTCGCTTATTCCCTAATTTTGCGTGGATCTCCCTTTCGGGTTTTCAATCCACCGGGATACCCTTTTTTGCCTGAGCTATCCAATGCGGCTTTTCAACTCAGCGGGTACACATTTGTTTTTGATTTTTTCCCTTATTTTTGCCCGAGTCTTTTATTCTGTTTTTGACTCTCCGGGATGCCCTATTTTTGCCTGGACTTTCATTCTGTTTTTATGTCCAGCGGGTCATTTTATGCGAAGTATTTTTTAACTGCATCTGAATTCACAGGGGACAAGAAATCTTCACCATCCATAGTAGTGAGCATCAGTTCTCCACCAGAGAAAACTTTCTTTACTATGAATGGACAGTTGTAGTTTGGATTCCACTTGCCCCTGTGGTCTGTATGAGGAAGAAGGAGTCTTTTCAGCACAAGATCTCCTACTTGGTATTCCCGAAGCCTGACTTTCTAATCGAAGGCTTTCTTCATCCTTTTCTGATATAGCTGCCCATAACAGATTGCAGCTAATCTCTTCTCTTCGATCAGATTCAATTGATTGTACCGAGATCGGACCCATTCTGCTTCACTCAACTTGACATCCATCAGCACCCGTAAAGAGGGTAATTCAACTTCAATAGGTAGGACTGCCTCCATACCATACACAAGCTGATACGGTGTTGCCCCAGTGGATGTTCTGATTGAGGTACGGTACCCATGCAAGGAAAATGGTAACATTTCATGCCAATCTTTATATGTAACCACCATCTTTTGCATAATCTTCTTGATATTCTTGTTAGCTGCCTCAACAGCGCCATTCATCTTTAGCCTGTAAGGAGAAGAATTGTGATGTTGGATGTTGAAGTCCAGGCAAAGTTCTGCCATCATTTTGTTGTTCAAATTGGAACCATTGTCAGTAATGATTCGCTCTGGTACTCCATACCGACAGATGATGTCTCTTTTCAGAAATCTGGCTACCACTTGCCCGGTGACGTTAGCATACGAAGCTGCTTCAACCCACTTGGTGAAATAATCAATGGCTACCAGGATGAATCAGTGGCAATTTGAAGCAGCCGGCTCGATCTTTCCAATCATGTCAATGCCTCACATGGCAATGGGCCAAGGTGAAGACATTACATTCAAAGGATTTGGAGGCACATGTACTTTGTCTGCATAAATCTGGCATTTATGAAATTTCCTGGCATAAGCACAACAGTCTGCATCCATTGTGATCCAGTAGTAACCTGATCTTAACAATTTCTTGGCCATTACATGTCCTCCAGCATGTGTACCGAAAGATCCTTCATGCACCTCGTGCATCAGTAAGTCTGCTTCTTTCCTATCAACACATCTGAGAAGCACCATGTCAAAGTTCCTCTTGTATAACGAACCATCAACATTCAGGAAGAAACTACCAGCCAGCCTTCTTAGTGTCTTCTTGTCATTGGATGATGCCCCAGGTGGGTATGTTTGATCCTCTAAGAAGCTTTTGATGTCATGGAACCAAGGCTTGTCGTCTTTAGAAATGTCCACAGAGAATACGTATGTTGGTCGGTCCAGTCTGGATACTGAAATTCGAGGCACAAAATTTGCAGCTTGAACCTTGATCATGGAGGAAATGGTAGCTAGAGCATCTGCAAACTGATTTTTGTCTCGAGGGATGTACTCAAGTTTGACTATTGTGAAGAAAGTCAATAATCTCCTCGTATAGTCACGATATGGGATCAGATGCTCTTGGTGAGTGTACCACTTTTCGTTGGTCTGATTGATTACCAAAGCTGAATCCCTGAATACAGTTAAAGTCTTGATCCTGAGGTCAATGGCTTCCTCAAGACCCATGATAAATGCTTCGTATTCAGCTTCGTTGTTAGTGCAGTTAAAGGTGAGTTTTGCCGAGAAAGGCATGTGAACTCCTTTAGGTGTAATGAGCACTGCACCAACTCCCCGACCATTCATGTTGACAGCCCCATCAAACATCATTGTCCATTCTTCTTTTGGGTCAGGCCCTTCAGTGTGAACAGGATCTTCCTGATCTTTTGCTTTCAGGAACATGATGTCCTCATCAGGGAAGTCAAATCTCATTGGTTGGTATACGTCAATGGGTTTCTCAGCTAAATAGTCAGACAGTACAATGCCTTTGATGGCCTTTTGAGATGTGTACTGAATGTCATATTCTGTCAGGATCATTTTCCATCTTGCATCCCTTCCGGTAAGTGCTGGCTTCTCAAATATGTACTTGACGGGGTACATCTTTGAGATCAACAAAGTAGTGTGGGTCAACATATACTGTCTTAGTCGGCGAGCAGCCCACGCTAAAGCATAGCAACTTTTCTCGAGCAGTGAATAACGTTGTTCACAGTCGGTAAACTTTTTTCTTAGGTAGTATATTGGATACTCTTTTCGACCAAACTCGTGATGCTGGCCCAACACACACCCCATTGATCCTTCTAATACTGTCAGGTACATTATTAGAGGTCTTCCTTCAACTTGAGGCATATGGATTGGAGGTTTTTGTAAGTACTCCTTGATTTTGTCAAAAGCCTTCTGGCAGTCTTCATTCCACCTGACCGTTTGTTCTTTTCTTAACAACTTGAACAGGGGCTCACAGGTTGCAGTGAGATGAGATATGAACCTTGATATGTAGTTCAATCTACCTAAGAACCTCGAACTTCTTTTTCAGTCCTAGGTGCAGGCATCTCTTGGATGGCCTTGACTTTGTCAGGATCAACTTCAATTCCTTTTTCACTTACAATGAACCCCAGCAGCTTACCGGACCGTACCCCGAATGTGCATTTGTTGGGGTTTAGCTTCAACTGATACTTTCTCAGACATTTGAACAACTTCAGCAGATTTACCAGATGGTCTTCTTCTGTGAGGGACTTGGAAATCATGTCATCCACATAGCATTCGATTTCTTTGTGGATCATGTCGTGGAATAATGTTACCATAGCCCGTTGATAAGTGGCACCAGAATTCTTCAACCCAAACGTCATTACCTTATAACAGAATATGCCCCAAGGTGTAATGAAGGTAGTATTTTCCATGTCCTCGGGTGACATCTTGATCTGATTATATCCAAAAAATCCATCCATGAAAGAGAACACCGAGAACTGAGCTGTGTTGTCAACCAATACATCAATGTGAGGTAAAGGGAAGTCATCCTTCGAGCTAGCTCTATTCAGATCTCGGTAATCCACACACATCCGTACTTTTCCATCCTTCTTAGGCACTGGTACAATATTAACGACCCACGGAGGGTAACTAGTTACAGCAAGGAAACCGGCATCCCACTGTTTTTGTACCTCTTCTTTAATCTTCATGGCCATATCCGGACGAGTACGACGTAGCTTCTGCTTTACTAGAGGACAGTCTTTCTTTAGAGGAAGTTTGTGCATAACAATGTCAGTATCCAGACCTGGCATGTCTTGATAGGACCAAGCAAAGACATCAACGTACTCTCGAAGCATGTCAATAAGTTGTTCCTTCACTGAATCTTGTAGACGGGCCCCGATCTTCACTTCTTTCAATTCTTCTTTGGTACCAAGATTAACCGTCTCAACCTCCTCTTGATGAGGAGTGATTATCTTCTCCTCTTGCCTTAACAACCTGGCTAGCTCTTCAGGTAACTCATAGTCTTCTTCAACCCCTTCATCAGCTTGATTAATTGGATTGTCGAAGTCATACGAGGTCATAGCAGTGTTGTTGTCGGTGCGATGTGGAGGATAATCTCTGCAATGGTTGAGATTGGTTCACTTTAGTGACCAGTTTTATCTTGTTTAGAAAAAGTGAAAATGAAGTTGTTATTTTGAAAACATTGCCATTTTATTATTTTTGTACAAAAGTGAAAAATGAAAAAAGACAGTGAGCGAAAAAAGAGACTTGTTTGCAAAAGATGTCATGATATTCATTAATTAATCATTTGCACAAAATACAAGATGGCCCTATTACAAAATGAGTCCTGACACCTTGGGCAAGATGCGGGACTTTATGCATGCTAAAAAGATAGGAAATAATAATTACTCTGCAGGAGTAACTCTTATAATTTCCTGGGAAGACCAGTTAGAGACTTGGTTCCCCGGGATCCTTGGACGTATCCAGTTTTCCAGGTTGTGGTCGCCTTCTTCCTCGTCTTCCATACTGTTCACATCATCCGGGGTGAGCATTCCCCCACTGAAAAATTTGGGCTCCTTTGCAGCCTCTGGTTGATCTTGTCGGATTGGTCTATAACCCAACCCGAATCTGTCTTCCTTCTTTTCTACTGGCAGCAGCTTGCCCCAGCCCTGAGTGGTACCTTCTTCAACAACCTTTCGGGCTTGTTGATATGAAGTGATAGAAGTTCCAGTCACAAAAGTTGCTTCATTGATGTTAAGGGCCTCAATCCCCTAGCTCATAGTCTCGTGGATCTCCCCATCCATCTCTATATACTTGTAAGTAGCCAGCTGGCTAACGAAAATGTCTTCCTCCCTGCAGATTGTGATGATTTGGCCTTCCCACTCGAATTTTAATTTCTGGTGAAGGGTAGATGTAACAGCGCCAGCGGCGTGAATCCAGGGTCTACCCAACAAACAGCTGTAGGCCGGCTGAATGTCCATCACAAAGAAAGTAGTTTTAAAGATTTGTGGGCCAATCATCACGGGTAATTCAATCTCTCCAAGCACTGATCTCTTAGAGCCGTCAAATGCTCTTACCACCAAGTTTCTTGGACGCAATGCCAAACCATCATATTCCAGCTTCACTAAGGCTTTCTTTGGGAGAACATTGAGTGAGGACCCAGTGTCTACCAGCACATGAGAAAGAACAGCACCTTTGCACTCTAAGGTGATGTGTAAAGCCTTGTTATGATTGCGTCCCTCCGTTGTTAAATCAGCATCTGTGAAGCCCAGTCCATGACTGGTGTTAACATTTGCAACCACTGTTTCCAGCTGATTAACCGTAATCTCTTCCGGCACGTAGGCTGCGTGCAGGACTCTTAAAAGTGCATTCCTATGGGCTTCAGAACACATTAACAATGATAAGATAGAGATTTTGGAGGGCGTCTGGTGAAGCTGGTCCACCACTTTGTAATCACTCTTTTTGATTATTCTCATAAAATCGTCCACCTCTTGTTCAAAAGACGTGTTCGGAGTTTCTTTAGCAGCTGGCTCTTCGAGTACCACACTATTCCCTTTTGCCTTAGCAGCAGCCTCTGCTTCAGCATTGGGTCTCGGTATTTGTGAGACAAAAAGGCGTCCGCTTCTGGTGAAGCCTCCATCTCCCCCAACATTGTCAACTTGTAGTGAAGAGGTTGATGAATCTAGAGTGATCTTCTTTCCGTCGCAGTAGAGATCAGAGCCGTAGTGCCAAGGTATGGCATTACTGTTTTCATAAGGAATGGGCCCGGGTACCGTAATGGTGACCAGACTGATTGCTGGAGCGGAAGGAACTGTGATGGTATGCGGGTCGTAATAGATTGTGACTGGAGATCTGACAGTAGGTGTTGCAGTTTGTTGTTGAAAATTGTTGTTGGGATGAACAGTTGCCGGGTCATAATAGATTGTGACCGTTGAGACATCTTTGTTATTGTTTGTTGGTGTTGTAGGCGATTCCGTTGATAAGATGGGTGCTGATGTTGTAGAAGTAAGCGTAACTGAACTTTTGTTTGTTGAAATAATGGATGGAGTGATTGCTGGAGTTGTGGATGAATCAGTGGGAATAATAGTTGTTGTCGTTGTAGGAGGATCTATTGTTGCTGAAGAAAGAGTTGCTGATGTTGTAGACGTCGTTGTGGTAATTTGAAAAATTCCATCTCTGATAAGGCCATTTATGCCAAGCCTTAGCTTCTCACAACCATTAATAGCAGTCTGGCAAGATTCGCAGCAGGCCTCACAACCTGGGAACACCTGGCATCTTAAGAGTTGAGATTTGACTTCTTCCAGCGGTGTTCGAATCTGTGCAACATTATCAATTAGTGCAGATGGTTGGTCCTCCTCTAAGGCATTGATCCTGGGCCCACCATGACTAGGCATAGGATTTTTGGTAACATTTGGAGGAGGTGCGAAGTTGAGAGCTTTGGAATCGACCAGATCCTGAACCTTCATTTGCAAGGCTCTACACTTCTCAGTATTGTGACCAGGTGCGTTGGAATGGAAGGCACACCTAGCATTGGCATCATAATTCTTCGGGAGGTTGAGAGGATATGGTGGAGCCAACGTCCTTAACTCAACTAGGTTGAGCTTCAGGAGGTGTGGCAGTAAGGCGGCATATGGCATAGGAATGGGGTCAATCACCCTATTTGCTTGAGATGGCCTCTGTTGAAAGGGGCGTTGTTGTTGATTGTTATTGTTATTGTTGTACGACCTTTGTTGCGGAAAATGTGGTTGCTGATGATAATGTTGTTGTTGTTGTTAAGGAAAAAGTGGTTGTTGTGGAGTTGGAGTCGGGATAGTAATGACTGCTACTGATCTGTGAGAGTATTGGGGTCTGCCCCTGCCTGCATGAATAGCATTTGTTTCGCCCACCCTTTAGGGTCCTGAAAAAGGTTTTCTTGTATTGTTGGAGGAACTTGCACCGTTGTCAGAGATTTTGCCCATCTTCAGAAGACTCTCTATTCTCTCCCCAGCTATAACTACATCATCAAAGCTAGTGGAGGAGAATGCAATAAGTCGGTCGATATAAGTTCCCTGCAAGGTATTCATAAACATGTCTGCCATTTCCCGTTCAGACATGGGTGGCTGGACAGCAGCATCAAGCTGTCTCCACCTTTGAGCATAATCCCGGAAGCTTTCTCTTGAAGACTGAGACATGCCCATTAGAAGGGTTCTATTAGGAGCCATGTCTAGGTTGTACTGGTACTGACGGATGAAGGCTTCGGACAAGTCTTTCCAACATCTTATAGTGGCCCTGGTCAGATGTGAATACCATTCTCTTGATGCTCCAGTCAGACTGTCCTCAAAATAGAACATCCATAACTTCTCGTCCATGATATAAGCTTTGAGTCTCCCCAAGAAAGACTGCAGATGAGTACGCGGGTAGGAGGTACTATTATATTTTTCAAAGCACGGGGGTTTGAATTTGTGAGGAATTCTCACCCCATCCACCAGCCCCATATCCATTACGTCAAAGCCTAGGGAATTCTGGGATTCAAGAGACCTCAGTTTCTCAGCAATCTCATCCAACCTTCGGTCATAAACTTCATCCCCAGCCCCAATAACTGTGAACTACTCTTCCTGAGGATCTTCTTGCAAGATCCTGCCTCCAGCAGTGTTTCCTTGAATATTCCTTGTGACATTAACATCTAGGTTCATATGGGGCCCAAACTCTGGTGGGTCGATGCGAGGCTGCCCGCGTTCATTATTGTTGGTTCCTCCTGTACCAGGGTGGTGTTGCTCAGGAGTCTGCCTTTCCACCAATTCCCTCAGTCTTTCCTGGCTCTGAGCTAAGCCAGTCATCACAGCCATGAATTGGGTCATTTGATTTCTCATCTCAACCCTTTCGTTTTCCATTTCGTTCCTTACTTCATTCAGGTCCTGCTGTACTTGGTCCATCTGAATGCCCGGAAGGTTGTTTCGCGTAGGGTACCGGTGAATCCTGTTGACAGGGAACACTCTCCTGCGAGCAATGTTTCCTGAAACCACAACAAAGTGAGAAACAATAACAAACAAAAACCTACAAAACAAAGAATATGTTAGTATGCAATGCAATATGCTTATTTGTCTTCCAAGGGTATCCGGTTTGGTTCTTTGGTTTTGACCTTTCCAGACCTCGAGGAAATGCTGATGATGTTGAAAGATAAAGCCCACCAAAATAAAACAAACTGATATATTACAAAGGATGAAAATACATAGTTTGTTTACAATACATGCCCGTGGTGGGTCAAAATACAACAATCAAAAGAAAAAGTACATAAAAAGAAAAGAAATACAAGCAAAAGGAATCAGACATCCAATCCAAAGTCATCCTCCCTGACTTCCTTCAGGAGGGCCTCAGTCACTGGACCAGCTGGGTGCTCTGTAATAGTCCTAATGAGGAGGTTCCTGGTAGCAATGGCACTGGTCAACCTCTTATGCTTGTCCTGATCCTTTGACCTCTTTAACCCCACCCGGAGTTTCAGTTCAGATATCTCCTTCTGAGCTGCCAACAAAGCTTCCTGCTGCTTCTTCTCATTAGCCTCCAGTTTCTTTATCTTAGCCTGAGTCCTCTGGTCTTCTTGTGCACGGGCTTCAGTGATCCTGATCCACCTAGCCTGGCTTTCCTCCAGATAATGCTCTGCCTAGCCTTCTGAATCTTTGCCTCCTTGCAGGCCTTTTTCAAAACCAACTCCCCTGCTCTTGCCTTCCTAATGTAGTCATCTGTCTTCTCAATCTTGGCCAAATGCTCAATCTTGAGTCTTTCCAATCTCTCAATGTCCAGACGACTGTCATTTCTCTCCCAGAGAGTCTTCTTCAGGGCTTCAGCTAGCTGATCATTCCTCTCTTTCAGCTTTTCAAATTCTTCCAGGCTGACAGTTGCTGCAGGTTGCACTGTAGAGAGTCCAAGTGTATCTTCCAAGGTGAAAGGCATGCTGGTGATCTGAGCTCTAGTACGGGACCAATCAGAATATTGGGCCGAAGCAATGTTGTTGCACCTTCCAAGGATGGATGTTCCTTTAGTCTGGATGTTATCCCAAGCCCAGGCAGCTTGTCTGACAACAGTAGAGTTGGGTTGAACTTCACAGTAGAGAGTCTCAGCCAAATCTTGTCCTCTGGGAGGATGAACCAAAGCATATCCCAATTGTCTCTTAAACAGTAAAGGGTTGTAGTTGATGCAACCTTTTACTCTTATTATAGAAACATTAGGGTATTGCCCACAGCTGGTAATAATGTCCTTGCCTTTGGTGCTCTGAGTGCACCATCTAATGTCATCTAATGTCAAGGAAATGAACCTCTTAGCCCAATTCTTCTGTTGATGGGGGTTCAAGAAGGCATCTGATTTTGGCAAGTGTCTGAGCAGCCAATAGTAGTACAAAGGAGCACAGCATCTGACCAACTTCCCCCTTTGCTTTTTATTTCTCTGATGGACTAAGTAGTAGAAGTCTCCTAGCAATGTAGGCACTGGGTTCCTCAGCAAGAACGGGTGGATGGCATTCTTACTCACAAACTTGGGCTCATCTGCAAACAATATAACCCCATATATACTGAGGGCTAACAGTGCACAGACAACCTTCCATTCTCCTACTGCAGCCTTTAGGGTGGCCTGGGAAATCAGGAAGTCTAAGTGGAGGCCTGGAACTCCAGCTTTGGTTGTCATGTTCTACTCAATGAGGGCAGGCTCCAAATGCAATGCCCTGGCTATCTCTTCATTTCTGGGAGCAGTCATCTCTGGGTTGAAAGGGATCCCTCTCCTGACAGGAACTCCAATCAACAAGGAGAACTCTTCTAGCAGTGGTCCCATCTGGAAATCAGGAAAGGTGAAGCATCTGAGTGGAGGGTCATAAAACTGCAAGCATGTGTGGATCATGCTCCTCTGAGATGCATCAATATCCATGACCATGTCCAAAATACCCCTATAGTGCTCTCTAAACAGTGGGATGTGGTCAGGTGTAATGAGGGACTGGACCTGCCTGATGCCAGTCAAGGTGGGCTCAAAGAAGTGGTAAGAGATGTTACTCTTTCTTGAAGTGTCCATGGATGCTGGGTACTGATGAAGAAACTGAGGGTAAGCTGATGAAGATCACTGACTGAGAAGCTGGAGGTAAGTCTCTGACAGACTGATGAAAGTGCTGGAGGAGAGTCTCTGACAGACTGATGAAGATTGCTGGAGAAGAAACTAAAGCAGTCTGAGTAGCAGAAGGGGTCAAAACCAAACCAAATATGAAGATGGATACCCTGTAAAACAAATAAGAAAATGTTAAATGATGCAATGATGATGTATGCAAATGATATGCAAAGGTTTGTGATCAAAAGCTGGATCTGATTATCTGTCTGGTAAAGATCTGTGTATGTTCAAAAGTTCAGATGGAGGTTTAGAAATCCTGTAACCAGGGTGGGGGACTCAAATAAAGAGTCACAAGTCCGGGGTAATCACAAGAACTGTCCAAATTAATGCATTCTCAAACAATACTAGTAACAGGGTATGATGTGGCCGAGGGCTCCTGCAAACCTGCAAATGTCCCAACCCCCTCACAGGTAATGTTCTAAAACAAGGATCCTCAGACTTGGGTCAGTTATGAGAAGTGTAAACACTTCTAACCCAGAGGTACAATGTTTACAATAACCATAAAAGATGCTCCTCTAATTCACCCCAGATTCTGAAGGTCAATGTAAAGGTCATCCAGACTTAGCAGGCTTCCCAGATAGCCCTAGCACTACAGGAAATTTGTAGCACAGAGTTCTCAAGAAGAAACCCACATATGAACCATGTTACATATTCCCGCACCAGACCGAAATGGAATGGGAAAGAATATGAAGCCACTCTAGCCTAGGTGTCACTGATGGGCTAAAGACGTACTCTAATTATGTGTCTAGCGGTATCTTAACTGCAAGTGCACAGCCTATCGAAGTAATATTTAAGATTATCGATCCACAGGGACTTTATGATTACTTAGTGCTAGAGGATTTACTAGTTTAGCTAAGGGGAAGGGTTGTCACGATTTTTGGTTGTTTTTAAAGATTAAAGGCGGGAATTAAATTTAAGTTTAATAAAATAATACTAAGGCGGTCGGTATGTAATTATGTTAACTTAGGCGGGTCAATCTAACCTAGGCTTATAAAGATGGTTCACTTAATCTATTCTGTAGGGATTATCAGTTTAAATATCTTTAACTCACACTCTCGTGGTCTTATCTCAGATCTTACCCCTAAAGCCCTATGCCTGCTCTCGCTAGCCCATAAGTGTTTAGAAATAATTTTTGGAAACTTAATAATTCTAATTCATTTTAAAGCGCTCTCGCTGTGTTTAAACTAAATGCCTAACTTTAGCTATCTGGTTAGAATCTCACACTCTCGTGGTCTTGACCTAACCTAATACACTTTCCTTACTCTCGTAACAAAAAGGTTGATTTTATAATAAAAAGTCTCATCCAGAATTTTAAGCTCTTAATTATTTTAAGCCTAGAATTGATTTTACCGATTTAGTTGATTTTAATTACATACCGCCCTAAGGTGTTTAGCTACTCATGATTGTTGTACCAGACAGAGACAGAAAAACACAAAATAAAATATGCATAACAAAAAAATAAATACTTAACATTAATATAAATGCAATTTAAATAAAAACCTGAATAACAATTAAAATGCTAGACTCCTTCTTCCACGGTCTGGAAAGCTCGGAGTACGGACCGGAATCGGAAATAAAATTTCTAAAAGAATTCTGAAGGTTTTGAAACAAATTAAATTATAACAATTTCCTAATGTTGGAAATTGTTATATGGTTGGTTGGGATACAGAAAATTAAAGCAAGAACAATTAAATGCTGGAAATAATAAAATAGACAGGGTGCAATGAAAATACGACAGAGCTTCCGCAAGAAAATTAAATTCAAAACTCTGTAAATTGTTCTTTGAAACTAAGCTATTTATAGGAAGCAATTTGGGCTTGGCAGTTGGAATTGGTGCATGGGCCTCGTATATGCTGAGAAAATCCAGGGAATAGTTGGAAAACTTGGTCTGCGGGAAAATAGGCAAGTTGACTTCACGTAGCGCACACGTACATGACCAAGTCTCAGCATAATACCATAAATTCCCCTTGTCACGTTCGTGACATGGGTGTCACGTTCGTCTTCCGTGTCTTATGCGTGTCACGGTCGTGAGGGACTGGTGACGACCGTGACTTCTCCTTTTAGCGTGTCACGGTCGTGACTCCTAGGTGACGATCGTGACTGTTACAAAAAGTGCAGATTATGCAGAATTCCTCTTTTCTTCATCTTTTAATGGTTGTTTTTGCTCATTTCACTTGTGGCTCATGATTTAGCTCTGTAATTGATATACCTGCAAAATGACAAAGAAAACTTGAGGAATCGGGTGTTAAAACGACAAATATGCGATAAAACGACATTGAAACATAGCAATATAAACAATACTTTTTCTCGTTATCAGTCACTCAGGTCCCAGGTATAGGACCTTAATCTCTCAATGAAATCCCACCCACAAAAAAAGAAGCAGATCCAGCAATGATAATGACAGTATGAATATGTACAAAACTGTAAAGGAAAGCAATAAATAAAGCTATACATAAAGCAATAAATAAAGCAAGTAAATAAGCACAAGTAGCACATAACACCCCCATAAACACAAATCAAACAAGCGCTAGGAGGAACCCACAAAAAGAACAAGAAGCCTTGGTTGCAATATAAGGGTCCCCAGCAGAGTCGCCAAGCTGTCGCTCCCACCAAATGACACTAGGTCAGATAGGGTACAGACGCGAACGGTCGGAGAATGAGAACACGAAGATGAACTGAAAAGAGTCGCCAGCTAGGCATTTTTATCCCGAAGGAAATGTAATGTTGTATAAACCTGGGAAGATATGGATAAGACGGTTGTGAACCAGAGAAACTGAGAAAGGGGGTTGGTTACAACCTACGAAGGTATTAGCACCCAGATTGTCCGTCGTACTCGACGGGATCCATGCTTGAAAGTTTGTGTTTAAAGGGGTAGTGTTAGTGCTATCTGTGTGCAAAAACTAGAAAAGAATATGAAAGTGTTAGTGCAAGAAAGTGAAGTAAAAAAAATGCTCAGGAATGAGGCTTAAAAGGATGCTGAAAGAGGGGGAATATACAGAAACTTTTGTTCGATAACAGTAAGTTACGCCTACGTATCCTCTCGTGCAATGAGGAAGTCAGAACACCGTAGTTCGACTCAAAGAGACTAAAAGATAAATTGACTGATGAACTGCTTGCTTGCCTATGCTCAAGTGTATGACCTGTCTGGCTCAGGTGCTAACTGTCTTGCATTAGACGGAAGAAGCGAGTTCTCGTTTGTGAGTGAATGAGGTGAGAAAAGAATCCCGGAGGAGACGATTATTGTTTGATTTTTATGTTTTCAATCTTTTATTGCTTTTTGTGTTTGTCATAAGTTAATGAGCTTAAGCCTAAACCAAGGGTTAGTAAACTCATCACATCCTCCCTTTGATTAAAGGGTAATGAGAATACCTTAAGTATGAAGTAAGCACCTCAAACTTAATTACCATGATGTAGGATTAAGATCATTAACCTACTTGTGATTATTTAGATGTTTTTGGTTTTTTTGTTTAGTGTTAAGTAATGAGTTTAAGCCATAATCAAGGATTTAATGGACCCATTACACCATCCTAATAGAAGGATAATAGATGAGAACATTTGAGCTGAGGAAGATACCTCAACTTAATCCATGATTAGGGATTAACCTCATGACAAAACAAGCCTTTATTAAAGTGAATTTTAGTTAATGGTAAGATTAAGAAGTGAATTTTATGGTTTGTAAGACAACTTGAGGGGGACTTGTCCATTAACACTAGGGTTAGTCCTTCTTAACCAATTAAGGAAGAATTAGAACCCTAATGCAAGGCCCAAGTTACAAGCTTATTGTCTTAGTGATTATTAGATGGATTTATTAAGAGATTTAAACACATTAAGGGTTTAACACTTAGGATTAAAGTTATACATTCCATCCTAAGAGAAGGATGCAGGCATACCCTTAATCACAAAGCCTTAAAACCTTAAAGGTTTAGTCCCTGATTATGAGATGAGAAGAGAGACACAAAAGATGACACAAAGGTAAAACTAATGGGGGACTAATCAAACCCTAATTGTTATCATGCTTGGGTATTCCTAGGGTTTATGAGGCTTGCAAGATATCTTCAAGAAAAGCCACCAAGGAAGAAGCATATGAGGAAAGAGAAGCAGAAGAAACAAGCTAACTTACTTCACTTAAGAAGATAAGTTACTTGAAGAAAGAAAGTGGATGAGGAACATGAATGAGCAAGCTCACTCTAAAGCAAAGATAAAATTCAGCAATGATGCATAAGACAGATGACAAGAGAAGTGAGAAGTGAAGGCAAATTCACTTCTCAAAGTACTTACCACCTGAAACGTTAGCATAAAAGAAAGAATGAAATGAAAATGAAGCAAATGCAAAGATGAAAACCAAAACCAGAAGCATAAACATGATGTAAATGATGCTAGGAGATGATGCAAATGTATGTCAAGAGCAATGTATGATCATACAAGGGATGAGAATGCAAATGAAGCATGTAGGATGCATGAAAGCACATGAAAGTTCATGGAATGTAATGAATGCATAACATGGCAAATGGATGAAGGAATGATCCAGCATGGTTCTAATGTGTCCTATGATGTCTTATATGTCATGTGGATGCAAGAAATGTCATGGCAAGTTATTGAATGAATGCATATGCAAGATGTATGCAAATAAACATGAGAAATTAGGGTTTTCATGCAACATGAGATGCAAAAAGTCAAAAACAGAAGCAAATGACAAGATAAAAAAATTGAAAATTCAATCAAAGGAACCCTAACCCCATATGATATCACACCCCAAAGGAGGAGACCTAACTCCTAACCTAATGAAAGTTATGATTTTTCTAAGTTATCTAGGGTTTTAAGGCACCTAAAGGGAAAAAATGCAAATCAAATCAAAAATGAAGAAGAAATTTGTGACAAAATTATGCTAGATACTACATGCTATATGAAGATCAATGCAAAAAGAATCATTGTCATACCATTCATGGTTAGGCAGAAAAGAATTCTTGAAGTTAGGGTTCAAAAATAGGAATTTAATGAACCCTAAATTCAAGAAAATTATCAAATATTGTTCAAAACCAAAAAGAAATTTGTGTGAATGGTATGATAATGTTTCTAAATGTCCTAATATGCAATGTGAATTTTTTTGGGATTTTTAGAAACCTAAATGATATTTTAATTAATTAATTTCCATTAATTAATTAAAATAAACATTTAAATGTTTTAAAAATGATTTTTTAATGAAAAAAATAAAAATAAAGATATTTTTGGATTGAGAAAATTATTTGAAATGAAAATGCAGAAGAAAAGATTTTTTTTGAGATTTTCTATATATTTAAAATAAAATGTGCAAAACAAATGAGAAAATATGAATTAAAATTGAATTAAATGG
This sequence comes from Lathyrus aphaca, assembly GCA_963966055.1. NCBI lineage: Eukaryota > Viridiplantae > Streptophyta > Magnoliopsida > Fabales > Fabaceae > Lathyrus > Lathyrus aphaca. The sequence continues at coordinate 404,643,432 of OZ014523.1, forward strand.
AAGGTAATCTGATCCAGTGGCTTAGATTGATTCTGAGGATTTTAAGTTTGACTGCGTGCCACATCCAATGGATGAAAATCAAACTTATCTAATCTTAATTAATTAATTATTTAATCCAAAATTAAAGATAATGAAATGATCTCCACCCTCCATCTCACGCGGGAAGTTGAAATCCAAGGGCCCTCATTTAAACCTAGCCCTAACCCTAATTAAGTCATTAATTACTTTCAAGCCACCGGAGATGAGCTCCGGTCGTCTTCTCCGGCAGCCTCTTCCCCTGAAAATCTCAAACTTCAACCCTAGGTTATTTCTGGAGCTCTAAATCTCCAGATCAACTCCCCTCATCTCCCTGAACTCAAATTCACTCTCAAAACAAATTTCTAATTGCCCAATCATAAGATTCGAAGAAAAAAATCAAAAATGGCAAAAGTTTCAGACAATCAGTACATGTTCATTTCTTCACCATTTTCAAAAATACAAAGCACATAATGATCAGTGAAGCATGCTCTTTCACATTGTAACATAAAAATAGAGTTCTGGAAAAATGATTTGAGATGACTACCTGAGATGAAGCTTTCCAAACTTGAGCTTTATGACCTCTTCCTTTGTGCAAATCACCTCCAATGATCACCCTGATGCTATTCAGAAGCTTGAATGGAGTTTAGATTGGCTAGTTTGTGCGATTGCACTTCAACTGGCCAAGAATCGTGTTTCAGGTTAAGGGTGTTTTAAGGCTATTTTGATGGTTGCTTTGTGGTCAGTGGATGATTTTGAGATGAATGGTGAAATTGGTTTGAAGATTGAGTATGTGAAATGAGAGATTCGAAGGATTTTGCAAGTTGGAATGATTTTGGGAATGTTGAGTTCTTGGAGGTTTCAGCTTGTGTGTGTTATGAAAAATGATCCTTGAAGCATGCTTGTAAAGTCTGGATTGGGCAGAGAGTGGGTGGTGGACTGTGGTGATTGGTATGGGCTTCTTGCCAAAAAGTTAAAAGTTATGTACTTGAGGTATGGGCAATGGTGTAGCTGGCTCATTGGCTTTTCCATGCGCAGCATTGATCAAGGAAGTCCGTGGAATTAGTCTTGAGGCCATTCAGCAAGTGGAAACAAAATTATGTGTCATTTTGCAAATTCTATGAAGTTTGGCCCTTTTGTAATTTCTTGATGTTAAAGGCATGGAATGATACAATTCTATGGGAAATTCTGATTTTTATGCAATGTGTTATGTTTGTATGATGATTGGAAGTGTGTTTGAAGTCACAAAATTAATTGGCAAGTGGTTTTGCAAAGAATCCTCTTTGGTGCATTCTTGAAAATTATGTGATTTTTGCCAACTTTGACAAGCCATAACTTGAGTTCCATAATGAATCAGAACTTGTTCTTGTACTTTTTGAAAAGGGAATGATCCAATCTACAACTTTCATGACCAACAATTTTTCATTTGAAGCATTTTTGGTTTAGAAAGAGGAGGTTAAAAAACTTTCCCAAAATGGAAAGTTTACATTACAAGTCATTTCCATTTTTGGCAACTTTTGGTTTAGCCCACTTTTCTTCAATTTTGTGAACTTCCAAGCACTTCAATGATCAAATAAAGATCATATAACTTCAATTTGATGCAAAATCCACTTTGGTTCCATTGGTGGGGGCCTCAGATGCCCTGATTTTGCTCTGACTTGCTCAAGAAGTTACCCAGTGAACAGATGACTTCCACAAAGAATATCTTCATCAAACTTGGTACACATGATCCTTATAACATATTGAGACCATTAGAAACAATAACGACCAAACAATTTGGAGTTATGGCCTCTGAAACCAAGACCCTAATTTCAGGTCATCTGTGTAGTGAAACCCTAGCTCTGCTTCCATGCTTTGACAGTCCTTGTGATTTTTTGACTTCCTTGATCTTTGAGGGATATAAGATGATGATTTAACATACATGGACCCTCTTGAAATGATTGGTGGCCTTTGGAGTGGCTCAGATGGATCTTGGATTGCTCAGATCACAAACCCTAGATGTAGATGAATTTGAACTAATGCAGTGAAACAAAAATGCAATATGATGTGGTATGCTTAAACTAATGCAAGTATGAAAGATCACAAGCCATGGTGTGAACCTAGTGAGGGAAAATTTGGGGTGTTTACAGTGTGAAGAAGAACTGGACAGAGGTGATAGCTGCAGAAGAAGAACCTGAGTCTTTAGTTTAGGATTTTTAATTCACTGTTGTTCAGACTACCTACAGGCTTGTTGTAGGAGTATTGCTTTATCTTTTTGTTCATGTATTGACTTGTAACCCTTTGGGGAATTTGTTTGTGCTCTAACTTTGGCCGTCAGTGGGTTATCCATGTTATGCAATGTTAAATTCCAATTACCATTTCTGAGTACGCGAAGCTTGTTTGTTTGAGACTGCTGAGATCTGAACACTCTTCAAAGGGAGAGTTTGAAAATTAATGCTCAAAGTGGCTATCTGGAACAAATACCAGAACTGGGGAATATAAATACTTAAACTTGGAAACATGAATAGTTACATTGCATGCATATAACGTGTTTGTTGTTTTGCAGGTAGTTCATCAGTTTTCCAACGTTTATGTCCTTTCAGGCACTATAGCTCCCAGGAAGGTTCGAGAACAGCCAATTGTACACAGATATCCTACAAGAGTAAATAGAGAGAGAGTGATGGATCAGATGCAGTCAGATTTAGCTGACTTGAGAATGAGAATGGATAATTTCATGACCCTCATGGCTGGGATGGGTCAGACTCAGGAGCGCTTGTGCGAGATGGTGGAAAACAATCAGGCCAGGAATAATGGGGTTGCAGATGGAGGTAATCGCAATAGGGTTGGCGCCCGTCACGTTGAAATCCCTGTGGCACAACCAGGGGTTACTATTATCAATGATGAACTGAACAACGTACAGATGGATGGTCAAGATGAACAGTTTACTTTGCTGGACGAGGCAGAAGGCCAAGGGGTTGAAATGAACAGAAAGTTTGAAGAGATGGCTGAGAAAATCCGTGCCATTCAATCTCAGAGCTCCCTGGGGTTTGATATTACTGACTTGGGCTTGGTTCCAGGGGTTAGAATCCCCTACAAGTTCAAGGTTCCTACTTTCGATAAGTACAATGGCACGGCTTGCCCGAAGACTCACCTCCAGTCTTTTGTCGAAAGAATTGTTGCACACACCGATGACGAGAAGCTAGGGATGTATTACTTCCATGATAGCCTGGTGGGGGCCTCCTTGGAGTGGTATATGAAGCTGATCAGGGTTAACATTCGAAGCTGGAAGGATTTAGCAGAGGAATTCGTGAAGCAGTACCAGTACAATTTGGATATGGCTCAAAATCGTACTCAGTTGCAGACCATGTCTCAAAATGCTAAGGAAGGGTTTAAGGAGTACGCTCAGAGGTGGCGTCAGCTTGCTACTAGAGTACAACCCCCCTTGCTGGAAAATGAGATGGCTGATATGTTTATGGGAACACTACAGGGGGTGTTTATCGAGAGGTTGGCGTCTTGTTCAGCTACAAATTTCAATGATATTGTGATAGCAAGAGAGAGGGTCGGAACTCTTTTGAAGATGGGGAAGATTCAGGACACTGGTGCGGGTAGCTCAAGCGGTGTAAGAAAAGCTTTTAATGGACCTCCGAGAAGAAGAGAGGGGGAAACTAATGTTGTGTACGGCCAAGGTCGGGGCCGGGGATACAGAAGATCCTATGAGCAAGTGGCAGCTGTCACTATTCCATCAAGTCTTGTGCAACAACCCCAACCACAACAGCAACAACAACAACAACCGCCGCGTAACAATTATCAGCAAAGATCCTATCAACCGAGACAAGCTCGTCCGACTAATAGGGTACTTGAAGCCATTCCCATGACATATACGGCATTGTTGCAGAGGTTGCTAGACTTGAACTTGGTTCAATTAAGGACATTAGAACCACCTCCACATGGAGAGCTTCCAGTGGGGTATGATGCTAACGCAAGATGTGCATTTCATTTCGGAGCTCCCGGGCACTCAACAGAGAAGTGTAGGGCGCTACAGCATAAAGTTCAAGATTTGATTGATTCAAAGGCGATTAACTTTGCACCGCCTCCTAATATTACATCAAACCCTATTCCAAACCATGGAGGGCGAGGATAAACGCTATGGAAAGTGGTGAGAGGTTAAGCTTGATTCTGAACATAGAAGAGGTGAAGACTCCATTGCTAATGGTGAAAGACAGACTGTTGAAAGGTCAAGTATTACGGGGTGTGGTTATGATTGTGAAGGATGTTTGAGTTCAGTGAATGGTTGTGAAGACGTGAAGGTTGGACTGCAATATCTGATTAACGAGAGGTTGTTGTAGTTTGATAAGGTTGGTGATAGAAGGGATTGTGTGTCTACCATAACAATTTACTTTGATCCTGCTGAGGTACCTGCCCGAAGGGAGCCGGTGACTATCTATGCTCCGGAGGTTAGTCCTATTACCATTACTATTCCAGGGCCTGTTCCTTATGCTGATGATAGAGCCATCCCGTGGCATTATGGCTCGGATGTGTATATGGAAGGTTAGAAGGTGGAGAGTAAGGCAGTAATAATTGACCCGACTGTGGTGAATGTCGGAGGAGTCGGTGGTTTTACAAGAAGCAAACGTCTTTTTGCTCCTCAAGCTCTCAGAGGAGATCCTGAAGCCGAAGCTATTGCAAAGGCTAAAGGTAAGCAAATAGAGACCGAGGAAATGAAAACTCTTGCTGCCGGGCAAGGTACTTTTGAAAAAGAAGTTGAGGAGTTTATGAGGATAATAAAGAAGAGTGATTATAAAGTAGTTGAACAGCTGAATCAAACTCCGTCCAAAATATCAATTATGTCCTTGTTGATGTGTTCTCCAGCCAATAGGGAGGCTTTGTTGAAAGTCCTACAGATGGCATATGTACCACAGGAGATAATGGTTAACCAATTGGAGGCTGTGGTAGGTAGTGTGAATGCTAGCCATGGGTTGGGCTTCACGGATAGAGATCTTACTTCTGAAGGCCGCAACTACAACAAAGCCCTGCACATCACCATGGAGTGTAAGGGTATTGTCCTGTCACATGTCCTGGTTGATACAGGATCCTCTCTCAATGTGCTCCCTAAGAAGGCCTTGATGAAGTTGAATGTTGATGGCATTGTGTTGCGACCCAGTGATTTAATTGTGAAAGCCTTTGATGGGTCCCGGAGGTCTGTGTTCGGGGAGGTTGAGCTACCTGTGAAGATAGGATCTCAAGTGTTCAAGAGCACGTTCTATGTCATGGATATTCAACCTACTTACAGTTGCTTGCTAGGACGTCCATGGATCCATGCTGCAGGCGCAGTGACATCCACGTTGCATCAGAAGTTGAAGTACGTAGTAGATGGTTATGTGATCACTGTGTGTGGAGAAGAGGATATCTTTGTGAGTCATCTGTCTACATTCAAGTACGTGGAAATGGACGGAGAAGTCCATGAAACATTGTGTCAAGCTTTTGAAGCAGTCAATGTTAGTATTTTGGCTCCGGCAGAGAGGAATAACGAGAAGGAAGAAACCTCTATCTACTCCTACAAGCAAGCCAAGGAAGTGGTCCAATCTGGAAACGCTCAGGGCTGGGGCAAGTTGCTGGAATTGGAAAATAAAGATGACAAGTTCGGTCTTGGTTACCAGCCTGGTGGGTCCAACTGGCCTCAGGGTGGTAAAGCCATAACTTTCACAAGCGCCGTAATGCTCGATCATAACAACATCTGTGCAACAAGCGAAGAAGGGGACAGTGACTGCGACTGGGATAGCTGGATTCACCCATGTGCACCGGGGGAGGAGCTTCGGAACTGGTCTGCCAAGGATTTTGTTCAAGTTACTTGGCAATCAAAGTAATTTACTTGTTTCCTTTTTATCATGCTGCATGTCAATCCTGCACTCTTCCCATGGTGCACGGATCCATTTGTAGGGCCACCATGCTTTTAATGCATTTATATTTTTCCATGAAATAAAGGACATTTTTTTAAGCAAATTGTGTTCTCTTTCTTTCGTTTTAAAATTTTTCACAAAAAAATAAAATGGCAATGTGTTTTTCCTTTTGTTTGTGTGTTTGCGTCTCTTTTGAAAAAAAAACAGATTCTGAAATAAGCACATCATCTGTGCAGTGTTGATCATCCGGATTCTAGTGATAATGTTCCTGCTATGACCACGCGTGACTTCGACAATTCTATCTACTAAGCTGATGAAGGGGTTAAGGAAGACTGTGAACTCCCGGAGGAATTGGTCAGGTTGTTGAAACAAGAGGAAATGGTCATTCAGCCTCATCAGGAAGAAATAGAGATCATCAACATTGGGACTGAAGAGTTAAAGAAAGAGATAAAGATTGGGGCCAGTCTGCAGGCCGAGGTAAAGAAGGAGTTGATTGGTATGCTACGTGAATATGTGGATATCTTTGCTTGGTCGTATCAAGATATGCCAGGGCTAGATACTGACATTGTTGTGCATAAGCTGCCACTAAGAGAAGACTATCCTCTAGTGAAGCAAAAGCTGAGAAGAACTCGTCCTGATATGGCGATGAAGATCAAGGAGGAAGTTCAGAAGCAGTGGGATCCTAGATTCCTTGTCGTAACTAGTTACCCACCTTGGGTAGCTAACATTGTGCATGTACCAAAGAAAGACGGCAAAGTTCGGATGTGCATTGATTATCGGGATCTAAACAGAGCAAGTCCAAAGGATGACTTTCCATTACCTCACATTGATGTGTTGGTAGACAACACCGCTTAATTCTCGGTAGTTTCTTTCATGGATGGCTTCTCCGGGTATAATCAGATCAAAATGGCACCGGAGGACATGGAGAAAACAACTTTCATTACCCCGTGGGGTACATTCTGCTACAAGGTTATGCCCTTTGGGTTGAAGAACGTCGGGGCAACGTATCAGCGGGCTATGGTCACATTGTTCCACGACATGATACACAAATAAATTGAATTCTATGTGGACGACATTATTGCCAAGTCCCGAGACGAAGAGGAGCATTTGGTCAATCTCAAAAAGCTGTTTGATAGATTGATAAAGTACAAGCTGAGGTCGAATCCAAACAAGTGCACTTTCGGAGTGCGTTCCGGAAAATTGTTGGGTTTTATTGTTAGCCAGAAAGGAATCGAGGTGGATCCTGCAAAAGTAAAAGCAATACAAGATATGCCTGCACCGAAAACAGAAAAAGAAGTGCGTGGGTTTTTAGGGAGATTGAACTACATTTCACGATTCATATCTCATCTAACTGCCACGTGTGAGTCAATATTCAAATTGTTGAGAAAAGAACAAACGGTCAGGTGGAATGAGGACTGTCAAAGAGCCTTTGAAAAGATAAAAGAGTATTTCAGACACCTCTGATTCTAATGCCTCCAGTTCCAGGACGGCCACTTATCATGTACTTGACTGTGCTAGAAGGGTCAATGGGGTGTGTTCTAGGCCAACATGACGAGTCTGGTCGAAAAGAGTATGTTATTACCTTAGCAAAAAGTTTACCGACTATGAATCACGTTACTCACTGCTCGAGAAAACTTGTTGCGCTTTGGTATGGGTTGCTCGCCGACTGAGACAGTATATGTTGACCCATACCACACTGCTAATCTCAAAAATGGATCCTGTCAAGTATATTTTCGAGAAACCAGCGTTAACCGGGAGGGTTGCAAGCTTTTCCTGAATAAACAAGAATACCCAGCCGGGGCCTCATCCAACGACAAGAAGACTTTAAGACGATTTGCTTCCAGCTTCTTCTTGAATACAGATGGGGTTTTGTATAAGAGGAACTTTGACATGGTCTTGCTCAGATGCGTGGATAGACACGAAGCAAGCCTGTTAATGCAAGAAGTCCACGAGGGATCTTTCGGTACTCATGCAAGAGGACATGCAATGGATAAGAAGTTGTTAAGATCGGGGTACTATTGGATAACAATGGATGCAGACTGTTGCTTGTACGCCCGTAAGTGCCACAAGTGCCAGATTTATGCCGACAAGGTGCATGTTCCTCCCAGCCCGCTCAACGTCATGTCATCTCCTTGGCCCTTTTCCATGTGGGGCATTGACATGATCGGGAAAATAGAGCCTACTGCTTCAAATGGTCATCGTTTCATCTTGGTTGCGATCGATTACTTCACTAAGTGGGTTGAAGCAGCGTCCTATGCCAATGTCACTCGTCAAGTGGTAGCCAGGTTTCTGAAAAGAGACATTATTTGCAGATATGGAGTGCCCGAGCGAATCATTACTGACAATGGTTCCAATTTGAATAACAAGATGATGGCGGAGTTGTGTCGGGACTTCCAGATTCAGCATCACAATTCTTCTCCTTACCGACCAAAGATGAATGGTGCGGTAGAGGCAGCAAATAAGAATATTAAGAAGATTGTGTAAAAGATGGTTGTCACTTACAAGGATTGGCATGAGATGCTACCATTTGCGCTGCATGGGTACCGAACGTCAGTCAGGACGTCTATCGGGGCAACTCCTTTCTCATTGGTATATGGTATGGAGGCAGTCTTACCTGTTGAGGTAGAAATTCCTTTATTGCGTGTGATGATGGATGTGAAGCTTGATGAGGTTGAGTGGGTACGTGCTCGATACAATTAGTTATGTCTAATTGAGGAAAAGAGATTAGCGGCTATCTGTCATGGTCAGCTTTATCAGAGGAGAATGAAGCGAGCATTCGACTAACGAGTACGTACTCGGGAATATCAAGTAGGCGAGCTTGTGCTCAAGAGGATCGTTCCTCCAGGTTCAGATCACAGGGGAAAGTGGACCCCAAACTACGAAGGACAGTGAAGAAAGTTTTCTCTGGAGGAGCACTGATGCTCACCACTATGGATGGAGAAGATTTCCAATCCCCTGTTAACTCGGACGCAGTTAAAAAATACTTCGCATAAAAAGATCCGCTGGACACAAAAATAGAATTAAAAGTCCAGGCAAGAAAAGGGCATCCCGGCGAGCTAAAAACAGAATAAAAAGCTCGGGAAAAAGTTAGGGAAATATGAAAAAATGTACACCCGTTGAGTTGAAAATCCACATCTGACAGCTCAGGCAAAAAAGGGTATCCCGGTGGATTGAAAACCCGAAAGGGCGATTCACGCAAAACAAGGGAATAAGCGAACAACTGCTATCCGAGTAATCTGAACCAAATCATCGTTTCGTATAGCCGGACAATATCAGAAGGATAGGAATCAGTCCCCTCATCTTTTCAGAAAGCAAAGGCAAGAATAGAAAGTTTTGAAGACATGCTGGTCATAGCAAGAAGGGAACTCATTGGGTGCCGTGCCCATTGCCATTAGCATAATTTATTTTCTCAATTTTATGGTAGCTACCTCTTTCCAGGTGGTTGCTTCCTGATGTAAAAACTTTGCCTATTCAGAGGCCTTTCAATAAAAGAATATTCAGTCAAAAATCTGTGTTGTGTTTATTTTTGTTTGCAAAAATGTCCTGAATTTTTGGCAAAAAAAATTAACATTGCATTTAAAACATGGTGTTTTTTCTAAAAAGAAAAATGGCATTGCAGGGAAACATTTAAAACCATCTTTGAGTGACGGGTGACGATGGATGAACATATCATACCATGCAAGTCCCCGGGGCACATATGTGTATTCTGTTGTTGCAGGTTTTGCAGGATGGTGTCACATTCTCCCAAACATAATTTTCCCCAGCTGAGTTAGAGCAGAGGGTATCCCCAAGCAGATTATCTATCCACCAGTGGAGTATGCCCAGCAGGCAGCTAGAGGCCCAATTCCCCCACAGAGTTTATAACTGTCAGAGTTTCTTTTCCTAGTAAAGGTTATTTGACCCAGCATCTCCCTAGCCGTGTTGGAAGATCGTCAATTCCCCGCAGAGTTTCATGATTGAGATACAACCATCATTGAAATATCCCTAGTGAGGTTGCCAATTTATTTTTGGTCAGTATGATGATACAAACAGTTATTCATCCCCAGTTGGAATTAGGCATTGTCAAAGCCTCTTGATCTAGTTCTCTCCCGCAAAGTTGTGATGTTTGTTGCCAATCAGACATTTGTTTGATGCTCGTATGCAATTCCCCAGCACTCTTCTGTGTTTGATAATTGCTTTTGCTCGTATGCATTCCCCAACACTCGTCTGTGTTAACACTTTGTTATTGCTCGTCAGCATTCCTCAACATTTGTCTGTGTTAGCACTTTGTTATTACTCGTCAGCATTCCTCAACACTCGTCTGTGTTAGCACTTTGTTATTGCTCGTCAGCATTCCCCAACACTCGTCTGTGTTAACACTTTGTTATTGCTCGTCAGCATTCCTCAACACTCGTCTGTGTTAGCACTTTGTTATTGCTCGTCAGCATTCCCCAACACTCGTCTGTGTTAACACTTTGTTATTGCTCGTTTGCTTTCCCCAGCAGTCGCCCATGGTTGTAATTGATGTTGCTCGTCTGCACTTCCCAACACTCGTCTGCGTGTATAACTTCCTTTTGGTACTCGACACTTGTCTGTGTTTGAATTTAGATGTTTGTTGCTCGTCTGCATTCTCCAACGCTCGTCTGTGTTTGTCATCTATTTGAAGCTCGTTTATATTGTTTGGATACTCGTATGTATCATCCCTCACACTCATCTGTGTTAGCTTATATCCATATGTGTCGATTTGATAATCACTCTGGTACTCGTATGTATTGCTACTCCAAATGCTCGTTTGTGTTGGATTTCTGGTACTCGTCTGTATTGCTACTTCAAATGCTCGTTTGTGTTGGGTTTCTGGTATTCGTCTGTACCAGTGGCTGATATTCGTCTGTATCATCGCCTGAAGCGCTCGTCTGTGTTTCTTAGATCATCTTCCGATATTCGTTTGTATCATTGACTTATGGCACTCGTCTATGTTTCTCTGGATGATCATCCAATATTTGTCTGTATTGAAGAGGTTTGAAGACCTGGCAGTGGGATTAAACGTCAAAATGGTTACCGGTCCTGGCGTAACAGGTTATCCGAAGGAGGTTCGTCTGTCTCAAGCACCGCTTATCTACGCAAGATTTGTGAAGAGGGTTCATCAAATCCTATTGTTGCACCTGGCGTAACAGGTTTTCTCAAAGAAGGCTCGTTTGTCTTAGACCATATATCCACGAATAATATATGAAGAGGGTTCGTCTATCCTGATTATGCATGTCTATCCCACAGACTTAAGTGCATTACCGGTCCTGGCGTAAAGGTTTATCCGAAGGAGGTTCGTCTGTCTCAGGTTATAGGTTGCTAAACATATGAGGGCTCGTATGTCCGGCACCTGGCGTAACAGGTTTATTTGAATAGGGCTCGTATGTCCAGTTCCTGGCGTAACAGGTTTGCTTGAAGAGGGCTCGTATGTCCAGCACCTGGCGTAACAGGTTTGTTCGAAGAAGACTCGTCTGTCTAAGTTCTTCTATCCAAAGTAACAGTTCAACTTGGAAGGAGCTCGTCTGCTTTCTCCCCACTTCAGTCGCCAAAGCGTCATTTGGATGGGTTTATTTCCCAGTGCTTGCATTCTCCAGCAGAGTGCAAATTTCAGGTTTTCTTGGTATTCAACCACAGTTCATCTTGAACGGTCGATAGCCCGTACTACCGTCCTGTTCAGATTAACAGTTGTTTGAATAGGGGCAGCTGTAATACCCCAAATATTCCCTCTTCTTTTTAAGCATCATCATCATATCATAATCATCATAAGCATCTCATATCTTTGGCATTTTTGCATAGAAAAATGAGGCATAATAATCACATGTTCTAGCATAAGGCATATAATCAGTTTTCAGACGATTCAGGATTTTGAAATCCAGTCATTGGCCAGGTAGCATTGCGAGAAGCTCATAAGGTTTTCTCATGTCTTGAATAAACCTAATGTCATCCTCAAAAGTTCAGAAGAGAGAAATTTCATCAGAAGTTCAAAAATGCAGTTTTCTCATGTGTGAGGGAAATCCTGATTAGAGTTTTGGGCCAGATCCTCATATCCTCTTGGCTTTGACCAATTCTTGTGAGCAAAGGCTCTCATTTGGTCTTCCTGGCTTATATATGAAATTTGAGGCAAAAATTCATTGAAGAAGTCAAGATTTTGTCCAGTTGCTTGAAGGTGAAGCAAGAAAGTCAACTTTGCAGTCAAAAAAGTCAACATGAAGATTTCAGAGTTTTTAATCAAGATGATCAATTTTTGAGGTCGTATCATGTCAAGGAATAATTCAGTCGAGTTTAAATGTCAAAAATCGAGAGTATGCAAAAAGTTGCTAAATTTGGAAATTTAGAAGTTTCCATTTTTGGAAATTATTTGTCCCTAAACTTTAAGCTATTATTTCTTGTGCAAAAAAGTTTCGAATGATTTTCCGGTGAACACGAAAGTTGTAGAGCACGATTTTCCCTTTCCGAAAAGTCGTAGAACACCCTCATATAATTTTTATAACTCAAGTTATGATTTTTGAAGTTTAAGGTCAATTTTAGGGTTTTGGTGCATTTTTGTCACAATCTCATTGGTCCATTTCGTTTTTGTGAGTGCCACATTTTATAACATTTTTTTTCACACTTTTTTTAATGGGATATGGTACATCTTCACTTGGCCAAGATAGAAAAAGCAACCATCATCTTTTATTTTGTTTTGTGGATATTTGTGAGAAGAAAAATTGGTACAAGGTGGCACATGCATGTGATAGTGGGAGGAATAATAAGCAAATATTGTACACTCCCCACACGTTGGTTTTCATTCCACAAAAAGAAAATAGGTCATGCTTTTCTCCTTACCCTCACACGCGTTTGGATACACAAAATGAAGAAAAAGTTCACGTGAAACAACGGTCCCCATGCACCCTCAACAACTCACAACCACATCACCATCAGATTCTCATGTTTTTCATCTTTCAACGTGACAATAACACCTGCAGGGTTGCACATAAACATATCATGCACCATCACTCATTGGATCCAATTTGAAAGAAGCAAGGAAGAGCTTCACGCAGGCTCTGTATTTTGTGAGGTGAGCAACAAACTTGGCTCCCACACCACAACAAATGCACCCTACACCCTTGCCATATAAGCTGCTCTTCACGATTGTTGCAACAGATTTTTCATCACACTCTTCAGCCTCTCTTTCTTTATCTCTCATTGTGCTCTCAATTGCACAACATCAAAGGAGTTCCAGATCTGGATTGTTGATTTCGCATTTCATTCTTCATCCTTAAGGTTTCTGAATCATCACACTCAATCCCACAACACATTCATAATCAAATTCTTGGAGCTTCGGGCAAAGGTTGGAGACTCAACAACACTCTCAGATCTTGCATCATCTCCTACCATAAGCCTTTATTTGGCTTAAAAAAGATCCAAGGAAGCTTAAGGAAAGTTAGGAGATCTCTGGATTTCTCAACTTCTGCAAGAAGCTTCAATTTCAGGTTTGAGCTTCTCAGTTAATTGCTTTGGTTTGGCTATATTTTAGCTTGTTTTGTGTTGTTGTGGCTTAACATGAATAATATGAAGTGATTAGAAACTTTGTATGGCACTAAATCGTGAATTTCAATTTTGATGTTTGATCTTGTTTCATTCGGTTTGCTTCATATGTTAGCTGTTTGTGGATTTTGATTGCATATTTGAGATCCTGGTTGTTTAAGCTATTGATTGATGTATAGTTTGTCAGTTTCTGGAAATTTTGGTGTTGGCATTCGTCGGAGCTAGCCGGAGAGGGTGATCGGCGCTCCTCCGGCCGGTGAGCTTTCATTATTTGTTTGTTTTAAGCCAGAACTAGTCATGAGCGTTGGATCCAGTTGCATCGGGAGGCTCAGATCTTGCCAGCACATAAATGAGGTGCGTGCTGGTCATGTGACTAACTTGGTACAACATGTGGAAGTTCTGGGGGAAAGTATTGTGTGCAGGAGAGACGTGGACCTTTGGATCTGGAGGGAACTGCAGGTTTGAATGTAATGTGTTAGATCAAAATACTTAGGGTTAGGGTTGACTAGCGTTCATAGCTGTTGATTTGGTGGATGTTGTGGACTTGCATTCGTGACCGTTGGATTAGTACACTTTCGTTTTGCCTGGCTGGAGTGGATGCGTTTACCAGACCTAGGCCTCAGTTTCCTTTTCGCACATCCCCCTTATCCTGGCCCATTTTAATTGAACTAAAGTAATTGCTGATCACACCCCTGGTTTTGTTAATTCTTTTTTTATCTTTTATTTCATTTCAGTTTGATTTTTAATTAATAAAAATAAAAATAAGTTTACAAAAATTCCAAAAAAAATCATGAATGATATTTTGAGTTTTCTTTAATTTTTGGCATTTTTACTTTCCATTTATTTTCATTTTCCATGCTGGAATTAATTTCCTCTTTTATTAATTGCTTTTATTTCACTTTTAAGGCATGTTGTCTTGTACAATTTCTATCTTAATCACCACTTTGAATTTTGAATTGATTCTTTTTGCTCTGGATTCATATTGAAGTGTAATTTGTTGATGATTTTTCTTCTGATGTTTAGAAGCTTGCTTGATTATTTTTATCCTTAACTTGTGCATGAAGTTTCATAACCCTAATCCATGTTTAGACTCATATTTGACTTGCTTAGCTTCTGATTCTGATTCTTTCCTTTTGGTATGTTAATATTGTATGTTTGAAGAGTCTTTGTGCAAGTTTGTGGAATTTTTGCATGTAGGCTTGATTTGTTTTGAATTTTGTTCTTTGCTTATCCTCATTTGCTTCCTTTTGGTCATATGCTTGGTCCTTAGGTTGGGAGGGCACTTGTGCCAATTCCCTTAGGTTGTTTAGAGCCCTTTTAGGATGTGGATACCTCTCTGGTCTTGAGTTGATATTTGTACTTTGAGAATTTTTTGTGGTTGGTTACTTTTGAAGTTCATTCACTTATGTACATGTTCACCTCACTTCTTATGCTTCTTTGCTTCTCATGATGTTAATGCTTAAGTTTGTATGCTTCTACTCTTCATCTCTTGTGTTGCTTAGGCACATTCTTGACATGCTAGGGTTCTATTCTTGAAGTTTGTGATGTTGTTTTGTTTAGTTTGCTTTGTGTTACCTCATGTTTGTTTTGTTTTGTCATGATAATCCATAATGCTTCGTGTTGAATTGTATAGTCCCTTTCTCATTCTTATGTTGTTTATTTGCATTTGACATTTGTGATTGAGATTCCAATTCTGGTTGTGTGGCTTTGGTTTGATCTTATGCCCATTTGGTGTTTCATTTGTTGCTTTTCTCATGATGTTTACTTATGTTACTAACCATTTTTGGGGCTTTGGTAAGTGAGAGGTGTGGATGTGATTCCCACATCTCGAAGTCTTATCTCTTCTCTTTTCTTTATTGATATTCTCTTACTTGTGTTTGTTGGGGCTTAGGCCTTCCTTTTTCCTTCTTCTCTTCTTCATTCTTCTCTTTCTCTTCTTATTTCTTCCTCTTTAGGGTAGTAAACCTCACTAACCTAGGATTCCCTTTGCATGATAACATTAGGATTAGTTAATCCCCCATTAGACTTTTACCTTTAAGATCCTCTTGGTTCTCTTCTCTTCTCATCTCAAAACAAAATCATAAAAGACACATAATAAGGATTGAAGTGATCTCCTGTGCAATAGCCTTATTCCATGAAACACTTGTAGTTTTCCCATCTTGGGATAATACAAGCTTGTTCATCATGATGCACAAGTCTGATCAGGGTACCATCTTCATCAAGAAAATCATAAAAAAGACTTCTTCATTCAAAAATACAAAAACACTTAATAAATTCAACGAGTTAGTGAGCTTAGGCCCTAATCTTTGGAGTCATGTTTTAAGGATCTTATCCTTACTTGAGTGTGCTTGTTCTATTATTCCATCTTGGAATGTAGTGACAAGTACACATTCCATGGAAAAGAGCTTGAGTTCACTTCCTTGTGACACACTCATAAAAAGCTTCTGAAAAACACTGGACAAACAATAAGCGTCTCTCCTTCGTAACTTCTTTTCTCATCCCACTCACTCCTTACGTACGAACTTGCTACTACTTGTCACTTTGCAAGACGGTAACGCACTCGTTGTCCGAGCCTGCAACACCTGAGCATTGACATAGGCAGTTCAAGCCTTAATACACAAGCAATCCTTTCCACCCCTAGTTAGGGGAACTACAGCGACTCTGATCCTCATTGTCCAGATGAGGTACGTAGGCAGCGGGGTAGGGCCCGTTCGAGCACAATCTTTATTTTCCCTACATTTTTCCTTTTCATTTCTTTTTCAGTTCCCTTTTCTCAGTTCTTTTTCCAGTTCAGTTCCTTTTCTTTGCAGCAGCTTTCATTTCTTCACCCTTTGAAACAGATTTCGTTGCAAACGTGGATCCCGTCGGGTACGGCGGACGATCTGGGTGCTAATACCTTCCCAGGTCGTAACTGACTCCCGAACTCAGTCTCTTTAGTTCGCATGACCCGTGTCCTTCCTTTTCTTTCCTCTGGTTTGTGCAGCATTACCATTCCCGTTCCTTCGGGATAAAAATGCCTGGCTGGCGACTCTACCTCTTTCCGCGCCACTTTCGCATTTGTACCAGGATGGAAATCCAGGGAGCGACACTGAATCCTCACCAGCAAACGAACTGGGCTAAGAGATTTATTGCCTTGACATCAGAAGACATCAGATGGTGCACCCAGAGCACCAAGGGCAAAGACATCATTACTAGCTGTGGGCAATATCCTAATGTGCCTTTGATTGGAGTAAAAGGTTGCATCAACTACAACCCTTTGCTCTTCAAGAGACAATTAGGGTATGCTTTGGTTCATCCTCCCAGAGGGCAAGACTTGACTGAGACCCTCTATTGTAAAATCCAGCACAACTTTGCTGTTGTCAGACAGGCAGCCTGGGCCTGGGGCAACATTCAGAGTAAAAGGACAGCCATTTTGGGAAAATTCAACAACATTGTTGCAGCCCAGTATCTTGATTGGTCTCGTACCAGGGTACAGATCACCCGAATGCCATTCACCTTAGAAGATGTACCTGGACCTTCAACAGTGCAACCAGTAGCTACTGCCAGTTTGGAAGAGTTTGAGAAACTGAAAGAAAGGAATAAGCAGTTATCTGAAGCCTTAAATAAAACCCTCTGGGAGAGGAATGATAGTCGTTTAGATAATGAGAGGTTAGAGAGGCTCCGTATTGAGCACTTGACCAAGATTGAGAAGACGGATGACTACATCAGGAAGGCTAGAGCAGGTGAGTTGGTACTGAAGAATGCTTGCAAGGAAGCAAAGACTCAGAAGGCTAGGGCAGAGCATTATCTAGAGGAGAGCCAGGCTAGGTGGATCAGGATCACTGAGGCCCGTGCACAAGAGGATCAAAGGACCCAAGCTAAGATAGAACAGTTGGAGGCTAGTGAGAAGAAGCATCAGGCAACCCTGATAGCAGCACAAAAAGAGATATCTGAATTGAAACTTCGGGCGGGGTTGAAGAGGTCAAAGGATCAGGATAAACATAAGAAGTTGACCAATGCCATTGCTACCAGGAACCTCCTTATCAGGACTATCACAGAGCACCCGGTTGGTCCAGTGACTGAGGCCCTCCTGAAGGAAGTCAGAGAAGATGACTTTGGGTTGGATGTTTGACTCTCTTTGTTTGTACTTCATTTTGATTGTATTTTCTTTTTGTTGGTGTATTTTGACCCACCATGGGAATGTTATTGTAATCAAACTATGTATTTTCACTCTTTGTAATATATATGGTTTGTATTATTTTTTGGTGGGCTTTATCTCTCTCTTCAACATCATCAGCATTTCCTCGAGGACTGGAAGGGTCAAAACCAAAGAATCAAACCGGATACCCTTGGAAGACAAATAGGCATCCCGCATTGCATACTAACATTTTCTTTGTTTTGTAGGTTTTTGTTTTGTTGTTGTTTATCACTTTGTTGTCATCTCAGGAAACATTGCTCGCAGAAGAGTGTTCCCTGTCAACAGAATACACCGGTACCCGACGAGAAACAACCTTCCAGGGCTACAAATGGATCAAGTTCAACAAGACTTGAATGAAGTGAGGGCCTAGATGGCCAATGAAAGGGTTGAGATGAGGAATCAGATGACTCAATTCATGACTGTAATGACTGGTTTAGCTCAGAGCCAGGAAAGACTAAGGGAGTTAGTTGAGCGACAAACTCCTGAAGAACACCCTCCAGGTATAGGAGGTACCAGTAACAACGATCACGTGCAGCCTCGCACTGATCCACCAGAGTTTGGACCTCATCTGAACCCAGAGGTCAATGCCATAAGAAATACTCAGGGTAACACTGCTGGAGGAATGGTCTTGCAGGAAGATCCTCAAGAAGAGCAGTTTACTGTGGTCGGGGCTGGAGACGAAGTTTACGACCGTCGGTTGGATGAAATTACAGAGAAACTGAGGTCTCTTGAATCCCAAAACTCCCTAGGTTTTGATGTCATGGACATGGGATTGGTGGAAGGGGTGAGAATTCCTCACAAGTTCAAGCCCCCGTGTTTTGAAAGATATAATGGCACATCCTGCCCACGCACCTACCTTCAATCATTCTTGGGAAGATTAAAAGCATACACCATGGACGAGAAGTTGTGGATGTTTTACTTCGAGGATAGTCTGACAGGGGCATCCCGAGAATGGTATTCCCATTTGACCAGAGCCACAATAAGAAACTGGAAAGACTTGGCTGAAGCTTTTATTCGTCAGTATCAGTATAACCTAGACATGGCTCCAAACAAGACCCTTCTAATGGGAATGTCTCAGTCTTCCCGTGAAAGCTTTAGGGAGTATGCCCAAAGGTGGAGGCAACTTGCTGCTGCAGTTCAACCCCCTATGTCTGAAAGGGAGATGGCAGACATGTTCATGAATACTCTCCAAGGTACCTACAATGACAGATTGGCTACATTTTCTTCCACCAACTTTGCAAATGTGGTGATAGCTGGGGAAAGAATAGAGAGTCTACTAAAGATGGGAAAGATCTCTGACAACGGTGCCAGTTCAAGCAGTGCAAGGAAGTCATTTGTTGGGCCCCGTAGATCTGGTGAGACAAACTTTGTACACATGGGAAGAGGGAGACCCCAATACCTACCCAGAACAGTTGTTGTTGTTACTATCCCTACTCCACCTCCTCAGTATGCGCAACAACCACAACACTTTCCGCAACAACAACAGTTTCCACAGCAGAGATCATACAACAACAATAACAACAATCAACAACAACGCCCTTTTCAACAGCGGCCATCTCATATCAACAGGGTGATTGACCCTATTCCAATGCCATATGCTACACTGCTGCCACAACTCTTAAAGCTCAATCTTGTCGAGTTGAGGACATTGGCTCCACCAGATCCTCAGAACCTTCCGAGAAACTATGATGTCAATGATAGGTGTGCTTTTCATTCTAACGCACCTGGTCACTCTACGGAAAAATGCAGAGCTCTGCATATGAAGGTCCAGGATCTGGTAGATTCAAAGGCCCTAAACATTGCACCACCTCCCAATGTCATGAAAAATCCTATGCCAAGCCACAGTGGGCCAAGGATTAATGCTATAGAGGAAGGCTCACCCATGAGTTTTATAGAAGACATTGCATGTATTCAGACACCTCTGGCAGAGGTTAAAGCCCAGCTTTTGAAATGCCAAGTGTTTCCAGGTTGTGAGGCCTGTTGTGAATCATGCAAACTTTCCGAGAATGGGTGTGTGAGCTTGAGGAGTGGAATTAATGTCTTGATCAGAGAAGGCATTCTACAAATTATAACAATAGCTTCTACTACACCAGCCACTCTTTTGTCAACAACAAGTGAGTCTTCTACAACTGCAACAACCATTGTTCCTATTAATTCTTCTACAACTGCAACAACCATTGTTCCTACTGATTCATCTACAACTTCAGCAACCATTTCCTCCGTCACTTCAACAAACAACAGTTCCATTTCATCTCCGTCTACAACTCCAGCAACCACCAACAACAATGTCTCCACAGTTACAATTTATTATGACCCGACAACGGTCCCGAATTCCAACAACTTTCAACAATCTCAACAACAGTTTCAACCAAGCTTCAATTCACCACCACCAACATCCACAAGAAGTCATGTCACTATCTTTTATGATCCACAGACTATTATGGTTCCAACTTCTGTTGCAGTGAGCCCAATCACTATCACAGTGCCCGGGCCAATTCCATATGACAAAGACAGTATTGTACCATGGCATTATGGTGCTGACCTTTACTGCAACGGAGAAAAAGTCCTTCTGGATTCTTCAGTTCCTACCCCACAAGTGGACAATGTCGGGGGAGGAGGAGGCTTCACCCGAAGCGGACGTCTCTTCGCGTCACAAGCTCCCAGAATTAATACTGAGCCGGAGGCTGCTGCCAAAGCCAAAGGGAAGAGTGTGATACCAGAAGAATCTGCACCAAAAGAGACTCATAAATCATCCTTCGATCAGGATGTGGATGAGTTTATGAGGATAATTAAAAGAAGTGACTATAAAGTTGTGGATCAACTCCACCAGAATCCTTCAAAGATCTCTATACTATCACTGTTGTTGTGTTCTGAAGCCTATCGGGATGCACTACTCAAAGTTCTGCACGCTGCCTACGTTCCAGAAGAGATCACAGTAAATCAACTTGAAACAGTGGTATCTAATGTCAATACTAGCCATGGTCTAAGTTTCACTGATGCTGATTTGACCACAGAAGGACGTCACCACAACAAAGCTTTGCACATAACCCTGGAGTGCAAAGGAGCTGTACTATCTCATGTTCTTGTAGACACTGGGTCCTCACTCAATGTCTTACCCAAGAAGGCTCTTGTCAAACTCGAATATGATGGAATAGCTCTCCTGCCAAGTAACCTTATGGTCAGGGATTTTGATGGCTCCAAAAGATTTGTTCTTGGAGAGGTGGAGCTACCATTGATAATCGGTCCGCAAGTCTTTAAGACTACTTTCTATGTGATGGACATTCAGCCGGCATATAGCTGTTTATTAGGTCAACCTTGGATTCACGCCGCAGGCGCAGTAACATCGACCCTTCACCAGAAACTGGTATATGAATGGGAAGGAAAGATTATCACCATCTGTGGTGAGGAGGACATATTTGTTAGCCATCTGGCTACATACAAGTATATTGAGATGGATGGTGAGATCCATGAAACTATGAGCCAAGGGTTCGAGGCCCTGAATGTCAATGAGGCGACGACTGAAGTATTTGCTGCATCCCAGGAAGATAGGATGGGTACTTCAATTGTCTCCTATCAGCAAGCCCGGAAGGTTGTTGAAGATGGTAATGCCCAAGGCTGGGGAAAGCTGCGGCCAGTGGAAAAGAAGGAGGATAGATTTGGGTTGGGTTACAAACCATTCCGACAAGATCAATCAGAGGCTGCACAAGATCCCAAGTTCATCAGTGGGGGGATGCTCACACCAGATGCTATTAACAACCTGGAAGACGAGGTGGAAAGCTACCGCAACCTGGAGAGCTGGATACGTCCAAGGATCCTGGGGAATCAAGTCCTTAACTAGTCTTCCCAGGAAATTATAAGGGTTACTCCTGCAGAGTAATTATTATTTCCTGTCTTTTTTAGCATGCATCAAGTCCTGCATCTTGCCCAAGGTGTCAGGAATCATTTTGTAATAGGGCCATATTGTAATTTTTTGCAAATGGATTAATCAATGAATATCGGACATCTTTTGCAAACAAGTTTTTTTTCCGCTCACTGTCTTTTCATTTTTAACTTTTGAACAAAACAATAAAATGGCAATGTTTTCAAAATAAATAACTTAATTTTCACTTTTTCTAAACAAGATTAAAACTGATCACTAAAACGAACAAATCTCAACCCTTGCAGAGATTATCCTCCAGATTGCACCGACAACAGCACTGCTATGGCCTTATATGACTTCGAGAATCCAATTAATCAAGCTGATGAAGGGGTTGAAGAAGACTATGAGTTACCTGAAGAGTTAGCCAGGTTGTTCAGGCAAGAAGAGAAAGTGATTACTCCTCATCAGGAGGAGGTTGAAACAGTTAATCTTGGTACCGAAGAAGACTTGAAAGAAGTGAAGATTGGGGCCAGTCTGCAAGCTTCAGTAAAGGAACAACTTATTGATATGCTTCGAGAATACGTCGACGTCTTTGCTTGGTCCTATCAAGATATGCCTGGTCTAGATACTAATATTGTTACGCACAAGCTGCCTTTGAAAGAAGATTGCCCTCCAGTAAAACAAAAGTTACGTCGTACTCGTCCAGATATGGCCATGAAGATTAAAGAATAAGTACAAAAACAGTGGGACGCTGGTTTCCTTGCTGTAACCAGTTACCCGCCGTGGGTTGCTAATATTGTACCAGTGCCTGAAAAGGATGGCAAAGTACGGATGTGTGTGGATTACCAGGATCTGAATAGAGTTAGCCCAAAGGATGACTTCCCATTACCTCACATTGATGTATTGGTTTACAACACAGCTCAGTTCTCGGTGTTTTCTTTCATGGATGGTTTTTTAGGGTATAATCAGATCAGAATGTCATCCGAAGACATGGAGAAGACTACCTTCATCACACCTAGGGGCACATTTTGTTATAAGGTAATGCCTTTTGGACTGAAGAATATCGGTGCTACTTATCAACAGGCTATGGTAACGTTATTCCATGACATGATCCACAAAGAAATTGAATGCTACGTGGATGACATGATTGCCAAGTCCCTCACTGAAGAAGACCATCTGGTAAATCTGCTGAAGTTGTTCAAGCGTCTGAGAAAGTATCAGCTGAGGCTAAACCCCAACAAATGTACATTCAGGGTGCGGTCCGGTAAACTGCTGGGATTTATCGTAAGTGAAAAAGGAATTGAAGTTGATCCTGATAAAGTTAAGGCCATTCAGGAGATGCCTGCACGTAGGACCGAAAAAGAAGTTCGGGGGTTCTTAGGTAGATTGAACTATATATCAAGGTTCATATCTCATCTCACTGCAACCTGTGAGCCCCTGTTTAAACTATTAAGAAAGGAACAAACGGTCAGGTGGTACGAAGATTGTCAGAAGGCTTTTGACAAAATCATGGAGTACTTACAAGAACCTCCAATTCTTATGCCTCCAGTTGAAGGAAGACCTCTAATAATGTATCTAACAGTATTAGAAGGATCAATGGGGTGTGTGTTGGGCCAGCATGACGAGTCTGGTCGAAAAGAGTATGCAATATACTACCTAATCAAAAAGTTTACCGACTGTGAACAACGTTATTCACTGCTCGAGAAAACTTGTTGTGCTTTAGCGTGGGCTTCTCACCGACTAAGACAGTATATGTTGACTCACACTACTTTATTGATCTCAAAGATGGACCCCGTCAAGTACATATTTGAGAAGCCAGCACTTACCGGAAGGGTTGCAAGATGGAAAATGATTCTGACAGAGTACGACATTCAATACACATCTCAAAAAGCCATCAAAGGCAATGTATTGTCTTACTACTTAGCTGAGCAACCCATTGATGATTATCATCCCATGAGATTTGATTTCCCTGATGAAGACATCATGTTCCTAAAAGAAAAAGATCACGAAGAGCCTGTTCACACTGAAGGGACCGACCCAGAAGAAGAATGGACAATGATGTTTGATGGGGCTGTCAATATGAATGGTCGTGGAGTTGGTGCAGTGCTCATTACACCTAAAGGAGTTCATATGCCTTTCTCGGCAAAACTCACCTTTGCCTGCACTAACAACGAAGTTGAATACGAAGCATGTATCATGGGACTTGAGGAAGCCATTGACCTCAGGATCAAGACATTAATTGTATTCGGGGATTCAGCTTTGGTAATCAATCAAACCAACGGCAAATGGTACACTCACCAAGAGCATCTGATCCCATACCGTGACTATACGAGGCGATTATTGACTTTCTTCACAACAGTCAAACTTGAGTATATCCCTCGAGATGAAAATCAGTTCGCATATGCTTTGGCTACCATTTCCTCCATGATCAAGGTTCAAACTGCCAATTTCGTGCCCCGGATTTCGGTATCCAGACTAGACCGACCAGCATACGTATTCTCTGTGGACATTGCTAAAAATGACAAGCCTTGGTTCCATGACATCAAAAGCTTCTTAGAGGATCAAACATACCCACCTGGGGCATCATCCAATGATAAGAAGACATTAAGAAGACTGGCTGGTAGTTTCTTCCTTAATGTTGATGGTTCATTATACAAGCGAAACTTTGACATGGTACTACTCAGATGTGTTGATAAGAAAGAAGCAGACTAGCTGATGCACGAGGTGCATGAAGGATCTTTCGGTACCCATGCTGGAGGACATGCAATGGCTAAGAAATTATTAAGATCAGGTTACTATTGGATCACAATGGATGCAGACTGTTGTGCCTATGCCAGGAAGTACCACAAATGCCAGATTTATGCAGATAAAGTGCATGCGCCTCCGAATCCTTTGAATGTGATGTCTTCACCATGGCCCTTTGCCATGTGGGGCATTGACATAATTGGAAAGATCGAACTGACTGCTTCAAATGGCCATAGATTCATCTAAGTAGCCATTGATTACTTCACCAAATGGGTTGAAGCAGCTTCATATGCAAACGTCACCAGACAAGTGGTAGCCAGATTCCTGAAAAGAGACATCATTTGTCGATATGGAGTACCCGAATGAATCATTACTGATAATGGTTCCAATTTGAACAACAAAATGATGGCAGAGCTGTGCCGGGACTTCAAAATCCAACATCACAACTTTTCTCCTTACAGGCCAAAGATGAATGGCGCTGTTGAGGCAGCTAACAAAAACATCAAGAAGATTGTGCAGAAGATGGTGGTTACTTACAAAGACTGGCATGAAATGCTACCATTTTCCTTGCATGGGTACCGCACCTCGATCAGAACATCTACTGGGGCAACACCTTATCAGCTTGTATATGGTATGGAAGTTGTCCTGCCTGTTGAAGTTGAACTACCCTCCTTACGGGTACTAATGGATGTCAAGCTGAATGAAGCAGAATGGGTCCGTTCTCGGTACAATCAAATTAATCTGATCGAAGAAAAGAGATTAGCTGCAATCTGTCATGGGCAGTTATATCAGAAAAGAATGAAGAAAGCCTTCGATCAGAAAGTCAGGCTTCAGGAATACCAAATAGGAGATCTTGTGCTGAAAAGACTCATTTCTCCTCATATAGACCACATGGGAAAGTGGACTCCAAATTACGACGGTCCATTCATAGTAAAGAAGGTTTTCTCTGGTGGAGCACTGATGCTCACTACTATGGATGGTGAATATTTCTTATCTCCTGTGAATTCAGATGCAGTTAAAAAATACTTCGCATAAATGACCCGCTGGACATAAAAACAGAATGTAAGTCCAGGCAAAAATAGGGCATCCCGACGAGTCAAAAACAGAATAAAAGACTCGGGAAAAAATAAGGGAAAAGTAAAAAAAAATGTACACCCGCTGAGTTGAAAATCCGCATTGGACAGCTCAGGCCAAAATGGGTATCCCGGTGGATTGAAAACCCGAAAGGGCGATCCATGCAAAATAAGGAAATAAGCGAACAAATGCATTCTGAATTCGTCTGTATTATTTACAACACGGCAATCTTCGAAAGGATAGAGCATCGGTTAGAATCAACCTTCTTCAAAAAGCAAGATAAGAAGAATGTCAAGGTCATACGGGTCATAGCAAAGGAAGCTCAACGGAGCATCGTCAACATTGCCAGTACTTTTACTTTTTCAATTTGTAACAATCTCCTCATTCCGGGGGATCTGTTTCTTTGACTGTATCTGCCAATTCAGGGCACCCAGATTAATAAAACCAGAAGTTTTCAGTCACACCTCGTTTTTTATATTTTTGTTACATTTTCAAAATGTCCAATATCCATGATGTATTGTTTGCATAAAACAAATGTATTTACTCTCAGGAATATCTAACTCCTATGACGAAATCCGGTAAGGGATACCTCGGGATACTTGTGCGTTTATTTTATGTTAACAGATTGCATGTATTCAATACGCAGCAAGGGGCATGCCGAGCATACTTCCCCAACATACTTCTTCCCCAAGCAGCATCTGGAATGCTTCTCCCCAGCGGAGTTGTCAAGACCTCCTCATCCCTAACATAAGTCTATTCAACAGGAGCTCCCCCAGCCGGGATCCCCACAGAGTTCTCTAGGAAGATCGTTTAGTGATCTTTTCTTCCCCAAGCCGAGTGTCAGGTCTCTCAAAGATAAAAGAACTATCTCCCTGCAAAGTTCCAGCCAGAAGAGCAATGCCTGAAACTCTCACACAATAAAGTGACGAAAGCTTCTTTATCCCCAACTGGTTTTCTCCTTACATGATAGGTCTACCAATGATCTTCCCCAGTTGGGATGCTCCTCCAAGTCGATCAGCCAGAAATCCAATCTTCAGTGGGATCCAAATCCCGGATCGGTTTCCCTTTGCACAATCATAGCATTCGCATCATTTTTCCCACAGAGCGTAGCATTCCGTCTAATACGGAGCATTACGGCAAAAAAATCAAACATTTGCATGATCACAAGTTAGGATCAAGCCAATCACCTGCAATTACCATCAGTATTTCATCAGCAATGTATATAAAATCTCACAAAAGCCAAAGCATCCCCTTTTCACTCTCCAATACAAATGCCTATTTTTATACATTCTTCTGACACTCGTCTGTGTCACCTTTCCCCAGCAAGTCGAACACTCGTATGTGTCTTGCTCATACTTCATCAACAAACCAATACCCACTCTTACTTATACAGATACTTGTCTGTATCTTGTATATATATTCATTCCCCCCACAGATTCGACACTCGTCCGTGTTCTTTGTTAACCAGTTGGTACTCGTCCGTACCATCATCTCTGAACACGTGTCAGCGTTTGTTTCTACTGATACTCGTCTGTATCATGGTCTTAAGGATGCCCGTCCACATATTTAATCTATGCAGCGTCGAACACTTATAACTTTTATTCTTGAGCATAAACACTCGTCTGTGTTTACCATTCCCCAGCAAAGCAACTTTTCTTCTATCCGACATTTGTCCTATGTCGTGATACGTTCGGCAGCCGTCCCCTTCCAGGTGATCGTCCTTCACCTTGGGATGACCGTCCCTCATCCTTTCCCCAGTGGAGTCTCCATTATTGGAACCTTTTTCTATCTGACATTCGTCCTATGTCGTGATACTTAGCAGTCGTCCCCTGCTAGGTGATCGTCTTTCACCTTTTGATGATCGTCCTTCATCAGTTTATCTGATGGTCGTCCCCATCGTTGATCTTGTTATCTGACATTCGTCATATGTCATGATACAACCCCGAGAGCAGTCGTACCCTGCTAGGTGATCATCCTTCACCTCTTGATGATCGTCCTTCATCATGCTTATCTGATGGCCGTCCCCATCGTCGACTCTTTTTATCCGACATTCATCATATGTCATGATAAAGAGCAATCGTCCCCTGCTAGGTGATCTTCCTTCACCATTGATGACCGTCCCTCATCATTTATTTCATTTATTCTTTGAAACCGATGGCCGTCCCCATCGTTGTTTACTTTACTCTGCAAACTTTATGGCCGTCCCCCATCATCACTTTTACTTTAATCCCCAGAGAATCTTGTTTCTTTACTTGATGGTCGTCCCTGTCATGGTTTCTTTATTTCCCCAGCTTGTCGGTCATCCCCGTCATTTGCTTGATTTACCGTTTATCCCCAGCAGTCGTCCTCTGCTCGATGGTCGTCCTCCATCGCCCACATTTTAATAATTATACTTTACTAACTTTTGCAATTTATATCCCTTTTCTTCTTCCCCCCAACGAGTGCAAATTTTGGACTGTCTTTGGTATTCAACCACAAGTTATCTTGTTTGTCTGTTAAGCCAGGCGCTTACACCCTACACAGCTAACTCATGTTTGAATAGGTGTAAACACCCCAAATTTTCCCTCACCCATTCACACCATGGCTTGTGATCATTTCATATACATAAACACAATCATAGCATCTCAATTTACATTTTTGATTCATTGCATTAGTTCAAAGTCATCTGCATCTAGGGTTTGTGATCTGAGCAATCCAAGAGCTTCTTGAGCCACTCCAAAGGTCACCAATCACTCCAAAGGGATCCATATGTGTTCAAATATCATATTATATCCTCTCAAAGTCAAGAATGCCAAAGAATCACAAGAACTGGGATTGGCATGGGAGCAGAGCCAGGCTTGACTGCACAGATGACCTAAAATTAGGGTTTTGGTTTCAGAGGCCATAACTTCAATTTTTTGGTCATTCTTGTTTCTATTGGTCTCTATATGGTATAGGGAGTATGCATATCAATTTTCATGAATAAATTCCATGGGAAAGTCATCTGATCAAGAGTTGACTTTCTGGACAAGTCAGTGCAAAACCAGGGCATCTGAGGCCCCCAGTGACCCAACCAAAGGGTGATCTTCATCATTTTGAGTGTATATGATCTTTATTTGATCATGAAAGAAGGTTGAAGTTCACAAAATTCAAGAATTTGAAGTTTTTGCAAAGTTGACTTTTTTGGGCATGGTTGACTTTTAATGAAATGTCATTTTATGCAACTTTTTCAACCCTCACTTTTTGATCCAAAAATGCTTCAAATGAAAAACCTTTGGTCATGAAAGTTGTAGAATAGATCTTTCCCTTTTCAAAAATTACAAGAACATGACCTAATTCATTTTGGATCAAAAGTTATGGTTTATCAAAGTTGGCAAAAATCACTAAATTTCAAGTTATGCACCAAATGAGAAATTTGCAAAATCTTGTACCAAAGGCATTTGTGACTTCTAATTCATGTCAAGCCATTACACAAGCATCACATATGACCTAAAAGTCAGAATGGACCAAGAGTTTCTCATGTTTCATGGCTTGTGAGGCAAGATATTTTCATGAAAAGCAAAAGCAAGCAAGTTGCAAAACCAATGATCACACTTCATCCACTTGCTGCCTAGCCTGCTGAATCACACTAGCCTTTCCCTCATACCATGCTGCGCCAGACAAGCCCTTTATACTTGGCTAGAAGTTGCCCATGCCCTCTCTTACAAGAAGTTGACATATTTGCAAAAGTAGCTACACCTATCACTAAAGCACAGGTCACATCTTCTGACCAATCCCATTTGTTTATACAAACAAAAAGCAAGACATTTCATATAGCCAGCAAGCCTGAAACCAGCAAGAGCATCACTTTCCCATTTTTCACCCTTGGAGCAAAAACCTTCGAAACTCAGAAAACAAGCCACCAACTCAAAAACACACTTCATAGAACTCATCACCACATCCTCCTGATCATTTCCCTGCCTTCATTCACCCTTGAAACACCACATCAGCCAAACACGATTCTCACCTGAGCTTGAACAGAACCTGTTCAAACTCTCAAACCAGCCAACATAAATCTTTTCTAAGCATCAAGGGTTCATCAGGAGCACAAGAGGAGTGGATAGCACAAAGGAAAGCACCCAGAAAGCTGTGAACTAAAAGCTTCAAAACTCAGGTAGCTCAAGAACATTTTTTCCAGAAATCCTTTTTTAAGTTCTAAATAGATTCTATATGTTCTCCTGATCACTCTGATGTCATTGGTTTTGAAAATGGTGGAGAGATGAGAGTTTAATCGTGTTCTGAAATTTTTGCCCTAGAAATTATTTTGATTCGATTCTCTCTAATTATGAATGATAAATGATGTTTGAGTGAGGGGTTTGAATCGTTTTAAGGTGGGGATGATTTCTGGATAGTTAGTTTTCATTTTCATAGCTTGTAGAATGATTTAGCATTTGAGCTCGCCGGAGAAGATGACCGGAACCACTGTTCCGGTCATCTGAAAGTCATTAGGGCAAAATTAGGGCTTAATCAGTGTAATTAGCAAGTTTGAATTCTGGCCCTTGGATGTGGCGCCAAGTCAAAACGCGCGCGTGTGAGTTTGAATGAGAGCCGTCAGATCTGTTGACTTTCCTTTTCCAGCATTTAAATTCATTTTATTTTCAATTTATTTCATTTGATTTCTACAATTTATTTAAAATAGCAAAAATGCTTTAAGAAATCTGAAATTTTTTGTACAAGTTATTATTTAATTTCAGAACACAAAAATATTTTTATTTTCATTTTTAGCATTAAAAAAGTATTTTTAAATATTTAAAAGTTTCTTTTTAATTAATTAATGAGAATTAATTAATTAAAAATACTTTTAGGTATTTAAAAATCACCAAAAAATTCATGAAACATTTAAAAACATTTAGAAACATTGTCCATCTCTCAAACCAAATTTCTTTTTTGATCTTGATGTATTTTGAGAATTTTTCATGGAATTAAAATCATTTTGATGTATTATTTTGATCCTAACTTCCAAAAATCATTTCTGCCTAACCCAAAAGAGTTGGACCTTGATTCTTTTTGCATTGCATTGTGCTTAGCATGTAGTTTTTGAGATTAAATGGCCATGATTTGATCTTTCATTTTCCATTTGTTTGGCATTTTTCTTGTTAAGGAACCCTAAAACCCTAGAAAACTTAGGAAACTCATATCTTGAGTTTGGTTAAGAGTTGAAACCTCTTCTTTGGGCAGTGAGTTAGTATAGGATTAGGGATCCTTTGAGAGCATTTTCAATTTTTTGTGATGATGTTTGCTTCTGATTTTGGTTTGTGTTTGATGCTTTGATCATAAACCCTAATTTGGGCTTCCATATGCATTCATCTTGCATTTGCTTGCATAACATGATTTGCCATGACATTTCATACCTCCATTTGATTCATTGAACATCTTAAGACATATTGAAAGCATGTTTGATCATTGCATCTTGCATTTGTCATGTTGTATGCCATATGCATTTCATGACTTTTCATGAATGTCCATGTTTCTTAACTTGCTCCATTTGCATCCATGAGCTTGTATGATCACCTCCATTTGTTGTCTCATGTTTGTAGCATCTCATAGCATCATTAACATCATGTATGTGCTTCTGGTTTTGTTCCTCATCATGTCATCTCATTTCATTTTGCATTGCATTACATTCCTTTCACTAACTTTTCAGGTGGTAAGTTATCTTTGAGAAGTGAATTTTCCTTCACTTCTCATAACTTCTCCTCATCTCTTTTATGCATCCTTGCTGCATTTTTACTTGTCTTTGAGTGAGCTTGCTCACTTGTGCCTCTCTTCCCTCTTTTCTCTTCTCATCTCACCCCTTTTCTATCCTGCTTCTCCTTGGTGGCTTCCTTGAAGATTTCTCCTCTTAAGCCTCACAAACCCTAGGACTTCCAAGCATGATAACATTTTAGGATTGTTTAGTCCCCCTTAGACTCTTTCCTTTGAGTTTTCTTTGAGTCTCCTCTTCTCATCTCATAATCAAGGACTAAACCTTAAAGGTTTTAAGACTTTGTGATTAAGCTTATGCCTGCATCCTTCTATTAGGATGGAGTGTATAACTTTAATCCTAAGTGTTAAACCCTTAATGTGTTTAAATCTCTTAATCAATTCACCTAATAATCATCAAGACATCACACTTGTAACTTGGGCCTTGCGTTAGGGTTCTAATTCTTCCTTAACTGGTTAAGAAGGACTAACCCTAGTGTTAATGGACAAGTCCCCCTCAAGTTGTCTTACAAACCCTAAAAACCACTTCATCATCATATCATTAAATAAAATCCACTTAACCAAAGGTTTGTTTTGTCATGAGTTTAATCCCTAATCATGGATTAAGTTGAGGAGTTTTCCTCAGCTTAAACATTCTCACCTATTATCCTTCTATTAGGATGGTGTAATGAGTCTGTTTAATCTTTGATTATGGCTTAACCTCATTACTTAACACTAAACAAAAACACCAAAAACATCTAAATAATCACAAGTAGGTTAATGATCTTGATCCTACACCAAAGTTGATTAAGTGTGAGAAGCTGACTTCACACTTAAGGTATTCTCATTACCCCTAATCAGAGGGAAGATGTGATGAGTTTACTAAATCCATTGGTTTAGACTTAAGCTCATTAACTTATGACAAATTCTCAAAAGCAATAAAAGACTGAAAACTCAAAAACAAACAATAATCGTCTCCTCCGGGATTCTTTTCTCATCTCATTCACTCATAATCGAGAACTTGCTTCTTCCGTCTAATGCAAGACAGTTTGCACCTGAGCCAGACAGGTCATACACTTGAGCATAGACAAGTAAGCAGTTCACAAGTCAATTCACCTTTCAGTCTCTTTGGGTCGAACTACGGTGTTCTGACTTCCTCATTGCACGAGAGGATACGTAGGCATAACTTAACAGTTATCGAACAAAAGTCTCTGTATATTCCCCCTCTTTCCAGCATTATTCTTTAAGCCTCATAGTCTTGAGCATACTCTTTTCCTTACACTGACACTGTATATATCACACTTTGCACTTCTTTTGCACTGACACCTGTACATTCTTTTCCAGCCATTTTATACACAGATTGCACTGACACTACCCCTTTAAAACACAAATCTTTTAAGCGTGGATCCCGTCGAGTACGGAGGACAATCTGGGTGCTAATACCTTCCCAGGTTGTAACCAACCCCCTTTCTCAGTCTCTCTGGTTCGCAACCGTCTTATCCGTATCTTTCCAGGTCTATGCAGCATTACCTTTCCTCCGGGATAAAAATGCCTAGCTGGCGACTCTTTTCTTTTCCAGTGAGTTCACTGCTGTGTGTTCTCATTGTCCCTTTCGCCGACCGTTCGCGTCTGTACCCCATTTGACTTAGCCTCATCTGGTGGGAGCGACAGCTTGGAGACTCTGCTGGGGACCCTTATACTGTAACCAGGGTTTCTGGTTCTTTTTGTGGGTTCCTCCTAGCGCTTGATTGATTTGTGTTTACTGGGGTGTTATGTGTTATCTGTGCTTGTATGTTTTGTTTTATTTACTGCTTTATGTACAGTTGTTTATTTGCTTTATTTATAGCTTTACATATATCATATTGTCATGCTGTCTGGCTGGATCTGGTTTTGCTTTGGTGGGTGGGGTTTTATTGAGAGTTAAGGTCCTATACCTGGGACCTGAGTGACACCTAGGCTAGAGCGGTTCATGTTCTTTCCCATTCCATCTCGGTCTGGTGCGGGAATGTGAAACACGGTTCAGATATGGGTTTCTTCTTGAGAACTCTGTGTTGCAGATTTCCTGCAATGCTAGGGCTATCTGGGAAGCCTGCTAAGTCTGGATGACCTTTATTATGACCTTCAGAAACTGAGGTGAATTAGAGGAGGATCTTTTATGGTTATTGTAAACACTGTACCTCCGGGTTAGAAGTGTTTACACTTCTCATAACTGATCCAAGTCTGAGGATCCTTGTTTTAGAACACCACCGGTGAGGGGGTTGGGCTGTTTACAGGTTTGCAGGTACACTTGGCCTCAGAATACCCTGTTGCTTTGATTATTTAAGAGTACTCCATTTTGGAACAGTTCTTGTGATTCTAAACCCTGGACATGTGACTCTTTATTTGAGTCCCCCACCTTAGTTACTGGACTTATGAACCTCCATCTGGATTTCTTGACATACATGGACTTATATCAGAGCACTTGACCAGATCCAGCTCAGTCACAAACCCTTGCATATCATTTGCATACATCCTCATTGCATCATTTTAACATGTGTTTATTTGTTTTTCAGGGTATCCATCCTATCATTTTGGCTTGGTTTTGACCCCATCATCAGCTTAGACCTATCTTCATCAACACTTGCTTCAGCTATCAGCCACCTGCTTCAGTCACTTGCATCATCAGTCTCTGCCTGCCAGTGGTCCATCTTCAGTGTTGTCCTCAGTCATCATCATCAGCACCCAGTCTTCAGCAACATGGCACCTAAGAAGAGTAATATCTCCTATCACTTCTTTGAACCTGAGCTAGCCAGCATCAGGAGGATTCAGACCCTGATTACTCCAGACCATATACCACATTTCAGAGAACACTATGGAGGCATCCTTGATGTGGTGATGGATTTGGACCCTTCACAGAGGAGCCTAATTCATACTTGCCTGCAGTTCTATGATCCCCCTCTGAGATGCTTCACATTTCAGAATTTTCAGTTGGGACCGTTGTTGGAGGAATACTCATCATTGGTTGGTGTACCCATCAGGGGTGGAATCCCTTTCAACCCTGAGATGGCTTTCCCAAGTAATGAGGAGATAGCTAGAGCTTTGCATCTGGAACCAGTTCTGATTGGGCAGAATTTGACATCTAAAGCTGGAATCTCTGGTTTTCATCTAGATTTCTTGACTTCTCAAGCCAGTCTGAAGGCCTCCCTAGGGGAGTGGAAGGCAGTCTGTGCTTTGTTGGCCCTTGGCATATATGGGGTCATACTTTTTGCAGATGAGCCTAGGTTTGTTAGCAAGAGTGCAATCCATATTTTCATCCTGAGAAACCCAGTACCCACCTTACTGGGAGATCTTTACTATTCAGTTCACCAAAGGAATGAAAAGCAAAGGGGAAGATTAGTGAGATGTTGTGCTCCTTTGTTCCATACTTGGTTGCTCAGACATTTGCCAAAGACTGATGCATTCTTGAACCCTCACCAGCAGAAAAACTGGGCTAGGAGGCTTGTTGCTCTAACCTCAGATGATATCAGATGGTGTACTCAGAGTACTAAGGGCAGAGACATCATTACAAGCTGTGGGCAATTTCCCAATGTGCCTTTGATTGGAGTGAAAGGGTGCATCAATTATAACCCTCTGCTATTCAAAAGACAACTGGGCTATGCATTAATCCATCCTCCTAGGGCACAGGATCTGACTGAGACCCTCTATTGTGAGATCAAGCCTAACTTGGCTGTTGTCAGGCAAGCAGCTTGGGCCTGGGACAATGTGCAGACTAAAGGAGTAACCATTCTGGGAAAGTGCAACAATGTGGCATCAGCACAGTACTATGAGTGGTCCCATGCCAGAGCTCAAATTACAGGAATGCCCTTCACTGTTGAAGATGTACCTGGACCTTCCACAACACCACCTCCAGCAACTGTCAGTTTAGAGGAGTTTGAGAAATTGAAAGAGAGAAATGAGAAGTTGACTCAGGCTCTACAGAAGACCCTCTGGGAGAGGAGTGATGGTAGGTTGGATATTGAAAGGCTGGAGAAGCTGAAAGTGGAGCATTTGGCTAAAATTGAGAAGACTGAGGATTATATTAAGAAGTCTAGGGCTGGAGAACAGATCTTGAAGAATGCCTGCAAGGAAGCTCAGTTCCAGAAGGCCAGGACTGATTTGTATCTAAAGGAGAGTCAGGCTAGGTGGGTCAGGATCACTGAAGCCCGTACTCAAGAGGACAAAAGGACTCAGGATAAGATTGAGCAACTGGAAGCTAGTGCAAAAGAGCAGCAGGAAGCCCTGGCAGCAGCCCAGAGGGAGATCTCAGAGCTGAAGATTAGAGCTGGAGTGAAGAGGTCAAAGGACCAGAGTCAGCACAAGAAACTAACTGCAGCTATTGCTACCAGGAATCTTCTCATCAGGAATCTTACGGAGCGCCCAGCTGATCCAGTGACTGAAGCACTTCTCAAGGAAGTTCAGGAGGATGAATTTGGTCTTGGAGTCTGACCTTTTGCTTGTTGTTGCTTTCATTTCATTGTACTTTTATTTTCTTATGTTGTATTTTTGACCCCTCGGAGGGCATGTACTGTAAAAGAAACAAACAATGTATCATTTACTTTTTAATGTATGTATCAGTTTGCTCTATCTGAGTTTTCTTTCAAAGCAACATCAACAGCATCTTCAAGGTTCTGGAAGGGTCAAAACCAAGTGCCAAGCCGGATACCTTAGAAACAAATAAGCATAACTGCATTGCATGCTAACCTTTTGTTTTGTTTTGTAGGTTTTTGTTTAATTGTTACTAACTCTGTTGTGATGTCAGGAATTATTGCTCGACGACGAGGGTTCCCACTCAACCGTCCACATAGATATCCAACCCGAAACAACCTTCCGGGAATACAGATGGATCAGGTACAGCAGGACCTTACGGAGGTCAGGAATCAAATGGCCAACGAGAGGTTGGAAATGAGAACTCAGATGACACAATTTATGGAGGTGATGAACAATATGGCTCAAAGCCAGGAGAGGTTGAGAGCACTGGTAGAAGGGAGGAATCAGGAGGACCATCATCCAGGGACTGCTGGGACAAGCAACAATGAAAGAGTCCAACCTCACGTCAATCCCCCAGTCTTTGGACCCCACCAGCATCCAGAGATCAACATCCCTGTCAATATACCGGGGACTGCCACAGCAGGAAGAGTACTGCAGGAAGACCCCCAGGAAGATCAGTTCACAGTAATGGGAGCTGGGGAGGAAGCTTATGACAGAAGGCTGGATGAGATAGCTGAGAAATTAAGATCCTTAGAGTCTCAAAATTCTTTGGGATTTGACGTTATGGACATGGGCTTGGTAGACGGGGTCAGGATTCCCCACAAGTTTAAGCCTCCTTGTTTTGAAAAATACAACGGGACTTCATGCCCCCGGACCCATTTACAATCGTTTCTGGGGAGGCTGAAGGCCTATACCATGGACGAGAAGCTTTGGATGTTTTATTTCGAGGATAGCTTAACAGGGGCTTCAAGGGAATGGTACTCCCACTTGACAAGAGCAACCATTAGGTGCTGGAAGGACTTGGCAGAGGCCTTTATCAGACAGTACCAGTATAATTTGGATATGGCACCCAACAGGACCCTCCTAATGGGAATGTCACAATCATCTAGGGAAAGCTTCCGAGAGTATGCTCAAAGGTGGAGGCAATTGGCTGCTGCTGTTCAGCCACCTATGTCAGAGAGGGAGATGGCGGATATGTTTATGAACACCCTCCAAGGAACATACGTTGACAGGCTAGCTGCCTTCTCTTCAACCAGCTTTGCAGATGTTGTCATAGTCGGGGAGAGAATTGAGAGCCTGTTAAAGATGGGCAAAATTTCTGACAACGGTGCCAGCTCATCCAGCAATACAAGAAAGCCTTTTGTGGGCCCAAGAAGAACTGGCGAGACCAATGCTATCCACACCAACAGGGGCAGGCCCCAATATGTTCATAGGTCCGTGGCAGCAGTCACCATTCCCGCTCCAGCTCACCCACAACCAGCTTATCAACTACCGCAACAAAATTATCAGCAACAACCCTAGTACCAGCAACAAACTCAGTATCCTCCAAGAAACTACAACAATGCCAACAACAACAGTCAGCAAAGGCCATATCAGCAGAGACCTTCTCAGGCCAATAGGGTGATCGATCCGATCCCTATGCCCTATGCCACATTACTGCCACAGCTCCTGAAGCTCAACCTGGTT
The DNA here is from genome assembly GCA_963966055.1 of Lathyrus aphaca. Taxonomy (NCBI): domain Eukaryota; kingdom Viridiplantae; phylum Streptophyta; class Magnoliopsida; order Fabales; family Fabaceae; genus Lathyrus; species Lathyrus aphaca. The sequence continues at coordinate 404,680,600 of OZ014523.1, forward strand.
GAGTTAAGGACATTAGCACCTCCAGATCCTAATAGTCTACCCAGAAACTACGACATCAACGCCAGATGTGCATTCCATTCCAACGCACCTGGTCACAGTACAGAAAAGTGCAGAGCTCTGCACATGAAGGTACAAGACTTAGTAGACTCCAAGGCTCTGAACTTTGCACCACCACTGAATGTTAATAAAAACCCTATGCCACACCACGGAGGTCCCAGAATCAACGCTATTGAAGAAGACAAGCCGTCTTATTTGATAACCAGTGTGGGTCAGATTCGGACGCCCTTGGTGGAGATTAAGGCCCAGCTCCTTGAATGTCAAATATTCCCGGGATGTGAATTAGGGTGTGCTTATTGCAACATTTCAGTGAATGGTTGTGATAACTTGAGGGATGGCATAGATGGTCTCATCCAGAGTGGCCTGCTTCAAATTACAACCTCAGTACCTTCCAATCCAGCAATCTCCTTAACAACGGTTTCAGATTCTTCTACAAATTCAGCAACAATTATTCCCAACAACTCGTCAGCACTATCAACAACATCTCCATCCACCATGTCAGCAAATCACACATCAGCAAATATTCCTTCTACAACTTCAGCACCACTTCATTTTGAATCTCCTACAACAACAACACCCATCCTTCCAACAATGTCTCCTACAACACCAGTAGCAAGCAATGAAGATGTCTCAACGGTTACAATTTATTATGATCCTGAAAATGATTCTGCCTACAATTCACAAAATACCACTCCCACTAGAGCACCAGACACAATATATTATGATCCACAGACTATCATGGTCCCTTCTGCAGCTGCCATCAGTCCAGTCACTATCACAGTGCCTGGGCCAGTACCTTATGAAAGCAGTAAAGCCATCCCTTGGCATTACGGCTCTGATTTATACTGCGAAGGACAAAAAATCACTCTCGAATCATCAACTTCTTCACCACAAATAGACAATGTGGGAGGAGGCGGAGGCTTCACTCGAAGCGGACGTCTCTTTGCCCCACAAATTCAAAGACCCACTGCAGAAGCAGAAGCTGCTGCCAAGGCAAAAGGAAAGAGCCTGGTGCAGGAGGATCCAGCTGTTAAGGAAGCTTTGAAAACACCCTTTGATCAAGAAGTTGATGAGTTCATGAGAATCATCAAGAAGAGTGATTACAGAGTAGTGGACCAGCTTCATCAGACCCCTTCCAAGATCTCCATCCTATCATTGTTAATGTGCTCCGAGGCTCATCGAAATGCACTTCTAAAAGTCTTGCACGCTGCTTATGTGCCGGAGGAGATCACAGTCAATCAGCTAGAAGTTGTAGTTGGAAATGTCAATGCTAGTAATGGACTAGGGTTCACCAACACTGATTTGACTACGGAAGGTCGCAATCATAACAAGGCCTTGCACATTACCATGGAATGTAAAGGTGCAGTCCTTTCCCATGTGCTGGTAGACACAGGATCATCCCTCAATGTCTTACCCAAAAAGGCCCTTGTGAAGCTAGAATATGAAGGATTGGCATTGCGTCCCAGTAACTTGGTAGTGAGAGCTTTTGATGGTTCTAAGAGATCGGTTCTGGGAGAAATTGAGTTGCCTGTAACGATTGGCCCACAAACTTTCAAAACGACCTTCTACGTGATGGACATTCAGCCTGCCTACAGCTGTTTGTTGGGTAGACCATGGATTCATGCCGCTGGCGCCGTGACCTCAACCCTTCACCAGAAGTTAAAATTCGAGTGGGAAGGTCAAGTCGTTACAATCTGTGGAGAGGAGGATATTTTTGTTAGCCATCTGGCTACTTATAAATATATTGAGATGGATGGGGAGATCCATGAAACGATGAGTCAAGGATTTGAGGCCCTGAATGTGAATGAAGCGTCTGCTGTACCTGGAATCTCCATGTCATCTTATCAACAAGCCCGGAAGGTTGTTGAAGAAGGAACTGCCCAAGGCTGGGGCAAGGTTCTATCTGTGGAGGAGAAGAAGGACAAATTTGGGTTGGGTTACAAACCAACTCAACGAGATCAAGCAGAGGCTGCTGGGAAGCCTGGTTTTGTCAGTGGGGGGATGCTCACCCCTAATGCTATCAACAATTTGGAAGACGAGCTGGAAGAAGAACGCAATCTGGAGAATTGGATACGTCCAAAGATCCCGGGGAGCAGTATCTCAAACTGGTCTTCCCAGGAAATTATAAGAGTTACTCCTGCAGAGTAATTATTATTTCCTGTGTATTTTTATAGCATGCATCAAGTCTTGCATCTTGCCCAAGATGACAAGACTCATTTTGTAATCGGGCCATCTGTACTTTTTGTGCAACAAGATTAATCAATGAAATATCAGACATCTTTTTGCAAATGAGTCTTTTTCTTTTCTACTCACTGCTTTTCCATTTTCTTTCTTTTTGTACAAAAAATAAATGGCGATGTTTTCAAAATGACAACTTTATTTCACTTTTCTGAGCAAAATTAAAATCAATCACTAAAATGAACAAACTGAACCCTTGCAGAAAGTTCCTTCCAGACAGCACCGACAACAGCACGGCTATGACTTCGTATGACTTTGACAATCCGATCAATCAAGCTGATGAAGGGGTTGAAGAAGAATATGAGCTTCCTGAAGAGCTAGCCAGGTTGTTGAGGCAAGAGGAGAAGGTTATCACTCCTCATCAGGAGGAGGTTGAAACGATTAATCTTGGTACAGACGAAGACGTGAAAGAAGTTAAAATCGGGGCCTGCTTACAAGACTCAGTGAAGAAACAACTGATCGACCTGCTTCAAGAATATGTGGATGTGTTTGCTTGGTCTTACCAAGATATGCCAGGATTGGACACCGACATTGTTGTACACAAGCTGCCTTTAAGGGAAGAATGCCCGCCGGTTAAACAGAAACTACGCCGTACTCGCCCAGACATGGCAATGAAAATCAAAGAAGAGGTACAAAAGCAGTGGGACGCCGGGTTCCTTGCTGTAACTAGCTATCCGCCGTGGGTCGCTAACATAATACCTGTGCCTAAGAAAGACGGCAAAGTAAGAATGTGTGTTGATTACCGGGACCTGAACAGAGCCAGCCCGAAGGACGACTTCCCATTACCTCACATTGATGTTTTGGTCGATAACACGGCTCAGTTCTCGGTATTCTCCTTCATGGACGGATTTTCAGGATACAATCAGATTAAAATGTCACCTGAAGACATGGAGAAGACAACTTTCATCACACCCTGGGGCACGTTTTGTTACAAGGTGATGCCATTTGGATTGAAGAACGCTGGTGCAACATATCAACGGGCTATGGTGACATTATTCCACGATATGATCCATAAAGAAATAGAATGCTATGTGGATGACATGATTGCCAAGTCCCTCACTGAAGAAGACCACCTGGTAAATCTGCTGAAGCTATTCAAGCGTCTGAGGAAGTACCAATTGAAGTTAAACCCCAACAAGTGCACATTCGGGGTGTGATCTGGTAAGCTGTTGGGTTTCATTGTAAGCGAGAAAGGGATTGAAGTTGACCCCGATAAAGTCAAAGCTATTCAAGAGATGCCTGCACCGAAGACAGAAAAAGAAGTTCGAGGGTTCTTAGGCCGATTGAACTACATTTCGCGGTTCATATCTCACCTTACAGCAACCTGTGAACCCTTGTTCAAGCTGCTAAGAAAAGAACAGACGGTCAGGTGGAATGAAGACTGCCAAAGGGCTTTTGACAAGATCAAAGAATATCTGCAAGAACCTCCAATCCTTATGCCTCCAGTTGAAGGAAAACCTCTGATAATGTACTTGAAAGTATTAGAAGAGTCAATGGGGTGTGTGCTGGGCCAGCATGACGAGTCTGGTCGAAAAGAGTATGCAATATACTACCTAAGCAAAAAGTTTACCGACTGTGAACAACGTTATTCGCTGCTCGAGAAAACTTGTTGTGCTTTAGCGTGGGCTGCTCGCCGACTAAGGCAGTATATGTTGACCCACACCACTTTGCTGATATCCAAGATGGATCCAGTTAAGTACATTTTCGAGAAGCCAGCTCTTACCGGACGGGTTGCAAGATGGCAAATGATCCTCACAGAATATGACATCCAGTACACCTCTCAGAAAGCCATCAAAGGCAGTGTATTGTCTGAATATCTTGCTGAGCAACCTATTGATGACTACCAGCCTATGAAATTTGACTTCCCTGATGAAGACATCATGTTCATTAAAGCAAAAGATCATGAAGAGCCTGTTCACACCGAAGGGCCTGACCCGGAAGAAGAATGGACAATGATGTTTGATGGGGCTGTTAATATGAATGGTCGTGGTGTTGGTGCAGTGCTCATTACACCTAAGGGAGTTCACATGCCTTTCTCGGCAAAACTCACTTTCAACTGCACTAACAATGAAGCTGAATACGAAGCCTGCATTATGGGTCTTGAGGAAGCCATCGACCTCAGGATCAAGACTTTAACTGTATTCGGAGATTCAGCTCTGGTAGTTAATCAAACCAACGGCAAATGGTACACACACCAAGATCATCTGATACCTTACAGGGATTATACAAGGAGGTTATTAACTTTCTTTACAACGGTCAAGCTTGAGTATATCCCTCGGGACGAGAATCAGTTTGCAGATGCTCTGGCTACCATTTCATCCATGATCAAAGTTCAAGCTGCCAACTTTGTACCTCAAATTTCAGTATCCAGACTCGACAGACCAGCATATGTGTTCGCAGCAGATGTTGTCAAAGATGATAAGCCTTGGTTCCATGACATTAAATGCTTCTTGGAGGATCAAACATACCCACCTGGGGCATCTTCCAATGATAAGAAGACTTTGAGAAGGCTTGCTGGTAGTTTCTTTCTGAATACTGATGGATCCCTATACAAGAGGAACTTTGACATGGTACTCCTCAGATGCGTTGATAGAACAGAAGCGGACTTGTTGATGCACGAGGTGCATGAAGGATCCTTTGGTACCCATGCTGGAGGACATGCCATGGCTAAGAAATTGTTAAGATCAGGTTATTACTGGATCACAATGGATGCAGACTGTTGTGCCTATGCCAGGAAGTGCCACAAATGCCAGATCTATGCAGATAAGGTGCATGTGCCTCCCAATCCTCTGAATATCATGTCTTCACCATGGCCCTTTGCTATGTGGGGCATTGATATGATTGGCAAGATTGAGCCAACTGCTTCAAATGGCCACAGATTCATCCTGGTTGCCATTGATTATTTCACCAAGTGGGTTGAAGCAGCCTCATATGCAAATGTTACAAGGCAAGTGGTAGCCCGATTTCTGAAGAGAGATATCATCTGTCGGTATGGAGTTCCCGAGCGAATCATTACTGATAATGGTTCCAATTTAAACAACAAAATGATGGCTGAGTTATGCCGGGACTTCAAGATCCAACATCACAATTCTTCTCCTTACAGGCCAAAGATGAATGGCGCTGTTGAGGTAGCTAATAAGAATATCAAGAAGATTGTGCAGAAGATGGTAGTCACTTACAAAGACTGGCATGAGATGCTACCATTTGCCTTACATGGGTACCGCACATCAATTAGAACATCCACTGGGGCAACACCGTATCAGCTTGTGTATGGTATGGAAGCAGTCCTACCTGTTGAAGTTGAATTACCCTCCCTACGGGTACTAATGGATGTTAAGCTGAACGAAGAAGAATGGGTCAGATCCCGATATGAGCAATTGAGTCTGATTGAAGAGAAAAGATTGGCTGCAATCTGTCATGGACAGCTGTATCAGAAAAGAATGAAGAGAGCCTTCGATCAGAAAGTCAGGCACCGAGAGTACCAAGTGGGAGATCTTGTGCTGAAAAGAATCCTCCCTCCGCATACAGACCACAGGGGCAAATGGACACCGAACTATGAAGGACCATTTGTGGTAAAGAAAGTTTTCTCTGGTGGAGCACTGATGCTCAGCACTATGGATGGTGAAGACTTCCCATCCCTTGTGAATTCAGATGCAGTTAAAAAATACTTCGCATAAAATGACCCGCTGGACACAAAAACAGAATGTAAGTCCAGGCAAAAATAAGGCATCCCGACGAGTCAAAAACAGAATAGAAGACTCGGGCAAAAATAAGGGAAATAGACAAAAAGTACACCCGCTGAGTTGAAAAGCCGCATTGGACAACTCAGGCAAAAATAGGTATCCCGATGGATTGAAAACCCGAAAGGGCGATCCATGCAAAATAAGGGAATAAGCGAACAGCTGCACTCTGAGTTCGTCTATATTACCTACAACTTGGTAAGCTTCGAAGGGATCAAGCTTCTGTCAGAACCAGTCTTCTTCAGAAAGCAAGACGAGAAGAGCGTCAATAGTCATACGAGTCATAGCAGGGGGAAGCTCCTTAAAGCGTCGACAACATTGCCAACATTTTGTTTCTCAATTTGTAACAATCTCCTCATTTTAGGAGATTTGTTTCTTTGACTGTATCTCGCCAATTCAGGGCACATAAATGAATAAAATCAGATTTTTTTCAGTCATGTTTCGTCTTGTACATTTTTATTTGCAAACAATGTCTGATGTCTCTAAAAAACCGATTGCATAAGTACAGATGTTTTTCTTCAAAAAAACAAAAACACATGCTCACAGGGAATATACTTACCCTCGAGAGTGTCTAACACCTATGACGGAATCCGGTAAGGGATACCTCGGGATTACTTGTACGTTTCTATCTTGGCAGGATTGCAGGTATCCAAGAGCAACTTGGGGCATGTGAGCCTCATCCTAGCAAGCTGGCAAATCAACACTCATCCTTAGCACCCGAAGTGCTTTCTCCCCGGCCGAGCTGCCACTTGTCACTTATCCCCACCAGAGTTGCCAGGCATCACCTCTCCAACAGGGCAGTATTAGAAGATGCCCATATCCCCAGTTGAGTTGTCAAAAGTCATCCTCAGCAGAAATTTCTAGGAAGATCTACCAGTGATCTTTCGTCTTCCCCAGCTGAGTTGCCACTTGTCACTCCTCCCAGCCGAGGTACCAAGCGTTCTTCCTCAGCAGAATACAAAAGCCAGGGAACCGTCTCCCCACAGAGTTTCAGCCTCTATCCAGAAGAGCAACGAACGAAGGAATCCCAACAGAGTGAGGAAAGCTTCTACAAACCCCAGCTGGGTCCCTCGTTACAAGGATATGCCTATCAGTGACCTATCTCCCCAAGCAGATACATCTCACCAGATTTACCAATGATCTCATCCCCAGCTGGGATGTTCACTTTAACCAGATCAGCCAGAGATCTTCGCGGCAACGGGACCCAAATCCCGGTTTGGTATCTTTGCATAATCATAGCATTCGCATCATATTCACCCACAAAGCGTAGCATTCCGTTTAATACGGAGCATTACGGCAAAAATCAAACATATAGCATAATCATAAGCCATGTGTTGAATTAAACACTTGTGAATATTAACAAATCCATCAACAATACACAAAAATTCCCCGGCAGATTCCCCAGCAAAAAACAGTTGCCTCACCTTCACAAACACCAATATACACACTCCCTTTGGCACCCGTCCGTGTCATCATTCCCCAGTAAAGTCGCCCGAACACCCTTTACAAACAGGCCATTCGTATTTCAGATACTTCCCGACACCCGTCCGTGTCGTACCCCCAGCAGAAAGCCAAAGACGTCATCTTTGCACTCACAGATACTTGTATATACATTTTCTTGACACCCGTCCGTGTCATATCCCCAGCGCAGTCGCCTAAGCTTTTGCAACCCATATACTTGTTGATACTATACTCTTCTCCTTTTTGACACTCGTCCGTGTCACTCTCCCCAGCAGATAAACACTCATACTTATTACTTATTTTACTTATACAGATACCCGTCTGTATCTTGTATACACCTTTTATATCCCCACAGATTCAACACTCGTCCGTGTTCTTTGTTAACCAGATGGTACTCGTCCGTATCATCATCTCAGAGCATGCGTCAAGCGTTTGTTTCTACATGATACTCGTCCGTATCATACTCTTAAGGATGCTCGTCCGCATCTTTAATCCATACACCGTGTCAAACACTCTTGTCTTCTTGAATATAGACACTCGTCTGCGTCTACTATTCCCCAGAAGAGTCCCTTCAGATTCAACACTCGTCCGTGTTCTTTGTTAACCAGATGGTACTCGTCCGTATCATCATCTCAGAGCATGCGTCAAGCGTGTGTTTCTACGTGATACTCGTCCGTATCATACTCTTAAGGATGCTCGTCCGCATCTTTAATCCATACACCGTGTCAAACACTCTTGTCTTCTTGAATATAGACACTCGTCTGCGTCTACTATTCCCCAGAAGAGTCCCTTCAGATTCAACACTCGTCCGTGTTCTTTGTCAACCAGTTGATACTCGTCCGTATCATCATCTCTGAACACGTGTCAGTATTTGTTTCTACCCGATACTCGTCCGTATCGTAGTCTTAAGGATGCTCGTCCGCATCTTTAATCTATACACAACATCTAAACACTTATACCTTTTGTTTCTTGGATATAAACACTCGTCCGTGCTTACTATTCCCCAGTACATCACCAACAAAGTAATTTTCTTTTTATCTGACATTCGTCCTATGTCATGATAAACCCTGAGAGCAGCCGTACCCTGCTAGGTGGTCGTCCTCCACCTCTTGATGGTCGTCCTCCATCATGCTCATCCGATGGCCGTCCCCATCGTTGATTTTAGCAGCCGTCCCCTGCTAGGTGACCGTCCCTCACCTCTTGATGATCGTCCTTCATCATTTTATCCAATGGCCGTCCCCATTGTTGATTTTGTTTATCTGACATTCGTCCTATGTCATGATAAACCCTGAGAGCAGCCGTTCCCTGCTAGGTGGTCGTCCTCCACCTCTTGATGGTCGTCCTCCATCATGCTCGTCCGATGGTCGTCCCCATCGTTGATCTTTTATCCGGCATTCGTCCTATGCCGTGATATTTTCGGCAGCCGTACCCTGCCAGGTGGTCGTCCTCCACCTTAGATGACCGTCCCTCATCTTAACCCCAACAGAGCAGCCGTCCCCTGCTAGGTGATCGTCCTTCACCTTTGATGACCGTACCTCATCATCTGTTTATTTCATTTATTCTTTAACCCGATGGCCGTCCCCGTCGTGGTCCCTTTTCCTTTTCCTGATGATCGTCCTTCATCAGTTTAGCCTGATGGCCGTCCCCATCGTTGGTTACTTTACTTTATGAACTTGATGGCCGTCCCCGTCATGTTTCATTAACCCCCAGAGAATCTTATAGTTTTGCTTGATGGCCGTCCCCATCATAATCTTGTTATCCCCAGCATGTCGGCCGTCCCCGTCATTGCTTTATTTTCCGCACTTTATCCCAGCATGTCGGCCGTCCCCGTCATTGCTATTTACCCAGCAGTCGTCCTCTGCTCGACGGTCGTCCTCCGTCGCCCGCACTTTATAATATACTTTATTTTCCTTTACAAATCTATATCCCTTTTCTTCTTCATTCTGTGAGTGCAAATTTTGGACTGTCTTTGATATTCAACCACAAGTTATCTTGTTTGCCTGTTAAGCCATAGCTTACATCCTGCACAGCTAACTCATGTTTGAATAGGGGCAGCTGTAAACACCCCAAATTTTCCCTCACCCATTCACACCATGGCTTGTGATCATTTCATATACATAAACACAATCATAGCATCTCAATTTACATTTTTGATTCATTGCATTAGTTCAAAGTCATCTGCATCTAGGGTTTGTGATCTGAGCAATCCAAGAGCTTCTTGAGCCACTCCAAAGGTCACCAATCACTCCAAAGGGATCCATATGTGTTCAAATATCATATTATATCCTCTCAAAGTCAAGAATGCCAAAGAATCACAAGAACTGGGATTGGCATGGGAGTAGAGCCAGGCTTGACTGCACAGATGACCTAAAATTAGGGTTTTGGTTTCAGAGGCCATAACTTCAATTTTTTTGGTCATTCTTGTTTCTATTGGTCTCTATATGGTATAGGGAGTATGCATATCAATTTTCATGAAGAAATTCCATGGGAAAGTCATCTGATCAAGAGTTGACTTTCTGGACAAGTCAGTGCAAAACCAGGGCATCTGAGGCCCCCAGTGACCCAACCAAAGGGTGATCTTCATCATTTTGAGTGTATATGATCTTTATTTGATCATGAAAGAAGGTTGAAGTTCACAAAATTCAAGAATTTGAAGTTTTTGCAAAGTTGACTTTTTGGGGCATGGTTGACTTTTAATGAAATGTCATTTTATGCAACTTTTTCAACCCTCACTTTTTGATCCAAAAATGCTTCAAATGAAAAAACTTTGGTCATGAAAGTTGTAAAATAGATCTTTCCCTTTTCAAAAAGTACAAGAACATGACCTAATTCATTTTGGATCAAAAGTTATGGTTTATCAAAGTTGGCAAAAATCACTAAATTTCAAGTTATGCACCAAATGAGAAATTTGCAAAATCTTGTACCAAAGGCATTTGTGACTTCTAATTCATGTCAAGCCATTACACAAGCATCACATATGACCTAAAAGTCATAATGGACCAAGAGTTTCTCATGTTTCATGGCTTGTGAGGCAAGATATTTTCATGAAAAGCAAAAGCAAGCAAGTTGCAAAACCAATGATCACACTTCATCCACTTGCTGCCTAGCCTGCTGAATCACACTAGCCTTTCCCTCATACCATGCTGCGCCAGACAAGCCCTTTGTACTTGGATAGAAGTTGCCCATGCCCTCTCTTACAAGAAGTTGACATATTTGCAAAAGTAGATACACCTATCACTAAAGCACAGGTCACATCTTCTGACCAATCCCATTTGTTTATACAAACAAAAAGCAAGACATTTCATATAGCCAGCAAGCCTGAAACCAGCAAGAGCATCACTTTCCCATTTTTCACCCTTGGAGCAAAAACCTTCGAAACTCAGAAAACAAGCCACCAACTCAAAAACACACTTCATAGAACTCATCACCACATCCTCCTGATCATTTCCCTGCCTTCATTCACCCTTGAAACACCACATAAGCCAAACACGATTCTCACCTGAGCTTGAACAGAACCTGTTCAAACTCTCAAACCAGCCAACATAAATCTTTTCTAAGCATCAAGGGTTCATCAGGAGCACAAGAGGAGTGGATAGCACAAAGGAAAGCACCCAGAAAGCTGTGAACTGAAAGCTTCAAAACTCAGGTAGCTCAAGAACATTTTTTCCAGAAATCCTTTTTTAAGTTCTAAATAGATTCTATATGTTCTCCTGATCACTCTGATGTCATTGGTTTTGAAAATGGTGGAGAGATGAGAGTTTAATCGTGTTCTGAAATTTTTGCCCTAGAAATTATTTTGATTCGATTCTCTCTGATTATGAATGATAAATGATGTTTGAGTGAGGGGTTTGAATCGTTTTAAGGTGGGGATGATTTCTGGATAGTTAGTTTTCATTTTCATAGCTTGTAGAATGATTTAGCATTTGAGCTCGCCGGAGAAGATGACCGGAACCACTGTTCCGGTCATCTGAAAGTCATTAGGGCAAAATTAGGGCTTAATCAGTGTAATTAGCAAGTTTGAATTCTGGCCCTTGGATGTGGCGCCAAGTCAAAACGCGCGCGTGTGAGTTTGAATGAGAGCCGTCAGATCTGTTGACTTTCCTTTTCCAGCATTTAAATTCATTTTATTTTCAATTTATTTCATTTGATTTCTACAATTTATTTAAAATAGCAAAAATGCTTTAAGAAATCTGAAATTTTTTGTACAAGTTATTATTTAATTTCAGAACACAAAAATATTTTTATTTTCATTTTTAGCATTAAAAAAGTATTTTTAAATATTTAAAAGTTTCTTTTTAATTAATTAATGAGAATTAATTAATTAAAAATACTTTTAGGTATTTAAAAATCACCAAAAAATTCATGAAACATTTAAAAACATTTAGAAACATTGTCCATCTCTCAAACCAAATTTCTTTTTTGATCTTGATGTATTTTGAGAATTTTTCATGGAATTAAAATCATTTTGATGTATTATTTTGATCCTAACTTCCAAAAATCATTTCTGCCTAACCCAAAAGAGTTGGACCTTGATTCTTTTTGCATTGCATTGTGCTTAGCATGTAGTTTTTGAGATTAAATGGCCATGATTTGATCTTTCATTTTCCATTTGTTTGGCATTTTTCTTGTTAAGGAACCCTAAAACCCTAGAAAACTTAGGAAACTCATATCTTGAGTTTGGTTAAGAGTTGAAACCTCTTCTTTGGGCAGTGAGTTAGTATAGGATTAGGGATCCTTTGAGAGCATTTTCAATTTTTTGTGATGATGTTTGCTTCTGATTTTGGTTTGTGTTTGATGCTTTGATCATAAACCCTAATTTGGGCTTCCATATGCATTCATCTTGCATTTGCTTGCATAACATGATTTGCCATGACATTTCATACCTCCATTTGATTCATTGAACATCTTAAGACATATTGAAAGCATGTTTGATCATTGCATCTTGCATTTGTCATGTTGTATGCCATATGCATTTCATGACTTTTCATGAATGTCCATGTTTCTTAACTTGCTCCATTTGCATCCATGAGCTTGTATGATCACCTCCATTTGTTGTCTCATGTTTGTAGCATCTCATAGCATCATTAACATCATGTATGTGCTTCTGGTTTTGTTCCTCATCATGTCATCTCATTTCATTTTGCATTGCATTACATTCCTTTCACTAACTTTTCAGGTGGTAAGTTATCTTTGAGAAGTGAATTTGCCTTCACTTCTCATAACTTCTCCTCATCTCTTTTATGCATCCTTGCTGCATTTTTACTTGTCTTTGAGTGAGCTTGCTCACTTGTGCCTCTCTTCCCTCTTTTCTCTTCTCATCTCACCCCTTTTCTATCCTGCTTCTCCTTGGTGGCTTCCTTGAAGATTTCTCCTCTTAAGCCTCACAAACCCTAGGACTTCCAAGCATGATAACATTTTAGGATTGTTTAGTCCCCCTTAGACTCTTTCCTTTGAGTTTTCTTTGAGTCTCCTCTTCTCATCTCATAATCAAGGACTAAACCTTAAAGGTTTTAAGACTTTGTGATTAAGCTTATGCCTGCATCCTTCTATTAGGATGGAGTGTATAACTTTAATCCTAAGTGTTAAACCCTTAATGTGTTTAAATCTCTTAATCAATTCACCTAATAATCATCAAGACATCACACTTGTAACTTGGGCCTTGCGTTAGGGTTCTAATTCTTCCTTAACTGGTTAAGAAGGACTAACCCTAGTGTTAATGGACAAGTCCCCCTCAAGTTGTCTTACAAACCCTAAAAACCACTTCATCATCATATCATTAAATAAAATCCACTTAACCAAAGGTTTGTTTTGTCATGAGTTTAATCCCTAATCATGGATTAAGTTGAGGAGTTTTCCTCAGCTTAAACATTCTCACCTATTATCCTTCTATTAGGATGGTGTAATGAGTCTGTTTAATCTTTGATTATGGCTTAACCTCATTACTTAACACTAAACAAAAACACCAAAAACATCTAAATAATCACAAGTAGGTTAATGATCTTGATCCTACACCAAAGTTGATTAAGTGTGAGAAGCTGACTTCACACTTAAGGTATTCTCATTACCCCTAATCAGAGGGAAGATGTGATGAGTTTACTAAATCCATTGGTTTAGACTTAAGCTCATTAACTTATGACAAATTCTCAAAAGCAATAAAAGACTGAAAACTCAAAAACAAACAATAATCGTCTCCTCCGGGATTCTTTTCTCATCTCATTCACTCATAATCGAGAACTTGCTTCTTCCGTCTAATGCAAGACAGTTTGCACCTGAGCCAGACAGGTCATACACTTGAGCATAGACAAGTAAGCAGTTCACAAGTCAATTCACCTTTCAGTCTCTTTGGGTCGAACTACGGTGTTCTGACTTCCTCATTGCACGAGAGGATACGTAGGCATAACTTAACAGTTATCGAACAAAAGTCTCTGTATATTCCCCCTCTTTCCAGCATTATTCTTTAAGCCTCATAGTCTTGAGCATACTCTTTTCCTTACACTGACACTGTATATATCACACTTTGCACTTCTTTTGCACTGACACCTATACATTCTTTTCCAGCCATTTTATACACAGATTGCACTGACACTACCCCTTTAAAACACAAATCTTTTAAGCGTGGATCCCGTCGAGTACGGCGGACAATCTGGGTGCTAATACCTTCCCAGGTTGTAACCAACCCCCTTTCTCAGTCTCTCTGGTTCGCAACCGTCTTATCCGTATCTTTCCAGGTCTATACAGCATTACCTTTCCTCCGGGATAAAAATGCCTAGCTGGCGACTCTTTTCTTTTCCAGTGAGTTCACTGCTGTGTGTTCTCATTGTCCCTTTCGCCGACCGTTCGCGTCTGTACCCCATTTGACTTAGCCTCATCTGGTGGGAGCGACAATAGGGGCAGCAGTAAACACCCCAAATTTTCCCTCACTCATTTCACACCATGGCTTGTGATCTTTCATGTTTGCATTAGTTTAAGCATATCATCTCATAATACATATTTGTTTCATTTGCATAGTTCAAGTTCATCTGCATCTAGGGTTTGTGATCTGAGCAATCCAAGATCCATCTGAGCCACTCCAAAGGCCTACAAGCATTCCAATAGGGTCCATGTGTGTTCAATCATCATATTATGTCTCTCAAAGTTCATAGAAGTCAAGAAATCACAAGAACTAGGAAAGCTTGGAAGCAGAGCTAGGGTTTTCACTACACAGATGACCAAAATTAGGGTTTTCGTTTCAGAGGCCTTAACTCCAAATTTTTGGGTCATTCTTGTTTCTATTGTTCTTACGATGTTATAAGGATCATGTGTACCAAGTTTGATGAATAAATTCAATGTGGAAGTCATCTGTTCATTGGGTAACTTCTTGAGCAAGTCAGAGCAAAATCAGGGCATTTGAGGCCCCCAACAATGGAACCAAAGGGGTATTTTCATCAAATTGAAGTTATATGATCTTTATTTGATCATTGAAGTGCTTGGAAGTTTACAAAATTGAAGAAATTTGAGCTAAACCAAAAGTTGCCAAAAATGGAAATGACTTGTAATGGAAACTTTCCATTTTGGGAAAGTTTTTCAACCTCCTCTTTCTCAATAAAAAATGCTTCAAATGAAAAATTGTTGGTCATGAAAGTTGTATATTGGATCATTCCCTTTTCAAAAATTACAATAACATGTTCTAATTCATTTTGGAACTCAAGTTATAGCTTTGCAAAGTTGGCTAAAATCCTATAATTTTCACTTTCACACCAAAGAGGGATTTTTGCAAAACCACTTGCCAAATCATTTTGTGACCTATAATGCATCTCTAAGCTTCATACAAACATGGTACAATGCATTTTGATCAGAATTGCCCAAAGAATCATTCATTTTCATGCCTTGAACTTCAAGAAATTCAAAAAGGGCCAAAGTTCTTCAAAATTGCAAAATGGCATGAATCTTCTCATACACTTGCTGCAGCACCCCAAATCATTTTCTATGGACCTCCTTGATCAATGCTGAACCAAGACATGCCATGAAACAACTACTGCACAAGCCCATACCTCAAGTACACAAGTTGTTGACTTTTTGCAATTGGACCCATACCAATCAGCTGCAGCCACAACAACTCTCTGGCCAATAGAGACATGTTATATGGACCAAAAGCAAGCCATAACACAAGACACACAAGCCTGAACACTCTCATACACCAAGTTTCACAAAATCACTCAAGACTTTCCTCTCTTCGATTCTCACATCACAAGCCTCAAACCTCAAAACAAATTTCACCATTCAATTCACCATCATCAATAGAACCTTTCCCAACCATTAAACAAGCTTGAAAGCCCCCGAAAGCAAAACACGATTTCAGTGCAGTTGAGCTGCAACCTTTCAAACCAGCTCATTTCAACTCATTCAAAGCCTTGCAACATCATCAGGGGATCAAGTGGAGGCTATTTGCACAAGAGAGAGGTCCAGAAGGTGCCAAATTGAAAAGCTTCATCTCAGGTATACCTCAAGAACAAATTTTCCAGAATCTCTCTTTTATGTTATAGAATGATTCTACATGCTCCCCTGATTGTCATGATATGATTTGTTTTGAAAATGGTTGAGTTTTAAGCATTTCACGGGCTTCTGAAATTTTTGAGTGCTTTTCCGTTTTGCTTTGATTCGTGTTGTTCATGTGAAATAAATGGATTTTGTTGGGTGATTCATGTTTAGAGTGATGTGAGGATCATTTCTGGAGAGTTTGAGGCATTTTTATGGAGTTTTGAGAGAGATAGGGAAGAAGAGTGACCGGAGCTTGCTCCGGTCACCTGAATGTTGTTAGGGTTAATTAATTAGGGTTAGCGTAGGTTTGAATTTTGGCCTTAGGATCTTGATCTCGCGCGTGACGGATGGCCCAGATTGGTCATTTAAAACCCTAATCCTCAATTAATTAAAATAATCAGAATTAATTAGGTTTAATGAATTATTTTGCCATATGCAATCCTAGCCCTTGAAATGCGCGTGTGGTCTTTCCCTCCTTCCCCAGTTTAAATCTCAGCCATGGATCTTGCATACTTCTCATTTATTTTATTTTTATTTCATTTTTTCTTATTTCTTTTGCATAATTATTTTAAAATATCAAAACTCATCCAAAAATTTCAAACTTTGCATTTCTGATTCAAATTTTTTTCTCCATTCAAAAACATTTTTTTTTTATTTTTTGCATTTAAAAGGCATTTTTAAAATATTTAAATGTTTATTTTAATTAATTAATGGAAATTAATTAATTAAAATACCATTTAGGTTTCTAAAAATCACAAAAAAAATTCACATTGCATCTTAAGACATTTAGAAACATTGTCAAACCATTCATACAAATTTATTTTTGGTTTTGAACATACTTTGACATTTTCTTTGAATTTAGGGTTCATAAAATCCCCTTTTTGGAACCCTAACTTTGAAAAATCTTTTCTGCCTAACCATGAAGGGTTTGATGATGATTCTTTTTGCATTGTTTTCCATATAACATTTAGTTTATAGGATATTTTTGTCATGAATTTATCTTTCATTTTCAAATTGATTTGCATTTTCCCTTTTAAGGTACCCAAAAAACCTAGCAAACTTATGAAAATCATAACTTTCTTTAGGTTAAGAGTTAGACCTCCTCCTCTGGGGTGTGATATCATACGGGGTTAGGGTTCGTTTGAGCTCATTTGCAATTTTTTATCATGTGAATTGCTTCTGTTTTGATCATATGCATCTCATGTTGCCTTAAAACCCTAATTTTGCATCTTCATTTGCATTCATCTTGCATATGCATCCATACATGAACTTGCCATGACATTTCATGCATTCATATGTCATCTTAGATATCTTAAGACATGTTAGAATTATGCTTGATCATTCCTTCATTCTTTTGCCATGATTTGCATTCATTTCATTCCATAAACTTTCATGAACTTTCAAACTTCAAAGCATGCTCCCATTTGCATCTCATCTTTATATGAACATTCATGACACTTTGTATGCTCTTGCATCATGTCATAGCATTATTTACATCATGTGTATGCTTCTGTTTTTTATCTTTGCCTTTCATATGCATTGTTTCATATCATTACTTTCCTTATGCATCTTGTGCTAACATTTTCAGGTGGTAAGTTAATTTGAGAAGTGAATTTGCCTTCACTTCTCATTTCTCTTCATCTTCTTCATATGCATATTTGCTGCATTTTTAATTGTCTTTGAGTGAGCTTGCTTATTCATGTTCATCTCTCACTTTCTCTCTTTAAGTTACTTATCCTCTTCAATGAAGTAAGTAACTTATTCATCTGCTTCTTCCTCCTTCCATCTGCTTCTTCCAGTGGTGGCTTCTTTGAAGATTTTTCTCAAGCCTTACAAACCATAGGAACATCCAAGCATGAAAATAATTAGGGTTGTGATTAGTCCCCCTTAGTTTTTACCTTTGAGTCTTCTTTGTGTCTCTCTTCTCATCTCATCATTAGAGACTAAACCTTTAAGGCTTTAGGACTTTGGAATTAGGGTTATGCCTGCATCCTTCTCTTAGGATGGAGTGTATAAATTTAATCCTAAGTGTTAAACCCTTAATTTGTTTAAACCTCTTAATAAATTCATCTAATAATAACTAAGACATCCACTTGTAACTTGGGCCTTACATTAGGGTTCTAATTCTTCCTTTATTGGTTAAGAAGGACTAACCCTAGTGTTCAATGGACAAGTCCCCCTCAAGTTGTCTTACAAATCATAAAATCCATTTCTTAATCTCACCCTTAATTAAAATCCACTTTAATAAAGGCTTGTTTTGTCATGAATTTAATCCCTAATCATGGATTAAATTGAGGTATCTTCCTCATCTTAAGTGTGCTCATCTATTATCCTTCTATTAGGATGGTGTAATGAGTTCACTAATCCTTGATTATGGCTTAAACTCATTACTTAACACTAAACAAAAACCTAAAAAACATCTAAATAATCACAAGTAGGTTAATGATCTTAATCCTACATCATCATGGCAATTAAGTTGAGGTGCTTATCTCACACTTAAGTATTCTCATTATCCCTAATCAGGGGAGGATATAATGAGTTTACAAGCCTTTGATTTAGGCTTAAGCTCATTAACTTATGACAAACACCAAAAACAATAAAAGACAGAAAACACACAAAAAAAACAATAATCGTCTCCTTCGGAATTCGTTTCTCATCACACTCACTCACAAACGAGAACTTGCTTCTTCCATCTAATGCAAGACAGTTAGCACTTGAGCCAGACAAGTCATACACTTGAGCATAGACAAGCAGGTAGTTCATCAGTCAATTTACCTTTCAGTCTCTTTGGGTCGAACTACGGTGTTCTGACTTCCTCATTGCACGAGAGGATACGTAGGCATAACTTAACTGTTATCGAACAAAAGTTTCTTTGTCATCCCCCTATCTCAGCATTCTTTCCAAAGCCTCAGTTCCTGGGCAATTCACCCTTCTTGCACTGACACTTGTACATTCATTCTCAGCTTTTGCACACAGATAGCACATACACTACCCCTTTAAACACGATCTTTTAAGCGTGGATCCCGTCGAGTACGACAGAAAATCTGGGTGCTAATACCTTCCCAGGTTGTAACCAACCCCCTTTCTCAGTCTCTCTGGTTCGCAACCGTCTTATCCATCTTTTCTTAGGTTTATGAAGCATTACCTTTCCTTCGGGATAAAAATGCCTAGCTGGCAACTCTATTCATTTCACCTTCATTATCTCCTTTCGCCGACCGTTCACGCTTGTACCGGGATGCAAATCTTTGGGAGCGACACTATGTTTATGCAAAGGAGAGAACTGATCCGGGATTTGGATCCTGCAGGGATAAAGATCTCTGGCTGATCTGCTTGGAGAGATAACCCGGCTGGGGGAAGAGATCATTGATAGATCTGTCTGGAGGGAGAACTCTGCTTGGGGAAATAGATCATTATTAGATTTGTCTGGAGGGAGAACTCTTAAGGGGATGAGGAGGATTTAGCAACTCCGCTAGGGATGTGTTTCAGGTATTGCTCTTCTAGGGAGGCAACTCTGTGGGGAATCAATTCCACCAACTCTGCTGAGGGTGAGAGAAATATGGCATCTCTGGTGGGGAATAGAAGGCTCTTTGACCACCTTGCTGTGAAAGAGGCTATCAGGCGCTTCTCGGGAGTTCCTGCTCGGGGAGGAGATAACTTCTAGGAAGTAGTATACTGGGGGTTCAATGTTTGATATGCCCCATGTTGCGAAAGATTATCTGCTTTGAGTACCTGCAACCTGTTAAGACAAAGGAAAATACACAAGTATCCTGAGGTATCCCTAACCGGATTCCGTCATAGGAGTTAGATTTACCTGAAAGTAATATTTCCTGCAAGCATTTTATTAAAATGGCTCATATGTTTTATGCGAGTGTCGTATTATGAACATTGGACATTTTGCAAACGAAACAAAAATGTACAAAACGAAATGTGACTGCAAATTCTGATTTTATTAATTTGTGTGCCCTGAATTGGCAAGTACAGTCAAAAGAAGCGAGTCCCCTGGAAGGAGGATATTGATGTAAATTGAAAAAATAAAGTGTTGGCAATGTTGAAGATGATGCTCCAGCGAGCTTCCTTTGCTATGACTTGTATGACCTTGATGTTCTTCTTATATTGCTTTCTAAAGAGGTTGATTCTGACTGGCGCTTTTTCTTTTCGGAGCTTGCCATTTGGTGAGCGATACAGGCGAATTCAGAATGCAGTTGTTCGCTTATTCCCTGATTTTGCGTGGATCACCCTTTCGGGTTTTCAATCCACCAGGATACCCATTTTTGCATGAGCTGTCCAATGCGGCTTTTCAACTCAGCGGGTGTACATTTTTTTATTTTTTCCCTTATTTTTGCCCGAGTCTTTTATTTTGTTTTTTGACTCGCCGGGATGCCCAATTTTTGCCTGGACTTACATTTTGTTTTTATGTCCAGCGGGTCATTTTATGTGAAGTATTTTTTAACTGAATCTGAATTCACAGGAGACGGGAAGTCTTCACCATCCATGGTTGCGAGCATCAGTGCTCCACCTGAGAAGACTTTGGTTATTACGTAGGGACCTTCATAGTTTGGTGTCCACTTGCCCCTGTGGTCTGTATGAGGAGGATGGATTCTCTGCAGAACAAGATCTCCCACTTAGTATTCCCGAGGTCTGACTTTCTGATTGAAGGCTTTCTTCATTCGCTTTTGATATAACTGCTCATGACAGATGGCAGCTAATCTTTTCTCTTCAATCAAATTCAGCTAATCTTTGCTACTGCTTATTTCTCTAATATGGTGTGTTTGCATGATTTAATGTTCAAAGAATGTTTTAGCCAAAATTTTCCAAAGGGGGGGGATTGTAAGTTCTTTGTTGGCAATAATTTTGGTAAAACATACTTCTCAGTTAAATTTTATGGAAGATGCTTTGACATGTGAGTAAAACATCTCTGCAGGGTTTATGAATGTCAAAGCATATGTCTTAACATGTGTTTCCAGAACTGGACATTTTTCTGTTCAGAAAATTGTGCTTTGTTTGTTACTTTATGTTAGTAGGCTTTTGGAATATCTAATTGATCTTATGTTGGCTCAAAATAAGGAGGCGATTTTCTAAAAACCATAAGTAGTTTTGTTATAATAATTTTGGAGATCTTATGTTCTACTTTTATGGAGAAAATTGTGGGAAGTTTTAAAACATTATTTAATTTGATTTGACCCAAGCCCATGATGCGTGTTCCTATATAAAGACCTTATAATCCTATTTGCAAGACATAGAGAAGCAAGTGAGCCATTCACATTGTTTTAAGGATTAGGGTTTTAATCTTTTGTTATTTATTTCTTGTGAGTCACTCTTGTATTGTTCTAATACTAGAGTTGGATTGTTAGTTGGTTGTAAATTGTTAATCATCTATAAATTTTTTAGCAAAGAATGTTTATGTTTCTTTGAAGTGTGTTTTCTAAACTTTGTGATTTTTGTTCTTTTCTCTGTGTGTGATTAAGGGGGAGTGAGAGGGGTCTCATATCTAAGAGTGTCTTAGGTAGAAATTGCACGGGTAGAGATTAGGTGAGAAGATTGTAAACCAAAGGTTTTTTTCTACGAATCTTCAAACTAATTTTGTTTAGCGAATTTCCTTCCTAGCTTGGAAGCCCCTAGACGTAGGTGTGATAGCACCAAATTGGGTTAACAATTACGTGTGTTCTCTTTACTTTTCGTTTCTTGCATTTATTAACTTGTTCCTATATTGATCAGTTCTCAGATATTTGTGTCGTAACATCTCCTTTGACATTACATATCTGATACCAGAATTTCACAAAGAGTTTCTTTGAAGAGTTCTTTTACTTCTATCCGAGAATTCTTGAAGATTTTAACATTCAAATACCTTTTACTAACTTTGAGATTGATGTGCTAAAAACCATCAATATTTCTCCCTCTCAGTTGTGTCCTAATAGTTTGGGTTTTGTTATGGCTTTTGAGCGAGTATATGAGGTTTTACACATCACTCTGACTATAGGATTATTCTTGTCCTATTTTGAGGTGAAAGGTGTTGATATCCAAATCCGGAATCAAATAAGTGGGATTCCTCGTAGGAGTTCCTTCAAGCTTATGCATATGTCTATAAGCATTATAAGGATCACTTTGTTAGGGTCCGCTGTGGACCAGCGTGTCCCCGGATCCTATATGATTCAGACGGACATCCCCGTTTTCCCCATTATTGAATGAAGGATCCATTATCAATTACTTGGTTTGATTATTATAATTTGATCGAGTCTAAGCTTGAGTGATTGGCCATTTTGGACTCTTTTGGCATGATGAAGGTCAAGGAATTGCTTCCTTTGGGTGATGATCAACTCCTTCTTTTCCTAGGTAACTATTATTTTTATGCAACGTTTTCACCGTCCTTTATTTTATGTTTATCCCTCCTCTTTTTGCAGATAGAATGACTAATTTGTCAATCACAGAGAAAGGAAGTTGATGAAAGAAGCTCAGAATGCTCGGAGAGGTATTGGGGGTCCTTCTGCATCAAAGTCGGCTCTTAGTGGGTTGGAGACCCGAGCTCCTTAGAGGCCGAGAGGAACGGGTACTAAAGTCGTTCTGACTAAGGACGAATCTCTACCCTTGGTTGTTTTAAATCTGGAAGACGTTTCTCAATCAGATCTGAAGAAACTAAAATTTATTTCAAATAAAGATATTCATCAAGCAAGTGTAGAGATCAGTTCTCTTATGCAGGGTCCTAGAGAAGGATCTGCGCCTAAA
Source organism: Lathyrus aphaca (assembly GCA_963966055.1). Classification (NCBI taxonomy): domain Eukaryota; kingdom Viridiplantae; phylum Streptophyta; class Magnoliopsida; order Fabales; family Fabaceae; genus Lathyrus; species Lathyrus aphaca. Next base: position 404,703,333 of record OZ014523.1, read on the forward strand.
GAATTTAAATTCTAGTCAAATGATCTTGATGCTTTTAGATTTCTATGTGATCATCTTAACGCCACCGATGATGTTGACAAACTTAAATCCATTAGGAAGCAAAAGATCAACCAAAACATCAGCTCCTATATGATGAGGTGTGTGGTTCTGGCGCATGGTTTGTTTGAGCTGACTGGTAATTCTGAGGAGGTCGAGTCCAAACTCAAAGGTGAGATAACACAACTGAATTCTGATTTAGAGAGGAGTTCAACCATTGCTAAGGAGCGTGAGAATTCTCTAATGTCAGAGCATACGTCTTCTTTAGCTAAACTTTTGGCTAAACTAAAGCGATCTGAGGCCTTCAATGTTAAATTACTTACTACTGTTAATGAGCTCCAAAACTCTTTGGAGTGGGATGACATTAAGGTCTTAAATGCTTGTGATGTGGCCTTTGACCGAGCTAAGGAGAAATTCATGTGCCTTCACTCCAGATTGGATCTGTCTCAGGTTGATTATTTCAAGGTGGTGTAGGATGGCTGCCTTGTGGAAATGTCTGGCCTAGAGGAGGATAACCTGAAAGAGCCAACAAATATAGTGGATAACTTGGAAGAGCCAACAAACCCAGTTAATGGTCTTGAAAACCTAGATGATGTGACTTGTTGAAATCGACATACTCTCTTTGTAATGTTTTGGCCTTCAGGCCCTTTTTCATTTTGTAATGAACAATTTCTGGCCCTGTTGAGGCTTTATTCTATGTTTCTTGCTTGTTTAAAAGCTTTTCACTTTTATTTCGCAAAATAATTTTGCGCGTATGTATGTATTATCCCCTTGGGTACTTAAGTCAAAATGGCCTAAAATGGTTGATCATGACATCCTGGGCAATGAAATGCTGCTAGAATTTTGTAGGTTTCTTAAGACTCTTACATCCGTTGAGGTATGCAATTGTTCTTAAAGCACCCCTTGGCGAGCTTTAAAATGTTTCGAGACTTTATGGCCTGTTTTACCAGGCACATATTTGGGCATGTTAGGGACCTGTTGCACAACCCCTCTTAAGTTTTTAGAATCTTATTAGTGATTGTTTGGAAGCCCAAAGTTATTCTTAGTGAAATGTGTTCAGGTACTTTGTCGTTGAAACCTTGACATGTGACTCAAGTCTTATAGATGAGTGTTGACCTATTAACAGGTAACTTATGTATTCGAATCAAGTTCTCGTATTTATAGCAATGTTATTCTCCTTGCAAATAGACATATTTATGGATAATTATTTATCCAATGATGGATATAGGTCCGAAAGCACAATCGACTTGATATTTCAAAGCCTCTTTTTCTAAAAGGTGAGGTTAAACCTTAGTTTGGGTCAGGCTTAAGACTCGTCTACACATAAGGAGCCTCGCACGTAGCGCCTTTGGGGACCTTTGAAAGTTTTAAGCTTCCAAAGTGACCGGATACACGTTCAAGCATATTTATCTCAAAGATTTGATTTTCAAAAGCCCCAAGTTTCTCTCTAGATGAGGGGAAAGCATGGATACTTCGTCCTTTTCCAAACAAGCTATTAAGGCCCATGTTAGTGGAGTAGTTAATTCCTTTATGGACGAATACTATCCAATTATTGGTGACCTATCTACCCGTAGATAAAACAAGTCAACACATTTATAAACAACCTATGTACACAAATATAATCCACGTGTTTATAGGAGTTTAGCCATCCCTACGCGGAGCAAGTCAACACATTTGTGGGCAACCTATGTATACGAATGTAATCAACGTGTTTATAGGAGTTTAGCCAACCCTACATGGAGCAAGTAAACACATTTATGGGTGACCTATGTACACGGATGTAATCAACATGTTTATAGGAGTTTAGCCAACCCTACGCGGAGCAAGTTAACATGTTTGTGGGCGACCTATGTACACAGATGTAATACACCTGTTTATAGGAGTTTATCCAACCCTACACGGATCAAGTCAACATGTTTGTGGATGACTTATGTATACAGATGTAATCAACATGTTTATAGGAGTTTAGCTAACCCTATGCGGAGCAAGTCAACATGTTTGTGGGCAACCTATGTACACGAATGTAATGAATATGTTCATAGGAGTTTTAAGACGAGTTATTACCCTCAAAGCATTGTATATGTAATTTAAGATGTAAACATTTTATTAAAGTCAAACGCCTCATTAAAAACCCTTGCATTGGAAGGGAAAATAGTGCAACTTGACTCCTTTTATTTATTTATCAAGAGATTTACATAAAGCTTAACTAAAATATTATCCAAGCTTGAGTGTATTCATAGCCTATACTTTTTTATTCCCTCTAATCATGCATAGCAGTTTAAAGGGATACTTTATGTACTCTCTTTATTCAGAAGGATTTCCCTAACTGGTTAGTTGGATGTATTTGTACGTGATGCTGAAGCTTTTGGGAGCCGTGTATTTTACCAGAAAATCAAATTTCTTGCTCGGATGACCTAAGGTGTCGTAGACTCCTGTTGATTGATCTTTCTTTTTGTCCTTATTCTCTTTATAGCTTCTTGAAAATTGTTCCTTTGGCACATTGTGCACTTCATATAACACGACTTTGTTTATTCTTGAGCTCTTGGTACTGGCCAGGTAGGCTATGCAGAAACTATCTTGTCTAGCGGTGTACTTTATGCCAAGCTCAAAAAATACTGTGTACTTTTCTGACATTTCTTGGAAGTATTTCATCATGTTAGGGTCACTTATCTGGAACATATGTCTCTTTTTCCCGACCACCAATTGGGAATCAACTTTCATCAGGAGGCGAGTTGTTCCATCTTCTCTTGCTAATTATATTCCAGCAATCAAGGCTTCATTTTCTACCTAATTATTATGGGCCTGAAATTTTAAACATAAAGAAAATGTTGATGTTAGTTTAGCTAGTCCTTTCACGTTAGGGAGCACATTTTTGCTTAGGACCCCTTCTACAATTGCTTTTTCCTTGTGTCCTCGCACTTTTCCATGAGGAGCAAACTTAATGGCAGGGTTAACTTCCATGGAAGGAAAATAGTTCCCAACGGGTGTTTCCGGGGAAGGCAGTCGCCCTACCTCGTTCTGATTTTCTTCTTCAGTAGGCATAATACCTGAGTCTTCATGCATGCGGATTTTGACCATATGGACCTTAAGGTCTGTTTTGGAACTTGTCTCATTTTGTGACTCATTTCTTCTTAGTTTCAAGCTATCTTTGATAATTCCAAAATAATCCATCACTGAGTGGGAATTTCATGGTGAGGTACAAAGTTGACAATAAAGCTTCTAGGGTGTTGAATGAAGGTCTGCCTATAATGATATTATAAGGTAAGGCGGCGTTGACAATAAGGTACCTGACTCAGACAATATTTGCATTGGCCATGTTGCCAAATCTTATTGGTAATTCCAAATGTTTGAGTACCTGTACTTGCTCTCCTGAGAATCCTACAAGACTCCCTTTGAATGGCAAGAGCTCGGTAACATCGATCCCCATTTCGCGGAAGGCATCCCAGTACAATACATTTGCTGAGCTACCAGGGTCTACCAGTACTCTTTTCACGCTTCAATCTCGTATCAGTACTTTAATGACCATAGGGTCATTTTCATTGGATAACACTCATATGGTGTCTTGTTTGGAAAACACGACTGCATCAAAATTCTCATTCATCTTTTCTAGTAGGGATTGATCAATGTGCATGACCTCCCTTACATATTTCTTCTTGGCTGAATTGGTTTCACATCTGCCTGCAAAGCCTCTGAATATGGTTTTTATTATCTGACGAGCAACTTTTGTATCATGACCCTCGCTGGCATCTGAACCCTTCTTCCGGAATGTTTTTCAGAACTCGGATCATCTCGACAGGGACTTCTCTTATTGTTTTGTGGTCGGGAATCCTTCATATAAGATAAGAGATGACCTGTTTGAATTAAAGCTTCAATTTCCCATTTTAGTTGTTGGCAATCCTCTGTATGATAACCCTTTATTCGATGATAGTAACACCACGCCTCCAGATCCCTCCCCATGATCGCATTTACTCTCTTGGGGAGATTAAGTTCCGGTAACAAATTCATGTGACCAACTTCTTTTAAGATATCTCCTCTCTAGGTGTTTAATGGGTTATAATTTCTATCTGGCTCAGGTGCCGACTTATATGGCTTGGGGGAATGCCGCTCTCGGACAGCCATCCGAAGTGATTCCTTTTTCCGGCTTGAAATCTCCTCTTTGCTCTTTGCTTTTTCTGTGTCATCCCATGCTCTTTTATCATGGTTGCTTTCTTCACCTTTAATGTAAAATTCGGCCCAGGATGTGATTTCATCCATATTGGTAGCCGACTTTTGAGCCAAGGGTGTTTGGGCCAGACATATTAGTTGGTGTAGGTGGAGCTGGTGTGACATGGTCATTTGCTGGTGTATGTGGAGCTGGCGTGACATGGGCATTTGTTAATGTGGGATGAGTAATGTCATAGTGGTCTACGGGAGTAGGATTATCATGTTGGGATGGGAAGTATGTCCTTGAAGTGTGTAAAGAATGGCTTATGGCTTTATAGGGTAAAACGTGTTCATGGAATATAACATTCCTAGAGACAAATGTTTAAGTAGTATGAAAGTCAAGAAGGATGTATCCTTTTATACCTGCTTTGTATCCTAGGAATATGGACTTTCTTGCCCCAAGATCTAATTTGGTTTTATGAGCTCGAAGAGTGGAAGCATAACATAGAGAGCCAAAAACTTTGAAAGTGTCAAGATCGGAAAGTTTGTCATGCATAATTTGGTAGGGTGATTTATGGAGAATTATAGGGGTTGAAAATCTATTGATAATAAAGGTTGCATATTGGAGAGAAAATGACCAATGTGTTTTGAGTAGTTTGGACTAGTATAAGATAACTCTTCCTACAATTAAGAGATGTTGATGTTTTCTTTCAACCCTGCCATTTTGGTGGGGGTTTCAACTCATAAATTTTGATGTGTTATTCCTTTATATGCATAAAACTGATGTAGTAGGAGTTCATGTCCATTGTCTGACCTGATAGTTTTGGGTGTGATGTTGAATTGGGTGATAATCATTGTTATAAATTTTTGAACATGTTTGGAAACCTTAGATTTGGATTTTAAGATAATGATCCAAACAAAACATGTGTGATCATCAGGTATAGTCATGAAGTATTTATGATTATTTATAGATGGAATAACTAATGTTCCCCAAATATCAAAGTGTAAAAGTTCAAATTTGTGAGTAGCAATAAAATTGCATGAATGGTAAGGAAAATTTCATTGTTTAGCCAAATGGAAAATATCACAAGTGGCATTATGATCAATGATAAAAGAAGAATACATTTTGGACATTTGAGAAATTCTTTGGGATGATACATGGCCTAGTCTAAAATGATATAAAGTTGACTTTGGAAATAAAACATCTTTGAATTGTAGGGAAGAGAGAGTGTTGTTGGCATGACAGGTGTTCCTTTGTGTAGGAAATTGAGAGTGAAGTTGTGTATTGGTGATGGAGTCTTCAACTGCAAGAGAAATTCCATTTATTTGCAACATATATAAGCCAGTTTCTTTGCTACCCGGACCAATCATCCTCTTCGTATTCAATTCCTGCAAGACACATTGATCAATAGAAACAATATTAGAATATTTCAAGTTACATCATAATTTAGAAATTGGAGATGAGATTCAGACTAAAATATGGTGCATACAAGACATGGTTAAGGTACATAACAGGGGGAAATCTAACATTGCCTAAATAATGAACCATATTGGAATTACCATTGGGAAGGTTTCTTTTGAGAGGTTTAATTTTGTAGTCAAAGTCAAAGACATTCAAGGAAGAGTCAAAGATCACATTCCTTAAGTTTATGATCTTGAGCCTTTCTAATAACATTGCATCTTCATCTATATGCACATGTACATATTGGTAATGGTCTATGAAAGTTAAGTTCCCCCCATAACCCTTTTAACTCAAAAAATTATTCCATGACAGACCTGTAATTTTACTTCTGGTTGTTAATGGTCGATCTTAGAGTTAAGATACGAACACGATATGGCATGGAAAATCTTTCAGGGAGATCATTCCAAGTGTCTAAAGCATGTTCATGAAAAATAATAGTTAAAGCAATTTGTTCACTAACCAAATTGATGATCTACGAGAGAATGAGATGATTCCATCCTTGCCATTAAGAAAATTCAAGTCACCATGATCAAGAAGTTCAATGGATCCATCAATGAAATACATCTTGTTTTTGGCACCCAAATCACATTGCATGGATCAACTCCATGTTAAGTAGTTAGAGTCACCTAGCTTAAGTTTGATATTAACAAAATAAGGACCTTCGTATGGATGGATATAGTATAGTGAATCAAGATCGAGTTGGCTATTTAGTGTTAAATGTTGAGGAATGTTGGATCGATGAGAAAATGAACAAAGAATTGTGATAAAAATGCATAACAAAGAAAAGATGAAGAATATGAAGTTGTTGCAACAAATATTCAGGAATTACAATAAAGAAGATGAAGTTGTTGCAGCAGGTATGCAGAAACTGCAACAAAGAAAATGAAGTTATTGCAACAAATATGCAGGAACTGTAACAAAGAATGGAATCAATGGATCTAGAAGAAATGATAACGCATTGCTCTTTCATAAGAATGAGAGGAAGATTGATTCGGAGTTCATATGGAAGATTGGAAGATGAAATATGAATGAGAAAGATGTTCATTGATTGGGCATATACCATATTAAATTGATCAAGATGAACATGTTAAATGGAAAATTCTCATTTAAAAATCCATAATAGAGTGATACATTCTTATATAGGATAAGGTGACTTGCATCATAAGAAAACTACATTATGTTAAACTCTATCATTCCTTCCATTGTTAGTTACAAACTATTATCCTAATACATACATATATATATATATATATATATATATATATATATATATATATATATATATATATATATATATATATATATATATATATATATATATATATATTAAAAAAGTTGTTGGCTTTATAAAAAATTACTTTTTTTATATATTTTTAGTTAGTTTTTAAATTTTTTATACCAATAATTTTATTAAGAATAATAAATTTTAGGCTTAATACCCTTTTTGGTCCTTTAACTATAGGCCAGGGTCCAATTTGATCCTCTTTCTTTTAAAAGTTCCAAATTGGTCTCATACGTTTTTAAATGGTTCCATGTTGGTTCAAACCGTCAAATAGATGCTAACGGTGTTAAAAATGCTGAGGTGTATTCTGAGGTGGCATTGTAAATGTACAGCCATCCTTGTCATCCTCTCCTTCTACATTGTGTTGTGTTTTCTTATAAAATCAGGTCACGTTGTTATCTCCTTATTCATTACCAAAATCTAAGGCACAAATTTCTCTTATTCAAATTGAAACTACAATCTTCCCTAAGTATGAGTGCCTCACGTGGTTCGTCTTCGTCAAGAACTGTATTCGATGCACAAGTATACACAAGTTTTGGGAAGCTTATGTGTGGTTGTGGAGACGTAGTTGTTCTTCGAAAAGCAAGAACACCCAACAACTACAAAAAGATTTTTTAGGGTTGTCAACATTTTAAGGTAATGTTCTATCTTCATCACCTGGGTTGACATTCTTCTCTTTAATGTTCTGACTGAAAAGCATTGTTGTGCAGGGAAGCACAAATTCAGGGTGTGGATTCTTTGAATGGTTCTATGATGTTGCTAATGGTGAAAATGAAGAAAGCATAAGGAATATGCAATGGAAAATTGATATGCAATACAAAGAGTTGGCTGAACTCAAAAAAGAATTGGGTGAGGCAAAAGAAATGAAGTTTTGAAGGTGGAGAATTTGCAGTTAGATAAATGCTTGAAGAACACTAAGAAATGGAATATTATATGGAAGTGCTTGTATTACTCACTGTTCTTTGTTTTAGTAGTTAGGATGTTACGAAAATTAGGTGTTGTAGTTGAGATGTATTAAAGTTGTCATTTTTGTTGTACCAAGTTTATTATGAATGAAAAAGGGTTAGTTTAATTGTTATGTTTTAGTGTTATTACCTTAATATAATAAAAATTTGTTGCCTTAATTTGTTGACATAATTTGATAACAGTTGTGAACATAATTTGACCATAACATTTGTTGACACAATTTGACAATTTGATAAGTTGACCATAACATGTTGTTGACAATAACACGTTGTGTACATAAGTTGAACATAATTTGTTGTTGACATAACAGTTATTGACCACAACATTTGTTGACACAATTTAACATGTTTTGAACATACCATAATTTGATACCTTAACACTAACAGACATATAACAAGTTGATACACAAGTTTTGCACATAAGAAGTTGATACTTAAGTAACAAGTTTTGACAAAATGCATTACATAGCAAATTCTAAGTTTGCACAAAATGCAGCTTTTAAGTCTTGCACATAACAAGTACCATTACATAGCAGAATCCTAAGATACATCAGTACATAACAAGTACCATAACAAAATGAAGCTTTTAAGTCTTGCACATCACATAGCAACATACGATAACAAGTACCATTACATAGCAACATTGCACAAAATAACAAGTCAAAATACATCAGTACACATATCCTAAGATACAGATTCTAAGAGGTTTTCTTTGGGATGTTCCTTTTAGTAGGAGTTGTCCTCCTAGTGTTATACTACCTATCTATACAAACACAAGAATAAATGTTACCTTATTATCCATGAATTGGTGTAGCTACTGGTTTTCTCCAACTTCTTCTTGATATTTGGTAAAACATCCCCATCACTCAAATTAGAGAACCTCAATCTATTTCCTGCCCATTTTTCCATTATATACCCCCTTATTTCTTCTCACATTGTTACCAATGGTCTTGCCATTGCTTCTACAATCACACTATTGAATGCCTCTGACATATTATTTAGCACAGTATCAGATTTTGTGGTGGTCCTAAAATATGACTTACTCCAAAATCTTGGTAGTGTCCGCATCATGTGCTTGTAGGCATCTTCATGTATTTTTCTCATACCTCTCATCTCCCATTCCCAAGTGTGTGGGTAAGTTTCTCTAGTTGCTCTCTGTCGCTCCCGATAAAATGGGACAGGCCCAAGTAAAGGTACAGACGCGAACGGTCGGCGAGAGGGACAATGAGAACACACAGCCGTGAACTCACTGGAGATGAATAGAGTCGCCAGCTAGGCATTTTTATCCCGGAGGAAAGGCAATGCTGCATAGACCTAGAAAAAGATGGATAAGACGGTTGCGAACCAGAGAGACTGAGAAAGGGGGTTGGTTACAACCTGGGAAGGTATTAGCACCCAGATTGTCCGTCGTACTCGACGGGATCCACGCTTAAAAGATTTGTGTTTTAAAGGGGTAGTGTCAGTGCAATTTGTGTGTAAACAGCTGGAAAAGAATGTACAGGTGTCAGTGTAAAGTGTGTAAGTGATGTGAAGTATGAAAGTGTCAGTGCAAGAACAGGAGTGAAATGCTCAAGATCATGAGGCTTAAATAATAATGCTGGAAGGAGGGGGAATATACAGAGACTTTTGTTCGATAACTGTTAAGTTATGCCTACGTATCCTCTCGTGCAATGAGGAAGTCAGAACACCGTAGTTCGACCCAAAGAGACTGATAGATGCATTGGCTTGTGAACTGCTTGCTTGGCTATGCTCAAGTGTATGACCTGTCTGGCTCAGGTGCTCACTGTCTTGCGTTAGACGGAAGAAGCAAGTTCTCGTTTACGAGTGAAGATGATGAGAAAAGAATCCCGGAGGAGACGATTATTGTTTGTTTTTGTTTTTTCAGTCTTTTATTGCTTTTTGAATTTTGTCATAAGTTAATGAGCTTAAGTCTAAACCAATGGATTTAGTAAACTCATCACATCTTCCCTCTGATTAGGGGTAATGAGAGTACCTTAAGTGTGAAGTCAGATTCTCACACTTAATCACCTTTGATGTAGGATTAAGATCATTAACCTATTTGTGATTATTTAGATGTTTTTGGTGTTTTTGTTTAGTGTTTGAGTAATGAGGTTAAGCCATAATCAAGGATTAAACAGACTCATTACACCATCCTAATAGAAGGATAATAGATGAGAATGTTTAAGCTGAGGAAAACTCCTCAACTTAATCCATGATTAGGGATTAAACTCATGACAAAACAAGCCTTTGATTAAGTGGATTTTAGTTAATGGTATGATGATGAAGTGAGTTTTATGATTTGTAAGACAACTTGAGGGGGACTTGTCCATTAACACTAGGGTTAGTCCTTCTTAACCAATTAAGGAAGAATTAGAACCCTAATGCAAGGCCCAAGTTACAAGTGTGATGTCCTGATACTTATTAAGTGATTTGATTAGAGGAGTTAAACACATTAAGGGTCTAACACTTAGGATTAAAGTTATACACTCCATCCTAATAGAAGGATGCAGGCATAAGCTTAATCACAAAGCCTTAAAGCCTTTAGGGTTTAGTCCCTGATTGTGAGATGAGAAGAGAAGACTCAAGAGAGACACAAAGGTAAAAGCTAAGAGGGGAGACTAATCAAAATCCTAATTCATTATCATGCTTGGTTGTCCCTAAGGTTTGTGAGGTTCTACAAGAAAGATCTTCAATGGCACCACCAGGAAGCAGATGAACAAGATCAAGAGAAGCAAAGTGACTTGCTTCCTTCAAGAAATCAAGTCACTTGAAGAAAGAAAGTGGGAGGAAGAAGAATGAGCAAGCTCAAACTCAAACACAAATAAAAATGCAGCAATGGATGCAAGAGAGATGAAAAGAAAAGTTATGAGAAGTGAAGGCAAATTCACTTCTCAAGTTTACCTACCACCTGAAAGGTTAGAAAGAAGTGCAATGCAATGCTAAATGGGATGGAATGCCATGATGCTAAACAAAACCAGAAGCATGTTGATGATGATGATGATGCTATGGAATGCTACAAACATGAGTCAGCACATGGGGATGTTCATACAAGATCATGGATGCAAATGATGCAAGTTAAGGAGCATGAATGAACATGAAAAGTTATGAAACAAACAAGGCAAATGACATGGAAAATATGAGATGCAATGATCAAACATGCTTTCTATATGTCTTAAGATGTCAAATGGATCACAAGAATGCATAAAATGCTAAGGCGAGTCATGTTATGCAAGAGAATGCAAGAAGGATGCAAATGGAAGCCCAAATTAGGGTTTATGAATCAAACAACAAACAAAAATCAAAATCAGAAGCAAACCCTAAGATAAAAATTGAAAATGCCACACAAAGGACCCCTAATCCTATACTAATTCACTGCCCAAAGGAGAGGTCTCAACTCCCAACCAAATTCAAGTTATGATTTTCTAAGTCATTAGGGTTTTTTAGGGTTCCTAACAAAAGAAATGCCAAACAAATTGAAAATGAGGAATCAAACCATGACCATTTAATCCTAGAAACTACATGCTAAACACAATGCAATGCAAGAAGAATCAATGTCCAACTCTTCATAGATAGGCAGAAATGAATTTTTGAACTTAGGATCAAATTAATGCATAAAAATGATTTTAATTCAATGAAAAATTCTCAAAATGCATCAAGATCAAAAAAGAAATTTGGTTTGAAGGTTGGACAATGTTTCTAAATGTCTTAGAACATTTCATGAATTTTTTGGTGATTTTTAGATACTTAAAAGTATTTTTAATTAATTAATTTCCATTAATCAATTAAAAATAATCTTTTAAATATTTAAAAATACTTTTTTAATGATAAAAATAAAAATAAAAATATTTTTGTGTTTACAAAATTAATAAAACTCAGGAGAAAAAGTTTCATAATTTTTAAACCTTTTTTACTATTTTAAATTAAATGTGCAAATTAAATGGAAAAGAAATGAAATTAAAATAAATAAAATGAAAGTAAACAGAATGGAGGGATGAGATTGATTCTGGGCTTGGGGGCGTTGACTACGCGCCAGATCCTGTGGCCCACGTTTAAACTGACTTAAACTCAATTATGAATTAATTAAACACACTTAGGGTTTCTAATGACTCATCTCAGCCATCCACACGCGCGGGAGGTCAAACGGTCAAAGGCAATCCACGGTCCAAATTCAAACTGGCTTAATGACTGTAATTAGGGCACAAATCATTTTCAGGTGGCCGGAGAAGACCTCCGGTCGTCTTTTCCGGTGGGGAGTCCACCTGAAAATCTCCAAACTCTCTCAAAACGTATCAAAAATGAAATCTAAAAACATGGAGATGAATCCCAATCACTCACGAATCATAACCCTCACTCAAAACCAATTTATTCTTCCTGGAATTCATGAATCGAGCAAAACAAATTTTAGGGCAAACCAGTTTCAGAGGTCAATTAAATGCTCATTTCAACACCATTTCAAAAACCAAAAGCACCAGGATACTCAGTGAAGCATAGAGAACAAGTTTATAACATGAAAAACGATTTCTGGAAAAATAATTTTGGAGCTACCTGAGATTCGAAGCTTTCACTCTGATGACTTTCTGGCCTCTCCTCTTGATGAAAACCAATCCACTCAACCCTCTGGTGATGCTTGAATGCTCAAGAAGAGTTTATGTTGGCTGGATAATGAGTTTGACAGGTTTCTGCTCAAGTTCAGTTGGAAATGGCCATGGAGTTTCAGGCAGCTTCAGGCCAAAGTGAGAGGTTTTTTGTGGTCAGGGTGATGAATAAAGAAGGTCTATGGAGTTTGTTTTGGTGTTTGTGAGCTGTGGTGAGAGTTTCGAAGGAAACTGCAAAATGGAGTGAGAATGGCAATGGGGTGTTCTGGTTTGATTCAGGCCTAGTTCTTTGTTGGTTTGGGGTCAATGGAACATGGTGAGATGAATGGTGGAGATGGTTTGAGTGTTTTGTGGCTGAGCAGAGGGATTCGAAGGCTTATGCAGCTGGGGTGTGTTTTGTGAATGTGTTTGTGTGTAGTGTTTCAGCCTTGCTTCATGTATGAGATGGCTTGCAAATGAAAAGTATAAACTAATCCAATTGGCTGGATGATGTGACATGGCCTGCTGTGATAGGTAAGTCACCTTTTGCAAAATGTCAACTTTTTGTGTAAGAGAAGTATGGTGTGGTTCTAGGCTTAGTACAAGGCATGGGCTATGCAGCAAGGGTGAGATGAGAGGCTAGCAATGTGCAGTAACCAATGCAGCAAGTAGGGGAAAGAATGATCATGAGTTTTGCAAGTTGTTGCTTTATGGTTCACATGTGATTCCCTTGTCCAAAAAACCATAACACAAGGGCATTCTTGGTTCAATTCTGATTTTTATGACTTAGAGAATGTTTGCATACTGGTTTGGAATGCATTAGAAGTTACAATTGGCCTTGGTACATGATTTTGCAATTTTCACACTTGAAGCATGCCTTGAAAATCAATGATTTTAGCCAACTTTGTCACACCATAACTTTTGATCCAAGAAGAGTTTGATCATGTTCTTGTACTTTTTGAAAAGGGAAAAATGAGATCTACAACTTTCATGACCAAAGTTTTTCCATTTGAAGCATTTTTGGATCAAGAATCAAGGCTTGAAAAATGACCTAAAATGAAGCATTCTTGAAAAAGTCAACTATGCCCAAAAAGTCAACATTTGCAAAAACCCTAAATTCTTGATTTTTGTGAACTTCAACCTTCTTCCATGATCAAATAAAGATCATATTCACTCAAAATGATGAAGATCACCCATTGGTTGGGTCATTGGGGACCTCAGATGCCCTGATTTTACACTGACTTGTCCAGAAAGTCAACCCTTGATCAGATGACTTCCCCATGGAATTTCTTCATGAAAATTGATATGCATACTCCCTATACCATATAGAGACCAATGGAAACAAGAATGACCAAAAAATTTGGAGTTATGGCCTCTGAAACCAAAACCCTAATTTTCAGTCAACTATGCAGTCAAAACTGGCTCTGCACCCCTTCAAACCCTAGTTCTTGTGATTCTTTTGAAATATTGACTTTGAGAGGATGTAATATGAAGGATGAACACACATGGACCCCTTTGAAGTGATTGGTAGCCTTTGGAGTGGCTCAAGAAGCTCTTGGATTGCTCAGATCACAAACCCTAGGTGCAGATGACTTAGAAACTATGCAATGAATCAAAAATGAGATGTGAGATGATATGATTGTTGTTTATGCATATGAAATGATCACAAGCCATGGTGTGAATGGGTGAGGGCAAATTTGGGGTGTTTACACTCTCCAAATTATATCCTTCAATGTTTTTTCCTGAAAATCTCTTCCTAAAATTGTTGTACAAGTGCCTCTCACAAAACATTTGCTCAACACCTGATAATAATTCATCCATAGTAGGAAGCAGACATTGCAAATACATACATACATCAAGTTCATTTAAGTTCAATTATTGACCTACAGAACTTGAAACTCTTCTTGAATAAGAATAACAAATGTAGAGTCTCTTGAAATAAGGCCTTGTATCATAAACAAATGAAGAATCCTCATCATCAGAACTTGTGTCAACTCTCTCATCAAGATTAACACCCTCACTAACATTCACACTCCCACCTGTCTTCAGTCCCTCACCAGACTTCAATCCCTCTCCAGACTTAAATCCCTTTCATGTACTCAGTCCCTCACTAGCATCATCTCACTCACCTTGATTGACTTCATCATCATCATTCACTCCCTCACCTAGATTGACTCCCTCGTCAGCATTCACTCCCACACCTGGATTGGCTCCCTCATCAGCATTAACATTCACTCCCTCACCTACATTGACTTCCTTCTCTACATCCATAATCACTTGCTCAACCAACTTTGCAAGTCATAGTGTTCAGGAACAACCGTGTTTAGGGGTTCTTCATTTAATGGTTCCTCCTTCATGATTGATGTTTTTTCATCTAATGGAACATCAACATACTCAGGTTAGGACAGGGGGTGTTCAATATAAGTGTCTACTTTCAGGTGAACCCTACGTAAGTCAGTTATGTCTAAGGATCCTTTATCATCCTTAAGAAAATTAACTCCAAAGGTAGGATCCTTATAGTATATATTCTCTACCTGAGTATACCCTAGGTCTTTTAAAACACCAATCAACTCAAAATACGGCCACCTATCAACATTTACCCTTAACTCATTGCATTTTCCACCAACATAATTAGTTTTTTTCAGAATCCAAAAATTCACCACTATGGTGAATGTTAAGAGTTATTAGTTCTTCCATTTGAAACCAAAATCACCCACAAACACAAATTACAAAAAAGGCATACATCAACCCTAGTTTTCGAAAGAGTGCAAAAAACCCTAGAATAAAAATTACAGATTTCTCAGGCAAAAATCCCTAAACATACAAAATACACAAACCCTAGAATAAGGGAAGAAATTGATTACACTAACCTCGTTTGCTTCGTCTTCGTCTTGAAGAAATGTGTTTGCAGATTCTAAGTGAAGCCTCTTCTCTGCACTATGGCACAAATTCTTTGCAGCGTCGTCTTGAAGAAATGAGATAAGACAAATGAAGAGTGTTGAGTCATACAACTAAAGGGTCAGAGGATAGTTAACACCGTGCCACATCATCATTCACTATATTACACATCAGCTAACTAGTTACACATAATCAACATTTTAAGTCAAACTTTAACTTTTTTAACGAAATGGACAAACGTGGAACCATTAAAAAAGTGTGGGACCAATTTGAAACTTTTAAAAGAAAGAGAACCAAATTGAATCCTATGTTATAGTTAGAAGACAAAAAGCCTAAATTTTATTTTATACATACTTATGAAACTCCAAAAACCATGAAAATTTGCAAAAGACAGAAATAGTAGACATTTTTCCCCTAGAGAATCAGAGACGCGTAATTATTTCGGAGGGAGACGGGGACGGTGATGAATGTTACTCTCCACCTCCATTGACATCCTAATCCACTTACATGGACCTTAATTTAAATTTAAAAAATCAAAGATTTAAAGACTTAAAGACGATATCATCTTAACTTTAAGGTGTTGGAGGAAGGTGCATACATTTGTCTACTAGTATTACCAAATAAAACCCAAGTGAGCTCACTTTTTGTCCGTGGCTTTTCATTCATAGCATCCTATTATAATTCAACTTAAAATAATAATAATAATAATAATAATAATAATAATAATAATAATAATAATAATACCAAATACTTTTATAATAAAGTATTATACATAATATTGATGTAAAACTCCACCTAACTTGAAATATATATCCCTTAACAATACGATAGTAGTACTAGATATTGTGTGCCCCACAGTCGCAACCCTTATTGGTTTACATATATATGGTGCCATGTATGCTTGTTCTTGTTTTATCGTATGAAAAGGCTAAGCACTCTACTTTTCATTAAATTTGGTGTATTGTGTGCAAGTTTCCTAAGACTGTGACAGCAATTCGGATAACAATACACAAATGAGAAAGGCCTATAAATTATTTACAAAATAAGAAAAATTATGTATATTTCTTTAAATTCTTAGACGTGCTTACAAAAATAATTTTATATTTTTTAGAAGTACAAATTAGGACTTTTTTTTCTATAATTTTTCAATTTTTTTGGATGTGTATATCCGGTATAAGTTTGCGTTTATAAATACGGAAGAAAATCAGATGTAGAATACCAAAAATCTAGCACTGATTCTCAGTCTACTCAAGCAACTTAAAAGACATTAGAAATTTATTTGTTAACAAACTAATATCAAATTATGTTAACAAACTGATATGAAACTTTTGCAATAACACTAAAACTTATTTAATAACACCAAACTTTTACAATAATAATACACTTGGAACATTAGTACTGACAAATACAGGTTGTTATCAACAACTTTTAGCTATAAGTTCTTGAGCCTTAAAAGTTCCATCATTTTTGTTGCGTCAACCAAATCTTTTTTGGCTTCTTCCATCTCTTTGAAATACATTTCAATATTCTATTCCTAATGCTTTCATCATTTTCACCTTTAAAATCATCATAAAATCATTCAGAAAAACCACATCCAGCATTCGTGTGTCCATGTACAAAAATGAAGTGCATTCTGAAGAATGAAGATGAATGTCATTGAAATGTGTTATCAGATATGAGAGAGGATTACCTTAAAATGTTGATAATCCCAAAAATGCTTTCTGTAATTGTGACGGTTCTTGCCTTACGAAGTACAATAAGGTCTCCACAACCACACATAAGTTTCCCAAAGCTGGTATACACTTACGAATCGATGCGGGTTCTTGAAGAAGATGAAGATCTGCGCCCATAACTCATGATTGGAAGACAATTTTTCGCACAATTTGGATAATTTAGGAAGAAACAAAGAATGTGTGACCTAGAGTTTGCAATTGGGACTGGTTTTATAACATGCATTTTTCCGGATGTGCACATTCATACAAGTTCATGTAAAACAAGTGTCGGATTTATACATCCGGAAGTCGCGTAACTTGTTATTTTCTAAAATGTTGATTGATAATGAGGGAGTAATCTGTTAGAACAAACATAAACCACAAAATCAGAATTGTGAAATTGAAGGTGTAACAATGGTGGAAAATCAAATTGGGGAAGAAGATGAAATTGAGAGAGAGAGAGAGAATTAGAGAAGAGAGAGTAAACAATTGGGATGAAATATTATTTTGGCATTAATTTGGAATTGGAAATTACATTGAGTTTTTATACATTGAGAGAAAAATGCAAAAACACAACTAAAGTGGCATGCTGTTAAATCAGGTATTTTTCTGTTTTTGGCAGTGGCAACCGGTTACTCACCAGAGGGTAACCGGTTACTGCTGTTGCAGAATGAAAAATACTTGAATTAACAGCACTTTCAACACACCACCTCACTTTAGTTGATCCAAGTCCAGCATGTTCAAGCTCTTCACCAGTCTCTTGAACACCTCATGTGTCACACCCTTCGTCAACAAATCCGCAACTTGGTCTTCGCTTCGGCAATAGCTCAATCTAAGCTTTCCGTCACCAACTAGTTCTCTCAAGTAATGAAACCGCATCTCGATGTGCTTGCTCCTTCCGTGTGCAATCGGATTCTTCGCAAGATTAATCGCGGAAACATTATCCACAAACAATGTAGTAACATCATCACCACATCCCAATTCCTTCATTAGATTCATAAGCCACATAGCTTGGCACGCACTCAACGAAGCCGCAATGTACTCCGCCTCACAAGAAGAGAGTGCTACAACCGGTTCCTTCTTGGAGCACCAAGAGATTGGTGTATTACCGAACATAAAGATGTAACCCGCCGTTGATTTTCGATCATCTTTATCTCCGCACCAATTGGAATCGGTGTAGCCTAGTAAAGTACATTTGCGTCCCATATCCGATGCGGGAAATAGAATTCCGCAACCAAGAGTACCTTTCACGTATCTAAGGATTCTCTTAACCGCTGCCAAGTGTGATACCTTAGGTCTCTCCATGAATCTACTAGCAATACCGACACTAAAAGCCAAATCCGGTCGCGTATTGCACAAGTACCTCAACGATCCAATCAAACTCCGGTAAAGTGTTGGATCTACATCATCCTCATCCTCACTTTTGGACAGCTGCACTCTTGCTTCACACGGTGTATTAGAAGCGTTGCAATGCTCCATTTCAACCTTTTTCAAGATATCAAGTGCATACCTCCTTTGATGCATAAGCAGCCCCGCTTTTGACTTGTGGAACTCTATGCCAAGGAAGTAACTCATCACACCAAGATCCGTCATTTCAAACTCACTCATGAGCTCTCCTTTGAACCTTGAAATGCACTTGTCATTGCTGCCCGTAATCAAGAGATCATCAACATACAAGCAAAGTATGATAACACCATCAATCGTATCCGACCTCACATAAACACCATGTTCGGATACACATCGCTTGAAGCCGATGTCAATAAGAAAGCCGTCAATGCGTTTGTTCCAAGCTCTTGGAGCTTGTTTCAAACCATACAACGCCTTATGTAGCTTGTAATACTTCCTCTCTTGATCTTTAATCACGAAACCGGGTGGCTGCCCCACATAAACTTCCTCATCAAGAGGACCATTCAAAAATGCCGACTTCACATCCATTTGGTAGATCACCCAATTGTTGCTATGTGCCATCCCAACAACCAAACGAATAGTCTCTAGTCTAGCCACCGGTGCGAATACCTCTTCATAGTTTATGCCTTCACGTTGCAAGAACCCTTTGGCCACTAATCGAGCTTTATGCTTGATCACTTCACCCTTAGGATTTGCTTTGACTTTATAGACCCAACGCACACCAATCGGTTTCTTTCCAAGCGGTAAATCGACCAACTCCCAAGTACCATTCTTCTCAATAGATTCCAGCTCCTCCTTCATTGCACATATCCATTTAGGATCACTTAAGGCTTCCTCCTCATTTACCGGTTCAGATTCGGCCATAAGTGCGAAATGAACAAAATCACCATCGTTATTCACTTCGGTATCTAGGAACCTTTCATAGTCTCAGAGTCTTTGAGGCGTAGCTCTTTGCCTCACAGGTCTACCTTCATGAACAACATTGTTTTCAGCTGCTGTAGGTGCAGGTACAGCGGAATCGGATGCCTCCGGATCAGCCAATTCAAAAAACTGATGTTGCTGATTTTTCTGCAGTAACCGGTTACTCACCGGTTGGTAACCGGTTACTGCTGTTGCTGCAGAATTTTTCACTTCATCAAACAGCACGTCCCGGCTTATCACGATCTTCCGATTCTTCTCATCAAACAGCTTGTATCCCCCAGTAGAATGATATCCAACAAGTATCAACCTTTCACCTTTATCGTCCAACTTCTTTCTAAGTTGATCCGGTATGTGACGATACGCAATCGATCCAAAAACGCGCAAATGATCCACACTAGGTTTGAAACCGCTCCAAGCCTCTTCGGGTGTGATATTCTGCAGCTTCTTAGTAGGACACCTATTCAACAAGTAGGTAGCCGTAGATACGGCCTCACCCCACAATTCCTTAGGTAATTTCTTCCCACAAAGCATGCTACGCACCATGTTCATTATTGTACGATTTTTCCTCTCGGCAGCCCCGTTTTGTTGAGGCGTATATGGAGGCACCACCTCACGCACAATACCCTCAAGGTCACAAAAATTCCCAAACTCGCTAGAGGTATACTCACCTCCACCATCCGTTTTGAGAACTTTGAGCTTCCGGCCGCTTTGACGCTCCACCAAGGATTTGAAACTCTTGAACACACCAAACACCTCATCCTTTCTCTTGATAAGATAAGTCCAAAGTTTCCTACTAAAATCGTCAATGAATGTAACAAAATATCGATTGCCGCCATAAGTCTCTACTTGCATCGGTCCACAAACATCGGAATACACCACCTCAAGTAGGTCTTTAGCTCTCCGACCCGCATCCTTGCTAAACACATTCTTGTGTTGCTTGGATGTCACACATTCTTCACACAATTCTGTCGGAATACTAATAAGTGGCAGCCCCGTTACCATACCACTTTGTTGCAACATCTTAAGATCCCTAAAATTAAGGTGACCAAGACGGTAATGCCATAGCCACTCCTCTCTACTTGCCGCGGTAGCCAAACAACGATGCTCCATAACCCTTAACTCAACTTTAAAGGTTCTATTGGCAGCCATCGGCGCTTTTAGAATCAACACACCTTTTGAATCTAAAACACGCATCATCTTGTTTTCCATCCGAATTAAGTACCCTCTTTCAAGCAATTGGCCAATACTTAAAAGATTGCACCTAATTCCCGGTATATACAAGACATCTTTGATCCTTGAAAAGCCTCCACTCTTCCTTCCGATCAAAACATCTCCAACCCCTTCCGCGCTTAAAGTAGTGTCGTCGGCAAACTTGACTTTGCTCTTTGTCGCTTGATTGATTTGCACAAACCAATCCTTACGACCCGTCATATGTGTTGAACAACCGGAATCCAAGTACCATTCATCTTTATCTTGAACTCCATCACGTACGGTAACCAATGCATCTCGATCCGAGCACATTTTTCTACCACTTTCCGAAACGGTACAGCTGCTGTCCCGCGAACTGTCATGACAGTAGCTGCTGTCCGGAACATCCACAATGCCACTTTTCTCCTCCGTGATCATCACTAGAACGGTGTCTTCATCCTCCACCTCTTCTCTAGCAACCTTGGCTTCATCATCGCGAGTCTTGTTCAATTTTGCATAACATTTCGATTGAACATGTCCAAGCTTTTTGCACCTAAAGCATTGAACCTTACTCCAATCCTTTTTGAAACCGCTACTACGATCACTCTCCTTGGAGCTGCTCTCACCCTTTTCATACATCGAACCCTTCGAATTTTGAGAATTGTTTGCACCAAAATTCTGAAAATTTGGCTTACCTCTAGCTACAAATTTTCCTTTCGACCTCTTGCTCTTCTCATTCAAACGTGCTTGTAAAGCGATCTCCGCTTTCGCTTCGACACATCTCTCATCCATCCTTTGCTCATGCGCTTCCAACGAACTTTGCAACTCATCCTTGCTCATTGTCGTTAGATCCTTTGATTCTTCAATAGCAACCACAATGTTATCGAACCGCGATGTTAACGAACGCAACACCTTCGATACAACATTCTGCTCTACGATCGTTTCGCCGCAAGACTTGATTTGATTGACTAACCGAGTAATGCGCGTAATGTAGTCGTTGATCGTTTCTTTGTCTTCCATCTTCGTTAGCTCAAATTGACGCTTGTAAGTTTGTAACCTTACCACCTTCGCTTTCGCGGCACCGGCATAAGCTTTCTCCAATATTTCCCACGCTTGCTTCGCGGATTCACAATCACCAACCTTCTCGAAGTTGTCGTTATCCACACAAGAGTGAATCAAGAATAGGGCTTTGTAATCCCTCTTCTTTTCTTCTTTGTGTGTAGCCCTAATCGTATCGGTATCTTGTTCCCCCAATGGCGTGACTCCATTGATGACAATCTCAAGCACTTCTTGATAACCGAATAGAACCTTCATTTGCTTCGCCCATTTGTCGTAATTTTTCGAATCAAGAATTGGAAGATTTGTGGGAATTCGATCATTGGAAATGGTAGCCATTGTTGCAGCGGAATCGGATCAATAACCGAAGCTCTTGATGCCAAATGTTAGAACAAACATAAACCACAAAATCAGAATTGTGAAATTGAAGGTGTAACAATGGTGGAAAATCAAATTGGGGAAGAAGATGAAATTGAGAGAGAGAGAGAATTAGAGAAGAGAGAGTAAACAATTGGGATGAAATATTATTTTGGCATTAATTTGGAATTGGAAATTACATTGAGTTTTTATACATTGAGAGAAAAATGCAAAAACACAACTAAAGTGGCATGCTGTTAAATCAGGTATTTTTCTGTTTTTGGCAGTGGTAACCGGTTACTCACCAGAGGGTAACCGGTTACTGCTGTTGCAGAATGAAAAATACTTGAATTAACAGCACTTTCAACATAATCATGCAGGTTCAAATATATTAGCAATCATTCCAGATCTGCATATACGGAGACCTTTCGCATATGCACATCCAGAACTAATATTTTCTTATAATGTCATGGTACATCCTAATTTGTACATCTAGAATTAGGGGACATAAGTGAAATTTTGCACGGTTTCTAAAAAAGAATTATAGTGTATTAAAAAATTCTTTTTGTTATAGCGATGCTGTGTATATTTATTTTAATAAAATTTTAGATTATTAAAAAACTTAGGGTATTAATGCCAAATTTTCATAATTGGTAATTTTATATAATTATATGTGAAATTTTATTTAAGTTATTGGTAAAGTTAATGCATATTTCTAATAAATGAAAATGATTATTTTCTGAAAAATTAATCACCACTATAACCTAACCCTAAAGTTGGATGTATCAAATCAAAATAATGTTTGGATTCTGTGTGTTATGAGACATGGACCTAGATAGTGTTTGGTAGGGAGCCAAAATAAATTGTATGTGCATTTGTATGCTAATAGCCGACATAGAAGCATAGCATAATTGTTAAAGTTACGAAGAGTTACAAATAAGGTTCCCTTTCCTTCAGGTAATAACATACATATTTGAAAAGTAAATTATCTTAAAATAATTTATTTATTTATTTATTAGTAAAATATTAATTATTTTATTCAATAATATAATATAATTAATATTATTTGTAGCATTTCTAATTTAATATCTTCTATTTAAAATTTATAGTAAAGATACATATAATTTACTAATAAAAAATGAAATATTCTAATAAAAATATATAAAAAGTAATATTAAATTTGTTTATTTATTTATTTTTATTTGAAATGAAAAGAATATTAAATTATGGTAAATTGTTGAGATGCAGACATGGCAATAGACAAATAGAGAGATACAAAATAAAGTGTGACATAGTGGCTAGATATAGCTTGGGGGAAGGTGCATGTGATCAAAAGTGGAAACGTAAGATGTTGGCATTGAATGTGAGTCAAGATGATGGTCATTTGTAGCACTTGGAAAACCATGTGGTAAAATCAATATCCTTATCATGTACAACAAGTTGATCAAATGAATGTGTGTGGAAAATGATTATGGTGAAAAATATGAAATATTAATATATCCATAAATCTTGTTAAACCAGTTCAGCTAATAGTATCCTAAAATATCAGTTATAAGGACGTTGATTCAAAAAGACGTAGATTCGATTCCGTGATATCCTATTTATTCATCTTTAAAAAAATGAATTCTAATAACTTGACAAAAAAAATATCCTTCATTATTAAGAGAACTATGTACCTTAAATCTACAATAGTTTTCAAGTCTAAAATTTGCAGTTAGTAAATTATACTAATTTTGTTATGGATCTTAATCATACATTAAAGTGTATGTCTCTTCTAAATCTAAATTTTAGTATATCTATCTTTTTGCAGTAGATCTAAAAATAAAAAATGGAAAGGAGGACGTGTGATAGAAATATTAGGAAATGGTATTTTAAGTTTTTGTCGGATAGAAGAATATGTGGTGGTGTGAATCATGGGTAAAGTAAAGATGATAATTTAGAATATTAGACCATAGTGTTATTGTCAATTTCAGTTTAGTATGTGACAATTTAGTTAGTGAGGTTGTTATCTTTTCAATGTAAGGTTAATAGTGGGTAAGTGATCTAAATGAGTTATTATTTTGCAATTCAATTTAATATGAATGAGTTCATTCTAATTTATTTTTTTTCTTTTCAATTATTTACAGCATTTCAATAATGAAAGTAGTATGGTGTTAGGAGATCATGTCATATTCTTCATTGCTCTGCAAACCCTTTTTACTTTTATTAAAGATAACTCGAATTCAATATTTGTTGTACTATTGTTTTTTTATTTATAAAAACACAATTTCATTAAAGTACCAAAACGAGAAAAGATGAAGAAACAAAATTACAACTAGGGATACAATTTACCCAAGTTTTACTACCAACAGACCTACCCACACCTACCATATGGTGTGCATCCATGTTACAGTTCTGATTAATATACATAACAGAAATAACATTATTATTCTTAATGGAGCTAACACAATCTGCCACAATTGGCTTCAACACAGTTGAGAAATCAGTTTCATTGATACAGTCCATCACCACTTTTGCATCTGATTAAACAATTGCATTCAAAATCTGCAAGTGCCTCACCAAACTGATCCCACTGGATTTCCAAAGCTTCGGTCATGTGTCGCTCCCGGGATTTTCATCCTAGTACAAACGCGAAAGTGGCGCGGAAAAGGTAGAGTCGCCAGCCAGGCATTTTTATCCCGAAGGAACGGGAAAGGTAATGCTGCACAAACCTGAGGAAGAAGGAAAGGACGAGGTCCTGCGAACCAAAGATATGGATTCGGGAGTCGGTAACAACCTGAGAAGGTATTAGCCCCCCAGACCGTCCGTCGTACCCGACGAGATCCACGCTTGTTTGTCTGTTTCAAAGGGTAAGAAAATAAAGTTGCTGCTGAATAAAACTGCTACTGGAACTGGAAATGAAAAAAGGAATTGGAAAAGAGAAGGAAAGAAAGGGGGAAATGTAGGGTAAATAAAGAATGTGCTCGAACGGGCCCTACCCCGCTGCCTACGTACCTCATCGAGAAAATGAAGATCAGAGTCGACGTAGTTCGCCTAACTAAGGCGGGAACTATTTGTTTGTGATTTTTATAGCTGGAATTGTGTATGTCTATGCTCAGGTGTTGTAGGCTCGACTTGTGCGAGTGCGTTTACCGTCTTGCATGCAAGACAAGTCGTCGCGAGTTCGCGCTGAGAGTGAAGGAGGTGAGAAGAGAAGTTCCCGCAGAAAAGTCGCTTATTGTTTGTTGTTTGATTTTTAAGAGTCTTTATGAATTTGGCACAAGGAAGTGAATTCAAACTCTTTTCCATGGAATGTATACTTGCAACTACATTCCAAGATGGAATAGTAGAACCAACACACCAAATAAGGAAAATTTATCCAAGACTTGTTCTCAAGGATTAGGGTTTACGTTCACTAGTTTGTTGAACTTTATTACATGTTTTTGTTGTCTGTGAAGAAGTGTCTTTTAGGTTTGCTTTGTGAAATAACCTCTTGATCAGACTTGTACATCATGCTAGACAAGCCCACACAATTCCAAGATGGAATGAATGTAAGTTCCCCATGGAATAAGGCTATACACAAGAGATTCTTTCGTGCATTTATTAAGTCTTTTTTTGATTTTGTTTGAAGATGCGAAAAGAAGACTCAAAAGGCAAAAAGTCAAAGCTAATGGGAGAATAAGACACAACCCTAATTTATCTTATGTACAAAAAGGTGATCCTATGGTTGATGAGGTATTCTAAACCTAAGGAAGAGAAAAACAAGTTAGAGTTCAACTTACTTCCTAAGGAAGTTAAGTGGAGTCTAAGGAACAAAAGGGAAGCCTTTGAACAAAGCACCAAGTGCTAAGGCAAACCAAATAAAATGCATAAGAAATAGGAATTAAGACTGATTACCTCCTCTCCCCCCCCCCCCCTACAAAACAAATGTTAGCATGATGAAGTAATATGAACAATTATGACATGGCAAACTTCAATTAAGAACTCACATTAGCTTAAGAAAGGTGTTAGTGATCTTCTAAGGCTAATACCTAAGTCTAAGGTATCCTACAAGTTAGCTAACTACTAAAGTCAGAAGCTAAATCAAATTAAAAGTATCTAAAGGGATTAAGTGAATTAAAGTCAAACTATGCCCTAAAATGTTACTAAACCCTAATGAAATCTAAGGATGAAATTAGATGGGAAACCTAAGTGTTTAGCATACTAAAATCTCCTAAAATCAAAGGTAAGTGAAAAATCAGAACTTAACACTAGATGGAAGTGAAGGATGAGATTAGTTCAAATGAAAAATAAGAAATTCAAGTTAAAGGTATGCACATATTAGATTGAAAGATGAAAGGATGCATATAGAAACATGGGTTTTAAATGTGAAGCAAATGACTTAAGATGACAAAATCAAAAATGGCCCAAAGGACTTGAATCCCCCATACAAAAACCAGAGGTTTGAAAAAAAGTTAGAATGGAAATTAGATTTGGAAAATATTCACAAATGAGGTGGTAAGAGGCATCCTAAGGCTAGGAGCCCAAATTAGGGCTTTTAAGGACCTTTGAATGGCAAATGAAAGTCAAAAGTAGACAAAAGGCTCTAAACTTGAGATAAACCAAAGGGATATGATCACAAAACAATTATGAGACACAAAACAAAGATATTATGAAGTTAGCTTATGTACAAATGCAATTTGAGATGGCTAAGATGAAAGGAGAAGTGGAATTAGGTTAAAATGGAGTATATATGACTTATAACTCAAGACAGCCCTAAAAATCAAAGATGAAAACCTAATGAAGGTACACAACACTTTGGGACATCCCATGGGACCAATAAGACTAAAAATTAAGACCTCAAGGTAATGACATAAATGCCTTATTCTAATGGGATCAAAGGAAGGGAATAAAAGGCTAAACAATATGACTTATGAACTAAGCAACTTGGAAAAATACCAAATGATCATGAAAAATTATGAAATTTGACATTTGAATAAAAAATCCAAAGGGTGACTTATATCCAAAAAATATCACAAAAATTCCTATTTTTGAGTGGTCAAATGGAGTGTGGAAGTGAATTAGGGTTTGTATACATACATGTGAAAGAGTCCTATAAATCAAAAATGCAAAAAGAAAATATTTGGAGAAGTTTAAAGAATCCTATAACTAATGTAAAAAGAATGAATCATTTATATTTTGTGATTTGGGAGAAAGAAAATGAACAAAAGAATTGGTCAGAAATGGAGAAAATAGGAAATTAATTAATTGGAAAATTAATTATGCCTTGAAAATAAAAGAAAAATGAGAACAAAAATTATGGAAAATTAGGGGAAAATATGAAGATCTCATATGAATTAATTTGGAATTTTTTATGGTGTTTTGATATTTTTAAAAGTCAAACGAAAATGTAATAAAATTTGAAGAAAGAAATAAAAAAGAAAATAGGCTGAATTATTTGATTGGGCCTGGGGGGTGCTAACATCAACCAATTACACTAAGCTGGGCCAAAACAAACGTGTTGGGGTGCCATTAAGAATCTGAGATTTTTGTTTACAAAAACTGCACACGTGACTTGCATGCTTTCATTTATTTGCTAGCATAATTGGAACCATTGGATACACAAGATCAAACGATTGTGACTCAAAATGGAGTAAATGCTAGGGCTATTGTTCAGATGGTCGGAGCTAGTCTCCGGTCATCTTCTCCGATCACACCCCACCTAGGGTTTCCTCAAAACACCATGAAAATGAGAATCAAGACCATCATTGTACTCCTCACACTTCATACATCAATAATCTACCTTTAATTTTCATTTCTCACGCAAGAACAAGCAAGATCGAAGATCATAAAATCCAACCTGAAAACTGGAACTATGCCTCTAAGAGGCCTATCATCTAGCCAGAGTGAGAAATGTTTCTAATAAGCTTCAAGGCATACGAATCCACTAAAACAGAAGCAAAATACACAGATGGAAATTAAAGAAGAACCTGAATTGCAGAGCTGTTTTTAGTTGAAGAAAACCAGAGATCCTGCTTCTAATCTCCTTTGTGCTTGATTTGGATCCTTTGCAGAGTGAAATAAACACTCTATTGAAGCCAAAATCTTGATGAAAAAGAACTGGTGCAGAGGATATGCAGAGACACGATCTTGATGCTTCAAGCCACTGCCACCATAGAACTCATCCTTGTGATGATGCTGAAACTGGCTTGATGATGAGCTCAATGCTTGAAATGGAAATTAGTGAGGATTAAAGCTAAATGCATAAATGTGCAGTGATGCTAATTGGGAGATTCAATATAATATAGCCATGGAAACTATGCAGCTCATGATAATGATGATGAATAAATGAAGGTTGAGCTATGTTAATGGAAATTGAAGCTTGATCAAGCCAAATTGCAATGCATTCTCTTCACAAAACCAGAGAGAAGTTCAGAGGAAAGTGATGAAGTTTGTGATGATATTCGAGCAAAGAATGAAGAGTGAACCAGAATTCAGTTAGAGAAGGCTTATATATGTGAGGTTAGAAGTTAACTAACTCTAGTTAATAGTTAGAACTAGAGTTAGTTCTAACTTGAGGGTGAGTGAACCAATGAGGGTGTGAGGTGCAATGGCAAGAAGCTGAACTTGTTGAGCTCGACTATGATCAAGTGTGGTGATGCTTATGTTACTTACAATAAGGGTGAGGCAATGAGAAGGAGATTGAACTGTTCCAATGCAGAAACTTGCAATATCATGTAATGGAATTTTTACTTGGCTTGAATCCTCATGAGGTACATGGTGATCAACATATGTTGACATGTATGAGATCCTTTGGCCTACTTGAATGCAATGCAGTATGACACAAACATGTCAGTTGATGTATACAAGCTGCCTGCACTTGAAACTTCTCACAATGCAATGTCTTATGCAACAAGCAATCAAGTTTTATGCCATGATCTTCCATGGAAGCTTTCTTCATGACCAAGGCATCAAATGGTGCAGTTCTTGTGCCCAAATTGAAGGTGATGATGTGTAGAGCAAGTTTGAGGTTTGTACCAAGATGAGACATGTCCTCTAAGTCACTTAAATGAACCCTTGAAAAATATGTCACAAGGCTGTACACTTGGGACTGAAGAACATTGGCCTGCCTAGGCAAGTTGCTTGTGACTGGATCAGTGTAGGACCCTTAATTTAAGCTTCCATAACTCTCAAACTATTGATCAAATAAAAATTCCTTAAGCATCAAAGTTGTAGAGGACATGCCAATGAACAACTTTGGTGTTCAAAGAAAATTCATTTGAAACCTTCTTGATGGAGAAAAATGGCTTGACATGTTGCACAACACCTATTTGATGGAATTCTAGGCAGGGCGCGCGGGCAGGATGCAAGGCATGCCCTGCCCCTTGCCTTGTTTTGTCTTGATTTGTTCAATCTTTGCAAGATCATAACTCTCTCAATTTTGATGTTATGAATGAGTTCCACCTATGGATTTGAAGCTTAAGATGCCCTCTTTAATTGGCTCAAGGTAGAATTTAATAGCCCTTGTATTTTGGGAAGTTGCTGTAAAAATGGCCAAAACTTGTCATTTTTGGAAACCCTAATTTTCCAAAAATGGTAAGTTTTGGTTTTCTTGATTTCTCTTGATTCATCCATCATTTATTGAGAAAATTTGAACCATAGGATCCTTGTGATCCTAATTTCATGATTTTGACCTCAAAAAGTTAGGAGTTGACTTTTTCCTCGGAATGGTTGACTTTTTCCCAATTCTCTGATTTTCAGTCATCTGACCAATTGAACCTCTTCCAAAATATTTCTATGGATGAAATTTGAACCCTAGGCACTTGACATTACATACAAGACAATGGAATCAACTTTGGATCAAAATTTCACTAAGAAGCCCAGCAGAATGGAAACCCTAATTTGGTCCCTTTTCATCATGAGATGTTGTGTTGCCTGCCTCCCTTGATCAATTCAATTCTTCCTAAGACTTGTGGCTTCAAGTGAAGACTTGTGGGATATTGTGAACCCATTTGAACAAGGTTGAAAAGCTTTGTGGCTCCTTGGTTGTCTTTGCATAGCTTTCAATTGCTTCAATCAATGATCGCATACCTATGCCTCAACTATGATGGACATGATACAATGTTTTTGATTATTTCATGAATTTGTTTATGCCAACTGCTATGCAAAATGTTGAGAAAATGAGAGGGAAAATTTTGAGGTATTACAGCTGCCCCTATTCAATCATCTGCAAGCCTGAACGAATAATTGCAACAACTTTTAGACGTTCAAGGTATGGAGTGATTGAATACTCGAATAAAACCTGGAAATTTGAACTCTGTGGGAAAAATATGTTAGGAAGAAAGACAACTCAAAATGTGATTTTCAGATCAAACATGAAACCATACTCGAATGGAAACGCAATGGTATATCGGCCTCAGTCGATAGCCAAAAACACCAAGACTGACCTCAGACAGACTTTGCAACAAAGACAAACTGACCTCCATCAATAAGCTCAACATGGTCTATCATCCTCGAATGATAGCCATAACAAGACCAACCTCAGAAGGACTTGAAGATGAGAATGCCATCCTCGAATGACAACTCACAAGAGATCCTCGGATCTAACACGAAACCATTCTCGAATGGAGACGCAATGGTATACCGGCCTCAGTCGATAACCAAAAACACAAAGACTGACCTCAGACAAACTCTGCAAAAGAGACAAACTGACCTCAATCAATAAGCTCAACATGGTCTATCATCCTCGAATGGTAGCCATAACAAGACCAACCTCAGAAGGACTTGAAGAAGATAATTCCATCCTCGAATGACAACTCACAAGAGATCCTCGGATCTAACACGAAACCATCCTCGAATGGAGACGCAATGGTATATCGGTCTCAGTCGATAACAAAAAACACAAAGACTAACCTCAAATAGACTCTGTAAAAGAGACAAACCAACCTAAATTAATAAGCTCAACATGGTCTATCATCCTCAAATGATAGCCACAACAACAAGACTAACCTCAGAAGGACTTGAAGAAGAGAATGTCATCCTCGAATGACAACTCACAAGAGATCCTCGGATCTAACACGAAACCATCCTCGAATGGAGACGCAATGGTATATCGGCCTTAGTCGATAACCAAAAACACAAAGAATGACCTCAGACAGACTCTGCAAAAGAGACAAACTCACCTTAATCAATAAGCTCAACATGGTCTATCATCCTCGAATGAT
Organism: Lathyrus aphaca; assembly: GCA_963966055.1. Taxonomy (NCBI): domain Eukaryota; kingdom Viridiplantae; phylum Streptophyta; class Magnoliopsida; order Fabales; family Fabaceae; genus Lathyrus; species Lathyrus aphaca. The sequence goes on from OZ014523.1 coordinate 404,734,516, forward strand.
AGCCACAACAACAAGACCAACCTCAGAAGGACTTGAAGAAGAGAATGCCATCCTCGAATGACAACTCACAAAAGATCATCGGATCTAACATGAAACCATCCTTGAATGGAGATGCAAGGGTATACCGGCCTCAATCGATAACCAAAAACATAATGGAAATAGGACAAGATGGAACGAGATCGTTGCACCTAAATGAGAGCCCATGCAAACAAGACCGTTGTACAAAACGAGAACCTGCGACGCGACTGCTGTACCAAACATTGTTCCGGTCACCTGAAAAAAGATTAGGGCTAATGACGTGTTTAGGGCAGAATTTGAATTTGGGCCGTTGGATTGTGATTAGGGTTAGGCAGTGGACGATCAGGATTAGCTCATTAACTTTAAACCAGGATTAATTAATTATTTAATCAGGATTTAATAAGTTTGAATTGTGGTCGTTGAGATGCGCGTCAGGTCTTTCCCTCCACCCCAGATTTGAATCCTGTCCCTTGGATGCGCATACTTCCCATTAATTCAGTTTTTATTTCATTTTTTATCATTTATTTTGCATCATTTATTTAAAATAGTTAGAAAATTCCAAAAATATTTTCCTTCTGCATTTTTAATTCAAATATTTTTCTCAACCAGAAAACATTTTTATTTTTATTTTTTGCATTAAAAAACCATTTTAAAAATATTTAAATATTTATTTTAATTAATTAATGGAAATTAATGAATTAAAATATCATTTAGGTTTCTGGAAATTCCAAAAAAATTCACATTGCATCTTAGGACATTTAGAAACATTGTCAAACCATTCATACAAATTTATTTTTGGTTTTGATTCAATCTTGACAATTTTTCTTGAATTTAGGGTTCATAAAAATCCCATTTTTGAACCCTAACTTCAAGAATTCTTTTCTGCCTAACCATGAATGGTATGACATTGATTCTTTTTGGATTGATCTTCATATAGAATGTAGTGTATAGCATATTTTTGTCACAAATTTATCTTGCATTTTCCATTTGATTTGCATTTTCCCTCTTAAGGCACCTTAAAACCTTAGATAACTTAGAAAAATCACAACTTGCTTTAGGTTAAGAGTTAGGTCCCCTCCTTTGGGGTGTGATATCATATGGGGTTAAGGTTCATTTGAGTTCATTTGCAATTTTTTATCTTATGATTTGCTTCTGTTTTTGACTTTTGCATCTCATGTTGCATTAAAACCCTAATTTCTCATGTTCATTTGCATTCATCTTGCATATGCATCCATTCATGAACTTGCCATGACATTTATTGCATTCACATGACATCTAAGACATCTTAGGACACATTAGAATCATGCTTGATCATTTCTTCATCCATTTTCCATGATGTGCATTCATTTCATTTCATTAACTTTCATGTGTTTTCATGCTTTCTACATGCTTCATTTGCATTCTCATTTCTTGTATGATCATCCATGACATTTGGTATACTTTTGCATCATCTCATAGCATCATTTGCATCATGAATATGCTTCTGGTTTTGGTTTGCATCTTTGTATGCATTTCATTTTCATTTCATTCCTTTCTTTATGCTAACCATTTCAGGTGGTAAGTACTTTGAGAAGTGAATTTGCCTTCACTTCTCATTTCTCTTCTCATTTATCTTCTCATCTCTCTTATGCACCATTGCTTCATTTTTCTTTTGCTTTAGAGTGAGCTTGCTCTCTCATGTTTTCCATTCACTTTCTTTCTTTAAGTAACTTATCTTCTTCAATGAAGTAAGTTAACTTGTTTCTTCTGCTTCTCCTCCTTTCATCTGCTTCTTCCATTGGTGGCTTCTCTGAAGATCTCTTGCAAGCCTTACAAACCATAGGAATATCCAAGCATGATAATAATTAGGGTTTTGATTAGCCCCCCTTTAGTTTTTACCTTTGTGTCTTCTTTGTGTCTCTCTTCTCATCTCATAATCAGAGACTAAACCTTTAAGGTTTTAAGGCTTTGTGATTAAGGTTATGCCTGCATCCTTCTCTTAGGATGGAGTGTATAACTTTAATCCTAAGTGTTAAACCCTTGATTTGTTTGAACCTCTTAATCAATCCATCTTAATAATCACTAAGACGAATAACTTGTAACTTTGGCCTTGCATTAGGGTTCTAATTCTTCCTTAATTGATTAATAAGGACTGACCCTAGTGTTAATGGACAAGTCCCCCTCAAGTTGTCTTACAAACCATAAAATTCACTTATTAATCTTACCATTAACTAAAATCCACTTTAATAAAGGCTTTGTTTTGTCATGAGGTTAATCCCTAATCATGGATTAAGTTGAGGTATCTTCCTCAGCTTAAATGTGCTCATCTATTATCCTTCTATTAGGATGGTGTAATGGGTCCATTAAATCCTTGATTATGGCTTAAACTCATTAATTAACACTAAACAAAAACCCCAAAACATTTAAATAATCACAAGTAGGTTAATGATCTTAATCCTACATCATGGTAATTAAGTTTGAGGTGTTTATCTCATACTTAAGGTATTCTCATTATCCCTAATCAAAGGGAGGATATGATAAGTTTACTAACTTTTGGTTTAGGCTTAAGCTCATTAACTTATGACAAACACAAAAAGCAATAAAAGATTGAAAACACAAAAACAAACAATAATCGTCTCCTCCGGAATTCTTTTCTCACCTCATTCACTCACAAATGAGAATTTGCTTCTTCCGTCTAATGCAAGACAGTTTGCACCTGAGCCAGACAGGTCATACACTTGAGCATAGACAAGTAAGCAGTTCACAAGTCAAGTCAACTTTCAGTCTCTTTGAGTCGAACTACGGTGTTCTGACTTCCTTATTGCACGAGAAGATACCTAGGCATAACTTAACTGTTATCGAACAAAAGTCTTTGTCTCTTCCCCCCCTCTTCCAACACTATTCTTTTAAGCCTCATTCCTGAGCACCTCACTTCACTTTCTTGCACTGGCACTTGTATATTCTTTTCCAGCTTTTGCACACAGATAGCACTGACACTACCCCTTTAAACACAAACTTTCAAGCGTGGATCCCGTCGAGTACGACGGACAATCTGGGTGCTAATACCTTCCCAGGTTGTAACCAACCCCCTTTCTCAGTTTCACTGGTTTGCAACCGTCTTATCCATATCTCTCCAGGTTTATGCAGCATTACCTTTCCTTCGGGATAAAAATGCCTAGTTGGCGACTCTTTTCATTTCATCATCTTCTCTCTTTGCCGACCGTTCGCGTCTGTACCCTATCTGACCCAGGTGTCACTTAGCGGGAGCGACAATGATTCCACTGAATTATGGATTGATTTGCAAGCACATCCTGAATTCAATTAATTTATTTAATTGAATTTTTTATTTGTTTATCAAATTATTTGGGTGATTTAATATACTTTTAAATTATTTATTTTGGTGATAGCATGTGTTAGTTGATTCTTGGGAGTTTATTTTAAATTAGTGTAGTTTTATTTGAATAAAATAATAATAAAATAGGAGAAACATTACTAAAAAAAATAAGGAAATAGGGTGGAAGTAGAAGTGAGTTGAGGGGTAATAGTGTGAAAGTGAGTTGAGTATATTTTTAAGGTTAAAATAAATAGGAAAAGTGACAAACTTGTCAATACAAGGCTATACTGACAAACTTGTCAGTATATTTTTTAGAAGTTGTGAAAATTGGGAAAAGGAGGCAAGTGTGAGAAGAGGCAAAATAAGGCTTTGAGGGAGAAGAAGAAGTAGGGGTGGGAATAGGTTAGACCGACCTACAAAGGTCTATAGCCTAGCCTACTTAAGGTCAGGACATGCCAGACTTTTTTAGTAAAAATGTTAGGCTAAGGAATTTTTAAAAGCCTATTTAATAAAATAGGTCAGGCTTAGGCTATTAAAAAGCCTCTAAAGCCTTATAGCCCGACTAATATTTTCATATATATTAAAAATATGATAAATATGTTGTCCTATATATGCATATATATTCGAAAAAAGGATACATATGTTGACTTATTTATGCATAAATATTAGAGCAAAGGCTAAATAGGTCGGCTTATATATGCATATATAGGCCAACCTATAAAGTTTCTTAAGTAATATGGAATAATTGAGAACCTTAATGAGAAAAGGCTTGTAAATAGGCTTTCAAGCCAGACCAGGTTTTTAAAAAGAACAGGTTAGGCCAAAAAAGAGAGCCTATAATAGGCCATAGGCCAGACCCAGGCCTTTTAAGTTTATCGTAGGTCAGGTTCAGGCCTTATAAATCCTAGCCTAGTCTATTTCCACCCCTAAGAAGAAGCCATTGTGAAACTTGCTCTTGCTGGAAATAAAGGTACGGGGAATTATTTGAATATAGGTGTTAATTGCTTAAAGGGTAGAGATGGATCCTCACCTCATCTAGGTTTTTTCATATTCTTAACATTAATGTATTTATGTGTTCTTAAAGAAAATTTATGATAAATTTGTTATGATTGATGTTGTTTACATGAAATTTGTGCTCTAAATCACTCTAAAAATTATACATGATGTGTTGATAAGAATCTGAATGTTGTAGTTCTTATTAATGTGTTTTTAATTTATGAACATAACCTTATATTCATGATAAAATCGATGGATTATGAGTTAAATCAGTGAGTATATGATGTATTATACATTGGGTAGATATGTATGATACTTTTCTCTGCGAGTAAGGATGATTCATACTAGTTTATGTGTAGGAAAACTTGAGTTTTTTATTCTGTGTGATTCGTATTCGACTACGGGGTGTTTGTATTCAAATACAAATATTAAAAATTTGATTCTTGACCTCTGGTTGAAATTGTATTCGAATACTTAATCTGTATTCTGATACAGTTATTTAAATGTGGAATTATAGGTTCATGATGAGCTGTATTTGAATACAATTATCCTGTATTTGAATACAGTTTCGAGAAATTTTGATGCAGAATTAAAATTATCATAACTTGAGTTTTGTGACTCCGCTTGAGACGCGATTTGAAGTGTTAGAAAGCTAACATGTAGGACTACCTTATAATCTCATTACAAAGGATTAAAAGTCATTTATCATCGATCGATACCAATTCTTGTACAAATACGTAACCGATAATAAGAAATGTTAGAAGTTTTTTTCTCTGTTTTTAAAACTCATAAATGATTATACTAATTTTTTTTATAATTGAATTATTCATATCATAATAATTTGAAGCTTTTAAAAAGAAAAAAATCATAATTTTTTACACTCTAAATATTTTGATATTATGAAATGTCCAAAAACATTATAAAATAATTTATATATATATATATATATATATATATATATATATATATATATATATATATATATATATATATATATATATATATATATATATATATATATATATTAGAATGTCTTTTACTATGAAGATTCTAATAATAAAAATTATTAGATTTAAAAAAAAAATTCTTACATGAGTATATTCCTAATTTATTATTTTGATTATTCAGATTATAAACATATTTTGAAAAATTTTAAGATGAAAAAAATATAACTTTTTTATACTTCAGAAGTTTTGAAGTTACAAAATGTCCAAAAAAATTTATAAAATATTCATGCATAATAATATAACCATTCCAAAGTTTTTTAATAAAGAAATATGTAAATTCTTTTGTTTTTACTTTCTAAAAAGCGATATTTCAGTCATACAAAACAAAGACCAACTGCCAAGTATCAAAACAAAAGAAAGCCCAACAAACAAATATATGAAAAAATATCAAATTTGGCTTCGCCCGGACTCGAACCGGAGACCTTCAGTGTGTTAGACTGACGTGATAACCAACTACACCACGAAACCTTGTTGATTGTTTTACTTACTTTTAATATTCTAATAGAATAACAATTATTAAAAATTTGAAAACTTTAAACTTCTTATAAACATTTTATCCGGAAGGGGTGAAGTTGACCCTATCGCCGTGACTAACAAATAACATAATGCTCCGAGCAACTGCATTTCCGGCACTGAACAATTCCGTAGCGATTCTCTCTGTAAACAACACGTGTTGTTATTTTGAGCCCACACGTGTCATTTTTCCTCGTTCTTCTTTCGTTCCGAGATTCGATCTCCTACAATTCCGGCAACTCCGGGTGAAGTGTCTGCGCGCTGTACGCGGTGGCAGTGGATTAGTCCCGGCGGCTGTGAAGAAGCAAGATAGTGGAAGCGTGAAGCTAGTTGGAGTTGAGGAGGATTTCAACGACGAAAATGAGGAGGATGTTAGTTTCGAATATGATGAAGAGGAGGAAGAAGAGGTTGCTGCTGATGATGATGGTGAAGAAGAGATAGTTGAGTTTGATGAGATGAGTAAGTGGCTCGAGAAGAAGCCGTTGGGGTTTGGTGAAGGGAAAGTGTATGACACTTCAATTGAAGATAAGATGTTTGAAGAATTGCAGCAAAGTAAACGAGCACAAGCTGCTAATTTGAAAAAGCTTAAAACTAATCCTATCAACAATGCCTCCAAAAAAAATGATGCTCCGAAGAAGATAGGTAACCCATCAAAATTCATTTTTTGTATTTTATTTTTTTAAATGTTGGTTGCACCCTGCTAGCTAAAATGATATTTTGTGAAATTGTTATGCTTTTGATGATGGGGTTCTGTTCATTTCCTTGGTTTTGTTGACAATGTGTGCATTAAGCATTTTTCCATGAGAGTTTGTTCATCTAAAATGAGCAATTCACTCTTTAGAGTAAAGCAAGTTGTATGCAAAAGTACACCATTGTACCTCACCGGTGTGAGACGAGACCAGTGAAACTCAAATTTAACCTCATTAGCGAGGGTCAACAAGACCTTCCATGCATCACTTCCGTATCAATCAAGGTAGTCAAACACGGGATCTTAAGTAGGATCGGACGGCCTATGAAAGATCGTAAAACTAGGATCGTAGCACGACACGATCTTACCGAAGGGTGAAATGGTAATTTCACATGGACAAAAACATGAAAAAGTATAATAAATGAACAAAATAACCTATAAATCACAACACTCAACCAATTTAATTAATAACTCAACCATCATTTCATAGTTTAATAAGTTCAAAAGATCAAATTCAAACTAAGTAGCTCAAAAAACATAAATATAACAAACAAAACATAAATATAACTCCCTATTAGGAAGGTCTGATACCATATCATTATAGTCATATGAATCCTCCTCCTCATCCTCATTCTCTTCCATTTCAAAGGCATCATCTTCAACAATTGAGGGAGAAGAATCGATTAAGGAGTGAAGAGGTAGCTGTTTGTATTTTGGTGTTTTAGGGTTAGCCGGTTAGGTTTGAGAACTTAAATAAGAGAACCGGGTTCACTTAAAAAAAAACGACCCGGTGAAAAGCCCAATAAAAAACAGGCCCAGGCGCCCAGCACTATATTTTTTACGATCTTACTATGAAAACTCGATCTTGACTACTAAGTGACACAAAAAAGTTTTTTTCAAGATCCTAGCACTAATAGGAAGATTCGGCACGTAAGATCTTACGATCCAACACTCGATCTTGACTACCTTGGTATCAATTGTCCGTCCAATTAGGTACAGTGATGGTTAGTTTATATATGATCTCCTACACTCTATGCTCTTCATGACCAATTCTGGAAGGTACACATTCCGTCTAGCATGAGGCTCGTAGGAGTGAGAAGCTATATGAGAGTACCCGGCCCTATAACAGGCCCAACCCGTTTATGCCTTCTTAGATCATCCCTGATAAGAGGGGCGAGTTGCTCCAGATCCGGGACCAAAGCCCGACCTTATAAATCATCCGGGATGTACACAGCCCCTTAAGCATGAGGCCTGTACGGGCGAGATGCTTTAAGTGAGAGACCGTAATATACATAATCTTTTAGCAGTTATTCTCTCCTTATCGGGGTTGGGCCTAGTTTTGGTGAGTTGTCCTTAATGTTGCGTGTCGAATTAACAATCCTTGCCCTTGTAATCTTATGGCGGGATCTCTTTATTTTGTGTAAGCTACTTATAATCCGACTCTTCATTTAGTTGTCCTTTATATTGCGAGTATCCATGGCCAAGTAATTTCTCATTTTCGATAATACCAGCTTGCTTGATTATTCCTTATTTCATTGAGAAGTGCACATTATAACTTGTCTTAGAGAATAATGCTTGTGGGTAACTTGTGGCACACCCACTTTTTATCGGTGTATCAAGACTCCTTATATTTAGGTCATTTGGTCAGCATAGGAGTCTAACAATTATACCAATAAAAGGCAACTCAGTGCACGAGGCTCTCACCATGTGGGAGGTTTGGGGATGGAGGATGTAGGTAGTCTTACCTCCCAAGTGAAGAGGCTGGCAGCAGCCGTATTGTTGCACCAAATATTTCCATTCTAAAACCAATCCAACAACTTAAGTAGGTGGAGCATGGTTAAAGGAATAAAAAATATAGGTATATCGTAAGCAGTGGCAGATTTATATGGTGGCACCCCTCAAAATTTTCCTCTAGATCCGCCACTGATTGTAAGTAGCATCAATGCATATTGGTTGGTACAAAAATACATAACTTGTGCACTAGGGCTTAGTTTTAAAGGAATTTCTCAAAAAAATATTTGCCTCTAGACTTCTGTTTTTATTTATCTTCTCAACATTTTTGTAATTCGACTTGTACAAAACTGCACAGCTGTTATGTTAATGGTTACTGGAAAGAATTTGAAGACTTGTAGAAAAAGGCTGGGGTCTAGTCCCAGACTGTCTTCTTATTCCTTTTGAGCTTACAATGTGAAATTTCACTTTGCAGATGAAAAGGCTGTTCCTATCCGAAGCCGAGTGCGTTTAGTGAATCTACCAAAGAAAAGGAAAATTGAAAGGGATTTGAAATCAGCTTTTCAAGGGATTCCGGGTATAGTAAATATAGTCCCTTCTGTTATTGGAAACAAGAAGACAAGGGATCCTATCTGTAAGGGTTTTGCTTTTGTTGATTTCGAACATGAAGAAGATGCAGTTAGGTGTGTTCTGACCTCAACCATGTAACATTAATGGAAAATAAAGGAATAGTATGTTTAAATTTAATACATACAATGCATGACATTATTTTAATGAAAAATATATCATTGGTGATTTCTTCATGAGTTTTGACAATGTTAGAAGTGTTTTATTTTAAATACATTGGGTTTATCATATTGAAAAATATTTTGAAATTAGTAAAAGATGGTTTGCTTTTCTTGGCCAGTTTATTCGAGCTTCTTTATGTTATTTTACTTGACTTAAATGAAGTGAGGGCTTACATGTAGCATCTGGATCTATTAAATTTTGATCATTGTACTTGTGACATTGAAAGACTTTGCTTCTTGTATTGCTTTTTCAAGTTGTTTTTGCTGTACTAGTCTCTTAACATTATTACTGACTCAATTGCTCTCTATTCTTCAGGTTTGTAAAGTTATACACCGGACAAACTATTACTTTTGGAAAAATTCAGAAGCAGATAAAATGCGAGGTTGTAAATGCAGAGTCTTCCTCTTCTCTGAAATTAAGAAAAAATCTCAACACTACTCTACCTCTCTTGCCCTCCTTTGAAGAAGATTTAAATGAGGATTCTAACATGGACAATTCTGCCCAAGGTACCTGGGAAGAAACCGATTTAGATAATGCAGATGATCAAAGGGAAAGTGATGGGGAGAATGAAGAGTTTGTCACTGCTTTGAAGTTGGATAGTCATAACAGAGTAGAAATGGTAAATAAATCTGAAATCAATTCAATTCCCTCGAAGCAGGTTGGTGGAAAGAAGAAAGCATCTGTCAAAGTTGGACAAAAGAATGCCCCTAAGCAAAAACCTACAAAAGAGAACGCAAAAAAGGTTTTAGATGTTCCTGGATCTGCGAAAAGGTGATTTCCCTGTGCATCATAGTTGTTTTCAGCATAAATTCAATTTTGTGTTCATTTCTCATTTATTGTTGTCTCTGGTGCAGGTTAAAGATCAAGGAAAAGGCTGTATTGAGTGGTGTTTTCTCCAAATACGGATCAAAAACAGCCCTTGTTTCAAAGGATAATTAGTCAGTTGTTAATGACTAGTCTAAACCATCACGCAGTATAAGATGAGAGACTGTTTAGTTGGCCCTGAAAGCCAAATTTTGATTTAGTTTACAATGTAAAGCTGTGTTGAATCTCTATGACATAATGTGAATTGGACAGGACATTATTGATTTATGTAGCCGATTCCATTTATTCTAATGAGATTTGATTGTTGTTATTGTTGTACCATATAGTAGTGGCTTAGTGGAGTATCGTTGTACTATAAATGAATGATCCTATATTATTAATTGTTATGAAAATCAAAACATTCTATTTAACATCGGAGGCATCGAGTGGGATGATTACGTGACCATCTGATCTAGAAGTTTAAATGTAAGATTCTTGTAGTCTTTTGAGGTCTTTTTGAGAGATTATATTTTATGAGGCTCGGAGAAGAATAGTTAGAGTTTTTTTTTTAAAGCTTTTTTAAAAAATCAAATATATATTAAAATATAGACGTATTTTTTCAAAATTCACTCTTTAAAAATCTTCCAAAATCTATTTGCAAACACACCTAAGGGTTTTGGGAGTTTGGAGGGGAGAGGAAGACCTAGGGAGTTTGAAGGGGAGAGGAAGAACTTTGAAGAGGGATAGATGGAGGAAAAAATAGATAATACATTTTTACTCTTTTGAAAAAAATGATATTGTATAGTGTTTCGGGCCAATCAAGCAACCCAACAAGACCCATCTAACGTTAGAAGTCTGATTAAGGGACCTTCATAGAAGTTAGTGAGCTGGTGGATCTTTACCAAAAAGTCTCAATAAGTACGAGCCACTCCACACCTTAAGTCGTTGGATCCAATCCAATGGTCTTCCACACTCTGCACTGTGCCAATTGGGAGCAATCTTAATCGTCCACCATATATATATAAACTCATTTATGCATCATAACAGGTATCTTTTATTTATTCTTGCAAAGTTCCACCTTTCTAACGATACTGACATAAGCGTTCAAGTGCTAAACTTACAGGCACATCCTCGTTCCACCGTATCAAAGATCAACATTGCCATATCAAAGATCAACATTGCCTACAGATGTAACCGTTTTCCGAACAGTTGTGTCTTTTCGTTTTGAATTATTGATCTCCTATATAAGGAGTCATTTGGCCTCAGTTTGACAATACATAACAAAACCGAAAACTTTCTCTCTACATTCCTGAACAGTTTTCTTTTGCCAGAAACAAATCGTTCTTCAAGAATTATCCCCACAAAGATTTCGTGAATCCAGGCAAGAATAGGGTCGAAATACTTTGTTCGGAAAGTGTACGAACACTATTCTTCGAAATTATCCAGGATTATCATACTCGCATATCTAACACAATTTGATTATGTTGTGTTGTCACAACCGCTTTTATCAATCAATCAAATCACCTTTTATCGATAATAGTGGCTTCCAAATCAACTCGAATAGCCTTTCATTGTAATGTCGGTCTTGTGGTCGAAGCCGCCACACCAATCCTTGCTCCCGAACAAGAAGTTCCACATTTTCTTGCAAAGGGAGATTCGATTCAAATAACTTTTTCAAATGCTTCATCACCTTAGACTCCAACTTCTCCACCGATCGTCTGAAACACCTACTTCAAGGACAAATCTTTAAGCAACCTCAATTGCAAACCCAAATACCTGAACCAAAATTGTTGTAGAGCCTTCAACAATATCAGACAATATTATAAATGCAAAAAGCGGACAAATTCATCACAAGCATTTGCAATTTGGTACAACAGTAGAATGTAGTGTTAGCGAGATTTGATTTTAGTCCCTTTAAATTTTTATTTATTTATAAAAACAACCTTGTAATATCCAGATTCCCTCAGATAGACCCCTAACTGCCACATTCCAGCAAAAATTCTATTTTTTTGCTCGCCTGGCAGTCCACGTGGAATTATAATTATTTTTTATTTAATTTTAAATTCCACTTGGATTTTTTTTAATATTTTCTTTTTTTAATTTATTTTATGTTTTATTTTTTTTGTATTTATTTTTATTTTGAATTATATTTATTTTTTTCGTATTATTATTATTATTATTATTATTATTTTAATTTAATTCTAATTTTTCAAATTTTTATTTTAAAAATTATTTTAATTGGGCTAAAATTTAACATACAACCTCTTACCAACAACAACCCATTATTTTATGTTTATTATGTGTTGTGTGAAAAAGAAAACACACACACACACACACACACACACACACACACACACACACACACACACACACACACACACACACATATATATATATATATATATATATATATATATATATATATATATATATATATATATATATATATGATCTTACCTGTAAGACACTCCAATGCTTAAATGAGTAAAGGTACAATAGAATAGGTAAGTTATAGCTTGAATCAGAATACTTGGCCCTTTAGTGAGAAAGGGTATTTATAATGAGCCCCCAGCGCTAGGCCAAGGTCCTTCTTTGGGCTGGATCAGCTAGGCCCAAGGAAGAACTGCCAAGGAACGCGTGAGAAGCGTGAAGACCTAGCTAAGAGGTTTAGTCCTTGGTCCAACTGCCCCTATCTTTCAGGAGATAATAAGGGACAGTTGGGTGGTGTGGCAAGTGACCTGGCAGACTTGATCTTCGCCTGTCCTGAGTATATGCCCGGCCGTTAGATGTCCCTGTCCGTCTGCTAGGCGTCCCTGCTCGAGTATATGGGCCTCTGCTCGGTAAATTGGGCCATATCTCAATTTAATCTTGGGGCCCAATCCGGAACAGGAGCCCCCCTAAGTCGAGTCTCCGAGTCGGAACGATGAATTGTAATGTAGTCGAGCGCAAGCACGTTGGATAAGCAGCGGGCGCATAGCCAAGTCGAGCAGGATGTTTACAGAGTTGACAGTAGTATTCTTTTTCGTCGGGCGTGTGACGCGCAACAAAGTTGAGGACGTTTCATGGGGTCGAGGACGTCTCATGGAGTCGTGGACGTTTCGTAGAGTCGAGTTTGAAAATTTTCGTCGGACACGCGACGTTTAAGAGAGTCGAGGACGTCTCACAGGGTCGAGGACATTTCATAGAGTCGGGAAGGCGTATGGTTGCTCGACGTCGTTCAAGATTCCTTATGGATTAACGTGTCTCAGCATTAATGGTGCGTCGCTTCGTTTATTGTGCCAACGGCGGCGTAGGAAGTAGGTAATGATGACTTGACGCGTCAATCCACGCGCTTATGGCTATAAAAAGGGGGTAAACCATTTCATTTGAACTTTTTCGCTCAGACGTTCACCGGAAGCTCTGAAGAAAACTCCTCTCTCCGCCCGTCTCCGCCACCTGAAACGCCGTTTTTGCCCGAGCGTCGCCGTTCCCTTTCCTTGTTTTCACTATGTCAGGTACCACCTCTAATCCTCTATTTTTTATGTTTTTTTTGCGTCTGGTAGCTAAGGATTGCATGATTTATTTGCATAGAGTAGGTAAAATTAGTCTAGAAACAACGTATTAGATTATAAGTGTGAAAATTTTTGGTAGGGTTAGGATATCCCGGGCAAAAATTTCATATGTGTATGAATGAACCGGGCAAAAATTTCATATGCGTATGAATGAACCAGGCTTAAAATTCATACGCATATGACTGTCACGGGCAGGTATGTGTGTGAATTTTCCCAAGTGAGGGCCTGGTGGTCGCGGGCGTAGAGTCTACGTCAGTGTCACTTTGCGGGCCAGGACTTCACTTGCTCGCGAGGGTCGCCCCTTTGTCAGTCCTAGACCAATAGTCAGGTTTTGGGGCGTGCGTTTTTAGTCCTACGCCCTTTCACTTGACTTGAGGTGGAAGGGTGGATTTGATGCGATGTCGAATTCACTTTTTCTGTCTGCGTTTCAGGTACGACCAGGTGTCTTCAACCCAGAGGAGAAGATACTGAACCGCGACCCGTAGAAGCAGATGTTGTGCGCTTAAATGTCGAGGAGGGAAGTGCCGGGGGGAACTGAGCACGTCTCCTCGTCTGGGCAAAACGACCTCTCCTGGGTTGCGGACGAACCTTTGGACGAGGAATCTTATTTTTGTGATGAGTCGACCCGTGCCTACGCCGTGGTGGAAGATCTGGGTCCCGAAGAGTCTGAAAATTGGCAGTGTCGTGCTCCTAAAGAGGCAGACCGGATATGTCATCGCTTCCCGGGGAAACAATTTTCCATGTACGAGTTTGCTTTTCGAGAGGTGAGGGTCAGGTTGCCCTTCAAATCATTTCAAATGTCGATCTTCAAATGGCTTCGGCTGGCGCCATCGCAGTTGCACCCCAACGCCATCGCTTTCATGCGGGCGTATGAATTAGTTTGCCGTTTCCTCGGTGTAGCGGTAAAATCTTGAGTGTAAGTTATTGATTAACTTAACTCGATGTACACAGAGTCGCCACCGCGCTTTTCTTTATTTCCAAAAGAAAAAAGGTAAAAGAACGAATAAAAACCTAGGAATCTAAAAGCAAAAGCTAAAAGAAACAAACAGAGAATTGGGTAAGGGGATTGGTTACGAACCGGGAAGGTTTTAGGCACCCGACTCGTCCGTGGTACTCCACGGGAGCCCTTTGAAATACTTACTGCATTTTGGTTTGAAATTGGTTTGCTTAAAAAATGATGGAAGAGATGAGGAGAAGAATGTTTTTTAATGATTTTGTGTTTGATGAGGTTTTAACGCCTCATGCCTACGTACCCACAAAGTGCAATGCGAGATCAAAACCTCGTAGTTCGTGGTACAAAATTTGAAAATAAACAAATGAGTTTAATTGATTTTAAGATGTAGAGATAAGTCGTCATCCTTTAGCGAATAATTCCACTAGAAAAGATGAATCATATCTAAACATATGAAAAAAGAAAAGGTGCACAAAGGCACAAAAACAATTGAGTGAGTTTTGAGTTTTTTTAAAGTATGTAAGAAAATGATTTTTGATATATTTACATGAATTAATATTTACTTAAGAAAACAAAGTGAAAAAAATTAAAATCGCTTGACCTAAGTCAAGGTTTGATTATGAAAGCATTTGAAGTTTAGAAAACAAGAAGATTTTTGAAATAGGGAGAAGTTTTGAAAATTTAAGAATGGGAAGGATATGAAGGGACTAATCTTAATACTTGAATTAAAAGTTAAGAAAAGAGTTTACCAAACCATAATATGCACAATTCTTCAAAGTTCGGAATTCCCTCTTCAAAGGCTAATGAAATAACTTGAGGCCGAGGTTTCTAATTCATTCCAACTTGAGCAAGGGGGAAGATCTTAAAGTCTAAGTCCATTCTCCGAAGCAAAGGATAGTAACCATAGTCCAAAATTAGAAGTCACAAGTCTTTTAAGTGTTTAATCCTTTATTAGTGTTTTGATATCCAAATGGACAAAATAAAAAAAACAAGCAACAATATAAATATAAACAAATGATATATGATATAATATGATAAAGCATAATAAAGAGATAAAGGAGCAAGAAATTAACATAAAAGGATAAGGTGCGAGAGATTAAATTTAAACGGATTATATTTACAATATTATAATATTTACAATATAAAGTGGTATGATGAACTTAATCAAGCACAACCACGAAAATAAAAATAAAATCGAGGCAACCGGATCCAAGTGGATCTTTAATCCGAATCGGGACAACTTTAGGTCTATGTTAAGCAATCGCCGAGTAATTTACGAAGTAATTACCCTACAAATGAGGCCGGCCACCACTAATTAAAGTGGAAAATATTCGTGTTAATACATGTTAGAGAAACGATATTATGGATCGTTCTCCGAAAACATGCCACACTAAAAGAAAAAGGACTGTCTAATCTTAATCGAGATTTTCGTTGATTTTATCGAAAAATAACCTATCACGATCTCAAAGTATGGAGAATGATCCAAATGATCATTCATCCATAGATTTGAAATAATGAAGATTAAACTTATCGAAAATCAACAATCTACGAATCGGAGATTGTCATCGACCAAAAGAGAAAAAGATGAATAAAAATGGATCTAAAAGATAGATCCATAAAAGAATTAAAATAATCCAAATCTCTTTCTTAAAATCTATTTCTAAAATATTTCCAAACTACTTTTAATAAATCTTTTTTCTAAAATATCCTTTCAAAAACTTTTCTAAAATATGCCTTTCTAAAATATTTCATAAAATCTTTTTCTAAAAATATATTCTAAGCAAATATTATATTAAAAATAAACTAAACAAAATCAAAAATTAAAAAAAAAAAAAAAAAAAGAAAATCTAAAGCAAAATTAAAACAAGAATGGACAAGGGAGAGGAAAGCATGAATCCGCGGGCCTTGCTGGATAGTCCAGATCCAAGTGGATCAACATCCAATTTTTTAAAAAAACAAAATAAACATTTTATAATGCAAACAAAAACAAGAAAATAGAAAACAAAAGAAGCTACAACATCTTCTTCTCCTCAAACGCAAAATCAGGGCACAAACAGGGGAGTAACACAGCGGCGCTCTCTCACCTTCAATCAAAAGCACAACGGCCGAAAATCTCTTCTTCTCACTTGCGAAATTCAACACTCTTCCTCTTATTTCTTCTTCTTTGATTTTCGTGATCTTCTTTTCTCCCTTTTGATTCAATTCAATTGAAGGTGGTTTGAGGATTTGAAGGTATGAAATAGTTATGGAGTTGAGGAAAACTGAAGGTGTTGATGTGAATTTCAGATCGATGGTTGAAAGTTAAAGCAATTTTGCTATGAGTTTGAAGGTGAATTTCAAAAATAGTGAGGTTTTAAAACTGATGAAGATGAGAATGATTTTATGGAGTGATTTTGGCAGGGATTCAGTGGCTTTGAAAACTTCCTTTTGGAAGAGGGAGATGGCTTTTTAAATAGGAGAAGAGGTGAGGAGCGATGAGGGTTGCCGTGGCGTGAAGAGTTATTTGCTGGCCGCGGCTTCAGATGCGAGACGGCTGTGTTGTTTTTGGGCCTACGGCATGATGCGTTTGGCTGAAGTTTGGATGTTCGTGCGTTGCGGCTTGGGATGTTGGTTTTGTTGCTGAGTTGGTTTGCAGCTTGTTATGAAGCTTGAAGTTTGAGCTGGGCCTGTGGCTTTACGTGAAATTTGGAAAAGGCTTGGCAAAAGGCTTGAGGCAAGTGAGGCAAGAGGCTGGCGTATGCGGTATGGATTGTGGGCGTGGGGCTGAAAAAGTGTGGGCCAAGCGTGAGGAAGTTTTTGCTTATTTTGCTTTTGATGATGTGGGGTCAGCTTTGGGCTTGTGAGGATTTGCGCATTGGCTTGTTGGTTTTGCCTCATGAGGCTTGGCTTGGTACGGATGGTGAGCTGCTACGGCTGAAAAGTTTGGCAAGTGACTTGGGCCTGTTGTGATGTGGAAAAGCTTTGGGCAGCGTGTTTGGCTTGAGGCTATGTGTGGGGACGTTTTGCTGCACGTGCCAGTTGATGGGAAGGCTTGAATTGTTGTGCTTAGGCATTGTCATTTTATGAAAACAAAAACCTAATATTTAATATGCCTTACTTATAGAAAATACATGGAGATGATTTTTTTTATATAATGGAACCTTATGATAAAAAAAACTATGATATGATGAATTGAGATTTGAATGGGCTAAAAGAAAATTATGGGCTTATATCTAAAAAGATAATCAAAATAAAAATAAAATGATTTATGGATATTTGGTAAATGTAGAAAGAAAAATAATGAAGAAAAAAATGGATATTCGAATTTAATTGGACGAAAATGAATAAAAATAAATGAATAGATGAATAGAAAAATAACGGCAATTGGAATGAAAAAATGAAATAGTCGGAAATTTAAAAATAATTAATGGACTAAATTTGGAAGAAAGAAATGAATTTGGAATAATGGGAATGATGATTGAAAGGGAATATGGATGAATAAATGGATAAAAAAAAAATGGTTTAATCGGAAAGAAAATGGATAATGGATGGAATTTGGTTTTCAAGCCCACAACAAATTTTGATTTTTATCAGCCACAGATAATGAGGAAATACAACCAACTCCCGAATCACTGAGTAAATCCACAACTCAAGCCACAACCATTGTCTTTTGAATTTCGGCACATTTTCAAATACTTCTGAATCAGTCTCTGGAAAATAAATCCACAGATGAACCACTGATGAACTAATGAACACTCTGTCAAGCCAATCTGGAGCACATTTCTCACAAACCACAGCTCAATGAACCGGAGAATTTCCGCAATCACCACAACTTATCATTGAATACGCATCGCCTGAGAAATAAACCAACTGGCACACACAACTGACAGTCAACACAATCTTTTGATAGTTTGACCAAGATTAGGTCAAACATCCATCTGAATATTGAATTAGGACTGAACAAACACATCTGAATGAAATTAATGTCCTGTCTTTGAAAACCTGCAACACAGAGAAGAAGAAGAATACTGCAACATATTTTTGGTATTTTGGTTAGAAGTCAATAAATATAAACAAATATAAAGAAGTAAAAACAATGGTGATCCCCCTGCGAAGCATAGATCCTATATCTGAGGAGAAACTCGAAAGCCAGTGCGATCTTGTTTGTATGCAAATATGCAGATGATATGTGAAGAAATCTTAGGGCAAAAATTAGGGTGTTACAGCTGCCCCTATTTAAGTTTCTTCAATCCAGAGATATGAAGATTGACATCTTGTCTCTACAAGATGGGAGAGACTTAAATACAGAATACCCAATTTTTGTCCTAAGAGAACATGATATGATATGAAAATGATATGCAAGCCCAAGATCTCCGTGGGGAAAATATGACCACCAGAGGAAAACAAAAACTTGGGGACACAAAAGAAAATCCTGCTGGGGAAACAACAACAGACAACCAAAGAGTCACCAGGAAAATAAATCACTGGATAACCGACTCCACTTGGGAAAATATATGATATAATCAAGGAACAGATTCAACCAGGGAAAGTAAACACCCTGCTAGGAATATCAATCAAACAAAGTATTCGATTCCAGAAATGGAGAAATACTGAGTTGGAAAAGAATCATCAACTACCTGTTTACTGGGTAGGAAATAACAGACTCGACTATCAATTTACTGGATAGGAGCAAAATACAGAGAGATATCCTCAATTACCTTTTTACTGGGTAAGAAATAAAGGACTCAACTATCGATTTACTGGATAGGAGATAAAAGGACTCGACTATCGATTTACTGGATAGGAGTATGGTCAACTACCTGATTTACTGGATAGGAACTCAATCAACGGAAACAACTTCTATTACCTTTTTACTGGGTAAGAGGAAAATATCTGATTCTATTACCTTTTTACTGGGTAAGAGGAAAATATCTCGACTACCGGATTTACTGGGTATAACAAATCTCGACTACCTGATTTACTGGGTAGGAGCTCAAGCAAAGGACAACAAACTCTATTACCTTTTTACTGGGTAAGAGGAAGAAAACTCGACTACCGGATTTACTGGGTAGGAGTACAAATAAAAGAACTTGATCAAATCTGGTAATATTACCCACTATCGATTACTGATAGCTTAATTCCAAAGCAATATATTTACAAAAGGGGACCAAAGTTCAATCCAAGAACAAATTGGAGAGAAACGGTCAAACAAGACTCATCCCGAGGAGTAAATATCTCAACTGGGGAAAATTTCATCCAGATAATAAACTGGGGAGGAAACTGAATCAATATCTTCCACGAGAAACAAACTCAGTGGGGAAATAGAAAGGATTAACTCTTTCTGCTTAATGGTCGACACTCTAAACTTGAGAGGAATACGACACACACACTCTGTGGGGAAAGTCCACACCAAAGAGCAGATAACAATGATAAACACAAGAATGCAAGACAACGATGCTATGCTTATGCGTACAAATATGCTTATGAATATGCTGATAAAACAGACATAAAGATAAGAAACGGGTGACATGAACACCACAACAACCGGATACTCGGCTAATCCCAAGGAAACAATGCAGAGAAACAATGCTGGAGATTCAACTTGAAATCTCCAGGGGAATATCATAAGCCATCAAAGGAATAAATCCTACTACAAGGCTTAAATCATAATAAGACAGCATCTGCTAGGAATATCATCCTGCTGAGGAATGGTAATAATCTACTGAGGATGAAAATATTCTGGATAAAATCAAACTTTACGAAGAATAACTGTCATCCAACTCTTGCTCCACTTGGGGATAGAGTGCAAGACATGCTAAAAATCACATAGGAACCTGCTGGAAATCAACACATGTAGACCTACTGGGGATCCATATGGGGATATCTGAAGTTAACATCATAGCCAAAACACAGTTACGAGGGATTTTAAATCAGTACCCACCATCGGGTAAAAGAAAACCTCTAAACTGACTGCTATATCAATACTTCTATATTCAAGGATGCAAACAAATCAAGCTGAGGAACAAGAGCTCAGCTGGGGATTCCCAATGCTTCTCAATTTAAAGATAACATGCTGAGGAAGAGATCAACACTCAGCTAGGGATTCTGATCATCCATTCCAACAACTCTTCTGGGGAATATATACAATCTCCGTTCATGCTTATTGTTGGGGAACAAAACATCATTAACATCAATCTGTCAAGACTATCCAGGAACTTCACATGGACACAACCGAATCAAACCCTGCTTTGGGAGAGACGAGTTACACACATCCAAACTTTACCATTCTTGGAGGTACTATTGATATCCTTTCTTTGTTCACATATCAAAAGAAAAATGTTTTTAAAATCTTCAAAAATTAAAATTTATTAAATTTGTTTCAAAAATCATCATCAACAATAAATTGAAATTTTGTAAACAGAAACAATATAAAGAATTGCAAACAATTGGATAAAAACTCGAATTCATTGATAGAATGGTAGTCAGCAAATGGCATGACTCCATGGATCATTACAAGTTTGAAAAATGGTAAATATATGGAAAAGGGCTACATTGAGATACAATGATCACTATTCTCCCTATCAACTTTGAACTCCACTGTGTCCGAAACTTCAGTCAAGGATGAGCGAATAAGAATCTTTGATGAATAATTCTTCTGAGGGAAAGAATCTGAAATCCTCGGTTGCTACAAGTGATTCAGTCTGTCGACGTAGTTACTTGCCATGATCCCTAACTTTTGCCTAGATTGCCCTTTCGGGTTTTCAATCTACCGGGATAATTATTTCTGTTTATGTCTCTAACTTTTGCCTGGACCGCCCTTTCGGGTTTTCAATCCACCGAGATGCTCATTTTTTCCTAAGCCGCCCTTTCGGGTTTTCAACTTAGCGAGCTGTTCTTTTATTTTTTTAGGCGAAGTATTTCTTGACTGCATCCGCATTCACAGGGCGAGTGATCTCCTCACCATCCATAGTTGCAAGAATTAATGAACCGCCAGAGAAAGCTTTCTTAACAACATATGGGCCATCATAGTTCGGAGTCCACTTGCCCCGAGAATCTTTAAGGAAAGACTGAATCTTTTTGAGCACGAGGTCGCCTTCTCTGAATACACGAGGTTTGACCTTTTTGTCAAAAGCTTTCTTCATTCTTTGCTGGTACAACCGACCATGACACAAAGCTGTTATTCTCTTTTCTTCAATCAAGTTCAACTGATCAAATCTACTTTGACACCATTCAGCCTCAGTCAACTTGGCTTCCATCAGAACTCTCATTGATGGGATCTCAACTTCGACGGGGAGCACTGCTTCTGTACCATAAACAAGTGAGAAAGGGGTTGCCCCTGTTGAAGTGCGGACAGATGTACGATACCCATGCAAAGCAAACGGGAGCATCTCATGCCAGTCCTTGTATGTCACAACCATCTTTTGAATGATCTTCTTAATATTCTTGTTCGCAGCTTCAACAGCCCCATTCATCTTCGGTCTATAAGGAGAGGAATTATGGTGTTGAATCTTGAAATCTTCACAAAGCTCTTTCATCATCTTATTATTCAAGTTCGAACCATTATCAGTAATGATTCTATTCGGAACACCATATCTGCAGATAATATTATTCTTGATAAACCGAACCACAACTTGCTTGGTCACATTAACATACGATGCCGCTTCCACCCACTTGGTGAAGTAGTCGATCGCCACAAGAATAAAACGATGTCCATTCGAAGCCTTGGGTTCAATCATGCCAATCATATCAATTCCCCACATGGAGAAAGGCCACGGGGAAGAAATCACATTGAGATAAGCTGGTGGCACATGAATCTTATCAGCATACACCTGGCACTTATGGCACTTTTTCACATACTTGCAACAATCAGATTCCATTGTCAGCCAATAGTAACCTGCTCTCAACATCTTTTTAGCCATCGCATGCCCATTAGAATGAGTGCCAAAAGATCCTTCATGAATTTCTTTCATCAACATGCCTACTTCGTGTCTATCCACGCATCTGAGCAAGACCATGTCAAAATTTCTCTTGTAAAGCACATTTCCATTCAGGAAGAAATTGCCTGCCAATCTCCTCAAAGTCCTTTTATCTTTATCAGATGCCCCAAGCGGGTATTCTTGACTCTGGAGAAAACATTTAATATCGTGATACCAAGGCTTGTCATCATGGACCTCTTCAACTGCAAACACATGAGCTGGTCTTTCAAGTCGCATCACACTGATCATGGGAACATCATTCCACTGGTGCACTTTTATCATAGAAGCTATAGTTGCCAAGGCATCAGCCATCTGATTCTCATCACGAGGAACATAATGAAACTCAACTTTGGTGAAGAAAGTTGATATCTTCCTGGCATAATATCTATAAGGGATCAAGTGGGGTTGATGAGTTACCCACGTACCCTGGATCTGATTAACTACCAAGGCAAAATCTCCATACACATCGAGATGTTTAATCCTCAGATCAATAGCTTCTTCAAGACCCATAATGCAGGCTTCATACTCAGCTTCATTATTGGTACAAGGAAAAGTCAACCTCGCGGCAAAAGGAATATGTGAACCATGGGGAGTAATGATCATTGCCCCAATTCCTCTTCCACGTGCATTCACGACACCATCAAAAACTAAACCCATCGAGATCCAGGCTCCGGCCCTTCCTCAATCAAAGGTTCATCACAATCTTTCACTTTCAAAAACATCACATCTTCATCTGGAAAATCAAACTTGATAGGTTGGTAATCATCGATCGGTTGATGTGCTAAATAGTCAGCCAAGATACTACTTTTTATAGCTTTTTGAGTTCGGTACTCGATATCATATTCTGATAATAACATTTGCCAACAAGCAATCCTCCCAGTCAAAGCAGGCTTTTCAAAGATATACTTGATTGGATCCATTTTAGAGATCAACCAAGTTGTATGATTCAGCATATACTGGCGAAGACGCTTTGCAGCCCAAGCTAAGGCGCAACAAGTTTTTTCAAGCATGGAATACCGAGACTCACAATCAGTGAATTTCTTACTCAAGTAGTAAATTGCATATTCTTTTCTTCCAGATTCATCTTGCTGACCAAGCACACAACCCATGGAATCTTCCAACACAGTCAAATACATAATCATCGGTCTTCCTTCCACCGGAGGAGACAAAATAGGAGGTTCAAGCAGATATTCTTTGATACTTTCAAAAGCCTTCTGGCAATCATCTGTCCAGACACAACCTTTATCTTTTCGAAGCAGCTTGAAGATCGGAGCACATGTGGCAGTCATGTGAGAGATAAACCTTGAGATATAATTCAAACGGCCCAAGAATCCTCTTACTTGCTTTTCGGTTCTTGGAGCAGGCATTTCCTGAATAGCTTTCACTTTATCAGGATCAACTTCAATGCCTCTTTGGCTGACAGTGAAACCTAACAACTTTTCGGAACGTACACCAAATGTGCACTTGTTCGGGTTCAAACGAAGCTTATACTTCCTTAATCTTTGAAACAACTTCAGCAAATGTTCAACATGATCCTCTTCAGTCCTCGACTTAGCGATCATATCATCAACATATACTTCGATTTCTTTGTGCATCATATCATGGAAAAGTGTAGTCATAGCTCTTTGGTACGTCGCACCAGCATTCTTCAATCCAAAGGGCATCACTCTGTAACAGAATGTTCCCCATGGTGTAATAAATGTGGTCTTTTCCATGTCCTCGGGTGCCATCTTTATTTGATTATAACCGGAAAATCCGTCCATAAAAGAGAACACATCAAACTTAGCCGTATTATCTACCAACATATCAATGTGTGGCAATGGAAAATCATCTTTCGGACTGGCTTTGTTCAAATCTCTGTAATCAACGCACATTCAGACTTTTCCGTCTTTCTTCGGAACAGGAACGATATTGGCCACCCATTCAGGATAAGTTGAAGTCACAAGAAAACCTGCATCAATCTGCTTTTGAACCTCCTCTTTGATCTTTACTGCCATATCTGGATGAGTTCTTCTTAGCTTCTGCTTTACAGGTGGACATTCAGGCTTCAACGGCAATCTATGCTCCACAATATCAGTATCAAGACCTGGCATGTCTTGATAAGACCAAGAAAATACATCAACATATTCTCTGAGAAGCTCTACAATTCTCTTCTTAACATCAGGATCAAGCAATGCTCCAACTTTGACTTCTTTCTTTTCATCTTCAGAACCCAAGTTGACCATCTCTATAGACTCTCCATGAGGCTGAATAATCTTCTCCTCGTGCTCAAGCAACTGAGAAATTTCATCAGGAATCTCTTCAACATCCTCTTCCTCAGCTTCAAACACAGGGAATTCAAAGTTGGGAGAGGGCATAGGATCATTGTTTTCAATGGGTTTATCAATCAATCTGCACAATGATTTTATTTTTATTTTAGAATATGAACAAAAGTGCAAACATTATGCAGATAAACAATTATGATTATTTTTGGGTTTTTTATGTTACCATTTTTCAGAATAAAGCAAAAATGAAAAACACATATGGAAATAACAAAATAACATTTTATTGATGATGATAAAATTTTGAAACAAAGCCCGACAAACATCACTTTCACCTTGGGCAGAGTGAAAGGATTTTTGAAAAAAAATGAAAACAAATTACTTTGAAGAATGAACAATAAAATGAACATCAACATCAATCCAGTTCTGGCAAATCTTTCCATGCATAACGAAGTCAAGCATTTCTTCGTCTTCATCATCTTCAATGATGGCAGCAGCGGAATGATCGTTGATAAATCCAGCACTTCGGAAGCCTTCTTGAATAGTCTTTGGATCTTTGATAACTGCACCTGGCGCAAAGCCGATACCAAAGCCTTCCTTGTTGTCGACAACATCAATAATTCGCCCCCAACCATCAGACTGACCAGCTTCCAGCACTCGCAGAGCATCCTTGAAAGAGGACATGGGCATGGCATTCTTCTTAGCAACATTATTCACAACAGAAAGAGCTTGAAACGAAGTTCCCACCTCTTCCTCAGCATCAATATAAGAGAAAGAAGATAGATTGCTCACAAGCATCGCCCTCTCACCT
Organism: Lathyrus aphaca; assembly: GCA_963966055.1. NCBI lineage: Eukaryota > Viridiplantae > Streptophyta > Magnoliopsida > Fabales > Fabaceae > Lathyrus > Lathyrus aphaca. The sequence goes on from OZ014523.1 coordinate 404,759,905, forward strand.
TCAATGGTCACCAATTTCCCCTCTCTCACAAATTTCAACTTCTGATGAAGAGTGGATGTCACAGCTCCTGCCTCGTGGATCCAGGGTCTTCCGAGGAGACAACTGTAAGCGGGACGTATATCCATTACTTGAAAAGTAATTTTGAATATAAATGGTCCAATAAGAATAGGAAGATCCAACCAATTACTGTCTTCTTTGACCCATCAAACGTTTTTACAATAATCCCACTATGCCTCGTGGGAGCACCTTGAAACGCGAGCTTTGACAAAGTCGATTTTGGCATAACGTTCAGAGAAGATCCGGTGTCAACTAGCACCTTGGACATAGCATCTTCCTGACAATTCACCGAAATATGCAGAGCCAAGTTATGATTCCTTCCTTCTTCAGGCAAATCGTCATCACAGAAGCTTAAATTGTTACATGACGTGATATTAGCCACAATACTATTGAATTGATCAACAGTCACATCATGGTCAACATAAGCTTGATCAAGAATCTTTTGCAAAGACTGCCTATGAGCCTCAGAACTCAACAAGAGTGATAAAACCGATATCTTCGATGGAGTCTGCAACAACTGCTCCGTAATGTTATACTCACTCTTCTTTATCAATTTTAGCACTTCATCTTCACTATTACCAGGTTGGCCTGATTGGACAACAACATCCATAATCTGCTTACTCGCACTTGTATCTTCAACTCTCTTCGGAGGATCTGAAGCATACACTCTACCACTTCGGGTAACTTTCGTCACATCAGCAATGCTAACCACAGACTTTGGAGTAGGAATAGGAACTTCCCTACCATTTTCTATCATCGTAGCATTATACCGGTACGGAACAGCTTTATCAGATTCATATGGCATTGGACCAGACACATTAATCACCAATGGAGTAACAGCATTTTTGCGACTATCAAAAGAAATAACCACTCTCTCAGGAACAACTCTCTCAAGAAGATTGAACTGAGGCATAATAACATTAACTTCATTCTCATATTCATCTCTTTTTGCTGTTACTTCGATCAATTTATCGTCCATCATCTTTTGAATATCCCTCTTAACAATCACGCAACCACGAGGATTCACCGAGCAGATACAACATCCAGCATAATCATGATCAATATCGTGATATTCACTCAAGAAAGCATGCATCTCAACCAAAGACCTTCGAATATGACGGACCTCATAGATTTTGAACAAACCAGGACAACCATCAACCATATTCACAGACGCATTACCATGCTTCGGCAACGGATTCTTCTGCACATTTGGATTAACATCATTAAAATACAGAACATTGTTCCTCATCAATTTCTGTACTTCAAACTTTAATAGATAACAATTCTCAACATCATGCCCCAGGGCACCTTGATGAAAAGCACAACGAGCCTCTGGCTTATACCACCACGGAATAGTCTCTGGAACTGGAGGTGGAGGACGAGTTTGCACAAGATTCTTGGCAATCAATGATGGAAGCAAGTCTGCATACGTCATCGGAATAGGATCAAAACTTGGCTTAGCCCGAGCTTGTTGATTACCACCTTGTTGCACAGAAGGTTGCTGATAACGGGGTTGGTACTTTGGAACTGCTGGCACAGTTGGAGCCACGTTAATCATCGGTGTTACAGAAGCCACATGTTGCGAATGGTGATTCCCACGACTGTGAGGTCTTCTATAACTTTCACGAGATACTGCATTAGTCTCATTTTCTTTCTTTTTCCCAAAGTTGAACCTTCTAGAGCTTGAGCCATTACCATTCTCTTGACTCAACCGTCCCTCACGGACACCTTCTTCTAAACGCATACCCATACTCACCATTTCAGTGAAGTCAGAAGGAGCGCTTGCTATCATCCTCTCGTAATAAAAAGAGCCCAACGTCTTCAAGAAGATCTTCGTCATTTCTTTTTCTTCCAGCGGTGGAACGATCTAGGCTGCCAGCTCTCTCCATCTCTGCACATATTCTTTAAAAGTCTCTTTGTCCTTCTGGAACATAGCACGAAGTTGATCTCTATCTGGCGCCATATCAACGTTATACTTGTACTGCCTCACAAAAGCTTCTCCCAAATCGTTGAAGGTCTTGATTTGGCTATTATCCAGACTCATATACCACCTCATGGGTGCCCCGGTCAAACTATCCTGGAAATAGTGAATCAGCAACTTATCATTATCAGTCTGAGCAGACATCTTCCTTGCATACATAGTCAAATGGCTCAACGGACAAGTGTTGCCTTTGTACTTCTCAAACTCAGGCAGCTTGAATTTGTAAGGAACTTTAACATTAGGAACCAGACAAAGGTCATAGGCATCTTTTCCGAACAAATCCTTATGCTTCAAAGCTCTCATCTTCTTCTGGATCTCAACAAAGCGTCCCTGGAAGTCATCAAGTCTTTCAGCCACTCCAGCACCTTCACTGGGCTCAGCATGGTAAATCATTTCATCATGGTGCGGAATAGCATGCACAACAGGCGGTGCAGTAGTCACAACTGGAGGAAGAGTAGTCCACACTGGTGGTGGGAGAGTATTAAATGCAGCAGTCTCAGTATGATGAGGACGGTAACCAGCAAGCATAAAATCAACTGGCATGCCCCAAGGTGTGCTAGCAGGCATACGATAGCGAGGAGAAATAACAGTCTCAACAGGAATTGAAGCGGTAACAACCTCTGAGATGACATTATTCTGAACAGGAGAAGGAGGTGGCTGATTCTGAGCAGCCACCAAACTTTCCATCATAGCAGACACGCTTTCCAAGCTTTCCCTCAGATAAGTAACCTCTTCGCGCAGCTCGCGATTTTCTTGTTGTAAAGTTTCCATCACCCTTCTTCGATTAGCTCGAGTATCAAATCGGTGAATCAGCTTGACAGGAGAACTTCAAAGATCAAGAAACAACAATAAGATCCCTGGAGAACACTCAAAAAGCAAGACAAAATGCGAGTATGATGCATGCTATACGTATGCAAATGCAAAGATTTCAAAGGACTATATAAGATAACTTGCAATATTCATAGACATTTTTTTTTCGAAATACTTAAAAACTCATTCTCATTAATATCAAAGTGAGGATTACAAATGAAGTACAAACATCAATAATCCTAATACATGAGAGCAAAAGTAAACTAAGCCTAGGGAATCATATCCGAAGAAGTTCCGAATCCTGGCTGATACTTCATACGAATTCTCTTGATCTCATTCTTGTATCGTTCTTCCATATCTTCCTTATCCTTCACCAACTTGTCAACAATGGCCTTCCAAGCACCGGAAGTAGGAGGAATAGTAGATGGAGTACTAGAGGAAGATAAATCCTCTCTCGGCCTCTTCGTGACACGCCGCTCAAGTAGCTCAATAAGTTCATCCTTCTCCTTAAGCTGCTCCTGCATCGTAGTCCTCTCAAGTAGCCATTCTTCCTTCTCTTTCTTCATCTTCTCTAACTCTTCTTGAAGAGCCACCTTCTCATCAACGGGAGGAAGAAAATCAGACAAAGGCAATATGGGAAACAGAGGCTCCTCAGGTGGATAAGGCATCTTGAGTTTGGAAGCTCTAGATCGAACCCACTGAATATAACATTCGGAAGGAGGAAGGTGTTGTCTTCCCAACTGACCCTTCTCTTTCCGGTGAACAGCATGCCAAGAATGAGCAATCCTTTTCTTCATCTCTATATGATCAGCTCCATTAAGAAAGAAGAAACGGGATAAGGATAGATTGTTTGGTAGGTCCTTCAAACAATAACCGAACTGTCGTCTAGCCAAAATGGGGTTGTAGCTAATTCCCCCACGTGTACCAAGAAGAGGTACATTAGGAAATTCTCCACAACTGTCAGTAAGAACTCCAGTGTCATAATGAGAACTATACCATGTCATGTCCTTATGAGAAAGTGACATCAACCTTTGAGACCATCTTCGATTCTCTCTATTGTCCTTGAAAATATCCGACTTGGGTAGGTGCGAAATAAACCACCTATAAAGAAGAGGCGTGCAACATACAATTTCTCCGTCACCTTTGGAGGTCCTATAATGAAAAGCATGATACATATCTCCAAGCAAAGTAGGCACCGGGTTCTTCTTCAAGAAGATCTGAATAGCATTCTCATCCACAATACCATCCAAGTTCGGAAATAAGACAATCCCGTAAATAAGCAAAGCAAGAATAGCCTCAAATGCATCCTTATGACCCAAAGTAAGTGAAGTAGAAGCCTTTCCCATCAAGAACTTAGCATTAATACCATGAACACTCCCTTTTGGAAGAAATTTCCCGTTAAGATCAGACTCCTTAAGAAAAAGTGCTTTGGCGATGACCTTGATAGTAAGCTCCTTCTCTAAACCAGTGAAAAGAAACTCCTTGTCCAGAATAGGCAAACCTAACCAATGAGAATATTCCTCCAAAGTTGGCACAAGCTGATAATCCGGAAAGGTGAAACAATGGTGCAACGGGTCATAAAACTGAGCTAAAGTAGGGAGAATCCCCTCAGGTACATCGGTATCCAACATATACAAAAGCTTCCCATGACATTTTCGGAACTCTTGGGTATCAACAACCAAAGCTCCTAGCTTTCTCAACTCTACAACATTAGGATTCTTGAAAGTGTACTTCTTTGTGCTCCTCCTTTCAAAAGTTATAGCCATGGACATCTGAAATTTTGCAAAAGTTCCTTATAAGTCCTTTGAAATCTTACGGACAATGCTCATGAATGTATGATGGCATGTATGCAACAAACACAAACAAGATCACACAAGGCACACGGGCTTAGGTTCCGAGTCACGAGCATGAAGTCAAGGTAACAGAACACCAATCCACACAGGTAAGTACTAAGATTTTGTCTTCATTGTACCTGCAAGAAACCAAAAGGGTGCTAACAGAGGTGCCCGGAGTTAACAACCATCTTTAGAATATCACAGGTACGTTGGATTACTCCCCAACCGATAACATTCTTAAAATAGACCTCGTCCGAGTGTAGTATCGCGTGACAACCGCCTTAGATTTACATCCAGACAGTTTCCGCACTACGTTCCTAAATTGGCTTAGATGGGTTAAGGGTTCTACGGTCCTCAGTATGATCAGCTCAAGGTCGGAAAATAATGCCACGTACGATTACTCATCATGACATTGATAGTCCAAGAGAGCCTAACCGAGTGGAGATTATCAAATTGATATTGCTTTGGACTACTCCATCGCATATCACTTCGAATATCACCGTCCTATCATAAGTTTCAACTCAGATCCGGGTTAGAATCTATCTCACACAGAGGATCACCAAAAACCGAAATAGAACAACCAAATAACAAACAATTCAAACCAAAGCAGTAAATAAATCAAAGTAGGTTGAATCCGCTTAGAGATTACTCCCCAGCAGAGTTGCCACTTTTCTGTAGCGGTAAAATCGTGAGTGTAAGCTATTGATTAACTTAACTCGATGTACACAGAGTCGCCACCACGCTTTTCTTTATTTCCAAAAGGAAAAAGGTAAAAGAACGAATAAAAACCTAGGAATCTAAAAGCAAAAGCTAAAAGAAACAAACAGAGAATTGGGTAAGGGGATTGGTTACGAACCGGGAAGGTTTTAGGCACCCGACTCGTCCGTGGTACTCCACGGGAGCCCTTTGAAATACTTATTGCATTTTGGTTTGAAATTGGTTTGCTTAAAAAATGATGGAAGAGATGAGGAGAAGAATATTTTTTAATGATTTTGTGTTTGATGAGGTTTTAACGTCTCATGCCTACGTACCCACAAAGTGCAATGCGAGATCAAAACCTCGTAGTTCGTGGTACAAAATTTGAAAAGAAACAAATGAGTTAAATTGATTTTAAGATGTAGAGATAAGTCGTCATCCTTTAGCGAATAATTCCGCTAGAAAAGATGAATCATATCTAAACATATGAAAAAAGAAAAGGTGCACAAAGGCACAAAAACAATTGAGTGAGTTTTGAGTTTTTTTAAAGTATGTAAGAAAATGATTTTTGATATATTTACATGAATTAATATTTACTTAAGAAAACAAAGTGAAAAAAATTAAAATCACTTGACCTAAGTCAAGGTTTGATTATGAAAGCATTTGAAGTTTAGAAAACAAGAAGATTTTTGAAATAGGGAGAAGTTTTGAAAATTTAAGAATGGGAAGGAGATGAAGGGACTAATCTTAATACTTGAATTAAAAGTTAAGAAAAGAGTTTACCAAACCATAATATGCACAATTCTTCAAAGTTCGGAATTCCCTCTTCAAAGGCTAATGAAATAACTTGAGGCCGAGGTTTCTAATCCATTCCAACTTGAGCAAGGGGGAAGATCTTAAAGTCTAAGTCCATTCTCCGAAGCAAGGGATAGTAACCATAGTCCAAAATTAGAAGTCACAAGTCTTTTAAGTGTTTAATCCTTTATTAGTGTTTTGATATCCAAATGGACAAAATAAAAAAAACAAGCAACAATATAAATATAAACAAATGATATATGTGTCATACCCTAAATTTGTCCTACTTATATAATTATTTTCTTTTATTTTTATTTGTTATTATAAAAAAATATATCGTGTTGTTTCTTTTTATTTTTGTTGTCAAGGATCATTTACAGCAAAGTTAAGTCATGGTTCAATCACGGTTATCAGGATCAAGTTGGATTGAACTCAAGTATGTCGGAGATTTGAGAATTATCAGAAAATGAGGTTCAAACTTGTTTGGTTCATTCCCAATATGTTGTGAATGCATGAGTAAGACTCACTTTGGACCACATTTAAGAATGATGGACCATTGATGCAAGTCGGAGTATTAAGATGCTTATGGCACACTTGATACTTGATCGAAGTGCATGTTTCATTTTGTTATGTTGATAATTTATGTCAAGGAATATTATGCTTTTTGTGACAAGCAAAGCTTGAAGTTGTCTCGAGATCATGAGCTATGTCCAGGAGCATTTGATTGGAGCCAAACCGTGATTTGATTGTTTCAAGGGGGTTACAAGTCAGTTATTAAGCAAGCCAGGTTTTGATGTGCTGTGAGGTGCCATACGTAGGTTAAATGATTGTCAAATATGACTATTGACGAGCTGCATGATTAACAGGGAGTTAGTAGTTAGTTGTACAATTGCATGTTAGTGGTGCTTTTGATTCAATTTGAATCAAATGTCCAAAACTACAACAAGTCTCATTCATTATACCCAAATCACCATATTGCAAATAATTACAATAATAAAGATATGGGAATTTGAAAAACAGCAGACTTGAACGATTCAAAAAAATGAAGACTAAGTTTCTATAGGTGGGTCCCTTCTGTTTCAAAGTGATTTTATCCCCAAGATTCAGAGCAATTTCTTGAGTTCTACTTCTTATTCTGATGTATCCGCTCAGCTTACCATCTCCTTGCCTTTTAATGCTCACATTCACCAATGCATCTTCACCAAAAACACTCTTAGCCTAAAGGTTTGCAGCTAGGAAACCATACTCTCTTTCCAATGCAGACGGCGGAGCAATCTTATTTTCCCATTCAAACTCAGCCCTCCATGATCCAAACATCTTCTCTATCCAGCATTCAGCACAATCAGCAATTTAATAATGGTCAGCAGTCAACACAGTCCAAAGTTGCAGCAGCTACCAACTTCAGCTCAAATGATTACATAATGCTTTTAATGTCTTCAAGAAGCATCAACATGATCTGTTTGACAAAGTTACCGCAAGTTATTAGAGAAACTTTCAGCAAGTAAAATTACGAGAATAAAAAAAGATTTCAGACAACCATAACAAGAGCTTGTAGCAAAGATCATTTCAAGCATGAGGAAACAATGAATACAAGTTCAGTCCAAGAATATGAGAGGATGGTTCAATTATTCAAAGATTCCTTGTCATAAACATTTCATTCAAAAATTCAAATACACGCAAGGAAGTGAATCAAAATATAAATTGATGCAAATTCAGAAGGCAAGGAAGGTTAATATGAATAGCAATACAAACAGCCTGCAGAATCATTGCCTAGGCCTTTAAAGCCTTTCCTTAATCTATCAGCAAGCTGCCACGATTTTCTTCATGTCTTATGCCTCCAAATTCTTCCAAATTTCCTCATGTTTCAGAAACATTCAACTTACAAAGAAGCTGTTATTTCACATCAACAAACCTGCATAAGACATCATAAGCCACATGTAAGACAAATGGTTCAGTACAAGTCACAGCCAAATAAAAAGCAAGTTCATACTAACCGCAACAAACACGTACTTCATGGTGTATCATCCTCACTTCAAAGAGCCTTGAACAGGGGTAATAATTCAAACAAGAATCAGGTTTTTACTTAATCAAGTTTTAAGTGCCAAGGCGCAGAATACGAGAACTCAGAATCATTGATCTTGCTAGAAGACTTTCAAGCCCAGTTATGAAGCCCTCGCTACTATGGATTTTCCATCAAATCATAGGCTTCAAATGACGTTACCGAATCCTTCACAATCTCTACAAATCAGCATGATTGAACATAACTCCTAGATAGAAGCTACAGTCTGCAGTTGATCCAGGAACAGCACCCTAAAGTGAAGCTGCAAAGAAAAGAAACACAACCAAGTCAGTTTCATCATTACATTTTTTGTCCTATGATTCATCCAAATAGCACAGAAGAATGCTGAGAGTATTTCATCCCAATCAATTGACAAGCTTATAACATTTTTTATTCTACTAGCTTCCTAAGATTTAATGCCACAAGGAGTCATGATTACTTTTCTAAGTCGCAGAGGATTCATGTTCGATTTAAGTGCGAGTTATAGGAATCGATACAAAGGAACCAAACTGTGATACTACCTATCCATTCATGATATCAATGCGAGTTTTTAGTATTGAATGTTCGCAAAGCTTACCATTGGTTCAAAGTTTCCATAAGTGCAAGCCTTAAAATCCAAGACTCCTCTCGTCAAGCCTCCACAAAGTTTGAGTCCATGATTCACCAAAGTTCCTTCATCTTTGTTCCTATAAAAACAGATGCGACGAGTTTGTTTCGGTTCAGTGCTGCCATAAATACATTGCATCATTTAAGCATGGCTCAAGAGCCGTAACAGGCGGTTTGCAAATAAATCCAGGATGAAATAATAACAATGGAGCATGGAGAATTAGCAGGATATTAACAAGAAATATTATGAGAAGATTGAACAAAAGAATCCATTCCGGTCACAATGCAGTAGGATGTCGTATCTAATACACCATATAATTCTACACAGAAGAAATAGATAACTCATACATTATGAAAGAGAGTTTGAGTCACCAAAATCATACCAGTAAAAATCAGAATTTACAGCAATGAAACTTAGCAGGGACCACCTTGTTTTTCTAAGAGAAATCCCAGCTCACACTACAGACAAACAACTCTGTGATTCACCTTTAGCTGACCCCACACAATCCCACAAAATCACCTGAATATTCTCCTCTAACCGTTTTGAAGATTTTCACAGCTCACCCTCACGCAAGTCCCTCTCCAATCTCGTACACACCAATTCATCCTCACTCTCATATAAGTAGGACCCCAATCATTTGCAAAAGGGGGAAGAAGACGGAAAACCCTAATGAAACACATAGAAACAATATTCCTCAAAACCTAATACTAAAGCTCTATTTTCACACTTAATTCGACTCTGATTTTCACATTGAAAATCAGAGATTGAAGAGCTAGAAAACCATTCTTTCCAAATCTCGAATGCAGAAATCCGTGAAATCAAAGAAGAAGAAGAACGGAAAAATCAGAAGAAGCCAATAGCGTGTCACTCACCATACTCACTGAAAATCCCGAATCGGTAGATCGTTGTTGAGTTTACTCTTGCTATTACTGCTTCACTTTTCCTTCATTATTGTTGTTGTATTTTGTAAATCATCACGGAGGTGTGGAATTGAGGGCTATGGTGTGTTAGGGTTGCGATTTGGGGATAAGGTTATTCTGTTTGTCATTTGATCTGTGTTCTTCTTCATTGTTCGATTTGTGATTCCACGTCTTTTTCATAAATTGTTTATTAATGATGTTGATGACATGCGATGAAAGTTTTCTCATTTATTTCCTTATGGGAGATGAATAGAAACTGAGTAGTGAAGCTGAAACATCGTTTCATTGGTGAGGCTTTAAAGTTTGTTTTCATCTAATAAAGTGTGCTTTTATTTCATTTATTTTTTTAAAAAAAAAGATTTTAATATTGGTATCCTTTCCAATGCTGATAAAACACTGCCCAATGCTTATGACTTGTCACATGTTCACACTACTCCAAGTATCCTAGTCTATTTTTCTATTATTGTATTTAATAATATTTTGTTTCTTTTGTTTTGATTGGACCGATGATGCCCATGCGGCTAGGTCTATTTTCCTTTCCCATTTTGTTTTTCTGGCCTTGAGTGCCGTCTGAGTTTGCTAGCTGGGTCTCACGACCCAGGCCCAATAAGCAGGAAGTTGTTTGATGTTGGGCTTATTTTTTCAAGTTTATTTTCATGCTGACCCATGTTCTTTTCTTTAGTTTTCTAATATAATAAAATCATTTTTGTTTTCTCTTCTTTGAATAAAATAATAAGTTTGTAAGACATAATATATGTTAGTTATCTCTTGTTTATTTTTATTTTTTTGGGCCTATGATAAAAAATATGATTTATCGACATTCCACTTTGCGACGTTGTCTAAATCAATTTGAGGCCGACTTTTATCCATTTATTATTTTATCAATTTATTGATTTATTTATATTTATTAGTTGGTCTATGATATTATTATCCGATTTGTGACATTCCACTTTGCGACGTTGTCCAAATTGATATGAGACCTCTTTCCATTATTTTATGGTTTTCTAATTAATTTTAGATCCATTGTCATTATCGATTTTATTCTTTTATCGGCCAATGATAAATGGTGATATTCGATTTTTAATAAATCGACGTTATCCCCTAATTTGAGGCCACATGTTTATTTTTCTTAATGTTTCATATTATTTCGATTTATTATTTATTTGGCCGATGAATAAATATTTAAATATTCGATTTCAAATAAATCGACGTTATTTAAATTAAATATGAGGCCAAACTATTATTTTATTATTATTTCGACTTTATTTTATTTTTATGGTCGATGATATAACAAACGATTTAAATATCCGATTTCAACAAATCGATGTTATTTAAATCAATATGAGACTAATTATCATTTTTATCGCATTTCTTTTATTTAAATAATTATTTGATTTATAAAGTAATGCTCGACTTCTTTTAGAATGATTCTAACTTTGAATCGATTCTAAGACAGTTAAAGAGCTAAATTTCGTTGCTTTCGGTTTAATTCGAGCTCCAACGGCTCCACCTTAGCTTAGTATTAGGAATCGTTCTTGCGTAATCGTTTAACCATTAACCTCCATTTTGCACTCACCATTCGCGATCGCTTTACGCCTCGCAATCGACCTACCAAAATGTTTCTTTAAATCCAAACCCTTGATCCAACGTCAAGTGGTCTTAGGTATTAAAACACTTTAATAATATGAGAAAAATTGTACGCCACGAGCCTTAAGTGGTAGAAAGGAGGATTACGAGTTGTCGTTATTCGCTCCGATTATTCCGTTGCAAGACACTTGGCTTGTTGGTTCGGAATAAACTATCCATAGTCTTTAGTGCAATTCGACTCCTAAAGAAAGATAAATAAAATTTGAATCTTTTTCCTCCTTTAGCAAGTAATTCATTAGGCATAGACATACTTTCGCGCGTGACAACTTAGAAGGTTCCCATCGAGTACGATGGATGTAGGGGGTGCTAATACCTTCCCCCTGCATAACCGACTTCCGAACCCCGACAATGGTTACGATGACCTTGTCTTTATCCTTTCTTCCCGGGTTTTATCTATATTTTCCCTTTCCCTTTTTGGGAATAAATCAAAATTAGGTGGCGACTCTCAAGTCAGCCCAGCCGCGACCGCATTCGCGAGGATCGTATTTTTCGAGGTACGACAGCTGGTGACTCTGCTGGGGACTGGTTCACCCCTATGCAAGTCAAGCCTAATCTAGGTTGCTTCACGCTTGTTTGTATGCTTACCTTTATGTCTTACTTGTTTATGTTTTACCGCTTTCTTTATCGCTTTCCATATTATACCTTGTGGTTCTTGGATCGATATTTTGAAACTTGAGTGAAAGGCTTCATACCCGGGCTTTCGAGTGCAAACATAAGTTAGCGAGGTTGTGTAGTATGGGCTCCTGAGAGAACCACTCTCATGGGTTGTCGATACGAAAACCTCACTTGGAGTAGATTCTAATGAGAATACTGACAACCGTCAAGTCCTTGGCGTGTGTGCTCAGTTGTTTGCATTAGGGTCATCAACTCTGAGGACCTTTAGAACATTTTGGTTAAAACATCGGTTGATGGTTGCGTAGTATGGGGCACCAGGGTTCGCCCTCGCGTGGCTCGATACGAAAACCTCACTTGGAATAGACTTACTCAATGGAGTTGATTGACTGTCAAGAATATATAAAATTGACAAGTGCATCAAACAATTGAGGAAGGTCCATAACTCTGAGACTTTATTTTAAACCTCGTGTCGGTGATCGCGTAGTATAGGGCACCGAGAGCTTCCCCTCTCGCGTGGCTCGATACGAAGATCTCACCCAAAGGAGGTTCATATGGTGGAGTCAATCAACCGTCATGCTTATGGCGTGTGTGATGAACAACCATAAGGATTGTTAACTTTGGGGTTCCTCTAAAACTTTATAGCCTACCCGGCAAGATCCTTGTGAGGAAAGCAATCCGAGTATCCTCCATCCGTACTTTGGACTTATGATACCATGACTTTATGTTTAACATCTTTTCACATTTTATTTGCATAACATTGCATTCATATTTGCATTCATTTTGCATTCATAGTCGCTCATGTTCATTTGTTCTCGTCTTCAGAGTTGTTGAGTACTCGTCAAGCTGATTCCTAAGCACAAGTTCAGAACTAAAGCCATCATTGGAAAAAGAATGGAAAATCAGGAGCAGCATAACAGAAGGGTTAGAGAAGACCTTGATGAGTTGAGAGGAAATGTGAATAGACTCATGGAAATGATGCAAGCATTATTGTCTAGAGAAGCTCAATCTCAGAAGATTGTCATACCTCAAATCAATGTTATCCCTGCGGGTATCGTTTCCCAAGCGGTTTATGAGAATTCTCACTTTTTGCACCATGCTGCTGAGTCTTCTGGAAAGTCCTCTGAAAAGCCTCAAAAGAGGAAGGAGTTTGCGACAAAAGTAGAAAATAGGGCTCCCCCACAAAGGAATGCTGGTCAGAATCTGAATCACAGAGTCAGAAATAGGACTACAATTGATCCTATTCCTATGGCGTATTCTGAGTTGTACCCTTATTTGATCCTAAAAGGTCTGATCACAACTAAACCCCTTACTTCTCCAAATCCTCTTCCAGCAGGATTTAGAGCTGATCTTCATTGTCCATACCATGAAGGAGCTGCAGGCCATGATATTGAACATTGTTATGCCTTCCAACGTCGAGTTCAAGACTTGGTTAGAATGGATGTGCTCATTTTCACACCGAGAGGGATTCCCCGTATTGGTAGAGATCATATACCAGAACAAAGTGGCTGAAGATTTGGTCGAAGAATCACAAGTCATTACCTAAAGCCAGTAGATCAGACGGGAAAGCTCATCCTTGTTACTGATTAGACACTAGGCCTTGTTTCTCTTCAATTTTCGTTTCCTTGTTTGTATTATGCGTACTTGTTTAAAGACTTTGTTTATTCTCTGATGTTAGTATTAATGAAATGAGCATCGCATGTTTTTGAATCAATTCATTCACCTTCATATTTGTGCGTATTTATGCTTTTCGTTTTCAAACAATATATACCATTGTTTCTCTTATTCATCTATTGTATAAGCAATGATTGGAGGGAGGATGACGAAAAATACCCAAATTGTAGAATGGTATGCTTTCAAAATAAAACCTTGCTGATGATATACAGGCATTGTTTCAACTCCCAAACACTGGAGAAATAAGGAAGTTAATCCCTTGTCAACCCTTTTGAGCCTTGAAGTTGGAGTTTCTTTCTACACGAAAAAACCCATAATCTTAACCCGGGGCAGGGTAGTTCTCAATTAATTCAAATATGCATTCAATTTCAGGAGGATCATTCCTTACACCGTTTAATAAGGGTTTCAAGCCCAATTTTTGTCTTCGCGCACATCAAATAATTGTCGAAGAAACTGATGGCAGTCATTTTCCAAATCAAAAATGAAAAAGCCGCTAAGTCAACACCCAAAAGGCGACTTAGGCAAAAGTAAAAGCATCTCGGTGGACTGAAAATTTCAAAGATACAGTCCAGGAAAAAGTTAGGGATAATAAGAATCAAATCAAAAGAGGTCACCAAAATTCCTCAACAAATACAAAGAAGAGTTGACCCAAAGTCCTCATAAAACAAACCAATAAAGTGTTGTGAAGAAGCAATGACTGCTATCCAATAAACCTTTGTTTTTTGAGCCAACCTCATTGGTGCAACCTCAAATAACCTGAATGTATAGGTTGAATTAATTGAGCATAGGACTGGAGATCATCACGGAGAATGGGTTGGGCAAAATTAAATTTTGAGCCTAATATCCTTTGTTTCATAAACCGTGAACCAAGCCACATTACAACCCTTTAAAGACCTAATTGAAGCTAGGTTTGTTTTGAAAGCATATCGCCGCAAGGTTGCGTAAGCTGACTCCCCAGGAGATTTGCCAATCATTTGCTTTGGTATCATACCTTTTACATTATTTTTCAATTTGCATTATCTTTCACTTTGCATTTTGCATGATTTAATAAACAGTGCATTCTTTGCCAGTATTTCATTTTCTTTACACCAATATCATTCCAATAATAATTTTTGATTTCAAAATTTGTGCTTGAGCATTGCATTAAAATTAACATTTTTTGAATGAATATTTTATTTGCAAGTAAGCACTCCTTATCATGGAATTTCTTAACAGTTGAGAAACTTGGCCCGTGATTCTATCAGGGGCACCTTACAGTCAATAGATCATATTCTTCAAGGAATCATCTTTCCAAGACTCGTGCTGGGGCAAACATTTCAAGCAACCAGTCAAGCAGTCACTTCAGAATCATTCAGCATAGGGCAGGCTACGTTAAGCAATCCCCCAAGCAAAGCTTATCACTCCTTCCTAGCAGGATTAACATCTCTATACTTCTAACAAGTATAATAGAGGTTTATGTTCAGAGCATTGTTCAAAGGCATAGTTGGCAAAGGTTCGCTGTGTTGTGGAATCAGCTACTTCAGCCGCACTTCTCCAAAAGAGTCTTATCCTGTGGTCTCAGCATTTGCATTGCAATCATTGCACCATTTGCATCATACCATTTCATATCAAGTATAGCACGAAGTTTACTTCATGCTCATATGCATTTCCTGAGGTCTTATTATCCTACCTTGTAGTCAAAGTCCAATTTTGTTTGGCATCCTTAAAGTCCAATTTCTATTGGCAACCAACAAAAGTCAAAGCCCATCTCACTTGGCACCTACCAAAGCAATCATGTCTGTTACTCTGTCTTTCATCCAATGTTATTCTTGGATCCAAGTTTCTCTCTCCGGTTGTTCCCATTGAGAAATACAATTTCTTCTAATTTCTCTCTCCAGTTGTTCCCATTGAGAAATTCCTATATTTCTTTTAGTTTCTCTCTCCGGTTGTTCCCATTGAGAAATTCCTATATTTATTTTAGTTTCTCTCTCCGGTTCGTTCCCATTGAGAAATTCTTATTTCCTTCAACTGTCTCAATCCGGTTGTTCCCATTGAGAAATTCTTATTTCCTTCAACTGTCTCAATCCGGTTGTTCCCATTGAGAAGCTATTTGTTTCCTTCAAAGTTCCCACTCCGGTTAATCCCATTGAGAAGCTCTTATTTCGTTTAACTTTCTCACTCTGGTTGTTCCCATTGAGAAGTTATTGGATTCTTTCTATTTTCTCTCTCCGGTTAATCCCATTGAGAAGCTCTTATTTCGTTTAACTTTCTCACTCTGGTTGTTCCCATTGAGAAGTTATTGGATTCTTTCTATTTTCTCTCTCCGGTTGTTCCCATTGAGAAGCTCTTATTTCTTTTAACTTTCTCACTTTGGTTGTTCCCATTGAGAAGTTATTTGTTTCTTTCTAATTTCTCTCTCCGGTTGTTCCCATTGAGAAATTCATTTTTCTTCTGATTTCTCTTTTCGGTTAATCCCATTGAGAAATTCCTATATTTCTTTTAATTCCTCACTCCGGTTATTCCCATTGAGAAATTCCTATATTTCTTTTAGTTTCTCACTCTGGTTTTCCCATTGAGAAATTCTTATTTCCTTTGACTGTCTCAATCCGGTTTTCCCATTGAGAAGCTATTTGTTTCCTTCGAAGTTCTCACTCCGGTTAATCCTTTTGAGAAATTTCGAAGTGCGTTTTTCTAACAACCGTATTAAGGGTTTTATCCCAATCTCTCTCTCCGGTTCATCCCATTGAGAAATTCGGAGAGAATCTCTATTTTAAGTTGAAAAGTTTGATGTTTCCCGTGGCATATCTTCATAATTTGGTCTCATTCCACATCTAATGTTTTTTTAGATGTTTCGAACGTTGACTTCCAAATTTGGTACTGGTACATTCATAGTTTTTTCTGGGTGTCTTTAATACCTTTCTTAGGGTTTATTCTTCTCATTTCAAGTATTTCTGACTTTTCTCTGTAACCCAGACAAAGTTTCGGAAATATCTTGTGTCCTAGCCAGTTTTTTATCTTATCATTTTCATTGTTTTTTTCTTCTCATTCAATCATTTAATCGTCCCCGTAGACTTTATGTCATCTTATTTCATATCGCATTCAAATTGCATTTAATCCCCAACAATTGCATTCATATAAGCATACCATACTTCATTATTGCATCGCATTCTGCATCGGACAAATTTTGGGTCTTCTTATATCTAATTGACTTTTACCTTGAAATCGAACATTTCACAGTAGTTCATTTATCAGGTTCAAGACAATTAGATAGGGGCATCTGTCATACCCTAAATTTGTCCTACTTATATAATTATTTTCTTTTATTTTTATTTGTTATTATAAAAAAAATATATCGTGTTGTTTCTTTTTATTTTTGTTGTCAAGGATCATTTACAGCAAAGTTAAGTCATGGTTCAATCACGGTTATCAGGATCAAGTTGGATTGAACTCAAGTATGTCGGAGATTTGAGAATTATCAGAAAATGAGGTTCAAACTTGTTTGGTTCATTCCCAATATGTTGTGAATGCATGAGTAAGACTCACTTTGGACCACATTTAAGAATGATGGACCATTGATGCAAGTCGGAGTATTAAGATGCTTATGGCACACTTGATACTTGATCGAAGTGCATGTTTCATTTTGTTATGTTGATAATTTATGTCAAGGAATATTATGCTTTTTGTGACAAGCAAAGCTTGAAGTTGTCTCGAGATCATGAGCTATGTCCAGGAGCATTTGATTGGAGCCAAACCGTGATTTGATTGTTTCAAGGGGGTTACAAGTCAGTTATTAAGCAAGCCAGGTTTTGATGTGCTGTGAGGTGCCATACGTAGGTTAAATGATTGTCAAATATGACTATTGACGAGCTGCATGATTAACAGGGAGTTAGTAGTTAGTTGTACAATTGCATGTTAGCGGTGCTTTTGATTCAATTTGAATCAAATGTCCAAAACTACAACAAGTCTCATTCATTATACCCAAATCACCATATTGCAAATAATTACAATAATAAAGATATGGGAATTTGAAAAACAGCAGTCTTGAACGATTCAAAAAAATGAAGACTAAGTTTCTATAGGTGGGTCCCTTCTGTTTCAAAGTGATTTTATCCCCAAGATTCAGAGCAATTTCTTGAGTTCTACTTCTTATTCTGATGTATCCGCTCAGCTTACCATCTCCTTGCCTTTTAATGCTCACATTCACCAATGCATCTTCACCAAAAACACTCTTAGCCTAAAGGTTTGCAGCTAGGAAACCATACTCTCTTTCCAATGCAGACGGCGGAGCAATCTTATTTTCCCATTCAAACTCAGCCCTCCATGATCCAAACATCTTCTCTATCCAGCATTCAGCACAATCAGCAATTTAATAATGGTCAGCAGTCAACACAGTCCAAAGTTGCAGCAGCTACCAACTTCAGCTCAAATGATTACATAATGCTTTTAATGTCTTCAAGAAGCATCAACATGATCTGTTTGACAAAGTTACTGCAAGTTATTAGAGAAACTTTCAGCAAGTAAAATTACGAGAATAAAAAAATATTTCAGACAACCATAACAAGAGCTTGTAGCAAAGATCATTTCAAGCATGAGGAAACAATGAATACAAGTTCAGTCCAAGAATATGAGAGGATGGTTCAATTATTCAAAGATTCCTTGTCATAAACATTTCATTCAAAAATTCAAATACACGCAAGGAAGTGAATCAGAATATAAATTGATGCAAATTCAGAAGGCAAGGAAGGTTAATATGAATAACAATACAAACAGCCTGCAGAATCATTGCCTAGGCCTTTAAAGCCTTTCCTTAATCTATCAGCAAGCTGCCACGATTTTCTTCATGTCTTATGCCTCCAAATTCTTCCAAATTTCCTCATGTTTCAGAAACATTCAACTTACAAAGAAGCTGTTATTTCACATCAACAAACCTGCATAAGACATCATAAGCCACATGTAAGACAAATGGTTCAGTACAAGTCACAGCCAAATAAAAAGCAAGTTCATACTAACCGCAACAAACACGTACTTCATGGTGTATCATCCTCACTTCAAAGAGCTTGAATAGGGGTAATAATTCAAACAAGAATCAGGCTTTTACTTAATCAAGTTTTAAGTGCCAAGGCGCAGAATACGAGAACTCAGAATCATTGATCTTGCTAGAAGACTTTCAAGCCCAATTATGAAGCCCTCGCTGCTATGGATTTTCCATCAAATCATAGGCTTCAAATGACGTTACCGAATCCTGCACAATCTCTACAAATCAGCATGATTGAACATAACTCCTAGACAGAAGCTACAGTCTGCAGTTGATCCAGGAACAGCACCCTAAAGTGAAGCTGCAAAGAAAAGAAACACAACCAAGTCAGTTTCATCCTTACATTTTTTGTCCTATGATTCATCCAAATAGCACAGAAGAATGCTGAGAGTATTTCATCCCAATCAATTGACAAGCTTATAACATTTTTTATTCTACTAGCTTCCTAATATTTAATGCCACAAGGAGTCATGATTACTTTTCTAAGTCGCAGAGGATTCATGTTCGATTTAAGTGCGAGTTATAGGAATCGATACAAAGGAACCAAACTGTGATACTACCTATCCATTCATGATATCAATGCGAGTTTTTAGTATTGAATGTTCGCAAAGCTTACCATTGGTTCAAAGTTTCCATAAGTGCAAGCCTTAAAATCCAAGACTCCTCTCGTCAAGCCTCCACAAAGTTTGAGTCCATGATTCACCAAAGTTCCTTCATCTTTGTTCCTATAAAAACAGATGCGACGAGTTTGTTTCGGTTCAGTGCTGCCATAAATACATTGCATCATTTAAGCATGGCTCAAGAGCCGTAACAAGCGGTTTGCAAATAAATCCAGGATGAAATAATAACAATGGAGCATGGAGAATTAGCAGGATATTAACAAGAAATATTATGAGAAGATTGAACAAAAGAATCCATTCCGGTCACAATGCAGTAGGATGTCGTATCTAATACACCATATAATTCTACACAGAAGAAACAGATAACTCATACATTATGAAAGAGAGTTTGAGTCACCAAAATCATACCAGTAAAAATCAGAATTTACAGCAGTGAAACTTAGCAGGGACCACCTTGTTTTTCTAAGAGAAATCCCAGCTCACACTACAGACAAACAACTCTGTGATTCCCCTTTAGCTGACCCCACACAATCCCACAAAATCACCTGAATATTCCCCTCTAACCGTTTTGAAGATTTTCACAGCTCACCCTCACGCAAGTCCCTCTCCAATCTCGTACACACCAATTCATCCTCACTCTCATATAAGTAGGACCCCAATCATTTGCAAAAGGGGGAAGAAGACGGAAAACCCTAATGAAACACATAGAAACAATATTCCTCAAAACCTAATACTAAAGCTCTATTTTCACACTTAATTCGACTCTGATTTTCACATTGAAAATCAGAGATTGAAGAGCTAGAAAACCATTCTTTCCAAATCTCGAATGAAGAAATCCGTGAAATCAAAGAAGAAGAAGAACGGAAAAATCAGAAGAAGCCAAGAGCGTGTCACTCACCATACTCACTGAAAATCCCGAATCGGTAGATCGTTGTTGAGTTTACTCTTGCTATTACTGCTTCACTTTTCCTTCATTATTGTTGTTGTATTTTGTAAATCATCACGGAGGTGTGGAATTGAGGGCTATGGTGTGTTAGGGTTGCGATTTGGGGATAAGGTTATTCTGTTTGTCATTTGATCCGTGTTCTTCTTCATTGTTCGATTTGTGATTCCACGTCTTTTTCATAAATTGTTTATTAATGATGTTGATGACATGCGATGAAAGTTTTCTCATTTATTTCCTTATGGGAGATGAATAGAAACTGAGTAGTGAAGCTGAAACATCGTTTCATTGGTGAGGCTTTAAAGTTTGTTTTCATCTAATAAAGTGTGCTTTTATTTCATTTATTTTAAAAAAAAAAAAAGATTTTAATATTGGTATCCTTTCCAATGCTGATAAAACACTGCCCAATGCTTATGACTTGTTGTAAACACCCCAAATTTGCCCTCACCCATTCACACCACGGCTTGTGATCATTTCATATACATAATCTCAATCATGGCATCTCATACCGCATTTTTTTTTTATTCACTGCATCGGTTCAAAGTCATTTGCATCTAGGGTTGGTGATCCGAGCAATCCAGAAGCTTCAAGAGTCACTCCAAAAGTCTTCAATGTTTAAGCATCATATTGTATGCCCTCAAAGTCAAAAGAATGTCAAAGAATCACAAGAACAGGAGATGGCATGGAAACGGAGCCAGGTTATAAGGTTCGCGCGTATCAAGTTTCACGAAGAAATTCTATGGGAAGGGTATCTAATCAAGGGATGACTGCTGGAACAAGTCAGTACAAAACCAGGATGTCTGAGACTCCCGAGGACCCGACCAAAGGGTATACTTCGTCGTTTTGATTGCGTATGATCTTTATTTGATCATATGGGATGCCAGAAGTTCACAAGACTGAGGAGTTTCGAGCCACTTTGCAAAATGGCCTTGAACTGAAGAACTTGCAAATTCTCATGGCAAGCTTTTGTGTGATTCCAGTGCGATTTCCAATCATCATGCAGGCATGAATCAGGGCCTTAATTTTTTTGAATGCACCAAAGAATCTCCAAGTTTCACGACTATGCCTCCACTCATTGCAATTTCCCAGGATTTGGTCCATGGGCCTGTGCCACACCAGCCATTCTTACTCACCAAAGGCCTTACAAATGCGTTCCCTGCAAATCATTTCAATCAACTGGGGTCTCGTTGATGGTTGAGTGTCACTAAAATTTCAAAGTTGATTTTAAGATATTTTGATTTTATTTCCAATAAATTGATGAGTTATGGGTTAAACTTATTGCATTTTTGAAAAGAAAAATGATAAGTGTGATCTTTTTGATTCATTGGTTTCGGAAGGAAAAAAGAAAAAGATTCATGGTATCATGAGGGGCTTGGATTCAAATGGCATTGCATAGGAATCCCGGGGTATTTTGTTGGGCTACTATGATGGTTGGTTGTGCACAAAGTGGAAGAAAGGACAGTGCTTTGATGTTATTTAGTGACATGCTTCGTGGAAATGTTAGACCTGACAGTCACACCTTTTCTAGTGTTGTAAGCTTTTGTGCCAAGTTAGCATCTTTGTATCACGGTCAAGTTATCCATGGAAAAAAGTTATTCTTATAGGTGTTGATAGTAACATGCTTGTATCGAGTGCACTTGTTGATATATACTGCAAGTGTGGAGTCCCTTTGGATGCTCGGCTAATTTTTGAAACCATGCCTATTAGGAATGTGATCACTTGGAATTCCGTGATTTTGGGTTATGCACAAAACGGACAGGCTCAGGAGGCCTTGGCTCTGTATGAAAGAATGTTGCAAGAAAATTTCAAACCTGACAATATTAGTTTTGTGGGTGTCTTGTCTGCGTGTATCAATGCTGATATGGTTAAGGAAGGACATAAGTATTTCAACTCAATCAGTGAACGCGGAATGACACCCACATTGGATCACTATGCATGTATGATTACTCTCCTTGGTCGATCAGGTAATATTGACAAAGCGGTGGATTTAATTAAAGCTATGCCTCACAATCCAGATTACCAGATTTGGTCTGCTTTACTATCTGTATGTTCCAAGGACAACATAAAGACTGCAGAGTTTGCGGCTAATTATCTCTTTCAATTGGATCCACATAATGTTGGACCTTATATTATGCTTTCCAACTTGTATGCGGCATGTGGGAAATGGAAAGATGTGGCTGTTGTAAGATCTCTTATGAAAAGCAACAATGCAAAGAAGTTTGCTAGATACAGTTGGGTTGAGGATGGGAATGAAGTCCACCGATTTGTTTCTGATGATCACAATCATCCAGAAATGGAAAGAATCTATACTGAATTGAACAGATTAATCATAAAATTGCAAATTGTTACAAGCATTAACTACAAAAGTCCAAAGGGATTACAAGTTTGCTACAAATATTAAACCACAAGACCCCGACTAATCTTCTTGACAATTGGCCAAAAGACAAGTTATGGCAGAAACACTGATTTTCCAGCTGGAAACATGAATTTAAATTCTCCAATCTCAGAATATGCAGAAAACCCCCACGGCAAAAAAATTCTATCAGTGATGATTTGTTCAAATTCTCTTTTGATCCACATTCTCTTAAATCTGCACAAATTCAGCCTTCTCAGAATCAGGTCGCTACAGGTCTTCATGACATTCCAACAACAAACTCCGAAAGACCGAATCCAGCTGTGCTTCATGATGATGTTTGTCCAAGTTTGGTCTTGCCGATTGATGGCCTGGATAGCGCAGGAAAGAGTGTTTCTTTCGAAAAAAAAGGACGCATTCTTTTCTCGATGACTTCAGTACAAACGCCGATCAAATGGTTGATCAGTTTAAGCACGAATGTTCTGCCTCTGGATTGTCAAAAGTTGAAGTTGAAATTTCAGGACAGTTGCAAAATTCAGAAAGGTCTAATGATGCTAGACTAGTGGAGTCATTTGCTGTAGAAAAAGATGCGGCCGGTGTTGTTTCTCCAAGTTGCAAGTCTTCACCAGTACACACCCCACATAATTTCGATGAAGTTGGAAGTGATATATCTCCATCTCAAACAGAAGTAGAGAGCATCATCCTGGACTATGATCCTGAGAATTATAAAGATGATCAAACCAACATGAACGACCTCCTTTCAGATGCAATGACAGCAGAAAATTAAGAACACTGGATTGGTTACAAACCTCACATTGATCAATTTTTGAGCTCCTTGCTTGGTGGCCTGCTCCTTTCTCCTGTAGCTTTAGGCACATTTGATGTTGGAAAAGAACATGAATACTCGCAGACCCCTCTTGCGCCAGTTGATCCAACCATTGGCCCTAGTCCAAACAATGGGAATTGACTGAGTAAGTTTGGCCCTGATTCTGGCAATTCAGGCCCAACTTGTGTTTTTACTGCTATGCCTCTTTCAAACCTACAAGAGAAGAGAAGTTTTACTACAGTTAAAAGGGGAACAAGTAGTAAAAATACACAGGCTGAACCAATTGAGAACTAATCCCACAATTCAATCAGAACCTAATCGATTCAGTTCAATCCTAACTAAGTTAACAAGGGTGCAGTAACAGGCATAAGCAGACAAAAAAAATCCATAGCAGAAGTGTCAGCAAGTTGCAGGACAAAGTTTCACTAAATAACAAAGACAATTTTTCTGTTATGAAAAAGAAGGAGAAGACATAGCTCGTTTGAATTGGTTTCAGTTTTAAATCAAAATTTGTGAAAACCCTAAGTCTGAATATAAAAAGCCAGAGATGAATCAAATGAGAGAACAGACAGCCGCATCAAGAACAACACAGAAAAACCCTAAATCATTTTCACTAGAAGAGAATTGAAAAAAACAACACTAGCCACCATTCAAATCTACAAGAGAAACCCTAGAAGAATTCCCTCGTTGAAAAAGGGCAAATTCGAAGAAGGAAATTTTGGAAACAAAGAAAAGGAGGGTTCAAGCTGAAGAACGGAGTGCTTGGAAAGGAGACTTACCTCTGAGAACACTCAGAGCAGGTATAAGATTCAGTTTTCCTTGACTCCCCTTTTCTCCTGCTGTTGTTGTTGAGCGTTGATTTCGAGCTTTTTTTTCTGCCCATGATTGTTCGTTGATCTCCGTTTTTCTTTGAATGCTGGAATGTTTGTTGATTGATGTTGATGAACGTTAGGGTTGAGTGTTGATTGGGTTTAGGAGTAGCTCCGCCGTTTCATTCGTTAGGGTACTCCGTCCTCGCCATGCTTGTGCGATCAAGGATAGGAGGCTTTTTCTTTAGTTTCATTTTTTTGTTTGAGTTCCTTTAGGTTTTGGTAAGAAGAGAAGGAGAGAGTTGAGAGGTGGGTGAAGGTCTTTGAGACTTTGTTGCTTTTTTTCTTAGCGTGATTGTGCCGTCCAAACTTCGTTTTGTTCATAAACATTATGAGCCTTGGAAGACAGCAATGATATTCCCTTTCGTTTCCCAATGGCACGTCACAAGTGTTCTGCATTGACTAAGATTCGCGTTTCTTTTTCCCTCTCAGAAGTGATAACGTTAGGTTGGGCGTTTGGGATACCTGGGCCTTTGGTGCCCCGGGCCCATTAAGGAAGAGATTGGCAGCATTGGGCCTGCGTTTTACCAACAGAAGGGCCTTTGTTGTCCTTGTTGTTTTTATTTTCTTTTGTTTATACTTTATAAATTTTGTAAACTTTTTAAATTTTGTAAACTTTATTTATTTTGTAAACTTTATTATTTTGTAAATTAGTTATTTCTTTAGTTAAATTTTGCAAAACTATTTAGTTATTCTTTTTTAAATTTTGTAATAAAAACTATTTAGTTATTTCTTTAGATAAATTATATAATCTATTCACTTATTTAGGAAAAATTATGTAAAACCTTTTTTCTAGATATAATTAAAAAAAATCCAAAAAAGAGAAGAAAACATTAGATATTTAAGATAGAGTTTTTTTTAGTTAATTGGTTAATCCTTTCCATTAATTAATTTCATTTTAACTTAGTTAGTTATCTTTTGTTCATTTTCACTTGTACAGTAATTCATATCGTTTTCGGTTTGCACCCTAATATCAAGTTCATTTTCACTTTATTTATTCCTTCCGTGCTAACTTTTCAGGTGGTAAGTATTCCGAGAAGTGAATTTGCCTTCACTTCTCGCATTTCTTTCTCATTTTCCTTTGTGCATTACTGTTACATTTTTTGTATGGATATTGGAGTGAGCTTGCTCCTCCCTGTTTATTGCATCTTCTTCCTTCAAACAACTTGACTTCTTGAGTGAAGCAAGTTGTTTTGCTTCTCTTCACTCCTTGATCCTCTCATCTGCTTCCTGGTGGCTCTCTTTGAAGATATCTCTAAAAAACCACACAAACCCTAGGGTTTCCAAGCATGTTAACAATTAGGGTTGATTAGTCCCCCCATTTAGCTTCCACCTTTGTGTCATCCTTGAGTCTTCTCTTCTCAACTCATAATCAGGGACTAAACCCTAAAGGCTTTAAGACTTTGTGATTAGGGTTATACCTGCATCCTTCTCTTAGGATGGAGTGTATAACTTTAATCCTAAGTGTTGAATCCTCAATGCGTTTAGATCTCTTAATCAATTCACATAATAATTATCAAGACATCACACTTGTAACTTGGGCCTTGCATTAGGGTTCTAATTCTTCCTTAATTGGTTAAGAAGGACTAACCCTAGTGTTAATGGACAAGTCCCCCTCAAGTTGTCTTACAAACAATAAAAATCACTTCATCATCATACCATTAAATAAAATCCACTTAATCAAAGGCTTGTTTTGTCATGAGTTTAATCTCTAATCATGGATTAAGTTGAGGAGCTTTCCTCAGCTTAAGCATTCTCATCTATTATCCTTCTATTAGGATGGTGTAATGGGTCTGTTTAATCTTTGATTATGGCTTAACCTCATTACTCAACACTAAACAAAAACCCCAAAAACATCTAAATAATCACAAGTAGGTTAATGATCTTAATCCTACACCAAAGGTGATTAAGTGTGAGAATCTGACTTCACACTTAAGGTATTCTCATTACCCCTAATCAGAGGGAAGATGTGATGAGTTTACTAACCCATTGGTTTAGGCTTAAGCTCATTATCTTATGACAAACTCCAAAAAGCAATAAAAGACTGAAAACTCAAAAACAAACAATAATCGTCTCCTCCGGGATTCTTTTCTCATCATCTTCACTCACAATCGAGGACTTGCTTCTTCCGTCTAATGCAAGACAGTTTGCACCTGAGCCAGACAGGTCATACACTTGAGCATTGACAAGCAAGCAGTTCACAAGTCAATTCATCTTTCAGTCTCTTTGGGTCGAACTACGGTGTTCTGACTTCCTCATTGCACGAGAGGATACGTAGGCATAACTTAACAGTTATCGAACAAAAGTCTCTGTACATTCCCCCTCTTTCCAGCTTTATTCTTTAGCCTCATATTCATGAGCATACTCTTTCTTACACTGACACTTCGCTTATCACTTTACACTTCTATACACTGACACCTGTACATTCTTTTCCAGCTATTTTATACACAGATTGCACTGACACTACCCCTTTAAAACACAAATCCTTTAAGCGTGGATCCCGTCGAGTACGGCGGACAATCTGGGTGCTAATACCTTCCCAGGTTGTAACCAACCCCCTTTCTCAGTCTCTCTGGTTCGCAAACCGTCTTATCCATCTCTTTCTAGGCCTATGCAGCATTGCCTTTCCTCCGGGATAAAAATGCCTAGCTGGCGACTCTTTTCATCCTCCAGTGAGTTCACGGCTGTGTGTTCTCACTGTCTCCTTCGCCGACCGTTCGCGTCCGTACCCTTATCTGACCCCAGTGTCACTTATCGGGAGCGACACTTGTCACATGTTCACACTACTCCAAGTATCCTAGTCTATTTTTCTATTATTGTATTTAATAATATTTTGTTTCTTTTGTTTTGATTGGACCGATGATGCCCATGCGGCTAGGTCTATTTTCCTTTCCCATTTTGTTTTTCTGGCCTTGAGTGCCGTCTGAGTTTGCTAGCTGGGTCTCACGACCCAGGCCCAATAAGCAGGAAGTTGTTTGATGTTGGGCTTATTTTTTCAAGTTTATTTTCATGCTGACCCATGTTCTTTTCTTTAGTTTTCTAATATAATAAAATCATTTTTGTTTTCTCTTCTTTGAATAAAATAATAAGTTTGTAAGACATAATATATGTTAGTTATCTCTTGTTTATTTTTATTTTTTTGGGCCTATGATAAAAAATATGATTTATCGACATTCCACTTTGCGACGTTGTCTAAATCAATTTGAGGCCGACTTTTATCCATTTATTATTTTATCAATTTATTGATTTATTTATATTTATTAGTTGGTCTATGATATTATTATCCGATTTGTGACATTCCACTTTGCGACGTTGTCCAAATTGATATGAGACCTCTTTCCATTATTTTATGGTTTTCTAATTAATTTTAGATCCATTGTCATTATCGATTTTATTCTTTTATCGGCCAATGATAAATGGTGATATTCGATTTTTAATAAATCGACGTTATCCCCTAATTTGAGGCCACATGTTTATTTTTCTTAATGTTTCATATTATTTCGATTTATTATTTATTTGGCCGATGAATAAATATTTAAATATTCGATTTCAAATAAATCGACGTTATTTAAATTAAATATGAGGCCAAACTATTATTTTATTATTATTTCGACTTTATTTTATTTTTATGGTCGATGATATAACAAACGATTTAAATATCCGATTTCAACAAATCGATGTTATTTAAATCAATATGAGACTAATTATCATTTTTATCGCATTTCTTTTATTTAAATAATTATTTGATTTATAAAGTAATGCTCGACTTCTTTTAGAATGATTCTAACTTTGAATCGATTCTAAGACAGTTAAAGAGCTAAATTTCCTTGCTTTCGGTTTAATTCGAGCTCCAACGGCTCCACCTTAGCTTAGTATTAGGAATCGTTCTTGCGTAATCGTTTAACCATTAACCTCCATTTTGCACTCACCATTCGCGATCGCTTTACGCCTCGCAATCGACCTACCAAAATGTTTCTTTAAATCCAAACCCTTGATCCAACGTCAAGTGGTCTTAGGTATTAAAACACTTTAATAATATGAGAAAAATTGTACGCCACGAGCCTTAAGTGGTAGAAAGGAGGATTACGAGCTGTCGTTATTCGCTCCGATTATTCCGTCGCAAGACACTTGGCTTGTTGGTTCGGAATAAACTATCCATAGTCTTTAGTGCAATTCGACTCCTAAAGAAAGATAAATAAAATTTGAATCTTTTTCCTCCTTTAGCAAGTAATTCATTAGGCATAGACATACTTTCGCGCGTGACAACTTAGAAGGTTCCCATCGAGTACGATGGATGTAGGGGGTGCTAATACCTTCCCCCTGCATAACCGACTTCCGAACCCCGACAATGGTTACGATGACCTTGTCTTTATCCTTTCTTCCCGGGTTTTATCTATATTTTCCCTTTCCCTCTTTGGGAATAAATCAAAATTAGGTGGCGACTCTCAAGTCAGCCCAGCCGCGACCGCATTCGCGAGGATCGTATTTTTCGAGGTACGACAATATGATATAATATGATAAAGCATAATAAAGAGATAAAGGAGCAAGAAATTAACATAAAAGGATAAGGTGCGAGAGATTAAATTTAAACGGATTATATTCACAATATTATAATATTTACAATATAAAGTGGTATGATGAACTTAATCAAGCACAACCACGAAAAGAAAAATAAAATCGAGGCAACCGGATCCAAGTGGATCTTTAATCCGAATCGGGACAACTTTAGGTCTATGTTAAGCAATCGCCGAGTAATTTACGAAGTAATTACCCTACAAATGAGGTCGGCCACCACTAATTAAAGTGGAAAATATTCGTGTTAATACATGTTAGAGAAACGATATTATGGATCGTTCTCCGAAAACAGGCCACAGTAAAAGAAAAAGGACGGTCTAATCTTAATCGAGATTTTCGTTGATTTTATCGAAAAGCAACCTATCACGATCTCAAAGTATGGAGAATGATCCAAATGATCATTCATCCATAGATTTGAAATAATGAAGATTAAACTTATCGAAAATCAACAATCTACGAATCGGAGATTGTCATCGACCAAAAGAGAAAAAGATGAATAAAAATGGATCTAAAAGATAGATCCATAAAAGAATTAAAATAATCCAAATCTCTTTCTTAAAATCTATTTCTAAAATATTTCCAAACTACTTTTAATAAATCTTTTTTCTAAAATATCCTTTCAAAAACTTTTCTAAAATATGCATTTCTAAAATATTTCGTAAAATCTTTTTCTAAAAATATATTCTAAACAAATCTTATATTAAAAATAAACTAAACAAAATCAAAAATTAAAAAAAAAAAAGAAAATCTAAAGCAAAATTAAAACAAGAATGGACAAGGGAGAGGAAAGCATGAATCCGCGGGCCTTGCTGGATAGTCCAGATCCAAGTGGATCAACATCCAATTTTTTAAAAAAACAAAATAAACATTTTATAATGCAAACAAAAACAAGAAAATAGAAAACAAAAGAAGCTACAGCATCTTCTTCTCCTCAAACGCAAAATCAGGGCACAAACAGGGGAGTAACACAGCGGCGCTCTCTCACCTTCAATCAAAAGCACAACGGCCGAAAATCTCTTCTTCTCACTTGCGAAATTCAACACTCTTCCTCTTCTTTCTTCTTCTTTGATTTTCGTGATCTTCTTTTCTCCCTTTTGATTCAATTCAATTGAAGGTGGTTTGAGGATTTGAAGGTATGAAATAGTTATGGAGTTGAGGAAAACTGAAGGTGTTGATGTGAATTTCAGATCGATGGTTGAAAGTTAAAGCAATTTTGTTATGAGTTTGAAGGTGAATTTCAAAAATAGTGAGGTTATAAAACTGATGAAGATGAGAATGATTTTATGGAGTGATTTTGGCAGGGATTCAGTGGCTTTGAAAACTTCCTTTTGGAAGAGGGAGATGGTTATTTAAATAGGAGAAGAGGTGAGGAGTGATGAGGGTTGCCGCGGCGTGAAGAGTTGTTTGCTGGCCGCGGCTTCAGATGCGAGACGGCTGTGTTGTTTTTGGGCCTGCGGCATGATGCATTTGGCTGAAGTTTGGATGTTCGTGCGTTGCGGCTTGGGATGTTGGTTTTGTTGCTGAGTTGGTTTGCAGCTTGTTATGAAGCTTGAAGTTTGAGCTGGGCCTGTGGCTTTACGTGAAATTTGGAAAAGGCTTGGCAAAAGGCTTGAGGCAAGTGAGGCAAGAGGCTGGCGTATGCGGTACGGATTGTGGGCGTGGGGCTGAAAAAGTGTGGGCCAAGCGTGAGGAAGTTTTTGCTTATTTTGCTTATGATGATGTGGGGTCAGCTTTGGGCTTGTGAGGATTTGCGCATTGGCTTGTTGGTTTTGCCTCATGAGGCTTGGCTTGGTACGGATGGTGAGCTGCTACGGCTGAAAAGTTTGGCAAGTGACTTGGGCCTGTTGTGATGTGGAAAAGCTTTGGGAAGCGTGTTTGGCTTGAGGCTATGCGTGGGGAAGTTTTGCTGCACGTGCCAGTTGATGGGAAGGCTTGAATTGTTGTGCTTAGGCATTGTCATTTTATGAAAACAAAAACCTAATATTTAATATGCCTTACTTATAGAAAATTCATGGAGATGATTTTTTTTATATAATGGAACCTTATGATAAAAAAAAACTATGATATGATGAATTGAGATTTGAATGGGCTAAAAGAAAATTATGGGCTTATATCTAAAAAGATAATCAAAATAAAAATAAAATGATTTATGGATATTTGGTAAATGTAGAAAGAAAAATAATGAAGAAAAGAAATGGATATTCGAATTTAATTGGACGAAAAAGAATAAAAATAAATGAAAAGATGAATAGAAAAATAACGGCAATTGGAATGAAAAAATGAAATAGTCGGAAATTTAAAAATGATTAATGGACTAAATTTGGAAGAAAGAAATGAATTTGGAATAATGAGAATGATGATTGAAAGGGAATATGGATGAATAAATGGATAAAAAAAAAATGGTTTAATCGGAAAGAAAATGGATAATGGATGGAATTTGGTTTTCAAGCCCACAACAAATTTTGATTTTTATCAGCCACAGATAATGAGGAAATACAACCAACTCCCGAATCACTGAGTAAATCCACAACTCAAGCCACAACCATTGTCTTTTGAATTTCGGCACATTTTCAAATACTTCTGAATCGGTCTCTGGAAAATAAATCCACAGATGAACCACTGATGAACTAATGAACACTCTGTCAAGCCAATCTGGAGCACATTTCTCACAAACCACAGCTCAATGAACCAGAGAATTTCCGCAATCACCACAACTTATCATTGAATACGTATCGCCTGAGAAATAAACCAACTGGCACACACAACTGGCAGTCAACACAATCTTTTGATAGTTTGACCAAGATTAGGTCAAACATCCATCTGAATATTGAATTAGGACTGAACAAACACATCTGAATGAAATTAATGTCCTGTCTTTGAAAACCTGCAACACAGAGAAGAAGAAGAATACTGCAACATATTTTTGGTATTTTGGTTAGAAGTCAATAAATATAAACAAATATAAAGAAGTAAAAACAATGGTGATCCCCCTGCTAAGCATAGATCCTATATTTGAGGAGAAACTCGAAAGCCAGTGCGATCTTGTTTGTATGCAAATATGCAGATGATATGTGAAGAAATCTTAGGGGAAAAATTAGGGTGTTACAACTGCCCCTATTTAAGTTTCTTCAATCCGGAGATATGAAGATTGACATCTTCGTCTCTACAAGATGGGAGAGACTTAAATACAGAATACCCAATTTTTGTCCTAAGAGAACATGATATGATATGAAAATGATATGCAAGCCCAAGATCTCCGTGGGGAAAATATGACCACCAGAGGAAAACAAAAACTTGGGGACACAGAAGAAAATCCTGCTGGGGAAACAACAACAGACAACCAAAGAGTCACCAGGAAAATAAATCACTGGATAACCGACTCCACTTGGGAAAATATATGATATAATCAAGGAACAGATTCAACCAGGGAAAGTAAACACCCTGCCAGAAATATCAATTAAACAAAGTATTCGATTCCAGAAATGGAGAAATACTGAGTTGGAAAAGAATCATCAACTACTTGTTTACTGGGTAGGAAATAACAGACTCGACTATCAATTTACTGGATAGGAGCAAAATACAGAGAGATATCCTCAATTACCTTTTTACTGGGTAAGAAATAAAGGACTCAACTATCGATTTACTGGATAGGAGATAAAAGGACTCGACTATAGATTTACTGGATAGGAGTATGGTCAACTACCTGATTTACTGGATAGGAACTCAATCAACGGAGACAGCTTTTATTACCTTTTTACTGGGTAAGAGGAAAAATTAGGGTGTTACACTCGGCATCGGGTCCACTCGGCCTCTCTTCTTCCATATTTTTCCCCTTCAACAGTCCGGTCTTCGAGGGCGTCACAGATGGGTTTCCTTTAAGCAGCCGGTGAGGCTATTCAAGACGTACGTGGATTCCGCCCGACACTTCAAAGGGCGATGGTATGTGGTGAGGCCGATCACCCGTTTCGCCCTGCATTCTCTTTATTATTACAAGCGAGATGCGGACGGGGAGGAGAAACTCATGTCGAGGATACTGTTGAGGTGGCAGCCTGACCATTTTGATCTTTCCACCAGTCATTATCGGGTGAAGTTCTCGAGTCTGGGTGTCGAGGACAGACTTGCTTACAAAAAGCTGGTGGAATTCGTGCAGAGTTTCAACCTAGAGGTTTGGGTCGACCGAAAAGGTGTCCCTTATGTCGATGAGGTCGGGATTCCGCTCTGCGAACCCCCTCTCATCAACATGAAGGCTCTGCTCGAATGTGATACTGACGATCAGGCTATGGAATTATTGAGTAGGTGTTCTTTTATTCCTATGTTCTTTTGTCTCGTGTTTTTCCCGCTGACGTTTGTGTTTTTGTTTTGCAGGTGCTATGCCATTTGCTCGTGACCGAGTTCTTAAGCTGGACAATCAAACAGGAGCCCCGGATAGGGTTCCTAAGAAAAAGAAGAAGGCAGTTCCTCGTGTCCAAGAAGTAGCTGGTGACTCTGGGGCGGGGACCTCGAACATGGCTAGCCCGGTGCCCACTTCCCCACCGCCCATCCCGCGCTCCTCTCCGATCCATATACCAGATAGCCCGCCTCCATCTACCTCCCCTCTCCACAAGCGGAAGCGCCCAGATGGGACACTTGCTAGGTCTGCCTTGGCGGGGGGCAGCAGTCCGGGTGGCCCCGGGAGCTATTTACTGCCTCCTTGCTACATAGAGCAGGAGTTTTTCAAAGTTGAAGGTGATGTTGCTGTGTCAGCGCCCGAGGCGAAGGCCATTCTAAGCCAGGAGGCTGATGTCCGGCGAAAGGAGTTGGCGAGGGATCTGGCTGTAGTCATCAGGGTGATGGAGACGACCATGGTTCTGACTGATACCTCCGTATCCACGGCTTCCCTGGAGGATGCCCTGCTGAAGGTCCGTTCTGAAAATGACAAGCTGTCAAAGGACCTGTCAGACTATAAGGAGGAGCATCAGCTGCAGGAAGGGCTGAAGAAAGAACCGGAGGAAGTGAAAGGGGAGCGGGATACGCTGAAGACGGAAAAGGCGAACCTGGAGGAGCAAGCCACTGAGCATAAGAAAGTGGCCGAGGAAAATGCTGAGCTCCATGCTCGTCTGGCTCTGCTCGAGGACATCGTCCGTCCCTTGGCGGATGAGAATGAAGAGGAGCTCGCTCTCCGTTCCCGGGGTGAAATGGTGGGACACATCCGTTCGCTCAACCAGGATCTGGTGGTCGTGTTCAAAGAAGGGTTTGACAATGCTGTCGACCAACTGAGGATACTGAACCCTGGGTTGGCGACGGGGGGGGGGGGGGGGGGGTGTCAGGTCACAATTACTGCGTCTAGGACGGGGAGATTGTGTGTCCCTTCGAAGCGGAGGAGGAGCTGGGAGAAGAGGAAGAGTAACTCCGGGCGGAGTTTTTGGATTTTTATTTTGTTTATTTGTATGGCCTGTGTGCCTAATTTGTATGGCCTGCGTGCCCAGCTTGTGTGAATATTAGCCTTCAGGCATACTTGTATTTTCTTCGGCTACGGTCGCGTTTGAATGAATGTTTTGTTTTAGCTATTACCTTGCTCGGTTCTATTCATTTTATATTTGCTATATATTGAACTATTTATGCTCGACTATGTTGGTCTCGTCGGTTTAGGGAACCGGGGAGGTAGCGGGCGTTGCGCTCGCCTAAATCGAAGCCGAGTTCGCGATTGGAAAACTCCGACCTCGGGGCTTGGGCCTTCCCATCGCGAGCTGGATTCCCTACCAATCTTGGTACTGCGACACTGGGGCTCGCTTGAGGTCCCAAATATCGGGGAGGGTTGTGTCCGCTAGAGGGGTCGTGTTCGTCCCTTGGTAGCGTGGATCCTCCCTGTAGTTTGGTGGTGGAGAGCGTGGTCGTACCTCCCATGTCTCCCCGCGACATATTTAGCTGTAATATTGTCTAAGTTTCTCTGCGTTCCATGGTCGAGCGAGTTCTTCACCTTGTAGGTTTTCCAGATAGTAGGCCCTGTTGCTCGTCTTGTCGCGGACGCGGTAGGGACCTTCCCAGTTGGCGGCCAGTTTACCCTATCTTGGGTTTTTTTTATTTCTTCTGAGGACCAGGTTGCCCACCTGGAACTCTCTCTTTATGACCTTCGCGTCGTGGCGCAATGCTATTTTTTGTTTGAGGGATATTTCCCTAAGGGCTGCTTCGGAGCGGATCTCGTCGACGAGATCCAGCTCGGCTCTAAGTGCCTCGTCATTCATCTCCTCGTCGAGGGGTTCCTCTATGCGTCTCGTCGGCTCTCGTATTTCTACTAGGATGACTGCTTCGGTGCCGTATGTTAGTCGGAATTGGGTTTCCCCGGTCGTGGAATGTGGTGTCGTGCGGTATGCCCACAGGACGCTGTGTAATTCCTCGACCCATGCCCTTTTTTCCTCGCCAAGTCTGCGCTTCAGCCCACGCAGGATTACCCTGTTGGCCGCCTCCGCTTGCCCGTTGGTTTGAGGGTGCTCGACGGATGTGAAATGTTGTTTAGTACCTAAGCTAGCCACGAAGATCTGAAATCCTCCGTCCGTGAATTACGTCCCGTTGTCCGTGATGAGGACTTGAGGTATGCCGAATCGAGCGAGGATATTTCGTTTGAAAAATCGAAGAATGTTTTGTGCTGTTATTTTGGCCAGTGCCTCTGCTTCAATCCATTTGGTGAAATAGTCTACCCCTACAATGAGGTATTTATTCTGGTATGATCCAGTTACGAAGGGTCCGAGGATGTCCATGCCCAACCACGCGAAGGGCCAAGGAGAGGAGAGTGTTTTTAGTTCGTTCGGGGGTGCAAGGTGCATGTCGGCGTGTCGTTGACATTTGTCGCATTTTTTGACGTGTTCCTTGGAGTCGTGTTGCATAGTCGGCCAATAGTAGCCTGCTCGCAGAGCCTTTCGTGCGAGCGATCGTCCGCCGGGATGTTGGCGTTGATTCCTCGGTGCATTTCCCCCAATATGTCGGGAACTTTCTCTTCTTCGACGCATTTGAGTAACGGGATGGAGAGTCCTCTACGATAGAGTTTCCCTTCAAGGAGGACGTACTAGCACGCCCTACGTTTGGTGACGGTCGCCTCTTTAGGGTCAGTGGGGAGTTCGCCCTTTGTGAGGTAATCATAGATGGGTGTCATCCAACAATGAGTATCCCCGATCACGTTAACCTCAAGTGGGGGAGGCGGCTTCTCGATACTAGGTCAAGGAAGGATTTCCTAGATTACTGATTTATTTCCGCCCTTCTTTCTCGTGCTAGCAAGTTTTGATAGGATGTCTGCTCGTGTGTTGTGCTCGCGGGGTACGTGTTGAACTTCCCACTTCTCGAATTTTTCGAGTCTTTCTTTGACTAGAGCTAAGTACTCGATGAGGTTGTCATTCTTGGTTTGGTACTCTCCCCGTACTTGTGATGCTACGAGCTGGGAGTCTGTTGATATTTTTACTTCCTTTGCTCCTAAGTCCTCGGCCAGTCTCATGCCAGTGATGAAAGCTTCATATTTGGATTGGTTGATGGATGTTGGGAAAGCTAACGCTAATGAGACCTCAATCAAGATTCTGTCTTCGTTTTCGAGGATGATCCCGGCCCCACTGCCCGTCGTGCCGGAGGCGCTGTCGATGAAGATCGTCCATTTATGGGCGCCGTCCGTTGGTGCTGGGCTGTGAGTCATTTCCGCTACGAAGTCGGCCAGGGCTTGAGATTTCAGAGCTTTCCTGTTCTCGTACTGTATATCGAATTCGGAAAGTTCCAGCGACCATTTTATCATTCTGTCGGCCATGTCTGGCCGCCCGAGGAGTTGTTTTATTGGTTGATCGGTTCTTACCTTGACCGTGTGAGCGAGGAAGTAATGACGTAATCTCCTCGCGGCGTTTATGAGAGCTAATGCAACCTTTTCAATTTGTTGGTATCTGAGCTCGGGGCCTTGGAGTGCTTTGCTCATGAAGTATATGGGTTTTTGTCCCTCGTCGGTTTCTCTGATTAGAGCGGCACTGACGGCCTCGGTTGCTACGGACAGATACAGGTATATGGTCTCCCTTTCTAATGGTCGTGATAGGACCGGGGGTTCGGAGAGGACCCTCTTCAAATGGAGTAGTGCCCGTTCACATCCGTCGGTCCATTCGAAGTTGGCCTCCTTACGGAGGAGTCTGAAGAAAGGTAGCGCGTGCTAGGCGGATTTGGCGATGAAACGGGAGAGCGAGGCGAGCACCCCGTTGAGGGATTGGCCTCGATTCCCCTCTCGGTGAGGTAGAAACCTAAGAATTTTCATGCTAGGACGCCGAATGTGCATTTTTCAGGGTTAAACCTCATTTTGCACTGTCTCACCTGCTCGAAGACTTTGTAGAGGTGTCGAGCATGGTCGGTCTCCTCGTATGATTTGATGATCATGTCGTCCATGTATACCTCGAGCATATCCCCAATTTCTCCTCGGAAGACTTTGTTCATCATGCGCTGGTACGTGGCCCCGAAGTTCTTGAGTCCGAAGGGCATTACGTTGTAGTAGTAATTGCCGATCGGGGTCATGAACGCCGTGTGTCTCTTGTCCATGTCCGACATAGGGATTTGATTATATCCGCTATATGCATCCATGAAGGACAAGAGTTTGAAACCTGCAGAGTTGTCAACGAGTTTATCTATGTTAGGGAGAGGGAAAGCATCTTTGGGACAAACCCTATTAAGATCAGTATAATCAACACACATGCGCCATTTTCCATTATTTTTCTTAACGAGGACTACATTAGAGAGCCAGGTTGTGTACTGGGCTTCAGAAATAAAATTTGTCTCTAAGAGGTCTTTTACAGCTCGCTCAGCAGCCTCCGCTTTCTCGGGGGACTGCTTGCGCCTACGTTGTGCTACGGGCTTGACTGCCCGGTCCAAAGCTAATTGGTGACATGCGACCTCAGGGTCTAGGCCGGGCATTTCCGCGGCATTCCATGCGAAGAGATCGGAGTTCTCCCTGAGGCATATCGCGAGTTGCTTCCTTGTTTCTTCGGGCAGCCCCTTGCCTATCCTTACTGTTATGTCAGGGTTGTCGCCCAGGGGGACGAGCTCGAACTCTCCGTCTGGGACTGGGCGGAACGGGTGAGCGGGAGCCTGCTCCTCGGTGGGTTTCCACTCTTCAGTTTCGTCCTGGACGATGCGGAAATCGAGGTCGATGGCATTGATTCCCTGGAGGGGAGGCTCCTCGGCCCTGGGCTTTTTGTTACTCTTTGTATTGACTGTGGTCTGTCCTTTTATTGCGGCATCGTAACACCTTCGGGCAGCTTCGATGTCGCCGTGGATGGTGACTACGCGACCTAGTTTGGTGTAATATTTCATCTTCAGGTGGACGGTAGACGGGACGGCGGTCAGCTCAGCTAGAGTCGGGCGGCCGAGGATGCAGTTGTAAAGAGAGGGACATTCTATGACCAGGAACTGGATCTTGATTTCTCTGGCCCTCTCTTGCTCTCCGAAGGTGACGAGGAGCTTGACGTAACCCCAAGGCTTTGTCGTGGCTCTGTTGAATCCTTGGAGGTCGGACCCGACGTAGGGAGACAGGTTGGTTTTGTCCAATTTTAGGGTCTTGAAAAGGTGGACGTACATGATGTCCACCGAGCTTCCTTGATCGACCAGAATGCGTCGGACGTCGAAGTGAGCCATCTTGGCTCTAATCAACAATGGGATGCTCGAGTTTAGGGAACCACCCGGAAGCTCCTCTAGAAAGAAAGATATTGGGTTGGATTTTCCTCGGTACTTTGTCAGTGTTGCCTTTTGCTCGGGCGCGGTCAGAAGGAGCTCGTCGAACTTGCGCTTTACCGAAAGGGCGGCGGCCTCGCCGTTCATCCCTCTGCCTGATATGACAAGGGCAGTCGGAAAGTCTTCCCAGGGGCTGAGAGCAGTGACCCGCCCTTCGGGTGGTGTCCCGGGGAAGCTGAAGTCTTCTGGTCATGATATGCAAAGGGCCACCTGATAGGAAGACTCGTCGGGGGGAGTTTCCTCCTCACGGGGTCTCTTCTTTTCTAGCTCTACGTGTTTGGAAGTTTCGTTCCTCCTAGTGTATTGATTGAGATGCCCTTCTTGGATCAAGATCTCTATTGCGTCTTTTAAGTGAACGCAGTCTTCAGTCACATGCCCATGGCTTCTGTGGAACCTGCAGTATTTGGACTTGTCGGTGTGAGGCTTGGGTGCAGACGGTTTTGGGAACCTTACCCTTCCCTGTTTGAACTTGGAGTTGATGCATTTGGCAAGGATGCACTCGCGGGGAGCTGTCAGTAATGTATACTCGCTGTATCGGCCCGCGGGGCCTCTTCTTTCCCGGGGTTCGCGGGGTTTCTCTTCCCTCCGCATGTCCCCGTTGCGACGGGGAACATTCGGATCTCCGCGCTTGGGGTGATCGGTTTCCCCGGTGTTGCGGCTGCTGCGAGCATTGTGGGCTACCTGCTTTTCCTCATATCTGATGTAAGTCTGGCCTTTATGCAGGAGGCCATTCAGAGTGCGGGGAGGTTCTATCCCAACTGCTCGGCTAAGCTCACTTCCGGGAAAGAGTCCCCTCTCGAGGAGATATTTCTTCATATGTTTCGTGGTGTCCACCTCGACAACCTCTTGGTTGAATCGTTCGATGTACGAGCGCAATGACTCATTTTTCCTTTGTACTATGGCTTCAAGGGTCGCCTCCGTCTTGGGATGGCGTCGGGAGGCTGTGAAATGCCTCGTGAACATGGATCTCATAACTCTCCAGGATGTGATGGACTCTGGGGCCAAGCTTTTGTACCAGGCCATGGATCCTTTCCTGAGGGTCGTTGAGAACAGCCTGCATTTGAGATGCCCGGTGATGCCGTTGCGGTAGTCGAGCATTGCATTGACATTGTCGACGTGATCGTCGGGGTAAGTGGTCCCGTCGTAGATGGCCAGGTTTTGGGGTTTCTCCATGCCTTTGGGGAGTGGAGCTTCCATTATTGCCCGTTGTCGCTCCCACCAAATGACACCTGGCCAAGAGGGGTACAGACGCGAACGGTCGGCGAGAGGGAGAGAACACACAAGGGTGAACTCAAAAGAAAAGAGTCGCCAGCTAGGCATTTTTATCCCGGAGGAAAGGTAATGCTGCATAAACCTAAGAAAAGATGGATAAGACGGTTGCGAACCAGAGAAACTGAGGAAGGGGGTTGGTTACAACCTGGGAAGGTATTAACACCCAGATTGTCCGTCGTACTCGACGGGATCCACGCTTAAAAGATTTGTGTTTTAAAGGGGTAGTGTCAGTGCAATCTGTGTATCAAAGCTGGAAAGAATGCAAGTGTCAGTGTAAAAGAAGTGTGAAGTGTATAAGAGAAGTGTCAGTGTAAGAACAAGAGTGAAATGCTCAAGATAATGAAGCCCAAAGAATAAAGCTGAAAAAGAGGGGGGAATACAGAGACTTTTGTTCGATAACTGTTAAGTTATGCCTACGTATCCTCTCGTGCAATGAGGAAGTCAAAACACCGTTGTTCGACTCAAAGAGACTGAAAGATAAATTGACTTGTGAACTGCTTACTTGTCTATGCTCAAGTGTATGACCTGTCTGGATCAGGTGCTAACTGTCTTGCATTAGACGGAAGAAGCGAGTTCTCGTTTGTGAGTGAATGAGATGAGAAAAGAATCCCGGAGGAGACGATTATTGTTTGTTTTTGTGTTTTCAATCTTTTATTGTTTTTGGCATTTGTCATAAGTTAATGAGCTTAAGCCTAAACCAAGGGATTAGTAAACTCATCACATCTTCCCTCTGATTAGGGGTAATGAGAATACCTTAAGTATGAAGTAAGCACCTCACACTTAATCACCATGGTATAGGATTAAGATCATTAACCTACTTGTGATTAATTAGATGTTTTTGTTGTTTTTGTTTAGTGTTAAGTAATGAGTTTAAGCCATAATCAAAGATTTAATGGACCCATTACACCATCCTAATAGAAGGATAATAGATGAGAACATTTAAGCTGAGGAAGGCTCCTCAACTTAATCCATGATTAGGGATTAACCTCATGACAAAACAAACCTTTATTAAAGTGGATTTTAGTTAATAGTAAGATTAAGAAATGGATTTTATGGTTTGTAAGACAACTTGAGGGGGACTTGTCCATTAACACTTGGATTAGTCCTTCTTAACCAATTAAGGAAGAATTAGAACCCTAATGCAAGGCCCAAGTTACAAGCTTGATGTCTTAGTGATTATTAAGTGAATTGATTGAAGAAATTAAACACATTAAGGGTTTAACACTTAGGATTAAAGTTATACACTCCATCCTAATAGAAGGATGCAGGCATAAACTTAATCACAAAGCCTTAAAACCTTTAAGGTTTAATCCTTGATTATGAGATGAGAGGAGAGACACAAAGATGACACAAAGGTAAAACTAAATGGGGGACTAATCAAACCCTAATTGTGATCATACTTGGTTGTTCCTGGGGTTTATGAGGCTTGCAAAAGATCTTCAGGAGAAAAGCCACCAAGGAAGAAGCAGATGGGAGAAGGAAGAAACAGAAGAAGCAAGACAACTTACTTCACTTAAGAAGATAAGTTGCTTGAAGAAAGAAAGAGGGGAGGGAGCATGGATGAGCAAGCTCACTCTAATACAAAAGTAAAATGCAGCAATGAATGCATAAGAGAGATGAGAAGAGATTATGAGAAGTGAAGGCAAATTCACTTCTCAATGACTTACCACCTGAAAAGTTAGTAACAAGAGGTGAAATGAAATGAAAATGAGATGAATGCAATGATGCAAACCAAAGTCAGAAACATAAACATGATGTTAATAATTCCAAGAGATGATGCAAACACATGTCAAGAGTTGTGGATGATCATACAAGGATGTGGATGCAAATGAAGCATGCTTTGAACCATAAAAGTTCATGAAAGTTTATGAAATGGAATGAATGCATACCATGGCAAATGAATGATGCAATGATCAAACATGATTCTAACATGTCCTAATATGTCTTATATGTCATGAGGATGCACAAAATGTTATGGCAAGTTCATGTATGCAAGCATATGGAAGATGGATGTAAATGAAGGCAAAAATTAGGGTTTATGCACAAGACACAAAGCAAAATTCAAAATCAGAAGCAAATGACAAGATAAAAAATTGAAAATAGGATCAAAGGAACCCTAACCCTACACAAGTTCACTGCCCAAAGGAGGGGACCCAACTCTTAACCTAATGGGAGTTATGATTTTCTCAAGTTAGCTAGGGTTTTAAGGCACTTCAAAAGAAAAAATGCACATCAAATTGAAAATGAAAGATAAATTCAAACCAATTTTACCCTAGAAACTACATGATATGAAGAATGCAATGCAAGAAGAACCATCATCAAACCCTTCATGGTTAGGCAGAATGAATTTTTCTAAGTTAGAACAAAAATATTGCCTTTTAAGAACTTTAATTCCAAAGAAAAATATCAAAATAGGTCAAGAACCAAAGAGAAATTTGTTTGAAGAGTTTGATAATGTTTCTAAATGTATTAAAATGCAATGTGAATTTTTTTGTGATTTTTAAAT
Source organism: Lathyrus aphaca (assembly GCA_963966055.1). Lineage (NCBI taxonomy): Eukaryota > Viridiplantae > Streptophyta > Magnoliopsida > Fabales > Fabaceae > Lathyrus > Lathyrus aphaca. The sequence goes on from OZ014523.1 coordinate 404,802,293, forward strand.
ACCTAAATGCATTTTTAATTAATTAATCTCCATTAACTAATTAAAAATAAACACTTAAATGATTTAAAAATAATTTTTAATGCAAAAAATAAAATAAAAATTATTTTCAGAAAGATAAAAATATTTTAAGGTATGATGCAAAAAATGAGATATTTTGGAAATGATTTTCTATTTTAAATAAAATGTGCAAGAAAAATGGATTAAAAAGAAAATAAAATTGAATTAGATGGGAGGTATGTAGATCCAAGAGTCAGGATTTGAACTGAAGATGGCAGGGTTGACTGCGCGCGCCTTTCAAAGGCTGGGATTCACTCTGGCTTAATTAACCTAATTACTATTAATTAAATTAATAAAATCAGATTAGGGCTTAATGAATTGATCTGGGCCGCTCAAAAACTAAACCAATCCACATCCAATGGCTACGAATCCATCTGGCAAATTAATTAGGGTTAGGACTTAATGACTTTCAGGTGACCGGAGAGGAGCTCCGGTCATCTTCTCCGGCGGGTCAAAACCCTAAATCTCTCTACAAGCCACCCCAACTTAAATTAACTGCCCAGAAATGATCCCCCAGCCAAACTAAACCTAAATCAACCATCAAACATCATTTATCACGCATGAACAAGGAGAATCGAAGCCATTTAGTTTCACGGGTGAAATTTCAGAAGGTCACAAAATGTTCATTTTCACACCATTTTCAAATCTAAAAACATCAGAGTGATCCCCATAACATGTATTTTCATTTTGTAACAAAAAATCTAAGCTCTGAAAAGTTTTATTCTTGAAGTTACCTGAGGTGATGAACTGCAAATGTGTACTTTCAGAGCCTCTTCTTCGTGCAAAGAGTGTCCCCTGATCCTCCTGAAGCTAGTGGGATGCTTCAAAACCCTTGATGTTGGCTGGTTTGAATGTTTCAGTTCTGGTATAGCAGAAATGGAGGTTTGTGTGTGTGATGTTTCAGGCTGTTTTAAGGGTTGGTTCTTGTTCTATGGATGATGTGTGGCTTGTTGGTGAAGAAAAATTTGAAGTTTGCTAGCTGGTTTGAGAGAATCGAAGAAGGGAAGGTTTTTGCAAGTTTTGTGCAATCTGATTGTGTATGAGGTCTGAGCTTGTGTGTGGCTTGTTTTATGATCCTTATACCAATCCTAAGTTATTGGAATGAGTCAGAAGACTTGACATGCACTGTGGGAATGGCATGGGGCAATTGGCCAAAAAGTCAATGTTAGGTGTACCTCAAGCATGGGCCATGGCAGAAGATAATTTAGGGCTGCTCTGAGTTCAGCTGTCTTCAAGGATGACCATGGGATGAATTAGAATGATCAGAAGTGAATGGATGGTGGGATGTCACATGTTTTGCAATTTTCACAACTTGTTGCATTTTGATATTTTGGTTATGGACATGTCTCATTCCTTGGGCAATATGCCGCAAAATGTGCCATATAAAGTTGCTATTATGCATTGAGATCACTTAACAATCAAACCAATCATAAAAGGTTCCTTTTGCAAAGATTCAATTTTGAAGCTTCATGAGAAAATGCCCTATGTAACTTGTAATTCAAGGCATAGAAATGAGAAATCCTTTGGGCAAATATGAATTATGGACCATAGGTGATGTTTGTGTGATGATTAGAAGCTGATTTGAAGTCACATTTGGTTTTGGCAAGGGCTTTTGCAAGTTTACTCTTTGGCACAAAAGTGAAAATTTAGTGATTTTGTCCAACTTTGCAAGGCCATAAATTTTGTTCTAAAATGAATTAGAATGAGTTCTTGTACTTTTTGAAAATGGGAGTATCCAATCTACAACTTTCATGACCAAAGATTTTTCATTTGAAGCATTTTTGAATCAAAAAGAGGAGGTTGAAAAACTTTCCCAAAATGGTAATTTTTCATTACAAGTCACTTCCCAAAATGGCAACTTTGCAAATGGCTTGAAATTTTTCAATTTTGTGAACTTCTAACATCTTCTAAGATCAAATAAAGATCATACACATTTAAAATGATGGAGAAGACCCCTTGGTTGGGTGATTGGGGGCCTCAGATGCCCTGATTTTGCACTGACTTGCTCAAGAAGTCATTTATTGGTCAGATGCCTTCCCCATTGAATTTCTTCATGAAAAATGATATGCATGATCCTCATAACATATAGAGACCAATAGAAACAAGAATGACCAAAAAATTTGAAGTTATGGCCTCTAAAACCAAAACCCTAATTCTAGGTCATCTGTGCAGTTAAGCCTGGCTCTGCTTCCATGTCTTTCTCAGTTCTTATGATTCTTTGACTTCCTTGATCTTGGGAGGATATAATATGATGCTTGAACATACATGGACCCTCTTGAGAAGATTCATGACCTTTGGAGTGGCTCAGATAGCTCATGGATTGCTCAGATCACAAACCCTAGATGCAGATGCCTTAGAACCAATGCAGTGAAGCAAAAATGCAATATGAGATGATATGATTGAACTTATGCAAATGAAAAGAATCACAAGCCATGGTGAAATGAATGAGAGAAAATTTGGGGTGTTTACAGCTGCCCCTATTCAAACATGAGTTAGCTGTGTAGGATGTAAGCGACGACTTAACAGGAAAACAAGATAACTTGTGGTTGAATACCAAAGACAGTCCAAAATTTGCACTCACTGAATGAAGAAGAAAAGGGATATAGATTGTAAAAGGAAGTAAAGTGATTATAAAGTGTGGGCGACGGAGGACGACCGTCGAGAAGAAGACGACTGCTGGGGATAAAGTAATGATGGGGACGACCGACATGCTGGGGAAATAGAGGGATCATGATGGGGACGTCCATCAAAGTAAAGAACAAGACTTTCTGGGGATTAAAGGTAAATAATGGGGACGACCATCAGGTTGAAGAAATAAATGATGAGGAACGGTCATCAACGGTGAAGGACGATCACCTAGCAGGGGACGGCTGCTCTGTTGGGGATAAGGATGAGGGACGGTCATCCAAGGTGATGGACGATCACCTGGCAAGGTACGATTGCCGAAAGTATCACGACATAGGACGAATGTCGAGTGAAAAGGTCGACGATGGGGACGGCCATCAGATAAAATGATGAAGGATGGTCATCAAGAGATGAAGGATGATCACCTAGCAGGGTACGGCTGCTCTCGGGGTTTATCATGACACAGGACGAATGTCATATAACAAGATCAACGATGGGACAGCCATCGGATAGAATGATGAAGGACGATCATCAAGAGGTGAAGGACGATCACCTAGCAGGGGATGACTTCTAAAATATCACGACATAGGACGAATGTCGGATAGGAAGGGGTTCTAATGAATAGAGACTCCGTTGGGGATGATGAAGGACGATCATCAAAAAGGTGAAGGGCGATCACCTTGCAGGGTATGGCTGCCGGAAATATCATGACATAGGACGAATGTCAGATAGAAAGGAAATAGTTTATTCGGGATCTGCCGGGGACTCTTCTATGGAATAGTAGACACAGACGAGTGTCAAAATTCAAGAAGATATAAGTGTTTGACACTGTGTATAGATTAAAGACGCGGACGAGCATCCTTAAGATTATGATACGGACGAGTATCGGTAAAAACAAACGCTGATGCAAGTTCAGAGATGATGGTACGAACGAGTACCAACTGGTTAACAAAGAACACAGACGAGTGTTGACTCTGAGGGGATTTAAGTGGTATACACGAGATACAGACGAGTATATGAAATAAGTAAACATGGGTGAGACGCCGATGAGTGTTCAACTTGCTGGGGAGAGCACGACACGGACGGGTGTCGGAAGAAGTGTATTATAAACAAGTATTTAGACAACTATGCTGGGGAAGGTGACACGGACGGGTGTCAGGGAAGTGTATAGATATCTATTCGTGGGGAATATTCTCGCGACTTTACTGGGGAATGATGACACAGACGAGTGTCAAAAGAGCATGAATCTGCATTTGTGAGTGCAAAGAGGATGCTTTGGCTTTTTGCCGGGGAGTTTGAGAGGTATTTTGTATATTGTTGATGGAATGTCAGTATATACAGCTATTCGATTCAGATCATGGCTTATGATTTATGCAATATGTTTGATTTTTTCCGTAATGCTCCGTATTAGACGGAATGCTACGCTCTGGGGGAAAATATGATGTGAATGATATGATTATGCAAAGATACCGATCCGGGATTCGGATCCCGTTGCGGTGAAGATCTCCGGCTGATTTTCTTGAAATGGATATCCCAGCTAGGGATGAGAGCATTAGTAGATCTGATAAAATGACTCTGCCTGGGGAAACAGGTCACTGATAGGCCTATCTTAGTGATGACGAGCCCAGCTAGGGTCTGTGGGAGCTTTCGTCGCTTTGTTGTGCGATCTTCAGACATTGCTCTTCTGGGTAGAGGCTGAAACTCTGTGGGGAGATGGTTCCCTGCCTGACACTTTGCTGAGGAGGAATGATGACTGGTAACTCAGCTGGGGATAAAGCATCTCTGGTGCTTAGATGTGCCGAGGAAATGGTGATTTGGCAGCTTGCTGGGGAGAAGCCTTCACGCCTCATGTTGCGCTTTGAATACCTGCAATCCTATCATGACAAAGGGACGTACACGCATCCCGAGGTATCCCTTACTGGATTCCATCATAGGAGTTAAAACACTCCCGGGAGTAAGTATATTTCCTGTAAGCATGTAATTTAGAAAAGACGCATCTGTATTTATGCAATCATTATATTAAGGACATCGGACATTTTTGCAAATAAAAATGTACGAGACAAAATATGCCTGAGAATCTGATTTTATTAATTTGTGTGCCCTGAATTGGCAAGTACAGTCAAAGAAACAAATCCCCTGAAATGAGGAGATTGTTACAAATTGAGAAACAAAAAGTGCTGGCAATGTTGATGACGCTTCAGTGAGCTTCCCTTTTGCTATGACTTGTATGACATTTACGTTCTTCTCATCTTGCTTTTTGAAGAAAGTTGATTCTGACCGATGCTTTATACTTTCGAAGCTTGCCAAGTTGTAAGTGATACAGACGAATTCGGAATGCAGTTGTTCGCTTATTCCCTTATTTTGCGTGGATCGCCCTTCTGGGTTTTCAATCCACCGGGATACCCATTTTTGCCTGAGTTGTCCAGTGCGGCCTTTCAACTCAGCGGGTGTACATTTTTTATTTATTTTCCCTTATTTTTGCCCGAGTCTTTTATTCTGTTTTTGACTCGCCGGGATGCCCTATTTTTGCTTGGACTTACATTCTGTTTTTATGTCCAGCGGGTCATTTTATGCGAAGTATTTTTTAACTGCATCCGAATTCACAGGGGACAGGAAGTCTTCACCATCCATAGTACTGAGCATCAGTGCTCCACCAGAAAAAACTTTCTTTACTATGAACGGACCATCGTAATTCAGAGTCCACTTGCCCCCGTGGTCTGTATGAGGAGGGAGGAGTCTTTTCAGCACAAGATCTCCTAGTTGGTATTCTCGAAGCCTGACTTTCTGATCGAAGGCTTTTTTCATTCTTTTCTGATACAGCTACCCATGACAAATTGCAGCCAATCTCTTCTCTTCGATCAGACTAAGTTGTTCGTATCGGGATCGGACCCATTCTGCTTCGTTCAATTTGACATCCATCAGTACCCGTAGGGAAGGTAATTCAACTTCAACAGGTAGGACTGCCTCCATACCATACACAAGTTGATACGGTGTTGCCCCAGTGGATGTTCTGATTGACGTACGGTACCCATGCAAGGAAAATGGTAGCATTTCATGCCAGTCTTTATAGGTGACTACCATCTTCTGCACAATCTTCTTGATATTCTTGTTAGCTGCCTCAACAGCGCCATTCATCTTTGGCCTGTAAGGAGAAGAATTGTGGTGTTGGATCTTGAAGTCCCGACACAGTTCTGCCATCATTTTGTTGTTCAAGTTGGAACCATTATCAGTAATGATTCGCTCAGGCACTCCATACCGACAGATGATGTCTCTCTTCAGAAATCGGGCTACTACTTGCCTTGTAACATTTGTATAGGAAGCTGCTTCAACCCACTTGGTAAAATAGTCAATGGCTACCAAGATGAATCTGTGGCCATTTGAAGCAGTCCGTTCAATCTTGCCAATCATATCAATGCCCCACATGGCAAAGGGCCAGGGTGAAGACATCACATTCAAAGGATTCGGAGGCACATGCACTTTATCTGCATAAATCTGGAATTTATGACACTTTCTGGCATAAGCACAACAGTCTGCATCCATTATGATCCAGTAATAGCCTGATCTTAACAACTTTTTAGCCATTGCATGCCCTCCAGCATGGGTACCAAAAGATCCTTCGTGCACTTCGTGCATCAACAAGTCTGCTTCTGCCCTATGAACACATCTGAGGAGTACCATATCAAAGTTTCTCTTGTACAAGGAACCGTCAGCGTTCAGGAAGAAACTACCAGCTAGTCTTCTTAGTGTCTTCTTGTCATTGGAAGTTGCCCCAGATGGGTATGTTTGGTCCTTTAAGAAGCACTTAATGTCGTGGAACCAAGGTTTATCATCTTTAACCACATCTGCTGAGAATACGTATGCTGGTCTGGCAAGTCTGGATACTGAAATCCGAGGCACAAAGTTGGCAGCTTGAACTTTGATCATGGATGAAATGGTAGCCAAAGCATCTGCAAATTGATTTTCATCTCGAGGGATATACTCAAGCTTGACTATTGTGAAGAAAGTCAATAACCTCCTTGTATAATCCCGGTAAGGTATCAGATGATCTTGGTGCGTGTACCATTTGCCGTTGGTTTGATTGATTACCAGAGCTGAATCTCCGAATACAGTCAAAATCTTGATCCTGAGGTCAATGTCTTCCTCAAGACCCATAATACAAGCTTCGTATTCAGCTTCATTGTTAGTGCAGTTAAAGGTGAGTTTTGCCGAGAAAGGCATGTGAACTCCCTTAGGTGTAATGAGTACTGCATCAACACCATGACCATTCATATTAACGGCCCCATCAAACATCATAGTCCATTCTTCTTCCGGGTCAGGCCCTTCAGTATGAATAGGCTCCTCATGATCTTTCGCTTTTATGAACATGATGTCTTCATCAGGGAAGTCAAATCTCATAGGCTGGTAATCATCAATGGGTTGTTCAGCAAGATAATCAGACAATACACTGCCCTTGATGGCTTTTTGAGATGTGTATTGAATGTCATATTCTGTGAGGATCATTTGCCATCTTGCAACCCGTCCGGTAAGAGCTGGCTTCTCAAAAATGTACTTGCCTGGGTCCATTTTTGAAATCAACAAAGTAGTGTGGGTCAACATATACTGCCTTAGTCGGCGAGCAGCCCACGCTAAAGCACAACAAGTTTTCTCGAGCAGTGAATAACGTTGTTCACAGTCGCTAAACTTTTTGCTTATGTAGTATATTTCATACTCTTTTCGACCAGACTCGTCATGCTGGCCCAGCACACACCCCATTGACTCTTCTAATACTGTCAGGTACATGATTAGAGGTCTTCCTTCAACTGGAGGCATAAGGATTGGAGGCTCTTGTAAATATTCCTTGATTTTGTCAAAAGCCCTCTGGCAGTCTTCATTCCACCTGACCGTTTGTTCTTTCCTTAACAACTTGAACAAGGGCTCACAGGTTGTTGTAAGGTGAGATATGAACCGTGAAATGTAGTTCAATCTACCTAGAAACCCCCGAACTTCCTTCTCAGTCTTTGGTGTAGGCATTTCTTGAATGGCTTTAACTTTATCAGGGTCAACTTCAATCTCTTTCTCACTTACAATAAATCCCAACAGCTTACCAGATCGCACCCCGAATGTGCATTTGTTGGGGTTTAACTTCAATTGGTACTCCCTCAGACGCTTGAATAACTTCAACAGATTCACCAGGTGGTCTTCTTTTGTAAGGGACTTGGCAATCATGTCATCCACATAACATTCGATTTCTTTGTGGATCATATCATGGAATAACGTTACCATAGCCCGTTGATAAGTAGCACCATTATTCTTCAGTCCGAATGGCATCACCTTATAGTAGAATGTTCCCCAGGGTGTGATGAAAGTTGTCTTCTCCATGTCTTCAGGTGACATTTTGATCTGATTGTATCCTGAAAATCCGTCCATGAAGGAGAACACCGAGAACTGAGTCGTATTATCAACCAATACATCAATGTGAGGTAGAGGGAAGTCATCTTTTGGTCTGGCTCTATTCAGATCCCGGTAATCCATACACATTCTCACCTTGCCATCTTTCTTAGGTACAGGTACAATATTAGCAACCCACGGCGGATAACTAGTCACAGCAAGGAAACCGGCGTCCCATTGCTTTTGTACCTCTTCTTTTATCTTCATTGCCATATCTGGGCGAGTACGGCACAGCTTCTGTTTTACTGGTGGGCAGTCTTCTTTCAGAGGTAGCTTGTGCATGACAATGTCGGAGTCCAACCCTGGCATATCCTGATAAGACCAAGCAAAAACATCCACATACTCCCGAAGCATGTCAATCAGTTTCCCTTTTACTGAATCTTGTAAGCAGGCCCCGATCTTAACTTCTTTCACGTCTTCTTTCGTACCAAGATTAACCGTCTCAACCTCCTCCTGATGAGGAGTGATAACCTTTTCCTCTTGCCTTAACAACCTGGCTAGTTCTTCAGGTAGCTCATAATCTTCTTCAACCCCTTCATCGGCTTGATTAATCGGATTGTCGAAGTCATACGAAGTCATAGCAGTGTCGTTATTGGTGCAGTCTGGTGGGCACTTTCTGCAAGGTTTTAGATTGGTTCATTTTAGTGATTAATTTTATCTTGTTTAGAAAAAAAGTGAAAATGAAGTTATTATTTTGAAAAATATTGCCATTTTATTTTTGTACAAAAAATGAAAAATGAAAAACAGTGAGCGGGAAAAAGAAAAGACTCATTTGCAAAAGATGTCTTGATATTCATTAATTGATCGTTTGCACAAAATACAAGATGTCCCGATTACAAAATGAGTCCTGACATCTTGGGCAAGATGCAAGACTTGATGCATGCTTAAAGACAGGAAATAATAATTACTCTGCAGGAGTAACTCTTATAATTTCCTGGGAAGACCAGTTTGAGACTTGGTTCCCAGGGATCCTTGGACGTATCCAGCTTTCCAGGTTACGTTCATCTTCTTCCTCGTCTTCCAAACTGTTCACAGCATCCGGGGTCAGCATTCCCCCGCTGACAAATTTGGGCTCCGTTGCAGCCTCTGGTTGATCCTGTCGAGTTGGTCTGTAACCCAACCTGAATCTGTCTTCTTTCTTTTCTACTGGCAGCAGCTTGCCCCAGCCCTGAGCGGTACCCTCCTCAACAACCTTCCGGGCTTGCTGATATGATGTGATAGAAGTTCCCAGTACAACAGATGCTTCATTAATGTTGAGGGCCTCAAACCCCTGGCTCATGGTTTCATGGATCTCCCCATCCATTTCTATGTACTTATACGTAGCCAGTTGGCTAACAAAGATGTCCTCCTCCCCACAGATGGTGATGATTTGGCCTTCGCACTCGAATTTTAACTTCTGGTGAAGGGTAGACGTAACAGCACCAGCAGCGTGGATCCAGGGTCTACCCAACAGACAGTTGTAGGCCGGCTGTATGTCCATCACAAAGAAGGTAGTTTTGAAGGTCTGCGGGCCAATCATCACAGGCAGATCAATCTCCCCAAGCACTGATCTTTTAGAGCCATCAAATTCTCTCACCACCAAATTACTCGGACGCAATGCTAAGCCATCATACTCCAGCTTCACTAAGGCTTTCTTTGGTAGAAAATTGAGCGATGACCCAGTGTCCACCAGTACATGAGACAAAACAGCACCATTGCATTCCAAGGTGATATGCAAAGCCTTGTTATGGCTGCCTCCCTCAGTTGTTAAGTCAGCATTGGTAAAGCCCAGTCCATGACTGGTGTTGACATTCACAACCACAGTTTCTAGCTGATTAACAGTAATCTCCTCCGGCACGTATGCTGTGTGCAGGACTTTCAACAATGCATTCATGTGAGCTTCGAAACACATCAACAGTGATAATATGGAGATTTTGGAGGGTGTTTGGTGAAGCTGGTCCACCACCTTGTAATCACTCCTTTTTATGATTCTCATGAACTCGTCTACATCTTGTTCAAAAGATGTCTTCTGAGTGTCTTTGGCAGTTGGCTCTTCAGATACCACACTCTTTCCTTTTGCTTTGGCAGCAGCTTCTGCTTCAACATTAGGTCTTTGTGTTTGTGAGGCAAAAAAGCGTCCGCTTCTGGTGAAGCCTCCGCCTCCCCCAACATTATCAATTTGTGGAGAAGAGGTCGATGAATCCAGAGTGATTTTCTCCCCGTTGCAGTAGAGATCAGAGCCATAATGCCAAGGTATGGCATTACTGCTCTCATAAGGAACTGGTCCAGGCACCATAATGGTGACCTGACTGATTGTTGTAGAGGAAGGTACTGTAATGGTGTGCGGATCATAGTAAATTGTGACTGGTGATCTGGCAGGAGGTGCCACGGTTTGTTGTTGGAAATTGATGCTGGGAGGAACGTTTGATGGGTCATAGTAGATTGTAACTGTTGAGACATCTTCATTAATTTTTGCTGGCGTTGTAGTAGATTCTATTGACTGGATGGAAGTTGAAGTTGTAGCAGGAATGGTGACCGAACTTGTGTCCGTTGAAGTGATTGATGGAGCAGTTGTTGGAGCGGTAGTGGAATTCGTTGGAACAATGGTTGTTGACGTTGTAGGAGTATCTGGGATTGTTGTTAAAGGAATTGCTGGATTTGTAGGCGCCGTTGTTGAAATCTGAAGGATACCGTCCTTTATAAGACCATTTATGCCGCTTCTCAACTTTTCACACCCATTGACTGCAATGTTGCAATACCCACAGCCGAGCTCACACCCGGGGAACACTTGGCATTCTAAAAGCTGAGCTTTAATTTCAACCAAAGGTGTTCGAATTTGTGCAACACTGGTGATTATGGTGGATGGTTTGTCTTCCTCAATGGCATTAATCCTAGGCCCTTTGTGACTAGGCATTGGATTCCTCGTGACATTCGGAGGAGGTGAAAAGTTAAGAGCTTTTGAGTCCACCAGGTCTTGGACCTTCATTTGTAAGGCCCTGCATTTCTCAGTGTTATGCCCCGGTGCGTTTGAATGGAATGCACACCTGGAATTGGCGTCATAGTTCTTTGGCATATTGGAGGGATCTGGAGGTGCCAATGTCCTTAACTCAACCAGGTTGAGCTTCAGGAGTTGTGGCAAAAGTGCAGCATACGGCATTGGGATTGGGTCAATCACCCTATTTGCCTGTGATGGTCTTTGTTGGAAGGGACGCTGTTGTTGGTTGTTGTTGCTGTTGTTGTAGGTTCTTTGTTGCGGGTACTGAACTTGTTGTTAATACTGTGGTTGTTGTTGTGGAGGATATGCTGATTGTTGAGGAATCGGAGCTGGAATGGTAATTGCTGCTACTGACCGGTGCACATACTAAGGCCTGCCCCTGCTTGCATGAATGGAGTTTGTTTCACCGGCTCTTCGGGGTCCCATAAAAGGCTTCCTGGGATTACTGGATGAACCTGCACCATTGTCGGAAATTTTACCCATTTTTAATAGACTTTCAATCCTTTCACCAGCTATAACCAAATCTGCAAAGCTGGTAGAGGAGAAGGCAACCAATCTATCAATATAGGTTCCTTGCAAAGTATTCATGAACATGTCAGCCATTTCTCTTTCTGACATGGGTGGTTGGACAGCAGCAGCAAGCTGTCTCCACCTTTGGGCATATTCCCTGAAGCTCTCTCGGGAGGATTGAGACATTCCCATTAGAAGGGTCCTGTTGGGAGCCATGTCCAGATTGTATTGATATTGCCTGATGAAGGCTTCAGCTAAGTCCTTCCAGCATCTAATGGTAGCTCTGGTTAAGTGTGAATACCACTCTCTTGAAGCCCCAGTCAGACTGTCTTCAAAGTAGAACATTCACAGCTTTTCATCCATAGTATAAGCTTTAAGTCTTCCCAGGAAAGACTGCAGGTGAGTTCGTGGACAAGAGGTTCCATTGTATTTCTCAAAGCAAGGGGGTTTGAATTTGTGGGGAATTCTCACCCCATCCACTAGCCCCATGTCCATTACATCGAAGCCCAAGGAATTCTGAGACTCCAAAGATCTCAACTTCTTAGAAATTTCATCCAACCTCCTGTCATAGACTTCATCTCCAGCTCCCATAACAGTAAACTGCTCTTCTTGGGGATCCTCTTGCAAGATTCTCCCTCCAGCAGTATTACCTTGTACATTTCTCGGGATGTTGACTTCTGGATCCATATGAGGTCCAAATACTGGTGGATTAATACGAGGCTGGCCTTGTTCATTGTTACTAGTCCCTCCTATTCCAAGGTGAGGTTCCTCGGGAGTTTGTCTTTCCACCAGTTCCCTTAACCTTTCTTGACTCTGGGCCAAGCCAGTCATTACAGCCATGAATTGAGTCATTTGATTTCTCATCTCCACTCTTTCATTAGCCATCTGATTTCTGACCTCAGTCAGATCCTGCTGTACTTGTTCCATTTGAATACCGAGAAGGTTGTTGCGAGTAGGGTACCGGTGCGCGCGGTTGACAGGGAACACTCGGCGACGAGCAATGTTTCCTGAGATCACAACAAAGTTAGAAACAAAGATAATAACAAAACCTACAAAATAAAACAAAAGTTAGTATGCAATGCAGTATGCTTATTTGTTTTCCAAGGTATCCGGTTTGGTTCTTGGTTTTGACCTTTCCAGACCTCGAGGAAGATGCTTTGATGTTGTTGAGAAGCCCAAATGAAAACAAACTAAAATATATTACAAATGGTGAACAATACATAGTTTATTTTACAACATATGCCCATGGAGGGTCAAAATACAATAACAAGAAAAGTACATCAAATGGTAATAACAACAAACAGAGAATCAAACATCCAGTCCAAACTCATCCTTTTTGACCTCCTTCAGAAGTGCCTTGGTCACTGGACCAGCTGGGTGCTCTGTAATGGTCCTAATGAGGAGATTCCTGGTAGCAATGGCAGTGGTCAGCTTCTTATGCCTGTCCTGGTCCATTGATCTCTTCAATCCAGCTCTGAGCTTCAACTCTGAAATCTCCTTTTGGGCTGCCGACAAAGCTTCTTGCTGCTTCTTTTCATTGGCCTCTAACTGTTCAATCTTGGCTTGAGTTTTCTGGTCTTCTTGTGTTCGGGCTTCAGTGATCCTGACCCACCTAGCCTGACTTTCTTGCAGATAGAGCTCAGTCCTAGCCTTCTGAATCTTGGCCTCTTTACAGGCATTCTTCAATATTTGCTCCCCAGCTCTTGCTTTCCTGATGTAGTCCTTTGTCTTCTCAATTTTGGTGAGATGATCCACCCTGAGCTTTTCCAATCTCTCAATATCCAGACGACCATCACTTCTTTCCCACAGAGTCTTTTTCAAAGCTTGAGATAAGTTCTCATTCCTTTCCCTCAGTTTCTCAAATTCTTCTAGGCTGACAGTTGCTGCAGGTTGTGCTGTAGAGGGTCCAGGTATGTCCTCCAAGGTGAAAGGCATCCCAGTAATCCGAGCTCTAGTACGGGACCAGTCATAGTACTGAGCTGAAGCAACATTATTGCATCTTCCAAGAATAGCCATCCCTTTTGTCTGGATGTTGTCCCAAGCCCAGGATGCTTGCCCGACAATAGCTGAATTAGGTTTCACTTCACAATACAGGGTCTCAGCTAAATCTTGCACCTTGGGAGGGTGAACCAAAGCATAGCCCAGTTGTCTCTTAAACAGTAAAGGATTGTAGTTGATGCAACCCTTTACTCCTATCAGAGGCACATTTGGGTATTGTCCACAGCTGGTGATAATGTCCTTGCCTTTGGTGCTCTGGGTGCACCATCTAATATCATTTGAAGTCAAAGCAATGAGCCTTTTGGCCCAGTTCTTCTGTTGGTGAGGGTTCAGGAAGGCATCTGACTTAGGCAGGTGTCTGAGCAGCCAGGAGTAAAACAAAGGAGCACAACATCTCACCAGCTTCCCCCTTTGTTTCTCATTCCTCTGATGAATGGAGTAATAAAAGTCTCCCAGCAGTGTAGGCACTGGGTTCCTCAGAAGAAACAGATGGATGGCATTCTTGCAGACAAATTTGGGCTCATCTGCAAACAGTATAGCCCCATATATATTGAGGGCTAACAGAGCACAGACTGCCTTCCATTCTCCCAAAGAGGCCTTCAGGATGGCCTGAGAAATCAAGAAATCCAAGTGCAAACCAGGGATCCCAGCTTTTGTTGTCATACTTTGCTCAATCAAGGCAGGCTCCAAGTACAGTGCCTTTGCTATCTCTTCATTTCTGGGAAAAGTCACTTATGGGTTGAAAGGGATTCCACCCTTGATAGGTACTCCAATCAATGAAGAAAACTCTTCCAGCAGAGGTCCTAACTGAAAGTCTGGAAATGTGAAGCATCTCAGTGGAGGGTCATAAAACTGTAAGCATGTGTGGATCATGCTTCTCTGGGAAGGGTCAAGGTCCATAACCATGTCTAGGATTCCTCCATAATGCTCTCTAAACAATGGGATGTGGTCAGGTGTGATAAGTGACTGGACCTGCCTGATACCAGTCAACACAGGCTCAAAAAAATGGTAGGATATGTTGCTTTTCCTGGGAGTAGCCATGAATGCTGCTGAAGAAACTGAAGATTGATACTGATGAAGATCACAGACTGATGCTGGAAGTGAGCCACTGACAGGCTGATGTTGGTGATGATGAGAATAGCTGAAGTAGATAACTGATGAAACAGAGGTCTATGCAGAAGAAGGGGTCAAAACCAAACCAGATATGATATGGATACCCTGAAAAACAAATAAATAAATGTTAAATGATGCAATGATGAATATGAAAATGATATGCAAGGGTTGGTGATCAAGCTGGATCTGATTATCTGTCTTGATATAAGTCCATGTATGTTCAAAGGTCCAGATGAAGGCTTAGAAATCCAGTAACCAAGGTGGGGGACTCAAATAAAGAGTCACATGTCTAAGGTTAATCACAAGAACTGTCCAAAGTGAGGTACTCTTAAACAAAATAGTAACAGGGTATGATGTGGTCAAGGGTTCCTGCAAACCTGTAAACAGCCCAACCCCCTCACAGGTAATGTTCTAAAACAAGGATCCTCAGACTTGGATCAGTTATGAGAAGTGTAAACACTTCTAACCCGGAGGTACAGTGTTTATAATAACCATAAAAGATCCTCCTCTAATTTACCTCAGATTCTGAAGGTCATAATAAAGGTCATCTAGACTTAGCAGGCTTCCCAGATAGCCCTAGCACTACAGGAAATCTGTAGCACAGAGTTCTCAAGAAGAAACCCACATTTGAACCGTGTTTCATATTCCCGCACCAGACCGAAATGGAATGGGAAAGAACATGAACCACTCTAGCCTAGGTGTCACTCAGGTCCCAGGTACAGGACCTTAAATTCTCAATGAAACCCCACCCACCAAAACAGCAAACCAGATCCAGCAAAATGACAGTATGACAGTATGATATATAAAACTGTAAAGAAAGCAATAAACAAGACTGTACATAAAGCAATAAATAAAGCAAATAAATAAACACAAATAGCACATAACACCCCAGTAAACACAAATCAAACAAACTCTAGGAGGAACCCACAAAAAGAACCAGAAGCCCTGGTTATAGTATAAGGGTCCCCAGCAGAGTCGCCAAGCTGTCGCTCCCACCAAATGACACCTAGCCAAGAGGGGTACACACGCGAACGGTCGGCGAGAGGGAGAGAACACACAAGGGTGAACTCAAAAGAAAAGAGTCGTCAGCTAGGCATTTTTATCCCGGAGGAAAGGTAATGCTGCATAAACCTAAGAAAAGATGGATAAGATGGTTGTGAACCAGAGAAAATGAGGAAGGGGGTTGGTTACAACCTGGGAAGGTATTAGCACCCAGATTGTCCGTCGTACTCGACGCGATCCACGCTTAAAAGATTTGTGTTTTAAAGAGGTAGTGTCAGTGCAATCTGTGTATCAAAGCTGGAAAGAATGCAAGTGTCAGTGTAAAAGAAGTGTGAAGTGTATAAGAGAAGTGTCAGTGTAAGAACAAAAGTCAAATGCTCAAGATAATGAAGCCCAAAGAATAAAGCTGAAAGAGGGGGGAATACAGAGACTTTTGTTCGATAACTGTTAAGTTATGCCTACGTATCCTCTCGTGCAATGAGGAAGTCAGAACACCGTAGTTCGACTCAAAGAGACTGAAAGATAAATTGACTTGTGAACTGCTTACTTGTCTATGCTCAAGTGTATGACCTGTCTGGCTCAGGTGCTAACTGTCTTGCATTAGACGGAAGAAGCGAGTTCTCGTTTGTGAGTGAATGAGATGAGAAAAGAATCCCGGAGGAGACGATTATTGTTTGTTTTTGTGTTTCCAATCTTTTATTGTTTTTGGTATTTGTCATAAGTTAATGAGCTTAAGCCTAAACCAAGGGGTTAGTAAACTCATCACATCTTCCCTCTGATTAGGGGTAATGAGAATACCTTAAGTATGAAGTAAGCACCTCACACTTAATCACCATGGTGTAGGATTAAGATCATTAACCTACTTGTGATTAATTAGATGTTTTTGTTGTTTTTGTTTAGTGTTAAGTAATGAGTTTAAGCCATAATCAAAGATTTAATGGACCCATTACACCATCCTAATAGAAGGATAATAGATGAGAACATTTAAGCTGAGGAAGGCTCCTCAACTTAATCCATGATTAGGGATTAACCTCATGACAAAACAAACCTTTATTAAAGTGGATTTTAGTTAACAGTAAGATTAAGAAATGGATTTTATGGTTTGTAAGACAACTTGAGGGGGACTTGTCCATTAACACTAGGGTTAGTCCTTCTTAACCAATTAAGGAAGAATTAGAACCCTAATGCAAGGCCCAAGTTACAAGCTTGATGTCTTAGTGATTATTAAGTGAATTGATTGAAAAAATTAAACACATTAAGGGTTTAACACTTAGGATTAAAGTTATACACTCCATCCTAATAGAAGGATGCAGGCATAAACTTAATCACAAAGCCTTAAAACCTTTAAGGTTTAATCCTTGATTATGAGATGAGAGGAGAGACACAAAGATGACACAAAGGTAAAACTAAATGGGGGACTAATCAAACCCTAATTGTGATCATACTTGGTTGTTCCTAGGGTTTATGAGTCTTGCAAAAGATCTTCAGGAGAAAAGCCACCAAGGAAGAAGCAGATGGGAGAAGGAAGAAACAGAAGAAGCAAGACAACTTACTTCACTTAAGAAGATAAGTTGCTTGAAAAAAGAAAGAGGTGAGAGAGCATGTATGAGCAAGCTCACTCTAATACAAAAGTAAAATGCAGCAATGAATGCATAAGAGATATGAGAAGAGATTATGAGAAGTGAAGGCAAATTCACTTCTCAATGACTTACCACCTGAAAAGTTAGTAACAAGAGGTGAAATGAAATGAAAATGAGATGAATTCAATGATGAAAACCAAAGTCAGAAACATAAACATGATGTTAATAATGCCAAGAGATGATGCAAACACATGTCAAGAGTTGTGGATGATCATACAAGGATGTGGATGCAAATGAAGCATGCTTTGAACCATAAAAGTTCATGAAAGTTTATGAAATGGAATGAATGCATACCATGGCAAATGAATGATGCAATGATCAAACATGATTCTAACATGTCCTAATATGTCTTATATGTCATGAGGATGCACAAAATGTTATGGCAAGTTCATGTATGCAAGCATATGGAAGATGGATGCAAATGAAGGCAAAAATTAGGGTTTATGCACAAGACACAAAGCAAAATTCAAAATCAGAAGCAAATGACAAGATAAAAAATTGAAAATAGGATCAAAGGAACCCTAACCCTACACAAGTTCACTTCCCAAAGGAGGGGACCCAACTCTTAACCTAATGGGAGTTATGATTTTCTCAAGTTAGCTAGGGTTTTAAGGCACTTCAAAAGAAAAAATGCACATCAAATTGAAAATGAAAGATAAATTCAAACCAATTTTACCCTAGAAACTACATGATATGGAGAATGCAATGCAAGAAGAACCATCATCAAACCCTTCATGGTTAGGTAGAATGAATTTTTCTAAGTTAGAACAAAAATATTGCCTTTTAAGAACTTTAATTCCAAAGAAAAATATCAAAATAGGTCAAGAACCAAAGAGAAATTTGTTTGAAGAGTTTGATAATGTTTCTAAATGTATTAAAATGCAATGTGAATTTTTTTGTGATTTTTAAATACCTAAATGCATTTTTAATTAATTAATCTCCATTAACTAATTAAAAATAAACACTTAAATGATTTAAAAATAATTTTTAATGCAAAAAATAAAATAAAAATTATTTTCAGAAAGATAAAAATATTTTAAGGTATGATGCAAAAAATGAGATATTTTGGAAATGATTTTCTATTTTAAATAAAATGTGCAAGAAAAATGGATTAAAAAGAAAATAAAATTGAATTAGATGGGAGGTATGTAGATCCAAGAGTCAGGATTTGAACTGAAGATGGCAGGGTTGACTGCGCGCGCCTTTCAAAGGCTGGGATTCACTCTGGCTTAATTAACCTAATTACTATTAATTAAATTAATAAAATCAGATTAGGGCTTAATGAATTGATCTGGGCCGCTCAAAAACTAAACCAATCCACATCCAATGGCTACGAATCCATCTGGCAAATTAATTAGGGTTAGGACTTAATGACTTTCAGGTGACCGGAGAGGAGCTCCGGTCATCTTCTCCGGTGGGTCAAAACCCTAAATCTCTCTACAAGCCACCCCAACTTAAATTAACTGCCCAGAAATGATCCCCCAACCAAACTAAACCTAAATCAACCATCAAACATCATTTATCACGCATGAACAAGGAGAATCGAAGCCATTTAGTTTCACGGGTGAAATTTCAGAAGGTCACAAAATGTTCATTTTCACACCATTTTCAAATCTAAAAACATCAGAGTGATCCCCATAACATGTATTTTCATTTTGTAACAAAAAATCTAAGCTCTGAAAAGTTTTATTCTTGAAGTTACCTGAGGTGATGAACTGCAAATGTGTACTTTCAGAGCCTCTTCTTCGTGTAAAGAGTCTCCCCTGATCCTCCTGAAGCTAGTGGGATGCTTCAAACCCTTGATGTTGGCTGGTTTGAATGTTTCAGTTCTGGTATAACAGAAATGGAGGTTTGTGTGTGTGATGTTTCAGGCTGTTTTGAGGGTTGGTTCTTGTTCTATGGATGATGTGTGACTTGTTGGTGAAGAAAATTTTGAAGTTTGCTGGCTGGTTTGAGAGAATCGAAGAAGGGAAGGTTTTTGCAAGTTTTGTGCAATCTGATTGTGTATGAGGTCTGAGCTTGTGTGTGGATTGTTTTATGATCCTTATACCAATCCTAAGTTATTGGAATGAGTCAGAAGACTTGACATGCACTGTAGGAATGGCATGGGGCAATTGGCCAAAAAGTCAATGTTAGGTGTACCTCAAGCATGGGCCATGGCAGAAGCTACTTTAGGGCTGCTCTGAGTTCAGCTGTCTTCAAGGATGACCATGGGATGAATTAGAATGATCAGAAGTTAATGGATGGTGGGATGTCACATGTTTTGCAATTTTCACAACTTGTTGCATTTTGAGATTTTGGTTATGGACATGTCTCATTCCTTGGGCAATATGCAGCAAAATGTGCCATATAAAGTTGCTATGATGCATTGAGATCACTTAACAATCAAACCAATCATAAAAGGTTCCTTTTGCAAAGATTCAATTTTGAAGCTTCATGAGAAAATGTCTTATGTAACTTGTAATTCAAGGCATAGAAATGAGAAATCCTTTGGGAAAATCTGAATTATGGACCATAGGTGATGTTTGTGTGATGATTAGAAGCTGATTTGAAGTCACATTTGGTTTTGGCAAGGGCTTTTGCAAGTTTCCTCTTTGGCACAAAAGTGAAAATTTAGTGATTTTGTCCAACTTTGCAAGGCCATAACTTTTGTTCTAAAATGAATTAGAATGAGTTCTTGTGCTTTTTGAAAATGGGAGGATCCAATCTACAACTTTCATGACCAAAGATTTTTTTTCATTTGAAGCATTTTTGAATCAAAAAGAGGAGGTTGAAAAACTTTCCCAAAATGGCAATTTTTCATTACAAGTCACTTCCCAAAATGGCAACTTTGCAAATGGCTTGAAATTCTTCAATTTTGTGAACTTCTAACATCTTCTAAGATCAAATAAATATCATACACATTAAAAATGATTGAGAAGACCCCTTAGTTGGGTGATTGGGGGCCTCAGATGCCCTGATTTTGCACTGACTTGCTCAAGAAGTCATTTATTGGTCAGATGCCTTCCCCATTGAATTTCTTCATGAAAAATGATATGCATGATCCTCATAACATATAGAGACCAATAGAAACAAGAATGACCAAAAAATTTGAAGTTATGGCCTCTGAAACCAAAACCCTAATTCTAGGTCATATGTGCAGTTAAGCCTGGCTCTGCTTCCATGTATTTCTCAATTCTTGTGATTCTTTGACTTCCTTGATCTTGGGAGAATATAATATGATGCTTGAACATACATGGACCCTCTTGAGAAAATTGATGACCTTTGGAGTGGCTCAGATAACTCATGGATTGCTCAGATCACAAACCCTAGATGCAGATGCCTTAGAACCAATGCAGTGAAGCAAAAATGCAATATGAGATGATATGATTGAACTTATGCAAATGAAAAGAATCACAATCCATGGTGAAATGAGTGAGAGCAAATTTGGGGTGTTTACACCCGTGACAGGGGGCAATGTAGGTCTTCTTCGTTGCTCCTCGGTGGGGAGAGCTCGTTGTGGTCAGGGCTTCGATCGCGCCTTGGCGAGGCTCCCGATCGGCCGGAGTCACGGCGGGCACGCACCCTACTCATGTTGGGATCTGGGGAGCGGCGTCCCTATTTCTTTGTCGCCTCTGGACGTTGTTGCGTCCTCCTTTCCTGCTGAGGTCGGCCCTCCTGTCGATCAGCTTCTAGGGCCATGATTCTCTCGTGCTGCTGGTAGAGCATGGAGCTGGCCTGGTTGAGGGCGTTCACCATAGCAATCAAGGTGGCGTCCCTTTCGAAGGGAATGGGGATGGGTTGGAACGTGTCAGTCACCTGGTTTTGAACTTGAGGCGGGTTCCCATTATTCTCGAGTTCAGGAGACGGGGTGGCTGGGCGCCCATCTCGGGCGTCAGCCTCATGGTATTGCAGATTGTCCTCCATCGTGTAGTCGACGAGGGGATGGTTGCGTTCGTTGAGTTGTTCTTCGGACATGCTGGAAGGATGGTGTTTGAGCTTTGATCTTCTGATGTGGAGGAAGGGGAAGCTAGTTTTCCACAGACGGCGCCACTGATCTTACCTGCAAGGCACTCCAATGCTTAAATGAGTAAAGGTAAAATAGAATAGGTAAGTTATAGCTTGAATCAGAATACCTGACCCTTTAGTGAGAAAGGGTATTTATAATGAGCCCCCAGCGCTGGGCCAAGGTCCTTCTTTGGGCTGGATCAGCTAGGCCCAAGGAAGAACTGCCAAGGAACGCGTGAGAAGCGTGAAGACCTAACTAAGAGGTTTAGTCCTTGGTCCAACTGCCCCTATCTTTCAGGAGATAATAAGGGACAGTTGGGTGGTGTGGCAAGTGACCTGACAGACTTGATCTTCGCCCGTCCTGAGTATATGCCCGGCCGTTAGATGTCCCTGCCTGTCTTCTAGGCGTCCCTGCTCGAGTATATGGGCCTCTGCTCGGTAAATTGGGCCATATCTCAATTTAATCTTGGGGCCCAATCCAGAATAATATATATATATATATATATATATATATATATATATATATATATATATATATATATATAAACATTGAAATGTATTAACCCACATTCGATGTAAGTGTTGGTATGTGGTACAACGGCAAACAACAAAAGATTTGAAAGTATTTTTTCGGGAATTTATCGTGTCCACAGAGATCGGTTCTACTGAACTGTCGTTTGACAATATTTCAAAGTTTCGGCTAAAATGGTTTGAAATTGTAAAACAGAAAAGCAAATATGAACATAAAAAAAATCCATTCTTTAGAGAGAAGAAACTTATCCGGTATGTATATAATCCACTCGTCACAAACATAAATTTATCGATCATTTTCACTCTACTACAATATTCATCAAAATCATCCAGTATCGCTCACAACATTGTCCATCTCTGGCACACTGAGCTGAGAGAGCAACCATATCACTCTCGTCGTCACTCTCGTGCACGACGCCTCGAAACTCGGAAGGCATTAAGTTTCGACACCATAAAGATTATCATCTAAATCTATCTCTAGCATCTAGACACTATAGATATCCATCCCTAATCAAGATTCATGATGTTTATCTATAACACAACACAAATCCAAACATAAATGCAAAAAGATCAAGGAAGACATCGATAATGATTTGTAAAACATATTTTATATAATATTATGATCAACAAAGATACATATGTTCATAGTAATTATACAGTACCCAACAAATAGAGATTACAAAGAAAAGAGAAGAAGAGGAACCAAACATTTCTTGGTTTGTCAACACTAATCAACGAGAGATTCGACTCCAGATCATCTAAATGCAAGCTCCAATGTTGTTTTCTAAGCTAATCTTACTAAATAAAAGAAAGTTTGATGACGTTGGGATAAAAAATATCCGACCCATAACCTAAAAAATGTATTTTTTGGCAATTTATAAGTTATCTACATCGCAGAGGACGCTTAGCGCACTCTGCTTTGAGTGCTAAACCGCCTTAAAAGCGCGCTTAGCGCGGTCCAGGGCACTTAGCATGGTCTGTGCTGTCATGACCAAAATCAACACTTGTTTTCTTCATATCTTTTGAACCGTAACTTCGTTCTTTTCCTGGTTCGAAGCGTTTTAAAGCTCATTCAATGCTCTTTATGAATATGACAAGATATCCTTATTTGAATACCTGGAAAAATAAATGGAAAAAAATTAAACTCAATGATATTTACACGATAACGCAATATATACATTATAACACAATATATACAAACAAAGTGGGGTTTATTCGCATGATTTTAACAAACAGTGTCGATAAGTGCAACAAAACTTATATACAAAAATAACTATAATTTGCACTTATAAGTGGGACAAAAAGCTCCACCTACAATCTTTTTGGGCACCACTGTAACTCAACCTATGAATCTCCAACTACAACTGCAACAACAACCGACAACATCATCTTCATTATCAATGATAACATTTTCAACTAAGTTCTTGTCACACACTCTCAATTTTAGAATCCACCCAAACCGCACTTCTTGCCATTCAATTCCCAACACTATTGTCACTTGCTCAATCCTAACACTATCGAGAAAGCTATTCAGGTTATGCAGATTTTGGAAAATCACGGTGAGCCCGATGTTTTCGCTTATATACATCTGATAAAATCTTTCTCCATCTGATTTAACACTAGACTTACACCCAAATTCCCTAATCCTATAAAACATTTTCAAACCTTGTTCAACCTACTATTTTTTCCTCCGATCAGGTATTGCGTTGATTCTTGTTTTTTGAATACAGAACAATGTATACATTTCTTTAATAAATTATCAATAATCTTTTAATTGATGCTGAGCCAGCTTTAGATGTAAAACTGTCTGATATCTACATAGATACATGGTTATGAAAATATATAGTTTTTCAATCGGTGTTTCAATTGGTGTTGGTAAGAATTTTTCAACTGGTGTTTCAATTAGTGATTAATGGCAGCAATTGTTAATGGAGATTCAATTTGTGTTTCAATTAGTGATTAATGGCAGCGTTTGTTAATGGAGTTTCAATTGGTGTTGGTAAGAATTTTTCAACAACCACTTATAGTTATTACTAGTGGCCACTTGTTAATTTTTCACGTTTTTTTATATATGTTCATGACGTTTTATATATGTTTGTGTTGCTAAGTCTATGCTTGTTGTTTCAAATACCGGGAAGGAATAAAGTGGTGGAGTTTGCAAGATGATGATGGAGTTGGAAAGAAAGTGATGATGGAATAGAGTCCCACATCGTTTGGAATATTTTATTTTTTTTTTGCAAAATTGTTATTTATAAACCATCAATAACTTGCTTACAAAGGAGATACCGTTGTCAAGGATTGAACTTTGAACCAACAACTTATCTCATCCAACAAACAAATGCCAACTGAGCTATCTCACTCACCCGAACAATGATTAAATTAGTGTTTATATAAGTTACATGTCAATTGGATTATAGATAAAATAATACGAAGGCTTTACCCTACACCCCCACAATTAATCTTATACCCCTACACCCAATATTTTTTGACTAAAATGCCCTTGTATAAATAGTTAAAAACTCAGTTTTTCTTTCCATTTTTACCTTTCATCCAAAGTTACCGCGCAAGAATTTTTTTTGACATCCAGACGAATTTACCGGAAGACTTAAAGTAAGTCTTCCGGTTTGATTTTGCACGTACCGGAAGAATTTTTGCAAGTGTTCCGATACCGGAAGACTTTATGAAAGTCTTCCGGTTTAATGTGTTTTTTAAAAAAGACTTCCGGAAGACTTTGAGGAAGTCTTCCGGAATGATACGTGATTGGAAAGTCTTCCGGATGACTTTAAAAAAGTCTTCCGGTATGGTTTTCCATAAACATGTGTACCGGAAGTCTTTATGAAAGTCTTCCGAAAATTTTTATTTTATTTTATTTTTGTATTAACTATTTTTTTTTATTGTTTTTTTCTTCAGTGGTATATTCACGAGGCAGGGATGGGAGGATACCGGTTCGATCTATGGGACGGGGCGATACGTCTAATAGGACACATGTAGATGATGTTGGTACATCTGCAGCTGCAGCAGATCCAGTTGGATATCCTGGAGGTCCGTACGATACCAGTGTTTTGGTTTCGTACGAGCATCATGTGGCCAGACGGTTATGGTTCGGTGAGGTAAGGAAATTATAATTTTTTTACTACTGAAAAAAAATTGAAATTATAATTATTTAGTATTGAATAAAAACTGAAATTATAAGTATCTATTGTATAATTTGTTTAATTTTATTTGATTTCAGGAGAAAGGTGCAAAGAAGGAGTTGAAGGTGGCAGGACATGGATTGAAGTTGACCCATATGGTTCCACAACAGCTTCCACCGGAGATTGAGGCTTTCATATCTAGATCCGGTTTAGCTTCCCTACACAGAACTAGTTTGAAGAAGATCGATGTAAACTTGGTTTCTACATTTGTTGAGAGGTGGCATCTAGAGACATCTTCATTTCACATGTCGTTCGGTGAAATGACGATTACTCTGGATGACGTGGCATGCTTGCTTCACTTGCCTATCAGGGGGTATTCTAGAACCCTCAACCCATCAGTGAAGACCTAGTTGTTGAGTGGGCCGTTGACTACCTTGGAGTGTCAGTGAGAGTGGCACTATACCAGGTCCGTGAGTGCAGTGGTTCGTACTACAAGATTGAGTGGTTATATGATCGATTCGTAGAGCATCGAGCTGCTTCATCGTGGGCATATGCGACCAGATGTTATTTGATGGTGTTAGTGGGTTGCACGATCTTTGTGGATAAGTCGTTTACACTTGTGGAGGCACGATACCTGGTATTATTTAGGGACTTGGATGGGTTGTCGAACTATAGTTGGGCAGAAGCTGCATTGGTGACCTTGTATAGGTATCTTGGAGATGCCTCCATGTTCAGTTCTAAACAGCTCGGTGGTTATCCGACTCTCTTACAGGTATATATTTAAATTCAGTTTATTGATTTTTTTTAAAGTCTAATGTTAATTTTATTATGTTCATTATGTTATATTTAATTATTATGTTATTGCTTTTTTAATAGTGCTGGATTCATGAATATTTTCCTACACTTGGGAAAAAAGGAGAGAATTGGATACCAGCTCAGAATTGTGGTCTCCCTCGAGCGATGAGGTGGACATACAAAAAAGGCGCATTAAAGGTGGATGAGTTGCGACCTATTATGGATGAGATGACACCGACCGATGTCATATGGCGGCCATTCAAGGATCATAGAGTTCATCTTCTTTTTGATGAGATTTCTCTATATAGGGATTGTTTGAGGTGGGGCGATACTATTGTTCCATACATGCCTGACAGGTGTCTTTGACAGTTTGGATACCGTCAGTATATTCCACCTGCACCTTTTAATCTTAGGATGGCTGGTGATATTGATGTTGAGTGGATTAGTTACATCCAGAGTGTTGGGCAGGTGATTCATTCGACTGCACTAGCGACTATCCCATTTGAGGTAGAGGATGGATATCTTGAGTGGTATTATCGTGTTTCGCATCCTCGATTGGTACCGCCTAGCCATGATGAGCCGAGAGTTGCATCTATTCCTGAGTACAATGCGGGACCATCTGATCCTGCCTGGGGTTGTGTGTCTACATTGATTCATCGCTACCTTCAGCAGAATGCAGCTGAAGAGGATGATCCACATTTTGCTGATCTGTTTGCAGCTTTACGTATTGCTCGTTCATAGTGATATATAGTTATGTTTATGTTATATGTTATTGATATTTTTTAGACTTGATTTCTGAATATCTTGACATTTGAACTTATATGTACGATCTTATTTATGTTATATGTTATTGATAGTTTTTAGACTTAAAAATTGAAATTAAAATTTAATTCCATAGATTATAATTCATAAAGTGTTGCAAACATATAATATAATTCATGAATAAAAATGAATAACATATTTTATAATTCATAATGTGTTCGTAATATAGGCGTAAGTTGTTGTCAATGTTGTAGACGTGCTGCAAATCCTACCATCCACGATGTTGCTGTTGGATAACGAAAGTTCTTCCAATCTGTTGTTACTGGTGGCAATGGAAATCCTTCTTTCATGTTAACCTGTATACAAAATTAAACAAAAAATTATTTAACATTACTCAAAACATTTACTAATAATATCCAATTATAACAATGTTTACCTAAAGCCAATGATTTGAGTTTACAAATCCAATGCAATAAAATGAGACATTCGGTGAGAATGTAGTTGTCATAGGGAAGAAAGTCAAACATTCAAATCCTAAACAGACAAGTACCACATTATACCGATTCGCATTCACGTAACCCATGTCTGGTAGAGTCAGCCATTTATTTGGTGGTTGAGAACCACTTCCCTCTATCTTCAAAGAATCTCTCACTTCAGCTAACCGATCAGCAAATAAATTGGCATATAAAGCTGATCTTTCATTATGTATAATTTCCATCTCCAAGTCCCGACGAACCATTGGCCAACCATCTTCAGCATAACCCCACAATGAAGCAATCACTCTAAATCCACAATTACCATCTGACAATACGTTGACTACGTTGTCAATAAATGACCTAATATGATTAGGAAATTGAAGGATGAACCATTTAGATGATTGTGCAGTTTGTGATAATTTCAACTTCTTTTTCACAAGTTGTGATGGTTGAGATTTCTTTTTTGAATTTTGTGATGGTTGAGATTGTCGTTGTGAAGATTGAGATGCTTGATCAACATACTCATGATACGAAGGATCCCTGTAAACATCATACCCTACAGGTTTTTTGCCTTTTTTCTTGACTCCACCTTTTGTTTTTATTTTTTCAGGTGGTGGTAACAAAGAGGTCGTTGTGGGAAATGCAAGTTCATAAACCCTACTATGTAATGCCCTTCTTCCAACAACATCTTGTGACCTATACCTTTTCCATAACTCATCCATTGCAGATTTCATACCCACCTCTGATTCCTCATCTAAGTATTCTTCCAACTTAATTTCCATACTTAGTTTCCTCCAATGTACATGCACAACGTCAATTGGTATCAGAATACCACTAATTCTATACCCTGCCAACTCACATGCGCAAGGTAATCCATATGTTGTTCTAAGAGTACATCGACATCTGTCCTTGTTAGTTCCAATATAATCAATTCTAGTTAACTCTTCAGCAACGCGCCTCAATGCAGCTCGCGACACTAAAGTACATAAATATGTGTAAAATGGACTTGAATAGACATGTGCAACTTCATACACACTCTTTTGAAAAGAAGCTCGAATGTTGCTAATTTGTATCTTTAAGTTGTCATTCATGGCCTCCCAACATTTGACCATGTCACCAATACTGTTACCCAACATCTGCTTTAACTTCCAATGAGTAGACTCAACCCTATAATAATATATATTTAAACTAAGTAAGAAAAATACAAAATTCACAAAAAGTATATTTTGGGATCTAAATCAAAACATACCAATTAGTCGTCGTGTTACCCATATTAGGACTCGATTAATCCATGCACAAATAAATCTCTATCTATGTGGTGTCAACCATGTGTCGTTCACGTACTCAAAAAATTTAGGACAATCAACACACTCTTGCTCAAGTCCTTTTAAATGTTGAGCATACTCAACCTCATCACTAGCCCATACAACATCCGTCCATAATTTGCCAATTGACTCTTGCATATCAGGAGCCACTAATAGTTTCCTTTTTGCACCAACATTTTTGTTAATGTGAAACTGACATAGCAAATTATTTGTCCTTGGAAACACAGTCTCAACGACTTTCATCAAAGCGAGATCTCTATCTGTCATCATCACTTGTAGAAACAAATCTTTCTTCACAAACAATTGTTTAAGCTTATCTAACACCCAACAAAAAGTCTTAGTCTGCTCAGACTCAATATACGCAAATGCGACAGCAAAAGTCAACTCGGTTGATATCATGCCAACAATTTCAAACAAAGGTTGCCTGTATTTGTTTGTCTTATAAATGTTATCCATAACTAACACAATAGGAAAAATATTCAACAACTTAACTGAATTTGGATGTGCCCAAAATATCTTTAATAACTTCAGAGTCGTCTCTTTTTCTACTCCAATAAACATAACCTGCAACCTCGATAAGCTTAAACAAATGTTGTATCTCACTTCTAGGACCTCTTATCTCTTTTTCCATCATACTCTTCTGCTTGTATATTTGCGTGATCCGAGTGACACAATCTGGATCTCGCTCGTGCAAGGAATGCAATATATTTCTAGGTGCAACCTTTCTCTTTGTTAAATCAGTAACATGTTGCTTCTGATCCGTTGTCAACCTACCAACAAATGAGTGACCTTCTAATCTATCAGGTAAATCATGGTTATGAACGCCGCATTTTACATCAATCTTCCATCCAGATCCATCTTTTGTCGGAGTCGACCTGATCTTAAATGGACATCCGCATTTTTTCGTCTCACTTTCGATTCCATTACGAATATCCTTGTATTTCCCACCTTTATCACAACCAAATATTATTTTGTTACTTCTTCCTCTCTTGCCTGTTTGTGTATCTGAATGAGTGATGATGACCGTCACTTTATTTCGTAATTCGGTGTCTTTAACCCATCTTATCACCTCATCTCGTGTACTAAATCTCTCTGACGTTGTAAATACATCTGACGTATTCACACATATCGGTTCTTTTTCGTATATAGGTACATCACCTACACAATAAAAATTATTTTTAATAACAAATTATAAAAAAAATTTAAAAAAAAATTACACACCGGAAAACTTTATGTAAGTCTTCTGGTATTGTACTCGATACAAACCGGAACACTTACATGAAGTGTTCCGATACACAGACACATGGCTACCGGAAGACCTAATGGAAGTGTTCTGTACCGGAACACTTACATTAAGTCTTCCGGTGAACAAAAATAACAAAACCGGAAGACTTTCCCAAAGTCATCCAGTTTGATAAATAACGTACCGGAACTCATTCTTTAATTCTTCCGGAACGTGTTTTTTTGGGTCACTTATTCTAGAATCTGACGGTCTGACATAAATGGTAAAAAAATAAAAAAATAAAAAAATAAAATATAGTCAGGGTTATAATAGGCATTTTGAAAAATATGTAGGGGTAAAAGTATAGATGTGGGGGTATAGGATAAAACCTTCAAATAATACATGAGCTAGAAATAATGGAGATGATAATGGGTTTCTGTATTTGTTCATGGCCCGATCAAAATAATTTTTAAAATAACAATTTGAAAAATTAGAATTAAATTAAAAATAAAAACAATATTTAAAAAATAAATAGAATTCAAAATAAAAATAAATACAAAAAAAATAAAACATAAAATAAATTTAAAAAAAAAATCCAAGTGAAATTTAAAATTAAATAAAAAAATAATTAAAAATTCTAGGTGGACTAACATTATAAGGTTTTGTATATTTAACCATATGATTAAAGAAACATGAGCTTGAAATAATGGAGACGATAATGAGTTTGTGCGTTTGTTGGCACGATTAAAATAATTTTTAAAATAATAATTTGAAAAATTAGAATTAAATTAAAAATAAAAATAATACGTAAAAAATAAATAGAATTCAAAATAAAAATAAATATGAAAAAAATAAAACATAAAAAAAATTAAAAAAAAATCCAAGTAAAATTTAAAATTAAATAAAAAAATAATTAAAAATTCTAGATGGACTAATATTACAAGGGTTTTGTATATTTAACCCTATGATTAAAGAACCATGTTTGTGGTTTTATGTGGTAAAATCAAGATTTAAGGTTGACCTGATTAAGATTGTTGAATAATGTTTCAACATTGTAGATAATAGTAATGTAGTTGAGGGATAAATTGACAACATTATAGTTTTAAGATGGATATTTTTGAAGTATGTTTTAAAACTTTGAGTGATAAAGAGAAAGAAAAAATATTTCGAGATTGCAAGATAGATACAATTTATGAATCCATTCATTAATATTAAAATATTTTATATTAATTTAATGATATTTTAAATTAATATAAAGATATTATAAGATATTAATAATATTTTTTTTAATATAAAAGAAATTATAATATATTTATAATATTCTTTTTTTAATATAAAAGATATTATAAGATATTTATAATATTTTGGTTGGATCAACAGTTATAAATAATATATTTTTATTTTCACAACTTTCAAAACTTTATTAGTTAAAGACATAAAAAATGGTTAGAAATCAATCTTTATAATTAAAGAGACAGGGATTGAAATTTTTTGGAGTTTTTGGAATTTAGGAAACCTTTGGAGATATCAAAGGGAATTGAGAAACATTTTTAAATACTTCGGGCTTGTGTGATGAAAGTTAAATATTTCGGGCCTGTGTGATGAAAGTTGGAGAGATTGCAAAACATTTCGATAAAAATATAATTTTGTTATGTGACAATAAAACCAATCCAAGTAGAATTACACATGTTAACGGTGACGATGATCAATATATTAATGTGTATATTTATAGTAAAATATTGTTAATTTGCTTCATCATCATATAAATAGTTAATACTAAAGTCAAACTTATAAAAATTGACACTGTTAATATTTTTACGCGGCGCATCTTAAAAAAGTGGACAAACCGATACGAGAGTGTCCGTTTAAACATTAGTCTACTATAATAATTTTTTGAAATATTATGAATTCGAGAGTTATTATTTTTTAGAATAGATCATTTAATCGAATTTAGTAAACAAATTACTATATTATTCTTTTTCATATTTTTTTTTGTAAATTTGCTTTCACTTTTGACAATATGTCATATTATTCCAAAGCATTTATTTTAATTGTCAGTTCTTCATCTAGTTCTTAATCTCATACATCAAATTTTTTTATGTATTTGTACTCTAAAAGATTCTTTTTTAATTGTTTTGAATTATTTTAACATTTTTTTCACAGCAAATTCAATAATTAAAAATTCAACATTTAAGAAAATCACCTTAATTTTATTAATAGAAGTAATAAATTATATTTTCTCTATAAAGACAGTGTGTCGAGTGTTAACTATATTGTTTCTGGTTCATAATCATAGTATTTGTTTATTTTTATTTGACTTTATTTATATTTAATTTCTCATCCTTATTTGTGAAATTTTATTGAGTCATATTTGAGAAATTTCTTTTTCATACAACCAAATCAAATCCTACAAATTTTTATCATGTTATGTCGAACTACATCAAATTTCACTCGATTCGATTTACTTTTTGAAGATTAGTAAGACTTTCTATCAACCAAAGAAGTTACTATTTACTTTTGTTAATTTTAAAAAATAAAAAGATATCATTTTATGATTTTTTTAATTAAATTAAACTAACAAAACTTCAAATAGAAAACAAATTTCAAAAATTAAATTTTTGAAAGTAATAAAAAGTAAAAATCTTGTCAATCTCAACTTTATTTCTCTATTCACAAAAGAAAATTTAATAGACTCATAATATCAATATCAATTTAACCTATGATAGTTTTGATTTTTTCTTTTTCATGAATTTTAAAAACTTTTTAGAATCATCTAGTAGACTAGTACTAAGCTTTATTGATACTTAGCTACTAAGCATTTTTTGCTGTTGCAAATTGCACACCCCAAAGCGCAAATGAAGAGGATGAACATTATTATGATGAAGAGAGGCGTCGCTAGAAGCTTGACCGACACGTCAACAATCAGATCCTCCTCACTTTCGTTCCTCCGTTCACTGTCCTCCACTTCCACCACCACCGTCGACGTCGACGTCGACGTCTCTGCTTCTTCCGTCGCGAAGCTTGTCACTCCCACTTTCCTTCAACCCAGAGTTGTTCTTTACGACGGCGTTTGCCATCTCTGCCACCGAGGTACTATCACTTTTATTCCCATTCTTCACTTTCTCTTAGGAAACACTCTTCTATTCATCTGCTTTTATGGATTATTAATAGGAACACATTGTTCAAGGGATTTTTATTTTTATTTTTTATTTTTAAGAATTTCATAATTAGGGTAAGATTTTAGGTTTTACAATGTCATCATGTCTTGTGCACAACGATTTAATTTATGAACGTTAACCATCTAAACATCAATATTGAATAAGCTAAGCTATTTTCAGTTCAATATTGAATAAGCTATTTTCAGTCATAACTTATTCTGTTTACCCTGTCAATGTTCCAAATTCTGTTATCTTAAGCATTGTTGCAGGTTTGTGCTGATTTGTTTATATTACATTTCATTGTAGAGTACAATATTAGTCATTGGTCTAATGTTTTGTATTACATTTTTAACAATTGTGTATTGCTAGGAGTGAAATGGGTAATCAGAGCAGACAAGGATAGGAAGATCAAATTTTGCTGCGTTCAGTCTAATGCTGCTGAGTCATATTTGAGAGCTTCTGGTCTTAAACGAGAGGATGTTCTACGTCGCTTTTTATTCATTGAAGGCTTGAATGTATTCTCTCAGGGATCTACTGGTTAGAATTCACTCACCTTTTTAACTAGAATTATGAGTTTAGTTATAGTTTAGATAAAGGTTAGTGTTTAGTGTCTAATTATCATCAATTATGTTAAACCATATTCATAGTGCAAAGTATTTTTTCTTTCTCATACCTCTTTATTTAAAACCCTCTGAATTTTACTGACTATTCAATCTAGCAATCATGATTTATCACCAAAATAAACATAAAAATAAAGAGTGACCTAGTGTGCTTGAGGCTTCCACTGTCAGTGGGGTGTGTAGGGATTGCATTCAATTGTCCCTTTTTCCTGTCCTCACAATTGAAACATCATTTAACAAAAAAAAAATTAACAATCAAGTAAGAGTGTTAGTTTAATACAGAGAGGAAAAGGAAAGGGAGGGACAAGAAAATGGGGGAAGTGATTTCAACCGAGTCTGGAGAAGGCGAGATCCCTACCTCAGATATATAAAAAACCGAGAAGCTTTTACACTCTGTTTGGTTGATGAGAGAAGAAAATGAGAGGAAAGACAATGGAGAGAAGCAAAATTGACAAGGTTATTGGAAGAAGAGAAAATCATAAGAAATATAAATAAAAATCTCTTTCCTCTAATTTGGATGAAGAGAAAAATTAGTTCATTTCTCATTAACTCACAATCTTGTTTCCAATGTACTATACCATACAATGGTGATTCTTCTCATCTTCAAGTGAGTATGTATACTCTGTGACCTTTCTACTTGGGAGAGGTTTATAGATTATGTTGGCCAACTCTGAATTTTTCAAAAGTTGTATTTGTTTTCTAGAATGTGTAAATTTTCTCGTGTTTTTCTAATTCTTTCGTATTGTATGATGATGAATGAGCTCTCTATTAAGGGAACTTGCCAATGGCATCCTTTAGGATTTTGTCCAAATTATTAGAATATTTAGGTAATAGATGAACATAAGTTGATTCCATTATCACTACTCTTGTTTTCCATGTCATTTTTCTTGAGTCAATCTCATTGTGACATTATTATGCAGCTGCATTGCGTGTGCTGTCATACTTGCCATTACCTTACTCTGCTTTGAGCTGGCTGTGGGTGATACCAACTCCAATAAGAGATGCTGTGTATGATTATATAGCAAAAAACCGGTATGAATGGTTTGGCAAGGCTGAAGATTGTTTGGTTTTGCAAGAGAAGGAGCTGCTTGAGCGTTTCATAGATAGGGATGAAATGATGAAACGAGATTCCAAGTTTTAACTGCTGCCTCGTGATAGATTAACACTAACATTCCACCTTTTTTTCTGTTATGTTACAGTAATGTTTTTTTTTTTGTTCTAATGGTATAGATTTGCCCAACATCAATCACAGATTGTTTTAGTATATTTTTAGAATTATATGAATAGCAAAAGAGTAGATTTATCATTCATCTTATTTAAAGGCTTTCTAGATGCTGTATTGTCCATAATTTGGAAATATTAATCAAACATTACATTTTACACTTCATTTGATGCTGTATTACTCATCATTTATCTATGTACCAACCATTCTTGTATTACTCATCATTTATCTATATACCAACCATTCTTTGATTACCCATATGGAATGGTATAGGGGAAAGCAATTTGAGTACCTCAAAAATAATATGTCTGCTTTGTATATAACCTCTAGAGGGAGCATTATCAGTAAAAAAACATAAATTTATTTTAGTCTCTAGAAATACTGTGGAACTTGGATGTTTGAATTTTATAGAGGACAATAATGAAAAATATGAAGCTTTGTTACAAAGATTAAATCAACTTATATATAAGTAAATCATTAACCGTCCACAAAAATAAATTTCCTAGAAATCGACATGTATGACATTATATGGCATTTTGTTCTCTGCATTGCTTCTGCCACTTCTATCACCTATGAAATTTATCAACAAAATGGAGGTATATGTGGACTTCTGGTCCGATACACAACTTTTCTGTTTCTGTTCGCATGTTTGTTGATGACTTCGATTTCAAGATCACCACGGAAAATATCAATTTGTGGATTTCTTTTATGTCAAGGGACATTAAACATCTCGAGCTTGTGACTTACTGTACTGCTGAAGATCAAATGCCTGATATTCTCTTCTCTTGTAAGGAATTGACTTACTTCAAATTTAGCTCATTTAAAATTTTGTCAATTCCACCTAATTTTTGTGGCTTTAAAAAATTGCTTGAACTTCACTTAGTGTTGAATTCAAGTCCAGTGCACTTGAGAGTCTTATGTCTGGTTGTCTGTTTCTTGAAAAGCTCAGCATTGTAAATTGTACTGGTTGTGATTATCTTGTTATATCTTCTCCTTCTCTCGAAGTTTTAGTGCTAAGATGGAATGATACAAAGTCAATTTGTCTCAAGAAAGCAAATAATCTATTGATTTTACATTCACAACAAATGAGGGCAGAGGTTTTATCAAAAATTTGCCAAAAATTAAGAGGTTTTCTCTGGCCATTTGGGAAAAGGTTAGAAAATCACTAATTTAATTGTAGTATTTTTTTTAGGGTTAATAGGCATTTGTACCCCTGTAATGTTAGCGAATTTTGCTTTTCCCCCTCTCTGCCTTTTGGCAACGGTTTTTTCAAAAAAATCGTTGCCAAAACCTGCATTTGGCAACGGTAGGGGGTAAACCGAAACACGCTCATTTGTACGGGGGTGAATGTCTATTAACCCTTTTTATTATTGTCAACAAAATCAATCAGATTATTGCGACGTCCACGTCTCTTGCACGTTTGTTGCTCTTAGGTGCGGACTCTATCACGGTCTTCCCTTTGGTCGCAGCCTCAAAACATCTTCGTGTAGCTTCAAATACTCCGTGAAGAGTAGCTATGTGCCCCTTCTATGTAGTATTTCATTTTGAGATGGACGGTGGAGGGAACGACGATCAACTCGGCTAGCGTTGGTCTACCCAAGATGCATTGGTACAATGATGGGCAGTCGATGACCAAGAAATGTGTCTTGATCGTCTTGGAGGCATCTCCTTCCCCAAACGTGACCATTAACACGACGTAACCCCAGGGTTTAGCGGTTTCCCCATTGAACCCTTGCAGATCAGATCCCATGTAAGGGGATAGGTTCTTCTGATTAAGCTGCAATGTTTTGAAGAGGGAGGTGTACATTATGTCGATCGAGCTTCCCTGGTCTATGGATATCCTATGAACACTCGTCTTTTCCATCTTGGCACGAATCAACAAAGGGATACGGGAGTTTGGAGAGCCTCCGAGGAGCTCTTCCATGTATAATGTGATGGGATGAGATTTACCTCTAACTTTTTCGAGGGACGAAAGTTGATTTGGCGATGAATCGACCAAGTGCTCGAGTCTTCATCTCACAGAGCCGACGGTCATCTCGTTGTATCCTCTACCTGAGATGAGCATGGCCGACGAAAATGCCTTTTAGGGGTTGTGTGCAGCAAAATACCATGTGCTCCCAAGGTGTCGAGGAATGAAGAAATCTTTAGGCCTAGTGATAGAGAGAGCGACTGGCCTAGTGATAGAGAGAGTGACTGGCATGAGGGCAGCTTCCTCTAAAACTTCGTCGACCCTCTTTGTCTCTTCTTATTGAGGAGCTCCGTCCTTGACATACTTCTTTATATGCCCCTCCTTGATGAGGATCTCAATGGCGTCTTTGAGGTGTATGCAGTCTTCAGTCACATGCCCGTGGTTGCGGTGAAAATGGTAATACTTACTCTTGTCAGTATTGGCCTTAGAAGCAGTTGGTTTGGGGAAGCGAACACCTCCTTGCTTGAACTCGGTATTGATGCATTTTGTCAGAATCTTCTCACGGGGAGTCGTAAGGAGGGTATACTCTAAGAAACGACCTACGGAGCCCCTGCTCTCGCGAGGACAATCATCTTTGCGCTTCTCGTGTCGAGGAGCTTCACGGTCGTCCCTATGCTTGTGAGTTTGTGAATTCTCCTGATTCCTTGAATCTCTGGTCTTGTACGCGGACTCTTTCTCTTCATACTGGATGTAGGCCTGTGCTTATATGGAGGTGTTTGGCGAGTGATTGAGGAGGCTAAATTCCCACGGATTTACAAAACTCGCTATTAGGACACAAACCTTTCTCCAGGATGTATCTTTTCATGTGATCAGTGGTGTGTACTTCTACCGCTTCTTTGCTGAACCTGTCTATGTATTCTCGCAGAGCTTCCTCTTTTTCCTGTATGATCCCTTCGAGGGTGGCATCGGATTTGGGATGACACCTGGGCGCAATGAAGTGTCTTGTAAACTGATTCTTCAAGACTCTCCATGATGTGATGGATCCCAATGGAAGGTGTTTGTACCAGGACATGGCCCCTTTCCGCAACGTGATAGGGGAAAATCCTACACTTAATGGCTCCCTCGACATTGTGATACTGGAGAATGACCTCGAGGTTTTCTATATGGTCGTCGGGATCTGTGGTCCCATCGTAAGTGGCCAAGGAAGAAGGTTTCTTGAATCCGCTAGGAATGCGGGTTTCCATAATTTTGCGACTCAATGGACCTTGATTGTCCTCGTCATCACTGCTGCTGGAGGAAGGATAGGGGGACCGGCTCCGACGAGGACTTCGACTTTGACGACAAGGACGACGGGCCTCGTCGTAACAGGACTTCTTGGTGCCTAGATTTCTCCCATCCGGGGAACGACACGATTTCCAGGAAGGAGCCTGAGTGCGCTTCTTTGCCCTCTGTGGTTGGGATCCTTCTGGCCTTTCATGGTCTGCTGGGGGAGATAGATCTTTGTAATCTTTCTTCTTGTGCTTTCGCGGAGGAGATCGTGAGCAATATGGAGGACTGTGAGAGCTTATGCTACAGTGTTTCCTATCAGGAGAATGAGAGTGACAATCACCCTCAAGCACCTGTATGCGCTTGTTTTGCTAGAAGAGAGCCATGTTTGCATTGTTGAATGCTGCGATGAGAGCCTGAGTACTGGCGTCGGCGTCTGGCGGGACGGGGATTGGTTCGAACACATGATTTCCGTGAAGGGCCGACGACAACTTCAGATTGTTGGATGTCAGGGGGGAGGATGTCTCTCATGGTGACTAGCATCATGGTGGTTTGCTCCATGGGTACCAGGGTTATCACCATCGCTGAGGATGATGGTAACAGGGTCGTTCACAGTCTCCTTGAGCTGGGAAGCCATGAAGACGAAAAGAAGAGATGAGCTTTGATCTTACGTTGAAAAGAAATGATCTTGTTAAAGAAAGATGGGGGGAGCTGTTGTTTCCCACAGACGGCGTCACTGTACAGAAATGATCCAGACAGGTCCTCGTGGGCTTCAGCTGGGGCTGCAACGATGTTGTAAAAGAGGGGGTGATGTATCTACAAGGTACTCCGACGCTCAAGTAAGTTTCAGGGTGAAGCAAACTAAAGCGCAAAGAAAGTATGTGAGTGATTAGAATTGAATACTTGGCCCTCAAAAGATAGATGGTATTTATAAGGGTATCTTGCCGTGGATTAGGGTGCATGACCCTTGAATGGGTGTAACTGCTTCCAGTAGTTCGGAAGAGCAGTTAGTCGCGTGAAAGACATTAGAACTCATGTGGGGGAAGTCCCCCAACGGCTATATTCTAACAGCTCTATTTATCAACGGTCATGAGGTCGCAAATCTCTTGTTGAGCATATACCTAGAGGTAAGTCGAATTGGGCTTTAATTGGACGCATGACACCTGCTAGACCAGTCCAGAACAATTACTATAAATATAAATTGAAAAACATTTAATTGAAAATGATGTATATGATATTAATTAAATGATACATGGTAATCTATTATATATTATATATGAAAACAATGTGTTCTGGTAAACACTATCTTAACCTTTGATTTAAGCCTGCCACATCACTAAATTAAGGGTAAAATGAGTCCAATATCAACTATTTACAACCAAATCATGTGGTAATTGAATACTAACTAAGTGATTTGCACAAATAAGTTTTCACAAATGATCTAACGTGCATGAACAATGATGGGTAGTTTACCTTTCCAAATTTTTCTTATAACCAAATTGGTCTATTGGGAACATCACCCTATGTTACTTTAGCTGAGAATTGACATGAGAAGAAAATTTTGTTCCCAATGTAGCAGAACATGGGAAGCTGAACTGAAATAGTTCCTCATCTCACACCCACTTTTCAAACACAAATACAACAACACCTTTTTCTCCATTTGAACTTCCGGTGAACTGTTGCTACAACAAAGATGGCGAAGATGAAATAACAGGTTTTGTTATCATTTATTTTGTACATATCAACCTTAGTAGTTGTTAGCTCATTTTATTTTCTAAACTCCATTGTTTTCTCTTCAACAATCATTTGTTATGCAAAACAAAATCAGAAAACGGGAAATGGCGGCGGATATGGCATTTTTGACGGTATTACGGTGGTGTGCGGTTTCGTCATGGTAGATTTGTGGTGGTGGCAGGTAAACAATGAAAATTTGAAGTTGAAGTCAGGTGAAAAGTAAATATTGTAATAATGATTTTATTTCATTCATCCATCTAATATTCAAAACTTTTGTTATGCATAATATTAAGGTTTTGGATATGAAAAGCCTTTGGTTATTGCATGATTATTTTCTTGATATGCTTGTGACCTGATTATTTAATGGTAATTTCTTAACTATGTTATTTGAAAATCATTTTCAGTATATATGGATGAGTATGCAATGCTTCTAAAGCTAAAATCTGATTATTCTAATCTAAACAAGTTAATACATGATATATTGATCTTAAAAGGCCATAGGTTTTTGTGACAATATATGTTATTAACATTATTGCATCGGATTAGTAGTTGTTGCTATGGTATAACTTATCGTCGTAATCAACTATGCTATTAACATTATTTCATCAGTTTCTTTTTGGTGTGTATGTAAGTTCAATTCTATTGTGTGCAGGTAAGAGGTGCTCAAGAAAAAACAATTTCTCTGCATAGATCGGTAGTTTTCATGTCGTCACCACAGGCTGAATCGGGAGATAACGTGATTACTGAGAAAAAGGTTCTTTCTGCAAATTACCACATGCAGAATCCAATTGCGGTTTTTGAATATTACTTACTGTAGATTTTGAAAGTGAATGGATGTGTAAAGAACAAAATATCTAATACTTTCTTCCAATAATAATAATAATAATAACATATTTTCATCCATGACCGACTAACTTTGATGCCTCAGAAGGAAATAATCTTGTTGCCATTCAAATTGAAACTATGTCCAAGGGAATGGTTTGGGTGAATGGGAAAAGTATAGGCCGATGCTAATATAAAAGAAGTAGATGAACATGATGTTTATTGGTTTCATGTGGTATGACATTGATGCAAGTGGAATTCTATCGGTTGCTGCCATAAATAAGGCACATGGAAGAACCAATACATTACCGTTACTAGTGTCAACACTTTACCTGGTGATGAGGTATCTTATATTACCATTACAAGAGGATTTTGTGAATGACTCCTCCTTATATGATTATAATGGGAACTCTTGAATGATTTGCAGGTTGGATGACTCATCCAATATAGGCTTACTGTAAATTTTATTGTTTTGTCATGTTTTCATGATTTATTCAAATTTACCTTCTTTTGTTTTTATTGGTTTTTGCCTACCCTACTTAACAGGATAAGGGCAAGCGTAATTGTAGTGTAGTTGTTGTTTTTATCTTCTTTTTTTTTTTTGCTTTTTCCCACCATATTTAATTAAAATAGATGACCAAATTTGCTTCTCTCTGTCTTAGGTGTCGGGTTATGGCCGGAGGGACTGCACAAATGGCTCCCTAACAGTTTTAAGTACAAGAGTTTATCGCAAGCAAGTGAACTCGCCATGTTCAAAACTGAAGATAAACCATAAAGTGTTGACATAACATTCCATATCTTATTTTAGCAGTTTTCAATGTTAAACAGTTGTTGTTGTTGTTTCTTAGACATCACAGGAACTGTGGGCAGTATAAGTTATGGGTTATTTCTTCTTAGACATCACTGATTTTGTTGTTATTCAGCAGAAACATCATGGATGGGTTGGTAAGCATATAGAGCATGATTTGAATAAACAGATTACATGTTTTCATCATTGATGAAGAGCTTTATGATCTAAGCATTTGTTGTTGGTGTTTTTGAAGTTAAACGGTTTTATAGGATTCATTCTGCAACCATCATAACATTCAAGGCATTATGCATGACTTATAATTTGAATGATTCAAAGCAATGTTTTATTATTGTTTTCTATTTTACAATTATTGAAGTCGATCCTATAAACAGCTTTGTGCGACTTCGAACATCAACGAAAAAGTGTTGATCGAGACTTGGATGTGTATTGTATGTTGCTTTCAAGGTTGGTTCAAGCAAAAGAGTTGTTAAGGTAATACATTGACATGTAGAAATCTAACCTTTCAATGCCTTTTTAGCTTCAATTGTTCTCATCTTCACTGTTGTCACGACTTTTCATTTTGAATTTGGTATGTGTAGTTATAACTTTGCTAAGTGTGTTTGGTTTTATGGTATAGATCATCATAATTTCTTTTAGCGCCTATCAAACTCGATTTAAAGTAAAAGTGACCTTCACAACAGGTAAAGAAAGACCCATAAACATCCTTATTTTATAGACAGTTTCAACATTCTATCATATATAGTTACATTTTTCAGAAATCATGAGATTACAATACTTATGTGTAACCAACTGAGAACAAACTGAAGTCCCAAAAAAATTATTAAAGGAGCAACTAAATACCTCCTTGGCAAGCTCAAGGACCTTCAGCTGTAAGTGAACCACTATTATGCACATTCTAAGAGTATTCATTTTTTTTAGTTTATATAGTATTTCTTATGGTAAAAAACATCTACTTACTCAAATAATTTTGTAAAACGTTAAGTACTAGACGTGCATCTATGTTGGTGAGAGCATTCATGATGATGGTAGCTTGGTCTTTGCCTATTACAAGGATGGTGCTGCTGACCCAACGTTTCTCTTTTTGGCTCATGCTCTGAAGGAGGTCAATTATTAAGTGTTAGTGCTAAGGATGGTGGTGTTGTAGACGTAGATGCAATTGTTTATGTGTTGCAATCACTGATATTTTCAAAAACAATAAGCAAATATTGCTGATACAGTTGCAAATGAAAGGACATCGATATCCAAAATCTTAAAGGTTAAGATTCAAGTTAGAGCCTCATTTTCCTTTTAATGAAATTCAAGGTAGAGCTATGAACCTTTTAACATAATCAATGAGAAAATCATATGTGTTCTGCAACTGATTTCCCACCCTGATTAACTCCCCCGACAAATTTTGAATAATATTCA
Source organism: Lathyrus aphaca (assembly GCA_963966055.1). Taxonomy (NCBI): domain Eukaryota; kingdom Viridiplantae; phylum Streptophyta; class Magnoliopsida; order Fabales; family Fabaceae; genus Lathyrus; species Lathyrus aphaca. The sequence continues at coordinate 404,844,820 of OZ014523.1, forward strand.
ATAACCAAACTTTGATGGCTTTGTTTCTGAACAAAATTCAAACTATTAGCAGTTCCTATTAACTCAATATATATTAGACTAAATATGTGATTCCAAAAAGCTAATAACCAACATGATTCTTTAAGACTCCTAAATCCTATTCTACCTGAATTATCCAAGGATATATCATAGCCATATGACTTTTAGTGTTTCAAAACACATCACATTGCTTAGCCACCTAGCCACCAATTATTTTGCTATTCCAATAAATTATGAAATCAATTCTCTATCACCTATAATTTCTAATTATGAAATTGAATATTTAATATCTTTTTAGTGCTTTAATAGTCAGGTATTCAATACTGTGTTACATGTTTTATTTGGCATCCTACCATCACTATAATATGTCACTGCCTTGCTTTAATGAAAATTAATTAGATTTTTTAATTTTATATTCAAATTTTTAACTTAGAATTCTATTTTTCATTTATTTTAATTAAATATAAATTAACATAAATTAAATTAATTAGACTATTTGAATTTCTTTTGTCATTGTTGATTAAAAAAATATTTTTCTTTTGAAAATAATAAACTTTTTTATTAAATAATTTTGTCTTTGTATTTTTTTTAAAATTTTTATTATAATTTTGAAACAAATATTTAGTTACAGACAAAATTAGATTGTTGATTCAAATATTTTTATACAAAAAAAAATATATTATTGATTAATTTATTTATAATTACGAAAACAATATTATTGTAATAACGGGAACAACTTTAATTGTTCTAAATATTTAATAATATTAATTTATTAATCATATTATTGTTCCAAATATTGAATGATATTAATTTATCTATCATATTATTATTTCAAATATTGAATAATATTAATATAAATAAAATTTGATGTAATATAATTTGTGTATTTACTTACGTATACAAATACATTGTTGATTCAAATATTTTTATACGAGAAAAAATACATTGTTCTTAGTATTTTTTGTTATGTTTTTTCTCCTTTTCAAATAGGATGACTTGTGTTTACTTTATCAATACTTGATTTTCAATGATCACCCTATTGGATTTTCATTTCCTAATGCAATTAATTTTTTTGAAATACTTTATAATAATTAACTGAATATATATATATATATATATATATATATATATATATATATATATATATATATATATATATATATATATATATATATATATATATATATATATATATATATATATATATATATATATATATATATATATATATATATATATATATATATATATATATATATATATATATATATATATATATATATATATATATATATATATATATATATATATATATATATATATATATATATACACACACATATATATATATATATATATATATATATATATATATATATATATATATATATATATATGTATATATATATATATATATATATTAAAAATAAAAAAAATTATTTTCCTAATTTATTTAATTGATGCTTCAATATTTTTTCTTATACACAATACATGTTTAAAACGAATACCAGTGCGAATGCACGAGTATTCCACCAGTAATATTACATAAAATATTATAAAAGTGATTTATTTTAAGACAAATATTTAAACAAACTAGGAGTAGCTGGTACGAAACATTTTTCTTTTCTTATTTCCAATCATATAGTACATATTATTTTGAATGTAATAAAGTTTATTGCAAATCACCCGACAAATGCACTGGTTTTGAGTAATTCAACCTATTTTTAACATGTCATTTACATCGATAAATGTTTTTCATTTCTTATTTCCAATCAAATATACATTTTATTTTAAGACAAATATTTTATACAAACTGATTGGTAACGTTAAGCATGATATGTTAAATTTATTGCAAATCACCCGACAAATGCATTGATTTTGAGTAATTCAACCTCTTTTTGCGGTGAAGTCTTTGTTTATACTCCCTCCGTCCCAAAATAATTGTCACATTTGAGAAAAAAAATTGTCCCAAAATACTTGTCACTTTAGATTACCAAGACATTTTTATATTTAATCTTCCAATTGTATCCTCTAATAAACACTCTTAATTAATTATTCTCTCACTTAACATTAATGCTAATTTGAATACACCAATAGTTAATTAGGATAATTTGGTAAAGTTACTATTCTCTCTCTTTCATTTATTATTGTTTCTTAATATGTGTGAAATGATCAATGTGACAAATAATATGGGACGGAGGGAGTATTATCTAACATGGGGAAAGGATTCCCTCCCGTTGATATGTCTGTTTCATACTCAATAATATATCACTCTCTCCTTGTTAGTAATCTTGTTTTCTCATAATACATCTTCGTTTCTTAACCAAACACAAACAAACTTTTTCTTGCGTTTTCATTCTTCTTCAGTTACAGATTTCAAAGATGGCTGAGGCTGTGCTTGAACTTGTGCTTCATAATTTGAACTCACTCATTCAGAAGGAGATTGGCTTATTTCTTGGTTTCAATCAACACTTTAATAGTCTTTCCAGCTCCCTAACTGCAATCAAGGCTACTCTTGAAGATGCCGAGGAGAAACAATTCAGTGACAGAGCTATCAAGGATTGGCTGCTTAAACTCAAAGATGCTGCTTACGTCCTCGACGACATCTTGGACGAGTGTTCCACTCATGTGCTGGAGATGGAGTCTAAAGGACTCTCACACAAGGTACAAAGCTCTTTCTTATCCTCTTTTCACCCAAAGAATGTTGCTTTCCGTTACAAAATGGCTAAGAAAATGAAGAACATACGAGAGAGATTAGATGAAATAGCTGAAGAAAGGAACAAGTTTCATTTGACTCTGATAGTGAGAGAGGAGAGAAGTGGAGTCCTTGACTGGCGTCAAACCACCTCAAATATTACTCACCGTCAAGTCTATGGAAGAGAAGAAGACAAGGATAGAATCATAGACTTTTTGGTTAGTGATGCTTCTAGTTTTGAGGATTTATCTGTTTATCCAATAGTTGGTTTTGGTGGACTTGGAAAAACAACACTTGCCCAACTCATCTTCAATCATGAAAGGGTAGTCAACCACTTTGAGCTCAAAATATGGGTATGTGTTTCTGAAGATTTTAGTCCGAAGAGAATTACAAAAGCAATCATTGAATCAGCAACTGGCCATGCTTGTGCAGAATTGGATCTAGAGCCACTACAAAGAACACTTCAAGATTTGCTAAAAGGAAAAAGGTATTTGCTAGTGCTGGATGATGTATGGGATGATGAACAAGAGAATTGGCAGAGGTTGAAATCTGTATTGGCATGTGGGGGAAAAGGCACATCAATTTTGGTCACCACTCGTCTTCTAAAGGTTGCAGCAATCATGGGAACAATACCCCCTCATGATTTATCAATCCTATCAGACACCGATTGTTGGAAGTTGTTGAAACAAAGAGCCTTTGGACCAAATGAGGAAGAGAGGGAAGAACTTGTGGTCATAGGAAAGGAGATAGTAAAAAAGTGTGGGGGTGTGCCTCTTGCGGCAATGGCATTAGGAAGTCTTTTGCGCTTCAAAAGATGGAAAATAGAGTGGCTCAATGTCAAGGAAAGCAAGCTATGGAATTTACAAGGTGAAGATCATGTCATGTCTGCCTTAAGATTAAGCTATTTGAATTTGCCAGTAAAATTGAGACCGTGTTTTGCCTTGTGTGCGTTGTTTCCCAAAGATGAAATAATAAACAAGAAGTTTTTGATTGATCTTTGGATGGCTAATGGTTTTATTTCATCTAATGGCATGCTGGAAGAAGAAGATATTGGCAACGAGGTGTGGAATGAGTTATATTGGAGATCATTTTTTCAAGATATAAAGATAGATGATGTTGGTGAAATTGAAAATTTTAAAATGCACGACCTTGTTCATGATCTTGCTCAGTCTATTACAGAGGAGGTTAAATGTTGCACTACAGAGCCAAACCAATCTAAAAGAACCCACCACCTCTCAACATATGGTGATAAATCCTCTATGGTAGTCGGTTCAACACACTTGCATGAAATCAAATCATTAAGGACCTTTTTAACGCGTAATTACGATGACTCCCCACCTGAAGTACTAAAATGTTATTCTTTACGGGTACTTGACTTCCCAGTAATGGAAGAGTTGCCATCTTCGATTTCTCGTTTGAAACATTTAAGATACTTGAGTCTTTCTTATGGAGATTTCAAAACTCTTCCAGAATCCTTATGCAAGTTACGGAATTTGCAGATTTTAAAGTTAGATAATTGTTGGAATCTCCAAAGGCTGCCTTATGGGTTGGTACAGTTGAAAGCTCTACAACATCTATCTTTGAAGCATTGTACCTCACTTTTAAGCTTGCCTCCCCATATAAGGAAGTTGGCTTCCCTAAAAACACTAACCATGTATGTAGTTGGCAAGAAAAAAGGGTTTCATTTGGCGGAACTAGGGCAAATGAACCTTAAAGGAAGCCTTTACATGAAACACTTAGAGAGAGTTGAAAGTGTGATAGATGCCAATGAAGCTAATATGTCGAGAAAGCAAGTGAACAATTTGAAATTGAAATGGGAGATAAATGAAGATTCTCAATTACAAAAGAATGTTGAGGAGATTCTTGAAGTGCTTCAACCTCAAACCCAACAACTTCAGTGTCTGACACTGGAAGGATATACAGGTGCCTATTTCCCACAATGGATGTCTAGTTCCTCTCTAAATCTTTTAACTAGTCTAGAGCTCATTGATTGTGAAAGTTGTTTACACCTTCCACAGTTGGGGAAACTTCCTTCTCTAAATAATCTAACAGTATATAACATGAGTCATGTAAAATACCTATATGAAGAGGATTCAAGCAATGGTGGAGTTGCAGGAGGTTTCACAAAACTAGAAAAATTGGTACTAGAGCACTTGCCGAACCTGGTAAGGTTATCAAGGGAGGATAGAGATAACATGTTTCCGTGCCTTTCAAAACTTGAAATTAGCAGATGTCCTATACTGTTGGAATTGCCTAGCCTTCCATCTCTCAGTGATTTGGAAGTAAAATGGAAATGCAACCAACATTTACTAAGTTCACTTCATAAAAATCATACTCTTGAAATCTTTCATTTCAGCTATAATAAAGAGCTAACTTTCTTTCCAGATGGAATGCTAAGAGACCTCCTTTCTCTAAAGGGTTTTCACATTAATAGCCTTCCCAAACTTGAGCAACTGCCAACAGAAATCAATAACATTAATGATATCCAAGACATATCTATCTACAACTGCGAGAACCTCAAGTCATTTCCAGATGAAGTTTTACATAGGTTACACTCTCTTAAGAGATTGAGAATTGAGAGCTGCCAAAAGTTCAACCTATCTGAAAGTTTTCAATACCTCATTTGTCTTGAGCAATTGAGAATCCACGATTGCCCAGAAATAGAAGGTTTGCATGAGGCATTACAATATACGACTGCCCTTCAATCTTTGAGATTGGGTGATCTTCCAAACCTGACATCCTTATCTGACTGGTTAGGAAACCTAGGCTTGCTTCACACATTAGAGATTTATAATTGTCCAAAGCTGACATGTCTTCCCATCAGCATTCAACGTCTTACTAGTCTGAAATATTTGGAAATTTACAATTGCAACAGTGAGTTAGGGAAACGATGTAAAGAGAACACAGGCGAGGATTGGGACAAAATAGCTCACATTCAACACATTTATGTTGAAACCATTTAATGACCTTCGGAGCATCTACCCCCATAAGATTTTGATCACTACTAATCATGGTTGAGATTTAATTATGTTATTCTATTTGTTTATCTGCATGTGTAAGTTAATTCTTTTTTTATTTATTTTAAACTTTTTCTTTTTAATGTATTTGATCTCTATCAATAAAAATTATCTTGAAAGCAAATTCTAATTATTTTGTTAAGCAAAAACAAAATTGCACATCGTACACACTGAGATTATGTTTAAGAGTCTTTGAAGAGCATTATATTGTTGGATACAATTGTTTTTTATGTTTGAATATTCTTATTTTATAGGGAATGCTTCCTCCGTAATAATTTATAAGTAAATTTGATTTTTTTTTTATACATCTGACCATTAATGTATCTAGTGTATATATGGACTAAATACATTGATTGTCAAATGTACCAAAAATTCAAATTTGTTTATAAATTGTTATGGAGAGGAGATAGAGAATACAATATTGAATTTATATATTAATAATATATACTGTATTAGTTATTATAGTTATTGAATGTAGTGTTTCCTTTTCAGCTAGTATTAATACTAATGGTCAAGGCTAATAAATAATAAATATTCATATATAATTAAATACGATAATGTAATCTCTCTTATTCTATTTGTTTTATTTTTTTCTTTCATCTTCCTAAACCTCTCATCCTATTTTCTTATCTTTTTCTTTCATCTTTCTAGACTAGTAGAATACCCTAATAGAGATTAAAGTTTTTGATATACCTGTGAATAATATGATTGCAATTAAAAAAAACATATCCAAAGTTTCCAACATAATATCTTTTTCTTTCTGCTTTAACTCAAGTAAGTTGAAGTTGATTAGTATCAACTCAATATGGATAGAGCAGGACTTGTCTTATACCTATCCATTTCTAAAGTTTTTACTCTGAAAAAGGCATTGAACTTATCAAACTTGTGACCTTTATCATTTTAAAAATGTTTCGTAACTTAAAATTCTTGTTTACTATCATTCTGAATAAAGTGTGTGAAGCACCAAACGTAGAGGAAATTGAACAACATGTACATTTCCTTATATTGAACTATGGTTGTGGATATTATGTATGTAAAGCATCATGCTTGTTGAATTATTTTAGTTTGTTCAAATTATTTATTTTAGTTTGTTCATTGGGATAGTTTGAGGGTCAGTCCATGAGGTACAACACTTACATTGTTTATTTACAGTTTCTAATTCATAGGAATAGGAGGGTACCATAAAAGCAAGTAATGCAAGTAAACTAGACATGCCAAACATCGTCTTCACGAATGCTTTAAGAAATATATCATTAGAATAATATATATATCTCATAGCCTCGAACAAAAATTAAAAAACATACTGCAACAAGTCTAGAATAACTGGTATTCATAGCTTGTTATAGGGCCAAAAGATGATCCACCTTGTATACAGAAAAGCCTAAATTCGTGCAAGAACTGACTATATGAGAATTTTTTACTGCTCTGCCACACATTTCAAGAGTATTATCCAAAATACCCTCATTTTCAGCAATAATACCAATATGCCATACTTTTGAATTTATTTTGGTCATTGCCACCCATTGAATGGGCGGGAGAGTGCAAAAATTTCTTCAACCGCCCTTTGAATGGGCGGCACAGTGTAAACGTGTTTTTTTTTTCTTTTTTATTTGTTTTGCATTTTAAATATAAAAATGGATTATTTAATAATTTAAAATATTAATATAAAATAATAATAATAATAATAATATTAATATTATTAATATAAAATAATAATAATATTATTAATATTAAATAATAATACTATTATTAATATAAAATAATAATAATAATATTAATATAAAATAATAATAATATTATTAATATAAAATAATAATAATATAAATAATTTTGAATAATAATAATATTAATAAAAATGTTAAAGTACAATAATATTAATATAAATAATAATAATATTAAATAGAGCAATAAACTGCGAAGATATGGTCTCCATATAAACTGCGAAGATGTTGAAAAAATGCATTAGAGCAATAAAAATATTAAATAGAGATGGTAAAAATATTTCAATATTAAAACGTATAATTCTAAAAGATATTACATCATTTGTTGTAGACACGATACGTGCAAGTTTCATCTGGTAGCGTCGTATCGTAAAAGAAGTGATTTGTGGGAGATAGGCATTATGAACCCCCTTCACAGTTGTTCAACAACCATGTTTGACCAGGATCATCGACAACTAAGCTCGCAATTAATGTCTCAAGTTTTAATGACTTTTGTAGACAATGATCCATCTATAAAGGTGAGCATTTGCATTGCAAAGATTGTTCATGAGTACAAGTTCACGCCGTCGTACAGGAAAACATGGATTGCGAGGAATAAAGCTATTGAACAGGTTTACGGTAACTGGGAGAAGTCATACAACGAACTTCCACATTTCCTTATGGCACTTAAAAAATTTGTTCCGGGGACAGTGATGGAAATGGAAACATTACCCATGTACACTGATGAAGGAACACTTGTTGAAGGGAAGCAGATCTTTCACCGACTATTCTGGGCATTCCAACCATGCATTAGAGGTTTTTCATATTGCAAGCCTATTTTGCAAATTGATGGAACCTGGTTATATGGTAAGTATAAAGGGACACTGCTTATGGCTGTTGCACAAGATGGCAACAGTAATATTTTTCCAGTTGCTTTTGCACTTGTTGAGGGTGAGACTGCTGAAGGTTGGGGTTTTTTTTACGAAACTTGAGAAAACATGTTGCTCCGCAAGCAGATCTATGTTTGATTTCAGATAGACATGCATCCATTGAAAGTGCATACAATAATCCGGAAAATGGTTGGCAAGATCCCCCATCTGTACATGTCTATTGTATCCGACATATTGCTCAAAATTTCATGAAAGAGATTAAGGACAAGAACCTCCGGAAAAAGGTCATTAACATGGGTAATAATTTTTTCCATCCTCTCTAACATTTTATCTTTGTCAATTATGTTATTAACTTAAACAATTTTTTTATATATAGGATATGCATTAAACCAACCAACGTTTCAGTACTACCAGAATGAAATAGCTATGGCAAATGGTGATGCTTTGAGGTGGCTAAATAATATTCCTGTTGAAAAATGGACAAGAGCATTTGACGGGGGTCGACGTTGGGGACACATGACAACCAACCTTGTTGAGTCACTGAATGGAGTATTTAAAGGCACCCGTAATTTACCGATTACAGCATTGGTTAGTGCTACATATTATAGATTGGCTACACAATTTGCTGAGAGAGGTGCAAAATGGAGTGCAGTATTAAATTCAGGCCAAATATTTACAGACAACTGCGTAAAGGTTATGAAAGAAGAAACCGTGAAATCCAGCACACATCAAGTCAGCATTTTTGACTACAATAACAATACTTTTAGTGTGCGGGAAACAATGGATCACGGTGAAGGGAAACCTATGGGTCGTTACAGGGTGAACCTAATAGAAGGGTGGTGTGATTGCGGAAAGTTTCAGGCATACCGTGTCCCTTGTTCACATGTTATCGCTGCATGTTCAAGTGCTCGCAACGACGCATACGCACTTTTGTCGGGCGTTTACAGGGTTTCAAACCTATTTGGAGTATACATCACAAGTTTTCTGGTGCTCCCGTACAGTGACTATTGGCCAGTGTACGAGGGAGATCAAATTTGCCATAATCCAAGAATGCGAAGGAACAAGAAAGGACGCCCAGTCAGCACACGCATTAGAACAGAAATGGATATCGTTGACAAGCTGGAGAGAAAATGTTCTAGGTGTCGTCAAACTGGTCACAACCGAACTAAGTGTCCAAATGTTGGAACTAGTAACAATTAGTGTTTTATGTTGTTATCATGTATCACTTTCATAATATTATTTAATATTATTATTAATATTATTATTTTTTAAAAAATTGTAATATTTTATAGTAATATTACTATTTTTTAATATTATTATTATTATATTATTATTATTATTATTTAATATTAATATTTTCTATTACTATTTAAAAAATAGTAATATTTAATATTAATATTACTATTTTTTAATATTATTATTATTATATTATTATTATTATTTAATATTAATATTTTATATTATTTAATAATCTATTTATCTACTAAAAATATAAAACAAAATAAAACTTTTTTTTTAATCAACGAACAACACTGCCGCCCATTCAAAGGGCGGGATTAAAAAAATTTGTACACTACCGCCCATTCAATGGGCGGCAAAGGCAAAAAAAAATTCAACTTTTTTTGAAATCATGGCATATTGGTATTTTTGGTGAAAAAGTTGGTATATTGGAATATATGTTAAAAACATATGGCAGAACAGTAAATCATTCACTATATGATATGAAATGAGAAAGCATAAGCAGATTGCATTAATTAAATGCTGAGTTGACAAGTGCAAGAATGTAATCCCAATAAAGCATGAGTCTGACTAGGTGTTTCGTTATGGTTTGCTGATTATAGCCTGTAATACAAAGTCAAAATGTTGCACGAAAATCAAGGGATATCTCAAAGCAGGTTGTGTTGGGACGGAGAGGTTCAGGCCATAGGTTGTTTAATAAGAATATTATAAATGATAGAGTTTCAATGTGGAATACATAAAGTATAGAGGTTAGATGACATTGTTTTCATGTACTATATGAATTAAGTTATTGATATTATATAGTATTGATATTCCTACATCATTTTCCTACGCTTACATCGTATTTACTATTCATAAATACGGTGAATAGTAAAATATAACTTTTTATTTTTTTATTTTTTTTATTTTTTCGTGAATAATAACTTTTTTTTAATGAAAACTAATGTTTATTAACCAACTTCATTAATGCATTAACCAAATTTTTACACTGCATTAATATATGTTCAGGTGTAACATCTTTTTTATTTACTGCATTAATCAAATTTTTACACTGCATTAATCAAATTTTTTTAGCAGTCACCAAAGTTAGTTAATGCAATGTAAAAACTTGATTAATGCAATGTGAAAATTGATTAATATATGTTCAGGTGTTAAAATATTTTTGCATTAATAAAAAGTATAAAAAAAAATGTACTGTTCACGGAAAAAAAAAATTATATTTCGCTGTTCACCAGCAGTGTAGTGTAGGAAAATGATGTATGAATAACATACCTCTTTATGTATTATGTATTTTTGACTTTTGATCATGTGGTTGAGAATCCACTCTGTAGAAGCATGTTTTAACCTCAAGATTTTGCTGAAAATAACAAGCTTCGAGTCCGTTCCATGATTGCAAAAATTCACAAGCTTTCAATGAGGTCAAGTACAAGGATATGCATCGTCAATGGAAATGACATTGTATGAATCAAGCTCCATATGCAAATGATCATAATTTTTCAAGACTTGGACACATTATTAAGGTATATCAAAACTCACCTCTTAATTGATATACAAGTGTTCAATAATATTACCTCATGTTAGCATATTGCATACATCAATTAAAATAAATTTTGAAATGGTTTAACACTTTAAAATTAAGTATTTTTCTGAATTTTAACAGTGTTAACCGGTTAACCCTTTTGGTTAACCGGTTAACGGTTCGAATTTTTCAAATTCTCTTTTAACGTTTAAGGCGTTAACCGATTACCCCTTTTGGTTAACCGGTTAACATTGTACGATTTTTGAAAAATGTTTTTCTTTTCATTTGAAATATTTTTTAAATGTTATACCTTTTCATTGTTTTTTCATAAACATTGATACCCCTTTGAATGGGTGTTTTAAAAGATATATATTCTAAAAAATTTAAAATGAAAAACACCTACTAGAACTTTCATAAAAATCTTAGTCAATCAATTTCACTTATTTCAAATATTTTCAAATATTTTAAAAGAGTGTTCATAATTGTTCATATCATTCCATATCCAAAACTTTGAACATTTATATTGATATTCTGAAGTGATTTTGATTCAAGGAGAAGATCAATCAAGTATTGATACTATATCTTTCATCTTATTCTCAAAAACAAACTTTAAAAAATTATTTCTTTATTGACTTGTGATCCAGGATTGTTGGACACAAGGGTTGGTGTTGCAAGATGATTGTTCTTGCACACTTGGTTGTTGTATAGTTGTTAGAAAGTGGACTTCACCGGTTTATGGTGTGATAGGTTGTACAATCTAAAACTATAACAAAATCTCTTACAAGGTGTAAGGGGACTGGATGTACCTTCGATTTGTGAAGGGAACCAGGATAATTTTTGGTGTCGTTTACTTTCCGCTTTATCGCTTTCATAACCTAGATACTTAGACGACAAAAATTCATCCACCAATAAAATAACCGAAAATTTTTATAAGGCCTAATTCATCCCCCTCTTAGGCTATCTCTGAAACTACAATTGGCATCAGAGTAAGTTATAGGTAACTTGTTCCTAGAGATCCAACATGGCTTCCACAAGCATAAACCCAGTTTTCAAAGATGGTGGAAGTAGCAACAAGCCCCCCCTCTTCTCCGGAGAATATTTCAACTTCTTGAAAATCAGAATGAAAGCACTTCTTGAGGCCCAAGGGGAAGGTATATGGGAAGCAGTTGAAGAAGGTCCACACAACCCGATGAATGTAGTGAATGAGGTTGGTACCTCAAAGTTGAAAAGCACTTATGACGAAGATGATAAGAAAAAGATTCTGAATGAGAAGAAGGTAATCAGCATACTCTAAAGTGCTCTTAGTATGGACGAGTTCTTCCACATATCTCAATGTAAATCGGCAAAGGAGATTTGGGACACCTTGGTAGAGATGCATGAAGGAACCGCCGAAGTAAAGAGATCAAGGCTAAACACATTAAGTCAAGAATAGGAGATGTTCTGAATGCAGCCCAGTGAATCTAAAGTTGCACTACAAAAGAGATTCGTCCATCTAACAAATCATTTGATTGCTCTCGGTAAAACCTTCACCAATGATGATCTTAACCTCAAAGTCCTAAGATCACTAACAAGAGAATGACAACTGAAAGTGACCGCTATCTCGGAAAAGAAAAGTCTCTCAACGATGACATCCGCATCTTTGTTTGGCAAACTTCAAGAACACGAATTAGAACTTGGAAGACTAGAGAAACATGAAAGTCAAGAAAAGAAGTCCAAAGGAATTGCCTTGAAGATTGGATCAAAAGAAGACAAAGACAATGACACATCGGAAGACGAGAATTTCATGCTTCTGTAAAGAAGTTTGGTAAGTTCTTTAATAAAAATAAGAATTCCTTTTATGCTAAAAAGAATAAACATTTCAGGAAAAAAGAAGCTTCCGCATCTATGCAAGATGTCACTTGTTACAAATGTGGAAAACAAGGACACATAAAGTCAGATTGTCCTAGACTTGCAAAGAAAGAAGGATTCAAAGGCAAGAAGGAGATCAAGAACAAGAAGGCATATATAGCATGGGAAGGCAATGAGATAAGTTCATCTACGGAGTCAGAAAGCGATGAATGTGCAAATATGAATCTAATGGCTTCACATCACTCCGATGACGATAATGACGAAGTAAGTAATAACTTTTCTATTTACGATAATGATGCACAAGATGTTATTGATGAATTGTTAAAAGAATGCAAAAACTTGTGCAAAAAATTTTCATCCCAAAAGAAACAAATTTCATCCCTATAAGAAAAGAATATTGCTTTGGAAAAATATGTTGAAATTGAAAAACAAAAATTGATGGATGAACAACGAAATATTGTTTGCAAGAATTGAGAATCTTTATCTTTCCAAATTATTCAACTTAAAAGAATTCTTGAAAGATATGAAAAAGGTCAAATTGGCTTGGAAGAAATTCTTAGGCACCAAAGATATTCTAATGATAAAAGTGGATTAGGATATTCTAAGTTTTTTAAACCAAACACAAATAAGACCATTTTTGTTAAAGCAAGTGAACAAATTGTTAATGAAAAGATAAACAATTCTAATAATGTGCATCAAACTCATAAAGAGAAAAGGGTTATTAAGAAAAAGACATATGTTCCTAGATATAGAAGTCATTTTCAACCTACTTGTTTTTATTGTGGAATCAAAGGCCACACGCCTAATGCTTGTTATGTGTGCAACATTGGCGTTGCAAAAGGGCATTATGTGTGGGTTGAAAAGGGTACTAACTACCAAGGACCCAAAGAAATTTGGGTACCTAACAAAACTTGATTTTGTTTTGTAGGTATGCTTGAAGACAACTTCAAATCAATGGTATCTTGATAGCGGTTGTTCAAAGCATATGACGGACGACATCAACAAATTTTCACATCTATCTTTAAAGGCCAAAGGATATGTTACATGCGGTGATGACAATAAAGGAAAGATCCTTGTAGTAGGAACCATTGGAGCACCTCCTTTTACCATCATAGAAGATGTCCTTTATGTTGAAGGCCTAAAGCACAACCTACTTAGCATAAGTCAATTGTGTGACAAAGGGTTCTGAATCAATTTCACAAAGGATGAATGTTTGATAGAACATGAATTCACCCATGACATCTTGCTAAAAGGTAAAAGGTTTAATAATATTTTTATGATTTCATTTGATGAATCTTCCTTGAAGGTAAAATTCTTAATGGCGATCAACAACGAGGCTTGGCTATGGCATAAAAGATTTGCTCACATTCACATGGAGCACTTGAACAAGTTGATAAAGCATGATCTAGTTGTTGGTCTTCCAAAGATTAAGTTCATCAAGGATAAGCCATGTGACGCATGTCAAAAGGGAAAGCAAACCAAGACAACTTTAAAATCCAAGAATGTGGTATCTATATCTAGGCCACTTCAACTCTTTCACATGGATCTCTTCGGTCCATCAAGAACGAAAAGCTTCGAAGGTAATGTTTACGCTTTAGTTATTGTTGATGATTTTTATAGATATACGTGGACATTGTTTCTAGTGCAGAAAAGTGACACCTTCAAGGCTTTCAAGAAGTATGCAAAACAAATTCAAAACAAGAAGTCCCTCACAATAACCTCCATAAGAAGTGACCATGGTGGAGAATTCCAAAACACATTCTTTGAAGAATTTTGCGAAGAACACGTAATTTCTCACAACTTCTTTGCACCACAAACTCCACAACAAAACGGCGTCGTAGAAAGAAAGAATAGATCTTTGGTGGAGCTTGCAAGAACAATGCTCAGTGACTCCAACCTTCCTAAATATTTTTGGGCGTACGCCGTTAGCACAACATGTTTCGTAAGCAACCGTGTCAACATTCGGCCGATTCTCAAAAAGACTCTGTATGAGCTATTCAAAGGAAGGAAGCCGAATATATCTTTCTTTCACATATGTTATTGGGAGATAATCCACTCCCGTATTATTACAATATGAGGATTCTACTTGTCACTTCCCAGTTAAACCTGACACCCCTCATTTTTCATTATTTTCAAAATAACTCTGATCTTATTTATCTAAAAAAATTCACTTTTTCTAACCCACCAAAACAAAATTCCCGGTAAGCTCTTCTACGGGGTTTTTGAAATTTAAGATTTTATACCAAGAATACTGTAATATCCGATAATTTTTATCGGTAATTCCTAAATTTCCAGTAATTTTTATTGGTAATTCCATAATTTCCGGTATTAAACTCAACATTTTGAACAATAATATCAGGAATTCTAAAATTCCGGTATATAGAAAAACTTCCCGGGAATTTCAAATTTATGGTATACCAGGAATTCCAGTTTTACTTGAAATTACTGGTAGTAGCTCTGTTAGGAGAAAATGCTTACGTTGTGTCGTCCGGAGCCGACAGGGTCATCTACAGATTCGTGTAGCGATTACACTATGTTCTTTACCACACACAAAGTATATATTATATGTAGTCGATTCAAAATTAATATTATTTCGTTGCATTTTATGATTTTGATATTATTCATTTTCTGTATTTAAACGACATATTTTTTAGAGTCGATATGATGTATTAGCCTGGGCACAGAATATTGGCAAGCAACATGGTATTATAGTTGTGACCATTCGTTCAGATTGTGAAAATGGACAGTGAGGTAGGAAGGATAAAAACTTCACAGAGTAGGCAGAAGAGTATGAGCGAAGATGTTAGACACTTTTGTGTTGGTATGAGTCCGGTGAGAGTGTTGTACTTGGACCTGATATCGTTCAGTAAACTATTGAGACTGTGAAGTTAATTCGAGAAAAGATGAAAACTTCGCAGAGTAGCAAGAAGAGTTATCATGACAAGAGGAGGAAAGACCTTGAATTTCAAGAAGGAGACCATGTGTTTATGAGAGTTTTGGAAGCGGTACAACGGCAAGCAACAAAAGTTTTGGAAGTATTTTTTCGGAAATTTATCGTATCCACAGAGATTGGTTCTATTGAACTGTCGTTCGACAATATCTAAGTTTATGAGTTTGGATTAAAATGGTTTTAAGGTAAATGCGGGAAAGTAAATAAGAACATAAAAAGTATACATTCTTCAGAGAAAAGAAGCTTATCAAGCATGTATATAATTGACTCATTACAAACATAAATTTATCAATCATTTTCACTCTACTACAATACTCATCAAAATCATCCAGCATCGATCACTACCATGTCCATCTCTGGCACACTGAGCTGAGAGAGCAACCATATCACTCTCGTCGTCACTCTCGTGCACGACGCCTCGAAGCACATAAGTATTAAGTTCCAACACCATAAATATTATCATCTAAATCTATCTCTAGCATCTAGACAATAAATATCCATCCCTAACCAAGACTTGTGATGTTTATCTCTAACACAACCCAAAAATCCAAACATAAATGCAAACAGATCAAGGAAGAGACCAATAATGATTTGTAAAGCATATTTATACATTATTATGATCAACAAAGATGCATATGTTAATAGTAACTATACAACACTCAACAAATAGAATTTACAAAGAGAAGAGAAGAAGAGGAACCAAACATTTCTTGGTTTGTCAACACCAATCGACGAGAGATTTGACTCCGGATCATCTAAATGCAAGCTCCAATGTTGTTTTCTAAGCTAAATCTATAAGTAAATGAAGTTTGATGGAGTGGGAGCAAAAAATACACAAACCATCCTAAAAAATCTGTTTTTACCTTTTTATAAGCTGTCATGATCGCAGACCTCGCTTAGCGAGCTCCTACTCGCTAAACGAGCCCTAAAAAATTGTTAAACCGCCTTAACACCTTGCTAAGAGAGCTCAGAGCTCGTTAAGCGAGCAACCTGCTGGAATTTATTGTTGTCTTGGGCTAGGAGCTCGCTAAACGAGCTCCTAGCTAGCTCAAAAATCCAAAATTGTTTTCTTCATATCTTTTGAACCGTAACTCTGATTTTCCCTCGGTTCGAAGCATTGGAAAGCTTATTCAATGTTCTATTTAACAATGCTCAAATATCAATGATGTAAAACCTACAAAAATAAATGGAAAATAATTAAATTCAATAATATTTACAAGATAACGTAATATATACACTATAATGTAAAGTAAACGTATTTACAAACAAAGTGGAGTTTATTCGAACGATTATAACAAAAAGTATCGATAAGTGCAACAATATTTATATACAAAAATAACTACAATTTTCACTTATCAAACTCTCCCCAACTTATATAATTGTTTGTCTTCAAACAAAGCCAAACAACTAAAGGAACAAAAGGCGATAATCCAAAAATCAATAATCAACATGTTTTCCTCTAACCATAGCTCCATCTATGTATACTAGCAGACATAAAATCATGGTTGTTGGTTTTGTCAACAACAATCATTGAGTTCAAGTAAAATTAAAATCAGATAGTTCTTTGCCTCCCGTTACTGTCCGGTGGAGAGAGAACTGTACTGAAGAGGCAAGAGCATGTGAATCAATATATGCAAGACGAATTAGGCACTAAGAGGAAGAACTTTGGAATTCATCTTAGTTTATATGTAACAAATTTAATTTAAGTATTTTCCCACCTCTATATGATATTAATAGTATACTTTTATATGATGTAGACAACATGTATTTGAGTCCTGATATGAAGTATTAACATGAGCACAGACTATTGGTAAACAACATGATATTATTATTGTGATTGTTCGTTATGATAATACAAATGAGAAGCGAGGTAGGAAAGCTAAATTGATTATGGGTTGTGAGAGATGAGGAAACTATAATGGAAGAATCTATCTGAATACAATAGATCATCAGAGGGCATTTATAGTAGGAAAGTTAAAGGTCATTTTAGGTTGAGATATGTGTCAAGGGGTAGTGGTTGGAAGGTGATAGTTAGGCGCGGGTTGCACAATCATAAACTATCTTTTAGACACATCATGATTTAATGAATTTGTTGAGTATGTTTTATTTGGTGTTGAGTTTTTATTGTACATACAAGACAAATAGGTAATGGACAAATGTTGATTTTTGATATCTATTTGACCTACTTTGATTTATCAGATTTTTTATTATGTGCATCATAATCATGCAGGTACCATCTATCATTGCTTCAAATTGTTGGTGTTACGTCAACAAAGTTGATGTTTCTGGTAGGTTTTTCCTATTTGGAACATGAAAGGAAGGAGAACTTCAAATGGGAACTATTGAAGCTTAAAGAGTTGTTCTCTTCCAAGAATTTTCTACCAAAGGTTGTGGTGATGGACCAGGAGCTTGTGTTGATAAATGTCATGGAAGTCGTGTTCCTAAATTCAACTCATCTATTGTCTTTGTTCCATATTTCAAAAAACGTAGGTATGAAATGTAAAGAGTGTGTAAAATCAGTTGTTGTGAATTAGATACCTTAGAAACAAAGTATAATAGGTTTCTCAAGAAACCCACAAGAGTTAGGGTTTAGGGTTACCAAAGATAACAACAAAGATTGGTTATAAACTGTTATTCTTTCCTTTCTCTTAAAACAAGATTACAAGTATACAAGAATACCAAATAACCTCTCTCACTTTTGAATTAGGGTTTTATCTTCCTATTTTCCCTTATGCAAAATATGAGAGACTAGTATGCTATTTATAATAAAACTAACATACTAACCTAATGGGCTTTTTAACAATTACCCATTACAAGCTAACTTAGGGTACAAGCTAACTTAAACAATTGGATCCATAACACAAGGCCCAATTAAACAATAACATGTGAGCAGACTTCGACGAAATGCTATTCGTACTAGGGTTTGTTCCAATATTCCACACATCTCCACCTTGGAACACACCCTATACTAACAATAAACAAACTAGCTTTCTTCATGCAGCTTTATCAACTGCATACAGTGGAAAAACATGCTACTGGGCAATGTCTTGGTGATCATATCAGCAGCATTATGATTTGTCGAAACCTTCAGCACTTTGACTTCTCCATGCTCGATTACTCCTCTGACGAAATGCAGCCTTACATCAATGTGCTTGGTTCGCTTATTATAGGATGAGTTCTTCGACATGTGTATTACACTTTAACTATCACATTTAACAGTGATACTTCGACCTTGAAGTTTCAGCTCCTTTGCAAAACCTTCAAGCCATAATGTTTCCCTTACAGCTTCAGTTAGGGCGATATATTCCGCTTCAGTGGTTGATAAGGCAACAACCTTCTGAAGTGTTGCTTTCCAACTAATTGTTGTGCCAAACATAGTGAAAACATATCCAGAAATAGATTTTCTAGAATCCATACAACCTGCATAATCAGATTCGACATATCCTTCGATTTCTGCTTTACTATCTTCACCCAAGGCTCCACCATAAATTAGGACTCTATCCAGAGACCCATTTATGTACCTTAAAATCCACTTCAATGCTTGCTAGTGAGCCTTTCCAGGATTCGACATGTACCTGCTTACAAGACTTACTGTATATGCTATGTCGGGTCTAGTACACACAATAACATACATCAAAGAACCTACTATATTAGTATATGGAATGCTACTCATATAAGCTCTTTCGACATCAGTACTGGGACACTGATCTATACTCATCTTGAATTGAGGGTTTGTTGGAGTCACAACAGGCTTTGAATTTGACATACCAAACTTATCAAGAATCTTCTTCAATTATGGCTCTTGAGATAAACATAACCTCGATTGCTTTCTATCTCTCCGGATGTCAATCCCAAGAATCCTGGATGCAACTCCCAGATCCTTCATATCGAATTCCTTATTGAGTTCAACCTTCACCCTCATTACATCTTCGACATTGTTGCTTGCTATTAGAATATATTCCACATAAAGCAACAAAATAATAAATGAATTACCAGGTCGAAATCTGAAGTAAACATAATGGTCGAACTGACTTCTGATGAAACTTATGTGTGCCATGAGCTTGTCGAATCTCCTATTCCACTGTTGAGGAGATTGTTTCAGCCCATATAAAGATCTCTTCAGTTTACACACATACTCTTATTTCTCATCTTCGACATACCCTTTAGGTTGCCTCATCATGATTGTTTCATCAAGATCACCATACAAGAACACAGTTTTCACATCCATCTGTTCCAATAGGAGAGAAAACATCATTAAAGTCGACACCTTCTTTCTGAGTGAACCCCCTTGCAACCAACCTTGCCTTGTATCTCTTCGACGCCACTCCTTTGATTCCTTCCTTAACTTTGAAAATCCATTTATAATTGACTAACCTGACTCCAACAGGTTTCTTGATCAGCTCCCAAGTGTTGTTATCATGAAGAGATTTAATCTCATCATCCACGGCCTTCAATTATTCAGTCATATTTTGATTCCTCATAACTTCCTTATAGTCTTTAGGTTCTTCGTCTAGAACCTCACTTATAGAGATTAAGGCATAAGCAATAAGATCTGCATACCCAAGTCTCTGAGGTGGCTTGATGACTCTTCTCGACCTATCTCTTGCCAATAGGTAGTCATTATCAGTATCCTCATCTTCAACAACAGTTTCTACTTCTTCTACTTCATCTGGGTCATGCAATTCAGCATCATTATGCTCCATCTCAACAGGAATTTCTCCCTATTTTAGATCTTCGACAACATCGTCAGTTTTCTTGAAATCCATCTCAGCTTCATTGAAAACTACATCTCGAATGGTGATACATCTCCCGTGACCCGGCTCTAGGCACCATAGCCTATAAGCTTTGACTCCTTCAGGATATCCCATGAACATGCATTTCAGAGCTCTAGGTTCGACCTTGTCTTACCTAATGTGAGCATAGGCTACACAGCCAAATATTCTCAATTTTTCGAGATCTGGTGAATGTCCCGACCAAACTTCTTCAGGTGTCTTCATATCTAACGCAGTCGAAGGACATATGTTTATCAGATATGTTACTGTCAAAACAGGCTCAGCCCAAAACACCTTCTTCAATCTAGCACTAACCAACATGCATCCAACCCTTTCTAAGATTGTTCGATTGAATCTCTTAGCTAGACCATTTTGCTTAGGAGTACCTGTTATAGTTTTATGCCTTGCAATCCCAGACACGACGCAGTAACTGTCGAAAGCTTCATTTTAAAATTCAAGGCCATTATCAGTTCTCAACCTCTTTACCTTTCTGCCAGTTTGAGTTTTGACCAGAACCTTCCAACTCTTGAAATTCTCAAAAGTTTCATCCTTTGTCTTTTGAACGAATACCCATAACTTTCTGGAATAGTCATCAACTATGAATAAAAAATATCTTGCACCTGAATGTGAAGGATTCCTTGTAGGCCCCCAAAGATCAGCATGAATGTAATCAAGGGATCCATGTGTTCTTTGTTTACCTTTGTTAAACTTTACCCTACATGATTTACCAAATACACAAGGTTCACAAAACTCCAATTTCTCAACTTTGTCACCAGCTAGCAGGTTCTGTTTCCCCAGTTCGACTAGGCCTCTCTCGCTGACATGGCCCAATCTCACGTGCCATAATTTTGTCTTCGACAATAGTTTCGTGGATGCAACATTTGTCGAACCACTTACAACTTCAGCCTCAAGGGTATACAAGCCTTGTTTCTTCACGCCCCTCAAGACTTCCTTCGACCCCTTCATAACTCTTAGGATACCTTTCTCTCCTTTAAAGACATATCCCTTCTTTTCGAATTCACCAAGAGACATCAAATTTCTCTTTAAGTCAGGTACATACCTAACTTCAGTCAATGGTCTTATTGACTCATCATGGAGCTTGAATCTCACAGATCCAATACCTACAATTTTGTAAGCTTTTTTGTTTCCCAGTAGTATTGATCCACCATCTTGATCACATAATTCCTTGAACAAGTCTTTATTTGGAGTCATGTGCCAAGTGCAACATGAATCCATAATCCACTCTTTTCTTGAGTTACCGCTTGAAACCACAAGAACATCAGATGAGTTGAAATCATCTTGAACAATGGCAGCATTGCCATTATCATTACCTTTATGATCTTTCAGGCATTCAGGACACACCTTTCGAATGTGACCCTCCTTCTTACAATGGTAGCATCTAACACCAGATGCTTCGCCACTATAATACTTCTGCTGACTTTTACCCTTCTTCTAGTCGAACTTACCATCCTTTTGCCAAAGTTTTATGCTCATTTCGTTTGTTCAAGTCCTTAGAGTACAAGGTAGATTGAACATCTTCAAAGGTCAGGGACTCTCTTCCATACAAGATGATTTCTTTGAAGTGAGCATGTGTTTTGGGCAAAGCGCATAAAAACAACAACGCTTGATCTTCGTCATCGATCTTCACATCAATATTTTCAAGATCAAGAATCAGCTTGTTGAACATATCCAACTGCTCAGCCAACACTTTGTCTTCACTCATCTTGAATGAATACAAGGCTTGCTTCAGGTAGAGTCGATTCACCAATGATTTGGTCATGTACAAACCTTCAAGTTTCAACCATAACCCTGACGTCGTCGTCTCCTTTGATACATGTCGAAGAACCTTATCACCAAGGCTCAACAATATTGCTTTGTGTGCTTTCTCAATCATGGCCATATTTTCAGCTTCCATCAACGCAACATTCATGGTCGTCTCTCCCTTCAACGCTTCCAAACAACCATGCCGAAATCGTTCAATCCAATGAACTTTTCAATCTCATACTTTGTTGAAGGCATCTTCTCCATGCTCACCGCACCAATTTGTTGTGAATTAAATATCTTAGAAACAAAGTATAATAGGTTTCTTAAGAAACCCACAAGGGTTAGGGTTTAGGGTTACCAAAGATAACAACAAAGATTGGTTATAAACTGTTATTCTTTCCTTTCTCTTAAAACAAGATTACAAGTATACAAGAATAATAAATAACCTCTCTCACTTTTGAATTAGGGTTTTATCTTCCTATTTCCCTTATGCAAAATATGAGAGACTAGTATGCTATTTATAATAAAACTAACATACTAACCTAATGGGCTTTTTAACAATTACCCATTACAAGCTAACTTAGGGTACAAGCTAACTTAAACAATTGGATCCATAATACAAGGCCCAATTAAACAATAACATGTGAGCAGACTTCGACGACATGTTGTTTGTACTAGGATTTGTTCCAATATTTCACATTAGTAATACAAGAACATGTCATGGATCTTTGGAATAACATTATGTATTATAATTGAGAAATTGAGTTTGTCGAACACTTGAAGTAATTTGAGACTGTTTATGTTGATATTCCTATATTTGTTAAGTATGAGAAAGAAACATGGTTGACACCTTATAAAGAAATGCTGCATCCAGAAATGCATTTCTACAATCTATGAACAATTGTAACTTTTCCTCGTGGTGTGGAAACACCCTATACGGTGGGATGAATATTCTCCTAAACTTTTTACATGATTTATTATAGTTGCTTTCCTACAATTGTACCTATAGCTATTTTCTCTTGGATATACAGTTTATTTTCTTAATTTTAGTAAAACAATACCAACCCCACCCTATGTGGTGGAAAAGTACTCTATGAAAATTCAAAGTTGTCACTCAGATTCTGGAAATGCATCTATGGACGCACATTTGCCAAAACGTTAAAACTGTGTCACACCCAATATATTTTGCAAAATTTTATCCGGAGATGCATCTCTAAAAAATTCAATTTACACCCAATACATTCCTCTCTAAAACATCCCATTTTACCATAGATTGTTCCGAAGATGCATCTCTATAATCACATCAGACATAATCCGGAAATGCATCTCCATATCCAGACAAAACAACAAATTTTAAGTTTGTTTTAGTGATGCTCAGATGAAATTGATTATATAGTCACTACTAAAAAATATATCTTTCATAAGACTATATTACAATGGTCGTCCTATTAACCGTAGTAATAACTGATTTTTGGACGATTTTTGTTGTTGTTATTTATTAAAAGACATTTCACTATGGTCAATTTTAACAACTGTGGTGAAATTAACATGGAGTGTAAGGGTTTGAATCCCAACACCAACAATTTTCTATGTTTTCGTTATAAAAAGGATTTGTCCTTATATTTAATCATAGTTCATATTATCAACCGTGGTGTAAGGTGCTAACATTTAATCATGGTTCTTATATATATAAGCAAATTTATCTCGCTTTAGTACATAACATTCATCTCTCTCAAAACTAAACCCTAACATCCTCACTCGTCTCTATATATATTTGAATCTCCATTAAAGATTTGACAACCTTTGTTCACAAACATGCGAAATGGAAACACCAAAGTCATGTGACAAACTCGTCTTCTTCGAAGGGTTACCTTTATTGCATTAACGCTTACAAAATATGATTTGACTCCATCAAATCTTAGAAAATGGCTACGTTACAGGTTAGTCTTCATAATTTAAATAGTTTGTTTTTCTATGAAGAAAAAATACGAGAGGATGAAGCGGAAGTGAAAGCTACAAATGTGTGTGAAAGACCCAAAATGACATAAATTCAAAGTTAACACAAATTTGCAACTTTCATTTTAGCTTCATCCTCCTTTCATTGTGGATTTCATTCTGAGACAAGTAGATCATTTCTTCGTATTCATTCTCCACAAATATTTTCAATGAAAGGTACGTTCGTTAAACATTTTATGAGTTGATATGTTGTTGTTGTTCAAAATGTTTGCCTTGTTGTTTTTTTTTGTGCTGATAAATGTTGTTGTTTGTGTTATTGTTAATGTCCTAGAAAATGATTTTATTATGTCCTAGAACAAACTTGTTTTGTGCAACTATATGTGATTTCATTTGGCCGACTGTATGCATAGGAATTTCGACAGCATGAGTTTGGTGCATAAAAGCTTTAATAGCTTTTATAAAGATCTTTTGACAAATTGATCACTCTTTCTTCCAAACATGTCCAGAATCTCGAGAAGGTTTGTGATGATTTGGTTTATAAGTCGAAAGGGGTTTGTCGAAAGAGACGTTGGATTGCGGACTGGAAGTTATTCACATCACTACGGATAAAGTTTTGTTGTTATTTCGACAATGAAGAGTTCGACAAAGGAAAATCTGATAGAAGGATTTTTGGATTTGAATTGTAAATCAACTTGATGTAACAAAGAGACATATTGTTTCATCTGTTGAAGAGCAGTTTTTGTACGAATAATTGTTTCGTTTGGTAAAAGGGGACGTGGAAGGCTTTCAGAAGACATTAGCATGCACAATGCCAAGTGGCATTTGTTTAGGATTTGACCGTTGTTCGACGGTTATGATATTTGTATATAAATAGGATAGTTTGCTTTGTGAAAAGTGTGTGAAAAATATTGTACAAATTCCTGTAAATTTACTCAAGTACTCGTGTGTAAAGAGAAAAGAGAGATTATTTTGGAAATGTACGTATCAGCACCAATTTTATTTCAAGTTATAAAAGCTTTAAGTTTCTTCTTTAAATCTTTTTTCTTTGTTTGTCCTTTACTTTCCATTCACGTCTCCAGCAAATTTTATATTTCAGTCAATTTATATTTAAGAAATTCTTTATCTTCATGTCAAACTTTAGTTTTCTTTCATTAAAGTCTTCAAACGCGTTAGTAGATTCAAATATATAAACACCTTCAACTTCAATATAAATAACAATAATTGGTTTACTTTAGAACAGTTCGACAGAAACATATAAACACCATTTTTAGATTATCCTTCATTTGATTCTTAGCACGCGGCGTCCTAGGACTTGTTTGGTTGGTCCTGTAAGTCACCTTTTTTTAAGAGATTTGGTTAACCAGAGGTTGTTCACCAGAAACACCAGCGAACAAAGTGGCACGCCCAGTGGGACCAGTTCTTTAAGAACAGACTACATGTGTTTATAACATTGTATGTTTCTGCGTTGCGGAAAAGTAACAATAAATAACGTAGAAAGACCCAGGAGGACTAGAGTTAGGAAGATGGCTATCCCACTGCCAGTGAATATTGATGAAATTCCAATTTCCACTGCCATTCCTTCGACAGGAGGGAATGTGGAAACACTCCACGTTTCAGAAGGAGGAAATCCCTCAATATCGGGGTCGATACCAGGAATGTCGCTGTCTCGAAGTGGAACTAGTTCCTCCAACATAGAGCATTCGATACCCATGAGTACCCCTCCCCCTGGGGGAAATAACTTCAGGCCCTATCAATCCAATTTTTCCACACCCATGTTTGGAAGGGAACAACCTTATGGAATGCCAACTTCGATGATGGCTAGTTTACATAACGCAACACCATTATATTCTGATACCGTGGCCCACATGTCTTCGCCGCTACAAGGTTCAGATTATGGTGGAAACGTTAGTAGACCAAACCAACCCCCACCAGGATTCCATATACCAGTAGTTACGACTAATTCTGCGCAGGCAATCCGCCAACAAATGAACGAAAGCAACCATGAAATGGTCCATAGGTTGACTCAACAAATAGGGGAAGTATTTAACCCTTTAATACAAAGCACCACTCAAACAAACCAAATATTGGCAACATAAATGGTGCGTATTGCTGAATTATTTGGAGTACCCCAAATTCGACTGAGAGGACCGGTGGTCCATAATCCAGATATCAATGTCGAAGAGGAACCAACAATAAATCAGAGACCTGTGGGCAACCCTCAGGAAAATCATAGGATCCAAGAAGAGGTTGTAGAATAACCTCACGTCGAATTTCCCATGCCACAAGAGCCTAGGAGATTGTTAGTCCATAGAGGTCAAGATGATGACGACATCTTGCAACAAAGAATGCGTTATAATAATCCACCTGTCGAAAACAATCTAGCGGCCATGGTCGAAAGGATAATGGCGCAAAATGGGGTAAATATGGGGTTATAGAGGCCTAATTATATTTCCCCACTATCTGAATATATCCTACAACAGGAATTACCCTCAAGGTGGAAGATCCCCAAGTTTACTAAATTTTCAGGGGATACTAGTGAGTCCACCATAGAGCACATATCGCGTTATTTGATAAAGGTAGGAGAAATAGGCAAAATGAGAACTTGAGGATAAAATATTTCCCAAGTTCCTTAACAAAAAATGCTTTTACTTGGTTTACATCCTTACCGGAAAATTCCATTCATACATGGACTCAATTGGAGAGGTTGTTCCATGAACAGTTCTACATGGGGCAAACGAAAAATAAGTCTAAAAGAATTAGCTAGTGTAAAAAGAAAATTACCAGAGCCAATTGATGACTATCTCAATAGATTCGAATTGCTAAAGGCAAGATGTTTCACACAGGTGCTAGAGTAAGAACTTGTCGAAATGGCTGCGGGAGGTTTAGATTATTCCATAAGGAAGAAACTAGACACCCAATACTTAAGAGATATGGCACAACTGGCAGATTGGGTAAGGCAGATTGAAAGGTTGAAAGCTGAGAAATATAGGGCTAACAAAAGCAAAAAAGAAAGGGTAGTCTATGTAGGAATGCGTCAAAATGATGACTATGACGAAGGCGAATCAATCATTTTCGACGAACAAGAAATTGACCTGGCAGAATTAAAACAAGGTCACCCATATTCCTGCAAGATGTTAGCTCCATCGAATGGGAAGAATCCTGTTGAAACGGATAAGAACAATAAATTCCCTAAAAGAACATACACGTTTTACGTCACCAAGTGTGACGAAATATTTGATCTGTTGGTAAAAGATTGTCAACTAATAAAACCACCGGGTATAAAAGAACCCCCTATTGACCAACAGAAAAAGAGAGGTTTTTGTAAGTACCATAATTTTCTAGGTCATAAAACTTCTCAATGTTTTCTTTTCAGGGACCTAGTTCAAAATGCAATCCAGGACGGAAGGCTGAAGTTTGGAGAGAAACCAAAATAGCAAACAAGGGTTGAAGCTACCCATGTGCAAGTAGTGGAAGCTAATTATGCTTAGCCTTTCGACATGAATATGGTCGAGATAGAAAAAATGTCAAATCATAGTTTTGATTTGATTGAAGCCACTGAAGGTTTCGACAACGTTGTCAACATGGGGGGAGTTACTGAAGATTCCCCTATTCGCCACAACATAGAGGAAGTATCAGGAGATGAATTGACTATGCCTGTTCTGATCAAGGTCACTGAGGATCTTGGAGAGAAAAGCAATGTCGAGGCTGTTGAGGATTCCAACAACCAAAATAAGGTTGAAGCCACTGAGTGTTTCGACCACCAAGGTGAGCCCAGGGTCATTGAAGACGCTAAGCATCTAAGGAAGGAGTTACTTAAAGCTTCCACAAAAGAGTCAACAAATTGGCTGGAGATGGGGTAGTCTGGGATACCTTGGGAGAGCCTAGTGGAAAATTCGACTACTAGGTAAAATACAGTTCGCCTGCTAGTTCCAAGATCAACATCAACGAAATATAGCCAACAGGCTGGGGTGATGCTTTTGACAACAATGAGGAGAAATTTGAGGCTTTCCCCAACACTGATGAGAAGACCACTGAAGGCCTCAATAATAAAAATGAATTCACTGGGGAAAATGTTTGTAGCCAGTCAAAGGAGGTCACTGAAGGGCTTAACAATGACACTAGTAATTTCACCGGCATTGGTAAGGTTGCAAATAAAGACAATATGGAAATCACAATTGAGGTTGCTGAAGGCCCTCCACCAAAAATCACTTATGGGATACTTCACAGAACCATGGAAGATCCTAAAGAGAAAGCAACCCAAACCAAGAGCGTCCCAGCTTCAAAGGGGTCCTGCGAAGTCGAAGAGACTCTCATAAAGAAAATGGACAAATTGAGTCTTGTTGATAGGCAAGGGTTGGATATCAACATAGTAGAAGCTTCTCAAAAGAACAAAGGAAAGAATGAGGTGGAGTGTCGTCGAGAGGAATATCAAAGGGCAGCCTATCCAAAGGAATGTGAAAATTTGGCAGAGTTTATCCAAAGGTGCCAAAAGAAGAATACTGAAGTGATGTTATGTCTGTGCTGCAGCTCTATTTTTGACAGAAAGGCAGCAGCAAACTTGGAGGAAGTGGAGAAGTCAATGGCAAGGAGTAATTGGTTTCAAAATCCAGCAGTCGAAGCTAGTGGATATGATCCAAGGAGAAGAAGATATCACTTCCAGAACTCTAGGGGCAGGTACTACAATACCTACAAGCCATAAGGCAAAATACCTAATGACAGATGGGTACAGCCGACTAGAGATGCCCAGAGGCCTAGAGAATGGAAAAGTTTTGAAGTTCAAAGGGGATCCTCAGTCGAAATAAGAAAGGAAGCTAAGAAGCAGAGGCACATGACATATCCTTCAGAGAACTATAAAGGGAAGAACCCCATGTCGAAATCTCAATGGAGGAGATTCCAGAGGCAAAAAAGGATTGAGAAAGAAGCAACGAACGGACTAAATGCCAAGGAGAAAAATGCTGGTGAGAACAAAGCAGAATCCAGAAGAAATACTCAAGTGGCAAAAAATGACAAGCTCCCCAAAGGAAAAGACACCATCAACCGGCTACCATTATCAAAGCTTACCAACACAGTGGCAGAAGCTGACGAAGCTACTGATAGTTTCGAGTCTGACGAAGAGGGCTCATTCGACGTGATTTGTAATGTAGTCTCCATACTTCCAAGGGACTACGACAGAGTAATGGAAGTAGAGGATGAAGAGGATACCATGATGGATAGTACAGTGGGGCCAAGACCCGTATGCTAAAATATCATGAATAACGGTTGTGTCGAAGAACAAAATGCTTTCTTCGAAAAACCAAATGAGCCAATGAAAGGAAATATGAAACCATTGTTCATAAAAGGAAAGGTCGAAGAAACAGGCGTCAACAAAATCCTAGTAGATGGAGGGGCTGCTGTAAACCTAATTCCCCACTATATGTTGAAGAAAATTAGCAAAAATGACTCTGATGCAAAACCACACAACATGGTTCTATCGAACTATGAAAGAAAAGTAGGCACAACCATGGGTGTCATTCAAGTAGATCTGACAGTTGACACCATCACCAGGCCAATAATGTTCATAGTTATTGCATCAAGGGGGAACTACAACTTGCTGCTAGGTAGGGAGTGGATCCATGGAGTAGGAGTAGTACCCTCGTCGATGCATCAAAGGATAATCATATGGCGTCCTGATGGGATCGTCGAAAATATTGAAGCAGATCAAAGTTATTTCATGGCTGAAGTGAAAAGTATAACTAGTCGAAGCTTCGACAAAAACTTGGCCCACATAGCTCCTTACAACCCAACTGACTTCGACCTGACAGCGTCGGACAACACTTATTGCTCTATGTACTTACATCCGACACATGGATTCCAATGGGACAAAGAGGTAATTGGCGAACCAAACTATGTTTGGGGAACTACTGATATAGAACCAACTGATTGGGATAGTGAATTCAACGACAACTATGAGTGAAGCTACAACACTAACGAGACTAACGGCCTATATGGACGAAAATAAACTAAAAGCGGCTCTTGAAGCCGAAGCAAAGCATATGGATGTCGAAGCCAAGGAAGAAAGTTCACATCCACCATGCCTTCACCAAGGCCTTGATGAAGAAAATAAAGATGAGCAGATAGGTGAATACCAGAATCACAAGTTGGATGCCATCTACGACGACGAAACATTGGGACTCGAAAAAGACCTAACTTCAACTAACATGAAGATGGTGGCACAAGATCCTCTAGAAGAAATCAATCTGGGACTGGGGAAAAAAAAGAAGGCCAACCTATATAAGTGCAGCTATGGACCCCCATTTTAGAATCAAATTAGTTCAGTTGTTGAAAGAATTCAAGGACTGCTTCACATGGGACTATGACGAAATGCCAGGCCTCGACAGGAGTTTGGTCGAACTGAAACTCCCTATAATTGAAGGAAAGAAGCCTGTGAAGAAAGCTCCAAGCCATTTTGCACCAGAGGTTTTTTCAAAGATAAAAGAGGAGGTTGAAAGACTTCTCAAGTGTAAATTCATTCGTCCGACCAGGCTGGAGATTTCCTAGGTTTTGTGGTCCACAAAAAGGGAATCGAAATAAATGCTAATAAAGCTAAAGCAATAATGGAGGCGAAAGCTCCTTCGACAAAGAAAGAATTGCAGTCACTGTTGGGGAAGATTAATTTCCTTAGAAGATTTATTTCAAACCTCAGTGGGAAAACACAAGCTTTCTCCCCTTGCTTCGACTCAAAAAAGAATATTTCACATGGGGGAAAGAACAACAAGAAGCTTTTGACAAGATAAAAGGCTACTTGGCATGCCCTCCAGTCTTGACATCACCTAATAGACGAAGAAGCATGAGGTTATATATCTCAGCATCCGACAAGACCCTTGGAAGCATGCTTTGTCAGGAAGATGAAAATGGCGTCGAAAGAGCCATCTATTACATCAACTGGTTTTATATAGTGTAGTAGAAAAGTTATGTCTTTGTGTATATTTCTCTTTTACAAAATTGAAACACTATATAAAACCAGTTGATGTATTTGTATCATCTCATTTCGACGTAATAAGATATATGATTTCTAAATCTATTTTACATAGTCGAATTGGGAAATGGGCTTTGGCATTAACTGAATACTCCTTAAGATACCTGCCTTTAAAAGCTTTAAAAGGTCAAGGTATAGTCGATAGTGAAATAAAGTACGTAGAATTACAGCCTTGGAAATTATATTTCGACGATTCTAGCCACAAGAATGGTGCAGGTATAGGTATATTGATTATATTTCCTGATAAAATTCCAACAAAATTCAAGTATAGGGTCAAAGACCCTTGTTCAAACAATGAAGCTGAGTATGAAGCTTTAATTGCTGGGCTTGAAACTTTGTTTGAATTGGGGGCAACTTGAGTCGAAATAATGGGCGACTCAGAACTAGTAATAAAACAACTAACCAAAGGGTACATATGTGTTAAAGAAAATCTGATCATATACTTCGTCATAGCCAACAGGCTCTTGAAAGCATTCGACACTGTGACCCTTAAACATATTCCTAGAATAAAAAATCAAGAGGCCAATGATTTGGCTCAGATTGCATCAGGTTACAGGGTATCAAGAGAAAATCTGGAGAAAGCTATTGAAGTAAGGGGAAGGGTTGTATCGACCAAATTATCCCCATCAGATTTAGAATCAATGAAACTTGGTTATAGGGATGACGAAAACTTCGAAATTTTTAATATAGATAATTCAGACGTGGATGACTGGAGAAAACCTATAAGAAGTTATCTACAAGACCCAAACAAAAGCGTAGAAAGAAAAATAAAATATAGAGCATTGAGCTACGTACTTTTTGGGAATGATTTGTTTAAAAAAACTGCAGAAGGAGTCTTACTAAAGTGCTTGGGCGAAGAAGAGGCGTATATTGCACTGTCGAATGTACATAGTGGCATATGTGGTGCACACCAAGCAGGGCATAAGATGAAATGGCTACTATTTAGGCAGGGTTTATATTGGCCAACTATGCTCAAAGACTGTGTCGAATTCGCGAAGGGTTTCCAAGAGTGCCAAGTCCACGCAGGAATACCACATGTTCCTGCAAGCAAACTACATTCGATCATAAAACCTTGGCCATTCAGAGGATGGGCTTTGGATCTAATTGGAGAAATTCGACCTGCTTCATCAAAAGGGAAACGATATATATTAGTAGGAGTGGATTACTTTACTAAATGGATCGAAGCCATACCGCTAACCAATATGGATCAAGAAGCAGTTATATAATTTATCCAAAAATACATAATCTATAGGTTTGGGATACCAGAAACAATAACCACTGGCCAGGGGTCTGTGTTTACTAGTAAAAATATGCAAGCCTTTGCAAATGAAATGGGTTTTAAGTTATTAACATCTACGCCCTATTATGCCCAAGCTAATGGACAAGTCGAAGCAGCAAATAAGGTAATAATAAATTTGATAAAAAATCATGTAAGTAAGAAGCCTAGAAATTGGTAAAAAAACCTTAGATACAATTCTGTGGGCATGTCGAACGTCACCTAAAGAAGCTACTAACTCTACCCCATTTAAATTAACATACGGACATGAGGCAGTGCTTCCAGTCGAAATCTATTTACAATCCATACGCATCCAAATTATGAGAAATCTTATAATAAGAAAGTGAAGTCGAAAATCTTTCTTGAGGGTGATTTAGTTTGGAAGATAATACTTCCCATGGATCGTAAAGATAGAGTGATGGGAAAGTGGTCCCCCAAGTGGGAAGAACCTTTTAAAATTTTAAGTGTTTTCACAAATGGCGCTTACGAAATTGAAGAAATAGGCAAAGATGAGAGAATAATTAAAATAAATGGCAAGTACTTAAAGAAATATAAACCAATTCTGCAAGAAGTAAAGATAAAGGTGGAATGATTATATTAATTACTTCACCAAATAGTGGGAGGTAAAGTCATTACAAAGTTTGCCTTCTAAAAGTTAATAAAGGAACTAAGGAAAACAATACATATAATGCCCCCACCCTATTACAAATTCCTAGAGAAAAGATTCTTTAAGTTCCATGAATTTCTTCTTTCGAACAGCAATTCGACATTCACACAGACTTTTGTTGAGAGAGATTTCTTCAATTTCTTTGCCTAAAGCTTGGGCCCTGTCTGCATGGTGAATTCCCACTTTTATTTCCTCTTCAATTTCTACAGCATTGGGTTGTTCAAGTTCTGCCATACGTTTTTGCTCTTGAGCAATTTTGGTTTGAAGTTCGGCTATTTGTCTCTCAAAGTCTTGAATATTCTTTTTACATTCAGACACTTGTTGAGAGTAAGTGTCAGAGAGTTTTGATAGCTCAGAAACCTTGTCCGTCGAAGCTGTTGCAGCATTCCACTCAACACTTTGAGTGTCTGTTTTGTTGGAAATCAGTTTGATGTACTCTCTTCAATGGTTGAGATCTGCACAGGTTACATCAATGATCTGAACAAGATCCAGCACCAGATGAGTTTCATCAGTGCTAGCTTCCAAAATGTTCACTTGCTTGAGGAGTTTCTTCAGCTTGCATTGCTGAGTAAGGTCCTCCTCCAGAAGTCTGAACAGATCGACACCAAGCACTTTGCTTTTGATTTCACCCATAAGAGCACTAAGGTTCTTCACTTCAGAAGTGATTTCAGAGGATGTCGAACTGTTGGAAGAATCTTGGAAATTGTAACGTTGGCTAAGCATGGCCTTCAGATAGTCCAAAGGATTTCGTACCTTCAGGCTCTCAAGTTCCTCATGAGTAAAGGCAGCCGAACCTGAAGATGGAGATTTGTTCGGATTCGAATCAGGAAGGGTTTGAACGCTGGGCCCAGTGCCTTGTTTCGACTGGTCTTGTTCTGCTGCAGCTTTAGCTTTAAGATTCTCCTCCTTAGCGTCTGTAGCTTTGGGTGACTTTTCCTTTTCCTAAGTCATAGATCCAACATCAGCTTTTTCGCCTTTACCAGCTTCGGCAGGTTGATCTTCATTGACTTTGGATTTTGGGTCATCAGGAGAATTATCTGCAGAATGGTCATCCATTATGGTGTCGAATGCAGAGCAGGTATGGGGTTCAAATATATCGTCCTTTGAAATTTCTTTCTCTTGGATTTATTTCTCCACATTCGTCTCACCAACATCATGGGAAGGCTCACCAAGGTTGATTTCAACCTGGAAAAAAAAAGAAAATGAGAAACAATAGGCAATATGCATACAAAGGTCAATTCAAAAGTAAGTCGAAAATAAATACCTGAGGAATCTCAGTATGAAAACTGGAGTTCCCACTTTTTGCGTCTCGTGCAAGTTTAACTATTGGAATGATGGGAGGAGTTTTCTTCGATGTGACAAGTGACCTTTCGGAAGCAATTGTCCTTATGTTTCTGGATTTCTTCCTTTTCAGGGGTTGTTGATCTGGGGATTCGTCACCAGAATCTTCAGAAACCTCCTTCACTATTTCTTTCTTCCTTTTCTGAGGGGTAGGTGGTTTTCGACTCACTTGAGAAATAACAAGATTTCAATAAGCTAAAGTCCAAGGAAATTTCATAATTGAGTCAAGTCCTTTAAATATGAGGAAAAGATGAAACCTTTTTCGCCGTCAAAGAAGTTTTCTTAGCAGGCTTGACAGGTTGGTCTTCGACAGATGCCTTCTTGTTTGGAATCTTGGCAGCTGGAAAGAGAAAATTGTTAAAAAGGAAGGAATAAAAAATAAGAAAGTAAACACAATAAAATTCAAAGTGTGAAACACCTTCAAGAAAGGTAGATTCCACGTGCATGTGTTCTATTCCAATATGAAGGTGCCCAGGAAAATCGTCCAGATGATATTTGGTCGGAACCACACGTTCGACTAGCTTTTTTCGTGACTCTTTAAGTAGTTTTAAATCTTCCTCACATACGAACCAATCTGGGAAAGGGGGGCTGAGAGCCACACCAAAATCAGCAGATGGAAGAGGGGGAAACTTTGGTGGATAACTGGAATACGCAAAGTTGTAATGCGCCTCTGGTGGAATATACGAGGGTATTACCAGTTTCCCCATCTTTTCAGTGAATTTATGCTTTAGAGTCATAGTTGCTTCACCTATGGTTCGCCTAAGATCATCTGGCCTGTATGCTGTTGTCGCTCCCCGGACTTTCGTCTCGGTGCAAACGCGAACTGTCGGCGATGTTGGAGGTTGAGGTTGAATAGAGTCGCCAACTAGGCATTTTTCTCCCGAAGGAAAGGTAATGCTGCATAAACCTGGAAGGGTATGGATAAGACGGTTGCGAACCAAAGAAACTGAGAAAGGGGGTTGGTTACGACCTAGGAAGGTATTAGCACCCAGATCGTCCATCGTACTCGACGCGATCCACGCTTACAAGATTGCATTTAAAAGGGGTAGTGTATGTGCTATCTGTGTGAAAAAGCTAGGGAAAGAAAGTACAGATGTCAGTGCAAAAGGTGTGAATTTCTCAGGAGATGAGGCTTAGAAAGAAAGCTGACAGAGGGGGAAGACACAGAGACTTTTGTTAAATAACTGTTAAGTTATGCCTACATATCCTCTCATACAATGAGGAAGTCAGAACACCGTAGTTCGACTCAAAGAGACTGGAAATGATTTGACTGTGAACTGCTTGCTTGCCTATGCTCAAGTGTATGACTCGTCTGGCTCGAGTGCTAACTGTCTTGCATTAGACGGAAGAAGCTAGTTCTAATTTATGAATGAGTGTGATGAGAAAAGAATCCCGGAGGAGACGCTTATTGTTTGTTTTTATGTTTTCAGTTTTTTATTGTTTTTGATGTTTTTCATAGGATAATGAGCTTAATCTTAAATCAAGGGTTGTAAACTCATTATATCCTCCCTGATTAGGGATAATGAGCCTACTTAAGTGTGAGATAAGCATCTCAACTTAATTACCATAATGATATAGGATTAAGATCATTAACCTACTTGTGATTATTAAGTGTTTTTGGTTTTTTTGTTTAGTGTTAAGAAATGAGTTTAATCTCTAATCAGGGATTAGTGAACTCATTACACCATCTTAAGAGAAGGATGATAGATGAGAACACTTAAGCTGAGGAAGATACCTCAACTTAATCCATGGTTAGGGATTAAATTCATTATATAACAAGCCTTTATTAAATGGATTTTAGTTAAAGGGTGAGATTAAGAAGTAGATTTTATGGTTTGTAAGACAACTTGAGGGGGACTTGTCCATTAAACGCTAGGGTTAGTCCCTCTTAACCATAAGGAAGAGATAGAACCCTAATGTAAGGCCCAAGTTACAAGATAAAGTCTTAGTGATTATTAATGTGTTTTGATTAAGAGATGTAAACAAATTAAAGGTTTAACACTAAGGATTAAAGTTATACACTTCATCTTAAGATAATGATGTAGGCATAACCCTAATTCAAAGTCCTAAAGCTTTAAGTGTTTAGTCTCTGATTATGAGATGAGAAGAGAGACTCAAGGAGACTCAAAGGTAAACATCTAGGGGAAACTATACACAACCCTAAAAATTATCATGCTTGGATGTCTTATGGTATAAGAGGCTTAAGAGAAAATATCTTCAAGGCCACCAAGGGAGGGAAGCAGATGAAAAAAGAAGAGAAGAAAGAATAAGTTACTTACTTCTTGAAGAAGATAAGTAACTTCGGAGGAAAGAAAGGAGCAAGAGAAACACAAGTGAAGCAAGTTCACTCGAAAGACAATTAAAGGATGCAAATTCAAAGGAAAGAAGAGGTAGGAGGTGAAGGCAAATCCACCTCCCAGACAACTTACCAAAAGTTCCTGAAATGTTAGCACAAGATGCATAAGATGCAAATGCAAAAGGAAACAAAGCACATGAAGGTGAAAATACCACAACCAGAAGTGAAAATGCAATGCAAATGGTGTATGAAATGATGCAAAGGCTTAAACATGTCATGTATATGATGATACAAGTGAATGAGTGCAAAAGAAACATGTTAGGAGCATGAAAACACATCGAAGTTCATGAAACAAAATGAATGCAAAGCATGCCAAAATGATGCAACAATGACCAAGAAATGTTTCAAACATGTCCTAAGATGTCTAATATGACATACAAAAGAATGTAATGGCATGACAAGTTCATAAGTTCATGATATGCAAAGAAGAATGCAAATGAAGATGCAAAATTAGGGTTTTAAGGCAACATGAGATGCATATGACCAAAACAGAAGCATTCATCATGATAAAAAATTGAAATTGAACCCAAACAAACCCTAAACATATATAAGGTCACACCCCAAAGGAGAAAGTCAGAAGCTAACCCTAGTGAAAGTTATGGAATTTCTAAGTTAGCTAGGGTTTTTGGGTGATTCTAAAGGGAAAATGCAAATCAAATTGAAAATGCAATTCAAAAATATGAGATAAATAACCTAGAAACTATATGAAATATTTGAAACAATTCAAAAAGAATCAAGTTCAAACTCATCATGGTTAGGCAGAAATGAATTTTTCAAGTTAAGGTTAAAAAATGTGAAAT
Source organism: Lathyrus aphaca (assembly GCA_963966055.1). NCBI lineage: Eukaryota > Viridiplantae > Streptophyta > Magnoliopsida > Fabales > Fabaceae > Lathyrus > Lathyrus aphaca. Next base: position 404,882,643 of record OZ014523.1, read on the forward strand.
TTAAGAATCCTAATTCAAAGAAAATTGTGAAAATGTGATCAAACCTAAAAAGAAATTTGTATGGTTAGTTTGAAAATGTTTCTAAATGTTTAAGAATGCTTCATGATTTTTTTGGGGATTTTTAGAAACCTAAATGCATTTTTAATTAATTAAAATCAATTAATTAATTAAATAAAACATTTAAATATTTTAAAAATACTTTTTTAATGCAAAAATTAAAATAAAAAATGTTTTTAGGTTAAGAAAATTATTTGAAACAAAAATACAGAAAATGATATTTTTTGAAAGTATTTTGGTATTTAAAATAATTATGTAAAAGAAATGCAATAAAAATGAAAATAAAAATGAATTAAATGGAAAGTCAAATGATCTGATGGCTGGGATTCAAACCTATGTTGACTGCGCGCGCAGATGAGTGGTCAGGATGGTTTCTGGCTAATTAATTATGATTTATTTAATTAATCCAAAATTAAAGTTAATGAATTAATCTGAGCCATTCTGTAACACGGTGGGAGAACTGACTTTAGTTATGTTGCGGATAGCAAGAGTCGCCACCGACTTTTATTTTATCCAAAGGAAAGGCATAAAAGAACAGGAAATACCTTAAAAGATTTTTGGGTCCGGGGGGTAGGTTATGTAAAGGGAAGGTGTTAGCACCCTTTACATCCATGGTTATCCATGGGCTCTTAGTTACTTAGCTCACTTTGAATTGTTTTTGAAAAGGTGAAGTGTGTGAATAGAAATTTTCATAAGAGTTTGATAATGATCCATGTACGGATGCGTAAAAAACTTGTGTTTGAAAATTGTTTGAAAATTGTGAAGTATTTGAGAAATTTTGAATAGTGAGCAAGTAACTATGAGGAACCTACCATAAAGTTTAATTCTTTCTATTCTTTATCCTTTAAATGGTAAGACTATCCCTATTATTAAGGAATAGGTAGTCATTACCTTGGATGTGAGGGACATGTGAGGGACATCTGTTTAATGAAGGCAACTGTAGGGTGTATTAAGCATTTTGGAGGGACTGTCATCATTATTCGAAAGGGACTTGATCTTTATGAAGGCAACCATTTATGGGACTTGATCTTTGATTGTTAAGGGACTAGATGACTTTTCATTTAAGGGACTTTTGCTTTATACACCCCACTTGACCTTGTGATTAGGCAACAATGAGAGGTAACCCTAGAAAGTGAGATGGCGATCAAAGATCGACTTACGTGTGTGAGTGTTCAATTTTAATATTTATCTTGTAATTTAAGTGATCTAAACTAATTTTAAATAACATACATGTTTACACTCCCTATTTTTACTAACCATGACGTAAAAAATAAATAATTTAAATATTACAAAATATTACATCCAGGAGCAATTACAATAATAATAATAAAAGCAATTTAAATAAATAGCAAAATAAATAAATAAGCAAAATAAATAAGCAATTATAATTAGGTTAGTAGAAATAATAATAATAAAAATAATACCAAATTTAATGGGGTTAGTAATAATAATAATATTAAATCACAATATATATAAATGTGGTTAGTAATAATAAAATAAATATGAAAATAAATAGCATTAATGATAAAATAAATAAGAATATTAGCATAATAATTAAAAGATCAAATTTTTATGAACAATTATTATTTAAGATTGAGAAGAAAATATAAACAATTAATTATCATAAAGTCTTAAATGCTATAAGAATTAAGTTAATTATAAACATATTATGAAAATAAATTATATTAAATTAAATTAGTATATATTTAACTATTTCTCAACATATATTAAAAATTATTTATATACAAAATTAAAATATAAACAATTTATGTCATATTATCATATTAACAAAATTAAATTAAGAATTTTAATTTTAAACATATTTATATACAAGATTTAAATTAAATAATAAAAATATGTACATAATTAAAGTTTAGAAATAAATAAATTAAAAAGTTATGATATAATTATATTTTGTTTTTGTGAAAGAAATAATTAGGATTTGATTTTAAAAAAAAAAATATTAGGATTTATTACTTAATATAAACAACAATTATAAACAAATAAATAAACAAATAGATTAATATTTACAATTAAGGTTTATAAAAATAAATAGGTTTTACAAAAATATTTTTAGGGTTTTTTTGAACATAAATAATTTAATGAAAATATTATTAGGGTTAATCTTATTAAATTAGGGTTTATATAAAAATAATTAGGTTTTTATGAATTAATCTAAATATAATTAATTTATTTATACAAAAAATAATATAATATATACAATAAAATAAATGTTAGATAATTTTAATAAAGTTTAAATTTTAACAAGATTTTGAATTATAAATAGTAATAAACATTTTATTTTAATATTTATTCATTAATTAACTATAATATAAATAAATTAAATGAAATAAGAAAAAAAATGAGAAAAAGGGACTTACCTGGGGCTGGGATTCGAACCCAGGCCCTAGGCTTCAATCTTTGAGTCCTGCCTCCACAACCACCAGGCCAGCGTGCGCTTGGTGATAACAAACAGATGCCAATCATTATATTTTCAGCCTTATAATAATGAGGAATATTAACAAAAAATAATGTGCAAGCCAGGGATCGAACTGTGTCCCTCAAGGTTTTTCATACGCGCACCTTACCACCAGACCAATCAACGTTTCCTGAAATAAAACATAAAGCAATTGTAAAAATATTATGATATTTTTTGAATTTCTGATGGCGCCAATTCATCATCTTCTTCCTCAAAATTTCGCAGGTTTTCCTGCGAATTTTGCTATGCATTTTGTTGCGAATTTTCCTGCGACCCTAAACCTGCGAATACCATATCTCAACAAATACATACAGTTTCGTCAAATTGATCGTACCAATGTGATCCTTGCAGTCCATACAGTAAAAACATGTTAATGAAAGGCATTTATATAAGGTGTGTCATGAAACCCCAAATTCGAAGGTGAAACCCTAACCATGGCACTTTCTTGTTTTTACACTTAAGCTTCGATCAAATGGTCCAGAATCATTCTAAACATCCAAACAAACAACAATATGAGATCAAATCACGTTTATAATGCACCAATGTTTGAAATCGAAAATTAAGAAAAATTGAAAGAAACGAATTCGGTTTAAGCAATTCAAGGTGTTTTGGATGCAATGAATGGTTGGGATTGCATCAATGATGTTCAAAGAACATGTTTGAACCTTTAGAATGCTTTGAGAACACCTCTAAGGGAGAATCCGAATTGAGAGTTTTTTGTGAATTTTGAAAATTTAGAACTTACTCTTGAGGCTGCAAAAATTCCTCCCAATGCTTGTAATGAGTTTGTCTATATGTAGTGATGTAAATTAGGTCAAAAAATTGACTCTCTCTTTGGGCTTTATGGATACCTTAGTGATGAAGAAATCCCTTTCCAATTTTGGCCAAAAAATCAAATCTCTTCATGCTTCAAAGAGTGAGCACGAATTTGGATAGTGGTGATTCATGTTAAATGTCTTTTATGATTTTCTAGAAGAAGAATCATATTTAAATATTGATTTTTTTGATTTTATTTTGATTTAATATGTATTTAAATGATTAAAATTCAAATAAATATTAAATAAAATAAAAAAAATCAGAAATCACATGGGTTGGGTCGTGCTTGGTGTTATATTGAAGTTTGGATCACAAGATTGCAAGCCCATTTGGAAGAATTTAGTGTTAAGACCCTATTTTCCTCATACACCACTCAAAAATTTCCCAACTTTGCAAGGGCACATATCCTTCAATTTTAATGCTATGAGGGTGTTATTGGACATTTTGGAAAGCTTGAAGAGTCCTCTAACCAACCCCACTGGTTTCATGTCCATATCATTTACCAATCTCAAGTTATGCCCTTTTGAAGTTGTTGACTTTTTGTTGACTTTCAAAAGGACCTATAATGTCTTAGTTCATAACTTCCAAATGAAGCATTTTTGGGCTTGGCATGTGAGACACAAAGTTGTAGAGAATTCAATTTCATTCAAAATGTGCTTTGGATGGAGACTTGGTGATAAAGTATGTGAAAGTTATGGCTGGTCAAAGTTCAGTTGACTTTTACTGAGGAAACCCTAATTTAGAAACTCCTGATTCTTGATGATCTGAAATCTCCTTGATGAATCATGATCAACCCTTGATCAAATGATGAATTTTACTTCACATACTTGATGTTGGCAAAAATCATGAAGTTTGACTTTGGTTTGACCACAGTTGACCTTAGTTTGACTTTTTAACTGCTTTGACTAATTTTGACTTATCTGACCATCTGACTGAGCAAACTTTTGAGAAAAGTCTTGAAACTTTTCATGGGGGTTCTTAAACACATATAAGATGTTATGAAGCTCACTTGAAGTCTTGGAAATTCATTTAGCCTGATTAAAGTCAAAACCCTAGTTTTGGATGCACTGCTTAGGAGGTGCATTGTCTGAGGGCATTGTCAACTCTTCTGACCAATTGTGAACTTTGTGAACCTTGTGAACCATCATAAGATGTCTTGTGAACCTCATGGGAGGTATTGTAATCATTGTGAATCTTGTGAACCTTGTGAACCATCATAAGGTGATTTGTAGACTTCATGAACCTCATGAAAGGTCTTGTAAGTGTTGTGAATCTTGTGAACCTTGTGAACCTCATAAAGTGACTTGTAGACTTCATGAACCTCATGAAAGGTCTTGTAAGTGTTGTGAATCTTGTGAACCTCATAAAGTGACTTGTAGACTTCATGAACCTCATGAAAGGTCTTGTAAGTGTTGTGAATCTTGTGAACCTTGTGAACCTTCTTAGCACACAAAGTCTTGTATTGTGAGGGCAAATTTTGGGGTGCAACAGCTGCCCCTGTTCAATTTTCTGAAACCTGAGGGGTTAGATTGGTATATTTGCCAGTCGTGACCTGGAAGGTTGAAGGGGATTGAACACAAAAGCCCAAAAATTTGCACTCACCAGTGCGTAGAGTAATACAGATGGCTAGTTGAATATGCTTGAGTGGGCTTAAAGATGCCACTTGGAAGAACTGGAGATGGGCTTAGAGATGCCATCTAAAGAACTGGATGTGATGATAGCTTTGTGTTGATACTGGATCTCAGTATTAGGTCTTCGTATATGCCGTCTCTGAATCATTTATAATTTGAATTTGTTGAATAGACCAGTAGAAATAAATCTTCGTGACGATTATCTCTTCTGGAAATATCTTGGATTAGGGAATAGATCTTTTTACAGACCGTTTGCCTACTCTCCAAGGTCAAAAGAACGTCAGGATTTTCTCTTCTGAAAAACATCTTGAACCAGGGAATGGATCTTTTTACAGACCGTTTGCTTGCTATTCAAGGCCAGAAAGATGAAATCTTCTGGAAATATCCTGGATTAGGGAATGGATCTTCTTACAGACTGTTTGCCTACTCTCCGAGGAAATAGATTAAATCTTCTGAAAATATCTTGAACCAGGGAATGGATCTTTGTACAGACCGTTTGCCTGCTATTCAAGGCCAGAAAGATGAAATCTTCTGGAAATATCCTGGATTAGGGAATGGATCTTCTTACAGACCGTTTGCCTACTCTCCGAGGACAAAAAAGTGTCAGGATTAAATCTCCTGAAAATATCCTGGATTAGGGAATGGATCTTCTGACAGACCGTTTGCCTACTCTCCAAGGTCAAAAGAATGTCAGGATTTGTTCTTCTGAAAAATATCTTGAACCAGGGAATGGATCTTTGTGCGGACCATTTGCCTGCTATTCAAGGTCAAAAAAGTGTCAGGATTAACTCCTGAAAATATCCTGGATTAGGGAATGGATCTTCTTACAGACCGTTTTCCTACTCTCCGAGGAAATAGATTAAATCTTCTGAAAATATCTTGAACCAGGGAATGGATCTTTGTACGGACCGTTTGCCTGCTATTCAAGACCAGATAGATGAAATCTTCTGAAAATATCTTGGATTAGGGAATGGATCTTCTTACAGACCGTTTGCCTACTCTCCAAGGTCAAAAGAACGTCAGGATTTGTTCTTCTGAAAAATATCTTGAACCAGGGAATGGATCTTTGTACGGACCGTTTGCCTGCTATTCAAGTCCAGATAGATGAAATCTTCTAGAAATATCCTGGATTAGGGAATGGATCTTCTTACAGACCGTTTGCCTACTCTCCGAGGACAAAAAAGTGTCAGGATTAACTCCTGAAAATATCCTGGATTAGGGAATGGATCTTCTTACAGACCGTTTGCCTATTCTCCGAGGAAATAGCTTAAATCTTCTGAAAATATCTTGAACCAGGGAATGGATCTTTTTACAGACCGTTTTCCTGCTATTCAAGACCAGATAGATGAAATCTTCTGGAAATATCCTGGATTAGGGAATAGATCTTTTTACAGACCGTTTGCCTACTCTCCGAGGACATCTTGAGTAATGTATATATCATTTCTGACCTGTTGTGAATTGTTGATGCTGTTTTATCTGCATATAACTATCCTGCAAGGAGAATGTTAGTTTATGTAATATGTATGCATGCATAGTATGATGCACCTAAGTAAGTGTATTATGCATTTATGGATATGTATGTTATGGTATGATGTAAATGATGTATGTATGATATGATGCTGCCTGAAGCGTCTGGATATCTTCGTATAATAACTGCTGGCCAGGGAAAATAAATCCCGATTCGTTGCTGAAGAATATGAAGAACTCGTTCCCGTCTTGTTTGATAATATATTATACATAACCTTCCGTCTGCTGGGGATAACAAGGTATATATAACTTCCCGTCTGCTGGGGATAGCAAGGTATATATAACCTTCATCTTCGTTTGATAGTAGGATAGGTATAACATCCCGTCTTCGTTCGTCGTACTCTTATTGGAAAGTAAATTCCCGTATATCCGTATGAGGATAAAAGAGATGGATATAAATTCCAGGGGAGATGTGACTTTATGAAGATGGATTTGTCCTACTGAGGGTTTGTAGCTAGTGCAGCTTCGTTGAAATCCTTCCCTCGTTCGTCCTTGGTAAATACTATTATTGCGTTTTCATTCATTTCTGGTAAACATCAATCATATTAAGCATACATACATTCAAACACAACTAATGGACGTTTCGCTTAGGGTAAAAGTAAATCTGGATTCAGAGGGAAAAGTAAAGTTGAACTTGAAAACAGAATTGTTTCAACTTCGAGAGTGTATAACCAATTGGATTTGGAGCTCCTGAAATTTTTAAATTTCTTGAATACCTTCCAACAATTCTCATAGCTGGATCTGAAGACATGATACTGACACCATCTGATATTACTGGCGTAGACAATTAATTTCCACAATGGCTTCTGCTGAGAATCTAATATCAAGGTAACACAATGAGAGGAACGTGTCTTCAAATTGTGATGGACCATATACGCTTCGGATACTAGATTTGAAAAGAAAGCATTGCCCCTTGGTTGGGGATGAATTGTCCCATAATGGAAGTATCTGAAATGAGCTACCTCAAGAGAAACAAGCAGAATGCCCCATAAGCATATGCCCCTGGCATTATGAACTTTGCAGTGTTACCCTTGGTAATTCAAATATATGAGAAAAGTTACCTCTGGCTATTAAGCACTGTTGGATCTGGAACTGGTTGCCCTGAATGATTTGAACAGTAACTTGGTATGCCCCCTTGATTAGGAAACAATGACCATGCCCCTGGCATTATGAATTCTGTAATGTTACCCTTGGCACTTCAGGTAGATGGGGAGATCTGCCTCTGGCTGCTTAAACATAGTTGAATCTTGTCCAGATTGCCCCAAATGAGTTAGGCAGTATCATGGTCTGCCCCCTTGATTGGGAGATAATGATTATGCCCCTTTGTATACATGGACTTTGATCCAGGAAGCAACTTTGTTTATCGGAAGGACTTTGGTTCATTGAACATTCATCCTGTAAGTTTCTCCATTCGTCAAACACTCAGGTATATGCAAACAAATTTATTCAAAAATGCAATGCTTATGTCTGTCTTGAAGTTTTTGAAAAAGAGTTATTTTAGAAAAACTATTTTTTTTTTTGGTGAAAACTGCGATATTAACTCAAGTTTTATAATAAGCCCTAAAGGAGTCAGGATACCTTTTTATAGCAGTACGCTTTCGAACTAACCATGCTTCAGTTAGGACTTTTAAAGGGTTGTGTCGCTCCCGATAAAATGGGACAGGCCCAGATAAAGGTACAGACGCGAACTGTCGGCGAAAGGGACAATGAGAACACACAGCAGTGAACTCACTGGAGATGAATAGAGTCGCCAGCTAGGCATTTTTATCCCGGAGGAAAGGCAATGCTGCATAGGCCTAGAAAGATATGGATAAGACGGTTGCGAACCAGAGAGACTGAGAAAGGGGGTTGGTTACAACCTGGGAAGGTATTAGCACCCAGATTGTCCGTCGTACTCGACGGGATCCACGCTTAAAAGATTTGTGTTTTAAAGGGGTAGTGTCAGTGCAGTCTGTGTGTAAAATGGCTGGAAAAGAGTGTACAGGTGTCAGTGTAAAAGAATGTGAAGTGTATAATGATGTGTCAGTGTAAGAATGAGAATGAATTGCTCATGATAATGAGGCTAAAAGAAAGATGCTGGAAAGAGGGGGAATATACAGAGACTTTTGTTCGATAACTGTTAAGTTATGCCTACGTATCCTCTCGTGCAATGAGGAAGTCAGAACACCGTAGTTCGACCCAAAGAGACTGAAAGATGAATTGACTGGATGAACTGCTTACTTGTCTATGCTCAAGTGTATGACCTGTCTGGCTCAGGTGCAAACTGTCTTGCATTAGACGGAAGAAGCGAGTTCTCGCTTGTGAGTGAATGAGATGAGAAAAGAATCCCGGAGGAGACGATTATTGTTTGTTTTTGAGTTTTCAGTCTTTTATTGCTTTTGAAAGTTTGTCATAAGTTAATGAGCTTAAGCCTAAACCAACGGATTAGTAAACTCATCACATCTTCCCTCTGATTAGGGGTAATGAGAATACCTTAAGTGTGAAGTCAGATTCTCACACTTAATCACCTTTGATATAGGATTAAGATCATTAACCTACTTGTGATTATTTAGATGTTTTTGTGGTTTTTGTTTAGTGTTAAGTAATGAGGTTAAGCCATAATCAGGGATTAAACAGACTCATTACACCATCCTAATAGAAGGATAATAGATGAGAATGTTTAAGCTGAGGAAAGCTCCTCAACTTAATCCATGATTAGGGATTAAACTCATGACAAAACAAGCTTTTGATTAAATGGATTTTATTTAATGATATGATGATGAAGTGATTTTTATGATTTGTAAGACAGCTTGAGGGGGACTTGTCCATTAACACTAGGGTTAGTCCTTCTTAACCAATTAAGGAAGAATTAAAACCCTAATGCAAGGCCCAAGTTACAAGCTTGATGTCTTGATGATTATTATGTGGATTGATTAGAGGATTTAAACACATTAAGGGTTTAACACTTAGGATTAAAGTTATACACTCCATCCTAATAGAAGGATGCAGGCATAAGCTTAATCACAAAGCCTTAAAGCCTTTAGGGTTTAGTCCCTGATTATGAGGTGAGGAGAGAAGACTCAGAAGAGACACAAAGGTAAAAATAAGAGGGGAGACTAATCAAAACGCTAATCATTGTCATGCTTGGTTGTTCCTAAGGTTTGTGAGGTTTACAAGAACAATCTTCAATGGAACCACCAGGAAGCAGATGAAAGGATCAAAAGAAGCAAAGCAACTTGCTTCATTCAAGAAGTCAAGTCACTTGAAGAAAGAAAGTGGGAATGAGAAGAATGAGCAAGCTCAATCTCAAACACATATAAAAATGCAGCATGGATGCAAGAGAGAGATGAGAAGAAAGTATGAGAAGTGAAGGCAAATCCACTTCTCAGAATCACTTACCACCTGAAAGGTTAGAAAGGAAATGCAATGCAATGCAAAATGAGATGAGATGACATAATGAGAAACAAAACCAGAAGCATGAGTATGATGTTAATGATGCTATGAGATGTTACAAACATGAGGCAGCACATGGAAATGATCATACAAGTTCATGAATGCAAATGGAGCAAGTTAGGAAGCATAGACATACATGAAAAAGTTATGAAGTGCATATGGCATACAACATGGCAAATACATGATGCAATGATCAAACATGCTTACAATATGTCTTATGATGTCAAATGAATCAAATTGATGCTTGAAATGTCATGGCAAGTCATGTTATGCAAGAGAATGCAAGATGGATGCATATAGAAGCCCAAATTAGGGTTTATGAACATTACATCAAACAAAAACCAAAATCAGAAGCAAACCCTAAGATAAAAAATGGAAAATGCCACTCAAAGGACCCTTAATCCTATACTAACCCAATTCCCAAAGGAGAGGTCTCAACTCCTAACCAAGTTCAAGTTATGGTTTTTACAAGTTTGCTAGGGTTTTAGGGTTTCCAAACAAGAGAAATGTCAAACAAATTGAAAATGAAAGATCAAATCAAGGCCATTTAATCTCACAAACTACATGCTAAACACAATGCAATGCAAAAAGAATCAATGTCCAACTCCTCATGAATAGGCAGAAATGATTTTTGGAACTTTGGATCAAAATAATGCACAAAAATGATTTTAATTCAATGAAAAATTCTCAAAATGCATCAAGATCAAAAAAGAAATTTGGTTTGAAGGTTGGACAATGTTTCTAAATGTCTTAGAACATTTCATGAATTTTTTGGTGATTTTTAAATACCTAAAAGTATTTTTAATAAATTAATTCCCATTAATCAATTAAAAATAAACTTTTAAATATTTAAAAATACTTTTTAAATGCAAAAATGAAAATAAAAATATTTTTTTGTGTTTAAAAAATTAATGAAACTCAAGATAAAAAATTTCATAATTTTTAAACAATTTTTACTATTTTAAATAAATTAGGTAAAACAATTATGAAATAAATGAAATAAACAAAGAAAATGGGGAAGTCAACTGAATGGAGGGCTGGGATGGCTTCTGGGTTTGAATGGGTTGACTGCGCGCGTCATCTAATGGCCCATATTCAAACTGACTTAAACTCAATTAATTAAATAAATAATAGTGATTAGGGTTTAATGACCACATCTGGACCGTTCACACGCGCGCGAAGTCAACAGAGTCCACTGATCCAACGTGCCAGATTCAAACGCTCATTAATTGCAAGATTAAACCCTAATGATTTTCAGGTGGCCGGAGAAGACCTCCGGTCGTCTTCTCCGGTGGGAACCCCACCTGAAAATCCCTAAAACTCTCAAAACGCAACTGAAATGAAATCTAAAAACATGGAAATGATCCCCACAGCTTACTGAATCAAAACCCCATGCCCAAACTCATTTATTTTTCACCAAACTCATGAATCGAACAAAATATTTTTTAGGTCACAGAGTTTCAGAACACGATTACATCCTCATTTCATCACCATTTTCAAAACTAAAGACATATTTATGATCAGGGAAGCATGAATAACAACTTAAGAACTTAAAAAATGATTTCTGGAAAAAATGTTCTTGAGCTACCTGAGTTTCGAAGTTTTCAATCCAGCAACTTTCTGTCCTCTCCCTTTGATGCAATCCACTCTACTTGGTCCCCTGATGATCCTTGAATGCTTAGAAGAAATTTATGTTGGCTGGTTAAGGAGTTTGAGCAGCTTCTGCTCAAGCTCAGTTGAAAATGGTGATGGTGATTCAGGCTGTTTCTGGCAATGGTGAAGGGTTGTTTGTGGTCAGGATGATGAGTGGAGAAGGTTTGTAGAGTTTGTTGGAGTGTTTATGGCCTGTGGAGTGAGTTTCGAAGGAAAATGCAGGTTGGAGTGAAAATGGAGAAACAATGTTCTTGCTGGATTCAGGCTTGGGTCTTGTTGGTTTAGGCTCAATGAAACATGGTGAGATGATTAGTGAAACTTGTTTGAATGTTTGTGAGTTGTGCAGAGAGATTCGAAGAGAAAAGCTTGAGGGAGTGATTTTGTGAATGGTGTCTTAGGGCTTGCTTCAGGCTGGCTTGATGTTGTGTTTAGCTTGCAAATGGATAGTATAAACAATTCCAATTGGTCAGATGATGTGACCTGGCCTGCTGTGATTAGGATGTTCACTTTTGCAAAAAGTCCACTCTTGTGTAAGGAAAGCATGGGCTTGGTTCTAGGATAGTACAAGCATGGGGCTGGCGCAGCATGGTATGTGAGTGAGGCTAGGGTGGTTCAATGGCCAATGCAGCAAGTGGTAGGAAGTATCATGATGGTTTTGCAACTTGGTTATCTTTTTGGTTCATATGGAAAGATCTTGCTATACAAGTCATGAACATGAGAAATTCTTGGTCCAAATCTGATTTTTAGGTCACATAGAATGTTTGTGTAATGGTTTGATGTGAACTAGAAGTCACAAATGGCCTTGATACATGATTTTGCAAATTTTCCAATTGGTGCATATCTTGAAAATTAGTGATTTTTGCCAACTTTGTCACACCATAACTTTTGATCCAAAATGAATTAGGTCATGTTCTTGTACTTTTTGAAAAGGGAAAAATGTATTCTACAACTTTCATGACCAAAGTTTTTCCATTTGAAGCATTTTTGGATCAAAAAGTAAGGTTTGAAAAGTGACCTAAATTGACAAATTCCTTAAAAGTCAACTATGCCCTAAAAAGTCAACTTTGCAAAAACTTCAAATTCTTGAATTTTGTGAACTTCAACCCTCTTCCATGATCAAATAAAGATCATATACACTCAAAATGATGAAGATCACCCCTTGGTTGGGTCATTGGGGGCCTCAGATGCCCTGATTTTACACTGACTTGTCCAGAAAGTCAACTCTTGATCAGATGACTTCCCCATGGAATTTCTTCATGAAAATTGATATGCATGCTCCCTATACCATGTAGAGACCAATGGAAACAAGAATGACCAAAAAATTTGGAGTTATGGCCTCTGAAACCAAAACCCTAATTTTAGGTCAACTGTGCAGTCAAACTTGGCTCTGCATCCATACCAATCCCAGTTCTTGTGATTCCTTGGCATTCTTGACTTTGAGAGGATATAATATGATACAAGAACACACATGGACACCTTTGAAGTGATTGATGGCCTTTGGAGTTGCTCAAGAGGCTCTTGGATTGCTCAGATCACAAACCCTAGGTGCAGATGACTTAAAATCTATGCAGTGGATCAAAAATGGAATATGAGATGGCATGATTGTGTTTATGCATATGAGATGATCACAAGCCATGGTGTGAATGGGTGAGGGCAAATTTGGGGTGTTTACAGCTGCCCCTATTCAAACATGAGTTAGCTGTGCAGGATGTAAGCTATGGCTTAACAGGCAAGCAAGACAACTTGTGGTTGAATACCAAAGACAGTCCAAAATTTGCACTCACAGAATGAAGAAGAAAAGGGATATAGATTGTAAAAGGAAAATAAAGTATATTGTAAAGTGTGGGCGACGGAGGACGACCGTCGAGCAGAGGAACGACTGCTGGGTAAATAGCAATGACGGGGACGGCCGACACGCTGGGGAAGGTGTGGGAAACAAAGCAATGACGGGGACGACCGACATGCTGGAGATAAAAGGTAAAGCCAAGACGGGGACGGCCGACTAGCTGGGAAAGAATAAGAAATTATGATGGGGACAGCCATCAAGATAAAGTTGTAAGATTCTCTGGGAATTAATGAAACATGACGGGGACGGCCATCAAGTTCATAAAGCAAAGTAACCGACGATGGGGACGGCCATCGGGTTAAAAAGAAAAGGGACCACGACGGGGACGGCCATCGGGTTAAAGAATAAATGAAATAAACAGATGATGAGGTACGGTCATCAAAGGTGAAGGAAGATCACCTAGCAGGGTACGGCTGCTCTGTTGGTTAAGACGAGGGACGGTCATCTAAGGTGGAGGACGAACACCTGGCAGGGTACGGCTACCGAAAATATCGCGACATAGGACGAATGCCGGATAAAAGGTCAACGATGGGGACGGCCATCAGACGAGCATGATGGAGGACGACCATCAAGAGGTGGAGGACGACCACCTAGCAGGGGACGGCTGCTCTCAAGGTTTCTCATGACACAGGACGAGTGCCAGATAACCAAAAATCAACAATGGGGACGGCCATTGGATAAAATGATGAAGGATGATCATCAAAAGGTGGAGGACGACCACCTAGCAGGGGACGGCTGCTAAAAATCAACGATGGGGACGGCCATCGGATGAGCATGATGGAGGACGACCATCAAGAGGTGGAGGACGACCACCTAGCAGGGTACGGCTGCTCTCGAGTGTTAGATAAAAAGGAAGATTTGCTTTTGTTGGTGATCTACTGGGGATGTAGTAAACACGGACGAGTGTTTACAACCAAGAAAAGGAAGTATAAGTGTTTAGATGTTCGTGTATAGATTAAAGATGCGGACGAGCATCCTTAAGACTTACGATACGGACGAGTATCGGGTAGAAACAAACTGACACGTGTTCAGAGATGATGATACGGACGAGTATCATCTGGTTAACAAGGAACATGGACGAGTGTTGAATCTGAGGGGACTTTTCTGGGGAATAGTAGACACAGACGAGTATCTATATTCAAGAAGACATAAGTGTTTGACACAGTGTATGGATTAAAGATGCGGACGAGCATCCTTAAGACCATGATACGGACGAGTATCAGGTAGAAACAAACGCTTGACGCATATTCTGAGATGATGGTACGGACGAGTACCAACTGGTTAACAAAGAACATGAACCAACGTTGCATCTGTGGGGATATACAAGATACGGACGAGTATCTGTATAAGTGTAACATGAGTAGCATGAATGGTGTATAGATGGATGTTTATCTGCTGGGGAGGGTGACACGGATGAGTGTCAAGAGAGAAAGGTATGATAATATCAACAAGTATATGGGTTGTAAAAGTGTAAGCGACTGCGCTGGGGAAATGACACGGACGGGTGTCAAGACAATGAATATACAAGTATAGGTGAGTGCAAAGATGATGTCTTTAGCTTTCCGCTGGGGGATATGACACGGACGGTGTCAGGAAGTATCTGTAATACGGGTGGTCTTGTTTGTAAAGAGTGTTCAGGCGACTTTACTGGGAGTGATGACATGGACGGGTGTCAGAAGGAGTATGTACTGGTGTTTGTGAATTGTGAGGCAACTGCTTTTGCTGGGGACTCTGGTGGGGAATTGGGGAAAGTATTCTGCATTTTGAGGAATGGTTATTATTCACAAGTGTTCGATTCGTAACATGGCTTATGATTATGCTATGTGTTTGATTTTTGCCGCAATGCTCCGTATTAGACGGAATGCTACGCTTTGTGGGTGAATATGATGCAAATGTCATGATTATGCAAAGATACCAAACCGGGATTCGGATCCCGTTGCTGCGAAGATCTCTGGCTGATCTGTTTGAAATGGACCTCCCAGTTGGGGATGAGATCATTGGTGGATCTAATCAAGATTTATTTGCTTGGGGGAATAGGTCACTGATTGACATATCCTTGTAATATGGGACCCAGCTGGGGTTTGTAGAAGCCTTCCGTACTCTGTTGTGACTCCTTCATGCGTTGCTCTTCTGAATAGAGGCTAGGGATTCTGTGGGGAGATGATTCCTTGAATTTCTGCATTCTGCTGAGGAAGAATCAACAACTCGGCTGGTGGTAGTAGCAAGTGGCAGCTCACTGGGGAAAGTTGTTGGCAACTCAACTGGGGAGAAAACACCTCTGGTGCCAAGAGTGAGTGTTGATTTGCCAGCTTGATGGGATGTAGCTTGCATGCCCCAAGTTGCGTTCTGGATACCTGCAATCCTGCAAAGATAAGGAAACGCACAAATGATCCCGAGGTATCCTTTACTGGATTCCGTCATAGGAGTTAAGCACTTTCGAGAGTAAGTATATTCCCTGCAAGCATGTGTTTTTATTTTCTTAGAGAAGAGCATTTGTACTCATACAATCAGTTTTTTAGAGACATCAGACATTCTTTGCAAAATAAAAGTGTGCAAGACGAAACATGACTGAAAATCTGATTTTATTAATTCATGTGCCCTGAATTGGCAAGATACAGTCAAGGAAACATATCTCCTGAAATGAAGAGACTGTTACAAATTGAGAAACAAAGTGCTGGCGATGTTGACGACGCTTTAAGGAGCTTCCTCTTCTGCTATGACTCGTATGACTTTTGACGTTCTTCTCGTCTTGCTTTCTGGAGAAGGTTGATTCTGAAAGAAGCTTGATCTTTTCGAGGCTTGCCAAGTTGTGGATAATACAGACGAATTCAGAATGCAATTGTTCGCTTATTCCCTTATTTTGCATGGATCGCCCTTTCGGGTTTTCAATCCATCGGGATACCCATTTTTGCCTGAGTTGTCCAATGTGGCTTTTCAACTCAGCGGGTGTACATTTTTTTGTTTATTTTCCCTTATTTTTGCCCGAGTCTTTCATTCTGTTTTTGACTCGCCGGGATGCCCTATTTTTGCCTGGACTTACATTCTGTTTTTATGTCCAGCGGGTCATTTTATGCGAAGTATTTTTTAACTGCATCTGAATTCACAGGGGACGGGAAATCTTCACCATCCATGGTGCTGAGCATCAGTGCTCCACCAGAGAAAACTTTCTTTACCACGAATGGTCCTTCATAATTCGGAGTCCACTTGCCCCTGTGGTCTGTATGAGGAGGAAGGATTCTTTTCAGCACAAGATCTCCTACTTGGTACCCTCGGTGCCTGACTTTCTGATCGAAGGCTTTCTTCATTCTTCTTTGATATAACTGCCCATGACAGATTGCAGCCAGTCTTTTCTCTTCAATCAGACTCAGTTGTTCGTATCGGGCCCGAACCCATTCTGCTTCACTCAGTTTAACATCCATCAGTACCTGTAGAGAGGGTAATTCAACTTCAACAGGTAGGACTGCTTCCATACCATACACAAGCTGATACGGTGTTGCCCCAGTGGATGTTCTGATTGACGTGCGGTACCCATGCAAGGCAAATGGTAGCATTTCATGCCAGTCTTTGTAAGTGACTACCATCTTCTGCACAATCTTCTTGATATTTTTATTTGCTGCCTCAACAGCGCCATTCATCTTTGGCCTGTAAGGAGAAGAATTGTGATGTTGGATCTTGAAGTCCCGGCACAGCTCTGCCATCATTTTGTTGTTCAAGTTGGAACCATTATCAGTAATGATTCGCTCGGGAACTCCATATCGACAGATGATATCTCTCTTCAGAAATCTGGCTACCACTTGTCTTGTAACATTGGCATAGGAAGCTGCTTTGACCCACTTGGTGAAATAATCAATGGCAACCAGGATGAATCTGTGGCCGTTTGAAGCAGTTGGCTCAATCTTGCCAATCATATCAATGCCCCACATGGCAAAGGGCCACGGTGAAGACATGATGTTCAAAGGATTGGGAGGCACATGCACCTTATCTGCGTAGATCTGGCATTTGTGGCATTTTCTGGCGTAAGCACAACAGTCGGCATCCATTGTGATCCAGTAATAACCCGATCTTAACAAAGCATGGGTACCAAAAGATCCTTCGTGCACTTCATGCATCAACAAATCTGCTTCCGTCTTGTCAACACATCTGAGGAGTACCATATCAAAGTTCCTTTTGTATAAAGACCCATCAGTGTTCAGGAAGAAACTACCAGCAAGCCTTCTCAAAGTCTTCTTATCATTGGAAGATGCCCCAGGTGGGTATGTTTGATCCTCCAAGAAGCATTTAATGTCATGGAACCAAGGCTTATCATCTTTGATAACATCTGCTGTAAATACATATGCTGGTCTATCAAGTCTGGACACTGCAATCTGAGGTACAAAGTTAGCAGCTTGAACTTTGATCATGGATGAAATGGTAGCAAGAGCATCTGCAAACTGATTCTCGTCCCGAGGGATATACTCAAGCTTGACTGTTGTAAAGAAAGTCAATAACCTCCGTGTATAATCCCTGTAAGGTATCAGATGATCCTGGTGGGTGTACCATTTTCCGTTGGTTTGATTAACTACCAGAGCTGAATCTCCGAATACAGTCAATGTCTTGATCCTGAGGTCAATGGCTTCCTCGAGGCCCATAATGCAAGCTTCGTATTCAGCTTCGTTGTTAGTGCAGTTGAAAGTGAGTTTTGCCGAGAAAGGCATGTGAACTCCTTTGGGTGTTCTGAGTACTGCACCAACACCACGACCATTCATATTAACAGCCCCATCAAACATCATAGTCCATTCTTCTTCCGGGTCGGGCCCTTCAGTGTGAATAGGCTCTTCATGATCTTTTGCTTTAATGAACATGATGTCTTCATCAGGGAAGTCAAATCTCATAGGCTGGTAGTCATCAATGGGTTGCTCAGCAAGATATTCAGATAGTACACTGCCCTTGATGGCTTTCTGAGAGGTGTACTGGATGTCGTATTCTGTGAGAATCATTTGCCATCTTGCAACCCGTCCGGTAAGAGCTGGCTTCTCGAAAATGTACTTGACTGGGTCCATCTTTGAGATCAATAAAGTAGTGTGGGTCAACATATACTGTCTTAGTCGGCGAGCAGCCCACGCTAAAGCACAGCAAGTTTTCTCGAGCAGTGAATAACGTTGTTCACAGTCGGTAAACTTTTTGCTCAGGTAGTATATTGCATACTCTTTTCGACCAGACTCGTCATGCTGGCCCAGCACACACCCCATTGACTCTTCTAATACTGTCAAGTACATTATCAGAGGTCTTCCTTCAACTGGAGGCATAAGGATTGGAGGCTCTTGTAAGTATTCCTTGATCTTGTCGAAAGCCCTTTGGCAGTCTTCGTTCCACCTGACCGTCTGTTCCTTTCTTAACAGCTTGAACAAAGGCTCACAGGTTGCTGTAAGGTGAGATATGAACCGCGAGATGTAGTTCAATCGACCTAAGAACCCTCGAACTTCTTTCTCTGTCTTCGGTGCAGGCATCTCTTGAATAGCTTTGACTTTATCAGGGTCAACTTCAATCCCTTTCTCGCTTACAATAAAGCCCAACAACTTATCGGATCGCACCCCGAATGTGCACTTGTTAGGGTTCAGTTTTAATTGATACTTCCTCAGACGCTTGAATAACTTGAGCAGATTTACCAGGTGATCTTCCTCTGTAAGGGACTTGGCAATCATGTCATCCACATAACACTCGATTTCCTTATGGATCATATCATGGAATAATGTCACCATAGCCCGTTGATACGTGGCACCAGCATTCTTAAGTCCGAATGGCATCACCTTGTAACAGAACGTGCCCCAAGGTGTGATGAATGTTGTCTTCTCCATGTCTTCAGGTGACATCTTGATCTGATTATATCCTGAAAATCCGTCCATGAAGGAGAATACCGAGAACTGAGCCGTGTTATCTACCAATACATCAATGTGAGGTAATGGAAAGTCATCTTTCGGGCTGGCTCTATTCAGATCCCGGTAGTCAACACACATCCTTACTTTGCCGTCCTTCTTAGGCACAGGTACTATGTTAGCGACCCACGGCGGATAGCTAGTTACAGCAAGGAACCCGGCGTCCCATTGCTTTTGTACCTCTTCCTTGATTTTCATAGCCATGTCTGGGCGAGTACGGCGCAACTTCTGTTTGACCGGTGGGCATTCTTCTCTCAAAGGCAGCTTGTGCACAACAATGTCGGTGTCCAACCCTGGCATATCTTGGTAAGACCAAGCAAACACGTCCACATATTCTTGAAGCAGATCAATCAGCTGTCTCTTCACTGAGTCTTGCAGGCAGGCCCCGATTTTAACCTCTTTCACGTCTTCATCTGTACCAAGATTAATCACTTCAACCTCCTCCTGGTGAGGAGTAATAACCTTTTCCTCTTGTCTTAACAACCTGGCTAGCTCTTCAGGAAGCTCATATTCTTCTTCAACCCCTTCATCAGCTTGATTGATTGGATTGTCAAAGTCATACGAAGTCATAGCCGTGCTGTTGTCGGTGCTGTCAGGAAGGCACTCTCTGCAAGGGTTTAGTTTGTTCATTTTAGTGATTGATTTTAATCTTGCTTAGAAAAGTGAAATAAAGTTACCATTTTGAAAACATCGCCATTTATTTTTTGTACAAAAAGAAAAATGGAAAAACAGTGAGCGGAAAAGAAGAAGACTCGTTTGCAAAAAGATGTCTGATATTTCATTGATTAATCTTGTTTGCACAAAAAGTACAGATGGTCCGATTACAAAATGAGTCTTGTCATCTTGGGCAAGATGCAAGACTTTGATGCATGCTATAAAAATACAGGAAATAATAATTACTCTGCATGAGTAACTCTTATAATTTCCTGGGAAGACCAGTTTGAGATACTGCTCCCCGGGATCTTCGGACGAATCCAATTCTCCAGATTGCGCTCCTCTTCCAGCTCGTCTTCCAAATTGTTGATAGCATCAGGGGTGAGCATCCCCCCACTGACAAAACCGGGCTTCTCAGCAGCCTTTGCTTGATTCTGTTGAGTTGGTCTGTAACCCAACCCAAATTTGTCTTTCTTCTCCTCCACAGATAAAACCTTGCCCCAGCCTTGGGCAGTTCCTTACTCAACAACCTTCCGGGGTTGTTGATAAGATGACATGGAGATCCCAGATACAGCAGATGCTTCATTAACATTCAGGGCCTCAAACCCTTGGCTCATTGTTTCATGGATCTCCCCATCCATCTCAATATACTTATAAGTAGCCAGGTGGCTAACAAATATATCCTCCTCCCCACAGATAGTAACAACTTGGCCTTCCCACTCAAATTTTAACTTCTGGTGAAGGGTAGATGTTACTGCGCCAGCGGCATGAATCCATGGTCTACCCAACAAACAGCTGTAGGCAGGCTGAATGTCCATCACATAGAAGATCGTTTTAAAGGTTTGTGGGCCAATTGTCACAGGTAGCTCAATTTCTCCCAGCACCGATCTCTTAGAACCATCAAAGGCTCTTACTACCAGGTTACTGGGACGCAATGCTAATCCTTCATACTCTAGCTTCACCAGGGCCTTCTTGGGTAAGACATTAAGGGATGACCCTGTGTCTACCAGCACATGGGAAAGGACTGCACCTTTACATTCCATGGTGATGTGCAAGGCTTTGTTATGGTTACGGCCTTCCGTTGTCAAGTCAGTATTGGTGAACCCTAGCCCATTGCTAGCAGTAACATTTCCAACCACGGTTTCCAATTGATTGACAGTGATCTCCTCAGGCACGTAAGCTGCGTGCAAGACTTTGAGTAGTGCATTCCGATGGGCTTCGGAGCACATAAGCAGTGATAGGATAGAGATCTTGGATGGCGTCTGGTGAAGCTGATCCACTATTTTGTAATCACTCTTTTTGATGATTCTCATGAACTCATCAACTTCTTGATCGAATGGTGTTTTCAGAGCTTCCTTAACTGTTTGATTTTCCTGCACCGGGCTCTTTCCTTTTGCCTTGGCAGCAGCTTCTGCTTCGGCAGTAGGTCTTTGACTTTGTGGAGCAAAGAGACGTCCGCTTCGAGTGAAGCCTCCGCCTCCTCCCACATTGTCTATTTGTGGTGCAGGTGTTGATGGTTCAAGAGTGATCTTCTTTCCTTCGCAGTACACATCAGAGCCGTAGTGCCAAGGGATGGCCCTATTGCTTTCATAAGGTACTGGTCCAGGCACTGTGACAGTGACTGGACTGATGGCAGCTGCTGAAGGGACTGTGATAGTTTGCGGATCATAATAAATTGTGACTGGTGCTCTGATGGGAGCAGCACCTTCTGAGTTGTAGGCAGAGTTGTTTTCAGGATCATAAAATATTGTGACAGTTGAGACATCTTCAGAGTTTGTTGCTGGAGTTGTAGGAGACATTGTCGGAAGGATGGATGTTGTTGTTGTAGGAGATTCAAATTGGAGTGGTGTTGAAGTCGTAGAAGAAAAATTTGTTGATAGCTGATCAGTTGAGATGATAGACGAAGTACTTGTTGATGAAACCGAAGAATTGTCAGGAACAATGGTAGCTGCAGTTGTAGGAGATACAGGAATTGTTGCTGATGAGATTGCCGGATTTGTTGGAAATGATGTGGTGATCTGGAGTTGGCCACTCTGAATAAGACCATCTATGCCATTCCTCAGGTTATCGCACCCATTTACTGAAATATTGCAGTAAGCACACCCTAACTCGCACCCTGGGAACATCTGGCACTCGAGGAGCTGAGCCTTAATTTCCACCAACGGCGTCCGAATCTGACCCACACTGGTTATTAAATAAGACGGCTTGTCTTCTTCAATAGCGTTGATTCTGGGACCACCGTGGTGCGGCATAGGATTTTTGTTGACATTGGGTGGTGGTGCGAAATTCAGAGCTTTTGAGTCTACCAGGTCTTGTACCTTCATGTGCAAGGCTCTGCACTTTTCTGTACTATGGCCAGGTGCATTCGAATGAAAAGCACATCTGGCGTTGGAGTCGTAATTCCTGGGTAGACTGTTGGGATCGGGAGGTGCCAACGTCCTTAGCTCAACTAGGTTGAGTTTCAGGAGTTGTGGCAGCAATGTAGCATATGGCATGGGGATCGGATCGATCACCCTGTTGGCTTGAGATGGCCTCTGCTGGAATGGCCTTTGCTGGTTATTGTTGTTGGTGTTGCTGTTGTTGTAATTTCTCGGAGGATACTGATTTTGTTGATGGTACTGAGGTTGTTGCTGATAGTTTTGCTGCGGAGGTTGATATGCTGGTTGTGGATGAGCTGGAGCAGGAATGGTGACTGCTGCTACTGATCTATGAACATATTGGGGCCTGCCCCTGTTGGTGTGGATGGCATTGGTCTCACCAGTCCTTCTTGGGCCTGCAAAAGGCTTTCTTGCATTACTGGATGAGCTTGCACCATTGTCTGAGATCTTTCCCATCTTCAATAGGCTTTCAATTCTCTCCCCGGCTATGACTACATCTGCAAAGCTGGTAGATGAGAAGGCAGCTAGCCTATCAATGTAAGTCCCCTGAAGGGTGTTCATGAACATATCAGCCATCTCCCTTTCTGACATAGGTGGCTGGACAGCAGCAGCAAGCTGTCTCCATCTTTGAGCATATTCTCGAAAGCTCTCTCTAGATGACTGTGACATTCCCATTAGGAGGGTCCTGTTGGGTGCCATATCCAGATTATACTGATACTGTCTGATGAAGGCCTCTGCCAGGTCCTTCCAGCATCTAATAGTTGCTCTTGTCAGATGGGAATACCATTCCCTCGAAGCTCCAGTCAAGCTATCCTCAAAATAGAACATCCACAGCTTCTCGTCCATAGTATAGGCCTTTAGCCTCCCAAGAAAAGATTGTAGATGGGTTCGGGGACAGGAAGTCCCATTATACTTCTCAAAGCATGGTGGCTTAAACTTGTGGGGAATCCTGACCCCGTCTACCAAGCCCATATCCATAACATCAAAACCCAAAGAGTTTTGAGACTCCAAGGATCTTAATTTCTCAGCTATCTCGTCCAACCTTCTATCATAAGCTTCTTCCCCGGCTCCCATTACTGTGAACTGGTCTTCTTGAGGGTCTTCTTGCAGTACCCTCCCTGCTGTGGCAGTCCCTTGTATATTGACAGGGATGTTGGCCTCTGGATGGAGGTGGGGTCCAAAGACTGGGGGATTGACATGAGGTTGGACTCTTTCATTGTTGCTAGTCCCAACAGTCCCTGGCTGATGATCTTCCTGATTTCTCCCTTCCACTAATGCCCTGAGCCTCTCCTGGCTTTGAGCCATGTTGTTCATTACTTCCATAAACTGTGTCATTTGGTTCCTCATTTCCAACCTCTCGTTGGTCATTTGGTTCCTGACCTCAGTAAGGTCCTGCTGCATCTGATCCATCTGTATGCCCGGAAGATTGTTACGGGTTGGATATCGGTGCGGACGGTTGAGGGGAAATACCCGGCGCCGAGCAATAGTTCCTGAGCATCACAACAGAGTTAGCAACAACAAAACAAAAAACCTACAAAACAAACAAAGGGTTAGCATGCAATGCAGTATGCTTATTTGTTTTCAAGGTATCCGGCCTGACATTCAGTTTTGACCCTTCCAGACCCTTGAAGATGCTGTTGTTGTTGCTTTCGGAGTAAACTCGGATGGAACAAACTAAATACATATATTACAAAAGGCAAATGGTACATAGTTTGTTTACAAATACAAGCCCTCTGAGGGGTCAAAATACATTACAAGAAAATAAGAAATCAAAATACATGGAATGAAAACAATAACAAACAAATGGTCAAACACCAAGACCAAACTCATCCTCCCGAACTTCCTTGAGAAGTGCTTCGGTCACAGGATCAGCTGGACGCTCCGTGAGATTCCTGATAAGGAGGTTTCGGGTAGTAACAGCTGTAGTTAGCTTCTTGTGTTGACTTTGGTCTTTTGACCTCTTCACTCCAGCTCTGATCTTCAGCTCTGATATCTCCCTCTGGGCTGCTGCCAGGGCTTCTTGCTGCTCTTTTGCACTAGCTTCCAGTTGCTCTATCTTGTCTTGGACCCTCTTGTCCTCCAGAGTACGAGCCTCGGTGATCCTGACCCACCTAGCCTGACTCTCCTTCAGATACAAGTCTGTCCTGGCTTTCTGGAATTGGGCTTCCTTGCAAGCATTCTTCAGGATTTGTTCTCCAGCCCTAGACTTCTTAATGTAATCTTCAGACTTCTCAATTCTAGCCAGATGCTCCACTTTCAACTTCTCCAGCCTCTCAATATCCAGTCTACCATCACTCCTCTCCCAGAGGGTCTTCTGCAAAGCTTGAGTCAACTTCTCATTTCTTTCTTTCAACTTCTCAAACTCCTCTAAGCTGACAGTTGCTGGAGGTGGTGTTGTGGAAGGCCCAGGCATATCTTCTATTGTAAAAGGCATCCCAGAGAATTGAGCCCTGGCATGGGACCAATCATAGTATTGTGTTGATGCCACATTGTTACACTTCCCCAGGATGGTTACCCCCTTAGTCTGCACATTGTCCCAAGCCCAGGCTGCCTGCCTAACAATAGCCAGATTAAGCTTGTTCTCACAATAAAGAGTCTCAACCAAGTCCTGTGCCTTAGGAGTGTGGACCAGTGCATAGCCCAGTTGTCTTTTGAACAGCAGAGGGTTGTAATTAATACTACCCTTAACTCCTATTAGGGGCACATTGGGAAAATGCCCACAGCTGGTGATGATATCCCTGCCTTTTGTGCTTTGAGTGCACCACCTGATATCAGCTGAAGTTAGAGTAGTAAGTCTTCCAGCCCAGTTTCTCTGCTGATGAGGGTTCAAAAATGCATCTGTCCTGGGCAGATGCCTGAGAAGCCAAGTATGGAACAAAGGAGCACAGCACCTCACTAATCTTCCCCTTTGCTTTTCATTCCTCTGATGCACTGAATAGTAGAGATCACCCAATAAAGTTGGCACTGGGTTCCTTAAAATGAACAGATGGATTGCATTCTTACTAATGAATCGAGGCTCATCTGCAAATAATACAATCCCATATATGCTCAAAGCCAATAAAGCACAGACTGCTCTCCACTCTCCTGAAGAAGCTTTCAAAGTAGCTTGAGAGATCAAGAAATCCAGATGCAGGCCAGGGATTCCAGCCTTAGAAGTCATATGCTGCCCAATCAGGACTGGTTCCAGATGCAATGCCTTTGCTACCTCTTCATTACCAGGAAAGACCATCTCAGGGTTGAAAGGGACTCCACCCCTGATAGGTATACCAACTAATGATGAGTATTCTTCCAACAAGGGGCCCATATGAAAGTCCTGAAAAGTGAAACATCTCAGTGGGGGATCATAAAACTGAAGGCAAGTGTGGATCAGGCTTCTCTGTGAGGGGTCCAGATCCATAACCATATCAAGTATATCTCCGTGGTGTTCCCTGAACAGTGGTATATGGTCTGGAGGGATCAGGGTCTGAATCCTCCTGATGTCAGCTAACTCTGGCCGGAAGAAGTGGTAGGTGATGTTACTCTTTTTAGGTGCCATGATGTTGAGACTGAGTAGAGACAAGTGCTGATGGTGATACTGAAGAATGGGCCACTGATTGGATGAAGTAGATAGCTGATAGCTGAAGCAAGTGCTGATGAAGATAGGTCAATATTGAAGATGGGGTCAAAACCAAAACCAAATGAAGATGGATACCCTGAAACACAAATAAGCAAATGTCAATATGATGCAATGATTATGTATGCAAATGATATGCAAAGGGTTTGTGACTGAGCTGGATCTGATCAAATGCTCTGATGTAAGTCCATGTGTGTAAGAAATCCAGATGGGGGTCTATAAGTCCAGTAACCAAGGTGGGGGGGCTCAAATAAAGAGCCACAAGTCCAGGGTTTAGAATCACAAGAACTGTTCCAACATGGAGTATTCTTAATCAAATCAAAGTAACAGGGTATTCTGAGGTCAAGGTACCTGCAAACCTGTAAACAGCCCAACCCCCTCACAGGTGGTGTTCTAAAACAAGGATCCTCAGACTTGGATCAATTATGAGAAGTGTAAACACTTCTAACCCGGAGGTACAGTGTTTACAATAACCATAAAAGTTCCTCCTCTAATTCACCTCAGTTTCTGAAGGTCAATACTGAAAGGTCATCCAGACTTAGCAGGCTTCCCAGATAGCCCTAGCATTGCAGGAAATCTGCAACACAGAGTTCTCAAGAAGAAACCCATATCTGAACCGTGTTTCATATTCCCGCACCAGACCGAAATGGAATGGGAAAGAATATGATTCACTCTAGCCTAGGTGTCACTCAGGTCCCAGGTATAGGACCTTAACTCTCAATGAAACACCCACCCACCAAAGCAAAACCAGATCCAGCCAGACAGCATGACAGTATGATATAGGTAAAGCAGTAAAGAAAGCAGTAAATAAAGCTGTACAGAGAGCAGTAAATAAAGAAAATATACAAACACAAATAGCACATAACACCCCCAATAATCACAAATCAAACAAGCGCTAGGAGGAACCCACAAAAAGAACCAGCAGCCCTGGTTGCAGTATAAGGGTCCCCAGCAGAGTCGCCAAGCTGTCGCTCCCGATAAAATGGGACAGGCCCAGATAAAGGTACAGACGCGAACTGTCGGCGAAAGGGACAATGAGAACACACAGCAGTGAACTCACTGGAGATGAATAGAGTCGCCAGCTAGGCATTTTTATCCCGGAGGAAAGGCAATGCTGCATAGGCCTAGAAAGATATGGATAAGACGGTTGCGAACCAGAGAGACTGAGAAAGGGGGTTGGTTACAACCTGGGAAGGTATTAGCACCCAGATTGTCCGTCGTACTCGACGGGATCCACGCTTAAAAGATTTGTGTTTTAAAGGGGTAGTGTCAGTGCAGTCTGTGTGTAAAATGGCTGGAAAAGAGTGTACAGGTGTCAGTGTAAAAGAATGTGAAGTGTATAATGATGTGTCAGTGTAAGAATGAGAATGAATTGCTCATGATAATGAGGCTAAAAGAAAGATGCTGGAAAGAGGGGGAATATACAGAGACTTTTGTTCGATAACTGTTAAGTTATGCCTACGTATCCTCTCGTGCAATGAGGAAGTCAGAACACCGTAGTTCGACCCAAAGAGACTGAAAGATGAATTGACTGGATGAACTGCTTACTTGTCTATGCTCAAGTGTATGACCTGTCTGGCTCAGGTGCAAACTGTCTTGCATTAGACGGAAGAAGCGAGTTCTCGCTTGTGAGTGAATGAGATGAGAAAAGAATCCCGGAGGAGACGATTATTGTTTGTTTTTGAGTTTTCAGTCTTTTATTGCTTTTGAAAGTTTGTCATAAGTTAATGAGCTTAAGCCTAAACCAACGGATTAGTAAACTCATCACATCTTCCCTCTGATTAGGGGTAATGAGAATACCTTAAGTGTGAAGTCAGATTCTCACACTTAATCACCTTTGATATAGGATTAAGATCATTAACCTACTTGTGATTATTTAGATGTTTTTGTGGTTTTTGTTTAGTGTTAAGTAATGAGGTTAAGCCATAATCAGGGATTAAACAGACTCATTACACCATCCTAATAGAAGGATAATAGATGAGAATGTTTAAGCTGAGGAAAGCTCCTCAACTTAATCCATGATTAGGGATTAAACTCATGACAAAACAAGCCTTTGATTAAATGGATTTTATTTAATGATATGATGATGAAGTGATTTTTATGATTTGTAAGACAGCTTGAGGGGGACTTGTCCATTAACACTAGGGTTAGTCCTTCTTAACCAATTAAGGAAGAATTAAAACCCTAATGCAAGGCCCAAGTTACAAGCTTGATGTCTTGATGATTATTATGTGGATTGATTAGAGGATTTAAACACATTAAGGGTTTAACACTTAGGATTAAAGTTATACACTCCATCCTAATAGAAGGATGCAGGCATAAGCTTAATCACAAAGCCTTAAAGCCTTTAGGGTTTAGTCCCTGATTATGAGGTGAGGAGAGAAGACTCAGAAGAGACACAAAGGTAAAACTAAGAGGGGAGACTAATCAAAACCCTAATCATTGTCATGCTTGGTTGTTCCTAAGGTTTGTGAGGTTTACAAGAACAATCTTCAATGGAACCACCAGGAAGCAGATGAAAGGATCAAAAGAAGCAAAGCAACTTGCTTCATTCAAGAAGTCAAGTCACTTGAAGAAAGAAAGTGGGAATGAGAAGAATGAGCAAGATCAATCTCAAACACATATAAAAATGCAGCATGGATGCAAGAGAGAGATGAGAAGAAAGTATGAGAAGTGAAGGCAAATCCACTTCTCAGAATCACTTACCACCTGAAAGGTTAGAAAGGAAATGCAATGCAATGAAAAATGAGATGAGATGACATAATGAGAAACAAAACCAGAAGCATGAGTATGATGTTAATGATGCTATGAGATGTTACAAACATGAGGCAGCACATGGAAATGATCATACAAGTTCATGAATGCAAATGGAGCAAGTTAGGAAGCATAGACATACATGAAAAAGTTATGAAGTGCATATGGCATACAACATGGCAAATACATGATGCAATGATCAAACATGCTTACAATATGTCTTATGATGTCAAATGAATCAAATGGATGCTTGAAATGTCATGGCAAGTCATGTTATGCAAGAGAATGCAAGATGGATGCATATAGAAGCCCAAATTAGGGTTTATGAACATTACATCAAACAAAAACCAAAATCAGAAGCAAACCCTAAGATAAAAAATGGAAAATGCCACTCAAAGGACCCTTAATCCTATACTAACCCAATGCCCAAAGGAGAGGTCTCAACTCCTAACCAAGTTCAAGTTATGGTTTTTACAAGTTTGCTAGGGTTTTAGGGTTTCCAAACAAGAGAAATGTCAAACAAATTGAAAATGAAAGATCAAATCAAGGCCATTTAATCTCACAAACTACATGCTAAACACAATGCAATGCAAAAAGAATCAATGTCCAACTCCTCATGAATAGGCAGAAATGATTTTTGGAACTTTGGATCAAAATAATGCACAAAAATGATTTTAATTCAATGAAAAATTCTCAAAATGCATCAAGATCAAAAAAGAAATTTGGTTTGAAGGTTGGACAATGTTTCTAAATGTCTTAGAACATTTCATGAATTTTTTGGTGATTTTTAAATACCTAAAAGTATTTTTAATAAATTAATTCCCATTAATCAATTAAAAATAAACTTTTAAATATTTAAAAATACTTTTTAAATGCAAAAATGAAAATAAAAATATTTTTTTGTGTTTAAAAAATTAATGAAACTCAAGATAAAAAATTTCATAATTTTTAAACAATTTTTACTATTTTAAATAAATTAGGTAAAACAATTATGAAATAAATGAATTAAACAAAGAAAATGGGGAAGTCAACTGAATGGAGGGCTGGGATGGCTTCTGGGTTTGAATGGGTTGACTGCGCGCGTCATCTAATGGCCCATATTCAAACTGACTTAAACTCAATTAATTAAATAAATAATAGTGATTAGGGTTTAATGACCACATCTGGACCGTTCACACGCGCGCGAAGTCAACAGAGTCCACTGATCCAACGTGCCAGATTCAAACGCTCATTAATTGCAAGATTAAACCCTAATGATTTTCAGGTGGCCGGAGAAGACCTCCGGTCGTCTTCTCCGGTGGGAACCCCACCTGAAAATCCCTAAAACTCTCAAAACGCAACTGAAATGAAATCTAAAAACATGGAAATGATCCCCACAGCTTACTGAATCAAAACCCCATGCCCAAACTCATTTATTTTTCACCAAACTCATGAATCGAACAAAATATTTTTTAGGTCACAGAGTTTCAGAACACGATTACATCCTCATTTCATCACCATTTTCAAAACTAAAGACATATTTATGATCAGGGAAGCATGAATAACAACTTAAGAACTTAAAAAATGATTTCTGGAAAAAATGTTCTTGAGCTACCTGAGTTTCGAAGTTTTCAATCCAGCAACTTTCTGTCCTCTCCCTTTGATGCAATCCACTCTACTTGGTCCCCTGATGATCCTTGAATGCTTAGAAGAAATTTATGTTGGCTGGTTAAGGAGTTTGAGCAGCTTCTGCTCAAGCTCAGTTGAAAATGGTGATGGTGATTCAGGCTGTTTCTGGCAATGGTGAAGGGTTGTTTGTGGTCAGGATGATGAGTGGAGAAGGTTTGTAGAGTTTGTTGGAGTGTTTATGGCCTGTGGAGTGAGTTTCGAAGGAAAATGCAGGTTGGAGTGAAAATGGAGAAACAATGTTCTTGCTGGATTCAGGCTTGGGTCTTGTTGGTTTAGGCTCAATGAAACATGGTGAGATGATTAGTGAAACTTGTTTGAATGTTTGTGAGTTGTGCAGAGAGATTCGAAGAGAAAAGCTTGAGGGAGTGATTTTGTGAATGGTGTCTTAGGGCTTGCTTCAGGCTGGCTTGATGTTGTGTTTAGCTTGCAAATGGATAGTATAAACAATTCCAATTGGTCAGATGATGTGACCTGGCCTGCTGTGATTGGGATGTTCACTTTTGCAAAAAGTCCACTCTTGTGTAAGGAAAGCATGGGCTTGGTTCTAGGCTAGTACAAGCATGGGGCTGGCGCAGCATGGTATGTGAGTGAGGCTAGGGTGGTTCAATGGCCAATGCAGCAAGTGGTAGGAAGTATCATGATGGTTTTGCAACTTGGTTATCTTTTTGGTTCATATGGAAAGATCTTGCTATACAAGTCATGAACATGAGAAATTCTTGGTCCAAATCTGATTTTTAGGTCACATAGAATGTTTGTGTAATGGTTTGATGTGAACTAGAAGTCACAAATGGCCTTGATACATGATTTTGCAAATTTTCCAATTGGTGCATATCTTGAAAATTAGTGATTTTTGCCAACTTTGTCACACCATAACTTTTGATCCAAAATGAATTAGGTCATGTTCTTGTACTTTTTGAAAAGGGAAAAATGTATTCTACAACTTTCATGACCAAAGTTTTTCCATTTGAAGCATTTTTGGATCAAAAAGTAAGGTTTGAAAAGTGACCTAAATTGACAAATTCCTTAAAAGTCAACTATGCCCTAAAAAGTCAACTTTGCAAAAACTTCAAATTCTTGAATTTTGTGAACTTCAACCCTCTTCCATGATCAAATAAAGATCATATACACTCAAAATGATGAAGATCACCCCTTGGTTGGGTCATTGGGGGCCTCAGATGCCCTGATTTTACACTGACTTGTCCAGAAAGTCAACTCTTGATCAGATGACTTCCCCATGGAATTTCTTCATGAAAATTGATATGCATGCTCCCTATACCATGTAGAGACCAATGGAAACAAGAATGACCAAAAAATTTGGAGTTATGGCCTCTGAAACCAAAACCCTAATTTTAGGTCAACTGTGCAGTCAAACTTGGCTCTGCATCCATACCAATCCCAGTTCTTGTGATTCCTTGGAATTCTTGACTTTGAGAGGATATAATATGATACAAGAACACACATGGACCCCTTTGAAGTGATTGATGGCCTTTGGAGTGGCTCAAGAGGCTCTTGGATTGCTCAGATCACAAACCCTAGGTGCAGATGACTTAGAATCTATGCAGTGGATCAAAAATGGAATATGAGATGGCATGATTGTGTTTATGCATATGAGATGATCACAAGCCATGGTGTGAATGGGTGAGGTCAAATTTGGGGTGTTTACAGGTTGTAACGTGGCCTGGTTCACGGTTTAAGAAACAAAGGATAAAGGCTCAAATTTATTTGTACCCAACCCAATCTCCATGATGTTCTTCAGTCCTATGCTCAGTTAACTTATGCATTGAGACTCAAATGAGTTTGGAATTGTAGCACTGACATTTGTGATGGTTCAGGAATCAAATATTTATTTAAATACTCAGTCATCTTTCTTTGTTGAGGATTCATAGTGACCTCTCTTTTTTTTTCTTTTGATTTTATTATCCCTTCTTTTTGCTTGAACTGTTTATTTCAAGGTTACAGTCAGCGGGATGTCTTAATGTTTTACTAAGTCTCATTCATAGGCTTTGACTTAGTAAGCTTTTCTTTTGCTGGATATTGACTGTCAGGTTTAATGATTACCGAGAACCATCATTAGTTGTGTACAACACAGATAATTGGCATATTTGAGTTAACCGAGTAACTACCCTGCCCCAGGTTATGAATAAGGGTTTTAATTTTGTGCGAGAATAAAAACTCCTACTTCATAGGCTCAAAAGGGTTGACTAGGGATTAACTTCCTTATATCTCCATTGTTTAGGAATTGAAACAATGCCTGTACATCGTCAGCATAGTCTGTTCAAAAGCATACTGCATAAGATTATGGTATTGTTTTCGTCATCCTCCCTCTACAGGCTTATAGCTTTATCAGGAGTTAAATATCACAAGATAGAAGTAAGAAGCATAATTCAAAATTGTAAACCCATGATTTCGACAAGATTAAGATTCAGGGTTGAAGATCATCCTTGTCGAAGGATAACATCAGGAGGAGAATCCAAGAATTGCTGGGAAAAGTTTTAAAGCTTCACTGTTTCGACAGAAATTAGACATGATGTTCTGGCAGAATAGTTTGGAGAGTTTTGTGACTAAGGGCTTCGACAGAAGGAGTTTTTAAGAAAGATATGGTTTGACAAGTGCTGAAGAGTTTTCTTTTTTAAAAGGTTTTCGACAAGACAAGGAGATGCAGCGTTTCGTCACAAAGAGGAAGAATTCAAATTCAAAAGATACAACGTTTGGAAGTTGGACGCGTGGAAGCTTCAAGGAAAGAAGAATACATGCAGATTGACAAGTGTCAAATAGTTAGGATTTTTCCGTTTTAGGCAGTTATTTTATTTGTATATAAATAGGGTAGTTGTTGTAGAATTGTGTGTGTGAAAATTTGTACAAAATTCCTGTAAAAGCTCTAAGTACCCAGTGTGAGAGAAAATGAGTCTAGTATTTGGAACAATGTACGTTTAAAACACCAGTTATATTTCAAAGTCATTTTAAGTTACTTGTTTACTCTTGTTTATTCTTCAAGTTCATGTTATTTTACATTTCATTTACTTTTCTGCAAATTTAGCCTTTCGACATTTCTTTTTCTTGTTTAAAACTTTTAAATTTCAAGCTCATGTCATCTTTAATTTAAGTTTACTTTACTTGCAAAGATCAAAGTTTTAACACTTTGACAAAATTGATAGAACAAACCACAAATTAGTCACCAAAAGTCTAAGAGTATTTCGACAGAACCAAATGCACATGTATCCCAGGACTTGTATGGTTGGTCCTGCAAGTAACCCAACTTTCTGAAGAAATTGGTTAACCAGAGGTTGTTCGCCAGAAAACACTGCGAACAAATTGGCACGCCCAGTGGGACCGGTGCATTTGATAAAATCTAATAGAAATTCTTAGACAAATTGTTCCTTGCTACGTTGTATGATTCTTAGAAGCGGTAAACTAGCCGTAACCGACGTAGAGAGACCAAAGAGAACAAGAAGAAGAAACATGGCTAACTTGCCAAATGCTTCAAATGTTTCTGACGAAACCATTCCAGTTTCCAACCCTGTCCCTTCATCAGGAACAGTACCAGTGTCTGGCCCTGTTTTAGAACAAATTAGGCCTCCTTTAGGGGATTCCATACCAACAGGTTCAGGATCCCAAAATGCGCCTAGTTCTTCCACCATGGGACACGCCAGACCCCTTGGAACCCCTCCCCCTGGAGGAAATACATTCAGGCCGTATCTGAATTATTCTCAGCCTTTGACTGGGAGAGAACAACCGTACGGAATGCCAACTTCAATGATGGCAAGCCTACATAATTCGTCACCATTATTCTCTGATGCCATGGTTCAAGTGTCATCACCATTGCAGGGATCAGGATATGGTGGAAATGGAAATAGAATGAATCAAATTCCACCGGGTTTCCATATGCCCGCTATGACAAACCATTCTGCACAAGTAATCCGTCAACAGATGGATGAAAGCAATCATGATATGGTGCAGGCTTTGACACAACAAATGGGAGAAGTGTTCAACCCCTTAATACAAAACACTACCCAAACAAACCAAATATTGGCAGAACAGATGGCACGCATTGCTGACTTTTTTGGAGTCCCTCAAGCACAGCAAAGAATGCAATTAGATCAGAATCCTGCCAATAGGGCTGTCGAAGAGGAACTCACTATAAACCAAAGGCCCTTAGGGAACCCTCATGAAAATCCCAGGGGGCAAGAGGTGATAGCCGAACAGCCTAATATAGAAGAGCCTATTCGACAAGAACCAAGAAGGATAATAGTCCAGAGAAACCAAAATGCTGACGAAGTGTTACAGCAGAGAATGCGTTACAATAACATGCCTGTCGAAAATAACATTGCCACCATGGTTGAGAGAATAATGGCACAAAATGGAGTAAACGTAGGATTACAAAGGCCTAGTTATACTTCCCCCTTGTCTGAGTTTGTCTTACAACAAGAATTACCACCAAGGTGGAAAGTCCCCAAGTTTACAAAATTTTCAGGGGATACTAGTGAGTCCACCATAGAACACGTGGCACGTTATTTGATAGAGGCAGGAGAGATTGCTAATAATGAGAACTTAAGAATGAAATACTTCCCAAGTTCTTTGACAAAAAATGCTTTCACTTGGTTTACATCACTTCCTGCAACTTCAATTTTTACTTGGACCCAATTAGAGAGATTGTTCCATGAACAATTTTATATGGGACAGACCAAGATAAGTTTGAAGGAGTTGGCAAGTGTCAAAAGAAAATTTTCTGAACCTATAGATGACTATTTGAATAGGTTTAGATTACTAAAAGCCAGATGCTTTACGCAAGTGCCGGAACAAGAACTAGTCGAAATGGCTGCAGGGGGTCTAGATTATTCCATAAGGAAAAAATTAGATACCCAATATTTGAGAGACATGGCACAACTGGCAGACAGAGTGAGGCAAATAGAAAGACTAAAAAATGAAAAGTTTAGATCAAATAAAAACAAGAAGGAAAGAGTGGCCTATGTAGGAATAGTTCAAGAAGATGATTATGACGAAAACGAACCAGTCATCTTCGACCAGCAAGAAATTGATCTTGCAGAATTAAAACAAGGCCCCCCTTATTCTTGTAAAGTTCTGGCCCCGTCGAATGGAAAAAATCCAGTCGAAGTGGAAAAGAATGACAGGTTCCCCAAAAGAACCTATACTTTCGACATCACTAAGTGTGATGAAATATTTGATTTATTAGTCAAAGATGGTCAGTTAATAAAACCAGCAGGCACTAAGGAGCCTCCTGTAGACCAACAGAAAAAGAGAGGTTTTTGTAAATACCATAATTTCTTGGGTCATAAAACTTCTCAATGTTACCTTTTCAGGGATCTTGTCCAGAACGCAATCCAAAATGGAAGGCTGAAGTTTGGAGACAAAGCCAAGCAGCAGATGAGGATTGACTCTAATCCTATGCAGGTGGTAGAAGCCAATTATGCTGAACCAGAAATGGTAAATGTGGTCGAAATGGAGATCATGGCTGAAGAGAATTTTGAAATGGTAGAAGTTACTGAAAGCTTCGACACCAACTTCACCATGATAGAAGCTGCTGAAGGTTTCGACACCCATGTCAATGTGGTAGAAGAAGGTGATAACTTTACTGACCAAACTGAGGAAAAAGAAGTCAAAGCTTCTGAAGACTTCGACAGAGAGAATGCTAGCGAAACTACTGAGGGTTTCGACGAAAGAAATGCAGTCAAAGTGGGAAGAAGTTTCGACAAGAAAAACTACGAAAGAGATGCTGAGCAAGGGGTGATCTGGGACACTTTGGGAGAGTCGAATGGGAAGTTCGATTTCATGGTGAAATATTCAGCACCACCAAGCTCCAAAACAGATATCAACAAAATCAAACCCACAGGATGGGGAGTTTCTTTCAAAAAGGGTGACGAAGAGGAGGATAGTAAAACCCTCACTATCCAAAAAGAGGCCACTGAAGGCCTTGACCAAGAGAAAATCAACACAGCAGGGACTGATGACAATTCCCTCATTGTCGAACCAATGAACATTGGTACCACCAAAACTGAAGAGCAGCCTGTCGAAAGGGTTGCACACTGCTGCAAATATATCTATAAGGGTTTACACCCAAAAGGCAATGTGAGTCAGTCAAAGGAAGACATCCCTGAGGAAGTCATGTTAATTGAAAAAATGAACAAATTGAAAATTACAACTGAACAGAGTGCTGGGATTCATATGGTGGAAATCACTCAAAAGGGAGGACCAGACACCAACAAGGGAAAGAAACATCAAGAAAAGCATCAGAAGTTGGTGTACCCAGAAGAGAACGAGAGTCTTGTCGAATTCATCCAAAGGTGTCAAAGGAAGAATGCAGAAGTCATGCTTTGCCCAAGATGCAGTGCTGTGTTCGACAAGAAAGCAGCTGATGACTTAGAAGCAGCAGAAAAGACCCAGAGGAAAAGAAATTGGGGAACAGTCCCACCAACCAGAAACGAAAGATTCGACCCAAGAAGAGGGAAGCATCACAGTCAAGGGATCGGAGAAAGGCGTTTCAACACTTACAAACCATCCAACAGGTCAAATAATGACAAGTGGATTCAGCCGATAAGGGATGCCCAAGGTCAGAAGAGATGGAAGAGTTTTGAAGTGAACAGGGGTCCTTCCATGGAAGTTAAAAAGGAGGCGAAGCCAAAATACATCTCTGAAAACTACAAAGGGAAGAATCCTATGTCCAGATCCCAATGGAGGAGATTCCAAAGGCAGAAGAAAATTGAGAAGAAAACTGTAGAATACCAAGAGGTTGGGCAGAAGAAAGCTGAATCAAGCAAATGTGTGCAGATTACGAACAAGGGGACGCCCCTGGCAGAAAAAGAAACCTTTCAGGAGAAAGGACCTGGTGACACCACAGAAGTGCAGAAAACAAACAACAGAATGCCAGTGGACGAAGAAGTCACAGATGAATTTGGTTCAGAATCAGATGCCTCTTTCGACGTAACTTGCAATGTGGTTTCTGTGCTGCCCAGAGACTTCGACAGGATAATGGAAGTCGAAGACGAAGAGGATGACATGGTAGATGACAGCATAGGCCTGAAGCCTGTATGCTACTACATAATGAATAATGGCTGTGTCGAAGAGCAAAATGCCTTTTTCGAAAAGCCAGATGATGCAATGAAGGCTCACTTGAAGCCTCTCTTTATAAAAGGAAAGGTAGAAGGTGTGGGCGTCAACAAAATTCTGATAGATGGTGGAGCAGCTGTAAATTTGATTCCTCATTACATGATAAAGAGGATTGGAAAGGATGACTCCGACACTAAGCCTCACAATATGGTGTTGTCCAACTATGAAGGTAAAGTGGGAACAACACTGGGAGTAATACAATTGAACTTGACTGTAGGATCCATCACCAGGCCTACAATGTTTGTGGTGATAGCATCAAAAGCAAATTACAACTTACTGTTGGGAAGAGAATGGATCCATGGGATTGGGGCTGTGCCATCTTCCATGCATCAGAGGATAGCAATTTGGAGGCCAGATGGGATTGTTGAAAACATAGAAGCAGATCAAAGTTACTTCACAGCTGATGTGAACAATGTCACTGGTCGTAACTTTGACAAAAATCTAGCCCACATAGCACCATGCAATCCTGCTGCTTTTGACCTAACAGCTTCCGACAATGCTTACTGTTCCATGTACCTCCATCCTACACATGGTTTTCAGTGGGATAAGGAAATAATTGGGGAGACAAATTACACATGGGGAACTGCCCATGTCAACCCAACTGGATGGGGAAGTGAATTCAGTGAAAATGACTGAAGTTTCAGCAATGGAAAGGATTTCGGCTTATATAGCCGAAAAACAACTCAAAACGGCCCTAGAGGCTGAAATTAGGAATATGGCTGTCGAAGCCAGCACTCAGGTTGTCGAAGAACAACCTTCTCAAGAAAATATTGAGGAACAACATACAAAGCAGAGTTTTGAAGAAGACTCAAATGGCGAATGGCAGAGTCAAAGACTTGATGCCATTTATGATGACGAACCTTTGGGGTTCGAAAAGGATCCAACCTCAACCAACATGAAAATGGTGGCACAGGACCCTTTAGAGGAGATTAATCTGGGACTGGGGGCAGAGAAAAGGCCCACTTACATCAGTGCCAAGTTGAATCCTCAACTCAGAATCGAAATAATCCAGTTGCTGAATGAGTTTAAAGACTGCTTCGCATGGGATTATGACGAAATGCCTGGTTTAGACAGAAGTTTGGTGGAATTGAAGTTGCCAATTCTGGAAGGGAAGAAGCCAATAAAACAGACCCCCAGACGCTTTGCACCTGAAATTCTGTCGAAGATCAAAGAAGAGGTCGAAAGACTTCTAAAATGCAAATTCATCCGTACAACAAGGTATGTCGAATGGATTGCTAATATTGTTCCTGTGATTAAGAAAAATGGCACACTAAGGGTGTGTATTGATTTTAGAGATCTAAACTCAGCCACCCCTAAGGATGAGTATCCTATGCCAGTAGCAGAAATGCTAGTAGATTCTGCAGCAGGCCATGAGTATTTAAGTATGCTTGATGGCTATTCTGGTTATAACCAGATTTTTATTGCTGAAGAAGACGTTCCAAAAACAGCCTTTCGTTGTCCAGGAGCAATAGGAACATATGAATGGGTAGTAATGCCCTTTGGTTTGAAAAATGCTGGAGCTACTTACCAAAGGGCTATGAATTCTATTTTTCACGATTTCATTGAAACGTTTATGCAAATTTATATAGATGACATTGTGATTAAATCTGCTTCAGGCTTCGACCATATTAACCATCTTCGACAGTCCTTTGAAAGGATGAGGAAGTTTGGTTTGAAAATGAATCCTCTTAAATGTGCTTTTGGTGTGCAGGCTGGGGATTTCTTAGGCTTTGTGGTCCACAAAAAGGGGATTGAAATTAATGAAAACAAAGCTAAAGCAATAATGGAAGCAAAAGCGCCATCGACAAAGAAGGAATTGCAGTCTCTACTAGGGAAAATCAACTTCCTCAGAAGATTTATCTCCAACCTTAGTGGAAAGACTCAGGCCTTCTCACCCTTGCTTCGACTGAAGAAAGAGGGTTTCACTTGGGGGCAAGAGCAACAAATTGCTTTCGACAAGATCAAGGAGTATTTGGCAAATCCCCCAGTCCTAATATCTCCTTGTCGAAAAAGAAGCATGAGGCTCTACATATCAGCATCTGACAGAACATTAGGAAGTATGCTTTGTCAAGAAGATGAAGATGGCGTCGAAAGAGCCATTTATTATCTCAGCAGAGTCTTAAATGATGCTGAAACTAGATATAGTATGATAGAGAAATTATGTTTATGTGTATATTTCTCTTGTACAAAATTGAAGCATTATATAAAACCTGTTGATGTACATATATCTTCTCATTTCGACGTAATAAAACATATGTTGTCTAAGTCTATTTTACATAGTCGAATTGGAAAATGGGCTTTAGCTTTGACTGAATACTCTTTAAAATTTATGCCTTTAAAAGCTGTCAAAGGACAAGTAGTTGCTGATTTTATAGCTGACCACTCCATACTTGGAGATGAAACAAATTATGTCGAAAAAGAGCCTTGGAGGTTATATTTCGATGGTTCCAGCCACAAAAATGGAACAGGTATTGGGGTGTTAATTATTTCTCCCAATAGAATTCCAACAAAGTTCAAGTACAAAATAGAAGGATTTTGTTCAAACAATGAGGCAGAATATGAAGCCTTAATTGCTGGATTTGAAATTTTGTTGGAACTGGGGGCAACAGAGGTCGAAATAATGGGTGACTCTGAGTTAGTGATAAAACAGTTGACGAAAGAGTACAAATGTGTCAAAGAAAATTTGATCATGTATTTTGTGATAGCCAACAGACTCCTCAAGAGATTCGACAATGTAGTTTTTAGACATATTCCCAGATTAGAAAATCAAGAAGCAAATGACTTAGCTCAGTTGGCTTCAGGGTATAAAGTGTCGAAGGAAAATCTGATGAAGGTTGTCGAAGTGAGAGGCAGAGTCTTATCCACCAAACTGTCCCCATCTGATTTGGAGACAATAAGATTGGGATATGGTGATGAAGAGAACTTTGAAATTTTCAATGTAGGTGATCTAGAAGATGGAGATTGGAGAAAACCCATCAAAGATTATTTACAAAATCCGAATCAGACTGTCGAAAGAAAGATAAAGTACAGGGCCATAAGCTATGTGCTTTTTGGAAATGAACTGTTTAAAAAGACTGCAGAAGGAGTTCTACTGAAATGTCTTGGAGAGACTGAAGCTTATATAGCCTTGTCGAATGTACACAGTGGTGCATGTGGTGCCCACCAAGCAGGACATAAAATGAAATGGCTATTATTTCGACAAGGGATGTACTGGCCAACTATGTTGAAGGACTGTGTCGAATTTGCAAAGGGTTGTCAGGAATGTCAAGTTCATGCAGGCATACCTCATGTGCCAGCAAGTGAGTTACATTCTATTATAAAGCCTTGGCCATTCAGAGGTTGGGCTTTAGATTTGATTGGTGAGATTCGACCAGCCTCTTCAAAAGGGCAGAAGTACATTTTAGTAGGAGTGGACTATTTCACTAAATGGATTGAAGCCATACCCTTGACAAATGTAGATCAGGAAGCAGTCATAGATTTCATCCAGAAACACATAATGTATAGATTTGGAGTACCAGAGACTATAACCACTGATCAAGGATCTGTGTTTACTGGCAGAAATATGCAAGCATTTGCAAGAGAGACAGGTTTTAAATTGTTGACTTCGACACCCTATTATGCCCAAGCAAATGGCCAGGTCGAAGCAGCTAACAAAGTAGTAATAAACCTGATAAAGAAACATGTGGGGAAAAAACCAAGAAATTGGCATAAGACTTTGGACCAAATCCTTTGGGCGTGTCGAACATCTCCTAAGGAAGCAACTAATTCTACCCCATTTAAATTAACCTATGGACATGATGCAGTATTGCCTGTCGAAATATGTTTACAGTCAATACGAATTCAAAGACATCATGAAATTCCATCTGAAATTTATTGGAATATGATGATGGATGAGTTGGTTGATTTAGACGAAGAAAGGTTGCATGCGTTGGAATTAATAAGAAGGCAGAAAGAGAGAGTTGAAAAGTTTTATAACAAAAAA
Source organism: Lathyrus aphaca (assembly GCA_963966055.1). Classification (NCBI taxonomy): domain Eukaryota; kingdom Viridiplantae; phylum Streptophyta; class Magnoliopsida; order Fabales; family Fabaceae; genus Lathyrus; species Lathyrus aphaca. The sequence continues at coordinate 404,924,167 of OZ014523.1, forward strand.
GTAAAATTCAAAGCCTTTTTAGTAAATGAGTTAGTTTGGAAAGTGATCTTGCCCATGGAGAAGAAAGACAGAGTGATGGGAAAATGGTCCCCTAAGTGGGAAGGACCTTTTAAAATTCTAAGAGTTTTTTCCAATGGTGCATACGAAGTCGAAGAGATAGAAGGAGATAGAAGAGTGATGAAAATAAATGGAAAGTACTTAAAGAAGTATAGACCAACATTGCAGGAAATAAAAATCATAACAAATGAAAATTGCAAATGAAACTTGTCTTCGCCAAATAAATGGCGTAAAATAGCATTACATAGAAAAAGTGCTAAAAAAGAAAATATCCTTAAAACGAATAAAATTCCTAAGTTCTATTACAGAGTCACTGTCGAAGGAATGTGGCTTTAAGCTCGTCGAATTTTTTCTGTTGGAGTTGAATTCGACGCTCACAAAGGCTCTTGCTGACAGCCATTTCGTCAAGCTCCCTGTGAAGTTGCTGAGCAGTCTCTGCATATTGTAGCCCTTTCTGGAGTTCACTATCTATAGCTTCCTGATTTGGTTTCTGAAGTGAGGCCTGGCGTTCTTTCTCTTGGAGGATTTTGCTTTGGAGATCAGCAATCTGGGCTTGGTAGGCTTGAATATTGCTTTCACACTCAGCAGCAGCTTTAGTGTATTCGTCAGAAAGTTTATTCAGCCCTGAAATCCTTTCTGTCGAAGAAGCCACTGTATTCCATGCTGACACCTGCTCCTCAGACTTGGCTTTGATCTTTTGGGAAAATTCTTTCTGTCGAACCAGATCAGCGCTAGCAGAATCAATCAAAGATATTAAATCCATCACCAAATGGCTCTCTTCAGTCGAAGCCTCCAGCAAGTTGGCACTCTTCAGGAGTTTCTTTAGATCATGTTGAGCAGAAGCATCTTCAGCCAAAACTTCAAACAGGTCAACTCCAAGTATCCTTGTCTTGATCTCATCCATGATGACATTGATTGGTTGAAGGTCAGAAGTGGCCCCTGAAGCTGTCGAACCACTGGCAGAAGAATCTTGGAAATTATACCTGGTGTCGAGCAAAGCCTTTAAGTACTCAAAGGGTTTTCTAACCTTCAAGCTCTCAATTTCTTCATGAGATAGACTCGTCGAAGCAGTGCCCAAAGAGTTTTCGACAGGGGCTTTTGATGAAGAGGGAATGTGTTGAGAGGTCCCTCCAATGCTCAAGTTAACTTCTGGCTGATTAGACAGAGTGACCTCTTCTTCGACAGTCTCTTTGTCAGCCATGGTGGTATCAGTCGAACCTGGGACTTGTACATCCTGAGCAGAAGCATTTTCATTAACTTCTGGTATATCAGCTGGTGGTGGAAGTGGTGCATCTTGGTCTGGAATTACTGGTTCTGCAGTGGGGTCTGGTCGAAAGGGAGAGTTGTTGTCGGAGGACTCAGAGTCACTAAGGTCGAATTCATCCAAGGTTTGAGGCCCATGGATCCCTGCATCTGGGGTGGCATCATCCTGGAGTCTTTCAGCCAGAGTCCTCTCAGAATTAGAGGGAGCATGCTCTTCTGGGATTGCAGAGGTCTCTTCGACATCAATAACAACCTAAAAAAAAAAAAACACAAAAGAAGAATTGTAAGATAAAGATACATTCAGTCAAGGTTGGGTTGGTGTTTGTCGAAATGATTACCTGAGGAATTTCAGTATGAGCACTTGAGTCCCCACTTCTTTCGCTCCTTGAAGGAACTTTGTTGACTGGACTGGCAGTTGGGGTTCGTCTTTGGACCAGAGATCTTTGGGACGCCACTGTTTTAATTTTTAAACCTTTGTTTCTTTTCAAAGGCTGGGGTTCAGGGGATTCGTCTTCAGATTCTTCGACGCTTGTTTCTTTTTCTTCTGTTTTCCTTTTCTTTGCTGGGGTACGAGTTACCTATAAGAGAAAAAGAAGAAATGTTTAGTATGAGAAATATGAAGTATACAAATAAGGAGGGATGTTCTGTTTGTGTCGAAACCTTTTTTGTTGTTGAAGGGGTTTTTTCGACTGTTTTTGAAGAAGTTCCTTCGCCAGTAGTCTTCCTGACAATTCTAACAGCTGAAAAGGAAAAGTTGCATGAACATTGATATAATAATGAAAGAAGTTAGAAATAAGAAAGAAAAATATAGTCTCTTCGACACCTTCAAGAATGGGTTCGTCTATGGTAACATGTTCAATCCCAATATGAAGGTGCCCAGTGTAGTTGTGCAGATGATACTTCGTCGCAACCACGCGTTCGGCAGGTTTTTTGTTTCTTTCACGAAGCAGTTTTAAGTCTGATCCACATACAAACCAATCTGGAAATGGAGGACACAAGGCCACTCCAAATTCTGCAGAAGGGAGTGGAGGGAATTTTGGAGGAAAGGTTGTGAAAGCAAAGTCGTAGTGTGCATGTGGTGGAAGGGATGAAGGAAACCACAATTTGTTTAATTTCTCTGTGAGTTTGAATTTTAAAGATACTGCTGCTTCAGCTATGGTTCGACGAAGATCATCAGGCCTGTAAATAGTTTCAAAATATTTTTGAAACTTTTGAATTTCTTTGATATGTTGGTCTGTACCTTTTTTCTTTTTGTCCTGCACAAAAGTAAAAGCATTTGTTAGAAGAGCAGTGAAAGTTGCTACGTCGAAAAATTTGTTGATGTAGTATTCCTTCCACCAGACGTCGAACTCTTCAGTGCAGAGGAAGTTTGGTATAAAGATGGTGGGATAGACCTCCAGAGTTGGGTCGAAAAATTTGTTGTACAGTTCTAAGCTCTTGTCGAAATGGTGAAATGAGTTGTAGAAAATGATAGCACCTTTTTTGTGGTAGATGGGCTTTGTCTTCGTCTGGATTAATCCAAACTGCCTGGCTACCAGATTGGGTTGGTATACAATGAGTGATACCTTTGTATTGTTGAGGCTATGATGAGAAAAGAAGTGTCTGGGCATAAGAAAAGCTTCCCAAATGGAGATGTAGGAATCTTCATCTTTCTGGTTCTCTACAGGGAGTCTTCTGGTGAACCATCTTGGACCTATGTGTCTATTGGCGAAAGGTGCCATTGAAGGAGAAAATTTATAGCGCTTGGCGAACATCATGATGTAGCCAGTAAATGCTTGTCGAAGGCTTACAGTCTCATCAGTGGGGGTCAGTTGAACCAACCTAGGCCATTCGACACGCCTTTCCTTTACTGTTTCTTCGACAACAGGCATTTTGACAGGGATAAAGTTTTCAAAAGTGGCATTTAGCCATAGTTGTAGAAGCCAAAAGGGGCCTGTGAGACTGATGTTACCTTTTTCTTTGAGGGATTTGAGATTGCTGACACTTTCACTTAGAGATTCATAAAGGTTTGCTAGAAGTAACTCACTTAGGCAGAATGCAACTCCATTATGAAGCTGATTAGCCATAATGATGAAACTTCTAGCCACTTGAAGGGACCTTGTGCAGAAGACAAATTTGGACAACCACAGGCTAAGGAAGGCAATGTGCTCTTTATCAGAGACTTCTTCATGGTTTTCACCTTGGTGATGGGCTATGAAAACAGAATACCCAACATGTTTTGTGTCGAAGCCTATAGGGTCTTTGTTCAAGTGCTCAGGGTTGAATATCTCCCCTAAAGGACTAAGGCCAGTAATGGCTGCTATGTCGAAGAGGGTGGGAGTTAGCATTCCACAGGGTAAGTGGAAGGTATTGTAGGTACTGTCCCAAAAATACAAGGAGGCCAACAGCATGTTTTGGCAGTAGCGGGGACCCTCTTTCGACAACTGGATTAAATCATAAATGCCAGTTTTCTTCCAAAAATTTTCTTTGGATTTTTCGACTCTAGTTAGCCATGATTGGTACTCAGAGGGATCTTTTGTCAAAGGGGGACTTCTAAAAATCCTATTTTGATTCAGATAAGACAGATCTATCTCTGTCGAAGCCATAAGGACTTCAGGTTCTTTTGATGAAGCTTCGACAGGTTTAGGGTTTTTATTAGCTGCTATGGGTTTGGAAGCAGAATAGCAAGGGTAAAATTCTTTTAAACGGTTGGGATCCACAGTAGGATCAAAAATGGGACCTAGCATGGCATGATGGATTCCAGAAACAGAGATAGGGATTATTACCTGTGACCTGTAAATGCTTGCCTTCTCCCTTTCATTTGGGGGTTCTGGGAAGTACTGTTGATGCTGAGTTTGTGTAGGTCCAGACAGTACGTGAGCAGGAGGAAGATCCTTGGTTTTCTTTGTCTTCTTTGAACTTTGTCCAGTGGTGGTCTTGGGAGGAGCCATTGATTGAAGATGGTGAAAAAGCTAGAGCTCTGAAAGGTTTAGAAATGGAGTTTTCACGTTTGGGTAAGAAAAGAGTTTGAGAAGGTGAAAAGTTTAAAATGATGGTGGAGGTGGTATTTATAGAGGATAGAATAAATGAGTAATAAAAAAAAAAGAAAATGAAAAGGTTTTTTCAGTTGGGAAAATGGAAACATGCATGTTAATCCATTGGTGGAGATTGAAAGTGGCGGTTGGTAATGAGCCATGATTTGCCTACAATATAGGGTCATGGGAGATTGTGTGAAACGTGGGCTAGACGTGACATTTCATAAAGTGGAAATCATTGTGTTTCCTTGGGACTCAACAAAGAATCACTTTACAATAAATGCAACTGGAAGTCAAAGGTCACTTCGACAGCAAAAGACATTTCTCCTTTGACAGTCGAAAAATCTTTGCTGGGGGGCAATTTGTAAACCCATGATTTCGACAAGATTAAGATTCAGGGTTGAAGATCATCCTTGTCGAAGGATAACATCAGGAGGAGAATCCAAGAATTGCTGGGAAAAGTTTTAAAGCTTCACTGTTTCGACAGAAATTAGACATGATGTTCTGGCAGAATAGTTTGGAGAGTTTTGTGACTAAGGGCTTCGACAGAAGGAGTTTTTAAGAAAGATATGGTTTGACAAGTGCTGAAGAGTTTTCTTTTTTAAAAGGTTTTCGACAAGACAAGGAGATGCAGCGTTTCGTCACAAAGAGGAAGAATTCAAATTCAAAAGATACAACGTTTGGAAGTTGGACGCGTGGAAGCTTCAAGGAAAGAAGAATACATGCAGATTGACAAGTGTCAAATAGTTAGGATTTTTCCGTTTTAGGCAGTTATTTTATTTGTATATAAATAGGGTAGTTGTTGTAGAATTGTGTGTGTGAAAATTTGTACAAAATTCCTGTAAAAGCTCTAAGTACCCAGTGTGAGAGAAAATGAGTCTAGTATTTGGAACAATGTACGTTTAAAACACCAGTTATATTTCAAAGTCATTTTAAGTTACTTGTTTACTCTTGTTTATTCTTCAAGTTCATGTTATTTTACATTTCATTTACTTTTCTGCAAATTTAGCCTTTCGACATTTCTTTTTCTTGTTTAAAACTTTTAAATTTCAAGCTCATGTCATCTTTAATTTAAGTTTACTTTACTTGCAAAGATCAAAGTTTTAACACTTTGACAAAATTGATAGAACAAACCACAAATTAGTCACCAAAAGTCTAAGAGTATTTCGACAGAACCAAATGCACATGTATCCCAGGACTTGTATGGTTGGTCCTGCAAGTAACCCAACTTTCTGAAGAAATTGGTTAACCAGAGGTTGTTCGCCAGAAAACACTGCGAACAAAAATATAGTGGAACGAATGGATTAATTCAAGACAAACATATGCAATGCATTAATGAAAACAAAAGTTTAACATAATAGTAAGTGTTCAAACAAATAAAAGAAATTACAAATGAAAAAAAAAATCAAATGTTGTTCCATCCAGTTGGCTGAATGTCTTCAATTGCAATCTGTGAACTTTGAGGAGCAGTATACTTCACCATGAAATCAAATTTACCACTTGGATGTCCCAATGTACCCCATATCTCAACAGGAATAGGTAGGCTTCCTTTCTTGCTATACTGGGCAACTTGTCTTGCAGCTTCGGTGTTTGATGGATGATAGTAGAACTCAACTTGACCCTCTGGAGTAACTTCTAGGATTCCTTCATCAATCAGGTCTTGAATCTTTTTCTTCAATGCCCAACAGCTATTAGTATCATGTCCAGGACTGTTGGAGTGGTACTCACACCTTGCCTTGGGATTATAGCGAGGAGAGGAAGTTTTAGGATTTTGAGGAGGATTTTCCAAGGGAATTAGCTTCATCTCCAACAAGCATTGCAGAACTTGTGACATTGGAGTGCTGAACTTGATAAACTGCCTTCTACATTTCTGGTGTTGAGGTAGGTTAACCTTATCAGGTCTTTCTTCTTCAATTGAGGAACAATCAATGGCAACCTGTCTCTTACCCTCTTTTATTCTTATCCTCCTTTCAACCAAATCAGCTTGTTCTAATGGAGGTTCACTGATAATTAGATCCCTGACTCCACTACTTTGAAGTTTTTGGATAAAGGTCCTCAGCTCTTCTTGCCCCTGAGCTAAACTTTGGATAAGAGCCACCTGGCCATTCATCTGGATCCTCATTTCTGCTATCTCAGCTTGTAGTTGTTTCAGCTGATCATCTTTGTTGTCCTCAGGATTCTTCTTCTTAGCCAGCAGTGTCTTCAATTCATCCTGCCCCTTGGTCAGGTTCAGGATCAGCTCTTGGAACTGTGCATTTTGTGCCTGGAGATCCTTAACTGTTTGTTCAAGATCCATTGCTGAAATAAACAGCGAGAAGATGAGAAACCTGTGCACAATTATAAACCTGTGATGCAATGAGATGATATGTGAATGCATATGCAATGTTTTCAAGGACCGCATGATTTAAATTTGCTTAAACAAACAAGAAGGTAAACTTTTATTAGTAATAAATTTGTTTTGCCCCTTGGGCTTACAAAAATGAAAATGAAATAAGTACAAAAGATGGGGTTTTAAGTCTCCCATGGACGTTTCCTCTTTGTGTTGAGGTATGAGTTGAGATTCCGTTCCTCATGAAGTTGCTTTGTTAGTTCCAGGATTCTTTCTTGGCTTGCTTTGTAATGAGCCTCGAAAGTATCCCTTTGCTCCTTCAGTTGGATCCAAGATCTCTGTAAGTCTTCCATGTCAGTAGGCATGTCTGGGTGAAGGATGGTATAAGCAGTGTCTCCTTCAGCAACAGGTTCCATGGTAACTGGCAGGATAGCAGGATATGGCATCATGAGAGTCTGAGCACGAGATCGCACCCATCTGAGATAAGCTTCCATATGAATAGTGTACTTAGGCTCCAGTGTCTTGTTGTCAACCCTGTTTACTTTTCCCCAGGCTCGTATGAATCTCTGACGGTAACCTTGAAGATCGTTGTCGTAGTCAAATACAATGCCCTGAATCAACATGTCATGTGGACCATCGCTTCGAGCGTAACCAAACTGTCGTAAAGCTAGAGAGGGGTTGTAGGTGATGCCTCCTCTTATGCCTAGAAGTGGCACATTAGGAAACTCCCCACAACGGTCAATGATAGTGACATTCTCCATAGATCTGGAGCACCAATGGATATCTGAGTGCGAAAGTGACATGATCCTCTTGGACCATCTGAACCCTTGCTCATTCTTCATTACTGAGCGAGGAAGGTGAGAAATAAACCACCTAGAAAGCAAGGGTATGCAACACATCAAAGTTCCTCTTGCCCTTGTAGTACGGGTATGAAGGGAATGTAAGATGTCTCCAAGCAATGTAGGCACTGGATTGTGACTCAGGAAAATGTTGATGGCATGAACGTCTATGAACTGATCTGGATTGGGGAACAACACTAAGCCATAAATCAGCAAGGCTAAGATCTCCTCAAAAGCATAATAGCTCATGGCCTTCAAGAACAACTGAGCTTTCTCTATCAACACCTTGGCAAGAATACCCTTGACTCCACTTCTCGTCTCTAGAACAATGTCAGACTTCTTCAGATGTAGGGCTGCAGCAATAACCTCTGGTTTAAGCTCCTTCTCCAAGCCTGTGAAAGGTCTTTGATCAAGAACAGGTATACCCAGAAGTTTAGAGAACTCCTCCATGGTTGGAACCAGCTGATAATCAGGGAATGTAAAGCAATGGTGCTTAGGGTCAAAGAACTGAAACAGGACACTCATCATGTCTTCATTGAACCCTGAAGTGACTAGATCCAATAGGTGACCATGTCTCTTGATGAACTGGGAGTGATCAGACACTTGAGAAACTAACTCTTTAAGCTTGGGAGGTATCCCTACAAAGTTGATCCTGATGGTATTCCTACGAGCAGAAGCCATGACCTGCAACAAAGAACAAAGATAAATCCTTTGGTCCTTGAAATGGTTAGTGAAAATGCTATGCTTATGATGCATGATGATGTCATGATGTTATGTTCAATCACAAACATGTGGCACACACAAACAAGTCACACCATAGCCCTAGGTTTAAAGGCTTGCATGAGGTTCAAAGGTAAGTACCCTCCCCTGAAGTTAGATGGTTCATCCTGTCCTACAAAAGTAACCAGGTTCTAAGGGATCTCAATATCATTAATCCTTCACAAGGGTGGTTGTTCAGAAGGCAACTTACTTGCCAACCAAAACCCTCCAAGTTTAAGATCTCAATGAGCGTAGTATCGAGTGTCAACCAACTTCAGTCTGCACCAAAGTCGGTTACCTCACTACTTTCTAAAGGCCAAGATGAGTTAACTAGGGTTCTAAAAGTTAGTTAGTGCATTGACAACATATGGCAGCCTCATATTATCCTCAACTTGACTTAAGGAACATAAGCACCAACCAAGAAGTCGCACTAACTATGGCCACCAGATCAACCGTATCGATATACGTCGTACAGTTTCCTTGGTCTATTGCCATTTACCTAAGGTACACTAGATCCGGGTTAGGACCTTTCACACATGAGAGCACCCCAACAATATAATATAAAGCAAACAAGGCAAACAATTTAAAGTGATCTAATTCCTAAGGGTACCCCTCTTAAATTTAAGTCCCCAGCAGAGTCGCCAGTTCTGTAACACGGTGGGAGAACTGACTTTAGTTATGTTGCGGATAGCAAGAGTCGCCACCGACTTTTATTTTATCCAAAGGAAAGGCATAAAAGAACAGGAAAGACCTTAAAAGATTTTTGGGTCCGGGGGGTAGGTTATGTAAAGGGAAGGTGTTAGCACCCTTTACATCCATGGTTATCCATGGGCTCTTAGTTACTTAGCTCACTTTGAATTGTTTTTGAAAAGGTGAAGTGTGTGAATAGAAATTTTCATAAGAGTTTGATAATGATCCATGTACGGATGCGTAAAAAACTTGTGTTTGAAAATTGTGAAGTATTTGAGAAATTTTGAATAGTGAGCAAGTAACTATGAGGAACCTACCATAAAGTTTAATTCTTTCTATTCTTTATCCTTTAAATGGTAAGACTATCCCTATTAATAAGGAATAGGTAGTCATTACCTTGGATGTGAGGGACATGTGAGGGACATCTGTTTAATGAAGGCAACTGTAGGGTGTATTAAGCATTTTGGAGGGACTGTCATCATTATTCGAAAGGGACTTGATCTTTATGAAGGCAACCATTTATGGGACTTGATCTTTGATTGTTAAGGGACTAGATGACTTTTCATTTAAGGGACTTTTACTTTATACACCCCATTTGACCTTGTGATTAGGCAACAATGAGAGGTAACCCTAGAAAGTGAGATGGCGATCAAAGATCGACTTACGTGTGTGAGTGTTCAATTTTAATATTTATCTTGTAATTTAAGTGATCTAAACTAATTTTAAATAACATACATGTTTACACTCCCTATTTTTACTAACCATGACGTAAAAAATAAATAATTTAAATATTACAAAATATTACATCCAGGAGCAATTACAATAATAATAATAAAAGCAATTTAAATAAATAGCAAAATAAATAAATAAGCAAAATAAATAAGCAATTATAATTAGGTTAGTAGAAATAATAATAATAAAAATAATACCAAATTTAATGGGGTTAGTAATAATAATAATATTAAATCACAATATATATAAATGTGGTTAGTAATAATAAAATAAATATGAAAATAAATAGCATTAATGATAAAATAAATAAGAATATTAGCATAATAATTAAAAGATCAAATTTTTATGAACAATTATTATTTAAGATTGAGAAGAAAATATAAACAATTAATTATCATAAAGTCTTAAATGCTATAAAAATTAAGTTAATTATAAACATATTATGAAAATAAATTATATTAAATTAAATTAGCATATATTTAACTATTTCTCAACATATATTAAAAATTATTTATATACAAAATTAAAATATAAACAATTTATGTCATATTATCATATTAACAAAATTAAATTAAGAATTTTAATTTTAAACATATTTATATACAAGATTTAAATTAAATAATAAAAATATGTACATAATTAAAGTTTAGAAATAAATAAATTAAAAAGTTATGATATAATTATATTTTGTTTTTGTGAAAGAAATAATTAGGATTTGATTTTAAAAAAAAAATATTAGGATTTATTACTTAATATAAACAACAATTATAAACAAATAAATAAACAAATAGATTAATATTTACAATTAAGGTTTATAAAAATAAATAGGTTTTACGAAAATATTTTTAGGGTTTTTTAGAACATAAATAATTTAATGAAAATATTATTAGGGTTAATCTTATTAAATTAGGGTTTATATAAAAATAATTAGGTTTTTATGAATTAATCTAAATATAATTAATTTATTTATACAAAAAATAATATAATATATACAATAAAATAAATGTTAGATAATTTTAATAAAGTTTAAATTTTAACAAGATTTTGAATTATAAATAGTAATAAACATTTTATTTTAATATTTATTCATTAATTAACTATAATATAAATAAATTAAATGAAATAAGAAAAAAAAATGAGAAAAAGGGACTTACCTGGGGCTGGGATTCGAACCCAGGCCCTAGGCTTCAATCTTTGAGTCCTTCCTCCACAACCACCAGGCCAGCGTGCGCTTGGTGATAACAAACAGATGCCAATCATTATATTTTCAGCCTTATAATAATGAGGAATATTAACAAAAAATAATGTGCAAGCCAGGGATCGAACTGTGTCCCTCAAGGTTTTTCATACGCGCACCTTACCACCAGACCAATCAACGTTTCCTGAAATAAAACATAAAGCAATTGTAAAAATATTATGATATTTTTTGAATTTCTGATGGCGCCAATTCATCATCTTCTTCCTCAAAATTTCGCAGGTTTTCCTGCGAATTTTGCTATGCATTTTGTTGCGAATTTTCCTGCGACCCTAAACCTGCGAATACCATATCTCAACAAATACATACAGTTTCGTCAAATTGATCGTACCAATGTGATCCTTGCAGTCCATACAGTAAAAACATGTTAATGAAAGGCATTTATATAAGGTGTATCATGAAACCCCAAATTCGAAGGTGAAACCCTAACCATGGCACTTTCTTGTTTTTACACTTAAGCTTCGATCAAATGGTCCAGAATCATTCTAAACATCCAAACAAACAACAATATGAGATCAAATCACGTTTATAATGCACCAATGTTTGAAATCGAAAATTAAGAATAATTGAAAGAAACTAATTCGGTTTAAGCAATTCAAGGTGTTTTGGATGCAATGAATGGTTGGGATTGCATCAATGATGTTCAAAGAACATGTTTGAACCTTTAGAATGCTTTGAGAACACCTCTAAGGGAGAATCCGAATTGAGAGTTTTTTGTGAATTTTGAAAATTTAGAACTTACTCTTGAGGCTGCAAAAATTCCTCCCAATGCTTGTAATGAGTTTGTCTATATGTAGTGATGTAAATTAGGTCAAAAAATTGACTCTCTCTTTGGGCTTTATGGATACCTTAGTGATGAAGAAATACCTTTCCAATTTTGGCCAAAAAATCAAATCTCTTCATGCTTCAAAGAGTGAGCACGAATTTGGATAGTGGTGATTCATGTTAAATGTCTTTTATGATTTTCTAGAAGAAGAATCATATTTAAATATTGATTTTTTTGATTTTATTTTGATTTAATATGTATTTAAATGATTAAAATTCAAATAAATATTAAATAAAATAAAAAAAATCAGAAATCACATGGGTTGGGTCGTGCTTGGTGTTATATTGAAGTTTGGATCACAAGATTGCAAGCCCATTTGGAAGAATTTAGTGTTAAGACCCTATTTTCCTCATACACCACTCAAAAATTTCCCAACTTTGCAAGGGCACATATCCTTCAATTTTAATGCTATGAGGGTGTTCTTGGACATTTTGGAAAGCTTGAAGAGTCCTCTAACCAACCCCACTGGTTTCATGTCCATATCATTTACCAATCTCAAGTTATGCCCTTTTGAAGTTGTTGACTTTTTGTTGACTTTCAAAAGGACCTATAATGTCTTAGTTCATAACTTCCAAATGAAGCATTTTTGGGCTTGGCTTGTGAGACACAAAGTTGTAGAGAATTCAATTTCCTTCAAAATGTGCTTTGGATGGAGACTTGGTGATAAAGTATGTGAAAGTTATGGCTGGTCAAAGTTCAGTTGACTTTTACTGAGGAAACCCTAATTTAGAAACTCCTGATTCTTGATGATCTGAAATCTCCTTGATGAATCATGATCAACCCTTGATCAAATGATGAATTTTACTTCACATAATTGATGTTGGCAAAAATCATGAAGTTTGACTTTGGTTTGACCACAGTTGACCTTAGTTTGACTTTTTAACTGCTTTGACTAATTTTGACTTATCTGACCATCTGACTGAGCAAACTTTTGAGAAAAGTCTTGAAACTTGTCATGGGGGTTCTTAAACACATATAAGATGTTATGAAGCTCACTTGAAGTCTTGGAAATTCATTTAGCCTGATTAAAGTCAAAACCCTAGTTTTGGATGCACTGCTTAGGAGGTGCATTGTCTGAGGGCATTGTCAACTCTTCTGACCAATTGTGAACTTTGTGAACCTTGTGAACCATCATAAGATGTCTTGTGAACCTCATGGGAGGTATTGTAATCATTGTGAATCTTGTGAACCTTGTGAACCATCATAAGGTGATTTGTAGACTTCATGAACCTCATGAAAGGTCTTGTAAGTGTTGTGAATCTTGTGAACCTTGTGAACCTCATAAAGTGACTTGTAGACTTCATGAACCTCATGAAAGGTCTTGTAAGTGTTGTGAATCTTGTGAACCTTGTGAACCTCATAAAGTGACTTGTAGACTTCATGAACCTCATGAAAGGTCTTGTAAGTGTTGTGAATCTTGTGAACCTTGTGAACCTTCTTAGCACACAAAGTCTTGTATTGTGAGGGCAAATTTTGGGGTGCAACACATTCACGTGTTAAACTAATCAAGATCTAAGGGACAGGATGCAATCTGGGAAACTAAACCCTAATTAGGGCTAATCATTTTCAGGTGACCAGAGACAAGCTCTGGTCATCTTCTCCGGTGGACCAAAAACCCTAAAATCTTCCCTAGGCAAAATCAAGACCTCTAACCTACCCATAAATGATCCACATACTTCTAGCAACTCAAATCAAACATCAAACAACATTTATCATTCATGAACAAGTTGACTCGAATCAAAACATGAATACGGGCAAAATTTCAGAAGTTCATAAAATGTTCATTCCTTCACCATTTTCAATTCTAAAAGCATCATTGTGATCCTTAGAGCATGCAGTTTCATTTTATAACAAGAAATCAAAGCTTTGAGAAAAAATGTTCTTGAGTATACCTGTGCTGGAAACCTCCAAATGTAAGCTTTCAGAACCTCGCACTTGTGCAAGTGAACTCCTTTGATCCTCCTGAAGCTATTGGGATGCTTAGAATGCTTTTAAAGTGGCTATTTTGAGTGGCTCGATTCTGATATGGCAGAAATGGAGGCTTTTGTTTATGAGGTTTCAGGCCATGGTAATGCTTGCTTTGTGTTCAATGGATGATTTCTGAATGAATGGTGAAAGAACTTCTGAGGTTTGATGGATTGTTTGAGAGAATCAAAGAAGGGAAGTTTTTTGCAATTTTTGTGAAAACTGATGTTGTGTGTCCTCTGACCTTTTGGCATGCTTCTCTTATGATCTTGAGGCAATCCCTAAACTATTGGAATGAGTCAGAACATTAGGTATGCACTGTGGGAATGGTATGACTCCATTGGCCAAAAAGTCAAGATTGGTGTACCATAAGTATGGGCCATGGAAGAACTGGTTTCTGTGGCTGGATAGCTTCAGGATGGTTCAAGGAGAGCCTTTGGATCATCTTTATGCAGCTGGATGGCCTTGATCAAGAGTTCTCATAGTTTATGCAATTTGGCAACTTTGAAGTTTCTTGAGAAGCAAGGCATAAAATCTTGTGATTTTTGGTGCAATCTTAATCAAAATGTGTTGCATTATATTGGTATGATGTTTAGAAGTTGAGTAGAGGTCATGAAATGGCTTGGCAAGTGAAATTGCAAAAATCCCTCTTTGGTGCACACTTGAAAATTATAGGATTTTTGCAACTTTGAAAGGACATATCTTGAGTTCTAGGATGAATCAAGACATGTTCTTGTACTTTTTGAAAATGGGAAGACATAATCTACAACTTTCATGTTTAAGGATTTTTCATTTGAAGCATTTTTGGTCATGAAAGAATAGGTTGAATATCTTTCCCAAAATGGAAAGTTTCCATTACAAGTCATTTCCAAAAATAGCAAGTTTGCATTTGGCTCAAAATTATTCAACTTTATGAACTTCCAACCACTTAAATGATCAAATAAGGATCATAGAGACTCAAAATGATGATGATGACCCTTTGGTACCCTTGATAGAGGCCTCAGATTCCCTGATTTTGACCTTGCTCAAGAAGTTACCCAATGGTCAGATGACTTCCACAGTTAATTTCTTCATCAAATTTGGTACACATGCTCTTCATAACATATTAAGACCATTAGAATCAAGAATGACAAAAAAATTGAGGTTAAGGGCCTCAAAACCAAAACCCTAATTTTGATCATCTGTGCAGGAAAACCCTAGCTCTGCCTGGACTTCTGTACAATCCTTTGAAATTTTGTGGCTTCCAATCATCCTTGGAGATATAATAAGACCATAGACCCCTCATGGACCCTCTTGGCATGCTTCGAGGCCTCAGAGATTGCTCAGATCACTTCTTGGGTTCATCTGATCACAAAACCTTAATGTGCAGTCATGCTATGATTTGATGAAGTTGTTTATGCAATGTGAGATGCAATGAGATGTTTATGCAAAATGAGATCATAAACCATGGTGTGAGAAAAAGTGAGGGCAAATTTTGAGTGTTTACAGCTGCCCCTATTCAAGCATGAGTTAGCTGTGAAGGATGTAAGCGCCTGGCTTAACAGACAAACAGGATAACTTGTGGTTGAATACCAAAGACAGTCTGAAATTAGCACTCACTGGGAGAAGAAGAAAAGGGATATAAATTGTAAAAGATAGTATAGTGTGTTTATCAATTATAAGCGATGGAGGACGACCATCGAGCAGAGGATGACTACTGGGGACGAAAAACGATAAGTAAAGCAATGACGGGGACGACCATCATGCTGGGAAATAAAGAGACCGCGACGGAGACGACCATCGAGTAAAGAAATAAAAATCTCTGGGGATTGAAGAAATGGGAAAAGCATTAATGGGGACGGCCATCAGGCTGGAAAGTAAAGTAAACAACGATGGGGACAGCCATCGGGCTAAACTAATGAAGGACGAACATCAGGGAAAGGAAAAGGGACCACGACGGGGACGACCATTGGGTTAAAGAATAAATGAAATATTTGACGAGGGACGGTCATCAAAAGGTGAAGGACGATCACCTAGCAGGGGACGACCTGCTCTTTATCACGACATAGGACGAATGTCGGATAGAAAAGGTCAACGATGGGGACGGCCATCGGACGAGCATGATGAAGGACGATCAGCTAGTAGGGGATGGATGCTCTTGGGGAATTATCTCGACATAGGACGAATGCCGGATAATAAAGATCAACGATAGGGACAACCATCAGACAAGCATGATGAAGGACGATCATCAAGAGGTGAAGGATGATCACCTAGCAGGGGACGACTGCTCTTGGGGGATTATCTCGACATAGGAAAAATGTCGGATAACAAAGATCAACGACGGGGACGACCATCAGATAAAATAATGAGGGACGATCATCAAAAGGTGAAGGACGATCACCTAGCCAGGAACGGCTGCCAAAAATATCGCGACATAGGACGAATGTCGGATAGAAGGTTCCAACAATGGGGACTCCACTAGGGAAAGGATGAGGGACGGTCATCCAAAGGTGAAAGACGATCACCTGGCAGGGGACGGCTGCCGAAAGTATCATGATATAAGATGAATGCCAGATAGAAAAAGTTGTTTTGTTTTTGTGGGGATGTAAACACGGACGAGTGCTTACGCTTTAAAATAAAAGGTATAAGTGTTTGACAGTGTGTATAGACTAAAGACGCGGACGAGCATCCTCAGAACCATGATATGAATGAGTATCGGTAGAAATAAACGCTGACACGTGCTTAAGGATGATGATATGGACGAGTATCAATCGGTTAAGCAAGGAACACGGACGAGTGTTTGATCTGCTGAGGAGTGAAATATACAAGATACAGACGAGTATCAAAGACTTTTGTATAAGTATGTACAAGTATTGATCTGCTGTTTGAGAATTCTATATAAGTAAGATACGGAATTCTGGAGACTTCACTGGGGAAAGATGACACGGACGAGTGTTTAAAAGAGCATGCATAAATATGAACAGACATCTGTATTTGAGAGTGAAAAGGGGATGTTTTGACTTTTATCTGCATGGGATATGGGTTTTATATATTGTTGGTGAAGTGATTTTGATATTTGCATGTGACTGGCTCGAACCTGGCTAATCATTATGCAAATGTTTGATTTTTTTCCGTAATGCTCCGTATTAGACGGAATGCTACACTTAGTTTGAGGAAAAATGATGCGAATGCTATGATTATAAAACCGGTCCAAGACCCGGATCCCGCAAGGAGAAAGATCTTTGGTCTATCTATCCGGAGGTAGAACTCCGTTGGGGGAAGAGATCATTGGCTGATCTACGGGGAGAAAGGATCACTGAACGACCTTTCTATGGAACCCTAGTGGGGATCCCTATTGGGGAAGCTTCTACTTGGGGAAACCTCATGCTGGGGAAGATTGATATCTGGAGACTCTACTGGAGATAGTCTTTCTGGTGACATACTGGGGATGGGAGAAAACCTTGGCGACTAGCTGAAGAAAAGGGAAGCTCTGACAACTCTAAGGAGAGCAGTTCAAGCAACTCAGCCGGGGAAAAGGGGAGTCCTGGCAACTCTGATGGGGAACAGACAGTCCGGGCGACTGGTTGAGGACAAAGAGAACTTTGACAACTTGTTGGGGAATGACAGACCCTGGAAACTCAGCTGAGGATGAGAAAGTCTTGGTGACTAGCTGAGGAGAGAGTAATCCTAGCAACTCTGCGGAGGAAAAGAAGTTCGGGCATTGCTCGGGAGCTCCTGCTTGGGGAGGAGAGAACTTCTAGGAAGTAATATGCTGTAACTCCTTCGTCCAAGCGATACGCTGGGGATTGATGAATTTCTCAAGGGATCCTCTGGGGGGATAAACTTCGCGAGGAAATACTTATATCAAGGAGTCCTGCTGATGATGGGATTGTTGGGGGGATAAACTTCGCGAGGAAAATGCCTGATATGCCCCATCTTATGAAAGATTGTCTACCTTGAGTACCTGCAACCTGTTAAGACAAAAGAAACACACAAGTGTATCGAGGTATCCTCAACCGGATTCCATCATAGGAGTTAGATTTGCTTAAGAATTCATATTTCCTACAAGCATTTGTTGAAAATGGCCGATATGTTTTCATGCAAATGTTGTATTACGAACTCTGGACATTTTGCAAACAAAAACAAAAGGTAAAAACAAAGTGTGACTGAATATTCTTATTTTATTGATTTGTGTGCCCTGAATAGGCAAGTATAGTCAAAGAAGCGAATCCCCTGAAAGGAGGAGATTGCTGTAATTTGAGAAAATAAAAGTGTTGGCAATGTAGAAGATGATGCTCCCGTGATCTTCTTTGCTATGACTCGTATGACCTAAACGCTCTTCTTATCTTGCTTTCTGAAAAAGGCTGATTCTGACTGATGCTTTGTCCTTTCGAAGCATGCCATGTTATGTGAGTGATACAGACGAATTCATAAATGCAGTTGTTCACTTATTCCCTAATTTTGCGTGGATCTCCCTTTCGGGTTTTCAATCCACCGAGATACCCATTTTTTCCTGAGTTGTCTGATGTGGCTTTTCAACTCAGCGGGTGTATATTTTTTTCCCCTAACTTTTTCCCGAGTCTTTTATTCTGTTTTTGATTCGTAGGGATGCCCTATTTCTGCCTGGACTTACATTCTGTTTTTATGTCCAGCGGGTCTTTTATGCGAAGTATTTTTTTACTGCATCTGAATTCAAAGGAGATAAGAAATCCTCGCCATTCATAGTAGTGAGCCTCCGTGCCACACCAGAGAAATTTTTTTTTACTATGAATGGGCCTTCGTAGTTTGGCGTCCATTTTCACCTGTGGTCTGTATGAGGAGGAAGAAGTCTTTTTAGCACAAGCTTTCCCACTTGGTATTCCCGAGGTCTGACTTTCTGATCGAAGGCTTTCTTCATTTGCATTTGATATAACTGCCCATGACAGATGGTTGCTAATATCTTTTCTTCAATCAGACTCAGTTGACTATATCGAGATCGGACCCATTCTGCTTCATCCAGTTTCACATCCATCATTACCCGTAAGGAGGGTAATTCAACTTCAACAGGTAGGACTGCTTCCATACCATACACAAGCTGATAAGGTGTTGCCCCAGTAGATGTTCTGATAGAGGTTCGGTACCCATGCAAGGCAAATGGTAGCATCCCATGCCAGTCTTTGTTGGTGACTACCATCTTTTGCACAATCTTCTTGATGTTCTTGTTAGCTGCCTGAACAGCTCCATTCATCTTTGGCCTATAAGGAGAAGAGTTGTGATGTTGAATTTTGAAGTCTCGGCATAACTCAGCCATCGTCTTGTTTTTTCAAATTGGAACCATTGTCAGTAATGATTTGCTCGGGAACTCCATATCAACAGATGATATCTCTTTTCAAAAATCTAGCTACCACTTTCCTGGTGACGTTTGCATACGAAGTTACTTCAACCCATTTGGTGAAGTAATCAATGGCTACCAGGATGAACCTGTGACCATTTGAAGCATTCGGTTCAATCTTTCCAATTATATCAATGCCCCACATGGCGAAGGGCCAAGGTGAAGACATTACATTCAAAGGATTCGGAGGCACATGCACTTTATCTGCGTAGATCTGGCATTTGTGGCATTTTCTGGCATAGGCACAACAGTATGCATCCATTGTGATCCAATAATAACCTGATCTTAACAACTTCTTTTCCATTGCATGTCCTCCGACATGGGTACCGAATGAACCCTCATATACTTTGTGCATCAGTAGGTCTGCTTCCTTCTTGTCAACACATCTGAGCAAGACCATGTCAAAGTTTCGCTTGTACAAAGAACCATCAGTATTGAGGAAGAAACTGCCGGCTAGCCTTCTTAATGTATTCTTATCATTTGACGATTCCCCAGGTGGGTATGTCTGAGTTTCCAAGAAGCATTTGATGTCATGGAACCAAGGCTTGTTATCAGTGACAGTGTCCACAGAGAATACATATGTCGGTCTGTCCAGTCTGGATACCAGAATCCGAGGTACATAATTGGCATCTTGTACTTTGATCATGGATGAAATGGTAGTCAAAGCATCTGCAAACTGATTCTCAGCTCGATGGATGTATTCAAGCTTGACTATTGTAAAGAAGGTCAACAATCTCCTCGTATAGTCACGGTAGGGAATCAAATGCTCCTGATGAGTGTACCACTTGCTGTTGGTCTGGTTGATTACCAAAGCTGAATCTTCGAATACATTCAAGGTTTTGATCCTGAGGTCAATGGCTTCCTCAAGACCCATGATATAAGCTTCGTACTCTGCTTTATTGTTAGTGCAAGCAAAGTTGAGTTTTGTTGAGAAAGGCATATGGACTCCCTTGGGTGTAATAAGCATTGTTCCAACCCCATGACCGTTGCAAGTAACTGCCCGTCAAACATCATAGTCCATGCTTCTTCTGGGTCAGGCCCTTCAGTGTGAATAGGCTCTTCACAATCTCTTGCTTTTAAGAACATGATGTCTTCATCAGGGAAGTCAAATCTCATAGGCTGGTAATCATCAATGGGTTGCTCAGCCAGATAATCAGACAATACACTGCCCTTGATGGCTTTTTGAGAGGTATACTGAATGTTATATTCTGTCAAAATCATTTTCCATCTTGCAACCCTTCCGGTAAGTGCTGGCTTCTCAAATATGTACTTGACTGGATCCATCTTTGAGATCAACAAGGTAGTATGAGTCAACATATACTGTCTTAGTCGGCGAGCAGCCCACGCTAAAGCGCAACAAGTTTTCTCGAGCAGTGAATAACGTTGTTCACAGTCGGTAAACTTTTTGCTTAGGTAGTATATTGTATACTTTTTTCGACCAGACTCGTCATGCTAGCCCAACACACACCCCATCGACTCTTCTAATACTGTCAGGTACATTATTAGAGGTCTTCCTTCAACTGGAGGCATGAGAATTGGAGGTTATTGCGGATATTCTTTGATCTTGCCAAAAGCTCTATGACAATCATCGTTCCACCTGACTGTTTTCTCTTTTCTTAGCAGCTTGAACAAGGGCTCGCAGGTTGTAGTGAGATGAGATATGAACCTTGAGATGTAGTTCAATCTACCTAAGAACACTCAAACTTCTTTCTCAGTCTTAGGTGCAGGCATTTCCTGAATGGCTTTCACTTTTTCGGGATCAACCTCAATTCCTTTTTCACTTACGATAAAATCCAGCAGCTTACCCGAACGTACCCCGAATGTGCGTTTGTTGGGGTTCAACTTCAACTGATACTTCCTCATACGCTTGAACAATTTTAGCAAATTCACCAAATGATCTTCCTCTGTAAGGGACTTGGCAATCATATTATCCACATAGCACTTGATTTCTTTGTGGATCATATCGTGGAATAATGTTACCATAGCCCGTTGATACGTTGCACCAGCGTTCTTCAGACCAAACGACATTACCTTATAGCAAAACGTGCCCCAAGGTGTGATGAAGGTTGTCTTCTCCATGTCTTCAGGGGACATCTTAATCTAATTATATCCCGAAAATCCGTCCATGAAAGAAAATACCAAGAATTGAGCTGTGTTATCCACCAATACATCAATGTGAGGTAATGGGAAATCATCCTTCGGGCTAGCTATGTTCAGACCTCGGTAATCCACACACATACGCACCTTGCCGTCCTTCTTAGGTACGGGTAAAATGTTAGAACCCCACGGCGGGTAACTAGTTATAGCAAGAAAACCGGCATCCCACTGCTTTTGTACTTCTTTAATTTTCATGGCCATATCTGGGTGAGTACGGCGTAATTTTCGTTTAACTAGCGGACAATCTTCTTTCAATGGAAGCCTGTGCATGACGATGTATGTATCCAAACCCGGCATATCTTGATAAGACCAAGCGAACACATCGACATATTCCCGAAGTATACTGATGAGTTGTTCTTTCTCTGGAGCTTGCAGACTAGCCCCGATCTTCACATCTTCCTCGGTACCAAGATTGACAGTTTCAACCTCCTCCTGATGAGGAGCAATCACTTTTTCCTCTTGTTTCAACAACCTGGCCAACTCTTCAGGAAAATCATAGTCTTCATCAACCCATTCATCTGCTTGATTAATCGGATTGTCGAAGTCATAGTAGTGTCGTTGTCAGTGCAATCTGGGGGATTATCTCTGCAAGGGTTGAGATTTGTTTATTTTAGTGATTGATTTTATCTTATTTAGGAAAAAGTGAATGAGGTTATTTATTTGAGAAAAACATTGCCATTTATTGTTTTGTGCGAAAATAACAAAAATGAAAGACAGTGAGCGAAAAAAGATCGTTTTCAAAAGATGTCCATTGTTCATTAATCATTCATTTGCAGAAAATACATATATGGCCCTATTACAAAATGAGTCCTGACACCTTGGGCAAGATGCAAGACTTGATGCATACTTAAACAGGAAATAATAATCACTCTGCAGCAGTAATCCTTATAATTTCCTGGGAAGACCAATTGAGAATTTGCTGGCCTGGGACTCTTGTACGAATCCAGCATTCCAGGTTGAAGTCGCTTTCAGCCTCGTCTTCCACATTGTTGATTGCATCTGGGGTCAGCATACCACCACTGATAAACTTGGGAGCTTCAGCACCGTCCTCTTGGACCTGTCGGGATGGTTTGTAACCCAACCCGAACTTGTCTTCTTTGACCTGAACTTGCAGCAGCTTTCCCCAGCCTTGGGCATTCCCGTCTTCAACAACCTTCCGAGCTTGTTTGTAAGAAGAGATTGAAGTTCCATACACTTCAGTTGTTGCTTCATTGACATTGAGGGCCTCAAACCCTTGGCTCATTGTCTCATGGATCTCCCCATCCATCTCAATGTACTTATAAGTAGCTAGATGACTGACGAAGATGTCCTCCTCCCCACAGATTGTGATAACTTGGCCCTCCCACTCGTATTTTAACTTTTGTTGAAGGGTCGACGTTACAGTGCCAGCAACATGAATCCATGGTCGACCCAACAAACAACTGTAGGCAGGCTAAATGTCTATCACGTAGAAGATAATTTTGAATATTTGTGGGCCAATTACCACAAGCAACTCAATTTCTCCCAGAACCGATCTTTTAGAACCGTCAAAGGCTCTCACAACCATGTTACTTGGACGAAGTGAAAGACCATCATATTTTATCTTGACCAAGGCTTTCTTTGGAAGAACATTGAAAGAGGACCCAGTGTCAACCAAGACATGAGAAAGAACAACACCTTTACACTCCAAGGTGATATGTAAAGCCTTGTTATGGTTACGGCCCTCCATAGTTAGATCGGCATCGGTGAACTCTAGTCCCTGACTAGTATTGACATTAGAAACCACCGTTTCTAGCTGATTAACTGTAATCTCTTCTGGCACGTAAGCTGCGTGCAGGACTTTGAGAAGTGCATTCCTGTGAGCTTCGAAACACATTAGCAGTGATAGAATAGAGATTTTGGAGGGTGTATGATGGAGCTGGTCCACAACCTTATAGTCACCCTTCTTGATTATTCTCATGAACTCGTCTACATCCTGGTCAAAGGATGTCTTCTGAGTTTCCTTGGCAATAGGTTATTCAGGAACCACACTCTTGCCTTTAGCCTTGGCAGCAACTTCTGCTTCAGCGTTAGTTCTTGGGAACTGTGAGGCAAAGAGACGTCCGCTTCGAGTGAAGCCTTCACCTCCCCCTACATTATCAATTTGTGGTGTAGAAGTGTCCTGAGTAACTTTCTTTCTGTCTCAATGTAAATCTGAGCCATAGTGCCAAGGCACGACACTGCTGCTATCAGATGGAACTGGTCCAGGTACCGTGATAGTAACCAGACTGATTGCTGCGGAAGAAGAGGTCGTGACAGTTTGTGGGTCATAATAAATTGTGACAGGAGGCCTGATGGGAGATGGTGCAGGTGATGAAGGTTGCTGATGTTGATGGAGATGTTGATGTGAGTTGTTGAAAGAATCTGGAACGTGGATTGTTGTCGGATCATAGTAAATGGTAACTGTGGAAATGTCTTCATCGATGGTTGTTGTTGTTGTAGTAGGATATGTTGAACTGATATTTGTTGAAGTTGAAGAAGGGATGGTTTTTGATGTTGTAGAAGAATCCGTTGGGATGATTGTTGTTGAAGTTGTAAGAGTGATGTGTGTTGGTGTTATAGGAGGAATGGTTGTTGATGTTGTAGGAGTTGGGACTGTTGAAGTGATTTGTAAAATGCCTTCTTTGATAAGATTGTTGATACTGGTCTTCAAATTTGCATAACCATTGGTAAAAATCTTGCAAGCTTCGCAATGGGCTTTAGAGCCCGAAAACACTTGACACTTTAAAAGTTGGGCTTTAACCTCGGCCAGAGGTGTTTGAATACTTGCAAAATTGTCAATTAGGCTTACTGGTTGATCCTCCTCAATGGCATTTATCCTAGGCCCACCATGGCTAGGCATAGGATTCTTGGTAACACTTGGAGGGGGTGCAAAGTTGACTGCCTTAGAATCAATCAAATCTTGAACCTTCATGTGTAAGGCTCTACACTTCTCTGTTGTATGGCCAGGTGCATTGGAATGGAAGGCACACATGGCGTTGATATCATAGTTTCTTGGAAGATTCTGGGGATCTGGTGGGGCCAGAGTCCTCAATTCGATCAGATTGAGGTTTAATAATTGTGGAAGTAAGGCAGCATAAGGCATCGGAATGGGATCGATAACCCTGTTGATTTGTGAAAGCCTTTGTTGAAACGGACGTTGTTGCTGATTGTTATTGTTGTTATAGGACCTCTGTTGCGGGGGAACTGTTTTTGCTGTGGGAAGTGATGTTGTTGAGGATACTGTTGCTGAGGTGCTGGGGTTGGAATGGTGACAGCATCCAGTGATCTTGGCATGTATTGAGGCTTACCTCTGCCCATATGTACTGAGTTGGTCTCACCTGTCCTACGAGGTCCTGAGAAAGGTTTCCTTGCATTGTTGGAACTAGCACCATTGTCTGAAATTTTGCCCATCTTCAAAAGACTTTCAATTCTCTCACGAGCTATAACTACATCAGCAAAACTGGTGTAAGAGAAAGCAGCAAGTCTGTCAATGTATGTTCCTTGCAATGTGTTCATAAACATGTCAGCCATCTCTCTTTCTGACATCGGAGGCTGGACAGCAGCAGCAAGTTGTCTCCATCTTTGGGCATATTCCCTGAAGCTTTCTCTTGAAGACTGAGACATACCCATCAGGAGGGTTCTATTGGGAGCCATATCCAAATTGTACTGATACTGGCGTATGAAAGCCTCGGCTAAATCCTTCCAGTTTCTCTGGATAGGTGAGAATACCACTCACGGGATGCCCCGGTCAAGCTATCTTCAAAGTAGAACATCCATAGCTTTTCATACATGGTGTAAGCCTTTAATCTCCTCAGAAAAGATTGCAGGTGGGTACGAGGACAGGAGGTACCGTTGTATTTCTCAAAGTATGGAGACTTGAAATTGTGAGGAATCCTGACTCCCTCAACTAGACCCATGTCCATTACATTAATTCCCAAAGAGTTTTGGGACTCCAAAGATCTCAGCTTCTCTGCTATTTCGTCCAGACGACGATCATAGGCTTCATCCCCAACACCAATTACTGTAAATTGTTCTTCTTGAGGGTCTTCTTGCAAGACATGACCTCCAGTATTTCCTTGGGTATTTCCAATAACATTGACTTCAGGATTGAGGCGGGGCCCAAACTCTAGCGGATTTGTTCGCGGTTGCCCTTGATCATTGTTACTAGTTCCTCCAGTACCTGGATGATTCTCTTTTGGAGTTTGCCGCTCGACTAACTCTCTTACTTTATTGGCTCTGAGCCAACCCAGTCATTACTGCCATGAACTGGTTTATCTTTGCCCCCATCTCAGTTCTCTCATTAGCCATCTGAGTCCTAACGTCAGTTAAATCTTGTTGAACTTGGTCCATTTGTAAGCTCGGAAGGTTGTTTCTGGTCGGATACTGGTGAACTCTGTTGATGGGGAAAACCCTCCTACGAGCAATGTTTCCTGAGACAAGCAGCAAAGTGAGAAAACAACAACAAAAACACCTACAAAACAAAGAATGAGGTTAGTATGCAATGCAGTATGTCTATTTGTCTTCCAAGGGTATCTTGTTTGGTTCTTTGGTTTTGACCTTCCAGGCCTCTGGGAATGAAGATGTTGAATATAAATGAAGTCCAAGAGAAAATCTAGGTAATACATAAACCATATATTACAAATGCAAAAGATACATAGTTTATGATTACAACAAGTTCCCATGGGGGGTCAAAATACAATTAAGTCGAGAAATACAACAAAATCACCATGAGAAATAAAGTACAACCAAAATAAAGTACAAGTACAAAGAAATCAAACATCCAGCCCAAAGTCATCCTCCTTGACTTCCTTCAGGAGAGCATCAGTCATTGGTCCAACTGGATGCTCTGTGATAGTCCTGATAAGAATGTTCCTGGTGGCAATGGCACTTGTCAACTTCTGGTACTTATCTTGGTCTTTTGATCTCTTTAACCCTGCCCGGAGTTTTAACTCGGAGATTTCCTTCTGTGCTGCTAGGAGTGCTTCTTGATTATTCTTCTCACTAGCTTCCAGCTGCTCTATCCTAGCCTGTGTCTTTTGATCTTCTTGTAAACGAGCTTCAGTGATCTTGATCCATCTAGCTTGACTCTCCTCTAGGTAATGCTCAGCTCTGGCCTTCTGAATCTTAGCTTCTTTGAAAGCATTCTTCAATACCAATTCCCCTGCTCGGGCTTTTCTGATGAAGTCCTATGTCTTCTCTATCTTGGTTACATGCTCGATCCGGAGCTTTTCTAACCTCTCAATGTCCAGACGACCATCATTCCTTTCCCAAAGGGTCTTCTTCAAGGCTTCAGCAAGCTGAGCATTCCTTTCTTTCAACTTCTCAAATTCTTCCAAACTGACTGTAGCTACAGGCTCTACTGCTGATGGCCCTGGTACATCTTCTAGAGTAAATGGCATGTAGGTGATCTGTCCTCTGATGTGAGACCAATCAATGTACTGAGCTGAAGCTATTTTGTTACACTTGCCAAGAATAGCAGTCCCTTTTGTCTGTATGTAGTCCCAAGCCCAGGCTGCTTGTCGGATGATGGCATGATTATTCTGAACATCACAGTAAAGGGTATCTGCTAAGTCCTGCTCTCTTGGTGGATGTACTAAGGCATACCCTAACTGCCTTTTGAAAAGCAAAGGATTGTAGTTGATGCAACCCTTCACTCCAATAAGAGGTACATTAGGATACTGTCCACAGCTTGTAATTATGTCCCTGCCCTTGGTGCTCTGAGTACACCATCTGATGTCTTCTGAAGTAAGGGCAATCATTCTCTTAGCCCAATTCCTTGACTGATGAGGATTCAGGAAAGCTTCTGTTTTCGGCATGTGTCTCAATAACCAACAGTAGAAGAGAGGTGCACAACATCTGACTAGTCTTCCCCTCTGTTTCTCATTTCTCTGATGCACTGAGTAGTAGAAATCTCGTAACAAGTTAGGAACTGGATTCTTCAGTAGGAATATGTGGATAACATTATTGCTTACAAACTTAGGCTCGTCTGTAAACAAGATGATTCCATATATACTAAGGGCTAGGAGAGCACAAACAGTTTCCCACTTCCCAGCTGCAGCATGACTGGTAGCCTGAGTGATCAAGAAGTCCAAATGGAGGCCTGGGATTCCAGCCTTGGTGGTCATATGCGGATCAATGATGGTGGTTTCCAAATGCAGAGCCTTAGCTATGTCTTCATTATTAGGAGAAGTCATCTCAGGGTTGAAAGGAATTCCTCTTCTGATAGGGACACCCAACAACAAAGAATACTCTTCCAATAGAGGACCTATCTGAAAGTCTGGGAAAGTGAAACATCTGAGAGGAGGGTCACAGAACTGGAGGCAAGTGTGAATCATGCTCCTCTGTGATGCATCCAAGTCCATGATCATGTCCATAATACCACTATAATGCTCTCTGAACAAAGGGACATGATCAGGAGTGATAAGAGCCTGCATCTGCCTAATACCTTCCAGGGGATACACAAAGAAATGGTATATGATGTTGTTTTTCCTGGTTGAGTCCATACTGACAATGGATGCTGATGAAGATAACTGAAGAAGATATCAACTGAAGAAGATCTCTGATGAAGACAACTAATGAAGATGGCTGAGTAGAAAAACAATCAAAACCAAACCAAAGATGATGTGGATACCCTGTAAAACAAATAGACAAATGTTAAAATGATGCAAAATGATGTATGCAGAATGATATGCAAGGGTTTGTGATCAGGTGTCATTTGCTTTTGATAGGGTCCATGAGTGTTCAAAAGTCCAGATGAAGGTCTGAGAACCAGTAACCAGATGGGGGACTCAAATAAAGAGTCACAAGTCCAGGGTTTCATAAGATCAGTCCAAAATAGTGTAACCTTTAAACAACATCTAATAACAGGGTATGATGAGGCCAAGGGTTCCTGCAAACTTGTAAACAACCCCACCCACTCACAGGTATTGTTCTAGAACAAGGATCCTCAGACTTGGATCTATTATGAGAAGTGTAAACACTTCTAACCCGGAGGTACAATGTTTACGTTAATCATAAAGGATCCTCCTCTAATTCACCTCAGATGCTGAAGGTCATCTAAAAAGGTCATCCAGACTTAGCAGGCTTCCCAGATAGCCCTAGTACTACAGGAAATCCGTAGCACAGAGTTCCCAAGAAGAAACCCATGTCGGAACCGTGTTTCATATTTCTGCACCAGACCGAAATGGAATGGGAAAGAATATAAAGCCACTCTAATCCTATGTCTGTCACTCAGGCCTTTGTGTTGGACCTTTCTCACTGGAATACCCCTCCCACCAAGGTAAACCAACAAATCCAGCACATATATGATATGATAATAATATGAAATGCATAAAAACAGTAAATGAAAGCGATAAATAAAGCTGTACAAAAAGCAATAAATAAAGCAATAAACAAAAAGCACACATAGCACATAACACCCCCATAAACACAAACAAACAAGCACTAGGAGAAACCCACAAGAGAACCAGAAACCCTAGTTGCATATTGCTTTCCCCAGCAGAGTCGCCAAGTTGTCGCTCCTCGGACTTTCGTCCCGGTGCAAACGCAAACTGTCGGTGATCGTCCGTCGTACTCAACGAGATCCACGCTTACAAGATTGTATTTAAAAGGGGTAGTGTATGTGCTATATGTGTGCAAAATCTAGGGAAAGAAAGTACAGGTGTCAGTGCAAAAGGTGTGAATTGCTCAGGAACTGAGGCTTATAAAGAAAGCTGACAGAGGGGGAAGACATAGAGACTTTTGTTCGATAACTATTAAGTTATGCCTACATATCCTCTCGTGCAATGAGGAATTCAAAACACCGTAGTTCGACTCAAAGAGACTGGAAATGATTTGACTGTGAACTGCTTTCTTGCGTATGCTCAAGTGTATGACTCGTCTGCCTCGAGTGCTAACTGTCTTGCATTAGACGGAAGAAGCGAGTTCTCATTTATGAATGAGTGTGATGAGAAAAGAATCCCGAAGGAGACGCTTATTGTTTTATTTTATGTTTTCAGTTTTTTATTGTTTTTGATGTTTTGCATAGGATAATGAGCTTAAGCCTAAATCAAGGGTTGTAAACTCATTATATCCTCCCTGATTAGGGATAATGAGCCTACTTAATGTCGCTCCCGGGATTTCCATCCTGGTACAAACGCGAAAGTGGCGCGGAAAAAGAATAGAGTCGCCAGCCAGGCATTTTTATCCCGAAGAAAGGGAATGGTAATGCTGCACAAACCAGAAGAAAAGAAGAGGAAGGACACAGGTCCTGCGAACCAAAGAGACTGAGTTCGGGAGTCGGTTACGACCTGGGAAGGTATTAGCACCCAGATCGTCCGCCGTACCCGACGGGATCCACGCTTGCAAAGAAACTGTTTCAAAGGGTGAGGGTATGAAAGATGCAGCAACAGAAATGAAACGGACTGGAAAGTAAACTGAGAAAAGAATTGAAATAAGAAACAAAGAGAAAAATGTAGGGAAAATAAAGATTGTGCTCGAACGGGCCCTACCCCGCTGCCTACGTACCTCATCGGGATAATGAGGATCAGAGACGCCGTAGTTCCCCTAACTAGGGGTACTAAAAGGAAATTGCTTGAGAATTAAGGCTTGAACTGCCTATGCCATTGCTCAGGTGTTGCAGACTCGGACGACGAGTGCGTAACCGTCTTGCAAAATGACAAGTAGGAGCAAGTTCGCGGACGGAGCGAATGAGGTGAGAAAAGAATTCCCGAAGGAAAGACGCTTATTGTTTGTTTGGTGTTTTTTAGAAGCTTTTATGAGTGTGTCACAAGGAAGTGAACTCAAGCTCTCATCAATGGAATGTGCACTTGTCACTACATTCCAAGATGGAATAATAGAACAAGCACACTCAAGTAAGGAGAAGATCCCCAAAACTCGAACCCAAAGATTAGGGCTTAGGCTCACTAACTTGTTTAATTATTAAGTGTTTTGGTATTTACATGAAGAAGTGTTTTTTAGACTTTTCTTTATGAAGGAGATACCTTGATCAGACTTGTGCATCACAAGGCAAACTTGTACTATCCCAAGATGGGAAGACTACAAGCATACCTCATGGAATAAGGCTATGGATCAAGACATCACTTCACATTTATTAAAGTGTTTTTTAGAGTTATGAGATGAGAGGAGAAGAAGAACCAAAGGGATCACAAAGGAAAAAATTCTAAAAGGGGACTAAAATAATCCTAAGTGTTAACATGCATGGATATCCTAAGGTTAGTGAGGTTTCTATCTTAATGAAGAAGGAAGAAGAAGATAGAAGAAGGGATGAGAAAGGCCTAAGCCCAACAACAAAGGGTTAGTTCAAATAACCAAAAGAGGAAAGATGAAAAAGTTGAAATGTGGATAAACATCCACACTTCTCTTACCATGAGCCCCTGAAATGTTAGCAAAAATCCAGCAAATCAACCACCACAACCATGGAATTAAACATGTTCAAGGGTCCTTGCCAACAAAAAAATCAAACAACATGCCAAGCATTGCAAATACACGACTTACGCGTCGAAAACATGAAAGCATACATCAACCAGCAAGCAAATCAACCTAAAATATCATGTTTAATGATCATGCAATGATCCATGGCAATTAGAACAAGCAAAGGGATCAAGCAAGCTCAAAACAAACCCAAAAAGCCATTCTGCTTCAGTGTTAACCGGTTAACCCTATGCGTTAACCGGTTAACCAGTCAAAACCTGCACAAAATACGCATGAAACAGGGGCGTTAACCGGTTAACCCTATGCGTTAACCGGTTAACACTGATAAAACAGCAACAAATCCTGCAGAAAACAGCACCTCAAAACAGCTTATTCAAATAAGCTTGCACCAGACCAGCAGTCAATTACACATGGAAAAATAGATCAATTCACATTAATCCATATCATTAAGCTCATGAACAATAACATTCGGATCCGGACACAAATCAACCAATCAATTCATGCAACACAATCAATTACACAAACACATGGTGGATCTAAAGCACAAGCATGCAAATAAGCTAAAAACAGATTTAGATCTGAAATTAACCAACCTACAAAGCGGAGGTATGCTTTGGTAATTGTTGATTATGCTGAAAATGATAGATCTCGCGCAAAACTTTGAAGATCCGATGCTAAGCTCCACACTCCATGCAAAATAAATGCAAGAACAAGCTCTTGATGCAGAATTTTGGATCCAAAAGCACTTCTAGATCTCAAACCAGATCTGAATCTCCAATAAAACCAGCAAAAAGATGCAAAGAAGCTATGAATGGAGGTCTAGTTCCAAGATCTACACACCTCAAGGCAAGGTTATGTGATCTTCAAAGAGGAACTTTGAATGATTTGGAAAATTGGGAGAGAAAAGTGAGAGAATTGTGAGTGAGAGGAATGAAAATTCAGAAAATGAGAGTGAAAAATGAGAGAGAGAGCCTTTGGTTTGGAGGGAAATGGAATAAATATGGTTTAGGTTTGGGGCCCAAAATTTTGGTTTGGGATCCAAAAATATGGCTTGGCATTAGCTTAGAAAGTGATTTGGATTTAGGGTTGGAAAGAGGCTTGGATAAATGCTCTAGATCCTTCTCCCAAATTCAAATTTAATTCAAATGAATAAAAATCAGAAAATTGGAAAATGGAGCCAAAACACACATGCTGATTTTGCTGCTGGAAATTCAAATTTCGCAGCTGTTAACCGGTTAACCATATGCGTTAACCGGTTAACGCATGCAAAATTTGAATTTCCCCCCTTTTGGTGGGAAACCTCAAAAATAAGCCGGCGCCCGCCGTTTCAAGCTGATTTTGATCCTTTCTTTTTCTTTTTAAGCTTTGATCATGATACAGAGCTTGCGCAGAGTGATCCTGTGAGATTCTTGCCTGGTCACCATGCTCTTGATTTTTACTTGCAGTGCCTCAAATCTTCCAGATGGTTGGTCATATGCCTTATGCTAGAACATGTAAGTGTTATGCCTCATTTTTCTATGCAAAATGATAAGGATATGATATGTTATGATGAATATGACGTGATATGATGCTTAAACAAGAAGAGGGCAAATTTGGGGTGTTACAGCTGCCCCTATTCAATCAACTGTTAATCTGAAAAGGATGAGAGCAACGGCTATCAGACATTCAAGATAAACTGTGATTGAATACCAAGAAGACCAGAAATTTGC
Source organism: Lathyrus aphaca (assembly GCA_963966055.1). Taxonomy (NCBI): domain Eukaryota; kingdom Viridiplantae; phylum Streptophyta; class Magnoliopsida; order Fabales; family Fabaceae; genus Lathyrus; species Lathyrus aphaca. The sequence goes on from OZ014523.1 coordinate 404,956,544, forward strand.
ACTCTGACGAAGAATGCAACACCGGGAAATAAACCCGATTAAATGACGCTCTGGGAATGCTGGGCAGAAAAAAGCAGACGAGCTTCTTCCAAGTTGAAACTAATATCTGGAATAAGAACATGTTGACAGACGAGTCTTTGAACGACCTGTGACGCCAGGTGCCGAGAGCGGACGAGCCCTTAAGGATCTTCAAAGTAGCCTGAGATAGACGAATCTCCTTCACTAATCCTCATGCAGATAAGTGGAATAAGACGGACGAGTCTTCTTCGGATAACCCTTACGCAGGCTCCGGGAATGCATATAAGTCTGTGGGATAGACATGCAATCAAGGTAGACGAACCTTCTTCATATATTATCCGCGGATATATGGTATAAGACAGACGAGTCTTCTGAGCAAACCTGTTACGCCAGGTGCAGCAACCATAATTGGTGCTTGAGACAGACGAGCCTCCTTCGGATTTACCTGTTACGCCAGGACCGGTAACCATTTCGACATCCAATTCCCACTGTCAGGATTCTAAACCTCTTCAATACAGACGAGTATTGGATGATCATCAAGATAACACAGACGAGTGCCCTAGGTCAATGATACAGACGAGTATCAGACGATGATCTGAGAAACACAGACGAGCGTTTCAGGCAATGATACAGACGAGTATCAGCCACTGGTATAGACGAATACCAGAAATTCAAACACAGACGAGCATTTGAAGTAGTCACAGAAATATCAGAGTAAACAGCAAATCTTCACATTCGGGTGCAAGCTAGCACAGACGAGTGCTGAGGATGATACAGACGAGTATCCAAGCAAAGCAGACGAGCTTCAGAACACAGACGACTCCTGGGGAATAAAAGCAGACGAGCTTCGAACAAACACAGACGAGTGCTGGGCAGTTGCAGACGAGCGACAGCAGAGAATTCTTATCAAGGCACATACGAGCGTTTAAGAGTTGCAGACGAGCAACTATCATAACCAAACACAGACGAGTGCTGGACAGTTGCAGACGAGCAACAATAGAGAACACCTGTCAAGGCACAGACGAGTGCAGCAAAGGATCCAATACCAAACACAAACGAGTGCTGGGAGGTTGCAGACGAGCAACAACAAATAACATATCAGAACACAGACGAGTGTTGAGGCGTGCAGATGAGCACTAGATAAGCAACAGGCACGGACGAGTGCCGGAGGATACGGACGAGCAATCTTCAAAGGAGTAACAAGCACGTACAAGTGCTAAGAGATGCGGTCGAGCATCAAATAAAGATGCGAGCACGGACGAGTACTGGCCACTTTCTTGGGGATATGCCTCAAATAAAGAGGAACCTGCTGAGGAAAAGGCACGGACGAGTGCTGAAAGGAGATGAGCCTCAAATAAAGATGCGAGCACAGACGATCGCTGGGGAATACCTCAAATAAAGAGGAATCTGCTGATGAAAAGGCACGGACGAGTGCTGAAAGAGGATGAGCATCAAATAAAGATGCGAGCACCGACGATTGCTGGTGGATATAGACTCTACTGGGGAAAGCAAACGAGCACTACCACAGAGCTAACACAGACGAGTGTTAAAAGATGCAGACGAGCAGCAATAAAGCATGATACATCACTGCTGGGGATAACTCGGCTTAGAGATAACACAGACGAGTGTTGAAGATTGCAGACGAGCAACAGACGAATGCCTGATCGGCAACAAGAGATACAATTCTGCAGGGGAAGACAAGTCAAGAGGTCTGGACACTCAACTCTGACTGAGGTGATGAATACCTGGATGTATCATCAAATACCCAAAAGTATGGCAACTTGGCTGGGAAATATCTCACTGGACGGAGGTGAAAATCAAATATGAACTCTGTGGGGACAGGAACATCTTCATACTTGGCTGGGGAAAGCTTCTTGGGCAAATACTCTGGCTGGGGAGAGCATCTGATGACTCAAGACTCTGAGGGGATATCAGGCTTTCAGATACCTGATAGACAAGGACTCTTGCTGGGGATAGAATACTGTCAATTCCATCTCTGATGATGTCAGGCTTTCGGGCACCTGCTGGATATACTCCGCTGGGGAAGAATGGACTGCTACTTCACTGGGGAAGAAAAGCTTGCTTGGGCTGCTGCCAAGGCTTGTTTGGAGGAAAATCTCTGCTGGAGATGCCAGGCTTCAGATACCTGTTGGAGAAGAAATCTCTGCTTGGGGAGATACTCTACTGGAGATGAGTAAATTGCTTGATGTGACGCCATCCTGCAACCTGCAACAACAGAAAACACACGTGTGTCCCGGGGATTTGTATGGAATGATCGGTTCATCCATCGTCACCTGACGCTCAAAGAAGGTTACAGTTTCCCTGCATGTCAGTTTTCTTTTCAAAATTATCACCATGTTTAGATGCGATGCTATTTTTGCCAAAAATTCAGGACATTTTGCAAACAAAAATAAACACACACAGCTTTTTGACTGAATATTATTTTTATTGGATGGCCTCTGAATAGGCAAAGATTTACATCAGAAAGCAACCACCTGGAAAGAGGTAGCCACTATAAAATTGAGAAAAGAAACTATCCTAATGGCAATGTACACGGCATTCCAAGGAGTTCCATTTCTGCTATGACCTGCATGTCTTCAAGACTCTCCATTCTGTTTTGGCTTTCTGGGAGGACGAGGGGACTGCTTCCTATCCTTCTGATATTGTCAAACTGTACGAAACGATGACGTGGTTCAGATAACTCGGACCACAGTTGTTCGCTTATTCCCTTATTTTGCGTGGATCGCCCTTTCGGGTTTTCAATCCACCGGGATACCCTTTTTTGCCTGAGCTGTCCAATGTGGCTTTTCAACTCAGCGGGTGTACATTTTTTTCTATTTATTTCCCTAATTTTTGCCCGAGCTTTTTATTCTGTTTTTAGCTCGCCGGGATGCCCTTTTCTTGCCTGGACTTACATTCTGTTTTTGTGTCCAGCGGGTCTCTTTATGCGAAGTATTTTTTAACTGCGTCCGAGTTAACAGGAGATGGGAAGTCTTCTCCATCCATAGTGGTGAGCATCAGCGCTCCTCCTGAAAAGACTTTCTTCACTATGAATGGTCCTTCGAAGTTTGGGGTCCACTTGCCCCTGTTATCTGAACCTGGAGGAACGATCCTCTTCAACACAAGCTCTCCCACTTGATACCCTCGAGTACGTACTCGTTGATCGAATGCCCGCTTCATTCTCCTCTGATAAAGCTGACCATGACAGATAGCCGCTAATCTCTTTTCCTCAATTAGACATAGCTGATTGTAACGAGCACGCACCCATTCAGCCTCATCCAGTTTGACGTCCATCATCACACGCAGTGAAGGAATCTCTACTTCAACAGGCAGGACTGCTTCCATGCCATACACTAGAGAGAAGGGAGTTGCCCCTGTCGATGTCCTGACCGACGTTCGGTACCCATGCAAAGCGAACGGTAGCATCTCATGCCAATCCTTGTAGGTGACGACCATTTTCTGCACAATCTTCTTGATATTCTTGTTAGCTGCCTCTACCGCACCATTCATCTTTGGTCGGTAAGGAGAAGAATTGTGATGCTGTATTTTGAAGTCCCGACATAAGTCTGCCATCATCTTGTTGTTGAGATTAGAACCATTATCAGTAATGATCCTTTCGGGTACTCCATATCTGCATATGATATCTCTTTTCAGAAATCTTGCCACCACTTGACGAGTGACATTGGCATAAGACGCTGCTTCTACCCACTTGGTAAAGTAATCAATCGCGACCAGAATGAAACGATGCCCGTTCGAAGCAGTTGGCTCAATCTTCCCGATCATGTCAATGCCCCACATAGAGAAAGGCCAAGGAGATGACATGACATTGAGTGGGTTAGGAGGAACATGCACTTTATCTGCATATATTTGGCACTTGTGGCATTTACGAGCGAATGAACAACAGTCTGCATCCATTGTCATCCAGTAATACCCTGATCTCAGCAGTTTCTTCGCCATGGCATGCCCTCCTGCATGGGTACCAAAAGATCCTTCATGGACTTCCCGCATCAACAGGCTTGCTTCGTGTCTATCCACGCATCTGAGCAAAACCATGTCGAAGTTCCTCTTGTACAAAACCCCGTCTGTGTTCAAGAAGAAACTAGCAGCAAGTCGTCTCAAGGTCTTCTTGTCTTTGGAAGATGCCCCTGTTGGGTACTCTTGCTTCTCCAGGAATAACTTGATATCGAAATACCAAGGTTTCTCGTCAGACACGGCGTCCACAGAGAAAGCATAAGCTGGAGAGTCAAGCCTGGAGATGTCAATTCTGGGCACAAAGTTCCAACACATGACTTTAATCGACGAAGAGAGAGTAGCCAAAGCATCGGCAAATTGGTTTTCGTCGCGTGGTATGTATTTGAGTTCAACTGTCGTAAAGAATGTCAACAGTTTTCTAGCATAATCCCTGTACGGAACTAGATGCTCTTGATGTGTATACCACTTGCCGGTAATTTGGTTAATGACGAGGGCTGAATCTCCGAATATGTCGAGGTTCTTAATCCGAAGATCAATTGCCTCCTCTATTCCCATTATACACGCCTCGTATTCCGCTTCATTGTTGGTGCAGCCAAAAGTAATTCTGGCAGCGAAGGGTAAGTGAACACCTTCAGGAGTAATGAGTACGGCACCAACTCCACGACCATTGATATTGACAGCCCCATCAAACATCAACTTCCATTTGGATTCAGGGTCAGGCCCCTCCTCCGGAAGTGGTTCCTCATAATCGTTTGTTTTGAGGTACATGATGTCCTCATCAGGGAAATCAAATCTCATCGGCTGATAGTCATCCCCAAGAGGTTGCTGAGCAAGGTATTCCGACAATACACTTCCTTTGATGGCTTTCTGGGAAGTGTACTGGATGTCGTATTCAGTTAAAATCATCTGCCACCTAGCAACCCTTCCGGTCAATGCTGGTTTCTCAAAGATATACTTGACAGGATCCATCTTGGAAATGAGAAGTGTAGTATGGGTCAACATGTACTGCCTCAGTCGGCGAGCAGCCCATACCAAAGCGCAGCAAGTTTTCTCGAGCAGTGAGTATCGGGATTCACAGTCGGTAAACTTTTTGCTAAGGTAATAAATGGCGTACTCTTTTCGACCAGACTCGTCATGTTGGCCGAGCACACACCCCATCGACCCTTCTAGCACGGTCAAGTACATGATTAATGGTCTCCCTTCCACTGGAGGCATCAGAATTGGAGGCTCCTGTAAATATTCCTTTATTTTGTCGAAAGCTCTTTGGCAATCATCGTTCCACCTGACCGTCTGCTCTTTTCTTAGCAGTTTGAATATTGGTTCGCACGTGGCAGTTAGGTGAGATATGAACCGAGAAATATAGTTCAATCTACCTAAGAACCCGCGCACTTCTTTTTCTGTCTTTGGTACAGGCATATCTTGAATAGCTTTCACTTTAGCAGGATCCACCTCAATTCCCCTTTGACTTACAATGAAACCCAGCAATTTTCCGGAACGCACCCCGAAGGTGCACTTGTTCGGATTCAACCTCAGCTTGTACTTGATCAATCTGTCAAATAACTTCTTCAAGTTAACCAAATGCTCCTCTTCGTCTTTGGACTTTGCAATCATATCATCCACATAACATTCGATCTCCTTGTGGATCATGTCATGGAACAATGTGACCATCGCCCGTTGATAAGTTGCCCCAGCATTCTTCAGACCAAAGGGCATGACCTTATAGCAGAATGTTCCCCACGGGGTAATGAACGTTGTCTTCTCCATGTCTTCCGGCGCCATTTTTATCTGATTATAACCGGAGAATCCATCCATGAAGGAGAACACTGAGAATTGAGCAGTATTGTCGACCAACACGTCAATGTGTGGCAACGGAAAATCATCCTTCGGGCTTGCTCTGTTCAAATCTCTATAGTCAACGCACATTCGGACCTTGCCGTCCTTCTTAGGTACTGGTACGATGTTAGCTACCCACGGCGGGTAACTAGTCACGGCAAGGAACCCGGCATCCCACTGCTTTTGTACCTCCTCTTTGATCTTCATCGCCATATCCGGGCGAGTTCTTCTCAACTTTTGCTTTACAGGAGGACAGTCTTCTCTCAGGGGTAGCTTATGCATCACGATGTCGGTATCCAACCCTGGCATATCTTGATATGACCAAGCAAAGATATCCACATACTCTCTCAGCATACTGATCAGCTCTTGTTTGACGTCGGCCTACAGATTGGCCCCTATCTTGATTTCTTTCTTTGCATCTTCACTGCCAATGTTGATGGTCTCAATCTCTTCCTGATGAGGCTGAATAACCCGTTCCTCTTGTTTCAACAATCTGACCAACTCTTCAGGGAGGCCACAGTCTTCCTCAACCCCTTCATCAGCTTGGTAGACTGGATTATCAAAGTCATGCATAGTCATAGCAGGAACGTTATCCGTGGAATCCGGATGATCAGCACTGCACAAACGATGTGCTTATTCAGAATCTGCTTATTTTGAAAAGAGACGCTAACACAAAGCAAAAAATGAAAACACATTGCCATTTTTATATTGTTTTTTGGTGAAAAAGTTTCAAAAACAAAGACAGGGAACACAGTTTGTCTGAAAATGTCCTTTTATTTCATAGCAAAAATAACAATGCGATACAAAACATGGTGGCCCAATACAATGGATTCGAGCATCTTGGGCAGAATGCTGGATTTGACAATGCAGTATGCTAATAAAAGGAAACAAAACAATTACTTTGAGAGCCAGGTGACTTGGACAATGTCTTCAGCAGACCAATTTCCTAGCTCCTCGCCGGGTGCACACGGGCGGATCCAATTGTTGTCCCAATCTCTGTCACTATCCCCGTCTTGACTTGCCATACAGATTTGATCACGGTTGAGCAACCCAGCACTTGTGAATGAGATAGCCTTACCACTCTGAGCAGACCCCCCAGGCTGATATCCTAAGCCGAATTTATCACCCTTCTTTTCCACCTCCAGCAATTTGCCCCAGCCCTGGGCATTTCCTGATTGGACGACCTCTTTTGCTTCCTGGTAAGAATGAATTGACGTGCCTTCGTTGTTTTTCTTCACCGGAGTCAAGATACTGACATCTGCCTCAAAAGCTTGGCACAAAGTCTCGTGAATTTCTCCGTCCATTTCCACATATTTGAATGTCGACAGGTGACTGACAAATATATCTTCTTCCCCGCAAACTGTGATGACTTGGCCGTCCACCACATATTTAAGCTTCTGGTGTAGAGTTGAGGTGACAGCTCCAGCTGCATGTATCCACGGTCTGCCCAACAAGCAACTATACGCAGGCTGGATATCCATGACATAGAAGACACTCTTAAAGACTTGAGAGCCTATCTTAACAGGCAACTCAACCTCCCCGAAAACTGATCTTCTTGAACCATCGAAAGCCTTAACCACCAGATCACTCGGCGTTAGGATGATCCCATCAATGTCAAGCTTCATCAATGCCTTCTTCGGGAGCACGTTCAAAGAAGAGCCTGTGTCCACAAGTACATGAGACAACACAGCGCCCTTACATTCCATCGTGATATGCAGTGCTTTATTGTGATTTCTTCCCTCCAAAGTGAGATCTCTATCAGTGAAGCCCAAGCCATGGCTAGCATTGACACTCCCGACAACAGCTTCGAGTTGATTGACCGTAATCTCTTGAGGAACGTAAGCCATTTGAAGTACTTTCAGCAAGGCTTCTCTATGCGCGGGAGAGCACATCAACAGTGACAAGATAGAAATCTTTGAAGGCGTCTGATTCAGTTGGTCAACCACCTTATAGTCACTCCTTTTGATGATCTTCATAAATTCCTCTACCTCCTTCTCAAACGTCCCCTGCCCAGCCACAGGAGTATTCGCCTCATCATTCACAGTCTGCTTTCCTTTGTCTTTGGATGAAGCTTCGACCTCAGGATCCTTTCTCAGTGCAGGGGGAGCAAATAAACGGCCACTTCGAGTAAAACCTCCAACACCTCCCACATTTTCAATAGTCAAGTCAGCAACAGGTCTACTTTCCATCTTCTGTCCCGCCACATAAACATCAGAACCATAATGCCACGGAATGGCTCTATCATCGTTATATGGCACTGGCCCAGGTACAGTTATAGTCACAGGACTAATCTGAGGAGCGTAAACGGTAACCGGCCCTTGTCTGACGGGCATATCAGCTTCATCATAGAAGATAGTAATGGTTGACACATCATCAGCCTCTTCATTACTAATCTTGCTAAATTGCAGAGACCCATCATCAATCAACTCTTGCAAACCCCTCTTCAATTTCTCGCAGCCGTTCATAGCACTTGCACAGTCTTCGCAATCGAGAGAACAACCAGGAAATACTTGACCCTTCAACAGCCTCTCTTTCACCACCTTCAACGGCGTCTTGACTTCATCAATACTCAGTACCAAACTCAACTTGTCATCACGCTCAACAGCATTAACCCTTGCCCCTCCATGATTAGGTATAGGGTTCGAGTTGATATTCGGTGGTGGCGCAAAGTTGATTGCCTTTGAATCCACGAGATCTTGAACTTTGTGATGTAGCGCCCTGCACTTCTCGGTTGAATGCCCGGGTGCTCCTGAATGAAAAGCGCATCGCGCGTTGACATCATAACCAGCTGGAAGCTCTCCAGGAGGTGGTGGTGCCAAAGTCCTCAATTGAATAAGGTTCAAATCCAGTAGTCTCGGCAACAAAGCAGCATATGTCATCGGAATAGCTTCAATCACCCTGTTAGCTGAGCGAGCCTGCCTTGGCTGATATGGCCTTTGCTGGTAGTTGGCTCGAGGTTGCTGTTGTTGTTGCTGTTGTTGTGGTGGAGGAAGCATTTGTTGTACAGGAGCCGCAGGAATGGTGACAGCAGCCACATGCTCATAAGGTCTTCTGTAACCACGGCCCTGGCTTCGGCCGAATACAGCATTGGTCTCGCCTTCTCGCCTTCTCGGAGGTCCGCTAAAAGCTTTCCTCGCTCCACTTGAACTACTAGCACTGGGGTCTTGTATCTTCCCCATTTTCAACAGCGTTTCAACCCTTTCTCCCGCAATGACAATATCGTTGAACTTTGTAGCAGAACTCGACGCCAGTCTCTCAAGAAATACCCCCTGGAGGGTACCCATAAACATATCGGCCATTTCATTCTCTAACAAGGGTGGCTGCACCCTGGCAGCTAGCTGACGCCACCTCTGAGCGTATTCTTTGAAGCCTTCTTTTGCTGTCTGAGCCATATGTTGCAACTGGGTGCGATTCGGAGCCATGTCCATGTTATACTGGTACTGCCTCACAAAGGCTTCAGCAAGATCTTTCCAGCTCTTGACATTGACCCTGCTGAGCTTCATGTACCACTCAAGGGAGGCTCCCACCAAGCTGTCCTGAAAGTAATACATCCACAGTTTTTCATCATCTGTATGCGCAGCAATTCTCCCCACATATGATTGCAGATGGGTCTTTGGGCAAGCAGTGCCGTTATACTTCTCGAAAGTAGGAACTTTGAATTTATATGGAATCCTGACTCCAGGAACCAAGCCCAAGTCTGTTATATCGAATCCCAAAGAACTCTGGGACTGAATAGCCTTGATTTGCTCGGCCATCTCTTCAAATCTCTTGTTCATTTCTACCCCCTGACCTTCGGCTTCATCAAGCAAAGTGAACTGGTCATCCTGGTGGTCCACATGAATGTTATGCATCCCGTCATTGACTGTTGTCGCCCCTGGTTGTATAACCTGAGGTCCACCTTGACGTGCGCCCGCACCGGTATGATTATCAGCATTAGCAGCAGCAGCAGCGTTCCGATTCTGATTTTCAACCATCTCTCGCAAACGTTCTTGATTCTGCCCCATACCGGCCATTAACGTCATGAAGTTGTCCATTCTCTGCCTTAGATCTGCCAAATCTGCCTGCATTTGATCCATGGCCCGCTCTCTGTTAATCTTAGTTGGGTATCTGTGCACTGTTGGTTGATCTCGAACTTTGCGAGGAGCTATAGTGCCTACAACACAAAACCCGTTAGTAATTGATGCAACACCTGCAAAACAGACAAACAGGTTATATGCAATGCAATGCAACTGTTCATGTTCCCAACTTTAAGCATTTGGCATGCCCCAGTTCTGGCATCTATCTCGGCAATCACTTTTTATCTTTCAAACTTTCTCTTTGATAAGTGTTCAGATATTAGCAGTATCCAGACAAACGAGTCTTGCACATTCAAAATGATAACTTGCACATTAATACTGAGTATGGACAAACCACTATAGGCTAAAAGTCAGAATGCATCCAAGAATATTCCCCGAAGGGTTACAAATCAGTACATAAAGACAAAAGAAAGACTCCTGCAACAAGCCTGTAGGTAGTCTGAAAAATAAACTAAGCTAAGGACCCCGGCTCTGCCACCTCCGCCCTGCTTTTCTTGACACTTGCTCTCAGCTTGAGCTCTTCAATCTCTTTCCTGGCTTCCTCCAGAGCTAATTGACTTTGGACTAGCTGCTGGGTCCTCTCCCTCCGGATGGCGTGGGCTTGTTCCACTTCCTCTTTCTTAAAAGCCATCTGAACTTCAAAGAACTCTTCCTTTTCTTTGAATTTCTTTTGGTCTTCATCCCTTTGGCCTTTCAACCAAACAATGGACTGTCGAGCACTCTTGAGAGTCTTTAAAGTCTCCTTGTGCTTGGCTTCTCTTTGCGCTTCCATCATACCCAATCGGTGGAAATGGGCTTCTCTTCCGGCAAAATCTTTCTCTTTGTTTTCCAAAAAGGCTTGGAGCTTCTGCAGCTTGTCTTCGACTTCTTTCTTAGCTCTATTAGCCTGGTGGTATAAGCTTACCATCTCAACATTCTCTGCTCTGACCGCGTGCAGCTGAGCTTCTAGCTTCTTGTACTCTTCCAAGGAAACCGTACTGCTCGGACCTGGTACCTCTCGGGGATACAATGGAGCTTCGACTGAAAAAGGCATGAGAACTAACTCGATATGTCTTTGCAACCACTCGGCATATGGTGGATATGTCTTAGGGTCAACTCGGCCGAAGTCTTTCTTCCCTTTCCTTATCCTATGAGCCCAGGATTGAACGGCTTGTTGGACTAGCTCTCTGTTTCCGTCAACAGGAAAATACAAGGATTCAGCAAACATCTCCATCTGAGGAGGATCCTTCAAAGGGTAGCCAAACTGCCTTCTGGCTAATGTCGGGTAGTAACTGATGACACCTTTCCTTCCCAGCAAAGGTACTCCAGCAAACCTTCCGCAACTAACCATCAACTCCTTTCCTAGCAAATCCCTGTCATAACCCCAAGCAATGTCTTCTTCAGTCAATCCCATCAGCCTTCTGGACCATCTCCATTCGTCTCGTATATCCTTGAAGGCACCTGACTTAGGTAACTGTCTAGCGAACCATTCAGCAAACAAAGGAGCGCAGCAGACCACTGGACCACCTCTACCTTTCTCGTTTCTGTAGTGGACACTAAAATAAAAGTCACCCAATAAAGTGGGCACCGGATTGCCTTTTGCAAAGATTGAGATCACTTCTAAGCTGACAAACTCTTTCTCTCCGGGGAACAAGCTAGACCCATATACCATCAATGCAAGCAAAGCTCCAAAGTCGTTCCACTTAGCCTCTGTAGCATATTTCTCAGCCTCTGGAATAAGCACACTCCATGGTAGACCTCTGCCTTTACTCTCTTGCAAAGCCTTTCTGACTGAAACAACTGGCAACCTACAAACCTTGGCTATGTCTTCATCTCTGAGCACAACCTCTGCCCCGTAGAACGGCAATGTCTCTCTGATCGGAATACTCAGCAGGCTGGAGATCTCTTCCAATGTCGGAGCTAAGATGTAACCTGAAAGAACAAAGCAACGCAGCAAGGGATCATAAAATTGCAACAAGGTATGCAAGCTGTCCTTTTGGTCTGTAGTAGGCTTGTCCACAAACTTCAGTATCTGGCCATATCTTTTCTTGAAGTTTCCTAAGACTTGATCGTTCATCAGGCCAGCTAACCTCTGAACACTTTTAACTTCCGGCTGAAGAAAAGTATAATGCACATTCTTTTTTCTTGGATCGCTTCTGATTTCTGCCATGGAGATAAGAATACCAGAACGGGGAACAAATGCGAGCAATGACCTGAAAAATGGGAAACATAAACAGTTAATGCAAAGAATGATGCAAATGTAATGCAATGCAAGCATATGACCAACTGGGACCATCTGAACTGGCACACTGACAAGGGCCCCTCTGAACAACTGGCAATCTCAACAGTTCACTGAGTCATACTCTCTGATAATCACAACCCTCTGATCAGAATCACAGTATCAAGAAATCCAGAATTCCAGGACCATAACTTCGGAACCACAAATCGTATTCACCGGACCAAAGATCATAACTGAACAAATGAGTGTATGTTGAGGTCATGGGTTCCTGCACACCTGTAAACACCCCCTCATCTCACGGGTAAAAGGCTCCGGGTCAGACATCACGGACTCTCAAAGCCACATAGCAATAATACTGTCACCATTTCCGAGAAATGGCTCATGACCAGATCAGGGAATCGGTTTGGCATTATGTACTACGCAGGGAGGCCTCAGCTGAGTCCGGGAAAAACAAGCATCCCTTATAAGTCCCCAGCTTCAAGTGCTGAAATCGAGAAACAGTAGTACATTCAGCCTGTAGGATACAGTACTAATGTCATACGACCAGATGCTTTGACTGAGTTCTTATAAGAGAACCAGGCCATCCTATGCGAGTCCCCAGTGGACCCTCGGGTGCGAATGGGTTTGCCACAAAATGTGGTCTGCCACTGTCACCACTGGAGAGGGTTGTTTCCACAAAGGTTCTCAATGATCGGTCCCCAGCTGCACATAACTGTCAGGGTTATATAATGAGAGAGGAAGATCCCCAAATCAAGACATTTCCAAGACAATCGCAACCTGGGTGTGGAACTCACTACTACCCCCATGACAAGATCTCATGAGGCCAAAGTGGAACCACTCTAAATCCTATGGTGCACTCGAGCCGGGTACTTGGCTCATATCTCTCAAGAATCAGTAACTCCCATCCCACCAAAGGAAACCAGTCCAGACAGTCCAGTATATACATGATGCAGAAAATAAATACTGAAAACTGTAAATAAAGCTGTAAATAAACAACAATAAAATACAACAAGCCACAACAAACATACATCACCCAATGAAACAGCAACACACAAGCGCTAGGAGAGACTCACAGGGGAACCAGAGATCATCTGGTGTGCAGTCCCCAGCAGAGTCGCCAGCTGTCGCTCCCGGGATTTCCATCCTGGTACAAACGCGAAAGTGGCGCGGAAAAAGAATAGAGTCGCCAGCCAGGCATTTTTATCCCGAAGAAAGGGAATGGTAATGCTGCACAAACCAGAAGAAAAGAAGAGGAAGGACACAGGTCCTGCGAACCAAAGAGACTGAGTTCGGGAGTCGGTTACGACCTGGGAAGGTATTAGCACCCAGATCGTCCGCCGTACCCGACGGGATCCACGCTTGCAAAGAAACTGTTTCAAAGGGTGAGGGTATGAAAGATGCAGCAACAGAAATGAAACGGACTGGAAAGTAAACTGAGAAAAGAATTGAAATAAGAAACAAAGAGAAAAATGTAGGGAAAATAAAGATTGTGCTCGAACGGGCCCTACCCCGCTGCCTACGTACCTCATCGGGATAATGAGGATCAGAGACGCCGTAGTTCCCCTAACTAGGGGTACTAAAAGGAAATTGCTTGTGAATTAAGGCTTGAACTGCCTATGCCATTGCTCAGGTGTTGCAGACTCGGACGACGAGTGCGTAACCGTCTTGCAAAATGACAAGTAGGAGCAAGTTCGCGGACGGAGCGAATGAGGTGAGAAAAGAATTCCCGAAGGAAAGACGCTTATTGTTTGTTTGGTGTTTTTTTAGAAGCTTTTATGAGTGTGTCACAAGGAAGTGAACTCAAGCTCTCATCAATGGAATGTGCACTTGCCACTACATTCCAAGATGGAATAATAGAACAAGCACACTCAAGTAAGGAGAAGATCCCCAAAACTCGAACCCAAAGATTAGGGCTTAGGCTCACTAACTTGTTTAATTATTAAGTGTTTTGGTATTTACATGAAGAAGTGTTTTTTAGACTTTTCTTTATGAAGGAGATACCTTGATCAGACTTGTGCATCACAAGGCAAACTTGTACTATCCCAAGATGGGAAGACTACAAGCATACCTCATGGAATAAGGCTATGGATCAAGACATCACTTCACATTTATTAAAGTGTTTTTTAGAGTTATGAGATGAGAGGAGAAGAAGAACCAAAGGGATCACAAAGGAAAAAATTCTAAAAGGGGACTAAAATAATCCTAAGTGTTAACATGCATGGATATCCTAAGGTTAGTGAGGTTTCTATCTTAATGAAGAAGGAAGAAGAAGATAGAAGAAGGGATGAGAAAGGCCTAAGCCCAACAACAAAGGGTTAGTTCAAATAACCAAAAGAGGAAAGATGAAAAAGTTGAAATGTGGATAAACATCCACACTTCTCTTACCATGAGCCCCTGAAATGTTAGCAAAAATCCAGCAAATCAACCACCACAACCATGGAATTAAACATGTTCAAGGGTCCTTGCCAACAAAAAAATCAAACAACATGCCAAGCATTGCAAATACACGACTTACGCGTCGAAAACATGAAAGCATACATCAACCAGCAAGCAAATCAACCTAAAATATCATGTTTAATGATCATGCAATGATCCATGGCAATTAGAACAAGCAAAGGGATCAAGCAAGCTCAAAACAAACCCAAAAAAGCCATTCTGCTTCAGTGTTAACCGGTTAACCCTATGCGTTAACCGGTTAACCAGTCAAAACCTGCACAAAATACGCATGAAACAGGGGCGTTAACCGGTTAACCCTATGCGTTAACCGGTTAACACTGATAAAACAGCAACAAATCCTGCAGAAAACAGCACCTCAAAACAGCTTATTCAAATAAGCTTGCACCAGACCAGCAGTCAATTACACATGGAAAAATAGATCAATTCACATTAATCCATATCATTAAGCTCATGAACAATAACATTCGGATCCGGACACAAATCAACCAATCAATTCATGCAACACAATCAATTACACAAACACATGGTGGATCTAAAGCACAAGCATGCAAATAAGCTAAAAACAGAGTTAGATCTGAAATTAACCAACCTACAAAGCGGAGGTATGCTTTGGTAATTGTTGATTATGCTGAAAATGATAGATCTCGCGCAAAACTTTGAAGATCCGATGCTAAGCTCCACACTCCATGCAAAATAAATGCAAGAACAAGCTCTTGATGCAGAATTTTGGATCCAAAAGCACTTCTAGATCTCAAACCAGATCTGAATCTCCAATAAAACCAGCAAAAAGATGCAAAGAAGCTATGAATGGAGGTCTAGTTCCAAGATCTACACACCTCAAGGCAAGGTTATGTGATCTTCAAAGAGGAACTTTGAATGATTTGGAAAATTGGGAGAGAAAAGTGAGAGAATTGTGAGTGAGAGGAATGAAAATTCAGAAAATGAGAGTGAAAAATGAGAGAGAGAGCCTTTGGTTTGGAGGGAAATGGAATAAATATGGTTTAGGTTTGGGGCCCAAAATTTTGGTTTGGGATCCAAAAATATGGCTTGGCATTAGCTTAGAAAGTGATTTGGATTTAGGGTTGGAAAGAGGCTTGGATAAATGCTCTAGATCCTTCTCCCAAATTCAAATTTAATTCAAATGAATAAAAATCAGAAAATTGGAAAATGGAGCCAAAACACACATGCTGATTTTGCTGCTGGAAATTCAAATTTCGCAGCTGTTAACCGGTTAACCATATGCGTTAACCGGTTAACGCATGCAAAATTTGAATTTCCCCCCTTTTGGTGGGAAACCTCAAAAATAAGCCGGCGCCCGCCGTTTCAAGCTGATTTTGATCCTTTCTTTTTCTTTTTAAGCTTTGATCATGATACAGAGCTTGCGCAGAGTGATCCTGTGAGATTCTTGCCTGGTCACCATGCTCTTGATTTTTACTTGCAGTGCCTCAAATCTTCCAGATGGTTGGTCATATGCCTTATGCTAGAACATGTAAGTGTTATGCCTCATTTTTCTATGCAAAATGATAAGGATATGATATGTTATGATGAATATGACGTGATATGATGCTTAAACAAGAAGAGGGCAAATTTGGGGTGTTACACTTAAGTGTGAGATAAGCATCTCAACTTAATTACCATAATGATATAGGATTAAGATCATTAATCTACTTGTGATTATTAAGTGTTTTTGGTTTTTTTGTTTAGTGTTAAGAAATGAGTAAAATCTCTAATCAGGGATTAGTGAACTCATTACACCATCCTAAGAGAAGGATGATAGATGAGAACACTTAAGCTGAGGAAGATACCTCAACTTAATCCATGGTTAGGGATTAAATTCATTATATAACAAGCCTTTATTAAATGGATTTTAGTTAAAGGGTGAGATTAAGAAGTGTATTTTATGGTTTGTAAGACAACTTGAGGGGGACTTGTCCATTAAACACTAGGGTTAGTCCCTCTTAACCATAAGGAAGAGATAGAACCCTAATGTAAGGCCCAAGTTACAAGATAAAGTCTTAGTGATTATTAATGTGTTTTGATTATAAGGTGTAAACAAATTAAAGGTTTAACACTAAGGATTAAAGTTATACACTCCATCCTAAGATAAGGATGCAAGCATAACCCTAATTCAAAGCCCTAAAGCTTTAAGTGTTTAGTCTCTGATTATGAGATGAGAAGGGAAACTCAAGGAGACTCAAAGGTAAAAATCTAGGGGAAACTATACACAAACCTAAAAATTATCATGCTTGGATGTCCTATGGTTTATGAGGATTAAGAGGAAAGATCTTCAAGGCCACCAAGGGAGGGAAGCAAATGAAAAGAGAAGAGAAGAAAGAATACGTTACTTACTTCTTGAAGAAGATAAGTAACTTAGGAGGAAAGAAGGGAGCAAGAGAAACACAAGTTAAGCAAGTTCACTCTAAAGAAAATTAAAGGATGAAAATGCAAAGGAAAGAAGAGGTGGGAGGTGAAGGCAAATCCACCTCCCAGACAACTTACCAAAAGTTCCTGAAATATTAGCACAAGATGCATAAGATGCAAATGCAAAAGGAAACAAAGCATATGAAGGTGCAAAGACCATAACCAGAAGTGCAAATGCAATGCAAATGGTGTATGAAATGATGCAAAGGCATAAATATGTCATATATATGATACTACAAGAGAATGAGTGCAAAAGAAACATGTTAGGAGCATGAAAACACATAGAAGTTCATGAAACAAAATGAATGCAAAGCATGCCAAAATGATGCAACAATGACCAAGAAATGTTTCAAACATGTCCTAAGATGTCTAAGATGACATACAAAAGAATGGAATGGCATGACAAGTTCATAAGTTCATGATATGCAAAGAAGAATGCAAATGAAGATGCAAAATTAGGGTTTTAAGGCAACATGAGATGCATATGACCAAAACAGAAGCATTCATCAAGATAAAAAATTGAAATTGAACCCAAACAAACCCTAAACATATACAAGGTCACACCCCAAAGGAGAAAGTCAGAAGCTAACCCTAGTGAAAGTTATGGAATTTCTAAGTTAGCTAGGGTTTTTGGGTGATTCTAAAGGGAAAATGCAAATCAAATTGAAAATGCAATGTAAAAATATGAGATAAATAAACTAGAAACTATATGCAA
This sequence comes from Lathyrus aphaca, assembly GCA_963966055.1. Taxonomy (NCBI): domain Eukaryota; kingdom Viridiplantae; phylum Streptophyta; class Magnoliopsida; order Fabales; family Fabaceae; genus Lathyrus; species Lathyrus aphaca. The sequence goes on from OZ014523.1 coordinate 404,974,254, forward strand.
TATGTGAAACAATGTAAAAAGAATAAAGTTCAAACTCATCATGGTTAGGCAGAAATGAATTTTTCAAGTTAAGGTTAAAAAATATGAAATTTAAGAACCCTAATTCAAAGAAAATTGTGAAAATGTGATCAAACCTAAAACGAAATTTGTATGGTGAGTTTGAAAATGTTTCTAAATGTTTAAGAATGCTTCATGAATTTTTTGGTGATATTTAGAAACCTAAATGCATTTTTAATTAATTAAAACCAATTAATTAATTAAATAAAACATTTAAATATTTTAAAAATACTTTTTTAATGCAAAAACTAAAATAAAAAATGTTTTTAGGTTAAGAAAATTATTTGAAACAAAAATGCAGAAAATGATATTTTTTGAAAGTGTTTTGGTATTTTAAATAATTATGTAAAAGAAATGCAATAAAAATGAAAATAAAAATGAATTAAATGGAAAGTCAAATGATATGATGGTTGGGATTCAAACCTATGTTGACTGCGCACGCAGATGAGTGGTCAGGATGGTTTCTGGCTCATTAATTATGATATATTTAATTAATCCAAAATTAAAGTTAATGAATTAATCTGAGTCATTCACGCGTTAAACTAATCAAGATCTAAGGGACATGATGCAATCTGGGCAACTAAACCCTAATTAGGGCTAATCATTTTCAGGTGACCAGAGACAAGCTCCAGTCATCTTCTCCGGTGGACCAAAAACCCTAAAATCTTCCCTAGGTAAAATCAAGACCTCTAACCTGCCCAGAAGTGATCCCCATACTTCTAGCAACTCAAATCAAACATAAAGCAAAATTTATCATTCATGAACAAGCTGAATCGAATCAAAACATGAATACGAGAAAAAATTCAGAAGTTCATAAAATGTTCATTCCTTCACCATTTTCAATTCTAAAAGCATCATTGTGATCCTTAGAGCATGCAGTTTAATTTTATAACAAGAAATCAAAGCTTTGAGAAAAAATGTTCTTGAGTATACCTGAGCTGGAAACCTCCAAATGTGAGCTTTCAGAACCTCCCACTTGTGCAAGTGAACTCCTTTGATCCTCCTGAAGCTATTGGGATGCTTAGAATGCTTTGAAAGTGGCTATTTTGAGTGGCTCGATTCTGATATGGCAGAAATAGAGGCTTTGGTTTATGAGGTTTCAGGCCATGGTAATGCTTGCTTTGTGTTCTATGGATGATTTCTAAATGAATGGTGAAAGAATTTATGAGGTTTGATGGGTTGTTTGAGAGAATCGAAGAAGGGAAGTTTTTTGCAATTTTTGTGAAAACTGATGTTGTGTGTCCTCTGACCTCTTGGCATGCTTCTCTTATGATCTTGAGGCAATCCCTAAACTATTGGAATGAGTCAGAACATTAGGTATGCATTGTGGGAATGGTATGGCTCCATTGGCCAAAAATTCAAGATTGGTGTACCATAGGTATGGGCCATGGCAGAGCTGGTTTCTGTGGCTGGATAGCTTCAGCATGGTTCAAGGAGAGCCTTTGGATCATCTTTATGCAGCTGGATGGCCTTGATCAAGAGTTCTCATAGTTTATGCAATTTAGCAACTTTGAAGTTTCTTGAGAAGCAAGGTATATAATCTTGTGATTTTTGGTGCAATCTTGATCAAAATGTGTTTCATTATGTTGGTATGATGTTTAGAAGTTGATTAGAGGTCATGAAATGGCTTGGCAAGGGAAATTGCAAAAATCCCTCTTTGGTGCACACTTGAAAATTATAGGATTTTTGCCAACTTTGAAAGGCCATATCTTGAGTTCTAGGATGAATCAAGACATGTTCTTGTACTTTTTGAAAATGGGAAGACATAATCTACAACTTTCATGTTTAAAGATTTTTTCATTTGAAGCATTTTTGGTCATGAAAGAATAGGTTGAATATCTTTCCCGAAATGGAAAGTTTCCATTACAAGTCATTTCCAAAAATAGCAAGTTTGCATTTTGCTCAAAATTCTTCATCTTTGTGAACTTCCAACCACTTCAATGATCAAATAAGGATCATAGAGACTCAAAATGATGATGATGACCCTTTGGTACCCTTGATAGAGGCCTCATATGCCCTAATTTTGACTTTACTTGCCCAAGAAGTTACCCAATAGTCAGATGACTTCCACAGTGAAAATCTTCATCAAATTTGGTACACATGCTCTTCATAACATATTAAGACCATTAGAATCAAGAGTGACCAACAAAATTTGAGGTTAAGGGCCTCAAACCCAAAACCCTAATTTTGGTCATCTGTGCAGGAAAACCCTAGCTCTGCCTGGACTTCTGTGCAATCCTTTGACATTTTGTGGCTTCCAATCATCCTTGGAGACATAATAAGACCATAGACCCCTCATGGACCCTCTTGGCATGCTTCAAGGCCTCAGAGATTGCTCAGATAAATTCTTGGGTTCATCTGATCACAAAACCCTAATGTGCAGTCATGCAATGATTTGATGAAGTTGTTTATGAAATGTGAGATGCAATGAGATGTTTATGCAAAATGAGATCACAAGCCATGGTGTGAGAAAAAGTGAGGGCAAATTTGGGGTGTTTACAGCTATTTCAAAATATTTTTAGAATTTTTGAATTTCCTTAACATGTTGATCAATACCTTTTTTCGTTGTCTTGCGCAAAAGCAAAAGCATTCGTCAGAAGTTGGTTGAAGGTAGCTACATAATAAAATATTGTAAGATAGTACTCCTTCCACCAGACGTCGAATTCTTGAGTGCAGAAGAAGATGGGCCGGAAGATCATCGGTCGAACCTCTAGAGCAGCGTCGTTCAATTTCTCCATAATCTCCATACTTTTCGCCTCAGTAAGAAACAAATTGTAAAAGAGAATAGCTCCTTTTTTGGGGTAAATCGACCTAGGTTTCAGCTGTACCAACCCAAACTGTCGAGCAACTAAATTTGGTTGATAGACTAGCAAGGCTACCTTAGAATTACTCATGGTTGGGTAAGAAGGTAGGAGTCTTAGCGTCAGCAACATTTTCCAAATAGCCAAGAAGTTATCTTCTTCCTTTTTGTGTTCGACAGGGAGTTGTCTGGTAAGTCATTTGGGCCCTACAGTCCTATTGGCAAAGGGGGCCATGTTTGCAGTAAAATTATGGCTTTTGGCGAACATATTGATATAATTGGTGAAAGAATGTTGAAGGCTCTGCCCTTCTTCAGAATGAGTTAGTTGAACCAACCTTGCCCATATAACGTGCCTATCCTTGACATACTCTTCATCCACCACGCCCTTGTCGAAGATTCTGGATTCAAAGGTGGCATTGAGCCATAGTTGAATGAGCCAAAAGGGACCCGCCAGGCTGAGTCTGCCCTTATCCTTGATTTGTTTTAGGTTTTTGACTCCCTCACTCATGGATTCATAGAGGCTAGCCAAGATCATTTCGCTCAGTCGAAGGTTTCTACCAGCATGAAGTTGATTAGCTATGGTGATGTATTTTTTGGCTACCTGGAGGGATCTTGTGCAAAACACGAATTTTGATAACCAACGAGTCAAAAAGGCTATATGTTCTGTGTCTGACACATCAGTGGAGTCTTTGTTGTGGTAATGAGCAATGAAGGGGGAGTATGAGGCAAAGCTGGTGTCGAAAGCTATGGTGTTTTTATCTAATACAGTTGGGTCAAAATCTATGCCTAGTGGGTTAAGGCCTACTATAGCAGCTAGGTCGAAAAGAATGGGTGTTACCATTCCACAGGGAAGGTGTAAGGTATTATAGGTGCTATCCCAAAAATAAAGGGAAGCGAGAATCATGGTAGGACAATAGTTTGGGCCCTCTTTCGACAGTTGAATTAGGTCATAAATGCCTATTTTCTTCCAAATCTTACCCTTGACTGCTTCGACCTTTTCCACCCAGTCTAAGTATTCAGATGGGTCTTTCGACCAAGGGCAACTTCTAAAAATCCTAGATTGATTTAAATAAGTTAAGTTTAGGGTTTCAGTTTCAGTTTGTGTTTCTGGGGATTTGTCACTAGATGGTTTTATTTTCCCCGCTCCTATGGGTTTTGAACGTGCATAAGTGGGAAAGAACTCTATAAGACGAGTTTGATCAGTGTTTGGGTTAGGGAGAGGACCTAACATGGCATGGTGTTTACCAGAAACAAGAATGGGATTGAGTACTTGGGAATAATAAATGCTCTCTTTTTCTCTTTGATTCGGAGGCTCTGGGATGTATTGTTGGTTATCCACCACCTTTGGGCCAAGGATTCTGTGCGCAGGAGGGAGAGCTTCTATGTTCTTCTTATCTTTTTGAGAGCTTGAGGTCGCCATTGTTGACTTTGAAGGAGTTTGAGGAAAGATGAAGATATGGGTTTAAGAGAGGAAGAAGTTTGAAAATTTGAAGTCTGGAGCGTAAAAAAGTTTCTTCAAGAGAGAAAATGGATTATTTATACTGAAGAAATGAAGGAAGACGTTTGGGTCTTCAAGTTGTTTAGGGTACGTGTCTACGTACCATTGGATATAAAAAAGGCGTGGAAGTTGAAAATGATATATTGGACCTAGTCTCATAGAGTCATGGAGATCATGTCTGGGAACTTGGTTTGAAGTTGATAGGTTGAGGAAATCTAATGATTACTCATATCTGATTTGACAAAGTAAGATTTTGGGAATCAGTGTATTTAATGCAAAAAACACGGAGTCGGAATATAATTTGGCAGCAAAAATGCTTTATCCATAAAGTTAGTCGAAACACCTTTATTGGGGGGCAATTTGTATGCATAGGAATTTAGACAGCATGAGTTTGGTGCATAAAAGCTTTAATAGCTTTTATAAAGATCTTTTGACAAATTGATCACTCTTTCTTCCAAACATGTCCAGAATCTCGAGAAGGTTTGTGATGATTTTGTTTATAAGTCGAAAGGGGTTTGTCGAAAGAGACGCTGGATTGCTAACTAGAAGTTCTTCACATCACTACGATAAAGTTTTGTTGTTATTTCGACAATGAAGAGTTCGACAAAGGAAAATCTGATAGAAGGATTTTTGGATTTGAATTGTAAATCAACTTGATGTAACAAAGAGACACATCGTTTCATCTGTTGGAGAGCAGTTTTTGTACGAATAACTGTTTCGTTTGGTAAAAGGGGACGTGGAAGGCTTTCAGAAGACATTAGCATGCACAATGCCAAGTGGCATTTGTTTAGGATTTGACTGTTGTTCGACGGTTATGATATTTGTATATAAATAGGATAGTTTGCTTTGTGAAAAGTGTGTGAAAAATATTGTACAAATTCTGTAAATTTACTCAAGTACTCGTGTGTAAAGAGAAAAGAGAGATTATTTTGGAAATGTACGTATCAACACCAATTTTATTTCAAGTTATAAAGGCTTTAAGTTTCTTCTTTAAATCTTTTTTCTTTGTTTGTCCTTTACTTTCCATTCACGTCTCCAGCAAATTTTATATTTCAGTTAATTTATATTTAAGCAATTCTTTATCTTCATGTCAAACTTTAGTTTTCTTTCATTAAAGTCTTCAAACGCGTTAGTAGATTCAAATATATAAACACCTTCAACTTCAATATAAATAACAATAATTGGTTTACTTTAGAACAGTTCGACAGAAACATATAAACACCATTTTTAGATTATCCCTCATTTGATTCTTAGCACGCGACGTCCTAGGACTTGTTTGGTTGGTCCTGTCAGTCACCCTTTTTTAAGAGATTTGGTTAACCAGAGGTTGTTCGCCAGAAACACCAGCGAACACCGACATGCAAGAACAAAACATTACTAAGTCCATATGAGTTTAATATATCGTAGGTAGATTGCTTGTTTCTGTAACCCCTCACTGAGTATACATTAATTTAAATTGATTTAGAAAGTAATAATCTGAAAATTAAATTATATTTGAAACCCAACTTAGATCAATCAATGTTTTTAAAATTGCATGCATCTCATAATTTATATCTCGCTCTTTAACATATAGAGTTTGGCTCAATACCCTAAGTTCTTGAAAACAATGATTTTTCTCTTTTTGTTTATTTTGCAAAGCATCAAATTTGTAGAGAAATTTCTATTCATCGTCATCACTGTCATATAATAATAATCATCATTTAATATAATGATGAAAATTTTGAATTAGTCAACAAATTGTTGATTTTCAAAATAAACTATAAGAGAAAGAACCATTGCTTTGAAGAATTTGGGGCATTGGACCAAATTCTATATGTTAAGAGCGAGAGATAAATTACGAAATGCATACAATTCGAAATATAGTGGATTGTTTAAGTTAGTTTTTGAGACCCGCCCTCGCCCAAACCTAGCAGAGGATGAAAATTTACCACCCAGACTCGCCCCGATAGGAACGGGTTTGCCCGCATCCCCACCCGCCCCACCCGCAAATAAATAATTTCTTTTAAATAGTAATAAAAATTAATAATTTTATTAAAAACTTGACCATTTTAATACAAATTTTATTTCAAAAGATGAGGGTTTGAGTGAATGGTGAGAAATGACTAATGAGAATTTTTAATTACTTCTCAAAAAAAGAATAAATATGTAATAAAATAATTTAAAAGTGTTTTTTTTAGAATTGATGAAAGAGAAAAGGTTCTAGCACGATTTTGAACAAACAATGTCCAAGGATGTATTTCCGGGAGGTACACGAAGATGGATATCTATAATTTTTTTCCTATTCACATAAGATCTGATTAAAAAACATATTGATTTGGATGCATTCAAAGATATATCTCCAAAATATAAGAATATTACTCCCTCTGTTCCTGAATGAATGACCCAATTAAAATAAAATAGTGTTTAAAAATAAATAATTAATTTTAATTTCTAATATATCTTTTCCAATTTTACTCTCTAATAATAAATATACTTCAGTAAAAATATCATTTTTATTCTTTCCATTATTTTATCTTTCTTAAATGGTTCAATTATTTTATTTTAGATACATATCATTTTCTACCGTGAATGGTACCGACCCAGAGTTATGAGTCATGATGATCACATGGCCGAAACATGACATTCACATTCACACGGGCCATGGTACATACCTAATTATGACGTCATCAATATGTCGTCACCTATTACCTCGTCATCAATTACATAATTGCTTACGCCATCAACTCAATCTTAAATCATTTTCTGTCCTTTCTCCTTAAATATTGATTTGACAACTTATTTCGAAAATCTTAATTTGGCAATTTCAGCACTCCAAAATCTTTTCTTAAGTCGAAATACACAAAGTCTAACCTTATGCATCTTCAGCTGCCGACCAGTATTTTAGAATATACTTGTATTTAAGTCGACAAATTGATGTAACTCTAGTGACATCATTTTAAAATAATTTAATAGAAAAGCTTATATTTAAATTGCGGCTAAGTTGACAAATTGTGAGTTTGATAAAGCGAAAACAAATACGCAAAGTAGAATCATCTTTTATGTTGACCATGTTTTTGTTTGTATAATAAAGCACATGCAATATGATGCTCTTTCGTATTACTATATAAACAACACATGACATCAACTCATTACACAAAAACAAAAACACAGAAACAAAAACAAACATGGTTGTACAGAGTCACAATAACAGCAACAACAATGTTCATGTCTTGGTAATCCCATACCCAGCACAAGGTCACATAAGTCCACTAATCCAATTCGCAAAACGATTACTCTCCAAAAACATCAAAACCACTTTCGCAACAACTCACTACACTGTTAAATCCATAACCGTACCAAACATCATGGTCGAACCAATCTCCGATGGTTTCGACCAATCCGGTTTCTCACAAGCCAACAACGTCGAACTCTTTCTCACTTCATTCAAATCCAATGGTTCAAAGACACTCTCAAACCTCGTTCAAAAATACCAAAAAACTTCCACACCAATCACGTGCATTGTGTACGATTCTTTTCTACCTTGGGCACTTGATGTTGCTAAGAAACATGGGATTTACGGTGCTGCTTTTTTCACTAATTCGGCTGCTGTTTGTAACATTTTCTGTCGTATACATCGCGGTTTGATTCAAGTTCCTGTTGATGATTTGCCTTTGATTGTTCCTGGTCTTCCTCCTTTGAATTGTAGAGATCTTCCAAGTTTTATAAGGTTTCCGGAAAGTTACCCTGCTTATATGGCTATGAAGTTGAATCAATTCTCTAATCTCAATCTTGCTGATTGGATGTTTGTTAACACCTTTCAAGCCTTAGAAGGAGAGGTAACAATTCTTATTACAATTCGTTTTTGGTTCTTACTTTTTCTAATTCATTTTTTATTATTAGTAATTTTTTTTCATCTTTTGTGTTGAAGGTGGTGAAAGGGCTAACTGAGTTATTTCCTGCAAAGTTAATTGGTCCAATGGTTCCTTCTTATTACTTAGATGGTAGAATCAAAGGAGACAAAGGTTATGGAGCAAGTTTATGGAAGCCATTAAGTGAGGATTGCATCAATTGGTTAGAAACAAAGCCATCTAAATCAGTAGCATATGTCTCTTTTGGAAGTATGGTTTCTTTAACATCAGAACAAATGGAAGAATTAGCTTTTGGATTAAAACAGAGTCAAGTAAATTTCTTATGGGTTTTAAGAGAATCAGAGCAAGGAAAATTACCAAAAGGGTTTAAAGAATTGGTAAAAGAAAAGGGTATAATTGTAACATGGTGTAACCAACTAGAGTTATTGGCACATGATGCTGTTGGTTGTTTTGTGACACACTGTGGTTGGAATTCAACTCTTGAGAGTTTAAGCCTTGGTGTTCCTGTAGTGTGTTTGCCACAATGGGCAGATCAATTACCTGATGCAAAGTTTATGGAGGAGATTTGGGAAGTTGGTGTGAGGCCAAAAGAAGATGAGAATGGTGTTGTGAAGAGAGGTGAATTTGTTGAGAGTTTGAAGGTTGTGATGGAAGGTGAAAAAAGTGAAGTGATTAGAAGGAATGTGAGGGAATGGAAGAAGTTGGCAAGGGATGCTGTTAGTGAAGGGGGTAGTTCTGATGAGAATATTAATGATTTTGTGGATCAATTGATGAAGAAAGATAGGAATGGAAATTTGAACAGTTACTAGAGGGGTTATTGTCATCTATAAATAATGTGAAGTTGTTTGGATTGATTTATGTGATTGTATGGTTTTATTTGTCCTTTTGAATCTTGTTAGACTTAATAGAATTTTTCCATATTTGTGGCAAAATTGAAATTAGATATTGCTAATAACCTAAAATGTTGGAAATTGGAAAACATTTTATATTTTGCCTTTTTGAGTTTATTATTGGTATTTTTTTATAAAAATTATCATCAGAATCAACCACATGGTAGTCCTTAAATAATGCAATTTAGTTACATTAATTAAGTATATATAAAACTATCGTCAATCCATGTGATAAAATAACATTTTCTATTTCTAGTTAAAGTTCCATCAAGTTCACATATCACAATGTATCAATTTTAAAGACTCATATTCTCTAAAGTTATCAAGTTAAAAAACACTTTGTTGATATTTAAATAAAAATCAAAATATTTTAAGGGATTTATAACGCTTTCTATAAAAGTGTTTTAAATTTGTTAAGAAATTCATTTTCTTCATAAAACCCCCACTTACCTTGAATCCTCATTTCAAGAATAAAAACACATAAAAGAATTGCAGCTGCATCGACCACAAGTCAAATGTGATTCAACATACAACGTAGCACCATCATCTTCCTCATTTGAAACACCATTATCATTCTTATTTCTTAATCTTTCTCTTTCCAAAGGTTTTTTTTTTTTTTAATTTCTTTCTCTATTTCTCACACTCTAGGTTATGTTTATTAGTGTATCTAAACTCATATATTTTATTGAATATGTTTAGATTATAATTGTCTAAGTTTATAATATAAGTTATAAAGATCTAAGTAGATGCATCCAATTAAGTACTAGACTTTTTTGATTGTGGTCGGACTTCTCATGTTGATGATGTACTAAACTTTTCCCGGGTTAGCTTGAATTACCTTCCTAGTTAGCATAAAACCTAAAAAAAAATTCTATTTGAATCCCAAATGAGCACTTGACAGAGTGAAGGTGCATGTTGTTTTTTTTTGATAGAGCATAGTATATATCTTCCAATATCTTCGCAACGATTTTTATCGTTTGATTTTTCAATACCATGTCGTCTATATATATTTGGAATTTCGTCCCAAATTGATTTGCAAATATTGTGTCAATTATTTTTTTATAACTGACATCAAACTTCTTAAGGTCAAGCGACATAACCTTGTAGTAATAGTTACAAATAATTGTTCGTCAAGAATGTTGTCATGGGCAAGTGATTGGTCGCATCCAAGCGATTATAAATCTAACTATAAGTGCATAGCCTATTGTTTGCTGGTGTTTTTGGCGAACAATCTCTGGTTTATCAATTCCTTGAACATAGGTTACTTGCAGGACCAACCACACAAGTCCTAGGACACATGTGCTAAATTTTAAGGATATGTTCTTAATGTATGAGTTTTATTGGTCTTTATGTGTTCTGTCGAACGACTTCTTAGCAAAATTGTTCTTGTTGGTATTATAATATGGAAATGTTTGTCTAATGAAACTAACAAAGAAACTTAGAGTTTGCATTAAAGGTTTGTTGAAATATAAATTGACTTGGAAGTAAATTGCTGGAAAATAGATTACTTGAAGTAAATAAGAACATAAACTTAAACAAGGAATAATGGATAAAATCTAATCTTTATAAATGAAAATTGAATGGTGTTTACATGTTGTAAGCTCATAATTTCGACATATTGAAATTTGGAACTTGAAGCCATCTCTGTTAAAGAATAATGAAAGTGAAGAAATTCAAGGAATGTTGACAAGGTTAAAAGCTCCAATGCTTCGACAAAAGGACAAATAGTCTTCTGGCAGGACAAGTTTGGAAAATTGTTTGTAGCTGGGCATTTGACAAGATAAGGGTATCTTTCGACACTTCGACAGAGAAGAGTTGTTTGACAGAAGCATTATTTGGCAGATTTTGAAAGGGTTTTTTCTTCTTTGAGACTTCGACAGATGAAGAGGTGCAAGGTTTCATCACCAAAGGAGAGAATTCAAATTTAAAAAGTTGCAACCTTTGACAGTTGGACACATGGAAGGTTCAGGAAAAGAAGTTGCATGCAGGCTGACACTTGTCATTTATTTATGATTTTTCCGTTCTAGGCAGTTACTTTGTTTGTATATAAATAGAATAGTTTGTGTTTAGAATCGGTGTGTGAAAACTTATACAAAAATTCCTGTAAATACTCTAAGTACCCAGTGTGAGAGAAAATGAGTTTGATATTTGGAACCATGTACGTTTGAACACCATCTTTCTTTTAAAGTTATTTAAATTACCAGTTGTTTCATCAAGTTTATTTTATCTTCAAGTTTTATTTACTTTTCTGCAAGTTACATCTTTCGACACTTTTCTTACCTTTGTTTAAAACTTTACTTTATGTTTATTTCAAACTCAAAGCATTGAATACTTTGACATCATTAACAAAACAAACCACAAATCATTATTCATACTAAGAGTGTTTTCGACAAATAATTGCACATGTGTCCCAGGATTTGTTTGGTTGGTCCTGTAAGTAACCCAATTTTCTGAGAAATTGGTTAACCAGAGGTTGTTCGCCAGAAATCACTGCGAACAAATTGGCACGCCCGGTGGGACTAGTGCAGTTAATAAAATCTAATAGAGAACTTTCTTAGACAAATTGTTCCTTGCTACGTTGTATGATTCTTAGAAGCGGTAAACTAGCCGTAACCGACGTAGAAAGACCAAAGAGAACAAGAGGAAGAAGGATGGCTAACGCTTCAAACAATCCTAGAGAAACTATTCCAGTTTCCAATCCTATCCCTTCGTCAGAAGGAATACCAGTTTCTGGCCCTGTTTTAGAACAGATCAGGCCTCCATTAGGGGATTCAATACCAACGGGTACAGGGTCCCAAAATGCGCCTAGTTCTTCCACCATGGGACACGCCAGACCCACTGGAACCCCTCCCCCTGGAGGAAATACCTTCAGGCCATATCTGAATTACTCTCAGCCCTTGACTGGGAGGGAACAACCATATGGAATGCCAACTTCAAAGATGGCAAGCCTACATAATTCGTCACCATTATTCTCTAATGCTATGGTTCAAATGTCATCACCATTGCAGGGATCGGGATATGGTGGAAATGGAAATAGAATAAATCAAGTTCCACCAGGTTTCCATATGCCCACTATGACAAACCATTCTGCACAAGTAATTCGTCAACAGATGGATGAAAGCAATCATGATATGGTGCAGGCATTGACACAACAAATGGGGGAAGTGTTCAATCCTTTAATACAAAACACTACCCAAACAAACCAAATATTGGCAGAACAGATGGCACGCATTGCTGACTTTTTTGGAGTCCCTCAAGCACAGCAAAGAATGCAATTGAATCAAAATCCTGCCAATAGGCCTGTCGAAGAGGAACTTACTATAAACCAAAGGCCATTAGGAAACCCTCATGAAAATCCCAGGGGCCAAGAGGTGATAGTTGAACAGCCTAATGTAGAGGAGCCCATTCGACAGGAACCAAGAAGAATAATAGTCCAAAGAGACCAAAATGCGGATGAAATATTACAGCAGAGAATGCGTTACAATAACCTGCCTGTCGAAAACAATATTGCAACCATGGTTGAGAGAATAATGGCGCAAAATGGAGTAAACGTAGGATTACAAAGGCCTAGTTATACTTCCCCCTTGTCTGAATTTGTTTTACAACAAGAATTACCACCAAGGTGGAAAGTCCCCAAATTCACCAAATTCTCAGGGGATACTAGTGATTCCACCATTGAACACGTAGCGCGTTATTTGATAGAGGCAGGAGAGATTGCTAATAATGAGAACTTAAGGATGAAATACTTCCCAAGTTCTTTGACAAAAAATGCTTTCACTTGGTTTACTTCTCTTCCTGCAACTTCAATATTCACATGGACCCAATTAGAGAGATTGTTCCATGAACAATTCTATATGGGACAAACTAAGATAAGTTTGAAAGAATTGGCGAGTGTCAAAAGAAAATTCTCTGAACCTATAGATGATTACTTAAATAGGTTTAGGTTATTAAAAGCCAGATGCTTTACACAAGTGCCGGAACAAGAACTAGTCGAAATGGCTGCAGGGGGTCTAGATTATTCCATAAGGAAAAAACTGGATACCCAGTACTTGAGAGACATGGCACAACTGGCAGACAGAGTGAGGCAAATAGAAAGACTAAAAAATGAAAAATTTAGATCAAATAAAAACAAGAAGGAAAGAGTGGCCTATGTAGGAATAGTTCAAGAAGATGATTATGACGAAAACGAACCAGTCATTTTCGACCAGCAAGAAATTGATCTGGCAGAACTAAAACAAGGCCCTCCATATTCTTGTAAAGTTTTAGGCCCGTCGAATGGAAAAAATCCAGTCGAAGTAGAAAAGAATGACAGGTTCCCTAAAAGAACCTATACATTCGACATCACCAAATGTGATGAAATTTTTGATTTATTAGTCAAAGATGGTTAGTTAATAAAACCAACAAGCACTAAGGAGCCTCCTGTAGACCAACAGAAAAAGAGAGGTTTTTGTAAATACCATAATTTCTTGGGTCATAAAACATCTCAATGTTACCTTTTCAGGGATCTTGTCCAGAATGCAATCCAAAATGGAAGGCTGAAGTTTGGAGACAAAGTTAAGCAACAGATGAGAATTGACTCCAATCCCATGCAAGTGGTGGAAGCCAACTATGTTGAACCTGAAATGGTGAATATGGTCGAATTGGAAGTCATGTTTGAGGAAAGCTTTGAGATAGTAGAAGCCACTGAAGGTTTCGACACCAACTTCAACATGATAGAGGCTGCTGAGGGCTTCGACACCCATGTAAATGTGGTGGAGGGGGCTGATGACCTTGCAGACCAGGCTGAGGAAGAAGAAGTCAAAGCTTCTGAAGACTTCGACAGTGAAAATGCCATTGAAACTACTGAAGGTTTCGACGAAAGAAATACAATCAAGGTGGGCAGAAGTTTCGACAAGAAAAACTATGAAAGAGATGCTAAGCAGGGGGTGATCTGGGACACTTTAGGAGAATCAAATGGGAAGTTCGACTTCATGGTGAAATATTCAGCACCACCAAGCTCCAAAACGGATATCAACAAAATCAAACCCACAGGATGGGGAGATTCTTTCAAAAATTATAATGAAGAGGAGGGTAACAAAACCCTCATTGTCCAAAAAGAGGCCACTGAGGGCCTTAGCCAGGACAAGATCAAAAGAACAGAGACTGATGACAATGCCCTCATTGTCGAACCAATAAACAGTAGTGCCATCAGAACTGAAGAACATTCTGTCGAAGGTGTTGCACACTGCTGCAAATACATCTATAAGGGTTTACACCCAAAAGGCAGTGTGAATCAGTCAAAGGAGAATATCCCGGAGGAAATGATGCTAGTCAAAAAAATGAACAAATTGAAAATCACAACTGAACAGAATGCTGGGATTCATATGGTGGAAATCACTCAGAAGGTAGGACCAGACACCAACAAGGGAAAGAAACGTCAAGAGAAGCATCAGAAGCTGGTTTACCCATAAGAGAACGAAAGTCTTGTCGAATTCATCCAGAGGTGTCAAAGGAAGAACGCAGAAGTTATGCTTTGCCCAAGATGCAGTGTTGTGTTCGACAGGAAAGCAGCTGATGACTTAGAAGCAGCAGAAAAGACCCAGAGGAAAAGAAACTGGGGAACAGTCCCACCAACCAGAAATGAAAGGCTCGACCCAAGAAGAAGGGAGCATCATATCCAAGGAGTGGGAGAAAGACGTATCAACACCTATAAACCATCAAACAGACCAAATGACGACAGATGGGTTCAACCTATAAGGGATGTCCAAGGTCAGAAAAGATGGAAGAGTTTTGAAGTGAACAGGGGTGCCTCAATTGAAGTAAAAAAGGAGGCAAGGCCAAAGTACATCTCTGAAAACTACAAAGGGAAGAATCCTATGTCCAGGTCCCAACGGAGAAGATTCCAAAGGCAGAAGAAAATTGAAAAGGAAACTGTAGAACACAAAAGGGTTGGGCAGAAGGAAGCTGAATCAAGCAAGTATGTGCAGATTACAAGCAAGGGGAGACCTCTGGCAAAAGAAGAACTCCCTCAGAAGAATGGATCTAATGACACCACAGAAATGCAGAAAACAAACAACAAAACGCCAGTGGACGAAGAAGTTACAGATGACTTCAGTTCAGAGTCTGATGCGTCCTTCGACGTAACCTGCAATATGGTTTCTGTGTTGCCCAGAGACTATGACAGGATAATGGAAGTCGAAGACGAAGAGGATGACATGGCAGATGATAGAATAGGCCTTAAGCCTGTATGCTACTACATAATGAATAATGGATGTGTCGAAGAGCAAAATGCTTTCTTCGAAAAGCCAGATGATGCAATGAAGGCTCACTTAAAGCCTCTTTTCATAAAAGGAAAGGTAGAAAACGTGGGTGTCAACAAAATTCTGATAGATGGTGGAGCAGCTGTGAATTTAATTCCTCATTATATGATAAAGAGGATTGGAAAAGATGACTCCGACACTAAGCCTCACAACATGGTGTTGTCCAACTATGAAGGTAAGGTAGGGACAACATTGGGGGTAATACAACTGAACTTGACTGTAGGGTCCATTACCAGGCCTACAATGTTTGTGGTGATAGCATCAAAGGAAAATTACAACTTGCTGTTGGGAAGAGAATGGATCCATGGGATTGGGGCTGTGCCATCCTCCATGCATCAAAGGATAGCAATCTGGAGGCCAGATGGGATTGTCGAAAACATAGAAGCAGATCAAAGTTACTTCACAGTTGATGTGAACAATGTCACCAGTCGTAACTTCGACAAGAACCTGGCCCATATAGCACCATGCAATCCTGCTGGTTTCGACCTAACAGCCTCCGACAACGCCTATTGTTCCATGTACCTCCACCCTACGCATGGCTTCCAGTGGGATAAAGAAGTAATTGGGGAGACAAATTACACTTGGGGAACTGCCCATGTCAATCCAACTGGGTGGGGGAGTGAGTTCAGTGAAAATGACTGAGGCATCAACAATAGAAAAGATTTCGGCTTATATAGCCGAAAAACAACTCAAAGCGGCCCTTGAGGCTGAAGTAAGAAACATGGTTGTCGAAGCCAACACACAAGTTGTCGAAGAACAACATCCTCAAGAAAATATTGAGGAACAACATACAAAACAGAGTTTAGAAGAAGATTCTAATGGCGAATGGCAGAGTCAAAGACTTGATGCCATTTATGATGACGAACCCTTGGGGTTTGAAAAAGATCCAGCCCCAACCAATATGAAAATGGTGGCACAGGATCCTTTGGAAGAGATTAATCTGGGACTGGGGGCAGAGAAAAGGCCAACTTACATCAGTGCCAAGATGAATCCTCAACTCAGAGTCGAAATGATCCAACTGCTGAATGAGTTTAAAGACTGCTTCGCATGGGATTATGACGAAATGCCTGGTTTAGACAGAAATTTGGTCGAATTGAAGTTGCCAATACTGGAAGGAAAAAAGCCAATAAAGCAGACTCCCAGACGCTTTGTACCAGAAATTCTGTCGAAAATCAAAGAGGAAGTCGAAAGGCTTCTAAAATGCAAGTTCACCCGTACAACAAGGTATGTCGAATGGATTGCTAACATTGTTCCTGTGATTAAGAAAAATGGCAAACTAAGGGTATGCATTGATTTTAGAGATCTAAACTCAGTTACCCCTAAGGATGAATATCCTATGCCAGTAGCAGAAATGCTAGTAGATTCTGCAGCAGGCCATGAGTATTTAAGTATGCTTGATGGATATTCTGGTTATAACCAGATTTTCATTGCTGAAGAAGACGTCCCAAAAACAGCTTTTCGTTGTCCAGGGGCAATAGGAACATATGAGTGGGTAATCATGCCCTTTGGTTTAAAAAATGCTGGAGCTACTTACCAAAGGGCCATGAATTCTATTTTTCATGATTTCATTGAAACGTTTATGCAAATTTATATAGATGATATTGTGATTAAATCTACCTCAGGCTCAGACCATATTAACCATCTTCGACAGTCCTTTGAAAGGATGAGGAAGTTTGGTTTGAAAATGAATCCCCTTAAATGTGCTTTTGGTGTGCAGGCAGGTGATTTCTTAGGCTTTGTGGTCCACAAGAAAGGGATTGAAATTAATGAAAACAAAGCCAAGGCCATAATGGAAGCGAAAGCGCCATCGACAAAGAAGGAATTGCAGTCTCTACTAGGGAAAATCAACTTTCTCAGAAGGTTCATCTCCAACCTTAGTGGAAAAACACAGGCCTTCTCACCTCTACTTCGACTAAAGAAGGAAGGCTTCACTTGGGGGAAAGAACAGCAAGATGCCTTCGACAAGATCAAGGAATATCTGGCAAGTCCTCCAGTTTTAATATCTCCTTGTCGGAAAAGAAGCATGAGGCTCTACATCTCAGCATCTGACAGAATGTTGGGAAGCATGCTTTGTCAGGAAGATGAACATGGCGTCGAAAGAGCCATCTATTATCTCAGCAGAGTCTTAAATGATGTTGAAACTAGATATAGTATGATAGAGAAATTGTGTTTATGTGTATATTTCTCTTGTACAAAATTAAAGCATTATATAAAACCCATTGATGTATATGTATCTTCTCATTTCGACGTAATAAAACACATGTTGTCTAAATCTATTCTACATAGTCGAATTGGAAAATGGGCTTTGGCTTTGACTGAATATTCTTTAAAATATATGCCTCTAAAAGTTGTCAAAGGACAAGTGGTTGCTGACTTTATAGCTGATCACTCCATACTTGGAGATGAAATAAAATAT
The DNA here is from genome assembly GCA_963966055.1 of Lathyrus aphaca. Lineage (NCBI taxonomy): Eukaryota > Viridiplantae > Streptophyta > Magnoliopsida > Fabales > Fabaceae > Lathyrus > Lathyrus aphaca. The sequence continues at coordinate 404,992,062 of OZ014523.1, forward strand.
GTCGAAAGAAAACCTTGGAGGTTATATTTCGATGGTTCCAGTCACAAAAATGGAACAGGTGTTGGGGTATTAATCATTTCTCCCAATAAAATTCCAACAAAGTTCAAGTACAAAATAGAAGGTTTTTGTTTGAATAATGAAGCAGAATACGAAGCTTTAATTGCTGGACTTGAAATATTGTTGGAATTGGGGGCAACAGAGGTCGAAATAATGGGTGACTCTGAGTTGGTGATAAAACAACTGACAAAAGAGTACAAATGTGTCAAAGAAAATTTGATCATGTATTTTGTGATAGCCAACAGACTCCTCAAGAGATTCGACAGTGTAGTCTTTAGACACATTCCTAGATTAGAAAATCAGGAAGCAAATGACTTGGCTCAACTGGCCTCAGGCTACAGAGTGTCGAAGGAAAACCTTATGAAAGTTGTCGAAGTAAGAGGAAAAGTTTTATCCACTAGACTGTCCCCATCTGATTTGGAGACCATAAGACTGGGATATGGTGATGAAGAAAATTTTGAAATTTTTAATGTAGATGATCCATGGGTAGGAGACTGGAGAAAACCTATCAAGGATTATTTACAAAATCCAAACCAGACAGTCGAAAGAAAGATAAAGTATAGGGCTTTAAGCTATGTACTTTTTGGAAATGAGTTGTTTAAAAAGACTGCAGAAGGAGTCTTGTTAAAGTGCTTAGGAGAGACTGAAGCTTATATAGCTTTGTCGAACGTGCATAGTGGTGCCTGTGGTGCCCACCAGGCAGGACACAAGATGAAATGGTTACTATTTCGACAGGGGATGTATTGGCCAACAATGTTGAAGGATTGTGTCGAATTTGCAAAAGGATGTCAAGAATGTCAAATCCATGCAGGCATACCTCATGTGCCTGCAAATGAATTACATTCCATTATAAAGCCTTGGCCATTCAGAGGTTGGGCTTTAGATTTGATTGGTGAAATTCGACCAGCCTCTTCAAAAGGGCAGAAGTACATTTTAGTTGGGGTAGATTACTTCACAAAGTGGATCGAAGCCATACCACTGACGAATGTAGATCAGGAAGCAGTCATAGACTTCATCCAGAAACATATAATGTATAGATTTGGAATACCGGAGACTATAACCACTGATCAAGGATCTGTGTTTACTGGAAGAAATATGCAGGCATTTGCAAAAGAGACAGGTTTTAAGTTGCTAACTTCGACACCTTATTATGCCCAAGCAAATGGTCAGGTCGAAGCAGCCAACAAAGTAGTGATAAATCTGATAAAGAAGCATGTGGGTAAAAAACCTAAAAATTGGCACAAGACTCTGGATCAAATCCTTTGGGCTTGTCGGACGTCTCCTAAGGAGGCAACTAATTCCACCCCATTTAAATTAACTTACGGGCATGATGCAGTGTTACCAGTCAAAATCTGTTTACAGTCAATACGAATTCAAAGGCATCATGAGATTCCATCTGAAATTTATTGGAGTATGATGATGGATGAGTTGGTTGATTTAGATGAAGAAAGGTTACGTGCTTTAGAATTAATAAAAAGGCAGAAAGAAAGAGTCGAAAAGTTTTACAATAAGAAAGTAAAATTTAAAGCCTTTTTAGTAGATGATTTAGTTTGGAAAGTAATTTTGCCGATGGAGAAGAAAGATAGATTGATGGGAAAATGGTCCCCTAAATGGGAAGGACCTTTCAAAATTTTAAGGGTTTTTTCAAATGGTGCATATGAAGTCGAAGAAATAGAAAAAGACAGGAGAGTGTTGAAAATAAATGGCAAGTACTTGAAGAAGTATAAACCAACATTGCAAGAAATAAAAATAGGAACAGAATGAAACTGCAAGTAAAAGTTGGTCTTCGCCAAACAGATGGCATAAAATAACATTACATATGAAATTGCTAAAAAATTCCTAAAACAATAAAATTTCCTATTTTCTATTACAAACTACTGTCGAAGGAAGGCGGCTTTGAGTTCGTCAAATTTATTCTTCTGAAGCTGAATTCGACGCTCGCAAAGGCTCTTACTGACAGTTAGTTCGTCAATCTCCATGTGAAGTTGTTGGGCTGATTCTGCATGTTGGAGACCTTTTTGAAGTTCACTGTCGATTTCCTCTTGGTTGGGCTGTTGGAGGGTGGCCTGGCGTTCCTTCTCTTGGAGGATTTTCTTTTGAAGTTCAGCAATCTGAGCCTGATAAGCCTGAATGTTGTTTTCACACTCAGCAGCAGCTTTGGTGTAATCTTCAGAAAGCTTGTTCAGCTCTGAAATTTTGTCTGTCGAAGAAGCTACGATATTCCATTCTGAGACTTGTTCTTCAGATTTGGCTGTAATGTTCTGAGAAAATTCCTTTTGACAAACCAAGTCAGCACTTACAGAATCAATCATTGACATCAGGTCCATCACCAGACGACTCTCTTCAGTCGAAGCCTCCAGCAGATTGGCTCGTTTCAGGAGTTTCTTTAAGTCATACTGTGCAGAAGGATTTTCAGCCAGAGTCTCAAACAGGTCCACCCCAAGGATTTTTACCTTAATCTCATCCATGATGACACTGATGGGTTGAATGTCAGAAGTAGCCCCTGAAGCTGTCGAACTGCTATGGGAAGAGTCTTGGAAGTTGTACCTGGAACTGAGTAAAGCTTTTAAGTATTCCAAAGGCTTTCTTACTTTCAAGCTTTCAATTTCCTCATGTGACAGGCTTGTCGAACCAGTATCCAAAGGAGTTTCTGTAGGTACTTCTGGTGGAGTAGGAACAGTTTGGGTACTCCCTCCAGGGTTCAAGTTGGTTTCTGGTTGATTCGACAGATCAACTTCTTCTTCGACGATTTCTTTGTCAGCCTCTGTGGTGTCATTTGGCCCTTGAGCTTGTGCGTCCTGGCCTGGAGCAGCTTCTTCAACTTCTGTTGCTGCACTTGCATGGGTCCAGATAGTGTATGAGCAGGAGGAAGGTCAGCTGTTTTCTTTGTCTTCTTGGCACTACGGTCAGCAACAGTTTTTGGAGGAGCCATTGGTGTGAGAAGATGAAGAGCTGGAGGAGCAGAAAGCTTTGAAAGGGGTTTTTAATGGAGTTTTCTGCGTTAGGGGGAAGAAGAGTTTTGAGGATGTGAAAAAGAAAAAAGGTTTTTGAAGGTGGTATTTATAGAAGATGAGAAGGTATAAAAAATAAAAAATAAAAAGAGAAAAGAAAAGACTTTTCAGTTGGAATAATGGGGACATGCGTTTGATCCATTGGTGGTGATTGAAAGTGACGGTTGGTAGGGAGCCATGATTTAGCTAAAATATAGGGTCATGGAAGATTGTGTAAATGTGGGCTAGACGTGACGTTTTTCAGAAGGTGGAAATCATGGTGTTTTCTTGGGACTCAACAAAGTCACTTTGCAATAAATGAGACTGACAGGATGTCAAAAGTCATTTCGACAGCAAAAGATATTTCTCCAGAACTAGTCGAAAACATCTTTACTGGGGGGCAATTTGTAAGCTCATAATTTCGACATATTGAAATTTGGAACTTGAAGCCATCTCTGTTAAAGAATAATGAAAGTGAAGAAATTCAAAGAATGTTGACAAGGTTAAAAGCTCCAATGCTTCGACAAAAGGACAAATAGTCTTCTGGCAGGACAAGTTTGGAAAATTGTTTGTAGCTGGGCATTTGACAAGATAAGGGTATCTTTCGACACTTCGACAGAGAAGAGTTGTTTGACAGAAGCATTATTTGGCAGATTTTGAAAGGGTTTTTTCTTCTTTGAGACTTCGACAGATGAAGAGGTGCAAGGTTTCATCACCAAAGGAGAGAATTCAAATTTAAAAAGTTGCAACCTTTGACAGTTGGACACATGGAAGGTTCAGGAAAAGAAGTTGCATGCAGGCTGACACTTGTCATTTATTTATGATTTTTCCGTTCTAGGCAGTTACTTTGTTTGTATATAAATAGAATAGTTTGTGTTTAGAATCGGTGTGTGAAAACTTATACAAAAATTCCTGTAAATACTCTAAGTACCCAGTGTGAAAGAAAATGAGTTTGATATTTGGAACAATGTACATTTGAACACCATCTTTCTTTTAAAGTTATTTAAATTACCAGTTGTTTCATCAAGTTTATTTTATCTTCTGCAAGTTACATCTTTCGACACTTTTCTTACCTTTGTTTAAAACTTTACTTTATGTTCATTTCAAACTCAAAGCATTGAATACTTTGACATCATTAACAAAACAAACCACAAATCATTATTCATACTAAGAGTGTTTTCAACAAATAATTGCACATGTGTCCCAGGATTTGTTTGGTTGGTCCTGCAAGTAACCCAATTTTCTGAGAAATTGGTTAACCAGAGGTTGTTCACCAGAAATCACTGCGAACACATGTACATTTTCCAGATAATCCTCCTTTCTCTTACACACGAGTATTAGAGTAATCTTCACAGAAATATTGTACAGAATTTCACACATTTTACACAAAGCAAACTATCCTATTTATATACAAATAAAATAACTGTCGAATAACGATCACTTCCTAAGAATTCGCCACTTGGCAATTTGCATGTTAACAATCCCTAAGATTCTTCCACGTATCTCCTACCAAACGAAACCGTTATTCATGAAAACTGCCCTTTAACTGACGAAACGACGCATCCCCTTGTCATGTCGAATTTATTTGAAATTCAAATAGTTTCAACGTCTTCTTCGTCGAATCCTTGTCTTCATATCTCTTGTCGAAAATACAAGAGGATTTCCTAGTAGTGATGTGAAGAACTTCCTGAAGGGCAACTTGTCCACGTTTTCGACATACAATTGTTTGTCCTATCATGAACCAAATCATCACAAACCATCTCAAGATTCTGGACATGTTTGGAAGAAAGAGTGATCTAAGATTCTGGACATGTTTGGAAGAAAGAGTAATCTTATCTTGTCGAAAATCTTCAAAGCCACATACATACACAAATTTCTCAGCCTTCTATTTGCACCCCTAGCGTGTTTTGGTTCAGCCCATGTCAGTGTAAATCTTCACTAAATGCACCCCCTGCAGGCCCATTGGTTCTATTCTTTTTATTTTTATTTTCCATTTTATACCATTTCCATTTTAATTCTCTAAAAATACCATTTGGTAACTAAAAATCCCAAATAAATTCACACGTGTTCTTCATCATTTTCTCTAATTTTCCACATTTTTAATTCCATTTTTGTTGTATTTTTGAGTCAAAATTAATTTTGCAATTAATTGTTTCCCAATTTTCTCCATTTCTGACCAATCCTTTTGTTTAATTTTGTCCTCCTAAACCATAAATGATATAAAGCCCATTCCTTTTGCCCTATCTAGAGGACTCATCAAACTTCCCAAAAATAATTTTTCTTCAATTTTTAGGTCATGATAAGTATCCTTTTGAACCCATTCTTTTGCATTGATCCCTATGAACCCTAATTGAATTCTAGCATTCAGTTGACTAGGCAAAAATATGAGTTTTTGTGAGATTTTTTAGACATGAATCATTTTCTAGATTGTGATCTTGGATATTAAATTTCATAATTTTTCTAGGTAATTTGGTATTTTTATAAGTGTCTTGCATCATAAGTCATCTTTTTGGTCCTTAGCCATAATAAACTTCTCACCATTCCTTTTGTGAGCATTTTATGAATCCAGTTCTCATCTTAACTCTTCACAAAGTCCATGGTTTTTGTATGGGAATTTCAAACTTCATGGGTCATGTTTGGTTTTATTTCTAAGTCATGTTTCTTACTTTGAAAACCATGTTTCCATGTTCCTTCCTTCATCTTTCATTCTTAAGTTTGAATCCTTATGACTTGAATCTCTTATTCCTCCTTTGATTTCATGTCATTAAACACTTCCATTTAGTGTTAGGTTCTGGACTTTACATTCACCCTTGACTTTAGGCCTAGAAGTTCATTAGTGCCTTTATTAACTAGTGTGAGTTCTTCTTTGAATTTTACCATGCTATAATTGTTCAAATTGCTTCATCATGCTAACATTTGTTTTGTAGGGGGGAGATTGAGGTAAGCTTTACTTCATTCTCATCTCTTATGCATTTTAATTGTGTTTGCCTTAGAACCTTGTGCTTTGACCATAGGTTTTCCCTTTTTGCTCTCTTAGAAACAACTTAACTTCCTTAGAAAGTAAGTTAGATTTCTAATTCTCTTTCCTTCTTTTCCTTTTCTCTTAGGATTAGAAAGCCTCATTAACCATAGGGCATCCATTGAATTAAAAACTTAGGGTTGTATCTTAGTCCCCCTAGTTTTGTCCTTTTCCCACTTGAGTCCTTCTTTCTCATCTCATAAAGAAAATAATAAAATACCTAATAAAAGGTTGAATGTTCTCACACGACATGAGACTTTGTTGCGGAGTACTTATGTGCGTCCCGTTTCGGGGCAAGGTGTAGGTTATCTACCACAATGGATAAGTCTTAGTATGAGAATGTTCACAAACAATAAACTCAAAAAACTTCTCATAAAAGACAACCAACAAAGACGTCGCGTGTAACACCCCCTTTCTATACCCCCAAATAATATATTAAATCATTTAAGCATAGATAAAATTTCGTCAGAGTATAATTTAAATCAAGCATAAAAAGGAGCATGCTACATTACGTGAAATTAAAACATACAACACCTGTTCAAACAGATATGCAACAATGGGGTAGCTATCCACAAAGGAATTTCAATCCTTACACTCATATCTCAATTATAAATTGCACAGCGGAAAACTTAAATCATCAACATCTTCAACTTATATATTTATCAAAATATATCTACAAGTTAGAAGCGTACAAATATATCATGTTATACAAAACATGTCCACAACGAATACAAATACAAATGTATCCCCAAAAAGGCACAAGGCCACCTAACTACCTGGTGCTACATATCAGAGTCGACCGACCAAAAGATATGAAGACAAGCTTCACAAAAACAACTCCGGTACACCTAATCTGCAATGCCTCATAGAGCATCAGAAAACAGCAGAAGGGTGAGAAACATTATCATAATAACATTGCATATAATCATATATCTCAACATATAACATATACATCAACATATTCTCACCACAACATATCATTCATACACAACATAAAGCATACTTATACGCTTATTTATCACCATTTCATTCACATAACACAAATCATATATCAATCATGTTCACATAACACACATACTTCACAATGTATATTTATTTATCAATCAACATGTACAATCATTCACAAATTACCAATACACATAAATCTTATATTATTTATGTCTATTCTTCATTTACATTCATTCCGCATAAACATACGACAAGCTATGTTTAAATTACACATATACATTCAATGTATAAATCATATACATATATACATATCAAACATGCATATATATGAAAATATATATATATATATATATATATATATATATATATATATATATATATATATATATATATATATATATATATATATATATATATATATATATATATATATCCGCAAGTATGTCCTTCACACATACCAATCATTTCACAACATTCCAAATAAACATATGCACAATCATGTTTATTTCAGCATATACATACAATGTATAAAATGCAACTCATAGAGACCGACATACGACTCTATGCAGATGCAATGTGATACCGACTCAACATTCAGCAAGTTCACTCAGGAACCAAATAGAATCATTTCTCGTTACCTAAAGTAACTCCCCGTCGGGCATACAATGTCCCCCATTGCTCACACCCCACATGGGCACACAATGTTTCAGGATTACTCACACCCCACACGGGCACACAATCCGATCGCTCACACCCACACGGGCACACGATCAATGTGAACTTAATCACCCATCGCTCATACCCCACATAGGCACACGATGTTTATGGATTACTCACACCCCACACGGGCACACAATTTGATCGCTCACACCCCACATGGGCACACGATCGTGTTGTAGTCATCGCCCACAAAAATGCAGACATGATGCTTACATGCAAAATGACACAAAACATCCTTGAAAATGCATACATTATTCACAACATAATTATGCACTCAACACATACCATTAACATACATATGCATACAATTTAAGCATAGTAATCACTTGCTCAATGGCCACAACATTATAACAAACCCACATTTCCATAATTAACTCATTTACGTTTTGTCAGAAAAGTCGGGAAAAAGTCGGCTAAAAATTACATATTTTAGCATCAATAGATTCTACATGTTTTTAGCTTCGAATCGATATGTGGAACGCTTAAAACGGATACTCGAATCAAAAGTTATGAATAAAACAAATTCCAAAATTCCAGGTCTAGCTGAGCGAGAATCGCTCGCTGAGCGAGCAATGTGCTGGAACTCTAGCTGAGCGAGGAAATGCTCGCTGAGCGAGAAACGCGATTTCAGAACTTCTCAGTTACACAACAGACCTATAAAAAAACCCCAAAACTCTTCCAAAACTCAACAAACATGATTATTAACATGTATTCATCCTCATACTCCGATTATATCAAGTTCTAACTGATTAATCCACCAATTTCCAAGTTTTCTCATCAATACCCTAAACCTAACATTCTCTAAAACTTCTCCAAATCATAGACCCAATCAACCAAACACATACATAATCATACACAATCTTAGAATAACAAAGTTTATCACCCTTACCCGTTCGATTCTTCTCCGTGGACCAATCTTGAAGAAATTCTCTCTTTTCCTCTTTCCCTTCTCTTTCTCTTCTCTCCTCTTTCTTTCTCTTCTTTTCTTTCTTTTCTCTTTCTCTCTTACCAACTTTCTATTATAACTCTCTCTCAATTCTATTTCTATTTCTACTACTAACTAATTCTATTTTCTACACTTAACTCATTTTATCTCTTTTCCAACCAAAATATTATTTTCTCTCAAAATACCAATTCTAAACAATTAAAGACTCAACAAAACAAATGGGAAAATCAAATCAGGGTGTTACAACTCTCCCCTACTTTAGAAATTTTCGTCCTCGAAAACCATACCTGATCCAAACAACTCTGGATACGACTCGCGCATCCCACTCTCCAATTCCCAAGTCATGTTGCCTTCCGCAGTGCCTCCCCACGCTACTTTCACAAGTGCAATATCCTTGCCTCTTAACCTCTTGATCTCACGATCCAAAATCCTAACCGGCAAAGCTTCTACTATAAGGTTATCTCTCACCTCAACCTCGTCCATAGGAATAACATGTGACGGATTCGGAACATACTTCCGAAGTTGCAAAACATGGAACACATCATGTAAATTCGAAAGGTTCGGGGGTAACGCCACATGATAAGCCACAACACCAACTCTTGCAGTAATCTGATACGAACCAATAAAACGAGAAGTCAACTTCTTCGACTTCAAAGCACGATCCATACCCGTAACCGGTGTAACTCTAAAAAACACATGGTCGTCTTCTTGAAACTCAATATCCTTCCGTCTCTTATCATGATAACTCTTTTGCCTACTCTGAGAAGCTCTCATCTTCTCCCGAATAAACTTCACCTTTTCCGTCGTTTATTGTACCATCTCCGGTCCAACTACCGTTCTCTCTCCGGTTTCATGCCAACACAAAGGTGTTCGACATCTCCGACCATATAAAGCCTCAAATGGTGCCATACTAATACTCGAATGAAAATTGTTATTATAGGTGAACTCAATCAACACTAAATAACTATCCCAAACGCCACCTTGTTCTAGCACACAAGCACGCAACAAATCCTCTAACGATTGAATCGTCCTCTCGTTTTGACTGTCCGTTTACGGATGGTAAGCCGAACTCAATCTTAGCTTAGAACCCAAAGCCTTTTGCAAACTTTCCCAAAACCTCAATGTAAATCTAGGATCTCTATCCGATACAATACTCTTAGGAACTCCATGTAAATTCACAATCACGGAAACATAAATCTCGGCTAGCTTCTCCAAAGAATAACTAATATTCATCGGAATAAAGTGAGCAGATTTAGTAAGCCTATCAACAATCACCCAAATCGCATTGTGACCTCTTAAAGTATTCGGCAAACCCGTAACAAAGTCCATCGATATACTATCCCATTTCCATTCCGGAATATCTAACGGTTGCATCAAACCACTCGGCTTCTGATGTTCCACCTTCAACTTCTGACAAGTCAAACACGCATACACAAAATGAGCCACATCTCTCTTCAATCCAAACCACCAAAAGATCTTCTTCAAATCTTGATATATCTTGTTCGCTCCCGGATGAATACTCAAATTACTCCGGTGTCCTTCCTCTAAAATCATCTTTTTCAACTCCTCATCATCGGGAATACAAATACGACCACGGAATCTCAAAAATCCAAAATTATCAATCTTGAAATCCTTATTCTCATTCATCATCAATTCAACAAATTTCAAGTCCAACTTTTGCTTTTCACAAATGGTTGCAAGAAAATCACTCGTAACATGAAGCATACCAAGTCTCACACTCCCCGGCGTCATCTCGCAAACCAAACTCAAATATCTAAAATCTTCCAAAATCTCACATTCTTTCACCATCAAAGCGGACATATGTAACACCTTACGACTTAACGCATCGGCCACCACATTCGCCTTACCCGGATGGTAATTCAAACCAAAGTCATAATCCTTCAAAAGTTCTAACCATCTTCGTTGCCTCATATTCAACTCTTTCTGATCAAACAAATACCTCAAACTCTTGTGATCACTAAAAACTTCAAATCTCGCACCAAACAAATAATGCCTCCAAATCTTTAGAGCAAAAACCACAGCCGCTAATTCCAAATCGTGCGTAGGATAATTGTTTTCATGCACTCTCAACTGTCTCGAAGCATAAGCCACAACTTTTCCATCTTGCATCAAAACACCACCTAGTCTAAACAAAGAAGCATCACAAAACACCACAAATGGTTCCGTAGGATTCGGCAAAACCAAAATCGGAGCCGTAGTCAACCTTCTCTTAATCTCCATAAAACTTTCTTCACAATAAATATCCCAAATGAAAGCCTTTCCTTTACACGTCAACTGCGTTAACGGAAGTGCCAACTTTGAAAATCCTTCAATAAACCTCCGATAATAACCCGCCAAGCCTAAAAAGCTTCAAATCTCCGTAACCGATCTAGGAACTTCCCACTGCATCACAACATCAATCTTGGATGGATCCACGCTAATACCACCATCAGAAATAACATGACAAAGAAAACTCACCTTCGTCAACCAAAACTCACACTTGGATAACTTAGCATACAACTGCTTCTCTCTCAAAACTTGCAATACAATCCTTAAATGCTCTTCATGCTCTTCTTGAGACTTAGAATAAATCAAAATGTCGTCGATGAACACAACCACAAAACAATCCAAATGTTCATGAAAAATACGATTCATATATTCCATAAACACACCCGGCGCATTAGAAACTCCGAATGGCATCACGGAATACTCGTAGTGACCATACCTCGTCCTAAAAGCCGTCTTCTGAATATCCTCTTCATTCACCCTAATCTGGTGATACCCCAATCTCAAATCAATCTTACTAAACACACGCGCACCAACCAACTGATCCATAAAATCATCAATCCTCGGAAGTGGATACTTGTTCTTAATTGTCACCTTATTCAACTGTCGATAATCAATACATAACCGCATGCTTCCGTCCTTCTTCTTTACTAAAAATACCGGTGCACCCCAAGGAGAAACACTCGGCCTAACAAACCTCTTATCCAACAAATCATTCAATTGGTTCTTCAACTCTACCAACTCTGAAGCTGACATCCGATACGGTGCCATCGAAATCGGTCTAGTACCCGGAACTAGATCAATAGAAAACTCAACTTCTCTTTCCGACGGTACATCCATAATATCGTCCGGAAACACTTCTGGAAAATCACACACCACTGGGAAACTACTAAGCTCCACTTCATTCTCCACAAACAACGACGCAAACAAACCAAACAACTGAGCTTCGTCCACTAAAAGTTTCTTCAACTCTTTCGTGGTTAGGAAACTCTCTTCTTCATCATCCAAAGAAGGAAACCTCACTAACTTATGATAGCAATCTATATGAACTTGATTAAACTGCAACCAGTTCATACCCAAGATTACATTCAAACCTTCCAACGGCAAACAAACCAAATCCAAAACAAAGTCTTTACCAAACATGGTCAAAGAACAACTTACATACACTAAAGAGGCAATTACTGATCCTGAAGCAGGAGTCTCAATAACCATCTCACCACCCCAAGAAGACAAAGACAAATTCAAACTCTTAGCATACTCAAGAGAAATAAACGAATGAGTTGCTCCCGTATCAATAATAGTAACTAAAGGCGTACTATTAATAAAACATGTACCTTTAATCAAACGGTCTGCACTAGTAGTATCCTTCCCTGCTAATGCAAACACCTTTCCGCCCGCCTGAGCTTGCTTCGGCTTAGTACACTTAGTACTAATGTGGCCAACTTCACCACAATTAAAGCACTTAACCACACTTCTTCGACACTCGGTCGTAGCATGTCCAAGACCACCACAATTAGCACACTTCACCAAATTCTTTCCACATTCAAAAGACTTGTGGCCCAAGGCGCCACACTTGTAACACTTCACGGGACCAGAACTCCCTCCACTAGATCTCTTGTCAAAGCTTCCCCTATGATTTCCCTTATCAGCGGGTGTCACATAAGGTCCACTTCGAACCTGTTGCTCCCCTCTCTTCTCATTCACACTCTTATAGTGCGTAGAACGAGCTTTACTATCCTCTTCAAAGATCCTACAACATTCAGTCAAATCCGAAAACCTTCTGATCCTCTGATATCCCACAACTTGCTTAATCTCAGGACGCAAACCATTCTCATACTTAATGCACTTAAAAAACTCAGCAGTAGCAAAAGCATAATGAGGATGAAACTGAACCAATTCCACAAATTTAGCAGTATAGTCAACCACTGACATACTACCTTGCTTCAGCTCAAGGAATTCCATCTCCTTCTTTCCTTTAACACTCTCAGGATAATACTTCCTTAAGAACTCAGTGCGAAAAACTTCCCATGTAATCTCTTCACCTTCTTCCTATAAAGCAAGACTTCTACCGACCCACCAGTCATCGGCTTCTTCCTTCAACATGTGAGAACCAAGCCTCACCTTACTTCCCTTAGCACAATCCATCACTCGGAAGATTCTCTCAACTTCATTCAACCAGTTTTGAGCACCATCAGGATCAAACCTCCCCTTGAAAATCGGCGGTTGATTCTTCCTGAACTCATCGTTAGCATTCACATTCGGCGCTCCCTGCACCGCTCTAGCCATTTCCTCCAAAGCAGCAGTCATCGCATCATCATTCCTTCCAGCCATATTCTGATTATTCCCAAAAACAACAACAATGGTAAACAACAGTTTAACCATCAAAACAAGACAGACACAACTGACTCGGACACTGGCTCTAATACCACTTAATGTAACACCCCCTTTCTATACCCCCAAATAATACATTAAATCATTTAGGCATAGATAAAATTTTGTCAAAGTATAATTTAAATCAAGCATAAAAAGGAGCATGCCACATTACGTGAAATTAAAACATATAACACCTGCTCAAACAGATATGCAACAATGGGGTAGTTATCCACAAAGAAATTTCAATCCTTACACTCATATCTCAATTATAAATTGCACAGCGGAAAACTTAAATCATCAACATCTTCAACTTATATATTTATCAAAATATATCTACAAGTTAGAAGCGTACAAATATATCATGTTATACAAAACATGTCCACAACGAATACATATACAAATGTATCCCCAAAAAGGCACAAGGCCACTTAACTACCCGGTGCTATATATTAGAGCCGACCGACCAAAAGATATGAAGACAAACTTCACAAAAACGACTCTGACACACCTAATCTGCAATGCCTCGTAGAGCATCAGAAAACAGCAAAAGGGTGAGAAACATTATCATAATAACATTGTATATAATCATATATCTCAACATATAACATATACATCAACATATCCTCACCACAACATATCATTCATACACAACATAAAGCATACTTATACGCATACTTATCACCATTTCATTCACATAACACAAATCATATATCAATCATGTTCACATAACACATATACATCGCAATGTATCTTCATTTACCAATCAACATGTACAATCATTCACAAATTACCAATACACATAAATCTTATATTATTTATGTCTATTCTTCATTTATATTCATTCCACATAAACATACGACAAGCTATGTTTAAATCACACATATACATTCAATGTATAAATCACATACATATATACATATCAAACATGCATATATATATATATATATATATATATATATATATATATATATATATATATATATATATATATATATATATATATATATATATATATATATATATATATCCGCAAGTATGTCCTTCACACTTACCAATCATTTCACAACATTCCAAATAAACATATGCACAATCATGTTTATTTCAGCATATACATACAATGTATAAAATGTAACTCATAGAGACCGAAATATGACTCTATGCAGATGCAAGTCGGTACCGACTCAACATTTAGCAAGTTCACTCAAGAACCAAATAGAATCATCGCTCGTTACCTAAAGTAACTCCCCGTCGGGCATATGATGTCCCCCATTGCTCACACCCCACATGGGCACACAATGTTTCAGGATTGCTCACACCCCACACGGGTACACAATCTGATCGCTCACACCCCACACGGGCACACGATCAATGTGAACTTAATCACCCATCGCTCACACCCCACATGGGCACACGATGTTTATGGATTGCTCACACCCTACACGGGCACACAATCCTATCGCTCACACCCCACATGGGCACACGTTCGTGTTGTAGTCATCGCTCACACTCCACATGAGCACATGATGCTACAACGAATTCACAAGGAACCCACAAGAATGCAGACATGATGCTTACATGCAAAATGACACAAAACATCCTTGAAAATGCATACATTATTCACAACATAATTATGCACTCAACACATACCATTAACATACATATGCATACAATTTAAGCATAGTAATCACTTGCCCAATGGCCACAACATTATAACAAACCCACATTTTCATAATTAACTCATTTACGTTTTGTCGGAAAAGTTAGGAAAAAGTCCGCTAAAAATTACATATTTTAGCATCAATAGATTCTACATATTTTTAGCTTCGAATCGATATGTGGAACGCTTAAAACGGATACTCGAATCAAAAGTTATGAATAAAACAAATTCCAAAATTCCAGGTCTAGCTGAGTGAGAATCGCTCGCTGAGCGAGCAATGTGCTGGAACTCTAGCTGAGCGAGGAAATGCTTGCTGAGCGAGAAACGCGATTTCAGAACTGCTCAGTTACGCAACATACCTATAAAAAAACCCCAAAACTCTTCCAAAACTCAACAAACATGATTATTAACATGTATTCATCCTCATACTTCGATTATATCAAGTTCTAACCGATTAATCCACCAATTTCCAAGTTTTCTCATCAAAACCCTAAACCTAACATTCTCTAAAACTTCTCCAAATCATAAACCCAATCAACCAAACACATACATAATCATACACAATCTTAGAATAACAAAGTTTATCACCCTTACCCGTTCGATTCTTCTCCGCGGACCAATCTTGAAGAAATTCTCTCTTTTCCTCTTTTCCTTCTCTTTCTCTTCTCTCCTCTTTCTTTCTCTTCTTTTCTTTCTTTTCTCTCTCTCTTACCAACTTTCTATTATAACTCTCTCTCAATTCTATTTCTATTTCTACTACTAACTAATTCTATTTTCTACACTTAACTCATTTTATCTCTTTTCCAACCAAAATATTATTTTCTCTCAAAATACCAATTCTAAACAATTCTAACTTATTACTAAAAATAAAGGTCTAAAATACCCTCTTAATCAATCTTACCCGGAAACTCTCGAAACGGTAAAATCGCACCAACACACCAACACAATACATATTCACATTTTATCACATTAACATAGCACATAATCATGTTAATTCTACAAACAAATCAATTCTCAATTAAATCAATTAAAGACTCAACAAAACAAATGGGAAAATCAAATCAGGGCGTTACATCGCGTCTTATCTTCTCATCTCATACTCTTTGCGGACGAATGTGACTTGCCTCGACAGTTCAAACAACGATACAGTAACACCCTCGAGTCAGAATCGGTAACACCTGAGTTAGAACTATGGCAACGTCATCCTAAAAAACACAAACAAAGTTTCTGCCTTAATTAGACGAACTACGGTGACTCTGATCCTCATTTTCCCGATGAGGTACGTAGGCAATGGGGCAGGGTCCATTCGAATACATTTTTTATTTTCCCTACATTTTCCCCATTCTCTCTTTCTATACTCTTTTTCCGTATTCCTTTTCTTATTCCAGTCAGCAGCATTTTATTTCTCACCCTTTGAAACAAACAAGCGAGCGTGGATCCTGTCGGGTACAGCGGACGATCTGGGGTGCTAATACCTTCTCAGGTCGTAACCGACTCCCGGACCCAGATCTTTGGTTCGCAAGACCTTGTCATTTCCTTCTTCCTCAGGTTTGTTCAGCATTACCTTTCTCGTTCCTTCGGGATAAAAATGTCTGGCTGACGACTCTACCTTTTCCGCGCCACTTTCGCGTTTGTACTAGGATGAAAATCCCGGGAGCGGCATTTATAAAATGGATACGTAACATAAATAAACAAAACAACTAAAAAATCCCGCCCCGTGTTACGTATCAGAGCATCCTAAGACTCGAACAAGCAACACGACTCCACACACTCTCAAGTACCTGGATTATCTGTACTTCCAAAAAAGCAAAGACACAACAACAAACAATAAAGGGGTGAGAAACAAATTCAAATATAAACGGTGCATATAACATCTTTAAGGTAGTTTCTCACACATAGCAACAAATACAACAAGTACACCAATGATCAAGCAACAACAGATACAACAGTAATTACGCAACAACAATGCAACAATAGTTATGCAATGTGAATCAACAAAACACAATGCATATGGTACCAAATTTTGTTCATTCAATCGAACACCGATAATCACATACGCCCATCCGGCAATGATTATCCCACCATTCTCCATAACGGAGTACGGATGATTGTATTCGCCTATCCGACACGATCCTCCCAACAATAATTCAACGAATGTATGCATGACTATGAAAATGAATACAACATGTATAATTCACCATATTAAACATCTATTTGATCCATCCGATTAAAACATAACAATAGTTCCACTAGAAATCACCAATAATAACCTCACGCGATTTAATCGATTATTCAACTAATTAAATCCACCTAAAATCCATCATTAATTCATTCTCGATGTTAATCCTCGATTAAACATGTCTTAAGGTTCATCTCAACAACTCACACCAAAAGAATCGGCCACGCATGCGAAATCGGGACAGAAATTGTAAAAACGGAAATTTGGCTCAAGCACACTAGTCATACGCGTAATGGCAAGGCCATACGCGTATTTCCCTAGCCCCATACGCTCTTCATACGCCCCATACACGTGTTGTCTTAGCCCCATATGCGTAGCATATGTAAATGGGCAGAGAACCCCATATATTCACCCTCCATACGCGTATTTCCCCCTCCATACACGTATTAGCCCCATTCTTCGCACATCCATACGCGGATTGCCTAGTCTTATACGCGTATGGGCAGAAACCCATGTTTTTCTTGATTTTTCTTCTTTAGTCCAGATCTGTTCCTTA
Source organism: Lathyrus aphaca (assembly GCA_963966055.1). NCBI lineage: Eukaryota > Viridiplantae > Streptophyta > Magnoliopsida > Fabales > Fabaceae > Lathyrus > Lathyrus aphaca. The sequence continues at coordinate 405,009,793 of OZ014523.1, forward strand.
TAACGCTCGATTCCCAGATTCATACCAGGCCTATGATCGTTTCTAATCCAGTTTTACACTCTTAATTTCATTCTTCTTTCATCTATATTACTGCATACAATTTATATTTTCATTCTAGATCTAAAATTTGCACTATTCATCAATAGCAACAGCAACATCTGCATAATTATACGTTATCCAGAACAACAACAACAATATTTCACCGGAATTTCATCAAGATTACATCATCATATTCACAGATTCGCAACAAAGATCACATATTCACAGATTATTCACAAACATCATAAACATCAGAAATTCCTACGAGGGAAGGAAGCCCTCACTACCCGTCATGTTAAACCACCTGAATTTAAATCCGTTCTTCCCCCTTACCTCAAATTTGTGTAAAAAATCCTCTGAATTTCTTCAAGAATTGGGTGCCCTAGGTTGATCTTCCTCTTCTTAGCCTCTTGGTTCTTTCACAAATTTTTACAATAAATCTTTTACTAATCTTCTGTTTTGACTAATTCACCTCTAAACTCTCACCTTGATATTTTACTAAATTGTCCCTTATTTTAATTAAATCCAAATAATAATATTAACTTTAATTATAATATTACTAATATTATTTCATAAAGGTAATAGTAAATAATAATACAAATAGTAATTAAATAGTCTTATTATTATTCGCACACCCGATATCACTAAATGCACCCCGATTCTACTCGTCCCACAAGGACACAACAACAAACCGACAAGATATACGCCTTAAACAAGGCCAACACAACACCAAAAATACCCGACAATTAAATATTAAAAATGAGATGTTACAATCGTCATGCAAATACCCTTATGGATCCTAATGCTAAACTTTGAAGAGAGATAATGTTCTTGTTGATACTGGAAGATATCAGAGATTGATTGGGAAACTGATTTATTTGTCACACGCCTGACCTGATTTTGCTTTTTCAAGAGTAAGCCAATTTATGCATTCTCCTTTCGAGAAACATCTTGATGCAGTTTATAGGATACTGAGATATTTGAAGGGAAATCCGAAAAAAGACTTATTTTTTAAGAAGTCTAGAGAAAGAAATGTGACTATCTTCACTGATACTGATTGGGCAGGTTCAGTCACAGATAGAACATCAACTTCTGATGTTGTACCTATGTTTGAGGTAATCTTGTGACATGGAGGAGGAAGAAACAAAGAGTTATAATTAAGAAGTAGTGCAAAAGCCGAGTTTAAAGCTATGTCTCAACATATTTGTGAAGGATTATGGATCCTTAGAGTCCTAGAAAAACTTAAGATGAAAATTGATCAACACTTCATAAAAAAAAAGTTAGATGTTGGAATCATATATATATATATATATATATATATATATATATATATATATATATATATATATATATATATATATATATATATATATATATATGCCTTCAAATTAGGTTATCCTAACCAAAAGTTTAAAATAAATAAAAAAGAATTATCTTACACATGCATAAATAACAAATACAATAACAAATTAACAACTAAATCTCACCCATACTCTATTCTCGCTAGAAATGAAAATCAGACTTGCTAAATGCATAATATCCTCCTCCTATTCTAGTCTCATTCAACTTCAATGCATTCAACGTGAGCTATTTTTTGCCAATCCTCACCCATGTTTTCTGTACATCGTTTCCCTAACTCGCCGCAGTCGTAAATTCTCAAACTTTTCAGATTAGTAAGGCATTGAAAGCTCATGGGAAGACACACCAGCTTGGGACAATGAGAAATGTCTAATTTTTTAAGCAAATTTAGATTTCCTAACCAGGCAGGTAGGGATGTCAGGTTTGGAAGATCTCTTAATGTCAAACATTTAAGAGTAGTCACATGTTGTAAAGCTTCATGCAAACCTTCTATTTCTAAGCAACTTTCTATCATTAACATTTCGAGACAAGTGAGGTATTGAAAACTTTCTGATAGGTTGAACTTTTGGCAGCTCCTAATACTCAATGTCTTAAGAGAGTGCAATCCATGTGATACTTCATCTGGCAATGACTTGAGGTTCTCGCAACGATAGATATATATCGCTTGGATATCATTAATGTTATTGATTTCAGTTGGGAGTTGCTCAAGTTTAGAAAGGTCATAAATGTCAAAAATCATTAGAGAAGTGAGGTCTCTTAACATACCGTCTGGAAAGAAACTTAGCTCTTCATTGTCACTGAAACAAAGTTTTTCAAGAGTATGATATTTATGAATTGAATTTAGCAAATGTTGGCAGCATTTTCCTTGTACAAGCAAATCACTGAGAGATGGAAGGCAAGGCAATTCCAACAATGTAGGACATGCAGTAATTTCAAGTATTGAAAGGCATCGAAACATGTTATCGATATCCTCCCTTGATAACCTTACCAAGTTCGGCAACTCCCCTAGTTTCAATTTTTCTAGTTTGGTGAAACCTCCTGCAACTCCACCATTACATGAATCCGCATATAGATATTTTACATGACTCATTTTAAATACTGTTAGATTCTTTAGAGATGGAAGTTTCCCCAATTGTGAAAGGTGTAAACAACTTTTGCAATTCAAAAGTTGTAGACTAGTTAAAAGATTTAAAGAGGAACTAGACATCCATTGTGGAAAATAGGCACCTGGATATCCTACCACTGTCAAACTTTGAAGTTGTTGGGTATGAGGTTGAAGCACTTCAAGAATCTCCTCTGCATTTTCTTGTAAATGGGACTCTTCATTTCTCTCCCACGACAATCGCAACTTCTTCACATGTTTGCTCGACATATTGGCTTCTTTGGCATTCATCACACTTTTAACTCTCTCCAAGTGTGTAATGTCAAGGTCTCCGATTAGGTTCATTTGTCCTAGCTCCGCTAAAAGAAACCCTCTTTTCTTGCCAACTACATACATGGTTAAAGTTTTTAAGGAAACCAACTTCCTGATATGCGGAGGCAAGCTTGATAGTGAGTGACAACCCTCTAAAGATAGATGTTGTAGAGCTTTCAATTGTACCAACCTATCAGGCAACCTTTGGAGGTTGAAACAGTAATCTAACTTTAAAATCTGTAAGTTCCATAATGTACATAAAGTTTCTGGAAGAGTTTTGAATCGGCCAAAAGAGAGATTCAAGTACCTTAGATATTTTAGACTACCAATCAGTGATGGAACCTTTTCTATATTCTTGAAGTCAAGCACCCGTAAAGAATAACAGGGCAATACAAGAGGTGAAAGTTGGTCAACATCACCTATACAGGTTTTCAATGATTTAATAGTAGGTAAAGTAATTGAACCAAATTCCTTCCAATTCTTGAAAACTGAGAAGTGACGGATTCTTTTAGATAGGTTTGGTTCTGTAATACAACAACTAACCTCTTCTGCAATAGATTGAGCAAGATCATGAACAAGGTCGTGCATTTTAAAATTTTCAATTTCACCAAATTCATCTACCTCTATATCTTGAAAAAACGATCTCCAATATAACTCATTCCACACCTCATGGCCAATATCTTCTGCTTCCAGCATTGCGTTAGATGAAATAAAACCATTAGCCATCCAAAGCTCAATCAAAAACTTCTTGTTTATTATTAGAGCTTTGGGAAATAGTGCACACAAGGCAAAACACGGTCTCAATTTTACTGGCAAATTCAAGTAGCTTAATCTTAAGGCAGACATGACACGATCTTCAGCTTGTAAATTCCATAGCTTGCTTTCCTTGACATTGAGCCACTCTATTTTCTCTCTTTTGAAACGCAGGAGACTTCCTAATGCCATTGCTGCAAGAGGCACACCCCCACACTTTTTTACTATCTCTTTTCCTATGATCACAAGTTCTTCCATTTCTTCCTCATTTGGTCCAAAGGCTCTTTGTTTAAATAATTCCAAACAATCAATGTCAGATAGCATTGATAAATCATGAGGGGGTATTGTACCCATGATTGCTGCAACCTTTAGAAGACGAGTGGTGACCAAAACTGATGAGCCTTTTCCCCCACATGCTAATACAGATTTCAACCTCTGCCAATTCTCTTGTTCATCATCCCATACATCATCCAGCACTAGCAAATACCTTTTTCCGTTTAGCAAATCTAGAAGTTTTCTTTGTAATGGCTCTAGATCCATTTCTGCACAAGCATGGCCAGATGTTGATTCTATGATGGCTCTTGTCATTCTCTTCAAACTAAAATCATCTGAGACGCACACCCAAATTCTAATCTCAAAGTGGTTGACCACCCTTTCATGATTGAATATAAGTTGGGCTAGTGTTGTTTTTCCGAGTCCACCAAGACCAACTATTGGATAGATAGATAAATCCTCAAAACCAGAAGCATCACCAACCAAAAAGTCTATAATTTTATCCTTATCTTCATCTCTTCCATAGACTTGAGGTTGAGTGATGATTGAAGTTGTTTGGCGCCAATCAAGGACTCCACTTCTCTTCTCTCTAACAATCTCCGTCAAATGAAACTTGTTCCTTTCTCGAGCGATTTCATCTAACCTCTCTTTTATCCTCTTCATTTTCTTAGCAATTTGATATCGGAAGGCAATATGCTTGAGATGAAAACAAGATAAGAAAGAGCTTTGTACCTTGTTTGAAAGTCTTTCCTTTACTCCTTCATACTCCAGTGCTTTAGTGGCACACTCGTCCAAGATGTCATCAAGGACGTGAGCAGCATCTTTGAGCTTAAGAAGCCAATTCTTGATAACTCTGTCAGTGAATTGTTTCTCCTCAGCATCTTCAAGCGTAGCCTTGATTGTAGTTAGCAAGCTGGAAAGACTATTAAAGTCTTGATCGAAACCCACAAATAACCTAAGCTCATTTTGAATGAGTGAGCTCAAATTATTAAGGACAACTTCAATAACAGCTTCAGCCATATATAAAATTGTAACTCAGAAGAATGTAAATGGAGAAGAGTTTGTTTGTGCTGGTTGAGAAATGAAGATGTATTATACAAAAACAAGATTATAAAAAAGGAGTAAGTGAGTGGTAGGAGATGCTTTGGGTAGACTTTGCCAAGTCAACAAGCAACCCACTATTATTATGTAACTTTGAAATAATGCACAAAGTTGTTTGATTGAAATTTCATGGAAACAAACAGCTAGAAGAAAATGACATGTTAGAAAAAAGAAACAATGCCGAAACTTCGTTGCAATAACCTGCTCCAATCAATAACGAAAATATTGATTATATATGTGTCTGTTTTCAATTGGCCTGTATGAAAGGGCTGCTCCAATTTTACGTTAAATTGATGATAAGTAAATATAACAATGAATTGTAACTTATTAATCATTCATTTAAAAAAACTATCGAAATGAATTTTATCCAACTCATTAACATATCAACCATACAAAATGAAGATTAGCATTTTTAACATATCTGTTACTTGAATATTCAAAAGGATTCCTTTGGCAAGTTCCCTATTTTTAAATTGCTCTATGACACCATATTAGAGTAAGATAGAAATAGAGAATAGTTTGAAACTCATGAAGAATTTTGTTATGCATTTCATTAACTGAATTCTGTTACAAGAGACTCGAACTTTATATAGGCTAACTAATCCATTATGTTATGTATATCATTATGGTAAACTCTATCATAGGCCACAAAATGTTAGGCCCAATCGCGAAAAGAAAATACCTACTTGGCTCAAAGATTTTACCCAGCTTTAGGGGGTGCTGTTAATTTTAATTTTTATTATTTGTATTTTGTATTTGGGCCTAGCCCACTATCTCAGCAAAATTCTACTATTTATTTTGTTTGTTATGGCTGCTGCAAAAAATGAAAAATCATTGTTCTTGTTGTTTTATGTTTATCTTCTTAGATTACTTAGAATTGATTTTTAATTGGATCATACATCTATCATTGGTGCTTTCATCCCTTACTCATGGCACCTCCAAAACCACTCAATCCTTCTTCTCGTGAGATTATTGATGAAGTTGTTCATACCACACAGCTGCTCATTAATAACGCAATGAAGGAACAACATCTTCAGCTAGACGAGAGATTAGACAAAGTTTCTGCTGATGTTGAACAACAGATTGGCGGAATCCATAGCATGCTGGCCAGCGAGAAGAAGCTTGAAGAAACTCGTTACGAAACTCTCATGGGGTTGCTCACACAAATCACTCATCAACAACAACACCAGCCACTGGTTTCAACCCAAAATACACCCAGCTCATCAGGTATAGCTCAAATTTTACATTATGCCCCTTTAACTACAACTCAGCACACTACCCTTTCAACTCCAGCTCTTACACCACACGATTCCCCTCATTTTTATCAAATTTCCCCTTTTCCAAACCACTCCACAAATTTTTCTCACCCACTAACCTATCTGGTTTCGTCCATACCCATCTGTAACACTACCACAAACAATTATACCACTATACCCATATTTTACTCTTCCCTCAATTTCATGGACCCACCCTTCCAAAATCCACCATCTTCCCTTCCGACACACAATATGCCACAATTCTCACAAATACCATTTTCTAACATACAACAAACCACTACATTTCCCCCTTTTCACACACCCAAGTTAGAATTAGCCATGTTCGATGGTTTGAATCCATTAAAATGGTTATTTCAAGCGGACCAATTTTTCATGTTTTACCAACTTCCACCCGAAAACCGTCTAGCTATGATGTCATTCTATATGAAAGGTGAAGCACTTTGTTGGTTTAAATGGATGCACCAAAGTCATCTCCTTCGTGATTGGTCCTCTCTCACAAAAGCCTTAGAACTGCGTTTTGGACCATCCACTTGTGCTAATCACCAGGCAGAACTTTTTAAATTAAAGCAAGATGGGTCAGTAGTGGATTATCAAGTCAAATTTGAGAAATTAGGCACTCAAGTGATGGGGCTACCACCCGATGATATCCTAAATTGCTTTATATCGGGTGTTAATCAAGAAATTCAGAATGAGATTGCAATCCACAAACCTGTTTCCATTTCACAAGTAATTGGGCTTGCCAAATTAATTGAGTCCAAGATCAAAGATTCCAAACTCAAATTCCAAAACCCTTTTTCCAGCCAATACTCCCGCACTAATCAGCAACCAAACCCACCTAACCCAATGCAATCATCTCAACCCTCAACTATTCCAAAACCCGCCCCTATCTCAGCAATTAAACTCCCAATTTGCCGCTTATCAAATAGCCAGCTACAGGAACGCCATGCCCAAGGATTGTGCTTTAATTGCGATGAAAAGTTTATTTCTGGTCATAAATATGCCGCAAGAAGATTCCTTCTACTGCTGGCTGACGATGATTCTGCCACCGAAACCCCTATGGCTAACCCACATGAAGAGAGTATCATAGAAGAAGTTAATGACACTTATTTCCAACTTTCCCACAGGGTGTATTGGCTTCAGCTGAGTTTGTGGAGAGTCATGGGATTGATTGAGATGAGTTGTGATAATTGAATGGTGAGATTGAAGAGGTTTTGCAAATTTACAACTTTGTACATTCTTGATAAATTGGCCATGAAAACTTGTGATGCAAGGCTCAATTCTGGTCTAGGAAATGTGTATATACATATTATGTCACATACTCTCAAGGACACATATTTGACTTTTTGGCAAAAACTCCCATACTCTTGGAATAATGTTTTGCAACCATTCAGAACCTACTCCATATTATATTCAAACAATGTGGGAGAGATAAGAGAAAGGATTGGAGCCTGAAACCAGACACAACATCAGATTCACAAAAATATGCACAAGACTCGTTCTCTTCGAAACACCCTCAAAACTTAACAAAATCCAGAAATTCTTTCACCAACAAATCACTCTTCCTCCATAGAACAAAACCCAACCCTTAAAATGGCCTGAATCACCACACACATAAACCTCCATTTCTGCTAAACCAGAACCACACACCACAAACCAGCCACTCTCAAAGTTTTTCAAGCATTCCACTAGCATCAAGAGGATCAAAGGAAGCTTTTTGCACAAAGGAGAGGCCCTGAAAGCTCACATTTGCAGTTCATCAGCTCAGGTAACCTCAAGAACAAAATCTTTCAGAGCTTAAATTTCTTGTTAGAAAATGAAAATATATGTTATGGGGATCACACTGATACTTTTAGAATTGAAAATAGTCAAGAAATGAGCATGTTACAAACTTCTGAAATTTTGTCCAGATTTTTGTTCTTCGATTCTCCATGTTTGTGTGTTATAAATCATGTTTGAGGGATGATTTGAGTTCAGTGTGAGTAGAGGATCATTTTTTGGCAACTAATTTGGGGTGGGGTGGCCTGTAGAGAGACTTAGGGTTTTGGTGTCACTGGAGAAGATGACCGGAGCTCCCCTCCGGTCACCTGAAGGTGATTAACCCTAATTAGGGTTTAATCTCCAGATGCGTTGTGAGCCCTTGGATGAGTGTTTAGTTTAAGACGCGTGCGGCCATGATCAATCCACTTAACCTTAATTACATTTAATTAAATTAATTAAGAATATTTAATCTGATTCTATCCTGACCCTCCATAAACGCGCACAGTCAACTCCCCTCTCCCAAGTTCAAATCCTGGCCCTTGGATCTGCTTACTTCCATTTTAATCAATTTTATTTCATTTTTATTCATTTCTTTTGTACATTTTATTTAAAATATCAAAACTCATCAAAAAAATATGATCTTTTGCATTTCTGATCCAAATAATTTTCTCAGCCTGAAAATAATTTTTATTTTATTTTTTGCATTTAAAAAGTATTTTTAAAATATTTAAATGTTATTTTTAATTAATTAATGGATTTTAATTAATTAAAAATGCCTTTAGGTTTCTAAAAATCCATTTAGGTGTCTAAAAATCATGAAGTATACTTCTGTTTTGGTCATATGCATCTCATGTTGTCTTAAAACCCTAATTTTACATCTTCATTTGCATTCTCCTTGGCATATCATCATCATATGAACTTGCCATGACATTTCAAGCATTTGTATGAAATCTTAGACATCTTAATATATGCTTGAACATTGCTTGATCATTTCTTCATTCATTTGCTATGCTTTGCATCCATTGCATTTCATGAACATCCATGTGTTTTCATGCTCCTAAACATGCTTCCATTGCATCTCATCCTTGTATGATCATTCATATGCATCTTGTATGACTTTGCATCATCTTATATGCCATTTGCATTGCTTATTCACTTATGACTTTGGTCTTTACATCTCATTTCATCTCATTTCCTTTTGCTTTATGTCGTATGCATTCATACTAACATTTCAGGTACTTTTGGTAAGTTATTTGGGAGGTGGATTTGCCTTCACCTCCCACCACTTATCATCTCTTCATATGCATATTTACATGTCTTTGAAGTGAACTTGCTTTACTTGTGTTCTCTCCTTCTTACTTTCTTCCTTTTAAGTTACTCATCTTTTTCAAGAAGTAAGTAACTTATTTTTCTTCTTCTTTCTCTTTTCATCTGCTTCTTCCATTGGTGGCCTTGAAGATCCTTTCTCTTAAGCCTCACAAACCATAGGATATCCAAGCATGATAACATTTAGGGTTGTGTTTAGTCCCCCTTAGTCTTTTACCTTTGAGTCTCCTTGAGTCTCTTTTCTCATCTCAATAATTAGAGACTAAACTCTTAAAGTTTTAGGACTTTAGAATTAGGGTTATGTCTGCATCGTTATCTTAGGATGGAGTGTATAACTTTAATCCTTAGTGTTAAACATTTAATTTGTTTACACCTCTTAATCAAGACATATTAATAATCACTAAGACTTTATCTTGTAACTTGGTCCTTACATTAGGGTTCTATCTCTTCCTTATGGTTAAGAGGGACTAACCCTAGTGTTTAATGGACAAGTCTTCCTCAAGTTGTCTTACAAACTTAAAATCCACTTTTTAATCTCATCCCTTAACTAAAATATATTTAATAAAGGCTTTATATAATGAATTTAATCCCTAACCATGGATTAAGTTGAGGTATCTTCCTCAGCTTAAGTGTTCTCATCTATCATTTATCAGTGCATTTTAATGCGCATTCTCCCATGATTGCACTTAGGCATTTCTTTAGTTTTATTTGTTTATTTTTATATTTTAATTTGTTTTTCTAATTTACTTTATTTTTGGCTTAATTTAATTTTCGTACTTAATTTTCAGCTTTAATTGCTTTTACGGAAATGATCATAAACGGAGTTCCAGGAATCTGATTGAGGCGTTCTACCATTCGATGGAAAGCTAAGAGAGAGAGAGAGAGCTATAACTTTTGTGTTGGAGTTGAAGTCAGATTCAGAGTCATATTTTCCAGAATTTCGTTTGAAGCTGCTGCATTAGTTTTATTTAGTTTCGGGTCATTTAAAATTGGGTCTGGGTTATGTATTTGACCCAGTTGGGTTATAAACGGGTTTTTTAGGTTTTTCTATTTAACCTAGCATCCGCACCTGTTCAATACACACATTTCACGATTTTATTTTATTTTTTCTTATGCTTGAAAGAACCGGAATGGAGAACTAATTCCAAGGCAAAATCCTGCTGATTACTGGTTCCATCATACTTTGAGGTTATAATAATTTTCAATCCAAATTCTATTCCTTTCAATATTATGATATGTGATCATTGTTTGCTTAATTAGATTATCATATATTAGTGTTGATTTAATTTGATTGTTGTATGATCCTTGACCTTAGTCACGTTAGCGTTTGCTTAATTTGTTATCGTGTTTGATTAAACCGTGTTTGCTTAATTCACGAGAGCTTAAATCTGTTTGCTTAATTCGGATAATAGTAACATACATCACATAAAACCAGTTGCGCTTCTCAATGAATTTTATAATCAAATAGAAATAGATAATCCGTTTAGGAGGTTGAAATTATAATAACCAATGATAAGTTGGAACTCAAATCAGTAGGATTAGCCGTTTTAGCTTATTTGGTAATCACTTTTTATTTTAATTGCTTTTTCTTCAAATTAAAATCTAAACCCCCATTAATCGTTACTATCGTTAGTTAATAAGATCAAGAATCCTTGTGAGACGATTCGAGTTATTGTCGCTATACTACGTTTTTAAAAATTACTCGTTTTTGATCTGTGCGCGACACGCGGATCAAATTGGCGCCGTTGTCGGGGACTCTTGTTGTTATTAACCGATTTTATAGTCATAGTTATAGTTTTCTTGCTATATTTTTTGTTTTGTTTTATTGTGTTTGTTGATTTTCAGGGTTGCAATACCGGTTCCATTATAGTGATAAGTTTTACAGCCTTTCAGGTAAGTTGGAAGCTACTGTTTCGATTTACTCCGATTTTTTTCCAGAAAATCAGAACTAAATCGAAGAACAAAATCGTAAATTCTGCGTTTTTCTATTTTATTTGATTTATTTTCTATTTTCATATTTTCAAAAAAATCTGAAATTTTTTGTGCGAGCTTTATTTGATTTAATTAGATTTTTAGCGTTATTTTTATATTTTTTATATTTTATTTTAATCACTTTTTCGTTTTTTCCATTCTTTTTAAATCTGCAGTGATTTTATTTGATTATGTGTTGAAATTTATAATCATATCATGACTGATCAAAGAACTCTGAGAGAACTTGTTGCACTTGTGAATTATAATGCTTTATGTATTGAATATCATGTTGTTGATGCACCTTTCAAATTGAATTTTGGTTTAACACACTTGTTGCCAAGTTTTAATGGTTTTGCAGGTGAGGATCCACATAAGCATATGAATGAATTTCAGGTTGTGTGCTCTGCACCTTCCGAACATTCACTAGAGGACCTTGTCAAGCAAATTGCTACAAATAATATCAAGTTTCAACAACAAATAGATTCTAATTTTCAGACTTTGCAAATACAGCTTGATCAACTTACCACTTCGATGAATGCTATGCAGCAAGCTCAAGGATCAAACCAACAACCTTTGGAAGAACATTCCATTTTTCAAATAGAGTTGCCTTCTGAAATTGTTGATGATACTTGTATTAATTTGGTTGCAGTTGATTTTCCATCATTATCTGATTTTGATGATGTTTACTCTTGTGATGTTTGTACTGACACTAAAATTTGCTCTATTTGTGCTGAATTTGAGGTTGCCTTGCAAGATGATATTCTTACTGCAGATGAGGTTGAAAATAAATTTGTTCATGTCAATGAAGCTCTCGACATCCCGACTTCCCGGAACAAGCCATCCATCGAGAAATCACTCAAGCCACTTCCTAATAATTTATTTGAATTTGTGTAGGAAGAGAAATCATTACAGGAACATAAAAAAGGGAATTGGATGGACTTTGGTTGATACTTGTGATATTAGCCCATCCATGAGTATGCATGGGATCTCAATTGAAGATGGAACAAAAGTAGTGAGGCAACCCCTTAATCCTTTGATTCTTGAAGTTGTAGAAAAGGATATCACTATCACATACACATTCAACACTTTTACTTATCGAAGATTCTTCTTTGATCCTGGAATAAAAGGCGAAGACACTAATGAAAACTCCAAGATTAATGGATACTACCCAAAGTTACTCTATGAGATCCCCACTTTGGAAGAAGAGACTGTAGAAGAGCTCTCTTTAGAAAATGCTGCTTATGTGATCACTTATCCACCTTGACTACTCGGGTGTGTTCTTTCCTTTCTCTCCCTCTTATTTTATATTTATGTCATTTCATTGAGGACAATGCTTGTTTTAAGTGCGGGGGAGGGAATCATTTATTTTCTTTGTTTTTGTTTTGTTTTTGTTTGTTTTGTTTTGTTTTAGAAACACTAGACATTTAAAAAAAAGTTTCAGGCTATAGATTTTTTTGAGGTTAGTTGTGGAGACTTGGGAAAAGTTCACAATACCGGTATCGTTTTAACACCTTAAGTCTCCTAAATATGGAAATCATTTTGAATACTTGTTATGCCATAACCTTGAGTTCTCATCCTTTAATATCTCTTAAGTAGTTTATCTAGCAGTCAGCACCATCTAGAAATCAAACACTAAGTAATTAAGCTGATGCAAATAAGTGAATGATCTTGCGCTTAAAAAAAATCTGAATAGGAATCCACCTTATAAGTTAGGTGACCCTCACCCGGTCATTTAGCCTAACGGATGTGAAACCTTAAGGAAAAAAAATTCTTGTTGTTACTAAAGTAACTTTAAAATATTGTCAAGTATGAATCATAATCACTAACAGGATTATTTACCATGTGTATGAATAGATAACGGGCTTAATGTGATTGCACTAGAATGAAAGAGAGTAAAAGGGAAGATGAATAAGTTAGGCTTAGGCATAATAACATGATTCAAAATGGTTTGTATATGATGGAGGCTTATGACCGCACAATTGCGGATTTGTGTTCTTACGATATCCTTAGTGTGTAAGATTAGTACCTATCGATGTTATCTTAATCGAAGAAGAGTTTGTAGCTTAGAATGAGTATCTGAATGATGTTGTGTTTCTTGAGTCTTGAGTTTATTTTTGCTCAGAGTGCAAAAGTTCAAGTGTGGGGGAATTTGATCAGTGCATTTTAATGCGCATTCTCCCATGATTGCACTTAGGCATTTCTTTAGTTTTCTTTGTTTATTTTTATATTTTAATTTGTTTTTCTAATTTACTTTATTTTTGGCTTAATTTAATTTTCGTACTTAATTTTCAGCTTTAACAGCTTTTACGGAAATGATCATAAACGGAGTTCCAGGAATCTGATTGAGGCGTTCTACCATTCGATGGAAAGCTAAGAGAGAGAGCTATAACTTTTGTGTTGGAGTTGAAGTCAGATTCGGAGTCATATTTTCCAGAATTTCGTTTGAAGCTGCTGCATTAGTTTTATTTAGTTTCGGTCATTTAAAATTGGGTATGGGTTATGTATTTGACCCAGTTGGGTTGTAAACAGGTTTTTTAGGTTTTTCTATTTAACCTAGCAGCCGCAACTGTTCAATATACACTTTTCACGATTTTATTTTATTTTTTCTTACGCTTGAAAGAACCGGAATGGAGAACTAATTCCAAGGCAAAATCCTGCTGATTACAGGTTCCATCATACTTTGAGGTTATAATAATTTTCAATCCAAATTCTATTCCCTTCAATATTATGATATGTGATCATTGTTTGCTTAATTCTATTATCATATATTAGTGTTGATTTAATTTGATTGTTGTATGATCCTTGATCGTAGTCACGTTAGCGTTTGCTTAATTCGTTATCGTGTTTGATTAAACCGTGTTTGCTTAATTCACGAGAGCTTAAATCCGTTTGCTTAATTCGGATAATAGTAACATACATATAAAACCAGTTGCGTTTGTCAATGAATTTTATAATCAAATAGGAATATATAATCCGTTTAGGAGGTTGAAATTCTAATAACCAATGATAAGTTGGAACTCAAATCAGTAGGATTAGCCGTTTTATCTTATTTGGTAATCACTTTTTATTTTAATTGCTTTTTCTTCAAATTAAAATCTAAACCCCCATTAATCGTTACTATCGTTAGTTAATAAGATCAAGAATCCTTGTGAGACGATACTCGAGTTGTCGTTACCGTAACTACATTTTTAAATCACTCGTTTTTTATCCGTGCGCGACACGCAGATCAATCATCCTTCTATTATGATGGTGTAATGAGTTCACTAATCTATGATTAGAGATTAAACTCTTTACTTAACACTAAACAAAAAACCCAAAAAACATCTTAATAATCACAAGTAGGTTAATGATCTTAATCCTACATCATCATGGTAAATAAGATGAGATGCTTATCTCATTCTTAAGTAGGCTTATTATCCCTAATCAGGGAGGATATAATGAGCTCACTACCCTTGATTTAGGCTTAAGCTCATTATCCTATGCAAAACACCAAAAAACAATAAAAAATTGAAAACACAAAAACAAACAATAAACGTCTCCTTCGGGATTCTTTTCTCATCACACTCACTCTGAAAACGAGAACTTGCTTTTTCCGTCTAATGCAAGACAGTTAGCACTCGAGCCATACGAGTCATACACTTGAGCATAGACAAGTAAGCAGTTCACAGTCAATTGATTTTCAGTCTCTTTGAGTCGAACTACGGTGTTCTGACTTCCTCATTGCACGAGAGGATACGTAGGCATAACTTAACTGTTATCGAACAAAAGTCTATGTGTCTTCCCCTTCTTTCAGCATTCTTTTCTAAGCCTCAGTTCCTGAGCAATTCACCCTTTTGCACTGACACCTGTACTTTCCTTCCTTGGCGTTTTGCACACAGATAGCACATACACTACCCCTATTAAACACAATCTTGTAAGTGTGGATCCCGTCGAGTACGATGAACGATCTGGGTGCTAATACCTTCCCAGGTCGTAACCAACCCCCTTTCTCAGTTTCTCTAGTTCGCAACCGTCTTATCCATCTCTTTCCAGGTTTATGCAGCATTACCTTTCCTTCGGGATAAAAATTCCTAGCTGGCGACTTTATTCAATTCAACCTCATTCATTTCCTCTTTTCGTCGATCGTTCGCGTCTGCACCAGGATTGTAAAATCTTTGGGAGCGACAACTTGGCGACTCTGCTGGGGAATTCTTATCTTGCAACTAGGGCTTCTGGTTCTTTTTGTGGGTTTCTCCTAGCGCTTGTTTGATTTGTGTTTATGAGGGTGTTATGTGTTATGTGCGCTTTTTGTTTATTACTTTATTTATTGCTTTCTGTACAACTTTATTTATTGCTTTCATTTACTATTTTATGCATTTCATATTTATTGTCATCATATCACATGTGCTAGATTTGTTGTTTACCTTGGTGGGAGGGGTATCTCAGTGAGTAAGGTTCCACACCGGGAGCCTGAGTGACACATAGGAGTAGAGTGGCTTCATATTCTTTCCCATTCCATTTCGGTCTGGTGCAGGAATATGAAACACGGTTCAGACATGGGTTTCTTCTTGAGAACTTTGTGTTACGGATTTCCCATAGTACTAGGGCTATCTGGGAAGCCTGCTAAGTCTGGATGACCTTTTTAGATGACCTTTAGCATCTGAGGTGAATTAGAGGAGGATCCTTTATGATTAATGTAAACATTGTACCTCCGGGTTAGAAGTGTTTACACTTCTCAGAATAGATCCAAGTCTGAGGATCCTTATTCTAGAACAATACCTGTGAGGGGGTTCGGATGTTTACAGGTTTCTAGGAACCCTTGGCCTCATCATACCCTGTTAATGAATATTGTTTTTAAGGCCACACTATGTTGGACTGATTCTATGAAACCCTGGACTTGTGACTCTTTCTTTGAGTCCCCCACCTTGTTACTGGTTCTCTAGCCTCCATCTGGACTTATGAACACACATGGACCCTATCAAAGCAGATAACAAATCCAGTATCTGATCACAAACCCTTGCATATTGTAACACCCCAAAATTTGCCCTCTTATTTACCGTCACTAACCTACTTATGGTTCACATTTCGTCTGCATCATCCAAATTCTCCTGTCCAAAGGTGACTTGTCAGATCAGTATATTCAGAATGAGACGAAAGGTTGAGTTCGCGCCATCCCAAACTTATTCATACTCTGAAGTTCATGAGTATCAAGACCATCTCCTTCAGGAGGTACCAAGAGCATCATATGATTAGGGTGGTCATTATTTTTAATATCTCGAAATGCTCTCTTCAATTAATGTAAATCTTAGGGAGGCTCGGGAGTTCTCGTTCATGATTAAGTTCAGGAATATTTCATTAAGTGGAGTTTATTTGATTAAAGAGGAACTGTAATCAGGGCATTTTTGCGGTTTGATTTCAATTGTTTGGAATCCGTGAGTCACGAATGTTCAGAATTTATCATCGTATAAAAGTTCATGAGAAGTAATTTTGTTCTAGGATTCGTTTCGAATTGAGGACACAAAGTTCCAAATATTTGTTTTGCCCATAACTGTATACCGGACATATATGCGAAGTCCATCAACATTTTCTTGCAATAACGAGATCATGACGTTTGAGTTTAAAAGGGATTAGAGATTGAGGGTTCAATACAAGTTGGTTTTGGGATGAAGGTTTGTTGTGAATTAAACGCCTACAATGAGGTTACTTGGAATTCAAGATCTCCATTCCATTTTTTATGACCAAAATCCATTTATTATTAATATGTGAATAGAGAAGGAAAAGAAGCAACTTTTGATTGTTTGCTTAAACAAATCCTGAACTTTACAATATTGAAAATGCCAAAATTCATGGTGAGATTTCGTTGCCAGCTAGGAGATTTCGTTGACGGCTAAGAGTATGCATCGAAAGTACCACAGTTTCCACTAAGAATCAGCAGATTTTCTTTAGTGTGTTCACATGGATTAGAGTTATTATTTTAATGGAAATTCTCATGATAATGTTAATGTAGAGAATTCATTTACATGTTGAAGGGAAAAGATTTATAATAAGGACTTCCACAAAAAAAAAAGCTTAACTTAATAAAAGTTCTAGCAGAAATCAGTTATAACAAACTGATATGGCAGAAATAATTAACAGAGAAATACACCAATTATCAGGTTTCTACAACAAAAAATTGAGAAAAAGGATCATCAAAATTTTCAGTTTCAGTTACACAAACCCTAACCGAAACTTAACAAACTCTCAATAGAAAATCAGTTATAAAAACTGATATGAACAAAAGCATAAGGGGATGAATTGAACACTCTAGAATCTTCCTAGACTCTTCCCTAAATCCCTTCAAACATTTCTTCTTCTTCTTCTTTGGATTCGAACACCTTCACCACTTTCTGGATACTTCTTTCCCATTCACTCATCAAATTCCAAACTCTCTTATCTCCATACATTTCTCTCCAACCTGCGGCCTCTTTCATTACACATGAATCAACATTAACCTGCTAATTCACTTCAGAGTACAATGATCAAACGGCAGAACGCGTTGCACCAATCACAACAACAGAAGCACAGAGGGATCAAAATCAAGACTACAAGTGAGTCAAAGAGTGCATACCTAATTGCTGTGTTTCTGGATTGAGCGAAAAAAGACGATTCCGCTTCAAGCTTCAACCTTTTTTTCAATTCAGAATACAACAAGAATCCTGCAAAACCAAGAATACATCAATGAAAATATCAGATTCGTAAAGAAGGAGTGGGTTACATGAACTCAATCTCACTGCGAATTCGAGAATTCGGCAAAGACATATTCAGGACCAGAATTGCTTCAGCATAAAAAAGGCAGAAACGCAAAGAAACTCACTGAGATTGTCATGTCTATGACTTGCAGATCCATTGCTCAAATTGTATTGCCTTTCGGTTCGTCGTCGTCATCATAAAGAGACCTTCATCAGTCCCTCTTAGAACTGCATAATCAATCTTCATTCACACTATTCTCCTTCATCCCTTTCCTCCTTTGATCATCACATTCACCTTCATCTTCATCTTGTTCTCATCACCATATCCTCATTCTACCAAGAATTCCACCATCTTCTTATCAAACAAGCAACCTGCATCACAAGAAACAAACGACACAACACCAAGCTCAATCATCAACTCAATAAAACAAAAGGAAAAATCATATTTAGAGTCGCAAAATATTTTGAAACCGATCGACGAAAACACAGCTAAGGCTTTGATCTTTCTCTCAATCTAATACCGGATAGGAGCGGCGTCAATCTCGGCGCAAATTATCGCCTTAACAGCAAGGGTTTTCCTCCTTCTGTAAGCTCGTCGAAAGCTCCAACGACATCACTCCATCAACCTTCGAACATCAATCTGCATCAACAAAGATCAATATCACGAGGGGCTAATCGAAACAAGCAACAGAAAAAGATTCATACTTATCAAAAGGCGAAGCACCGCGGATCTTCATCGTCACGGCTTCGACTTAGATGATTACCTTCACGGCTTCGGTCATCATCCTCGCATGACTTCGACGAATAATCAACAAAGATCGCGCAAGAGGAGGAGAGACAAGCGCAAGTACATAGAGCCAATCGTCGTTTCACCGCTTCAATCACAGGTACGCAATTTCTCGTAGTCGTAGCCTCAAATTCACTATGAGTTCGTCATGGTCTTGCTGCCTGCATCGGTGTTGAGTTCGTCTTGCCGATTTGTTGATTTCCGTCCATAGGTGTGCCATTTCCGCCGATTGTTTGGTCCGTTGGAAGCACCGGTGATGGAGGTGAATAAAGGAGAGGGCTATAGTAATACGGTGGCTCTCCGGTGGTGGATTAGGGTTAGGCAAAGGGATTAGACTTCGATGAGGTAGAATTAGGATGGAGGAGGTGAGGCTAGGGATTCGGTTCATGGTGTTGATTGAGAGGGCGAAGTAGATAAGAGGAAGCTTGATAGGAGAAGAAAGCCGTCGCGGCGGCGGTTTGGTGAAAAGGAAATAGCTGAGGAGAATGTAAGGTTAAGGTTGTAGCATTTTTCGTTTTGAATCGGAATCCATGGAGGAGGTGCCGCCGCCGCTTTGGTTTAGGGTTTGCGATGAGGGTGAGAGAGGAGAAAGACGAAGGGTGAGAGAGAGAAGAGAGGTTTAGGTTAAGTATTTTGTTGTGTTCATAATTTTGTTTTTTATATAAAAATGTTGATTAGTAAGGTTTAATGGGAATAATTAACCGTAATAATATTTATTAAATATTAATAAAACTCATCTAATGCCATTAAAATTTCATAAATCCTGATTATGAAATCATAAGAATCTCTTTCATGGCCACCGCCTCTTCTAATTTCACGGATCCCCAGGCCGGTGCGTTTTTTGGGCCCTGTAAAATGCTATTCACACCCCCCAATATGAGCCCAATTCATATTTAACTTAAAAGAAATTTCTATTCTCACCCCCTCCAAGTTCTCTTCCATTTTAATTTCTATTCTATGCTATTTCAATTTAATTCTAGAAAAAATAGTAAGATACATAATAAAAATTCCCAAAAATTATATTAGAATATTGACTAAATTTAGAACCTTTCCCAATTTTGATTTTCTGAATTTAATCATTTTTCAATTTTAATTTGATTTTTTCATTTTTATTGGTCCATATTGATTTCCTTCATAAACACATAAATTTGTACAATTTATTTCTGCCACTTCATGTAACATTTTTGGCCCATTCTTTTTGCTATGATTAAAGGACAAGATATAGTACCTAGAATATTTTTTGTGTATTTTTAGACATTTTTTGCTACTGTTTTGGTAGTGTGATTCGTACAAAATCGTGATTAAACTTTAGTTAGATTTAGGTGATCATTTACCATAGTTAGAATTAGAATTTTTAAGAGATTTTTTAACACAATGTCATAATCAATTTAGAGACCTTAGGAAATTAATTTCATATTTTTCCCATGACTTTTGATATTTTTGTCATTTTAATTCATTTCCATCATATTATGCATATTCATGGTTCATATCATTCACTAACTATTTGTTTTTTTGTGCAAGGTATTTTTCAAGGTTTGGCTTATGGACTTGGATATTATTTTATGCCTCGATTATACTCTTGTGATGTGTGATTTGTGATGTAATAGCTTAGAACTTGTACGTTTGTATAGCTTCTTTAATTAGGTTAGAAAAGATAAAATGAATCGATAGAAAACCAAAATCTCAAAAATGAAATAAATAAAAGGCTCGATCCAACGTCGAGTAAATTTTCAGATAAATAAATAAAGTTGCATGTGACTTTAGGGTTCCTCGATTATCATCGTTCCACTCCATTCAACCAAAAGCAAGTCTTGTATGTTTCACACCATAAGTCGTGCGTCTTAGCACTACGCAATCGACCCACCCGATCCATTGTTTCATCACGTTTACATTTCATTCACGTTTTTACCCACCATGACTTAGGAGGACCATATTGTTCACTATTAATTCTTGTATTCTCATTTGTAGTTTAATATCTTTAGGTAGATTTATTCTTTCAAACCTCACTAACCATAGGTTATCTTCAAACTCAACTAACTTAGGGTAAGTCCAGTTTCCCTTAGAATTTTTCCTTTGACAATTTGAGTCTCTTTTCTCATCTTAAAAGAAAATCAAAAACACTTAATAAAGGAAAAGGTGTACAATGCGCCACGAGCCTTAAGCTATACGGGAAATGATTAGTGGAGGTCTCCTTCACTCTTCTAGGATGCTTTACAAACGTTCCATTAGGGGCGATCTTGGAAAGTATTCGCTCCTGTATCATAGTCTTTAGTGTTGTACATATGAAAAACACAAATTCAAAAACACTTCTTCTAAAAAACAAAAAAACCAAGAAGTCACGTCTTCTTTTCTCATCTCATACTCCTTGCGGACGAACATGACTTGTCTCGACAGTTCAAAACAGCGATACGGTAAAACACCCTCGAGTCAGAGTCAGTAACACCTGAGCTAGAGCTATGGCAACGTCATCCTAAAAATCACAAACGAGTGTAAGCCTTAGTTAGACGAACTACGGCGTCTCTGATCCTCATTTATCCCGATGAGGTACGTAGGCAGTGGGGTAGGGCCCATTCGAGCACAATCTTTCTTTTTCCCTACATTTTCCCCTTTATTCCCATTTTCCAATTTCATTTCTTTTCTCATTTCCATTTCATTCCAGATAGCTATTCTTTCATTCGAACAGCATATCATTTCTCACCCTTTGAAAACAGATTAACAAGCGTGGATCCCGTCGGGTACGGCGGACGGATTGGGGTGCTAATACCTTCTCAATTCGTAACCGACTCCCGAACTCAGATCTTTGGTTCGCAAGGCCTCGTCCTTTTCCTTATTCCTTAGGTTTGTGCAACATTACCTTTCCCATTCCTTTGGGATAAAAATGTCTGGCTGGTGACTCTAACTTTTCCGCGCCACTTTCGCGTTTCTACTAGGATGAAAATCCCGGGAGCGACAGCTGGCGACTCTGCTGGGGAACTTTAGAAATTCTAATTTCCCCTTTGAGAGTCAATCCTAGCGCTTGTCTGTTTTGTTTTCTTTGGGTGCTTATTCTTTCGCTGTTATGCTTTAGTTTAGCTTTACTGTTTTATTTGCAGTTTATCGCTTTCCTTTACAGCTTTATTTACAGCTTTCTGCACTTTACTTTATTGTCGCATATACTGGCATATATTGTACTGGCTGTTCTGGTTTTCCTTGGCGGGATGGGATTATTGTGAGATAAGTCAAATACCCGGCTTGAGTATACACATAGGATTTAGAGTGGGCAGTCGTGTGGCTTGCGTGGTCTTGAGCACGTGTAGTTTTCACGAGTCCCACACCCAGATCAGGCTCTCTTGGGATATGTTCTATACTGCCTAGGCAGACCATAGTATGTTCCCACCTGAGCTGCTAACACTGGGAACCGATCATCGAGGACCTTAGTGGAAACAACCCTCTCCAGTGGTGACAGTGGCAGACCACATTTTGTGGCAAACCCATTCGCACCTGAGGGCCCACTAGGAAATCGCATAGGATGACCTTGTTCTCTCGTAGGAACCTGGTTAAAGCAACTGGTCGTATGACGGTAGTATTGTACCCTTCGGGATGAATGTACTATTGTTTCTCGAATTCAGTGCTTGAAGCCGGGAACTTATGAGGGATGCTTGTTTTTTCCAGAATTCAGCTGAGGCCTCCCTGAGTAGTACATAATGCCAAACCGATTCCCTGATTTGGTCATGAGCCATTTCTAGGAAATGGTGAACGTATTATTGCTATTCGGCTTTGAGAGTCTGTGATGTTGACCCGTAGTAGCACACCCGTGAGATTGGGAGGGGTTTACAGGTTTGCAGGAACCCTAAAAACTTCCAACATACCCGCTTTTGCCAGTGTTACTCTATGATATGATTCGGCCCTATATGATACTAGTTGAGAATTCTGGAACTTCTACACAGAGATACTGATATCATGATTTTCACCAACACTTGGTTATCTGATCTGCACCAGCATCGGACCGCTGACCACATGCCAGTTGCATACATGACATCATGGCATTTTAGCATACATGTTCAGTTACTTCTAAGGATCCCATATCTGAATTATGTCGGATTTTCTTCTGCATTAAAACTTGGATCAAAACAGATGGATTCCCTGGAAATAACCGAACATGGCATTTGCATACATCCTTGCATTTTTTACAGGTGTTCAGAGACAAATTCTTATCCTGACCTGGTTTCTCTCCAGAATGGTCAATTTGAATCACGACTGTCAAGGTTTAGACATGGAACAACTCCGAGCGGAGGTGACTGAGATGAAGGCCCAACTGGGGCATGTTGTAGTGGACATTCAAGCGTTGTCCCAGGATCAGAAATTGCTGAGAGAAGAATTCAACTTGATGAAGACTCAGATAAAGCTGCTTACAGGAATCATGAATGCTATGTCGAAAAAGGAAAATAGTTGTGTGTCTGCTTTTCAAACAGAAGGTCATGTTTCTCCCATCTCTTTGGGATGTCCAATAAATCAGGGTTCTTTAGATGGATTTCCTCTACAGTTCGAATCTCTTCACCAGCAATCGCCACTCGGCAGTCAGGAAGAGCATCAGATAGGAACCAACTCCACATGTGAACTAAATGATCCTACACCAATCGTCACCAAAGAAGTGAGCACTTTCTTTCCTTATCAGGGATCCTCCTCAGCTGCTACGCCCTGGTTTCTAGGAGAAATACTCCAACAGGTTTCGTCTATAGCTCCTCCATTGCTAGCAACCCGTCATCAACAGGCTCAAGAAAGGGTTACTGATCCGATACCCATGTCTTATGCTGAATTTTGTCCACAACTATTCAAAATGGGGTCGGTTGAGTGTCACGAGCTAACTCCTCCTTCAGCATGCAAAAATACAAAAGAAATGGTCAACTTTCCTTCTTCTAGAATCATTGCTCAGGCCAAGTCTTCAAAGGGACTGCATCAAAAATCCTCATTTGCTCATCCACCGAGTATGAGTAAGAGAGTACAGAGACATGGCAGGCGTCCAACGCAATGTCAACAACGAAGTTTTCAATCACGACCACAGGGTCAGCAACAACAGGTACAGAGACTATTTCAAGAAAGAACAAGAGCGAGGAACCACATACTTGATCCTATCCCATGTCCATATGCTGTATTGCTTCCAGAACTTCTGAAGTTGAACCTGGTTGAGCTCCGTACCATGAGAGCTCCTTCTGCTGATAATCTACCACCAAATTTTGATCCTAATTCCAGGTGCGAATTCCATTCAGGTGCCCAGGGGCACAGTATTGAGAAATGTTGGGCTTTTCAGAACAAGGTACAAGACCTAATTGAGTCCAAGACAATCATTTTTTCTCCTCATCCAAAGGTACTCCAGAATCCGATGCCTAATCACGACGGAACCGGTGTCACGGTTATTCTACCAGACGGTCCACGTTAAGCTGAAGTCTTCAAGTTAATCACCCAGGACGCCAGGGTATTCATGAAGCGAATAGAGCCAGCAATATTCAAATACTCTCAGTGATGGCATTTATGTGTTTGCCTTTCTTCATTGTTCATTTTCATCCCTATTGAGGGGAACTACGTCGTTCTGATTCTTCATTGGTCATCAGTCAATGGAGATACGTAGGCAGAAGATCGTCAGGTCTTTCCGAGCAACCTTATGGGGCAACTTTACTCCCCGGGTTCACTTTTTCCTTCAGATGTCTCGTGTCAGAGTCAGAATAGCTAGAGGAAGTATTACTGCCATGGTTAGGTATATGGCTGCAAATTGAAGATTACAAGTCTGTGAAAGAGCTACTGATCGTTGAAAGTATCCAAGACTGACAGGTCCAGACGGAGTCAAGCCTCCTTAACTATGGCAATATTCAGTTTCTTTACTGCATTTCCATTTGTAGTTTCTTTTATATGCTAAACATTTGTCTACATGTATGAAATTTGTTTGCTTTTGAATGTTACCAATAATAAAACTCACATGTTTTTCTTGAAGTAAATTCGTTTGCATTCCCTTATAATTTTGCATATGTACATCGCAATACCAATTGTCATGCTTAAATTCTATGAGGGAGAATGACGAAACAAAAACGCAAAATCTCTAATTGTGTGCTCTTGAGTAAGGCCCTGTTGACGATGTACAGGCTTTGTTTCAAATCCTTAAACACTGGAGATATAAGGAAGATAGACCCTTGCTAACCCCTTCGAGCCTTGAAGTATGAGTTTCTTTTCACATATAAAAACCCTCACATGTAACCCAAGGGCAGGATAGACGTCAGCTAGTCCGACCAAGCGTTCAGACTTTCATAAAGAAGTGTATTTGAAGATCCGTTGCATTCTACTATGCTAATCAAGAGGTCCAAAGACCCGAAACCACAATGGTTATCCAAGTCAAAAGGTCCAAAGATTGAAAACCACAATGGTTATCCTTCGTCGACCAAAGAATGAGGCAGTCACAACCCTCGCGAAGCAATCAAGACAAACAATGTCACACGACTTGTTCAAAGTGCAAAAAAGAAAAAGAAAAGAAAAGGCCCGCTAAGTCGAAACTTGAAAACAAGCGACTTAGGCAAAAGTTAGGGCATCCCGCTGGACTCCACAATCAAAGATTCACAAGAATCAGTCCAGGCAAAAGTTAGGGATAAGCAAAATAACGCAAAAGCGAAAGACATAAAGGATCACACAAGAAAGGTCCTCAAATAAGAACGAAGTCGTGTGACACAGACACGAAAGATAGAGGAGTGACTGACTCTCAACAATAACCTGATTGGTGTTTGAACTAATAGTAGCAATGGTTCCTCAATCAACACGAAACCCTTATGAAAGGTGAATGCTTGTGAAAATAGCTGAACATAGGAATGGAGAACATCATGGAGAGTGGGTGGGCACAAATAAACTTCGAGCCTATATCCTTTGTTTCTATAACCATGAACCAGGCCATGATACAAACCTCAAAAGTCCTAACTGAAACAGGGTTAATTTGAGAGCATACTACCACGGGACCGTGTTCCTGACTCCTATGAGTTATGCTAAAAGACATTTGTTGGTGTTGCATGTATATACTTTCATTCAGAAATAATATCGTATCTTAACCAGTGATTCGCTCACAAAGGTTAGCGATCCTTTTTCAAAACTTCAAGATTAACTTGTGTGTTGCATTAGAATTTTCATTCTAAGAATAAACATTTCTCGCTTGCATACATTTGTTTAGCATCATAAGTGGTTCACATGCGGAAATTCAATCCAGAAACTTAAGCTTGCCAAGTTGAGAAGTCTAAAACTTCTGAAAGACTGTCACGTCGAGGTGTACTTTTCTGAGAAAGATTCATTGAGCAAGGACTTTCCTATTTAGTCACAGAAAGAGCTAGCCAATCCGGGGCAGTTAAGTCAAGCAATCTCTTCAAACTTCAGTCAAACTGGGGCAATCACCTCGAGATTTAGATCTCTCCAAGAGCGAAGATTAGTCAGTCAGGTGCAAAGCTATTCAAATACTCGTACTGGGGCAGGCCACCCCAATAGTACGAGAGTTCATTCTTTCCCAAAGACGGACGATCTAAAGCATTTACCCAGAGTTTAGAATACCGTGGTCACTTGTCAAGCCAACTATCTCGTTCAACATTTCTGACAGATACAAACTTATCTGCATTGGCAATGGTTATCTCCTCAGCAAGGTTGTTACACTGATTCATGCAGTCGTTACGATACCTAAGAGTTTAAAGACGCCAAGTCTTTTGTAAAATCCTCCTGAGGTAAAGTCCATACGAAAGCAACTGATTCCCAGCACGAGGCAACCTGAGATCTTTCCTCCTCAGCAGGACGTGTCTCGGTGTTGTTATCACCAACAGGCAAATAAAAGTTATCCTCACTAAAGTCAGCATTTTTTCTTTGAAACGGTTTCCTTGATCTCGGTTCCTCAACAGATCTAAGGTAACTCCTATTCCCTTAGAAGATTTCAGATAAATCATTCTCCTCCCCAGCGGATCCATAAGAGTGGATAATCCCCAATAATCAAGGTATCCCGGGGCACGGCCCTCAAAAAAGTCCAATTTATTTTTGGTAAAGGTGATAATTCAGAACAGATGAATTATTCACGCTCTTCTCCGACAGAGATGTTATCTCCACGGGACTTCTTGGGATCGAATACGCGATCATTGTGTTTCCCCACAGAGTTAGCAGGGACTTATTACTTCCGCGTCAGGAATTTCTTTCACCAGTTCATTAACAATACTCAAGACATAATATCCCTAGTGTCATGGGGCAACATACCATGCAATTCAACATATGCAAAGTCCAGCCGCAGACTGGCCAAAGTCCATCTTCGGGTGGCAGATTTCAAAGTCCAGCCGCAGACTGGCCAAAGTCCATCTTCGGGTGGCATATTTCAAAAGTCCAGCCGTAGACTGGCCAAAGTCCATCTTCGGGTGGCAAGCTTCAAAAGTCCACCCGCAGTGTGGCAAATCTCAAAAGCCTCCCATAGCGAGCAAAAGCCTCCCGTAATGAGCAAAAGTCTCCCGTAGTGAGCAAAAGTCCACCCGCAATGTGGCAAATCTCAAAAGCCTCCCGTAGTGAGCAAAAGTCTCCCGTAGTGAGCAAAAGTCCACCCGCAGTGTGGCAAATCTCTAAAGTCCCCCGCAGTGGGCAAAAGCATCTCGTAGTGAGCAAAAGCCTCACATAGTGAGCAAAAGTCTCCCGTAGTAAGCAAAAGTCCACCCGCAGTGTGGCAAATCTCTAAAGTCCCCCGCAGTGGGCAAAAGCCTCCCGTAGCGAGCAAAAGTCTCCCGTAGTGAGCAAAAGTCCACCCGCAGTGTGGCAAATCTCTAAAGTCCCCCGCAGTGGGCAAAAGCCTCCCGTAGTGAGCAAAAGTCCCCCGCAGTGGGCAAAAGCCTCCCGTAGCGAGCAAAAGTCTCTCGTAGTGAGCAAAAGTCTCCCGTAGTGAGCAAAAGTCCACCCGCAGTGTGGCAAATCTCTAAAGTCCCCCGCAGTGGGCAAAAGCCTCCCGTAGCGAGCAAAAGTCTCCCGTAGCGAGCAAAAGTCTCCCGTAGTGAGCAAAAGTCCACCCGCAGTGTGGCAAACCTCTAAAGTCTCCCGTAGTGAGCAGAAGTCCACCCGCAGCGTGGCAATTTCCAAAGTCCACCCGCAGTGTGGCAAAGTATTTTGAAGCCCAACCGCAGATTGGCGAAAGTCCATCCTCAGGGTGGCATCATATCACAAGTCCACCCACAGCGTGGCAATTTCCAAAGTCCACCCGCAGTGTGGCAAAGTATTTTGAAGTCCAACCGTAGATTGGCGAAAGTCCATCCTCAGGGTGGCATCATATCACAAGTCCACCCACAGTGTGGCAGGCCAGTAGCCTTCTGGCATCACTCAAAAGGCATCCCCCGTTTATGACCTTACCATCATAATTGTATCCAACCAGAGTTCATTCGGTTGAATTTATTTCCCTGTTCTTCTGCCACAGAGTGCAAATTTTCGGGTTGTTTCTAGTATTCAATCCCTGCATACTTCAAACGTCTGAAAGCAACTGCTATCATCCATTCAGTGATTGAATAGGGGCAGCTGTAACACCCCAAAATTTGCCCTCTTATTTACCGTCACTAACCGACTTATGGTTCACATTTCGTCTGCATCATCCAAATTCTCCTGTCCAAAGGTGACTTGTCAGATCAGTATATTCAGAATGAGACGAAAGGTTGAGTTCGCGCCATCCCAAACTTATTCATACTCTGAAGTTCATGAGTATCAAGACCATCTCCTTCAGGAGGTACCAAGAGCATCATATGATTAGGGTAGTCATTATTTTCAATATCTAGAAATGCTCTCTTCAATTAATGTAAATCTTAGGGAGGCTCGGGAGTTCTCATTCATGATTAAGTTCAGGAATATTTCATTAAGTGGAGTTTATTTGATTAAAGAGGCACTGTAATCAGGGCATTTTTGCGGTTTGATTTCAATTGTTTGGAATCCGTGAGTCACGATTGTTCAGAATTTATCATCGTATAAAAGTTCATGAGAAGTAGTTTTGTTCTAGGATTCGTTTCGAATTGAGGACACAAAGTTCCAAATATTTGTTTTGCCCATAACTGTATATCGGACATATATGCGAAGTCCATCAACATTTTCTTGCAATAACGAGATCATGACGTTTGAGTTTAAAAGGGATTAGAGATTGAGGGTTCAATACAAGTTGGTTTTGGGATGAAGGTTTGTTGTGAATTAAACGCCTACAATGAGGTTACATGGAATTCAAGATCTCCATTCCATTTTTTATGACCAAAATCCATTTATTATTAATATGTGAATAGAGAAGGAAAAGAAGCAACTTTTGATTGTTTGCTTAAACAAATCCTGAACTTTACAATATTGAAAATGCCAAAATTCATGGTGAGATTTCGTTGCCAGCTAGGAGATTTCGTTGACGGCTAAGAGTATGCATCGAAAGTACCACAGTTTCCACTAAGAATCAGCAGATTTTCTTTAGTGTGTTCACATGGATTAGAGTTATTATTTTAATGGAAATTCTCATGATAATGTTAATGTAGAGAATTCATTTACATATTGAAGGGAAAAGATTTATAATAAGGACTTCCACAAAAAAAAAAGAGCTTAACTTAATAAAAGTTCTAGCAGAAATCAGTTATAACAAACTGATATGGCAGAAATAATTAACAGAGAAATACACCAATTATCAGGTTTCTACAACAAAAAATTGAGAAAAAGGATCATCAAAATTTTCAGTTTCAGTTACACAAACCCTAACCGAAACTTAACAAACTCTCAATAGAAAATCAGTTATAAAAACTGATATGAACAGAAGCATAGGGGGATGAATTGAACACTCTGGAATCTTCCTAGACTCTTCCCTAAATCCCTTCAAACATTTCTTCTTCTTCTTTGGATTCGAACACCTTCACCACTTTCTGGATACTTCTTTCCCATTCACTCATCAAATTCCAAACTCTCTTATCTCCATACATTTCTCTCCAACCTGCGGCCTCTTTCATTACACATGAATCAACATTAACCTGCAAATTCACTTCAGAGTACAATGATCAAACGGTAGAACGTGTTGCACCAATCACAACAACAGAAGCACAGAGGGATCGAAATCAAGACTACAAGTGAGTCAAAGAGTGTATACCTAATTGCTGTGTTTCTGGATTGAGCGAAAAAAGACGATTCCGCTTCAAGCTTCAACCTTTTTTTCAATTCAGAATACAACAAGAATCCTGCAAAACCAAGAATACATCAATGAAAATATCAGATTCGTAAAGAAGGAGTGGGTTACATGAACTCAATCTCACTGCGAATTCGAGAATTCGGCAAAGACATATTCAGGACCAGAATTGCTTCAGCATAGAAAAGGTAGAAACGCAAAGAAACTCACTGAGATTGTCATGTCTATGACTTGCAGATCCATCGCTCAAATTGTATTGCCTTTCGGTTCGTCGTCGTCATCATAAAGAGACCTTCATCAGTCCCTCTCAGAACTGCATAATCAATCTTCATTCACACTATTCTCCTTCATCCCTTTCCTCCTTTGATCATCACATTCACCTTCATCTTCATCTTGTTCTCATCACCAT
Source organism: Lathyrus aphaca (assembly GCA_963966055.1). Taxonomy (NCBI): domain Eukaryota; kingdom Viridiplantae; phylum Streptophyta; class Magnoliopsida; order Fabales; family Fabaceae; genus Lathyrus; species Lathyrus aphaca. The sequence continues at coordinate 405,040,110 of OZ014523.1, forward strand.
ATCCTCATTCTACCAAGAATTCCACCATCTTCTTATCAAACAAGCAACCTGCATCACAAGAAACAAACGACACAACACCAAGCTCAATCATCAACTCAATAAAACAAAAGGAAAAATCAGATTTAGAGTCGCAAAATATTGTGAAACCGATCGACGAAAACACAGCTAAGTGTCGTACCCCGAAAAATACGACCTTACGCGATCCGAATGGACGGAGCCGCGCGCCGGACGGACTGAAGAGTCGCCACCTAATTCTATTTATTCCCGAAGAGGGAAAGGGGAGATATAGATACAACTCGGGAGGAAAAGGATAGGACAAAGGTCAACGGAACCATTGCCTGGGTTCGGGAGTCGGTTATGCAGGGGAAAGGTATTAGCACCCCCTACATCCATCGTACTCGATGGGAACCATCTAAGTTAACGCGCGAGAAAGGATGTCCATGCTTAAACGAATTGCTTGCTAGAGGGAAATGAGTTGAATTATAAGTTAGATTGAACCTAGGTGCTCGGCAAGGATGGAGATCCTCGTGCCTACGTACTCCCGTGTGTAATGGGAAAGTCAGAGCCTCGTAGTTCGGCCTACTAAGGGTAATGGTTGTTTGATTTTATTACCTTTCGTCGATGAAAGGGTTTAGGAGTCGAATGTACTAAAGACTATGGATAGTTTATCTCGCCCAACAAGACGAGTGTCCTGCGTCGAAATAATCGGAGCGAGTAACGAAAGCTCGTTATCCCCCTTTCTACCGCTTAAGGCTCGTGGCGTACAAATCTTCTCGTATTATTAAAGTGTTTATTTCCTAAAGCCGCTTAACGTTGGATCAAGGGCTTGGATCTAATCGAAACGTTTTGGTTTTTTTGAGGTTAAAGGTAAATGCAAATTGAGTTTATTTTTGTGGTTTTATTAGCGAAGCACGAATCGCTCGGCTCGCAAAGTGGAGTGGATCCTAAACGAAAAAGATAACTAAAAAATAAAGTGCAAGTGTGCAAAGTGCAATCGCTTGGCGTTGGACCAAGGATTCAGAATTAAATAAATGCGGAAAATAAAATGCGTACAAAATAAGGGGAGAGGGATACAAAATAAATACAGGGGATTGCGAAAAATAAATGGTCTCGTTGTAATTAGCCCAAGAGAAAGCGTGTGTGCAGTGTGTTTGAACTATTCGAAGGCGTTCGGCCTATTTGATCGGGACACAACTATTCGGAGGCGTTGGACCTTTTTTCGAGCGCAACTATTCGGAGGCGTTGGACCTTTTTGGGACGCGACGAAATTTTGTTCGTTTACTGCCTTAGAATCGGTTCAAAATGGGAACCATTCTATAAGGAGTCGAATCGTAATTTGAAATGCAAAAATAAATTAAATAAATTGAATGAATTGAATTTGCTAGAATTGAATTAAATTGAATAATTAAATAAATTAAATAATATTAAGAATAATAAAATAAAATAAATTGATTTACATGTTTGTTTTGTCGGAATGAAAAAATTAAATACAAGGGGGCCTCATATTGACCGAAGATCACCGATTTAGATCGGGCGAAAAAATCGGCCTTTTAATATATCATTGGCCCTAAAATGAAGTAAAATCTAAAAATGATAGCAAATAAAGAATTGGCCTCATATTTAATTTAAATAACATCGATTTATTCAAAATCGAATATTTAAATATTTATTCATTGGCCAAAATAATAATAATAAAATCAATAATAAAATGAATTTAATAATAAATTAGAAACCATAAAAAGAGAAAACGGTCTCATATCGATTCGGACAACGTCAATAAATTGAATGTCACAAACCGGATGATAATGTCATAGACCGATAATAATAAAGCAAAAAATTGAGAAAACGATAAATGATAAAGAAATAGAAAAATGGCCTCAAATTGGTTTAGACAACGTTGACAAAATTAAAGGTCGATAAACCATATATTCTTATCATAGGCCCTTAAAATAAATAATAAAATTAAAACAAGAAAATTCAAAATGAAAACTTAAAAATAAAAGCTATAAAAAGAAAGAAGAAAAAAAAAATTAGAATACAAGAATAATAGAAATAAATAACAAAAGAGAGGGTAAGGGTGCCACCGGAAATTTAGGAGTGTGATCAGTGATAACAAATCCATGGGCTTAGCCCAACAAACTTAAACCTAAAAATAATTATGACAATTATGCTTTTTTTTAATTAAAATTGAAACAAATAAAAACATGAACTTCCAAAACAAAACATACACCAGGTCACGTGGAAAGTGACACGGAAAGAACTTCTCTTTTTCTAAAAAAACAATATTTCAATAGAAAGGCAGAAAACAATAAAGAGAAACAGGGGACTCAACAACACCAAACCTACCCTCTCGTTACACGACGGCGGTACCCTCCTGGTTCACTCATGATTTTTGTTCGGATTTGGGGACGGCGGTCTCTGGGGTTGATGGTTGATTTCGCGGCGGTGGGCTTGTTGCGATTGGGTTCGTGGTGGAGGCGCGGATTTCTGCGTTTTTTTTTTCACGGTTCCGGGTTGGTTTTGTTTTCCGGGATTTGGGTTTTGGTGGTTCTCTTCATCTCATTTAAATTTTTCTTAATGAGCTTGCAGGATGTGAATGGAGGTCTGGTTTTGGAAACAAAAATATAATGGTTTGTGACTGTTTGCCTTTGGGAACCATTTATTTCTCAAGTCCCTCTCATCTCTTTTTGTTTTCTGGATTTTGAAAGGTAGAGGTTTATGGTGTGTTTTTGATATTTTTTTTTGCTTGATTCTTTGATATTTTACAGAGTTTTTTTTGTGTTTTTTCGCCTCCTCCTTGTTATTGTGAATAGGTGGATAAATAGAGATTGTGAAGGGGTATTATTGGGTGACTAAGACAATTGTTGTGAGCTGGAGATTCTAAATTTGTTAGGATTTTACAGGCTGTATTGGTGTTGTGTAGAGGAGTTGAAATGCATTGTTAGCTAGTGCTGAGGAAGTGGGGAAAAAGAAAAAGAAGGTTGTTATACTGGTCACGTGATAAGGATTTATGGTTTGTAAAGAAAAATGAAATTCAAAATATAAAATTTGGTTGTTGTCAAAAATAAAAATGAGAATAAGTAATAATAAAAATAGTAATAATAAACACTAAAATAATAATAATAATAATAATAATAATAATAATAAAACCTATAATAATAATAATAATGATAATAATAAGTTAGAAATAATAATACTAATAAAGTAATAAAACTAAAAATAATAACTATGAAAATAGTGATAAAAGAAAGGGTGGATAATAGTATGTATAATAAGAAGTAATAATAATAAGAATAATAATACCAAATGAAATAATAAGTATAAAGTAAAAATAATAATAATACTACGAATGAAATAAAAATAAAAATATGGAAATAATAATAACAATGATAAAGAAAATAATAGAAATAGAGAATAGTAATAATAAGTTTTTTTTGTAAATTTTTGTGTGGAAAAAATAATAAAAGGTTAATAACAAAAAAGTGGGTTTAAAAAATGATTTTTTTGTAATTTTCTGATAATGAACTAAAATAAAATGAAAACATATAATAATATGAAAAGAGAATAAAATGCATTTTTTATATTTTTTATGAAAAAATGATAGATAGAAAATGAAAGTGAGATTTGAACAAAAGAACTATACACAACATGTTGCGCGCACGCACGCGCACGCACTCGACAATTCCAAAATGAACCCCGACTTTTGCACAAACCCGAAAGAAAAGTAAAGACATATTTTTTATTTTTTCGATTATAAGAAAAAAAAAGGAAAATGGTACATGTTTTTGGATTTTCCGAATAATGATTAGACCGTAAATAAAATAATAAAAAAACAATAATAATAACAATAAATAATAATAATAATAATAATAATAATAATAATAATAAAAAATAATGAATAGTCATAATAAAATACAAGAATATCAAATGATAAAAGAAAAGAGTGGAAATGGAGAATGATGGATTTAAATGATTTAATCTAATAAAGATGAAAATAAAAGAAATAAATGTTTTTTAATAAAAATAATGGAAGATAAATATGAATTTTTGAAAATGAACTAAATAAAAATAGAAAAACTTATAATATAGAAAGAGAATTTGAGTTTTTTTTTAGTTTAAAAATAAAAATATATTTTTTGGACTTTTGATGATTGATTTTTTGGATAAAATATAAAATAAAAGGATATTGGATATGGACGAAATTTGGTGTAAAAAGTGACATATTTTTGGGCTTTTTTAATATCAGACAGAAAAATAAAATGGTACATATTTTTAGACTGTAAAATAAAATGATGCAAATAGGACAAATTTAGGGTATGACAGATGCCCCTATCGAATTGGCTTAGACCGAGTAAGATGAACTGGCTTGCGTTCAATCTTTCAAGGTATAAGATAATTAGATATTAACAGACTCCAAATTTGTCCGATAAAGAAAGAAATTGTGAAAATAGCATATGACTAGTATCGGAAATAATGGGTAACACAGAAAAAAAACAATTTGACAAAATAAATCACTTATCCTTGGCGGATGATAAAGCGAATAACTGAAAATAAAATCACTTATCACCAGAGGCTGGTAAGGCGAATGACTGAAAATAAAATCCTTTATCAACAGAGGATGATAAGGCAAGTAACTGAAAATAAAATCACTTATCACCAGAGGATGATAAGGCAAATGACTGAAAATAAAATCACTTATCAACAGAGGATGATAAGGCAAGTAACTGAAAATTAAATCACTTATCACCAGAGGATGATAAGGCGAATGACTGAAAATAAAATCACTTATCACCAGAGGATGATAAGGCGAATAACTGAAAATAAAATCACTTATCAACAGAGGATGATAAGGCGAATGACTGAAAATAAAATCACTTATCACCAGAGGATGATAAGGCGAATGACTGAAAATAAAATCACTTATCACCAGAGGATGATAAGGCGAATGACTGAAAATAAAATCACTTATCACCAGAGGATGATAAGGCCAATGGACTGAAATTTAAACACGGCTATTGAATCCGCCAAGAGGATGCCTGGAATTTTTGACTGATATGATCTTCCGCTGGGGAAAGGACTGGAAATTTGTGTTGATCCTGGATCCTGAATTATGCAACTGTTTTTGAAATGGTATTCCATAGCGATGGAGATACGATGCAAATGTTTATACACTGAGATGTAAGTTAAAAATGTTGGGGAAAATAAAAGGTTTGTTTTCGGGCATGCATATGATGCACATGTTGCAAATGATTGATGCAAATGATGCGTATGACTGCATATGATGCATAATGATGCATATGAGTGATTGAAAAAAGGAAGGCGCCAGCTTGGTGGACTTTTGGTCTGGTAGTTGCCAATGGTAATTGGACTTTTGGGTGGGTGGAGGGCTTGATTCCCCGACACTTGATCTTTGACGATGTATGATCAGAAGATGGATCTGAATGCTCTAAGCTGATGAGCGAAGCGACTTAATTGACACATGAAGATTGATTTTGCTTTGAAGGGTTGCCAATGTCTAGCAAGGTCTGCTTGCTCAGCTGGGGAGAAAGAGATAGGAAGATTTGCTCCTGGTCTGCTTGCCCCTGCCTGCAGGGTATTTGAAATAAATCGGGTGGGGAAGCTTTGACAATGGCCATGGCACAATCTGCCCCAGTGTTTGGATTAGGTAGATTTCTACCCCTGATTGAGCCTTTGAAGATAATTTGCCCCTGATTGGGCTGCTGAAGATGATTTTGCCCCTGATTGGGCCATTGAAATAAAATTGCCCCTGATTGTACTGCTGAGAGTACTTTTGCTCCTGATTGAGCTGATTTTGAAGAAGTATTGATTTAAATTCCTCTTTTGATTGCCCCTTATTGGGATTGTACTGATGTCAAGCACTAAATTGCAATTAAATTATTCATACGCAAATGGTAGTGTTAATGTAAAGTTCATGTAAGTTTTGAAAAAGTCAATTTATTTGAATGATTGTGATAGTGTGACGAATGGACTGTTAGTCCAAACGAAGTGCTGATTTAGAAAGTGCGTAAAAGATGAAGAATGAATAATGTGCAAACGAGACTGAAGATTAGCAAATATATGGGAGTCAATTTACGCAACCTTGCTGGTAGCATGCTTTCAGAATATACCGCGCCTCAATTAGGTCTTTTGAGGGTTGTAACGTGGTATGGTTAATGGTTCGAGAAACAAAGGATATTAGGCTCAAAGTTTGATTTGTACCCACCCCTTCTTCGTGATGTTCTCCAGTCCTACGTTCAGTTAACTTTGCATATGTATTTGTTTTGACTTTGCAAGAATGAAGATGAAGCTTTGAAGTTCGCTTGGAAATGGCAGTCATTTTTTTTGCTGGTGACCCTTTGATTCTTGATCTGGTGGTCACTGATATTTGTTTTGTTTTTGCTGAGGATTTGAACTCCTCTTTTTGATTTGCTTTTTTTTGTTTTTTTTGTCGACTAAGTCTCCCTTCGGGTGCTCAACTTAGTGGGTTTTTTTTTTTTTGCTTTGTTGAATATTATGACTGCCAAGTCATTTGTTGATGGTCCTCCGACGGGATGTCTCATCTTGCAATTTGAAGATGTATTCATGTTAACTGAACAACTACCCTGCCCCGGGTTAAGTGTAAAGGTTTATATCCGAAAGAAACTCCTACTTCTAGGCTCGAAGTGGTTGACTAGAGATTAACTCCTTATATCTCCAGTGTTTGGGGATTTGAATAAATGCCTGTACATCATTGACGAGGTTTTATCCGAAAGCATACCGCAACAGTTATGGGTATTTCGTTTTCATCATCCTCCCTCAAATATTTGCTAAAGTGAAGTGAGGGAAATATTTTTGTGATTTTGTGATAAATGATAAATAATGAGCGAATGCGAATAGATTAATTCAAAACATGCATAAACATAACATTAACATAACCAAGTACAAACGATAACAATGTTCAGAGCAAATAGTACTTAACAAACATTACAAAACAACAGGAATGCAGAAATCATAAATGGCACTGGCTGCCTTGATCTGAGGAATTGAACTTCTCTTGATTGAATACTTCAAAGTTGGAGACTACTCAGCTTGGTCTTCAACAACCCTTCAGATGCCTTCACTTGTTGGCACCGTGCGGCGGCATTGGATCGTTCTGGACATTTGCATTCCTCGGAGTGAGAGTGAGGTCCTTGGAGTTGATCATATCCTGAATCATGTGTTTGAAGGCATGACAATTCTCGATGGTGTGACCTGGAGCGCCTTTGTGATACTCACAGCGAGCATTGGCATCATAGTTCCGGGAATTAACAGTTTGAGGTGGTATATCTCTCAAAGTGAGAGGTCCTTTTGCCGTTAGCTGTTTAAAGATTTCGGTGTATGACATAGGCAGGGGATCAATGTGCCTATCATATCCTCTTTGCTGATATGGCGGACGCTGTTGAGGAGCGCGTTGTTGTTGCTGACCAGGCCGTGGTTGATAAGCATGTTGCTGGTATGGATTGGGCGCATACTGCGCAGATGCAACCATTGGAGGTGGACGTGGTTGATGAGCCATCTGAGGCGGAAATAAATCTTGAAAGGCCTGCTGATAAGGCATTGGAGGAACTGGCTGATATGGCATATGAGCATATTGTGCAGCAGCAACATAGGGATACTGATAGTAGGGAACTGGTGCAGGTGCACTCTGTTGGAAATTCCCACTTGCAGCAGAAATGGCATTTGTTTCACCCTTTTTGTACCCATTGAAGGGTTTCTTGACATTGTTTTGGCTGCTAGAGCCTCCTTGGATTTTTCCGCTTTTCAAACCTTCTTCGATTCTTTCTCCTACCATCACCATGTCTGAAAATCCAGAAGATACGCTGCTGATCAGCTTCTCGTAATATTGCCCCTGTAGGGTACCCATAAAGATGTCAATTAGTTCACGGTCAACCAATGGAGGATGCACTCTGGCGGCTAGCTCTCTCCAGCGTTGGGCGTACTCTTTAAAGGATTCGCTTTCCTTTTGAGACATACTCTGAAGTTGAGTACGGTTAGGAGCAAGGTCAGTGTTGTACTTGTACTGCTTTTTGAATGCATCAGATAAATCAAGCCAAGTACGAACATTGTTGCGTTCGAGATGCATGTACCATTCTAATGACGCTCCAGACAGGCTGTCTTGGAAGCAATGAATCATGAGTTTATCATCTTTGGCATGAGTGTAATACCTCAAAATTTGCCATCTCATTTCCTCAACATTTTGCATAGCATTTTGCATATTTGGATTCATAAATAACCAAAAAAACATTGCATCATATATAGCATAGCCGAGGCGTGGGTATGTGATCAATGATCGGAGCAACCGAAAGTTATGAAGAGGCTACCGAAGGGCCACAAAGCTTCTCAACCTTGTGCAAAGGGTTCACAATATTCCACAAGTCTTCACTTGAAGCCACAAGTCATGGAAAGTTTTGGTTTGATTGAAGGAGGCAAGCAGTGCAATACTTCTTGAGGGAAAAGAGCCGAATTAGGGTTTCATTTCTACAGGGCTTCTACATAAATTTTTGAGTTGAAGTGGATTTCTTTGACTTATATATGATGTCAAGTGCCTAGGGTTCAAATCTCGTCCACAAATTCATTTTGGAAGGGGTTCGACTGGCCGGACGACGGAAAATCGAGGAATTGGAGAAAAGGCGATCGGGCTAGGTAAAAAGGGTCGACTCCGGACTTTTAAGATCGAGATCGTGAAATTAGGGTTACAATGATCCTATGGTTCATATTTGGTCAAGAAACGATGGAGGAATCATGAAAAAATCAAAGAAAAATCATTTGAAAGTTAGTTGGTTTTGCATTTCCCTCCACTTTTCCTTCCACTTTCTTTCCACACTTCCTTTCATTCTTTCCATCTCATTTTTTCCACTTTAATTCCACTCCATTTCCCTTGGAAACTTCCACCACCTTCCACCACCTTCTACCATCTTCTAGAATACTCCAAGGAAGGTTCCAAGGAATATTCCAAGGAATATTCTCTTTTTCCAACCCTAACCCTAACTAACTTCCAAACCTAATTTTGGATCCCAAACCTAATTTTTGGGCCCCAAACCCAAACCTAGCTCCAAGCCTAAGCCCTATTTAAGTCATTTTCATCCAAACCAAAAGGGTTCACACCATTTTTCAATTTTTCACTTCATCACAAGCACTTTTCTCTCTCACTTTTCCTCTCCCTTTCACCAAAGCTTTTCAAATAAGCTCTTCAAGTTTCACATTGGAACTTGAAGATCTTGAAGCTTAAGCCTCAACCTCCATTAATTGTGGATCGTAGAAGAAGAAGCTTGTGATTTTGTTGAAGATTTCGGATTATCGGAAGTGCAAAGATTCAAGCATCAAGAACGCATTTATTTTGCGGTTTTCGGTTTTCGGTTTTCTCTTCGATCAAGCTTCGTTTATTGCAACAATTACCGAAGCACTCCTCCGCTTCGTAGGTTGGTGATCTTAATCACTTCTTCTTTAAGTTATTCTCTTCATCTCGCCATTTCGGCATTCTTTAAGTGCTTTTTGTTTTGCTTGCGATCGATTTCATTTTCTTTATGTGTTGTTTGCATTTTGTGATTTTTGTTGAATTAGTTTTTAAAGTGTTAATAGATATAGGTTTTATCATGTGTAAATAAGCTCCAAATAAGTAGAAATTAGTGGTAGCATGTCCCTAGGTATGTTAGGATTGTCTAGAAGTGAGTTTGTGGCCAAAAGCACTTTTTTTTCAAAATCATTTTTCACTTTTTTTCAGTGTTAACCGGTTAACGCATTTGGTTAACCGGTTAACGCATGCGTTTTGGCCATATTTGCTTCTGTTTTGGGTCTGTTAACCGGTTAACCCATATGGTTAACCGGTTAACGCTGTGAATTTTTGTGTTCTTGGTTTCTTTGATTGCTTAGCCCTAAGTCCTAGTGCCCCTAATGCTCATGTATGTTTAGGTAGTGATTTTAGGGAATTTTTGGATCCATTTCCAGTAGCTAGTTCCCCCATTGCGAGTCGTTTCGACACGATTCCGTTCATGTTGCGTTTTATGCATTTTTTGTGTTCTTTGTGCATGCCTTGGTTTCTTGAATGTTGTTACCATGTTTGTGCATCGTTTGACACATAATAATCATGTAGCATTCTGTTTTACATGTTTGCATTGCATTAAATCGTTTGCATTTCAATATGTCAATGTATGTTGCATTTTGCATAATCATGTATGTATGTGCATTTGGTTGCATGTTGTTGCATGTTTGATCATAGCCTTCATATCCATTTAATTCTGAATTTTGCATAAAGTGTAATGTGTTTGTTGAATCATCATATTGTAGGTTCATAATCAATAATCACCATGTTCAAATGCCATGTTTATGTGCATGTTTAGGAGTTACTTTGCACATTACTTGTTGCATAATCCATGTGGTGTATTCTTGCATAATCATCAAAAATGTTCATGTTCTTGCATTGGCATATGTTGATCCCTGTTTAAATGCATGTTTGTGATGTGTTTAGTGCATTTTAATTGAGTTTGTGCATTAAAAAGTGAAAATAAACAATTCTGGATTTTTGTTTTCATAGCTGTTTTTGCATATAGGTGCTGTAAAATGTGTGCTGTTTGTTATGTGTACATGCTGCTTGTAATTTTTTACACCTTCTTTTTTATGCTGCATGCTGGCTGTAAAAAGCTGAGTTGTATCTTGCATTGTTTTCATGGCTGTTTGTGTAATAGGGGCTGTAATAGGTGCTGTATTTTTTGTCCTAGTTTTTTTAGTTCCTTTAGAATTAAAATAGGGTCTAGTTTAGGTCCAAATTTAATTAGGATTTAATTAATGTGTGTTTGCTTTATTCTTTTTAATAAAAATGTGCACTAACCACTTGTTTTGTAGTGGGGAAGATTGAGGTAAGTTTACTTCACTTTATCCTTTATTTTTTTTATGCATTGCTTTTATGCATTTTTAATTCATTTCTCCTTCCATATTTGTGATTGGTAGGATTCCCCATTGTTAGGATCAACTTACCTTCCTTAGGAAGTAAGTTGTATCCTATTTCTTTTTTTCTTTTCCTTTTTCCCTTAGGATTAGAAACCTCACAAACCATAGGGTCTCCTTTGTAAATAAATAACTTAGGGTTGTGTCTTAGTTCCCATTAGATTTTTCCCTTTTCCAACTTGAGTCATTCTCTTTCTCATCTCAAAAGAAAAGCAATAAAATACTAAATAAAAACCGAACAATCTTGTACGACACGAGACTTTGTTGCGGAGTGTTTATACGCGTCCTGTTTCGGGGCGAGGTGTAAATACTCACCGCGATGGATAGGTCTTAGTACAAGACAGTTCACAAACAAAAATTCAAAAACACTTCTTTGAAAAGACAAAAACAAACAATAAGCGACTAATCCTGCGGGAACTTCTCTTCTCATCTCATTCACTCATAACGTGAACTCGCGACTACTTGTCTCGCATGCAAGACGGTTAACGCACTCGTACCAGACGAGCCTGCAACACCTGAGCATAGACATACGCAGTTCCAGCTGTAAAAAACACAAACAAGTAGTTCCCGCCTAGGTTAGGCGAACTACGTCGACTCTGATCCTCATTATCCCGATGAGGTACGTAGGCAGCGGGGTAGGGCCCGTTCGAGCACACTCTTTATTTTCCCTACATTTTCCCCATTCTTTCTTTTTATTCTTTTCATTTCCTTTCTCATTTTCCATTCCCTTTATTCCAGTAGCGGTTTTATTCAGCAGCATTCTTCTTTCTCACCCTTTGAAACAAAACAAGCAAGCGTGGATCCCGTCGGGTACGACAGACGATCTGGGGTGCTAATACCTTCCCAGTTCGTAACCGACTCCCGAATTCAGATCTTTGGTTCGCAAGGCCTTGTCTTTTCCTTCTTCCTCAGGTTTGTGCAACATTACCTTTCCCTTTCATTCGGGATAAAAATGTCTGGCTGGCGACTCTAACCTTTCTGCGCCACTTTCGCGTTTGTACTAGGATGAAAATCCCGGGAGCGACAGCTGGCGACTCTGCTGGGGATTTAACCTGATTCTTCCGGTTTCCCTTGTAGAGTCAATCCTAGCGCCTGTTTGGTTTTGTTTCTTTGGGTGTATATTTGTTTGATGCTGAGTGCTTTAGTTTAGCTTTACTGTTTTCATTTACAGTTTTATTTACAGCTTTACTTTATCGCATTTATTTACCGCTTTCAGTATTTATTTTCCATGCATCATATTATACTGGACTGTCTGGCTGTGCTGGTTTTCATTTTTCTGTGGGTGGGAGTTACTGTGAGATAAGCCAATTACCCGGCTTGAGTGCACCCTAGGACTTAGAGTGGTTCCACTTTGGCTTCATGGCATCTTGCTATGTTGGTAGTAGTGAGTTCCACACCTTGACTTGCGACCTTCTCGGGAATGTATTGATACCGGAATCTTTCTGGGTTGATGCGCTACCTTGATAGTTATGTGCAGTCAGGGGACCGATCATTGAGAACCTTTGTGGAAACATCCCTCTCCAGTGATGACAGTGGCAGACCACATTTGTTGGCAAACCCACTCGCATCCGAGGGCCCACTGGGAACTCGCATAGGATGGCCTGGTTCTCTCATAGGAATTCAGTTAAAGCAAACTGTTCGTATGACGATAGTATTGTACCCTTCGGGATGAATGTACTATTGTTTCTCGACTCAGTGCTTGAAGCTGGAAACTTGTGAGGGATGCTTGTTTTTCCGGACTCAACTGAGACCTCCCTGAGTAGTACATAATGCCAAACCGATTCCCTGATTTGGTCATGAACCATTTCTCGGAAATGGTGAACGTATTATTGCTATTCGGCTTTGAGAGTCCGTGATGTTGACCCGAGTAGCATACCCGTGAGATTGGGAGGGGTTTACAGGTTTGCAGGAACCCTGGTACCTTCAGCATACCCACTTTGCCTTTGGTTCAGTTTTGTGATCTGGATTTCTGTTCTTAAGTTATGGACCCCGAATCAGAGGGATGATTATTGTGATATCTGGATTTTGAGACCGTGCACCGACACCTGATTATTTGATCGGCACATCACAGACACTTCACTGATCACATGCCTTGTCTTGCATAAGCATCATATCATCATTAATCATTTTGTGTTCTTTTTATTCCCAGGGTTCATTATTTCCTAGGTCCTGGTCATATCTTCTACTTCAGCATGGAGGTTCCGAGGAAGAGAAATGTTCATTATACTTTCCCGCAGCCAGAGACAGAGAGTGTTCAGGGTTTGATTAGCTTGATGGGTGACCAAGTCCTTGATGATTTCAGGAGAGAGTATGGCAAGATACTGAATTATGTGAGCAAGCCCACAGTCGACCAGAAGGATAGCTTGCATTCTTTGTTGCAGTTCTATGATCCACAGTTGAGGGTCTTTGTTTTTTCCTGATTATATTCTGGCACCTACATTGGAGGAGGTTTCTAGCATGCTGAGTGTTCCTGTTAAGGAGGGTGTACCCTACTATGTTTCGGAGAGGATCCCATCTCATGAGGATATCGCTATTGCCTGTCATTTGAGTATGCCTAGACTCAAGGTGGGATTAGAGGTTGGCCAAAGTAAAGGAATCCCTTTGGACTTTCTTGTTGCAGAGGCACGTGTTATGGCATCGGAAAAGAAGTGGGCAGACTTCAAAGCACTGTTGGCTATGGTAGTATATGGAATCAGTTTGTTTCCCGGAGAGAAAGGACTAATTAACATGGAGGCCATTACTATTTTCGTCAAGAGAAATCCTGTTCCTACATTGCTAGCTGACTTTTATTATGGAGTTCACCACAGAAATGAAAAGAGGAAAGGGTTTGTAAATTGTTGTGCTCCCATATTCGCTGATTGGTTTGTAAGGCAACTCCCTAAATCAGGACCCTTTCAGGATTTGAAACAATCTTGGAAGTGGTCCAAAAGATTAATGGGCTTAACCTCAGCTGACATTGCTTGGGGATGCAACAGAGATTTAGTGGGCAAAGAAATGTTGGTTAGTTGTGGTAGCTTTCCAAATGTGCCTTTGATGGGAAGGAAAGGTGGGATTAGCTACAATCCTATCTTGTCCAGGAAACAGTTCGGCTATCCTTTAAGAGACGTACCTTTGATCGACGATGCAAATGAGTCCTTATATTTTCCAGCAGAGGGAAACTCCAAAATGAGCATCCTGGCATCCCAAGCTTGGGAAATTAGGGTAATGAAAGGAAAGAAAGAATTTGGAAGAGTAGATCCTAATACCTATGATCCTTTTGCCAGCTGGTTGGAGGATCGTGTGAAGACTCACCTTCTACCATTTTCTAGAGAGACGCCTCTTTACCCTAAGGAGGTAGCACCAAGAACTACGGTGCCTTTGGAGGAGTATCAGAAGTTAGAAGCTTTGGTTAAGCAACTGAGGGTTGAAAATCAAGAGGCTCTTAATTCTTGTCAGGCACTAATGATCCAGAACCGTCGATTGAAAGGAAGAGCTGTGCAAGCCGAGGAGATAGTCCGTCTCAAGCAGAAGGACTTTGAAGATAGAGAGCTCTATTTCCGAAAGAAAGGTTTAGCTGAGACTCATATGACGGCCCAGCGCCGAAGAGAGAAGAAGGATCTTAGTGAAGCCAATGAAGCTGTTACTTTATGGTAGGAGAAATGGGACGAAAATCTGAAGAAACAAAAAGAGTTGGACGTCAAGCATAAACAGGAAGTCAAGAGCCTTCAGGATTCTTTAGATGGGCAGAAAGAGCTTCTCAGGAAAGCTTATTATCAAGAGGAGGATCGTATCCGGCGCGTAACAGAGAGTCAGCGGGCGCTGAAGGAAGCTCAAAAGGAGATTGAAGACTTGAAGTTGAAAGCTGATGTGAAAAGGTCGAAGGCCGATTCAAGTCAAAGCAAGGATAATGAAGCAACATTTCTACAGCAGATTGAGGAGTTACACGCTTCTTCTGATACAAGGGACCTCCTTATTCAGAAGCTCATCCAGGAGCCCGATCATCCAGATGTGGTTCAGCTGTTCCAGAGCATCAAATGCCTTAGCTGGAGATTGAAAGATATGGAGTTCCCTAGTGTTTAATTTCATATTGTTGTGTTTGGATTACCCACAGGCTTGTTGTGGGATTCCTTATATGTGATGTACTTTTGTTATTGTGATTGGCACCCTTCAGGGACTTTTGTATTTTCAGACTCCAGTTTATATGATTGATTTGTTCCGGATTTCTTGTTTGTTATTTGCACCGACACGGGGTAATGAGCACCAATTCTTCACAGCCGTCATTATGTCTGAATATCATTTGGGTCTTCTTCCCAATTCTTATCTTCTTAATGCCAGGACCGGATACAGGAAAATACTCGGGAATAAAAGGAACACATTGCATTGCATACACATCATTTGCATTTTGTCTTTGTCTTTGCAGGTTTTTCTTCGAGATGTCTAATTTATCTGTGTTCATCAGGCAAAGATTGCGAGGGCCGCCAAGACCCGATACCTTCGACAGAATATTCCTCATCGGTACGCGACCCGCAGTAATCAAAGAACAGCAATGGACGCCATGCAGACGGAACTCAACAATGTCCATACCAAGATGGCAGAATTTATGACTCTGATGCAGGGGATGGCCCAGGGGCAGCAGGAGCTGAGAAATGCAATTCAAGGGTTGACTCCTCCTAACACTAATGTTCAGGCAACTACTTCCGGCGGACAAGGGGGTCCTCCCAACACTAACGACGGTACAGGTGGACCTCATGTTCCAGATCCATCTATGGCTGCGTATGTTCCTGTGCAGGACAGGCAGGAAGACCAATTCCAGTACTTCAACAATGATATGGGTTTTGGTGGTGACGGAAATCTCAACGACTTCTTGGTGCTTGCAGAGAAGGTCAAGGCCTTAGAGTGCAAAGATACTTTGGGAATTGACGTGTCAGATATGGGTTTAGTACCTGGGGTGGTCATTCCACACAAGTTCAGGCCACCAGCATTTGATAAATACAACGGCAACTCTTGCCCGAAAACTCACCTACAGGCTTTCTACAGGAAGATTGCGGCTCACACGCGAGACGAGAAGCTATGGATGTACTATTTCCAGGATAGCCTTTCTGGAGGGTCCTTGGAGTGGTACATGAAGTTGGAAAGAAGTTCTATCAGGAGCTGGAAGGATTTGGGAGAGGCCTTCCTCAGACAATATCAATACAACATTGACATGGCACCTAGCCGTACTCAGCTTCAAAGTTTGACACAGAAGAGTTCGGAGAGCTTCAAAGACTATGCACAGAGGTGGCGTGAGGTGGCCGCCCGAGTGCAACCACCGTTATTGGAAAGAGAGATGGTCGATCTTTTCTTGAATACCCTCCCAGGGCATTTCATGGAAAGGTTGGCTGGTTGTTCCTCAAGTGGTTTTTCGGACATTATCCTGACTGGAGAAAGAATTGAAAGCTGGCTCAAGCAGGGGAAGATTCAAAATGGAAGCGCTTCAGCGTCTGGTACCAAGAAACCCTTTGTGAAAAGGAGGGAAGGAGAAACAGGAGCAGTATACGCGCAGAGAGGAATGATGCGCCAAGGATATTATCAGCAAGTGGCCCCCGTCACTATTTCAACTCCTCCAGTTCAACAGCAGGTTCAGCCTCCACAGCCGCAACGCTCACAGGGGTATCAGCCAAGGCCCCCTCGTCCATACTACTCCCAGAGGGTGAAGGATAGACATATTGAAGCTCCACCAATGTCTTACTCCCAACTGTTGAAGAATCTCCTGCAGCTTCAAATGATTCAGCTCCGTACCTTGCAACCTCCGAGGCCAGGCCAGATGCCTGAAGGTTATGATTCGAATGCTAGATGCGAGTTTCATTCTGGAGCTCCCGGCCATAGTACTGAGAATTGCAAAGCATTGAAGCATGCTGTTCAGGACTTGTTGGATTCTAAAGCGATCAATTTCGCTCCCTCTCCTAATGTGCTGGAAAATCCCATGCCTCATCACAGGGGCACGGTTGGTGCAATTGGTGAAGGGGAGAAATTGAATCTGGTGGATGATGTAGATGACTTGAAGACTTCATTGGTTGCTATCAAGGTTTGCTTGCTGAAGAAAGGCATTTTCCCCGGATGCAAGGATGATTGTTTAGAATGCACAGAAGCTACCAACGGTTGTAAACGATTGAAGGCTGGAATTCAAGGTATGATTGATGAAGGAGTGCTGCAATTTGACAAGATTGTGAAAGAAAGTGAAGTATCTACAGTAACTATCTTTTATGATCCATCCCAAGTTCCTTCGCGTGCTAGAGTGGCACCAATAACCATTACTACTGCTGGACCCATAATGTACCAAAGTGACAGAGCAGTTCCTTGGCATTACGGTGGTGAAGTGTATTACAATGGCCAGAGGCAAGAATTGGCCACGACTAGTATAATCCCAGCTCAAGTAGAGAATGTTGGAATAGGGGGTTTTACTCGAAGTGGAAGGTTGTTTGCGCCTGAAGCACTGAGAAGCAATGTGATACCACCTAGAGATACTGCTGAAGACCAAGCAAGAGCCAGAGGGAAGCAACCTGTAGTTGTCAATGATCCAACTCCATCAACTGATCCAGATCTCACCTTTGATAAAGAAGCCGAAGAATTCTTGAGGATCATCAAGAAGAGTGACTATAAGATTGTAGATCATTTGCAGCAGACGCCGTCAAAGATCTCCATCTTATCATTGCTTATGTGTTCGGATTCTCACAGGAAGGCCCTTTTGAATATTCTGAACAAGGCATACGTGCCTCAGGATATTTCTGTGAATCAGTTAGAAACGGTGGTGTCCAGCGTTAATGCCAGTCATGGATTGGGTTTCACGGATTTGGACTTAACTTCTGATGGGCGTGCTCACAATCGGGCATTGCATATCTCTCTTGAATGTAAAGGTGCGGTACTCTCCCACGTGCTGGTGGATACTGGATCATCTCTGAACGTCTTGCCTAAGAAGGCATTGATGAAGCTGGACTATGATGGGGTGGTGCTAAGGCCCAGTGATCTAGTAGTACGGGCATTTGATGGATCAAGAAGATCGGTATTTGGAGAGGTGGAGTTACCTATTAAGGTAGGTCCACAAGTCTTCAATACCACGTTTTATGTGATGGATATCCAGCCGGCATATAGTTGTTTACTGGGAAGGCCCTGGATACACTCGGCAGGAGCGGTTTCTTCTACACTTCATCAAAAATTAAAGTTCGTCTGGGAAGGTCAAGTTGTGACGGTCAGCGGGGAAGAAGATATTTTCGTTAGTCATCTCGCCTCATTCAAATATGTGGAGATGGATGGCGAAATAGTCGAGACCCCTTGTCAAGCTTTTGAGCCTGTGAAGTCCGAGCAAGCATCTGCAGTAGCAATTTCTCCTGAAAAACCGAAGAAGGTGGTTTCCATAGCTTCCTATAAACAAGCGCGCGAATTGGTAGAATCCGGGATCCGAGAAGGCTGGGGAAGCCCGGTAGAAGTGCCAGAGAAGAAGGACATGTTCGGGATTGGTTATCACCCTGGAGGATCTTCGTCTGAAACAAGTGCAAAAGGTTGTCAGAGCCCGGTCACTTTCACAAGTGCGGGAATGGTAAACTACGAGAACATCAGTGCTGTACAGGATGATATCGTCGATAGTGATTGGGACTTAGATGAATGGATCAGGCCTGCCGCTCCAGGAACTCAACTTAGCAACTGGACATCGGAAAGGCTTATTTCGGTCACTTCCTTCGAAGAGTAATAATGTTTTGTTTCTATTTTTCCTGTACTAAAGCACTATGTCTTACCCCGGGGCATAGTGTCTCTTTGTAAGGGTTCATTTGTTCATTAACACAGTCATTAATAAAATTGACGTTTCACATTCATTCATGTTGTTCTCTGTCTTTCATTTTTTACTTTTGTTTTTCAAAAAGAAAGAAAAGTTTTAAAAATGGCAATGTTTCTCATTTTCTCAAGTTGTTGCTAAAGCCTTGCATGAATCATCATTCATGCAGGTGCTCGTCACCGGATCTTATCAATGACGACCCTGTTATGACTAAGTATGACTTCGACAATCCAATTTATCAAGCCGATGAGGAAGGTGAAGAGGATTGTGATTTACCCGAAGAATTGGCCAGACTGCTCAAACAGGAGGAGAAGATGATTCAGCCGCACGAGGAAGATGTTGAAGTGATAAACTTGGGTACTGAAGAGGACAAGAAAGAAGTCAAGATCGGAGCTGCATTGGAAGAATCTGTCAAGACTCGTTTGATGGCTATGCTTCGAGAATACGTTGACGTCTTCGCATGGTCCTACCAAGATATGCCGGGTTTAGACACTGACATCGTGGTACACAAGCTACCTCTCAGAGAAGGTTGTCCTCCGGTAAAGCAGAAATTGAGGCGCACACGTCCAGACATGGCAATCAAAATAAAAGAAGAAGTGCAAAAACAGTTCGATGCTGGCTTCTTGGCCGTGACTAGTTATCCTCCATGGGTTGCTAATATTGTGCCGGTTCCTAAAAAAGATGGCAAAGTCAGAATGTGTGTGGATTACAGGGATCTGAATAGGGCTAGCCCCAAAGATGATTTCCCTCTACCTCACATAGATGTACTTGTCGATAATACTGCTCAGTTTTCCGTGTTCTCCTTCATGGATGGATTCTCAGGCTATAATCAAATCAAGATGGCCCCCGAGGATATGGAAAAGACAACCTTCATCACTCCTTGGGGCACCTTTTGTTACAAGGTCATGCCGTTTGGTTTAAAGAATGCAGGAGCTACCTACCAACGTGCAATGGTGATGTTGTTTCATGACATGATCCATCATGAGATTGAGGTTTATGTTGATGACATGATAGCAAAGTCCCAGACGGAAGAAGAACACTTGGTCAACCTAGCAAAATTGTTTGACAGGCTTCGAAAGTTCAGACTGAGGTTAAATCCGAATAAATGCACCTTCGGGGTTCGTTCTGGAAAGTTGCTCGGCTTCATTGTTAGTGAACGAGGAATTGAGGTTGACCCGGCCAAAGTGAAGGCAATCCAGGAAATGCCTGAGCCGAAGACTGAAAAGCAAGTGCGTGGCTTCTTGGGGAGACTAAACTACATTGCGCGGTTTATTTCTCACCTAACGGCCACGTGCGAGCCCATCTTCAAGCTTCTGAGGAAGAATCAGGCCATTAAATGGAACGAAGATTGTCAGCGGGCTTTCGACCGAATCAAAGAATATCTGTTGGAGCCACCAATTCTTATGCCTCCAGTGCCAGGGAGACCTCTGATTATGTATCTCACTGTGCTGGAAGGATCGATGGGATGTGTACTGGGTCAGCAGGACGAGTCTGGTCGAAAAGAGCACGCCATTTATTACCTTAGCAAAAAGTTTACCGATTGTGAGACACGATACTCACTACTCGAGAAAACTTGCTGCGCTTTGGCATGGGCTGCTCGCCGACTAAGACAGTACATGCTGACTCACACTACTCTCCTAATTTCCAAGATGGATCCTGTAAAATACATCTTTGAGAAGCCGGCTTTGACAGGAAGAGTGGCCCGTTGGCAGATGATACTCACGGAGTATGACATACAATACACTTCGCAAAAAGCAATAAAGGGGAGTGTGTTGTCAGAATACTTGGCCCAGCAGCCGATTGATGATTATCAACCCATGAGGTTTGAGTTTCCGGATGAGGACATCATGTTCCTCAAGTCGAAAGACCATGAAGAACCACTTCCGGGGGAGGGGCCCGACCCTGAATCCAGATGGAAGTTGATGTTTGACGGAGCTGTAAACATGAATGGGAGTGGAGTAGGTGCTGTCATTATCTCACCAGAAGGAGTCCACACGCCTCTCGCTGCTCGGTTGACCTTCGAGTGCACTAATAACGAAGCAGAGTATGAAGCCTGCATCATGGGGATCGAAGAGGCAATAGATTTGCGAGTCAAGAACCTTGAGATCTTCGGAGATTCTGCTTTGGTAGTTAATCAGGTCAATGGCAAATGGCTAGTTCATCAAGCTCGTTTGATTCCTTACCGAGACTACGTCAGGAGGCTGTTAACCTTCTTTACCAAAGTAAAGCTGAGCTATGTTCCTAGGGACGAAAACCAGTTCGCCGATGCTCTCGCAACTTTATCATCCATGATTAAAGTTTGCCGAGAGAATTTCGTGCCTCGAATTTCGATCTCTCGTCTTGAAAGACCGGCTTATGTCTTCGCAGTTGGTGATGGTGAAGATGACAAGCCTTGGTACCACGACATCAAACAATTCCTGAAAGCTCAAGAATACCCGGCTGGGGCATCCAGTAAAGATAAGAAAACTCTTAGAAGACTGGCGGGAGGTTTCTTCTTGAATCAGGATGGTGTGTTGTACAAACGGAACTTTGACATGGTGCTGCTCAGATGTGTGGACAGACACGAGGCAGACATGTTAATGCAGGAGGTTCACGAAGGCTCCTTTGGTACTCATGCTGGAGGACATGCCATGGCCAAGAAATTGTTGAGATCGGGATACTATTGGATTACCATGGAATCTGATTGTTGTAAATATTCCCGCAAATGCCATAAGTGTCAAATTTATGCCGACAAGGTCCATGTGCCTCCGAATCCGTTGAGTGTCATGTCTTCACCGTGGCCATTCGCTATGTGGGGCATCGATATGATTGGAAAGATTGAGCCAACAGCTTCTAATGGGCATCGCTTCATCCTAGTTGCTATTGATTATTTCACGAAGTGGGTTGAAGCAGCTTCCTACACCAATGTCACCAAACAAGTGGTTGCTCGGTTTATTAAGCGGGACATCATCTGCCGGTATGGAGTCCCTGAAAGGATCATTACTGATAATGGTTCTAATCTCAACAACAAAATGATGGCTGACTTGTGTCGAGACTTCAAAATAGAACACCACAACTCTTCTCCATATCGTCCGAAGATGAATGGCGCCGTCGAGGCGGCTAATAAAAACATCAAGAAGATTGTTAAGAAGATGGTTGTGACGTACAAAGATTGGCACGAGATGTTACCATTCGCGTTGCATGGGTATAGAACATCAGTACGCACTTCAACTGGGGCAACTCCATTCTCATTGGTGTATGGTATGGAGGCAGTCTTACCGATCGAAGTGGAAATCCCTTCTTTGAGGCTAATGATGGACATCAAGCTAGATGAAGCTGAATGGCTCCGATCCAGATATAATCAGTTGAGTCTCATTGAAGAGAAGCGTCTAGCAGCTGTATGCCATGGACAGTTGTATCAGCGACGAATGAAGCAAGCTTTTGACAAGAAGGTGCGACCACAGAGGTACATGCCAGGAGATTTAGTGCTGAAAAGGATTCTTCCTCCTCTCAACGATCACAGGGGCAAGTGGACACCTAACTATAAAGGACCGTTCGTGGTTAAAAAGGTTTTCTCAGGCGGAGCCTTAATGCTGACAACCATGGACGGAGAAGACTTTCCATCCCCTGTCAACGCAGACGCAGTAAGAAAATACTTCGTGTAAAAAGGACCCGCTGGATAAAAACAGAATAAAGATCCAGGCAAAAATGGGCATCCCGGCGAGCCAAAAACAGAATAAAAGGCTCGGGCAAAAGTTAGGGAAATATCGAAAAAATGTACACCCGCTGAGTTGAAAAGCCACATCGGACAACTCAGGCAAAAAAGGGTATCCCGGTGGATTGAAAACCCGAAAGGGCGATCCACGCAAAAGAGGGATTAACACGAACGACTGCGATCTGCGAGATCCATGACATACCTACAGTTGAGGCTATCCTAAGGGTCGAAGATCAGTTCACTTACTTTTTCTCAAGAGGCAGGAGAGCGGAGCGTCTTGAAGACATACGAGTCATAACCGGGTTGATACTTGATGAGATTCATTTTTCACATTGCCAATAGGGTAGTTTGTTTTTCTTTTAGTTGTTCCCTCATTCCAGGGAACCGCTTCCTTTGTATTGCCTATTCAGGGCCACCTTTCAAAATCAATAAAAATTCAACTTCAGTCAATTGACCATTTTAGCTTGTTGTTTTTACTTTTTCATCTAGCATTGATTGATTGTGAAAACGTCTAGCAAATGGTAACTTGCATTGTGTTATGAACATTTGAATGCTTTTCTAACTCATGCAGGAGAATAGAAACATTTAATACAACTCTGAAAGGGTGCTGAGATACCTAGACAATGGTTCATGCTTTGAGCCTGGGGCAAGCAGGTCCCAAACTAATTCTCTATGTTGCAGGTACTATCGATTGTGGTCATGCAGGTACAGGTACCGATGTTGCTAACAGAGCTAAAAGATCACTATCCAGGATGGGCATTCCCATTTGTTTGAGCAGAAACAAATGTCTCCCAGGGTGTTTCCAATCATCCCCAGCCATGTGCAAGTGGAAATTTATCCCAGCTAGACAGCAGAGAGTGGGTGCAATCCCCAAGCAGAAGTCTCCTTGCAGACAGAGGCAATTCTTAACAGCATAAGGAGTGTCTTGGCCTCCCCAGCAGTTGCTTCCTCAGCAGTATCATGTCTTTGGTTCCCCACCAGAGTCCAAGAAGGGTCCACCTCCAGCAGGGTCTTGGCGCTCCAATCTCAAAGTCCAATTTATTTTTGGCAATGGCGGTTATTCAGAGCCAATGAATTATTAACAACTTTCCCCGCAGAGTTGTCTCCTCCTCATCAGGATGAGCCAAATCAATGCAGTGATCATCGTCTCTTCCTAGCCAAGTTATCTGGAATTACCTGCAGTCTCCTTATTAGGAGATCTCCTTTGCATTTTCATTCGCATGATCATCATTGCATTTGCATCCTCCAAAGCGTAGCATTTCCATCCTCATGGAGCATTACGCCATAAATTCAAACATATGCATGCCAGCAGGGGCCAGTTTTGAGGTATAAGACCCGTTACATCTCCCAACAGATTGAAGTGCTCCCCACAGAATACAACTTCGTTTCCCAGGGTGGTTACTTTCACCAAGTCTTGTTGTTATCCCCAGTTGAGTCTTGTTTCAGTACAACAGTCTCATTCTTTCGCGTTTCCGTTTCAGTACAACGGTCGCGTCTCAGGTTATCATTTAAGTACAATGATCCTGTTTGCTCGGGCTCTCGTTTAAGTACAACGATCCCGTTCCTTCCGAGTCTCCATTTAAGTACAATGGTCTCGTATTTGAGTCTTGTTTCAGTACAACAGTCTCATTCTTTCGCGTCTCCGTTTCAGTACAACGGTCGCGTCTCAGGTTATCATTTAAGTACAATGATCCTGTTTGCTCGGGCTCTCGTTTAAGTACAACGATCCCGTTCCTTCCGAGTCTCCATTTAAGTACAATGGTCTCGTATTTGAGTCTTGTTTCAGTACAACAGTCTCATTCTTTCGCATCTCCGTTTCAGTACAACGGTCGCGTCTCAGGTTATCATTTAAGTACAATGATCCTGTTTGCTCGGGCTCTCGTTTAAGTACAACGATCCCGTTCCTTCCGAGTCTCCATTTAAGTACAATGGTCTCGTATTTGAGTCTTGTTTCAGTACAACAGTCTCATTCTTTCGCGTTTCCGTTTCAGTACAACGGTCGCGTCTCAGGTTATCATTTAAGTACAATGATCCTGTTTGCTCGGGCTCTCGTTTAAGTACAACGATCCCGTTCCTTTCGAGTCTCCATTTAAGTACAATGGTCTCGTATTTGAGTCTTGTTTCAGTACAACAGTCTCATTCTTTCGCGTTTCCGTTTCAGTACAACGGTCGCGTCTCAGGTTATCATTTAAGTACAATGATCCTGTTTGCTCGGGCTCTCGTTTAAGTACAACGATCCCGTTCCTTCCGAGTCTCCATTTAAGTACAATGGTCTCGTATTTGAGTCTTGTTTCAGTACAACAGTCTCATTCTTTCGCGTCTCCGTTTCAGTACAACGGTCGCGTCTCAGGTTATCATTTAAGTACAATGATCATGTTTGCTCGGGCTCTCGTTTAAGTACAACGATCCCGTTCCTTCCGAGTCTCCATTTAAGTACAATGGTCTCGTATTTGAGTCTTGTTTCAGTACAACAGTCTCATTCTTTCGCGTTTCCGTTTCAGTACAACGGTCGCGTCTCAGGTTATCATTTAAGTACAATGATCCTGTTTGCTCGGGCTCTCGTTTAAGTACAACGATCCCGTTCCTTTCGAGTCTCCATTTAAGTACAATGGTCTCGTATTTGAGTCTTGTTTCAGTACAACAGTCTCATTCTTTCGCGTTTCCGTTTCAGTACAACGGTCGCGTCTCAGGTTATCATTTAAGTACAATGATCCTGTTTGTTCGGGCTCTCGTTTAAGTACAACGATCCCGTTCCTTTCGAGTCTCCATTTAAGTACAATGGTCTCGTATTTGAGTCTTGTTTCAGTACAACAGTCTCATTCTTTCGCGTTTCCGTTTCAGTACAACGGTCGCGTCTCAGGTTATCATTTAAGTACAATGATCCTGTTTGCTCGGGCTCTCGTTTAAGTACAACGATCCCGTTCCTTTCGAGTCTCCATTTAAGTACAATGGTCTCGTATTTGAGTCTTGTTTCAGTACAACAGTCTCATTCTTTCGCGTCTCCGTTTCAGTACAACGGTCGCGTCTCAGGTTATCATTTAAGTACAATGATCCTGTTTTTTCCGGGCTCTCGTTTAAGTACAACGATCCCATTTCATTCGGGTTATCATTTAAGTACAATGATCCCGTTTCATCCCGTCTTATCTTCTTTTGAGTTATCATTCAAGGATGGCATTCTTCCCAGCTTATTCCCACCTGGTTCTATTTTCATTGCCTATTAAGAGATCAAAAACAAAAAAAATACATAAATAAATAAATGGGCAGACGACATTTCCACCACTCTCAGTGTGCAAATTTTCAGGTTTTATTCGAGTATTCAATCACTCCATACCTTGAACGTCTAAAAGCTGTTGCAATTATCCGTTCAGGTCTGCAGTTGATTGAATAGGGGCAGCTGTAATACCTCAAAATTTGCCATCTCATTTCCTCAACATTTTGCATAGCATTTTGCATATTTGGATTCATAAATAACCAAAAAAACATTGCATCATATATAGCATAGCCGAGGCGTGGGTATGTGATCAATGATCGGAGCAACCGAAAGTTATGAAGAGGCTACCGAAGGGCCACAAAGCTTCTCAACCTTGTGCAAAGGGTTCACAATATTCCACAAGTCTTCACTTGAAGCCACAAGTCATGGAAAGTTTTGGTTTGATTGAAGGAGGCAAGCAGTGCAATACTTCTTGAGGGAAAAGAGCCGAATTAGGGTTTCATTTCTACAGGGCTTCTACATAAATTTTTGAGTTGAAGTGGATTTCTTTGACTTATATATGATGTCAAGTGCCTAGGGTTCAAATCTCGTCCACAAATTCATTTTGGAAGGGGTTCGACTGGCCGGACGACGGAAAATCGAGGAATTGGAGAAAAGGCGATCGGGCTAGGTAAAAAGGGTCGACTCCGGACTTTTAAGATCGAGATCGTGAAATTAGGGTTACAATGATCCTATGGTTCATATTTGGTCAAGAAACGATGGAGGAATCATGAAAAAATCAAAGAAAAATCATTTGAAAGTTAGTTGGTTTTGCATTTCCCTCCACTTTTCCTTCCACTTTCTTTCCACACTTCCTTTCATTCTTTCCATCTCATTTTTTCCACTTTAATTCCACTCCATTTCCCTTGGAAACTTCCACCACCTTCCACCACCTTCTACCATCTTCTAGAATACTCCAAGGAAGGTTCCAAGGAATATTCCAAGGAATATTCTCTTTTTCCAACCCTAACCCTAACTAACTTCCAAACCTAATTTTGGATCCCAAACCTAATTTTTGGGCCCCAAACCCAAACCTAGCTCCAAGCCTAAGCCCTATTTAAGTCATTTTCATCCAAACCAAAAGGGTTCACACCATTTTTCAATTTTTCACTTCATCACAAGCACTTTTCTCTCTCACTTTTCCTCTCCCTTTCACCAAAGCTTTTTCAAATAAGCTCTTCAAGTTTCACATTGGAACTTGAAGATCTTGAAGCTTAAGCCTCAACCTCCATTAATTGTGGATCGTAGAAGAAGAAGCTTGTGATTTTGTTGAAGATTTCGGATTATCGGAAGTGCAAAGATTCAAGCATCAAGAACGCATTTATTTTGCGGTTTTCGGTTTTCGGTTTTCTCTTCGATCAAGCTTCGTTTATTGCAACAATTACCGAAGCACTCCTCCGCTTCGTAGGTTGGTGATCTTAATCACTTCTTCTTTAAGTTATTCTCTTCATCTCGCCATTTCGGCATTCTTTAAGTGCTTTTTGTTTTGCTTGCGATCGATTTCATTTTCTTTATGTGTTGTTTGCATTTTGTGATTTTTGTTGAATTAGTTTTTAAAGTGTTAATAGATATAGGTTTTATCATGTGTAAATAAGCTCCAAATAAGTAGAAATTAGTGGTAGCATGTCCCTAGGTATGTTAGGATTGTCTAGAAGTGAGTTTGTGGCCAAAAGCACTTTTTTTTCAAAATCATTTTTCACTTTTTTTCAGTGTTAACCGGTTAACGCATTTGGTTAACCGGTTAACGCATGCGTTTTGGCCATATTTGCTTCTGTTTTGGGTCTGTTAACCGGTTAACCCATATGGTTAACCGGTTAACGCTGTGAATTTTTGTGTTCTTGGTTTCTTTGATTGCTTAGCCCTAAGTCCTAGTGCCCCTAATGCTCATGTATGTTTAGGTAGTGATTTTAGGGAATTTTTGGATCCATTTCCAGTAGCTAGTTCCCCCATTGCGAGTCGTTTCGACACGATTCCGTTCATGTTGCGTTTTATGCATTTTTTGTGTTCTTTGTGCATGCCTTGGTTTCTTGAATGTTGTTACCATGTTTGTGCATCGTTTGACACATAATAATCATGTAGCATTCTGTTTTACATGTTTGCATTGCATTAAATCGTTTGCATTTCAATATGTCAATGTATGTTGCATTTTGCATAATCATGTATGTATGTGCATTTGGTTGCATGTTGTTGCATGTTTGATCATAGCCTTCATATCCATTTAATTCTGAATTTTGCATAAAGTGTAATGTGTTTGTTGAATCATCATATTGTAGGTTCATAATCAATAATCACCATGTTCAAATGCCATGTTTATGTGCATGTTTAGGAGTTACTTTGCACATTACTTGTTGCATAATCCATGTGGTGTATTCTTGCATAATCATCAAAAATGTTCATGTTCTTGCATTGGCATATGTTGATCCCTGTTTAAATGCATGTTTGTGATGTGTTTAGTGCATTTTAATTGAGTTTGTGCATTAAAAAGTGAAAATAAACAATTCTGGATTTTTGTTTTCATAGCTGTTTTTGCATATAGGTGCTGTAAAATGTGTGCTGTTTGTTATGTGTACATGCTGCTTGTAATTTTTTACACCTTCTTTTTTATGCTGCATGCTGGCTGTAAAAAGCTGAGTTGTATCTTGCATTGTTTTCATGGCTGTTTGTGTAATAGGGGCTGTAATAGGTGCTGTATTTTTTGTCCTAGTTTTTTTAGTTCCTTTAGAATTAAAATAGGGTCTAGTTTAGGTCCAAATTTAATTAGGATTTAATTAATGTGTGTTTGCTTTATTCTTTTTAATAAAAATGTGCACTAACCACTTGTTTTGTAGTGGGGAAGATTGAGGTAAGTTTACTTCACTTTATCCTTTATTTTTTTATGCATTGCTTTTATGCATTTTTAATTCATTTCTCCTTCCATATTTGTGATTGGTAGGATTCCCCATTGTTAGGATCAACTTACCTTCCTTAGGAAGTAAGTTGTATCCTATTTCTTTTTTTCTTTTCCTTTTTCCCTTAGGATTAGAAACCTCACAAACCATAGGGTCTCCTTTGTAAATAAATAACTTAGGGTTGTGTCTTAGTTCCCATTAGATTTTTCCCTTTTCCAACTTGAGTCATTCTCTTTCTCATCTCAAAAGAAAAGCAATAAAATACTAAATAAAAACCGAACAATCTTGTACGACACGAGACTTTGTTGCGGAGTGTTTATACGCGTCCTGTTTCGGGGCGAGGTGTAAATACTCACCGCGATGGATAGGTCTTAGTACAAGACAGTTCACAAACAAAAATTCAAAAACACTTCTTTGAAAAGACAAAAACAAACAATAAGCGACTAATCCTGCGGGAACTTCTCTTCTCATCTCATTCACTCATAACGTGAACTCGCGACTACTTGTCTCGCATGCAAGACGGTTAACGCACTCGTACCAGACGAGCCTGCAACACCTGAGCATAGACATACGCAGTTCCAGCTGTAAAAAACACAAACAAGTAGTTCCCGCCTAGGTTAGGCGAACTACGTCGACTCTGATCCTCATTATCCCGATGAGGTACGTAGGCAGCGGGGTAGGGCCCGTTCGAGCACACTCTTTATTTTCCCTACATTTTCCCCATTCTTTCTTTTTATTCTTTTCATTTCCTTTCTCATTTTCCATTCCCTTTATTCCAGTAGCGGTTTTATTCAGCAGCATTCTTCTTTCTCACCCTTTGAAACAAAACAAGCAAGCGTGGATCCCGTCGGGTACGACGGACGATCTGGGGTGCTAATACCTTCCCAGTTCGTAACCGACTCCCGAATTCAGATCTTTGGTTCGCAAGGCCTTGTCTTTTCCTTCTTCCTCAGGTTTGTGCAACATTACCTTTCCCTTTCATTCGGGATAAAAATGTCTGGCTGGCGACTCTAACCTTTCTGCGCCACTTTCGCGTTTGTACTAGGATGAAAATCCCGGGAGCGACAATGAGCAGCCATTTTTCTGCAGTACATCCTCAAATGGAGTTCAGGACAGCTGAGGCCTTTATATTTCTCGAATTCTGGCAATTTAAACTTAGCAGGGATCACAACATCTGGAACTAAGCACATGTCTGAGGCACTCAGAGAAGTTGAGTTGTGTCCTTCTATGATTCAGAGTTTTTCAGCTAACTCGCGGCACATCTTCATAGCTTCAGACTCTTGAGCAGCCTGAGGATTGGTGATTGGAACAGCAGTATGCATCTCATACTCAACTTGATGGTTCTCTTCCGTTTGAGGAAATTGGACTTGAGTTGGAATAGGTTGAGCTTGAGGAATAACACCAACAGTAACACCGGAAGCAGGTATTGGTTGGGAAGTGACCTCTTCAACAGCAGGAGTGAAACCTGGAGGCAAACCATAGACCAAAGGATTTGGAACTGGAACTGAAGGCATTGCTCGTGAGGTAGATCCTTGCACTTGAGCATTGTTCATTGCGGCAGCAGCTTCGCGACGTTCTTCCATTCTTGCCAAAGATTGCAAAGTCTCATAAATCTGGTCAATCTTGCTCTTGACCGAGTCAATCTCTTCCCTCATGGCGGCTTGTTCTTCTTGAATCACGTCCATCAGTCTTCTAGTGTTGGCTCGAGTTAAGTACGGTCGTCTAGCTCGATACGGGCGTCGGGAAACCAGCTTGATTTACTGAAGATGGAGGAACATGAAAATAAGTTTTCGGTTTTATAATGAAATGCAATATGAATAAATGATGCAAATGAGATGATATGCAATGTCAGAATCCAGGATCACAAAATCAGGGTCTCATGAGTCCAAGGCGCAGATGGAAGATACTCGGATCAAGAACTCACTGGGTAGACTCTAGGGTTTAGGGATCCCAAAGTTATCAATTCATATGGCTGTTCATCACACGCGCCATAAGCATGACGGTTGATTGACTCCGCCATATGAATCTATTTTGGGTGAGATCTTCGTATCGACAACCCACGAGAGCAGATTTTCTCGGGAGTCCATACTACGTGATCATCGACACAAGGTTTAAAACAAAGTCCTGGAGTTATGGAACTTTCTCAACTGTTTGATGCACGTGTCAATTTCATACATTCTTGACAGTCAATCAACTCCCTTGAGTAAGTCTATTCCAAGTGAGGTTTTCGTATCGAGCCACGCAAGGGTGAACCCTGGTGCCCAATACTACGCAACCATCAACTGATGTTTTAACCAAAAGGTTCTAAAGGTCCTCAGAGTCGACGACTTTAATGAAAACAACTGAGCACACACGCCAAGAGCTTGTCGGTTGTCATTATTTCCATTAAAATCTACTCCGAGTGAGGTTTTCGTATCGACAACCCACGAGAGAGGTTCTCTCGGGAGCCCATACTACACAACCTCGCTAACTTAAGTTTGTACTCGAAAGCCCGGGTATAGAGCTTTTCCCTCAAGTTTCTTTTGCAAAGTATCGATCCAAATTATAGTACCAAGGAGCCACAAGATATATAAGATGGAATGCGATAAAGAAAGCGATAAAAATAAACAAGCAAGGCATAAAATCAAACATCCAAACAAGCACGGAAACCTAGACTAGGCTTGACTCGCATAGGGGTGAACCATTCCCCAGCAGAGTCGCCAGCTGTCGTACCCCGAAAAATACGACCTTACGCGATCCGAATGGACGAAGCCGCGCGCCGGACGGACTGAAGAGTCGCCACCTA
The DNA here is from genome assembly GCA_963966055.1 of Lathyrus aphaca. NCBI lineage: Eukaryota > Viridiplantae > Streptophyta > Magnoliopsida > Fabales > Fabaceae > Lathyrus > Lathyrus aphaca. The sequence continues at coordinate 405,071,472 of OZ014523.1, forward strand.
ATTCTATTTATTCCCGAAGAGGGAAAGGGGAGATATAGATACAACCCGGGAGGAAAAGGATAGGACAAAGGTCAACGGAACCATTGCCTGGGTTCGGGAGTCGGTTATGCAGGGGGAAGGTATTAGCACCCCCTACATCCATCGTACTCGATGGGAACCATCTAAGTTAACGCGCGAGAAAGGATGTCCATGCTTAAACGAATTGCTTGCTAGAGGGAAATGAGTTGAATTATAAGTTAGATTGAACCTAGGTGCTCGGCAAGGATGGAGATCCTCGTGCCTACGTACTCCCGTGTGTAATGGGAAAGTCAGAGCCTCGTAGTTCGGCCTACTAAGGGTAATGGTTGTTTGATTTTATTACCTTTCGTCGATGAAAGGGTTTAGGAGTCGAATGTACTAAAGACTATGGATAGTTTATCTCGCCCAACAAGACGAGTGTCCTGCGTCGAAATAATCGGAGCGAGTAACGAAAGCTCGTTATCCCCCTTTCTACCGCTTAAGGCTCGTGGCGTACAAATCTTCTCGTATTATTAAAGTGTTTATTTCCTAAAGCCGCTTAACGTTGGATCAAGGGCTTGGATCTAATCGAAACGTTTTGGTTTTTTTGAGGTTAAAGGTAAATGCAAATGGAGTTTATTTTTGTGGTTTTATTAGCGAAGCACGAATCGCTCGGCTCGCAAAGTGGAGTGGATCCTAAACGAAAAAGATAACTAAAAAATAAAGTGCAAGTGTGCAAAGTGCAATCGCTTGGCGTTGGACCAAGGATTCAGAATTAAATAAATGTGGAAAATAAAATGCGTACAAAATAAGGGGAGAGGGATACAAAATAAATACAGGGGATTGCGAAAAATAAATGGTCTCGTTGTAATTAGCCCAAGAGAAAGCGTGTGTGCAGTGTGTTTGAACTATTCGAAGGCGTTCGGCCTGTTTGATCGGGACACAACTATTCGGAGGCGTTGGACCTTTTTTCGAGCGCAACTATTCGGAGGCGTTGGACCTTTTTGGGACGCGACGAAATTTTGTTCGTTTACTGCCTTAGAATCGGTTCAAAATGGGAACCATTCTATAAGGAGTCGAATCGTAATTTGAAATGCAAAAATAAATTAAATAAATTGAATGAATTGAATTTGCTAGAATTGAATTAAATTGAATAATTAAATAAATTAAATAATATTAAGAATAATAAAATAAAATAAATTGATTTACATGTTTGTTTTGTCGGAATGAAAAAATTAAATACAAAGGGGGCCTCATATTGACCGAAGATCACCGATTTAGATCGGGCGAAAAAATCGGCCTTTTAATATATCATTGGCCCTAAAATGAAGTAAAATCTAAAAATGATAGCAAATAAAGAATTGGCCTCATATTTAATTTAAATAACATCGATTTATTCAAAATCGAATATTTAAATATTTATTCATTGGCCAAAATAATAATAATAAAATCAATAATAAAATGAATTTAATAATAAATTAGAAACCATAAAAAGAGAAAACGGTCTCATATCGATTCGGACAACGTCAATAAATTGAATGTCACAAACCGGATGATAATGTCATAGACCGATAATAATAAAGCAAAAAATTGAGAAAACGATAAATGATAAAGAAATAGAAAAATGGCCTCAAATTGGTTTAGACAACGTTGACAAAATTAAAGGTCGATAAACCATATATTCTTATCATAGGCCCTTAAAATAAATAATAAAATTAAAACAAGAAAATTCAAAATGAAAACTTAAAAATAAAAGCTATAAAAAGAAAGAAGAAGAAAAAAAAAATTAGAATACAAGAATAATAGAAATAAATAACAAAAGAGAGGGTAAGGGTGCCACCGGAAATTTAGGAGTGTGATCAGTGATAACAAATCCATGGGCTTAGCCCAACAAACTTAAACCTAAAAATAATTATGACAATTATGCTTTTTTTTAATTAAAATTGAAACAAATAAAAACATGAACTTCCAAAACAAAACATACACCAGGTCACGTGGAAAGTGACACGGAAAGAACTTCTCTTTTTCTAAAAAACAATATTTCAATAGAAAGGCAGAAAACAATAAAGAGAAACAGGGGACTCAACAACACCAAACCTACCCTCTCGTTACACGACGGCGGTACCCTCCTGGTTCACTCATGATTTTTGTTCGGATTTGGGGACGGCGGTCTCTGGGGTTGATGGTTGATTTCGCGGCGGTGGGCTTGTTGCGATTGGGTTCGTGGTGGAGGCGCGGATTTCTGCGTTTTTTTTTTCACGGTTCCGGGTTGGTTTTGTTTTCCGGGATTTGGGTTTTGGTGGTTCTCTTCATCTCATTTAAATTTTTCTTAATGAGCTTGCAGGATGTGAATGGAGGTCTGGTTTTGGAAACAAAAATATAATGGTTTGTGACTGTTTGCCTTTGGGAACCATTTATTTCTCAAGTCCCTCTCATCTCTTTTTGTTTTCTGGATTTTGAAAGGTAGAGGTTTATGGTGTGTTTTTGATATTTTTTTTTGCTTGATTCTTTGATATTTTACAGAGTTTTTTTTGTGTTTTTTCGCCTCCTCCTTGTTATTGTGAATAGGTGGATAAATAGAGATTGTGAAGGGGTATTATTGGGTGACTAAGACAATTGTTGTGAGCTGGAGATTCTAAATTTGTTAGGATTTTACAGGCTGTATTGGTGTTGTGTAGAGGAGTTGAAATGCATTGTTAGCTAGTGCTGAGGAAGTGGGGAAAAAGAAAAAGAAGGTTGTTATACTGGTCACGTGATAAGGATTTATGGTTTGTAAAGAAAAATGAAATTCAAAATATAAAATTTGGTTGTTGTCAAAAATAAAAATGAGAATAAGTAATAATAAAAATAGTAATAATAAACACTAAAATAATAATAATAATAATAATAATAATAATAATAATAATAATAATAATAATAATAATAATAATAAAACCTATAATAATAATAATAATGATAATAATAAGTTAGAAATAATAATACTAATAAAGTAATAAAACTAAAAATAATAACTATGAAAATAGTGATAAAAGAAAGGGTGGATAATAGTATGTATAATAAGAAGTAATAATAATAAGAATAATAATACCAAATGAAATAATAAGTATAAAGTAAAAATAATAATAATACTACGAATGAAATAAAAATAAAAATATGGAAATAATAATAACAATGATAAAGAAAATAATAGAAATAGAGAATAGTAATAATAAGTTTTTTTTGTAAATTTTTGTGTGGAAAAAATAATAAAAGGTTAATAACAAAAAAGTGGGTTTAAAAAATGATTTTTTTGTAATTTTCTGATAATGAACTAAAATAAAATGAAAACATATAATAATATGAAAAGAGAATAAAATGCATTTTTTATATTTTTTATGAAAAAATGATAGATAGAAAATGAAAGTGAGATTTGAACAAAAGAACTATACACAACATGTTGCGCGCACGCACGCGCACGCACTCGACAATTCCAAAATGAACCCCGACTTTTGCACAAACCCGAAAGAAAAGTAAAGACATATTTTTTATTTTTTCGATTATAAGAAAAAAAAAGGAAAATGGTACATGTTTTTGGATTTTCCGAATAATGATTAGACCGTAAATAAAATAATAAAAAAACAATAATAATAACAATAAATAATAATAATAATAATAATAATAATAATAATAATAATAATAAAAAATAATGAATAGTCATAATAAAATACAAGAATATCAAATGATAAAAGAAAAGAGTGGAAATGGAGAATGATGGATTTAAATGATTTAATCTAATAAAGATGAAAATAAAAGAAATAAATGTTTTTTAATAAAAATAATGGAAGATAAATATGAATTTTTGAAAATGAACTAAATAAAAATAGAAAAACTTATAATATAGAAAGAGAATTTGAGTTTTTTTTTAGTTTAAAAATAAAAATATATTTTTTGGACTTTTGATGATTGATTTTTTGGATAAAATATAAAATAAAAGGATATTGGATATGGACGAAATTTGGTGTAAAAAGTGACATATTTTTGGGCTTTTTTAATATCAGACAGAAAAATAAAATGGTACATATTTTTAGACTGTAAAATAAAATGATGCAAATAGGACAAATTTAGGGTATGACAGATGCCCCTATCGAATTGGCTTAGACCGAGTAAGATGAACTGGCTTGCGTTCAATCTTTCAAGGTATAAGATAATTAGATATTAACAGACTCCAAATTTGTCCGATAAAGAAAGAAATTGTGAAAATAGCATATGACTAGTATCGGAAATAATGGGTAACACAGAAAAAAAACAATTTGACAAAATAAATCACTTATCCTTGGCGGATGATAAAGCGAATAACTGAAAATAAAATCACTTATCACCAGAGGCTGGTAAGGCGAATGACTGAAAATAAAATCCTTTATCAACAGAGGATGATAAGGCAAGTAACTGAAAATAAAATCACTTATCACCAGAGGATGATAAGGCAAATGACTGAAAATAAAATCACTTATCAACAGAGGATGATAAGGCAAGTAACTGAAAATTAAATCACTTATCACCAGAGGATGATAAGGCGAATGACTGAAAATAAAATCACTTATCACCAGAGGATGATAAGGCGAATAACTGAAAATAAAATCACTTATCAACAGAGGATGATAAGGCGAATGACTAAAAATAAAATCACTTATCACCAGAGGATGATAAGGCGAATGACTGAAAATAAAATCACTTATCACCAGAGGATGATAAGGCGAATGACTGAAAATAAAATCACTTATCACCAGAGGATGATAAGGCCAATGGACTGAAATTTAAACACGGCTATTGAATCCGCCAAGAGGATGCCTGGAATTTTTGACTGATATGATCTTCCGCTGGGGAAAGGACTGGAAATTTGTGTTGATCCTGGATCCTGAATTATGCAACTGTTTTTGAAATGGTATTCCATAGCGATGGAGATACGATGCAAATGTTTATACACTGAGATGTAAGTTAAAAATGTTGGGGAAAATAAAAGGTTTGTTTTCGGGCATGCATATGATGCACATGTTGCAAATGATTGATGCAAATGATGCGTATGACTGCATATGATGCATAATGATGCATATGAGTGATTGAAAAAAGGAAGGCGCCAGCTTGGTGGACTTTTGGTCTGGTAGTTGCCAATGGTAATTGGACTTTTGGGTGGGTGGAGGGCTTGATTCCCCGACACTTGATCTTTGACGATGTATGATCAGAAGATGGATCTGAATGCTCTAAGCTGATGAGCGAAGCGACTTAATTGACACATGAAGATTGATTTTGCTTTGAAGGGTTGCCAATGTCTAGCAAGGTCTGCTTGCTCAGCTGGGGAGAAAGAGATAGGAAGATTTGCTCCTGGTCTGCTTGCCCCTGCCTGCAGGGTATTTGAAATAAATCGGGTGGGGAAGCTTTGACAATGGCCATGGCACAATCTGCCCCAGTGTTTGGATTAGGTAGATTTCTACCCCTGATTGAGCCTTTGAAGATAATTTGCCCCTGATTGGGCTGCTGAAGATGATTTTGCCCCTGATTGGGCCATTGAAATAAAATTGCCCCTGATTGTACTACTGAGAGTACTTTTGCTCCTGATTGAGCTGATTTTGAAGAAGTATTGATTTAAATTGCTCTTTTGATTGCCCCTTATTGGGATTGTACTGATGTCAAGCACTAAATTGCAATTAAATTATTCATACGCAAATGGTAGTGTTAATGTAAAGTTCATGTAAGTTTTGAAAAAGTCAATTTATTTGAATGATTGTGATAGTGTGACGAATGGACTGTTAGTCCAAACGAAGTGCTGATTTAGAAAGTGCGTAAAAGATGAAGAATGAATAATGTGCAAACGAGACTGAAGATTAGCAAATATATGGGAGTCAATTTACGCAACCTTGCTGGTAGCATGCTTTCAGAATATACCGCGCCTCAATTAGGTCTTTTGAGGGTTGTAACGTGGTCTGGTTAATGGTTCGAGAAACAAAGGATATTAGGCTCAAAGTTTGATTTGTACCCACCCCTTCTTCGTGATGTTCTCCAGTCCTACGTTCAGTTAACTTTGCATATGTATTTGTTTTGACTTTGCAAGAATGAAGATGAAGCTTTGAAGTTCGCTTGGAAATGGCAGTCATTTTTTTTGCTGGTGACCCTTTGATTCTTGATCTGGTGGTCACTGATATTTGTTTTGTTTTTGCTGAGGATTTGAACTCCTCTTTTTGATTTGTTTTTTTTTGTTTTTTTTGTCGACTAAGTCTCCCTTCGGGTGCTCAACTTAGTGGGTTTTTTTTTTTTTTGCTTTGTTGAATATTATGACTGCCAAGTCATTTGTTGATGGTCCTCCGACGGGATGTCTCATCTTGCAATTTGAAGATGTATTCATGTTAACTGAACAACTACCCTGCCCCGGGTTAAGTGTAAAGGTTTATATCCGAAAGAAACTCCTACTTCTAGGCTCGAAGTGGTTGACTAGAGATTAACTCCTTATATCTCCAGTGTTTGGGGATTTGAATAAATGCCTGTACATCATTGACGAGGTTTTATCCGAAAGCATACCGCAACAGTTATGGGTATTTCGTTTTCATCATCCTCCCTCAAATATTTGCTAAAGTGAAGTGAGGGAAATATTTTTGTGATTTTGTGATAAATGATAAATAATGAGCGAATGCGAATAGATTAATTCAAAACATGCATAAACATAACATTAACATAACCAAGTACAAACGATAACAATGTTCAGAGCAAATAGTACTTAACAAACATTACAAAACAACAGGAATGCAGAAATCATAAATGGCACTGGCTGCCTTGATCTGAGGAATTGAACTTCTCTTGATTGAATACTTCAAAGTTGGAGACTACTCAGCTTGGTCTTCAACAACCCTTCAGATGCCTTCACTTGTTGGCACCGTGCGGCGGCATTGGATCGTTCTGGACATTTGCATTCCTCGGAGTGAGAGTGAGGTCCTTGGAGTTGATCATATCCTGAATCATGTGTTTGAAGGCATGACAATTCTCGATGGTGTGACCTGGAGCGCCTTTGTGATACTCACAGCGAGCATTGGCATCATAGTTCCGGGAATTAACAGTTTGAGGTGGTATATCTCTCAAAGTGAGAGGTCCTTTTGCCGTTAGCTGTTTAAAGATTTCGGTGTATGACATAGGCAGGGGATCAATGTGCCTATCATATCCTCTTTGCTGATATGGCGGACGCTGTTGAGGAGCGCGTTGTTGTTGCTGACCAGGCCGTGGTTGATAAGCATGTTGCTGGTATGGATTGGGCGCATACTGCGCAGATGCAACCATTGGAGGTGGACGTGGTTGATGAGCCATCTGAGGCGGAAATAAATCTTGAAAGGCCTGCTGATAAGGCATTGGAGGAACTGGCTGATATGGCATATGAGCATATTGTGCAGCAGCAACATAGGGATACTGATAGTAGGGAACTGGTGCAGGTGCACTCTGTTGGAAATTCCCACTTGCAGCAGAAATGGCATTTGTTTCACCCTTTTTGTACCCATTGAAGGGTTTCTTGACATTGTTTTGGCTGCTAGAGCCTCCTTGGATTTTTCCGCTTTTCAAACCTTCTTCGATTCTTTCTCCTACCATCACCATGTCTGAAAATCCAGAAGATACGCTGCTGATCAGCTTCTCGTAATATTGCCCCTGTAGGGTACCCATAAAGATGTCAATTAGTTCACGGTCAACCAATGGAGGATGCACTCTGGCGGCTAGCTCTCTCCAGCGTTGGGCGTACTCTTTAAAGGATTCGCTTTCCTTTTGAGACATACTCTGAAGTTGAGTACGGTTAGGAGCAAGGTCAGTGTTGTACTTGTACTGCTTTTTGAATGCATCAGATAAATCAAGCCAAGTACGAACATTGTTGCGTTCGAGATGCATGTACCATTCTAATGACGCTCCAGACAGGCTGTCTTGGAAGCAATGAATCATGAGTTTATCATCTTTGGCATGAGCAGCCATTTTTCTGCAGTACATCCTCAAATGGAGTTCAGGACAGCTGAGGCCTTTATATTTCTCGAATTCTGGCAATTTAAACTTAGCAGGGATCACAACATCTGGAACTAAGCACATGTCTGAGGCACTCAGAGAAGTTGAGTTGTGTCCTTCTATGATTCGGAGTTTTTCAGCTAACTCGCGGCACATCTTCATAGCTTCAGACTCTTGAGCAGCCTGAGGATTGGTGATTGGAACAGCAGTATGCATCTCATACTCAACTTGATGGTTCTCTTCCGTTTGAGGAAATTGGACTTGAGTTGGAATAGGTTGAGCTTGAGGAATAACACCAACAGTAACACCGGAAGCAGGTATTGGTTGGGAAGTGACCTCTTCAACAGCAGGAGTGAAACCTGGAGGCAAACCATAGACCAAAGGATTTGGAACTGGAACTGAAGGCATTGCTCGTGAGGTAGATCCTTGCACTTGAGCATTGTTCATTGCGGCAGCAGCTTCGCGACGTTCTTCCATTCTTGCCAAAGATTGCAAAGTCTCATAAATCTGGTCAATCTTGCTCTTGACCGAGTCAATCTCTTCCCTCATGGCGGCTTGTTCTTCTTGAATCACGTCCATCAGTCTTCTAGTGTTGGCTCGAGTTAAGTACGGTCGTCTAGCTCGATACGGGCGTCGGGAAACCAGCTTGATTTACTGAAGATGGAGGAACATGAAAATAAGTTTTCGGTTTTATAATGAAATGCAATATGAATAAATGATGCAAATGAGATGATATGCAATGTCAGAATCCAGGATCACAAAATCAGGGTCTCATGAGTCCAAGGCGCAGATGGAAGATACTCGGATCAAGAACTCACTGGGTAGACTCTAGGGTTTAGGGATCCCAAAGTTATCAATTCATATGGCTGTTCATCACACGCGCCATAAGCATGACGGTTGATTGACTCCGCCATATGAATCTATTTTGGGTGAGATCTTCGTATCGACAACCCACGAGAGCAGATTTTCTCGGGAGTCCATACTACGTGATCATCGACACAAGGTTTAAAACAAAGTCCTGGAGTTATGGAACTTTCTCAACTGTTTGATGCACGTGTCAATTTCATACATTCTTGACAGTCAATCAACTCCCTTGAGTAAGTCTATTCCAAGTGAGGTTTTCGTATCGAGCCACGCAAGGGTGAACCCTGGTGCCCAATACTACGCAACCATCAACTGATGTTTTAACCAAAAGGTTCTAAAGGTCCTCAGAGTCGACGACTTTAATGAAAACAACTGAGCACACACGCCAAGAGCTTGTCGGTTGTCATTATTTCCATTAAAATCTACTCCGAGTGAGGTTTTCGTATCGACAACCCACGAGAGAGGTTCTCTCGGGAGCCCATACTACACAACCTCGCTAACTTAAGTTTGTACTCGAAAGCCCGGGTATAGAGCTTTTCCCTCAAGTTTCTTTTGCAAAGTATCGATCCAAATTATAGTACCAAGGAGCCACAAGATATATAAGATGGAATGCGATAAAGAAAGCGATAAAAATAAACAAGCAAGGCATAAAATCAAACATCCAAACAAGCACGGAAACCTAGACTAGGCTTGACTCGCATAGGGGTGAACCATTCCCCAGCAGAGTCGCCAGCTGTCGTACCCCGAAAAATACGACCTTACGCGATCCGAATGGACGAAGCCGCGCGCCGGACGGACTGAAGAGTCGCCACCTAATTCTATTTATTCCCGAAGAGGGAAAGGGGAGATATAGATACAACCCGGGAGGAAAAGGATAGGACAAAGGTCAACGGAACCATTGCCTGGGTTCGGGAGTCGGTTATGCAGGGGGAAGGTATTAGCACCCCCTACATCCATCGTACTCGATGGGAACCATCTAAGTTAACGCGCGAGAAAGGATGTCCATGCTTAAACGAATTGCTTGCTAGAGGGAAATGAGTTGAATTATAAGTTAGATTGAACCTAGGTGCTCGGCAAGGATGGAGATCCTCGTGCCTACGTACTCCCGTGTGTAATGGGAAAGTCAGAGCCTCGTAGTTCGGCCTACTAAGGGTAATGGTTGTTTGATTTTATTACCTTTCGTCGATGAAAGGGTTTAGGAGTCGAATGTACTAAAGACTATGGATAGTTTATCTCGCCCAACAAGACGAGTGTCCTGCGTCGAAATAATCGGAGCGAGTAACGAAAGCTCGTTATCCCCCTTTCTACCGCTTAAGGCTCGTGGCGTACAAATCTTCTCGTATTATTAAAGTGTTTATTTCCTAAAGCCGCTTAACGTTGGATCAAGGGCTTGGATCTAATCGAAACGTTTTGGTTTTTTTGAGGTTAAAGGTAAATGCAAATGGAGTTTATTTTTGTGGTTTTATTAGCGAAGCACGAATCGCTCGGCTCGCAAAGTGGAGTGGATCCTAAACGAAAAAGATAACTAAAAAATAAAGTGCAAGTGTGCAAAGTGCAATCGCTTGGCGTTGGACCAAGGATTCAGAATTAAATAAATGTGGAAAATAAAATGCGTACAAAATAAGGGGAGAGGGATACAAAATAAATACAGGGGATTGCGAAAAATAAATGGTCTCGTTGTAATTAGCCCAAGAGAAAGCGTGTGTGCAGTGTGTTTGAACTATTCGAAGGCGTTCGGCCTGTTTGATCGGGACACAACTATTCGGAGGCGTTGGACCTTTTTTCGAGCGCAACTATTCGGAGGCGTTGGACCTTTTTGGGACGCGACGAAATTTTGTTCGTTTACTGCCTTAGAATCGGTTCAAAATGGGAACCATTCTATAAGGAGTCGAATCGTAATTTGAAATGCAAAAATAAATTAAATAAATTGAATGAATTGAATTTGCTAGAATTGAATTAAATTGAATAATTAAATAAATTAAATAATATTAAGAATAATAAAATAAAATAAATTGATTTACATGTTTGTTTTGTCGGAATGAAAAAATTAAATACAAAGGGGGCCTCATATTGACCGAAGATCACCGATTTAGATCGGGCGAAAAAATCGGCCTTTTAATATATCATTGGCCCTAAAATGAAGTAAAATCTAAAAATGATAGCAAATAAAGAATTGGCCTCATATTTAATTTAAATAACATCGATTTATTCAAAATCGAATATTTAAATATTTATTCATTGGCCAAAATAATAATAATAAAATCAATAATAAAATGAATTTAATAATAAATTAGAAACCATAAAAAGAGAAAACGGTCTCATATCGATTCGGACAACGTCAATAAATTGAATGTCACAAACCGGATGATAATGTCATAGACCGATAATAATAAAGCAAAAAATTGAGAAAACGATAAATGATAAAGAAATAGAAAAATGGCCTCAAATTGGTTTAGACAACGTTGACAAAATTAAAGGTCGATAAACCATATATTCTTATCATAGGCCCTTAAAATAAATAATAAAATTAAAACAAGAAAATTCAAAATGAAAACTTAAAAATAAAAGCTATAAAAAGAAAGAAGAAGAAAAAAAAATTAGAATACAAGAATAATAGAAATAAATAACAAAAGAGAGGGTAAGGGTGCCACCGGAAATTTAGGAGTGTGATCAGTGATAACAAATCCATGGGCTTAGCCCAACAAACTTAAACCTAAAAATAATTATGACAATTATGCTTTTTTTTAATTAAAATTGAAACAAATAAAAACATGAACTTCCAAAACAAAACATACACCAGGTCACGTGGAAAGTGACACGGAAAGAACTTCTCTTTTTCTAAAAAAACAATATTTCAATAGAAAGGCAGAAAACAATAAAGAGAAACAGGGGACTCAACAACACCAAACCTACCCTCTCGTTACACGACGGCGGTACCCTCCTGGTTCACTCACGATTTTTGTTCGGATTTGGGGACGGCGGTCTCTGGGGTTGATGGTTGATTTCGCGGCGGTGGGCTTGTTGCGATTGGGTTCGTGGTGGAGGCGCGGATTTCTGCGTTTTTTTTTTCACGGTTCCGGGTTGGTTTTGTTTTCCGGGATTTGGGTTTTGGTGGTTCTCTTCATCTCATTTAAATTTTTCTTAATGAGCTTGCAGGATGTGAATGGAGGTCTGGTTTTGGAAACAAAAATATAATGGTTTGTGACTGTTTGCCTTTGGGAACCATTTATTTCTCAAGTCCCTCTCATCTCTTTTTGTTTTCTGGATTTTGAAAGGTAGAGGTTTATGGTGTGTTTTTGATATTTTTTTTTGCTTGATTCTTTGATATTTTACAGAGTTTTTTATTTTACAGAGTTTTTTTTGTGTTTTTTCGCCTCCTTCTTGTTATTGTGAATAGGTGGATAAATAGAGATTGTGAAGGGGTATTATTGGGTGACTAAGACAATTGTTGTGAGCTGGAGATTCTAAATTTGTTAGGATTTTACAGGCTGTATTGGTGTTGTGTAGAGGAGTTGAAATGCATTGTTAGCTAGTGCTGAGGAAGTGGGGAAAAAGAAAAAGAAGGTTGTTATACTGGTCACGTGATAAGGATTTATGGTTTGTAAAGAAAAATGAAATTCAAAATATAAAATTTGGTTGTTGTCAAAAATAAAAATGAGAATAAGTAATAATAAAAATAGTAATAATAAACACTAAAATAATAATAATAATAATAATAATAATAATAATAATAATAATAATAATAATAATAAAACCTATAATAATAATAATAATGATAATAATAAGTTAGAAATAATAATACTAATAAAGTAATAAAACTAAAAATAATAACTATGAAAATAGTGATAAAAGAAAGGGTGGATAATAGTATGTATAATAAGAAGTAATAATAATAAGAATAATAATACCAAATGAAATAATAAGTATAAAGTAAAAATAATAATAATACTACGAATGAAATAAAAATAAAAATATGGAAATAATAATAACAATGATAAAGAAAATAATAGAAATAGAGAATAGTAATAATAAGTTTTTTTTGTAAATTTTTGTGTGGAAAAAATAATAAAAGGTTAATAACAAAAAAGTGGGTTTAAAAAATGATTTTTTTGTAATTTTCTGATAATGAACTAAAATAAAATGAAAACATATAATAATATGAAAAGAGAATAAAATGCATTTTTTATATTTTTTATGAAAAAATGATAGATAGAAAATGAAAGTGAGATTTGAACAAAAGAACTATACACAACATGTTGCGCGCACGCACGCGCACGCACTCGACAATTCCAAAATGAACCCCGACTTTTGCACAAACCCGAAAGAAAAGTAAAGACATATTTTTTATTTTTTCGATTATAAGAAAAAAAAAGGAAAATGGTACATGTTTTTGGATTTTCCGAATAATGATTAGACCGTAAATAAAATAATAAAAAAACAATAATAATAACAATAAATAATAATAATAATAATAATAATAATAATAATAATAATAATAATAATAATAATAAATAATGAATAGTCATAATAAAATACAAGAATATCAAATGATAAAAGAAAAGAGTGGAAATGGAGAATGATGGATTTAAATGATTTAATCTAATAAAGATGAAAATAAAAGAAATAAATGTTTTTTAATAAAAATAATGGAAGATAAATATGAATTTTTGAAAATGAACTAAATAAAAATAGAAAAACTTATAATATAGAAAGAGAATTTGAGTTTTTTTTTAGTTTAAAAATAAAAATATATTTTTTGGACTTTTGATGATTGATTTTTTGGATAAAATATAAAATAAAAGGATATTGGATATGGACGAAATTTGGTGTAAAAAGTGACATATTTTTGGGCTTTTTTAATATCAGACAGAAAAATAAAATGGTACATATTTTTAGACAGTAAAATAAAATGATGCAAATAGGACAAATTTAGGGTATGACACTAAGGCTTTGATCTTTCTCTCAATCCAATACCGGATAGGAGCGGCGTCAATCTCGGCGCAAATTATCGCCTTAACAGCAAGGGTTTTCCTCCTTCTGTAAGCTCGTCGAAAGCTCCAACGACATCACTCCATCAACCTTCGAACATCAATCTGCATCAACAAAGATCAATATCACGAGGGGCTAATCGAAACAAGCAACAGAAAAAGATTCATACTTACCAAAAGGCGAAGCACCGCGAATCTTCATCGTCACGGCTTCGTCTTAGATGATTACCTTCACGGCTTCGATCATCATCCTCGCATGACTTCGACGAATAATCAACAAAGATCGCGCAAGAGGAGGAGAGACAAGCGCAAGTACATAGAGCCAATCGTCGTTTCACCGCTTCAATCACAGGTACGCAATTTCTCGTAGTCGTAGCCTCAAATTCACTATGAGTTCGTCATGGTCTTGCTGCCTGCATCGGTGTTGAGTTCGTCTTGACGATTTGTTGATTTCCGTCCATTGGTGTTCCATTTCCGCCGATTGTTTGGTCCGTTGGAAGCACCGGTGATGGAGGTGAATAAAGGAGAGGGCTATAGTAATATGGTGGCTCTCCGGTGGCGGATTAGGGTTAGGAAAAGGGATTAGACTTCGATGAGGTAGAATTAGGATGGAGGAGGTGAGGCTAGGGATTCGGTTCATGGTGTTGATTGAGAGGGCGAAGTAGATAAGAGGAAGCTTGATAGGAGAAGAAAGCCGTCGCGGCGGAGGTTTGGTGAAAAGGAAATAGCTGAGGAGAATGTAAGGTTAAGGTTGTAGCATTTTTCGTTTTGAATCGGAATCCATGGAGGAGGTGCCGCCGCCGGTTTGGTTTAGGGTTTGCGATGAGGGTGAGAGAGGAGAAAGACGAAGGGTGAGAGAGAGAAGAGAGGTTTAGGTTAAGTATTTTGTTGTGTTCATAATTTTGTTTTTTATATAAAAATGTTGATTAGTAAGGTTTAATGGGAATAATTAACCGTAATAATATTTATTAAATATTAATAAAACTCATCTAATGCCATTAAAATTTCATAAATCCTGATTATGAAATCATAAGAATCTCTTTCATGGCCACCGCCTCTTCTAATTTCACGGATCCCCAGGCCGGTGCGTTTTTTGGGCCCTGTAAAATGCTATTCACACCCCTCAATATGAGCCCAATTCATATTTAACTTAAAAGAAATTTCTATTCTCACCCCCTCCAAGTTCTCTTCCATTTTAATTTCTATTCTATGCTATTTCAATTTAATTCTAGAAAAAATAGTAAGATACATAATAAAAATTCCCAAAAATTATATTAGAATATTGACTAAATTTAGAACCTTTCCCAATTTTGATTTTCTGAATTTAATCATTTTTCAATTTTAATTTGATTTTTTCATTTTTATTGGTCCATATTGATTTCCTTCATAAACACATAAATTTGTACAATTTATTTCTGCCACTTCATGTAACATTTTTGGCCCATTCTTTTTGCTATGATTAAAGGACAAGATATAGTACCTAGAATATTTTTTGTGTATTTTTAGACATTTTTTGCTACTGTTTTGGTAGTGTGATTCGTACAAAATCGTGATTAAACTTTAGTTAGATATAGGTGATCATTTACCATAGTTAGAATTAGAATTTTTAAGAGATTTTTTAACACAATGTCATAATCAATTTAGAGACCTTAGGAAATTAATTTCATATTTTTCCCATGACTTTTGATATTTTTGTCATTTTAATTCATTTCCATCATATTATGCATATTCATGGTTCATATCATTCACTAACTATTTGTTTTTTTGTGCAAGGTATTTTTCAAGGTTTGGCTTATGGACTTGGATATTATTTTATGCCTCGATTATACTCTTGTGATGTGTGATTTGTGATGTAATAGCTTAGAACTTGTACGTTTGTATAGCTTCTTTAATTAGGTTAGAAAAGATAAAATGAATCGATAGAAAACCAAAATCTCAAAAATGAAATAAATAAAAGGCTCGATCCAACGTCGAGTAAATTTTCAGATAAATAAATAAAGTTGCATGTGACTTTAGGGTTCCTCGATTATCATCGTTCCACTCCATTCAACCAAAAGCAAGCCTTGTATGTTTCACACCATAAGTCGTGCGTCTTAGCACTACGCAATCGACCCACCCGATCCATTGTTTCATCCCGTTTACATTTCATTCACGTTTTTACCCACCATGACTTAGGAGGACCATATTGTTCACTATTAATTCTTGTATTCTCATTTGTAGTTTAATATCTTTAGGTAGATTTATTCTTTCAAACCTCACTAACCATAGGTTATCTTCTAACTCAACTAACTTAGGGTAAGTCTAGTTTCCCTTAGAATTTTTCCTTTGACAATTTGAGTCTCTCTTCTCATCTTAAAAGAAAATCAAAAACACTTAATAAAGGAAAAGGTGTACAATGCGCCACGAGCCTTAAGCTATACGGGAAATGATTAGTGGAGGTCTCCTTCACTCTTCTAGGATGCTTTACAAACGTTCCATTGGGGGCGATCTTGGAAAGTATTCGCTCATGTATCATAGTCTTTAGTGTTGTACATATGAAAAACACAAATTCAAAAACACTTCTTCTAAAAAACAAAAAACCAAGAAGTCACGTCTTCTTTTCTCATCTCATACTCCTTGCGGACGAACATGACTTGTCTCAACAGTTCAAAACAGCGATACGGTAAAACACCCTCGAGTCAGAGCCGGTAACACCTGAGCTAGAGCTATGGCAACGTCATCCTAAAAATCACAAACGAGTGTAAGCCTTAGTTAGACGAACTACGGCGTCTCTGATCCTCATTTATCCCGATGAGGTACGTAGGCAATGGGGTAGGGTCCATTCGAGCACAATCTTTCTTTTTCCCTACATTTTCCCCTTTATTCCCATTTTCCAATTTCATTTCTTTTCTCATTTCCATTTCATTCCAGATAGCTATTCTTTCATTCGAACAGCATATCATTTCTCACCCTTTGAAAACAGATTAACAAGCGTGGATCCCGTCGGGTACGGCGGACGGATTGGGGTGCTAATACCTTCTCAATTCGTAACTGTAACCCGGTGAACTGACTTTAAACAATGTTGCGGATAGCAAGAGTCGCCACCGACTTTTATTTTATCCATAAGGAAAGGTTATAAAAGAACAGGAAAGACCTTAGAGAATATTTTGGGTCCGGGGGGTAGGTTATGAAAAGGGAAGGTGTTAGCACCCTTTTCATCCATGGTTATCCATGGGCTCTTAGGTACTTAAGCTCACTTTTGAATTGTTTTGAAAGTGTAGTGTGTGAATAAGAAAATTTTCAGAATAGTTTAATAATAATCCATGTAAGGATGTGTAAGAAACTTGTTTGAAAATTTGTTTGAAAATGTTAAGTGTTTGGAAAATTTTTGAAGTGAGCAAGTATCTAGGAGTAACCTACACTAATGTTTAAGGTCTTTCTTATTCTTTATTCTTTCCTTAGTAAGACTATCCCTACTATAATGGAGTAGGTAGTCCTTACTTTGGATGTTAAGGGACATGTGAGGGACAATTTGATTTTTAAGGCAATGGTGGGGTGTAATAAGCATATTAGGGGACTATCATCATTTTTCGAAAGGGACTCGATTCGTAGAGGCAACCATAAGGGACTTTGATGATTTTCTATTTGAGGGACTTGCTTTATACACCCCACTTAACCATTATTCGTAGGCAACGAGAGGGATATCCTTAGGAAGTGAGACGGCGATTAAAATCGACTTACGTGTGTGACGTGTTTAATTTAATTATCTTATTTAAAAGTGATCTATATCTATTTTAATATTACATACATGTTGTTACACTCCCTAATTACTAACCATGGCAGTAATAAATACAAAATTACAACCGGGAAACAATTACAAAATTATAGTAATAAGCAAAATATTAAACAAAATAATAAATAAATAAACAATAAATAATAAATATAAGGGGTTAGTAAATAACAATAAGCAAAAATAATAATAGTAAACATAATTAAATTGTAAATGGGTTAGTGATAAAAATAAATAAGGTTAGTAATAATAATAATAATTAAAGATAAATAATGGTTAGTAATAAACATGATTAATAATAATAATAAACAAAAGATTATAATAAACAAAATTTTAATGGTTAATAGAAAAATTGAACAATTATGTTAATTAATTATGAAATTTAAAACTATAAACAAACTAAATAAATTATGAGCATATTATGAAAAGTAAATTATAATTAAAAATTAAATTAGCAATCTTTAAATATAAATACAAATTATTTATACATATATTTAATCATAGACAATAATAGGACATTTATACGTTATAAAGAAAAAGAATTAAGAATTTTAATTTTTATGTACAAATAATTTACATTATAAACAATTTATATGTTTAATTAAAAATTGAGTTAGAAATTTTAAATACATTATAAATATAATATTAAAGAATTAGGGTTTACAAAATAAATTAGGTTTTATGTACAAAATTTTAAATAGTAAATATTAATTCAATTTATGCAAAATACATTTATATTACTAATTTATAAAGAATAAAGTATTAATATGAAATATATAATTTATTTTATGAAAAGTATAATAATTAATAAAAAAAAAAAACAAATAGAATGAGAAAAAGGAAAATACAAAGAAATTGATTTTAAAAAAATTGGGAGGCCTGGATTTGAACCCAGGACCTCCCTAGAACCTGAATGAAGACTTTCCACTGGGCCAGCCTGTGCGCAGGTGAAGAAGAGATGAGTCCAATTGGTTTTGTGTTTGGCCTAGCAAAAATCCAGAAAAATAAGAAAACAAAAGGCCTGGGGGAGGATTGAACCTAGGACCTTTATGCTTTCAAACGCGCGCTTTACCACCCGGCTGGAAGAGCCAATCTGTTAGCTGAAGGGCTTTGATGCATAATATATTATATCTTCATTTATCCTGAAAAATAGAACAAAAGAGAATGGTCCAGGCCAGATTCGAACCTATGCCATTATCCAACAAACCTGCAGGCCTTACCACTGAAGCACACATACGCGTGTGATGGATAATCCAACAACAAAAGAAAAAATATTTAGTTTATAATTTGAATTTTCCAAACGCGCGGGAGGAGGTCATCCCCTACCTCCAGCACTGCAAATTTTGCTACGAAAATAGCTGGGAGTTTTCCTGCGAAATTGAAACCCTAACAAAACCTGCGAAACTCAACAACCAACCAAACAGTGAAATTTTACAAAATTGAAAACGCAAATATGATCCAGAGGTCAATTCGAATTCAGCCACGGTCTTAAAATTCATTTATATTCCCTGGATCCTAAAACCCTAATATGAAGGTCATGAACCCTAAAATGGTGTTATGAGTTTCGGCCATGTTTTCTTCAATCAACCTGCCCAGAATTCATCACAAACCTTCATAGAACATAAATCATCAAACAAAATTTAAAAATAACGCATAAATGTATAAGAACGAAAAATCATGAAAGTATGAAGAAGTTTGAATCGGATTTCTTCATATGTGATGTTATGAGGCAATGTTATGGTCCGGTTATGTTCCATGATGATCAAGGAGTCTAGCCATGCCTTTATTTTACCTTCTAATGGCTTGTATGTGAAAATCCGAATGGAGGTTTTTTGGTTGATTTTTGAAAGTTTGAACTTACACTTTTTGGCTGCCAATTCGTGAATGAATGTTTGCATTAGGTTTAGTACTTATAGGAGGATCATTTAGGTCAATAATATTGATTAGTTGTGTGAAAGAATTGATTTAGAAAGATTGAGATTGATCATACATTGAAAGTTCAATATTCTTGCATCAATGCCTTCTATTTCAAGCCATTCCATATCTTTCTTGTACCAATTTGTTTCATGCTGACTTTATGATATTTTAGAATCAATAAATCATTTGAATCTTCACATTTAATATTTTTTTAAAATTTAAAATGATTTTAAGAATAAAAAATCATAATAAATTAATTAAATAAAATAAAAATTATGAAAATATGATGAAAATTTCGTGCATGAGGTTGTTGTATGGGTTGGGTCATAATTTGGCCAGCCCATTTGGAGAAAATTGTTTTTAGGCCCCCATTTTCAACATAAACCATCACAAAATTGCCCAACTTTGCAAAGGCACATCTCCCTTAATTTTAAGGGTATGAGGGTGTTCCTGGACTTTTTGGAAAGCTTGAAGAGTCCTCTAAACAACCCCATTGGTTTCAGGTCCATATCATTTACCAATCTCAAGTTATGCTCTTTTGAAGTTGTTGACTTTTTGTTGACTTTTGAAATGACCTATAATGTCTTAGATCATATCTTTCAAATGAAGCATTTTTGGGCTTAACCTTCAACATCAAAGTTGTAGAGAATCCAATTTCCTTCAAAATGAGCTTTGGATGGAGACTTGGTGATGAAGTATGTGAAAGTTATGCCTGGTCAAAGTTCAGTTGACTTTTACTGAGGAAACCTTAATTTAGAAACTCCTGATTATTGATGATCTGGAATCTCCTTGATGAATCATGATCAACCCTTGATCAAATGATGAATTTTACTTCATATACTTGATGTTGGCAAAAAATCATGAAGTTTGACTTTGGTTTGACCACAGTTGACCTCAGTTTGACTTTTTAACTGCATGGACTGATTTTGACTTATCTGATCATCTGACTGAGCAAACTTTTGAGAAAAGTCTTGAAACTTGACATGGGGGTTCTTATACACATATAAGATGTTATTAAGCTCACTTGAAGTCTTGGAGGTCCATTTAGCTTGATTAAAGTCAAAACCCTAGTTTTGGATGCACTGCTTAGGAGGTGCATTGTCTGAGGGAATTGTCAACTCCTTTGACCAATTGTGAACTTTGTGAACCTTGTGAATCTTCATAAAGTGTCTTGTGATCCTCATGGGAGGTATTGTGAAGCTTGTGAACCTTGTGAACTTCATGAAGTGGCTTTATAGACCTCATGAACCTCAGGAAAGCTTTGTAAACATTGTGAATCTTGTGAACCTTGTGAACCTTCAAGAAGCAACTTATGGACTTCATGAACCTCATGAAAGGTCTTGTAGATGTTGAGAAGCTTGTGAACCTTGTGAACCTCCATAAAGTAACTTGTAGACTTCATGAACTTCAAGAAAGGCATTGAAAGCATTAAGAACTTGTGAACCTTGTGAACCTTCTTAGCACACAAAGTCTTGTATTGTGAGGGCAAATTTTGGGGTGCAACAGCTGCCCCTGTTCAATTTTCTGAAACCTGAGGGGTTAGATTGGTATATTTGCCAGTCGTAACTTGGAAGGTTGAAGGGGATTGAACACAAAAGCCCAAAAATTTGCACTCACCAGTGCATAGAGTGATATTGATGGTTGGTTGAACATGTTTGAATGGGCTTAAAGATGCCACTAGGAGAAAGTTCTTCAAATATATTTCTTGGAAGATAATGCAATTCAAAATATGGAGGTATAATGAAAGCTGTCAGGAGTCTGGAGTAATACTGATGTAACAGCATGTCTTCATGAGGATAGAGCAATCAATAATGATAACCCTAAAGCAGTCTTGAAGTAATGATTTCAGGAGGATAGAGCAATCAATAATGACAACTCCAAAGCAGTCTTGAAATAATAACGTGATATGTCTTCAGGAGGATAGAGCAATCAATAATGATAACTCTAAAGCAGTCTTGAAGTACTGATTTCAGGAGGATAGAGCCATCAATAATGACAACTCCAAAGCAGTCTTGAAATAATAATGTGATATGTCTTCAGGAGGATAGAGCCATCAATAATGATAACTCTAAAGCAGTCTTGAAATAATAATGTGATATGTCTTCAGGAGGATAGAGCCATCAATAATGATAACTCTAAAGCAGTCTTGAAGTACTGATTTCAGGAGGATAGAGCCATCAATAATGACAACTCCAAAGCAGTCTTGAAATAATAATGTGATATGTCTTCAGGAGGATAGAGCAATCAATAACGATAACTCTAAAGCAGTCTTGAAGTACTGATTTCAGGAGGATAGAGCCATCAATAATGACAACTCCAAAGCAGTCTTGAAATAATAATGTGATATGTCTTCAGGAGGATAGAGCCATCAATAATGATAACTCTAAAGCAGTCTTGAAGTACTGATTTCAGGAGGATAGAGCCATCAATAATGACAACTCCAAAGCAGTCTTGAAATAATAATGTGATATGTCTTCAGGAGGATAGAGCAATCAATAATGATAACTCTAAAGCAGTCTTGAAGTACTGATTTCAGGAGGATAGAGCCATCAATAATGACAACTCCAAAGCAGTCTTGAAATAATAATGTGATATGTCTTCAGGAGGATAGAGCCATCAATAATGATAACTCTAAAGCAGTCTTGAAGTACTGATTTCAGGAGGATAGAGCCATCAATAATGACAACTCCAAAGCAGTCTTGAAATAATAATGTGATATGTCTTCAGGAGGATAGAGCCATCAATAATGATAACTCTAAAGCAGTCTTGAAGTACTGATTTCAGGAGGATAGAGCCATCAATAATGACAACTCCAAAGCAGTCTTGAAATAATAATGTGATATGTCTTCAGGAGGATAGAGCCATCAATAATGATAACTCTAAAGCAGTCTTGAAATAATAATGTGATATGTCTTCAGGAGGATAGAGCCATCAATAATGATAACTCTAAAGCAGTCTTGAAGTACTGATTTCAGGAGGATAGAGCCATCAATAATAACAACTCCAAAGCAGTCTTGAAATAATAATGTGATATGTCTTCAGGAGGATAGAGCCATCAATAATGATAACTCTAAAGCAGTCTTGAAGTACTGATTTCAGGAGGATAGAGCCATCAATAATGACAACTCCAAAGCAGTCTTGAAATAATAATGTGATATGTCTTCAGGAGGATAGAGCAATCAATAACGATAACTCTAAAGCAGTCTTGAAGTACTGATTTCAGGAGGATAGAGCCATCAATAATGACAACTCCAAAGCAGTCTTGAAATAATAATGTGATATGTCTTCAGGAGGATAGAGCCATCAATAATGATAACTCTAAAGCAGTCTTGAAGTACTGATTTCAGGAGGATAGAGCCATCAATAATGACAACTCCAAAGCAGTCTTGAAATAATAATGTGATATGTCTTCAGGAGGATAGAGCAATCAATAATGATAACTCTAAAGCAGTCTTGAAGTACTGATTTCAGGAGGATAGAGCCATCAATAATGACAACTCCAAAGCAGTCTTGAAATAATAATGTGATATGTCTTCAGGAGGATAGAGCCATCAATAATGATAACTCTAAAGCAGTCTTGAAGTACTGATTTCAGGAGGATAGAGCCATCAATAATGACAACTCCAAAGCAGTCTTGAAATAATAATGTGATATGTCTTCAGGAGGATAGAGCCATCAATAATGATAACTCTAAAGCAGTCTTGAAGTACTGATTTCAGGAGGATAGAGCCATCAATAATGACAACTCCAAA
Organism: Lathyrus aphaca; assembly: GCA_963966055.1. Lineage (NCBI taxonomy): Eukaryota > Viridiplantae > Streptophyta > Magnoliopsida > Fabales > Fabaceae > Lathyrus > Lathyrus aphaca. The sequence goes on from OZ014523.1 coordinate 405,094,760, forward strand.
GCAGTCTTGAAATAATAATGTGATATGTCTTCAGGAGGATAGAGCAATCAATAATGATAACTCTAAAGCAGTCTTGAAGTACTGATTTCAGGAGGATAGAGCCATCAATAATGACAACTCCAAAGCAGTCTTGAAATAATAATGTGATATGTCTTCAGGAGGATAGAGCCATCAATAATGATAACTCTAAAGCAGTCTTGAAGTACTGATTTCAGGAGGATAGAGCCATCAATAATGACAACTCCAAAGCAGTCTTGAAATAATAATGTGATATGTCTTCAGGAGGATAGAGCCATCAATAATGATAACTCTAAAGCAGTCTTGAAGTACTGATTTCAGGAGGATAGAGCCATCAATAATGACAACTCCAAAGCAGTCTTGAAATAATAATGTGATATGTCTTCAGGAGGATAGAGCAATCAATAATGATAACTCTAAAGCAGTCTTGAAGTACTGATTTCAGGAGGATAGAGCCATCAATAATGACAACTCCAAAGCAGTCTTGAAATAATAATGTGATATGTCTTCAGGAGGATAGAGCCATCAATAATGATAACTCTAAAGCAGTCTTGAAGTACTGATTTCAGGAGGATAGAGCCATCAATAATGACAACTCCAAAGCAGTCTTGAAATAATAATGTGATATGTCTTCAGGAGGATAGAGCCATCAATAATGATAACTCTAAAGCAGTCTTGAAGTACTGATTTCAGGAGGATAGAGCCATCAATAATGACAACTCCAAAGCAGTCTTGAAATAATAATGTGATATGTCTTCAGGAGGATAGAGCCATCAATAATGATAACTCTAAAGCAGTCTTGAAATAATAATGTGATATGTCTTCAGGAGGATAGAGCCATCAATAATGATAACTCTAAAGCAGTCTTGAAGTACTGATTTCAGGAGGATAGAGCCATCAATAATGACAACTCCAAAGCAGTCTTGAAATAATAATGTGATATGTCTTCAGGAGGATAGAGCCATCAATAATGATAACTCTAAAGCAGTCTTGAAGTATTGATTTCAGGAGGATAGAGCCATCAATAATGACAACTCCAAAGCAGTCTTGAAATAATAATGTGATATGTCTTCAGGAGGATAGAGCAATCAATAACGATAACTCTAAAGCAGTCTTGAAGTACTGATTTCAGGAGGATAGAGCCATCAATAATGACAACTCCAAAGCAGTCTTGAAATAATAATGTGATATGTCTTCAGGAGGATAGAGCCATCAATAATGATAACTCTAAAGCAGTCTTGAAGTCATGAGAAGTTATCAGGAGGATAAAGTAACCCTGAGGTGACGATAAAGCAGTCCCAATAGTAATAAGAAGTTCATCAGGAGGATAGAGTAACCCTGAGGTTACAATAAAGCAGTCCTGAAGATCATAAGTTTGTTTGTTAACCTGAAACAAGGTAGCATCTTGTATAATAATATTAGTTTATGGTTTTATGTATGCATGTATGATATGATGCACTTATGTAATGTACTATATGTTTATGGATATATATGCTATGGTATGATGTAAATGATGTATGTATGATATGATACTGCCGGAAGCGTCTGGATATCTTTGTATAACAACTGCTGGCCAGGGAAAATAAATCCCGATTCATTGTTGAAGAATATATAACTCTCTGTCTGCTGGGGATAGTAAGGTATAGATATAACCTCCCATTGTTGGGGATGGTAAGGATAAGTATGACATCCCGTCTTCGTTCGTCGTACCCTTTTTGGAAAGTAATTTCCCGTATATCCGTATGAGGATAAAAGAGATGGATATAAATTCCAGGGAGATTAGACCTTATGAAGAGGGATTAGTCCTACTGAGGGTTTGTAACTGTCTTGTAGGAGATGAACCAGCGAAGCTTCGTTGAAATCCTTCCCTCGTTCGTCCTTAGTAAATACTATTACTGCATCTTCATGCATTTCTGGTAAACATTAATCATATTAAAAGCATACATGCATTTCTGGTAAACATCAATCATATTCAAAAGCATGATACATTCAAACATAACCAATGGACGTTTCGCTTAGGGTAAAAGTAAATCTGGATTCAGAGGGAAAAGTAAAGCTGAACTTGAAAACAGAATCGTTTCAACTTCGAGAGTGTATAACCAATTGGATTTAGAGCTTCTGAAATCCATAACTTTCCTGAATACCTTCCCAGAAATCTTCATAGCTGAGTCTGAAGACATGATACTGACACCATCTGATACTACTGGCATAGACAATTAATTTTCATCATGGTTTTAGCTGAGAATCCAATATCAAGGTAATACAATGAGAGGAATATGTCTTTAAATTGTGATGGACCATATATGCTCCAGATATTAGATTTGAAGAGAAAGCATTGCCCCTTGATTGAGGATGAATTATCCCATAATGGAAGTATCTGTAATGAGCCACCTCAAGAGAAACAAGTAGAATGCCCCATAAGCATATGCCCCTGGCATTGTGAACTTTGCAGTGTTACCCTTGGTAATGAGAAAAGTTGCCTCTGGCTATTGAGCACTGTTGGATCTGGAACTGGTTGCCCTGAATGATTTGAATAGTAACTTGGTATGCCCCCGGCATTATGAATTCTGTAATGTTACCCTTGGGACTTCAGATAGATGAGGAGATCTGTCTCTGGCTGCTTAAACATAGTTGAATCTTGTCCTGATTGCCCCCAATGAGTTAGGCAATATCATGGCCTGCCCCCTTGATTGGGAGGTCATGACTATGCCCCTTTGTATACATGGACTTTGATCCAGGAAGCAACTTTGTTTATCGGGAGGACTTTGGTTCATTGAACATTCATCTTGTAAGTTTCTCCATCTGTCAAACACTCAGGTATATGCAAACAAATATATTCAAAAATGCAATGCTTATGTCTGTCTTGAAATTTTGAAAAAAAGAGTTATTTTAGAACAACATTTTTTTTGTGAAAACTGTGATATTAACTCAAGTTTTATAATAAGCCCTAAAGGAGTCAGGATACCTTTTTGTAACAGTACGCTTTCGAACTAACCATGCTTCAGTTAGGACTTTTAACGGGTTATAACGTGGCCTGGTTCATGGTTTAAGAAACAAAGGATATAGGCTCAAATTTTATTTGTCCCCAACCCAATCTCCATGATGTTCTTCAGTCCTATGCTCAGTTAACTTATGCATTGAAGTTCCAAAGAGTTTTGGTATTGTAACACTGATATTTGTGATGGTTCAGAAACCAAAAATTTATTTTGAACATTCAGTCATCTTTCTTTGTTGAGGATTCATAGTGACCTCTTTTTTCTTTTGACTTTGTTATCCCTTCTTTTTGCCTGAACTGTTTATTTCAAGGTTACAGTCAGCGGGATGTCTTAATTTTTATATTAAGTCTCCTTCATAGGTTTTGACTTAGTGAGCTTTTTTTTTTTTTTTTGTTGCTAGATATTGACTGTCAGGTTTAATGATTACAGAGAACCATCATTAGTTGTGTACAACACAAACAATTGACATAGTTGAGTTAACCGAGTAACTACCCTGCCCCAGGTTATGAATAAGGGTTTTAATTTGCATGAGAATAAAAACTCCTACTTCATAGGCTCAAAAGGGTTGACTAGGGATTAACTTCCTTATATCTCCACTGTTTAGGAATTAAAACAATGCCTGTACATCGTCAGCATAGTCTGTTCAAAAGCATACTGCATAAGATTATGGTATTGTTTTCGTCATCCTCCCTCTACAGGCTTATAGCTTTATCAGGAGTTAAATATCACAAGATAGAAATAAGAAGCATAATTCAAAATATATTGGAACGAATGGACTAATTCAAGACAAACATATGCAATGCATTAATGAAAACAAAAGTTTAACATAATAGTAAGTGTTCAAACAAATAAAAGAAATTACAAATGAAAATTCAAATGTCGTCCCATCCAGTTGGCTGAATGTCATCAATTGCAATCTGTAAACTTTGAGGAGCAGTATACTTCACCATGAAATCAAATTTGCCACTTGGATGCCCCAAGGTGCCCCATATCTCAACAGGCATAGGTACTCTTCCTTTCTTGTTACCTTGGGCTACTTGCCTTGCAGCTTCGGTGTTTGATGGGTGATAGTAGAACTCAACTTGACCCTCTGGAGTAACCTCTAGGATTCCTTCGTCAATCAGGTCTTGAATCTTATTCTTCAACATCCAGCAGTTATTAGTATCATGTCCAGGACAGTTGGAGTGATACCCACACCTTGCTTTGGGATTATAGCGAGGAGAGGAAATTTTAGGATTTTGAGGAGACTTTTCCAAGGAAACCAGCTTCATCTCCAACAGGCATTGCAAAACTTGTGACATTGGAGTGCTGAACTTGACAAACTGCCTTCTACCTTTCTGGTGTTGAGGTGGATTAACCTTACCAGGTCTTTCTTCTTCAATTGAAGGATAGTCAATGGCAACCTGTCTCTTACCCTCTTTTATCCTCATCCTCCTTTCAACCAAATCAACTTGTTTTAACGGAGATTGACTGACAACTAGATCCCTGACTCTGTCACTTTGAAGTTTGTGGACAAAGGTTCTCAGCTCTTCTTGCCCCTGAGTTAAACTTTGAATAAGGTCCCTCTGGCCATTCATCTGGATCCTCATTCCTGTCATCTCAGCTTGTAATTGTTTCAGCTGATCATCCTTGTTGTCCTCGGGATTCTTCTTCTTAGCCAGCAGTGTCTTCAATTCATCCTGCCCCTTGGATAGGTTCAGGATCAGCTTTTGGAACTGTGCATTCTGTGCCTGAAGATCCTCAACTGATTGTTCAAGAGCCATTGCTGAAATAAACAGCGAGAAGATGAGAAACCCGTGCACAATTATAAACCTGTGATGCAATGAAATGATATGGGAATGCATATGCAATGTTTTCAAGGACCGCAGGATTTAAATTTGCTTAAACAAACAAGAAAGTAACTTTTTATTAGTAATAACTTGTTTTGCCTTTTAGGCTTACAAAAAATGAAAGTGAAATAAGTACAAAAAATGGGGTTTTAAGTCTCCCATGGACGTTTCCTCTTTATGTTGAGGTATGAGTTGAGGTTTCGTTCCTCGTGAAGCTGTTTTGTTAGCTCTAGGATTCTTGCTTGGCTTGCTTTGTAATGAGCCTCGAAAGTATCCCTTTGCTCCTTCAGTTGGATCCATGATCTCTGCAAGTCTTCCATATCAGTAGGCATGTCTGGGTGAAGGATGGTATAAGCTGTGTCTCCTTCAGCAACAGGTTCCATGGTAACTGGTAGGATGGCAGGATATGGCATCATGAGTGTCTGAGCACGAGATCGTACCCATCTGAGATAAGCCTCCATAGGAATAGTGTACTTAGGCTCCAGTGTCTTGCTGTTAACCCTGTTTACTTTTCCCCAAGCTCGTATGAATCTCTGACGGTAACCTTGAAGATCGTTGTCGTAGTCAAACACAATGCCCTGGATTAACATGTCATGGGGACCATCACTCCGAGCGTAACCAAACTGTCGTAAAGCTAGTGAAGGGTTGTAGGTGATGCCTCCTCTTATGCCTAGAAGTGGCACATTAGGAAACTCCCCACAACGGTCAATGATAGTGACATTCTCCATAGATCTGGAGCACCAATGAATATCTGAGTGAGAAAGTGACATGATCCTCTTGGACCATCTGAATCCTTGCTCATTCTTCATTACTGAGCGAGGAAGGTGAGAAATAAACCACCTAGAAAGTAAAGGTATGCAGCACATCAAAGTTCCTCTTGCCCTTGTAGTACGGGTATGAAGAGAATGAAGGATGTCTCCCAGCAATGTAGGCACTGGATTGTGACTCAGGAAAATGTTGATGGCATGAACATCTATGAACTGATCTGGATTGGGGAACAATACTAAGCCGTATATCAGCAAGGCTAAGATCTCCTCAAAAGCATCATGACTCATGGCCTTCAAGAACATTTGAGCTTTATCCACTAATACCTTGGCAAGGATACCCTTAACTCCACTTCTCGTCTCTAGAACAATGTCAGACTTCTTCAGATGTAGGGCTGCAGCAATAACCTCTGGTTTAAGTTCTTTCTCCAAACCTGTGAAGGGTCTTTGATCAAGAACAGGTATACCCAGAAGTTTGGAGAACTCCTCCATGGTTGGAACCAGCTGGTAGTCGGGGAATGTAAAGCAGTGGTGCTTAGGATCAAAGAACTGAAACAGGACACTCATCATGTCTTCATTGAACCCTGAAGTGACCAGATCCAATAGATGACCATGTCTCTTGTTGAACTGGGAATGATCAGGCACTTGGGAAACCAACTCTTTGAGTTTGGGAGGTATCCCTACAAAGTTGATCCTGATGGTGTTTCTACGAGCAGAAGCCATGACCTGCAACAAAGAATCAAAGATAAATCCTTTGGTCCTTGAAATGGTTAGGGAAAATGATATGCTCATGATGCATGATGATGTCATGATGTTATGCTCAATCACAAACATGTGGCACACACAAGCAAGTCACACAATAGCCCTAGGTTTGAAGGCTTGCATGAGGTTCAAAGGTAAGTACCCTCCCCTGAAGTTAGATGGTTCATCCTGTCCTACAAAAGTAACCAGGTTCTAAGGGATCTCAATATCATTGATCCTTCACAAGGGTGGTTGATCAGAAGGCAACTTACTTGCCAACCAAAACCCTCCAAGTTTAAGATCTCAATGAGCGTAGCATCGAGTGTCAACCAACTTCAGTCTGCACCAAAGCCGGTTACCTCACTACTTTCTAAAGGCCAAGATGAGTTAACTAGGGTTCTAAAAGTTAGTTAGTGCATTGACAACATATGGCAGCCTCATATTATCCTCAACTTGACTTAAGGAACATAAGCACCAATCAAGAAGTCGCACTAACTATGGCCACCAGATCAACCGTATCGATATACGTCGTACAGTTTCCTTGGTCTATTGCCATTTACCTAAGGTACACTAGATCCGGGTTAGGACCTTTCACACATAAGAGCACCCCAACAAGTAATATAAATCAAACAAGGCAAGCAATTCAAAGTGATCTTAATTCCTAAGGGTACCCCTCTTAAAATAGATCCCCAGCAGAGTCGCCAGTTCTGTAACCCGGTGAACTGACTTTAAACAATGTTGCGGATAGCAAGAGTCGCCACCGACTTTTATTTTATCCATAAGGAAAGGTTATAAAAGAACAGGAAAGACCTTAGAGAATATTTTGGGTCCGGGGGGTAGGTTATGAAAAGGGAAGGTGTTAGCACCCTTTTCATCCATGGTTATCCATGGGCTCTTAGGTACTTAAGCTCACTTTTGAATTGTTTTGAAAGTGTAGTGTGTGAATAAGAAAATTTTCAGAATAGTTTAATAATAATCCATGTAAGGATGTGTAAGAAACTTGTTTGAAAATTTGTTTGAAAATGTTAAGTGTTTGGAAAATTTTTGAAGTGAGCAAGTATCTAGGAGTAACCTACACTAATGTTTAAGGTCTTTCTTATTCTTTATTCTTTCCTTAGTAAGACTATCCCTACTATAATGGAGTAGGTAGTCCTTACTTTGGATGTTAAGGGACATGTGAGGGACAATTTGATTTTTAAGGCAATGGTGGGGTGTAATAAGCATATTAGGGGACTATCATCATTTTTCGAAAGGGACTCGATTCGTAGAGGCAACCATAAGGGACTTTGATGATTTTCTATTTGAGGGACTTGCTTTATACACCCCACTTAACCATTATTCGTAGGCAACGAGAGGGATATCCTTAGGAAGTGAGACGGCGATTAAAATCGACTTACGTGTGTGACGTGTTTAATTTAATTATCTTATTTAAAAGTGATCTATATCTATTTTAATATTACATACATGTTGTTACACTCCCTAATTACTAACCATGGCAGTAATAAATACAAAATTACAACCGGGAAACAATTACAAAATTATAGTAATAAGCAAAATATTAAACAAAATAATAAATAAATAAACAATAAATAATAAATATAAGGGGTTAGTAAATAACAATAAGCAAAAATAATAATAGTAAACATAATTAAATTGTAAATGGGTTAGTGATAAAAATAAATAAGGTTAGTAATAATAATAATAATTAAAGATAAATAATGGTTAGTAATAAACATGATTAATAATAATAATAAACAAAAGATTATAATAAACAAAATTTTAATGGTTAATAGAAAAATTGAACAATTATGTTAATTAATTATGAAATTTAAAACTATAAACAAACTAAATAAATTATGAGCATATTATGAAAAGTAAATTATAATTAAAAATTAAATTAGCAATCTTTAAATATAAATACAAATTATTTATACATATATTTAATCATAGACAATAATAGGACATTTATACGTTATAAAGAAAAAGAATTAAGAATTTTAATTTTTATGTACAAATAATTTACATTATAAACAATTTATATGTTTAATTAAAAATTGAGTTAGAAATTTTAAATACATTATAAATATAATATTAAAGAATTAGGGTTTACAAAATAAATTAGGTTTTATGTACAAAATTTTAAATAGTAAATATTAATTCAATTTATGCAAAATACATTTATATTACTAATTTATAAAGAATAAAGTATTAATATGAAATATATAATTTATTTTATGAAAAGTATAATAATTAATAAAAAAAAAAAACAAATAGAATGAGAAAAAGGAAAATACAAAGAAATTGATTTTAAAAAAATTGGGAGGCCTGGATTTGAACCCAGGACCTCCCTAGAACCTGAATGAAGACTTTCCACTGGGCCAGCCTGTGCGCAGGTGAAGAAGAGATGAGTCCAATTGGTTTTGTGTTTGGCCTAGCAAAAATCCAGAAAAATAAGAAAACAAAAGGCCTGGGGGAGGATTGAACCCAGGACCTTTATGCTTTCAAACGCGCGCTTTACCACCCGGCTGGAAGAGCCAATCTGTTAGCTGAAGGGCTTTGATGCATAATATATTATATCTTCATTTATCCTGAAAAATAGAACAAAAGAGAATGGTCCAGGCCAGATTCGAACCTATGCCATTATCCAACAAACCTGCAGGCCTTACCACTGAAGCACACATACGCGTGTGATGGATAATCCAACAACAAAAGAAAAAATATTTAGTTTATAATTTGAATTTTCCAAACGCGCGGGAGGAGGTCATCCCCTACCTCCAGCACTGCAAATTTTGCTACGAAAATAGCTGGGAGTTTTCCTGCGAAATTGAAACCCTAACAAAACCTGCGAAACTCAACAACCAACCAAACAGTGAAATTTTACAAAATTGAAAACGCAAATATGATCCAGAGGTCAATTCGAATTCAGCCACGGTCTTAAAATTCATTTATATTCCCTGGATCCTAAAACCCTAATATGAAGGTCATGAACCCTAAAATGGTGTTATGAGTTTCGGCCATGTTTTCTTCAATCAACCTGCCCAGAATTCATCACAAACCTTCATAGAACATAAATCATCAAACAAAATTTAAAAATAACGCATAAATGTATAAGAACGAAAAATCATGAAAGTATGAAGAAGTTTGAATCGGATTTCTTCATATGTGATGTTATGAGGCAATGTTATGGTCCGGTTATGTTCCATGATGATCAAGGAGTCTAGCCATGCCTTTATTTTACCTTCTAATGGCTTGTATGTGAAAATCCGAATGGAGGTTTTTTGGTTGATTTTTGAAAGTTTGAACTTACACTTTTTGGCTGCCAATCCGTGAATGAATGTTTGCATTAGGTTTAGTACTTATAGGAGGATCATTTAGGTCAATAATATTGATTAGTTGTGTGAAAGAATTGATTTAGAAAGATTGAGATTGATCATACATTGAAAGTTCAATATTCTTGCATCAATGCCTTCTATTTCAAGCCATTCCATATCTTTCTTGTACCAATTTGTTTCATGCTGACTTTATGATATTTTAGAATCAATAAATCATTTGAATCTTCACATTTAATATTTTTTTAAAATTTAAAATGATTTTAAGAATAAAAAATCATAATAAATTAATTAAATAAAATAAAAATTATGAAAATATGATGAAAATTTCGTGCATGAGGTTGTTGTATGGGTTGGGTCATAATTTGGCCAGCCCATTTGGAGAAAATTGTTTTTAGGCCCCCATTTTCAACATAAACCATCACAAAATTGCCCAACTTTGCAAAGGCACATCTCCCTTAATTTTAAGGGTATGAGGGTGTTCCTGGACTTTTTGGAAAGCTTGAAGAGTCCTCTAAACAACCCCATTGGTTTCAGGTCCATATCATTTACCAATCTCAAGTTATGCTCTTTTGAAGTTGTTGACTTTTTGTTGACTTTTGAAATGACCTATAATGTCTTAGATCATATCTTTCAAATGAAGCATTTTTGGGCTTAACCTTCAACATCAAAGTTGTAGAGAATCCAATTTCCTTCAAAATGAGCTTTGGATGGAGACTTGGTGATGAAGTATGTGAAAGTTATGCCTGGTCAAAGTTCAGTTGACTTTTACTGAGGAAACCTTAATTTAGAAACTCCTGATTATTGATGATCTGGAATCTCCTTGATGAATCATGATCAACCCTTGATCAAATGATGAATTTTACTTCATATACTTGATGTTGGCAAAAAATCATGAAGTTTGACTTTGGTTTGACCACAGTTGACCTCAGTTTGACTTTTTAACTGCATGGACTGATTTTGACTTATCTGATCATCTGACTGAGCAAACTTTTGAGAAAAGTCTTGAAACTTGACATGGGGGTTCTTATACACATATAAGATGTTATTAAGCTCACTTGAAGTCTTGGAGGTCCATTTAGCTTGATTAAAGTCAAAACCCTAGTTTTGGATGCACTGCTTAGGAGGTGCATTGTCTGAGGGAATTGTCAACTCCTTTGACCAATTGTGAACTTTGTGAACCTTGTGAATCTTCATAAAGTGTCTTGTGATCCTCATGGGAGGTATTGTGAAGCTTGTGAACCTTGTGAACTTCATGAAGTGGCTTTATAGACCTCATGAACCTCAGGAAAGCTTTGTAAACATTGTGAATCTTGTGAACCTTGTGAACCTTCAAGAAGCAACTTATGGACTTCATGAACCTCATGAAAGGTCTTGTAGATGTTGAGAAGCTTGTGAACCTTGTGAACCTCCATAAAGTAACTTGTAGACTTCATGAACTTCAAGAAAGGCATTGAAAGCATTAAGAACTTGTGAACCTTGTGAACCTTCTTAGCACACAAAGTCTTGTATTGTGAGGGCAAATTTTGGGGTGCAACAGTAACCGACTCCCAAACTCAGATCTTTGGTTCGCAAGGCCTCGTCCTTTTCCTTATTCCATAGGTTTGTGCAACATTACCTTTCCCATTCCTTTGGGATAAAAATGTCTGGCTGGCGACTCTAACTTTTCCGCGCCACTTTCGCGTTTGTACTAGGATGAAAATCCCGGGAGCGACACATATCATTTTGCATACATCATTTTGCATCATTTTAACATTTGTCTATTTGTTTTACAGGGTATCCACATCTTATTTGGTTTGGTTTTGACTGTTCTTCTGCTCAGACATCTTCACCAGATATATTCATCAGCTATCTTCATCAGAGATCTCCTTCACCATCTTCATCAGTTACCTCCATCAGAGATCTTCTTCAGCTGATACTTCCTCCAATTGCCTTCACCAGTTATTTTCTTCAGTTATCTTCATCAACATCCATTGTCAGTATGGATTCATCCAGGAAGAGCAACATCACCTATCATTTCTTTGAGCCCTCTTTAGCAAGCATCAGGCAGATTCAGACACTCATCACTCCTGATCATGTCCCTTTATTCAGGGAACACTATGGTGGTATCATGGACATGATTATGGACTTGGATGCATCACAAAGGAGTGTGATCCACACTTGCCTTCAGTTCTATGATCCTCCTCTCAGATGCTTTAATTTCCCAGACTTTCAGTTGGGCCCTTTGTTAGAAGAGTTCTACATGTTGTTAGGTGTCCCTATCAGAAGAGGAATCCATTTCAACCCTGAGATGACTGCTCCTAGGAATGAATACATAGCTCAGGCTTTTCATTTGGAAAACACCATCATTGATCAGCATATGACCACCAAGGCTGGAATCCCAGGCCTCCATTTGGACTTCTTGATCACTCAGAGCACCAAGGGCAGAGATATAATTACAAGCTGTGGGCAGTATCCCAATGTACCTCTTATTGGAGTGAAGGGTTGCATCAACTACAATCCTTTGATTTTGAAAAGGCAGCTAGGGTATGCCTTAGTACATCCACCAATAGAGCATGACTTATCAAAAACCCTTTACTGTGACATTCAGAATAATCATGCTATCGTCCGACAAGCAGCCTGGGCTTGGGATAATATTCAGACAAAAGGAATTGCTATTCTTGGCAAGTGCAACAACATAGCTTCAGCTCAGTACATTGATTGGTATCACATCAGAGGACAGATCACTCGCATGCCATTCACCCTAGAGGATGTGCCAGGGCCATCAGTAGTAGAGCCTATAGCTACAGTCAGTTTAGAGGAGTTTGAGAAGTTGAAAGAAAGGAATGCTCAGCTCTCTGAAGCCCTGAAGAAGACCCTCTGGGAGAGGAATTATAGTCGTCTGGACAATGAGAGGTTGGAGAAGATACGAATCGAGCATATGACCAAGATTGAGAAGACATGTGATTACATCAGAAAGGCCCGAGCAGGGGAGTTATTATTGAAGAATGCTTGCAAAGAAGTCAAGATTCCAAAGGCCATAGCTGAGCACTACTTGGAAGAAAGTCAGGCTAGGTGGATCAGGATCACGGAGGCTCGTCTGCAAGAAGATCAGAAGACCCAGGCTAGGATAGAGCAGCTGGAAGCTAATGAGAAGAAGAGTCAGGAAGCCCTGTTAGCAGCACAAAAGGAAGTCTCCGAGTTGAAACTCCGGGCGAGGTTGAAGAGATCAAAAGACCAAGACAAGTATAAGAAGTTGACAAGTGCTATTACCACCAGGAACCTTCTTATCAGGACCATCACAGAGCATCCAGTTGGACTAGTGACTGATGCTCTCCTGAAGGAAGTCAGAGAGGATGACTTTGGGCTGGATTTTGATTTTTGTGTATTTGTATTTCATTTTGGTTGTACTTTATCTATCATGATAAGTTGGTTGTATTCCTTGATTTTGTTGTATTTTGACCCACCATGGGAACTTGTTTGTAATCATAAACTATGTATCGTTTTTCATTTGTAATGTATGGTTTATGTATTACTTGGATTTTCTCTTGGACTTCATTTCTCTTCAACATCTTCATTCCCAGAGGTCTGGAAGGTCAAAACCAAAGAACCAAACCGGATACCCTTGGAAGACAAATAGACATATTGCATTGCATACTAACCTTAGTCTTTGTTTTGTAGGTATTTTTGTTGTTGTTTTCTCACTTTGTTGTGGTTTCAGGAAACATTACTCGTAGGAGGGTTTTCCCCATCAACAGAGTTCACCGGTATCCTACAAGAAACAACCATCCGAGCTTACAAATGGACCAAGTTCAGCAAGATCTGACTGACGTAAGAACTCAGATGGCTAATGAGAGAAATAAGATGAGGGCTCAGATGAACCAGTTCATGGCAGTAATGACTAGGTTGGCTCAAAGCCAGGAGAGATTAAGAGAGTTGGTCGAGCGGCAAACTCCCGAAGAGAATCATCCAGGTACAGGAGGTACTAGTAACAATGATCACGAACAGATGCGCCAGAGTTTGGGCCACACCTCAACCCTGAAGTCAATGCTATCAGGAATACTCAAGGAAACACTAGAGGTCGTGCCTTGCAAGAGGACCCTCAAGAGGAACAGTTTACAGTAATTGGTGCTGGGGATGAAGCATATGATCATCGTCTGGACGAAATAGCAGAGAAACTAAGATCTCTGGAATCCCAAAACTCTTTAGGATTTGATGTTATGGACATGGGTCTGGTTGAGGGAGTCAGGATTCCTCACAAATTCAAACCCCCTTTCTTTGAGAGATATAACAGTAACTCTTGTCCACGAACTCACCTGCAGTCCTTTCTGGGAAGATTAAAGGCTTATACCATGGACGAAAATTTATGGATGTTCTACTTCGAGGACAGTCTGATCGGGGCATCCCGTGAATGGTATTCTCACTTGTCCAGAGCAACAGTTAGAAACTGGAAGGATTTGGCTGAAGCTTTCGTACGCCAATATCAATATAACTTAGACATGGCTCCCAATTAGACTCTCCTAATGGGTATGTCACAGTCTTCAAGAGAAAGCTTCCAGGAGTATGCCCAAAGGTGGAGGCAACTTGTTGTTGTTGTCCAACCTCCAATTTCTGAAAGAGATATGGCCGACATGTTTATGAACACCTTGCAAGGAACATACATTGACAGACTTGATGCTTTCTCATCCACTAGCTTTGCGGATGTAGTTATAGCCGGAGAGAGGATTGAGAGTCTGCTGAAGATGGGAAAAAATTTCGGATAATGGTGCCAGTTCCAGCAATACAAGGAAACCTTTTGCAGGACCTCGTTGGACAGGTGAGAAAAACTCAATACATATGGGCATAAGTAGGCCTCGGTACATGCCAAGATCAATAGTTGTTATCACAATTCCAGCTTCGGCACCTCAACAACAGTACACTCCACAACCACAACACTTCCCACCACAACAACAATTTCCTCAACAAAGATCTTTCAACAATAACAATTAGCAACAACGTCTGTTTCAACAGAGGCCTTCACAAGTCAATAGGGTTATTGATCCCATTCCAATGCCTTATACTGCCTTACTTCCACAATTGTTAAAGCTCAACTTGATTGAGTTAAGGACTCTAGCTCCCCCGGATCCTCAGAACCTCCCAAGAAACTATGATGTTAATGCCCAGTGTGCCTTCCACCCAAATGCACCTGGCCATACTACAGAGAAGTGCAGAGCCTTGCATATGATGGTTCAGGATTTGATTGATTCTAAGGCAGTCAACTTTTCAATACCTCCAAGTGTTACCAAGAATCCTATGCCTGGCCATGGTGGGCCTAGGATAAATGCTATTGAGGAAGATCAACCGATAAACCTAATTGATAGTGTTGTAAGCATTCAGACACCTCTGGCCGAGGTTAAGACTCAGCTTTTAAAGTGTCAAGTGTTCCCGGGTTGTGAGGCTCATTGTGAAGCTTGCAAGACCTCCATCAACGGTTGTGCAAGTTTAAAGACCGGCATCAACAATTTTATCAAGGAGGGCACCTTACAGATCACTTCAACAGCTCAAGCTCCTACAACATCAACAATCATTACTCCTACAACACCAGCACACATCATTCCATCAGATATCACTCCTACAACTTCAACAACAATCATTCCAACAGATTCTTCATCAACATCAGCAATCATCCCTTCTACAACATCAACAGATAACAGTTCAACACATCCTTCTACAAAAACAATAACCATTAACAAAGACATTTCCATATTAACTATTTACTATGATCCTGCAACAATCCCCATTCCAGATTCTTTCAACAATCAACATCTCCATCAGCAGCAGCAACCATCATCACCAGCACCATCCCCGGCCAGACCTCCTATCACAATTTATTATGAACCTCATACGGTCTCAGTTCCTTCTTCCGCAGCAATCAGTCTGGTTACTATCATAGTACCAGGACCAGTTCCATATGATAGCAATAGTACCGTACCTTGGCATTATGGCTCCGATTTGTATTGCGACAGAAAGAAATTCACTCTTGACACCTCTACACCATAGATTGATAATGTGGGGGGGAGGTGGAGGCTTCACCCGAAGTGGACGTCTCTTTGCCCCACAATTCCAAAGAACCAATGCTGAAGCAGAAGTTGCTGCCAAGGCTAAAGGCAAAAATGTGGTCCTTGAAGAGCCTATTACCAAGGAAGCTCAGAAGACGTCCTTTGACTAGGATGTAGACGAGTTCATGAGAATAATTAAGAAGAGTGACTATAAGGTTGTGGACCAGCTCCATCAGACCCCCTCCAAAATCTCTATTCTATCACTGCTGATGTGTTCCGAAGATCACAGGAATGCACTTCTCAAAGTCCTGCATGCAACTTATGTACCAGAAGAGATTACGGTTAATCAGCTATAGACAGTGGTTTCTAATGTCAATACTAGCCATGGGCTAGGGTTCACCGATGCTGATCTAACTACGGAGGTCCGCAACCATAATAAGGCTCTGCACATTACCTTGGAGTGTAAAGGAGTTGTTCTCTCTCATGTCTTGGTTGACACTGGGTCCTCACTCAATGTTCTTCCGAAGAAAGCTTTGGTCAAGATGGAATACGATGGTCTCACACTGCGTCCAAGTAACCTGGTAGTGAGAACCTTTGACGGTTCTAAAAGATCGGTTCTTGGGGAAATTGAGCTGCCTGTGGTGATTGTCCCATAGATCTTCAAAACTGTCTTCTACGTGATGGACATTCAGCCTGCATATAGTTGTTTGTTGGGTTGGCCATGGATTCATGCCACTGGCGCTGTAACGTCGACCCTTCACCAGAACTTGAAATATGAATGGGAAGGTCAAGTCATCACAATCTGTGGGGAAGAGGATATCTTCGTTAGTCATCCAGCTACTTACAAGTATATTAAGATGGAAGGAGAGATTCATGAGACAATGAGCCAAGGGTTTGAGGCCCTCAATATAAATGAGGCAACATCTGAAGTGTATGGTACTTCAATCTCCTCTTATAAGCAAGCTTAGAAGGTTGTTGAAGACGGGAATGCCCAGGGCTGGGGCAAGATGTTGCAAGTTCAGATCAAGGAAGACAAGTTCGTGTTGGGTTACAAACCATCCCGACAGGTCCAAGAGGAGGCTGCTGAAGCTCCCAAATTTGTCAGTGGGGGTATGCTAATCCTGGATGCAATCAACAATGTGGAAGATGAGGCTGAAAGTGACTTCAACCTAGAGAGCTAGATTCGTCCAAAGGTCCCAGGCCAACAAATCCTTAACTGGTCTTCCCAGGAAATTATAAGGATTACTTATGCAGAGTAATTATTATTTCCTGTTTAAGCATGCATCAAGTCCTGCATATTGCCCAAGGTGTCAGGACTCATTTTGTAATAGGGCCATATTTGTATTTTGTGCAAATGAATGATTAATGAACAAATGGACATCTTTTGCAAACAATCTTCTTTTTTCGCTCACTGTCTTTCATTTTTGTTATTTTCGCACAAAGCAATAAATGGCAATGTTTTCAAAAATAATAACTCCATTCGCATTTTTCTAAACAAGATTAAAATCAGTCACTAAAATGAAAAAATCTTAACCCTTTCAGAGATAATCCTCCAGATTGCACTGACAACAGCACTGCTATGACCTTGTATGACTTCGACAATCCAATTAATCAAGCAGATGAAGGGGTTGATGAAGACTATGAGTTTCCTGAAGAGTTAGCTAGGTTGTTGAGCCAAGAAGAAAACGTGATTGCTCCTCATCAGGAGGAGGTTGAAACTATCAATCTTGGTACCGAGGAATATGTGAAAGAGGTGAAGATCGGGGCCAGTCTGCAAGCACCAGTGAAAGAACAGCTTATCAGTATGCTTCGGGAATATGTTGACGTCTTTGCTTGGTCCTATCAAGATATGCCAGATCTGGATACGAATATTGTCATGCACAAGTTTCCATTAAAAGAAGATTATTCGCTTGTTAAACAAAAGTTGTGCCGTACTCGCCCAGATATGGCCATGAAGATAAAGGAAGAAGTACAAAAGCAGTGGGACGCCGGTTTCCTCGCTGTAACGAGTTACCTGCTGTGGGTTGCTAACATTGTACCCGTACCTAAGAAGGATGACAAGGTGTGTATGTGTGTGGATTACCGGGATCTGAACAGAGCTAGCCCGAAAGATGATTTCCCATTACCTCACATTGATGTATTGGTGGATAACACAACTCAGTTCTCGGTATTCTCTTTCATGGACGGATTTTCAGGATATAATCAGATTAAGATGTCACCTGAAAACATGGAGAAGACAACTTTCATCACGCCTTGGGGCATGTTCTGCTACAAGGTGATGTCGTTTGGTCTAAAGAACGTCGGTGCAACTTATCAATGGGCTATGGCAACATTATTCCATGATATGATCCACAAAGAAATCAAGTGTTATGTGGATGATATGATTGCCAGGTCCCTTACAGAATAAGATCATTTGGTGAATCTACTGAAGTTGTTCAAGCACCTGAGGAAGTATCAGTTGAAGTTGAACCCCAACAAATGCACATTCGGGGTGCGTTCCGGTAAGCTGCTGGGTTTTATCGTAAGTGAAAAAGGAATTGAGGTTGATCCCGACAAAGTCAAAGCTATTCAGGAGATGCCTGCACCTAAGACTGGGAAAGAAGTTTGAGGGTTCCTAGGTAGATTGAACTACATCTCAAGGTTCATATCTCATCTCACTGTAACCTGCGAACCCTTGTTCAAGCTGTTAAGAAAAGAGCAGACAGTCAGATGGAATGATGATTGTCAGAGAGCTTTTGACAAGATCAAAGAGTATTTGCAAGAACCTCCAATTCTGATGCCTCCGATCGAAGGAAAAACTCTAATCATGTATCTGACATTATTAGAAGAGTCAATGGGGTGTGTGTTAGGCCAGCATGACGAGTCTGGTCAAAAAGAGTATGCAATATACAACCTAAGCAAAAAGTTTACCGACTGTGAACAACGTTATTCACTGCTCGAGAAAACTTGATATGCTTTAGCGTGGGCTTCTCGCCGACTAAGACAGTATATGTTGACTCATACTACCTTATTGATCTCAAAGATGGATCCAGTCAAGTACATATTTGAGAAGCCAGCACTTACCGGAAGGGTTCCAAGATGGAAAATGATTCTAACAGAGTATGATAATCACTACACTTCTCAAAAAGCCATCAAGGGCAATGTATTGTCTGATTATCTGGCTGAACACCCCATTGATGATTACCAGCCTATGAGATTTGGCTTCCCTGATAAAGATATCATGTACTTAAAAGCAAAAGATTGTGAAGAGCCTGTTCACAATGAAGGGCCTGACCCAGAAGAAGCATGGACTATGATGTTTGACGGGGCAGTTAATTGTAACGGTCGCAGAGTTGGTGCAGTACTTATCACACCTAAAGGAGTTCATATGCCTTTCTCGGCAAAACTCACCTTTGTCTGCACTAACAAAGAAGCGGAATATGAAGCTTGTATCATGGGTCTTGAGGAAGCCATTGACCTCAGGATCAAAACCTTGAATGTATTCGGAGATTCAGCTTTGGTAATCAACCAGACCAACGACAAATGGTACACTCATCAGGAGCATCTGATTCCCTACCGTGACTATACGAGGCGATTGTTGACCTTCTTCACAACAGTTAAGCTTGAATACATCCCTCGAGACGAGAATCAGTTTGCAGACGCTTTGGCTACCATTTTATCCATGATCAAAGTACAGGCTGCCAATTATGTACCTCAGATTTTGGTATCCAGACTAGACAGACCAACATATGTATTCTCTGTGGACACTGCCACTGATAACAAGCCTTGGTACCATGACATCAAATGCTTCTTGGAAACTCAGACATACCCACCTGGGGCATCATCAAATGATAAGAAGACATTAAAAAGGCTAGCTGGAAGTTTCTTCCGCAATACTGATGGTTCTATGTACAAGCGAAACTTTGACATGGTCTTGCTTAGATGTGTTGACAAGAAGGAAGCAGACCTTTTGATGCACGAAGTACAAGAAGGTTCTTTCGGTACCCATGTCGGAGGATATGCAATGGCAAAGAAATTATTAAGATCGGGTTACTACTGGATCACAATGGATGCAGATTGTTGTGCCCATGCCAGAAAATGCCACAAGTGTATGATCTACGTAGATAAAGTGCATGTGCCTTCAAATCCTTTGAATGTAATGTCTTCACCTTGGCCCTTCGCCATGTGGGGCATTGATATGATTGGAAATATTGAACCAACTGCTTCAAATGGTCAAAGATTCATCCTGGTAGCCATTGATTAATTCACCAAGTGGGTTGAAACAGCTTCGTATGCAAATGTCACCAGGCAAGTGGTAGCTCAATTTCTGAAAAGAGATATCATATGTCGATATGGAGTCCCCGAGCGAATCATTACTGATAATGGTTCCAATTTGAACAACAAGATGATGGCATAACTTTGTCGGGACTTCAAAATTCAACATCACAATTCTTCTCCTTACATGCCAAAGATGAATGACGTTGTTGAGGCTGCTAACAAGAATATCAAGAAGATTGTACAAAAGATGGTAGTTACCTATAAAGACTGGCACGAAATGCTACAATTTTCCTTGCATGGGTACCGAACCTCTATCAGAACATCTACTGGGGCAACACCTTATCAACTTGTGTATGGTATGGAAGTTGTCCTGCCTGTTGAAATTGAGCTACCCTCATTACGGGTAATGATGGATGTGAAATTGGATGAAGCAGAATGGGTCCGGTCTCTGTACAACCAACTGAATCTGATTGAAGAGAAAAGATTAGCTGCCATTTGTCATGGGCAGTTATATCAAAAGTGAATGAAGAAAACCTTCGATCAGAAAGTCAGATCTCGGGAATACCAAGTGGGAGAGCTTGTTCTAAAAAGAATCCTTCCTCCTCATACAGAACATAAGGGCAAGTGGACACCAAACTATGAAGGTCCCTATGTGATAGCTAAAGTCTTCTCGGGTGGGGCACTGATGCTCGCAACCATGGATGGGGAAGACTTCTCGTCTCCTGTGAATTCAGATGCAGTTAAAAAATACTTCGCATAAAATGACCCGCTGGACATAAAAACAGAATGTGAGTCAAGACAAAAATAGGGCATCCCGGCGAGTAAAAAAAAGAATAAAAGACTCGGGCAAAAATAAGGGGGAAATTAAGAAAAATGTACACCCGCTGAGTTGAAAAGCCACATCGGACAGCTCAGGCAAAAATGGGTATCCTGGTGGATTGAAAACCCGAAAGGGCGATCCATGAACAATCAGGGAATAAGCGAACAACTGCATTATGAATTCGTTTGTATCACTCATAACAGGAAAAGCTCTGAAAGGACAAAGCGTCGGTCAGAATCAACCTTCTTCGGAAAGCAAGATAAGAAGAACGTCAAGGTCATACAGGTCATAGCAAAGGAAGTTCACCAGAGCGTCATTTTCAATATTGCCAACACTTTTACTTTCTCAATTTACAGCGATCTCCTCCTTTCAGGGGATTCGCTTCTTTGACTGTACTTGCCTATTCAGGGCACACAAATCAATAAAATCAGAAGTTTTAGTCACACTTTGTTTTGTACATTTTTTGTTTCGTTTGCAAAATGTCCAATGTTTATAATACAACACTTGCATAAAACATATTAGCCATTTTAATAAATGCTTGCAGGAAATATGTTGCTCTCAGGAAAATCTAGCTCCTATGACGGAATCCGGTTAAGGATATCTCGGGACACTTGTGTGTTTTCTTTTGTCTTAAACAGGTTGTAGGTACTCAAGACAGACAATCTTTCGCAACATGGGGCATATCAAGCATTAAATCCCCAGCATACTACTTCCCATAAGTTATCTCCTCCTCAAGTGGAACCTCCCGAGCAATGACTGACAACTCTTCCACAGCAAAGTGGTCAAAGAACTTTCTATTCCCCATCAGAATTGCCAGAATTCTCTCATCCTCAGCAGAATTGGTGTATTTTTCCCCCCACAGAGTTGCCTCTCCAGAAGAGCAATGCCTGAAACACGTCCCCAACAGAGTTGCTAAAACTTCCTCATCTCCATTAAGATTTCTCCCTCCGGACAGATCAATCAATGATCTTTATCCCCAAGCTAAGTTCCCCCTCCAGACAGATCACCCAGAGATCTTTATCCCCGCAGGATCCGGATCTCGGATCGGGTTTTCTCATTTGCATAATCATAGCATTCGCATCATATTCACCAAAATAAGCATAGCATTCCATCTAATATGGAGCATTACGGAAAAAAATCAAACATTTTCATGATCATGAGCCAGGTTCGAGCCAGTCACCTGCAAGTACCATATTCACTTCACCAGCAATATATAAAACTCATATCCCCCGCAGATAAAAGTCAAAGCACCCCCTTTGCACTCTCAAATATAGATACCTATTTATATTTATATACGCTCTTTACGACACTCGTCTGTGTCATCTTTCCCCAGTAAGGTCGCCAGAATACCTTCTACATTCTCAATACAGATATTTGTTCATGACTTGTACATATCCTTTTCGGCACTCGTCCGTGTCATACTTCCCCAGCAAGTCAAAAACACTCGACCGTGTCTTGCACATATGTCTTCAGCATATCACGCTTGTACATACTTATACAGAAGTCTTAGGTACTCGTCTGTATCTTGTATATATCACCCCTCAGCAGATTTAACACTCGTCCGTGTTCCTTGCTTAACCGATTGATGCTCGTCCATATCATCATCCCTAAAACATGTGTCAGTGTTTGTTTCTATCGATATTCGTCCGTATCGTGGTATTAAGGATGCTCGTCCGCATCTTTAATCTATACACACCATCAAACACTTATACCTTTTATTTTAAAGCATAAACACTCGTTCGTGTTTACCATTCCCCAGTAAGTCACCAGCAAAACAACTTTCTCCTATCCGACATTCGTCATATGCCGTGATATTTGCGGCAGCCGTCCCGTGCCAGGTGATCTTCCTTCACCTTTAGATGACCGTCCCTCATCCTTTCCCCAGTGGAATCCCCATTGTTGGAAATTTCTATCCGGCATTCGTCCTATGTCGTGATATTTTCAGCAGCCGTCCCTTGCTAGGTGATCATCATTCACCTTATGATGATCGTCCGTCATCATTTATCCGATGGTCGTCCCATCGTTGATCTTTGTTATCCGGCATTCGTCTTATGTCACGATAATCCCCGAGAGCAGTCGTACCCAGCTAGGTGATCGTCCTTCACCTCTTGATGATCGTCCTTCATCATTCTTATCCGATAGTCGTCCCCATCATTAACCGTTTCTATCCGACGTTCGTCCTATGTCGAGATAAAGAGCAGGTCGTCCCCTGCTAAGTGATCATCCTTCACATTTGATGACCGTCCCTCATCAAATATTTCATTTATTCTTTAAACCTGATGGTCGTCCCCGTCGTGGCTCCTTTTCCTTTTCCTGATGATCGTCCTTCATCAACTTTTACCCGATGGCCGTCCCCGTCACTTTTTCCTTATTTCCCAACATGATGGTCGTCCCCGTCATTACTTTGCTTACCGTTTTACCCCCAGCAGTCGTCCTCTGCTCGATGGTCATCCTCCATCGCTTTCATTTGATAATCATAATATACTACCTTTTACAATTTATATCCCTTTTCTTATTCTCCCCAGCAAGTGCAAATTTCGGACTGTCTTTGGTATTCAACCACAAGTTATCTTGTTTGTCTGTTAAGTCAGGCGCTTACATCCTGCACAGCTAACTCATGCTTGAATAGAGGCAGTTGTAAATACCCCAAATTTTCCCTCACTTTTTCTCACACCATGGCTTGTGATCTTTCATTTTTGCATTAGCATAAGCATATTTGTTTCACTGCATAGTTCCATTTCATCTGCATCTAGGGTTTGTGATCTGAGCAATCCAAGGAGTGATCTAAGCCATACCAAAGGTCTTAAAGCTTTCCAAGAAGATCCATGTGTGTTCCATAATCATAATATGTTCCCCAAAGTCCACAAAAGTCAAGAGACCACAAAGCATGGCAAAGGCATAGAGGCAGACTGAAGATTTCCTGCACAAATGACCTAAAATTAGGGTTTTGGTTTCAGAGGCCTTAATCCCAATTTTTTTGGTCATTATTGTTTCTAATGGTCTTAATATGTTATAAGGATCATGTGTACCAAATTTGATAAAGACATTCACTGTGGAAGTCATCTAATCATTGGGTAACTTCTTGAGCAAGTAAAGTCAAAATCAGGGCATCTGAGGCCTCCATCAAGGGTACCAAAGAGTTACATTCATCATTTTGAGGTTCTATGATCTTTATTTGATCTTATAATTGGTTAGAATTTCATAAAGTTGAAGAATTTTGAGCCAAATGCAAACTTGCTATTTTTGGAAATGACTTGTAATGGAAACTTTCCATTTTGGGAAAGATTTTCAACCTATTCTTTCATGACCAAAAATGCTTCAAATGAAAAATTCTTGGGCATGAAAGTTGTAGATTATGTCTTCCTATTTTCAAAAAGTACAAGAAAATGTCTTGATTCATCCTAGAACTCAAGATATGGCCTTCCAAAGTTGGCAAAAATCACATAATTTCAAGTTTCATGTCAAAGAGGCAAATGTGCATTTTTGGTTTCTAAGCATTCAAATGACTTCTAATGTGCCCAAATGTGACATAATATGTATATAAACCTTGCCTAGACCAGAATTGAGCCTTGTATCACAAGTTTTCATGGCCAATTTCTCAAGAATGTACAAAGTTGTAAATTTGCAAAACCTCTTAAATCTCACCATTCAATCATCACAGCTCATCACAATCAATCCCATGGCTCTCCACATACTCATCTGAAGCCAATACACCCTTTAGATCTCCTCTTCCATGGCCCATACTCTCAAGCACACTATCGCTCCCCCAAAAAAACACCTGGTCAGATAGGGTACAGACGCGAACGGTCGGCGAAAAGAGAAAATGAAATGAAGTGAATAGAGTCGCCAGCTAGGTATTTTTATCCCGAAGGAAAGGTAATGTTGCATAAACCTAGAAAAATATGGATAAGACGGTTGCGAACCAGAGAAAATGAGAAAGGGGGTTGGTTACAACCTGGGAAGGTATTAGCACCCAGATTGTTCGTCATACTCGACGGGATCCACGCTTACAAGATTGTGTTTAAAGGGGTAGTGTATGTGCTATCTGTGTGCAAAAGCTGGAAGAGAATATACAAGTGTCAGTGCAAAAGGTGAATTGCTCAGGAGCTGAGGCTTACAAAAGAATGCTGAAAGAGGGGGAAGACAAAGAGACTTTTGTTCGATAACAGTTAAGTTATGCCTACGTATCCTTTCGTGCAATGAGGAAGTCAGAACACCGTAGTTCGACTCAAAGAGACTGAAAGATGAATTTGACTGTGAACTACTTGCTTGTCTATGCTTAAGTGTATGACTCGTCTGGCTCGAGTGCTAACTGTCTTGCATTAGACGGAATAAGCAAATCCTCGTTTATGAATGAGTGTGATGAGAAAAGAATCCCGAAGGAGGCGATTATTGTTTGTTTTTGTGTTTTCAGTTTTGTTATTGTTTTTGGTGTTTGTCATAAGTTAATGAGCTTAAGCCTAATCAAGGGCTTGTAAACTCATTATATCCTCCCTGTGATTAGGGATAATGAGAATACTTAAGTATGAGATAAGCATCTCAACTTAATTACCATGATGATGTAGGATTAAGATCATTAACCTACTTGTGATTATTAAGATGTTTTTGGGTTTTTGTTCAGTGTTAAGTAATGAGTTTAATCTTTAATCACAGATTAGTGGGCTCATTACACCATCCTAATAGAAGGATAATAGATGAGAACACTTAAGCTGAGGAAGATACCTCAACTTAATCCATGGTTAGGGATTAAATTCATGACAAAACAAGCCTTTATTAAATGGATTTTAATTAAAGGTGGTAAGATTAAGAAGTGGATTTTATGATTTGTAAGACAACTTGAGGGGGACTTGTCCATTAAACACTAGGGTTAGTCCTTCTTGGCCATAAAGGAAGAATTATAACCCTAATGTAAGGCCCAAGTTACAAGTTAATGTCTTGGTGATTATTAGGATGATTTGATTAAGAGGTTTAAACAAATTAAAGGTTTAACACTTAGGATTAAATTTATACACTCCATCCTAAGAGAAGGATACAGGCATAACCCTAATTCCAAAGTCCTAAAACTTTAAGAGTTTAGTCTCTGATTATTGAGATGAGAAGAGAGACTCAAGGAGACTCAAAGGTAAAAAAACTAAGGGGGACTAATCAAAACCCTAATTATTATCATTCTTGGATATCCTATGGTTTGTAAGGCTTGAGAAAGATCTTCAAGGAAGCCACCAATGGAAGAAGCAGATGAAAGGAGGATGAAGCAGAAGAATAAGTTACTTACTTCCTAAGAAGATAAGTAACTTAAAGGAAGAAAGTGAGAATGATGGAACATAAGTGAACAAGATTCACTTCAAGGACAAGTAAAAATTCAGCAAGGATGCAATATGAAGGTATGAGAAGTGGTGGTAAGTGAAGGCAAATCCACCTCCTAAACAACTTACCATTAACCTGAAAAGTTAGTAGCAGATGCAATATGAAAGGAATGAAATGAAATGATGCATATGCAAGGGCAAAGACCAAGACCAGAAGCATACATATGATGTAAATGATGCTATGATATGATGCAAAGGCATTAAAGATGCATGTGTGTGTTCATACAAGAGAATGAATGCAAATGAAGCATGTAGGAAGCATGAGAACACATGGATGTTCATGAAATATAATGGATGCAAAGCATAGCAAATGTATGAATAAATGATTAAGAAATGTTCAAGCAATGTCTTAAGATGTATAAGATGGCATACAAATGCTTAGAATGTCATGGCAAGTTCATATGTTCATGCAATGCAATGGAAGATGCAAGTAAAGATGCAAAATTAGGGTTACATGGAAGGATGAGATGCAAATGACAAAGACAGAAGCAAATGACATTATAAAAATTGAAAATGCACTCAAAGTAACCCTAAACCTATACTAGGTTACCATCCAAAGGGGGAGGTCAGAAGCTAAACCTAGAAGAAGTTGTGAATTTCCTAAGTTTCTAGGATTTTTTGGGTGATCTTTAATGTAAAATGCCAAACAATTTGAAAATGAAAGATAAAAATGAAACAAAAATGTTTTTGGATGCTAGAAGCCATGAATAGAACAATGCAAAAAGGACCATTCACAAACTCAACTTGGTTTAAAAGTTATGAATTTTTGAAGTTAGGGTTAGAAAATGAACATTTTAAGAGCCCTAATTCATTGAAAAATCTCAAAGTATGATCAAAACCAAAAAGAAATTTGTATGGTGAGTTTGTAAATGTTTCTAAATGTCTAAGAATGCTTTTTGATTTTTTTGTGATTTTTAAATACTTAAATGTATTTTTAATTAATTAAAATGAATTAATTAATTAAATAAAACATTTAAATGATTTAAAAATAATTTTTAATGCAAAAAATAAAAATAAAAATATTTTTGGTTTCTGAAAATTAATAAAAGTCATGATAAAAATATTCAGAATTTTTTAATGATTTTTGATATTTTAAATAATTATATGAAAAGAAATGGATAAAAATGAATAAAAGGAAAAGTATGTCAACCCAATGGTCCAGATTTGAATTCAAGGGGAAAGGGTTGACTGCGCGCGCAGATGGAGGGTCCAGATCACTCCTAGTTAATTAATCTGATTTAAATTAATTAATCACATTTAGGGCTTAATGGCCTAATCCTGACCGTACACTCACTAACCCTAATCTCAATCCTACGGCCCACATTCAAACTGAGGAGATTAGCCCTAATTAAACTCAGGTGACCGGAGCTAAGCTCCGGTCATCTTCTCCGACCACACCTTCAAACCAACTTCTTCCCTAGGCCAAATTAGAAGCTCTAAAGCTCCAGATCCATTCTCCTACTCATCCTAAACAAGAATCAAACCTCAAACAACATTTATCATGCATCAAAATCCAGATACGAATCAAAACATAAAAACAGCAAAAATTTCAAAAGCACGATACAGGTTTAATACTCAACCATTTTCAAAAATAAAAGGTGCAGTGTGATCAGTGAAGCATGAAGAACATTTCTATAACCTAAAAAGAGATTTCTGGAAAATTTGTTCTTGATGATACCTGAGGTGAAGCTTTCTCAATCTGAGCTATCTGGGCCTCTCCTTGGTGCCAATCAACTCCAATGGACCTCCTGAGGATGCTTTGAGGCTTGGAATGAATTTATTTAGCCTCTTTCTAAAGTTCAGTTTTGAGAGGTGAGAAATCGTGTTTTTGGTTTGGGAGCTTTCAAGCCATTTTAATGGTTGGGATTTGTTCTATGAGTGATGCTGAGTTGAATGGTGAAGAAAGTTTGAAGTTTTGATGGTTGGTTTATGAGTTTTGAAGAGATGAAGGTATGAGGCAAATTTGAATCTGAATGTATGAGAGCTTGCAGGCTTGTGTCTTGTATGAAATGAGTCCCTTGAGGCATGTGTGTGAAACTGTGATAGGTCAGAGGAGTTGTTGTGGCCTATGTTGATTGGTATGGGTGATTTTGCAAAAACTCAAGCTTGGTTGTACTTGAGGTATGGGCACAGGTCAGGGTAGGATTTGGGCATGGCTGGGCTCAGCTGAGATCAAGGAAATCTTATGGATCAAATTTGATGAGCTGGAACACATGGAACTAGGGTTTGTATGAGTTTTGCATATTTTCCCCCTTTGGTGTATCTTGTGATGCAAGGCATGAAATGATGTGGTTCCTTGGGAAATTCTGAGAAAAATGAGTCATGTGATGTTGTTATGATGTTTAGAAGTCAATTGGAGGTCACTTAGAAGTTTGGCAAGTGAATTTGCAAAAATCCCTCTTTGGCATGAATGTGAAAATTATGTGATTTTTGCCAACTTTGAATGATCATAACTTGAGTTCCATAATGAATTAGAACATGTTCTTGTACTTTTTGAAAAGGGAAAGACCTAATATACAACTTTCATGACCAAGAATTTTTCACTTGAAGCATTTTTGGTTGAGAAAGAGGAGGTTGAAAAACTTTCCCGAAATGGAAAGTTTCCATTACAAGTCATTTCCATTTTTGGCAACTTTTCAAATGGCTCAAAATTCTTCAATCTTGTGAACTTCCAACCTCTTCTAAGATCAAATAAAGATCAGAGAACTTCAATTTGATGAAAATACTCCTTTGGTTCCATTGTTGGGGGCCTCGGATGCCCTGATTTTGACTTAACTTGCTCAAGAAGTTACCTAATGAACAGATGACTTCCACAATGAATTTCTTCATCAAACTTGGTACATATGATCCTTATAACATATTAAGAACAGTAGAAAAAAGAATGGCCCAAAAATTTGGAGTTGAGGCCTCTGAAACCAAAACCCTAATTTTGTTCATCTGTGTAGTGAAAATCTTGGCTCTGCTTCCATGCCTTGCCAGTTCTTGTGATTTCTTGACTTCCATGAACTTTGAGGGATATAAAATTATGATAGAACACACATGGACCCTCTTGGAATGCTTTAAGGCCCTTGGAGTGGCTCAGATGGGATCTTGGATTGCTCAGATCACAAACCCTAAATGCAGATGAACTTGAACTATGCAGATGAAACAAGTGACGTCATGCGCATGGCTAAAGAATCAGAACAGTTTTTCAGATCGTGGGTTAGGTGGTTACAACCATATTTTCGTCTGACTAAAAAGTTTGGCGTCGAAATGGTAATATAAAAAAAAATCATATTTTCATCAAAATGGTCGAAAAGAACATTTTTAGGGGACAATTTGTTATCTCCCAAATTTCGATGCTAACATTGTCGGAATATTATTTGATAGAGCCACAAACAAAGATAGAAAAAACATTTTTAGTAGTGAGAGATTTATTTTTGCAGAGTTTTAAATACTTGGCATTCTTTCATAAGTTTTATAAAGCACAATTTACAAATTTGTAACTGATGGGAATTATATCACTGTTTTTTCTTCTTTATAATTTTAAAAAATAAAAATCATAATTCTTAAATTTATATATACATGAAGAGTTTTAAAATAGTTTTGTAAAACTAAGAGAGTTGTATTGGATTGAGATGTTAAGAGATTATCAGGGTTTTTTTTTTGTAAGGTTTTAAAAGATTTATTAGGATTATATTGACTTTTCTATTATATTTAAGATTTTATTACAATTAGCATTTTTTTCATTTTAAAATTTCAAAGGCTTAATAATATAGAATATTAAGATTTTAAATATTTGAATGGACTCAAATGGATTTTTTTTTATCAAAATAAGAAAGATGATAAATAAATCTAAAATCAATACAAATACTTAATTTTTTTAATAAAAAATAACAAAGGAATTTTAATTTTCATCTTCCAATTATAATTCTAATTAATAATTTTAATTAATTGATTTCTCATTTTGTCTAATTTGAATATATCAATAATTGATAAGAATAATTTGATAAAATAAATATTCTCTCTCTTTTTTTTAATGTGTGAAAGTGTCGGGTATAACATTTATTTTAGAATTAGAAAATAAAAACTAAAAAAATGAAACTAAATGAAATTACTTAAATTTCTTATTCACTTGGAGTACATGATTTAAATACATTGATTCTTCCATAAATTAAATAAAAAATAAATAAATAAATAAAATCTTCAATACTAAATGGAGTAAGGTTCATAAGGTCCTCCTCCTCCGAAGATCGTTCCACAGTCGTTTACTTGAATGTGTTGAATGTGAGCGATTTTGTGCCAATCCTCACCCGAGTTCTCTTTACATCGTTTCTCTAATTCACTGCAGTCGTGAATTCCCAAACTTTTCAGACTAGTAAGGCGTTGAATGCTCATGGGAAGACATGTCAGCTTGGGACAAAGAGAAAGGATTAATGTGTGAAGCAAGCATAATTTTTCTAACCAGTCAGGTAAGGATGCCAGATTTGGAAGGTCACTTATTACCCAAAATTGTATAGCAGTCATATTTTGTAATGCCTCGTGCAAACCTTCTATTTTTGGGCAACTTTGGATTACCAATTGCTCCAAACTGGTGAGGTATTGAAAACTTTCTGACAGGTTGAACTTTTGGCAGTTCTTAATATGCAATGTCTTAAGAGAGTGTAATCCATGTGATACTTCATCCGGCAATGACTTGAGGTTCTCGCAATCACGGATGTATATCTCTTTGATAGCACTAATGTTATTGATTTCAGTTGGCAGCTGCTCAAGTTTGGAAAGGCCATAAATATCAAACATCTTTAGAGAAGTGAGGTCTTTTAGCATTCCATCTGGAAAGCAACTTAGCTCTTTATGATTGCTTAAACAAAGTTTTTCAAGAGTATGAAGTTTATGAATTGAACTTAGTAAATGTTGGTTGCTTTTCCCATGTACAAGCAAATCTCTGAGAGATGGAAGGCAAGGCAATTCCAACAGCATAGGACATTCCTTAATTTTGAATATTGAAAGGCACGGAAACATGTTATCTCTATCCTCTCTTGATAAACTTACCAAGTTTGGCAACTCCTCTAGTATAAAAAATTCTAGTTTTGTGAAACCTCCATCAACTCCACCATTACCTGAATCCTCATATAGGCTTTTTACATGGCTCATGTCAATTATTGTTAGTTTCTTTAGAGAGGGAAGTTTCCCCAAACGTGGAAGGTGTAAACAACTTTTGCAATTCATAAGATAAAGACTAGTTAGAATATTTAGAGAGGAACTAGACATCCATTGTGGGAAATAGGCACCTGTATATCCTCTCACTACCAGACTTTGAAGTTTTTGGGTTTGAGGTTCAAGCACTTCAAAAATCTCTTCAACATTGTCCTGTAATTGGGACTCTTCATTTATTTCCCATTCCAATTTCAAATTGTTCACGTGTTTTCTCAACATATTAGTTTCTTTGGCATTCTTTACACTATTAACTCTCTCCAAGTGTTTAATGCAAAGGTCTCCAATAAGATTCATTTGTCCTAGTTCCGTCAAAAGAAACCCACTTTTCGTGCCAACTACATACAGGGTTAAAAAATTTAGGGAAGCCAATTTTCTTATATGTACAAGCAAACTTGATAGTGAGGTACAGTGCTTCAAAGATAGATGTTGTAGAGCTTTCAATTGTACCAACCCATAAGGCAGCCTTTGGAGATTCCAACAA
Source organism: Lathyrus aphaca (assembly GCA_963966055.1). NCBI lineage: Eukaryota > Viridiplantae > Streptophyta > Magnoliopsida > Fabales > Fabaceae > Lathyrus > Lathyrus aphaca. The sequence goes on from OZ014523.1 coordinate 405,126,571, forward strand.
TTATCTAACTTTAAAATCTGCAAATTCCGTAACTTACATAAGGATTTTGGAAGAGTTTTAAATTGTCCAAAAGAAAGATTCAAGTATCTTAAATGTTTCAAACGAAAAATCGAAGATGGCAACTCTTCCATTCTTTCGAAATCAAGTACTCGTAAAGAATAGCATTTTAGTACTTGAGGTGGGGAACAATTGTATTGACGCGTTAAAAAGGTACTTAATGATTTGATTCCATGCAACTCTGTTGAACTGGATTTCTCATCATAAGTTGAGAGGTGGAGGATTCTTTTAGATTGGCTTGGTTCTGTATTGCAACAACGAACCTCTTCTGCAATAGATTGATCAAGATCATGAACAAGGTCGTGCATTTTAAATTTTTCAATTTCACCAATATCATCTTTCTCTATATCTTGAAAAAATGATCTCCAATATAACTCATTCCACACCTCATTGCCAATATTTTCTGCTTCCAGCATTGCATTGGATGATATATACTCCTTTTCTCTTTGGCCAAAGGTTTAGGAGCGAATTGGGGATTTTTGATGCTTTTCGGTCCAGAGATGTTGGTGAATGGTGGAAGAGTTGGTTCAAAATGAAAAGTTTTTTATTTCTGACCTTTCTTTTGAGAAACGTTGGTCTTGGAAGATACCATTGTTGATAAGGAAGATGGGAGTTTTCTGGGTTGTTTGAAAGAAAGGATGGAGCTTTAGCAAGAAATGGATGAATTCGCAAAGAGTTTGGAAAGTTTTCTTTATGTACCGAAGAGGTTATTTATAGGCGTAGGAAATGAAAAGTTGCAAAAGTCTAGCCACTTAATGAAGACATGTAGTGGTGAGGCACGTGGCACTTGGGATCTAACACATTGAGGGAGCAGTTAATGAAAAAGACTATAGCACATTGTTTAAAGAAAAATCCATGATCAGAAATCCGTAGAAACGACTTATGGGACCTTTGGGATATTTTCCATTATTACATGACGTCATGCGCGTGGGCGAAGAATCACAATAGTTTTAGAATGTGGGGTAGGTGGTTTCAACCATGCTTTTGTCTGACCTAAGTTGGCGTCAAAAAGATGAATATCAAAAAATGATCTTTTCATCAAGATGGTCGAAAAGAACATTTTTGGGGGGAAATTTGTTATCCCTAAATTTGGACGCTAGCAATTAATGAGGTTATCTTGGCTTAGTAAGAGACTTTGCTGGTGATGAGTTAAAAGTAAGGTTTTCTGACTTAACCAATTAAGAATGAGAGACAAAGTGAACTACCTACAAGTTTCATACTTAGTGAAAATTCAAAGTTTGGAACATTTTCTAAGTGTTGAGGGGATTCGACCAAGCATATGTTCGATGAAGGTGGCAGTTACCAAGGGTCTTACACATTCATTCTTGGAGGGAAAACGTGGAGTTTTAATCCAAAGACAAGGACAAGTGGCGCAAGATGAAGCTTCTTCAGTACATGATGGGACAAGTGTCACCATCTTAGGATAGTTGTAAGGGAAACCGTCGAAAACGGTTACTTTGTAATGTATATAATAACTTATTCTAGTGTTAGAATAAGTGTGTGGAAATCATATGTACTAGTAACTCCGTAGACTCAAAGTATTCGCGTGTAGAGAAATGAGTGCAGTGAGAATGTCCATGATTGAAACACCACCACCAATTTATCTTCAAGTTATTTACTTTTGAAGCCATTTATCTTTACAAAGCTTTTATTTTAAAGCACTTTACATTTCAAAGTCATTTATCTTTTCAGCAATTTACTGTGTTTCCTTTTATATTTCTAGCAATTTAACATCCCTCGCCTTGCCTTTAAATTCCATTTAAGTTTCAAGCCTTGCCTTTATTTTCCTTTAAAATTCACAGCCTTGTCTTTACTTTGATTTATCTTAAAAGCCTTTGTCTTTTATTTTGTTTTCCTTTTAAAACCAAATCTGGGTCTCGTTGAGAGATTCAAGAACTTATTTTTCTTTCCCAAAAACGTGATATATCAACATCACCATTCTTCTCCAATTTAGCACATGTCATAGGATCAATCTGGTCGATCCTGCGAGTAACTGAGAGTATTTTTGGTATCTTCAGAGGACCAGCAGTTGTTTACCCATTTTGGGGGTAAACAGTAGGCAGGAAAATAAATAAGTAAATTTGGTAAAGCATGGGAATAGCAATGTTGAGATGTAATTGACATCAATCAACAATGCTCTGATTGTCTCTATAAAGTTACACACGGGACAATATTTTCTATTTTGGAAAGTATCAATTGAACATAAACTTTCATTGTCGCGTATTCAGATTCGAACTTATTCTTTAATTAAAGCCAACCATTGTCACTTATGGAAGGTGTGCATTGCATTAAAGTAATAAACCTATTTTTAAGAAATTGAACTCTCGGTTAAAGGAAAAGTAATTTTGATTGGAAAACTTAACTAAAAAGGACTCCTAATTTTTGTTAGGGAACCGGATCCTAAACAAATGAACGCGTCCGCAAATAGTTTTAAAACCTCCTTCTAGAAAGGTTAAATCTTCCTAATTAACTAACAAAGTGTTGTTGCGGTATTTGTTAATAAAAAACAAACCAATTTTATTTTTTTATGTCGGACGACTTTTGATCTTACCCGACATTTTCACTGCCTCACTTTAATGAAGGCAAATTAAAATTAAGTTCAGAAAATTTGAGTTTAAATCAAAACAGCCCATAAATATAACTTTTAAAGAAACAATATATAGAGTATCGTCTATTGATGATCCTCACACCTCAACACTTAGTAAATTAGTCGGACATGTTTAGGGTAAACAAAACACATAAACAATTTTAAGTGTGAAAGTAACCATAAGTGCGTATAAAGAAATAAATTAAGACGAACAAAATAAGTGCATGTAAATAAGGCAAGGAAAATAAAGGCAAGGCAGAAATAAAGGTAAATTGTTGAATTAAATAAAAACCTGCTCCAAACGGAGTCTTGAATCTGGTACAAGAGGATTCCTGGAAATAAATTGTTGCTGAAAGTAAATTGTTGGAAATAAATTGCTGTGGAAAATAAAGGGTTGCTCCAAACATGATACATACTCAATCGACAATGTAATACCTCTCCGATGTGAAGAGAATATCACTTTACAATTTGACAATATAAGGACATAAGTTTGCACAATGTTTGGATGCTTTGAAGTTAATGCTTCAGGGGGTATTTATAGAGCTTTGAAAAATCCTAGGAACCCGCGAAAATGCTTCAAAGTTAGTGGCGAAAAAGGAGGAGGAAGTTGTGGTTGCTTGGAGACCACCTGTTTTCCATTTTCCATGGGTGGCGACCGCCACACCCCATGGCGGCCTCCATGCTCACAAAGTGGACATGACTAGGTCTGCCCACTATTAGGTGCGTTGGACCACCCATGCCCCCTAGGATGAACTCTATGGGGATAGCCACAGGCCTTTGGTAGTTTATTTCCTTTGTTTCTCGTCCAATTTTGTTCGTTTCTTCGCAAATAGCTTTTTCTTCGTAAGTTTCCTAAAACATTATAAAACAATAACGTAAAGGTGGAAAATGTATTTAAAACAATATAAAAATGAGCATAAATTAGGTCAAATAGACTATATGTTTTGGTGTTATCAGTTGTATGGAAGTCGAACCAAAGGTTTTCAAGAGCACAAATTAGCTTCTTTGGCGTCCATAGCACTTTTCAGTCTCTCAAGTGTATGTGATATGTAGTTTTTCTTTTAAGATTCAGATATCCTAGTTCTGCCAAAAGGAACCCTCTTTCCTTGCCAAATATGTACATGCTCAAAATCCTCAAAGAAGTCAACTTTCCAATATGAGGAGGCAAACTTGAAAGTTCAACACAGAAATAAAATGATAAATTCATGTTTCGGCCTCTTGTTAGTAAATTTTTAATTAAGCCGATGTATTCAATTTTGTGCAAAAACAACTTATGTAGCCTTAGATAAATTGGTGATTGGTCTCAATGGATTGATAAAATCTTTTATACCAAAACCGATAAATCTAGGAACATTTGGATTATTGTATTTTATTATATACAAATATTTATTAATTATTAGCATTAATCATTACTATTCATACTAAGAATACATTTGTTATAATAACGGCAATAAGTAATAAATATTACAAATAAATTCAATATTGTATTCTCTATAAAAGAAAATATCCAAATTTTAAAAACAATTGCATCCCACAATATAATACTCTTGAAAGACTCTTAAGTAAAACACAAGCCGAGTATGTACAATGTGCAGTTTTGCTTTGACTTAACAAAAAAATTAGAATCAAGATTACTTGCATAATATTTTGCTTTCCCAATTTTTATTTATAGAGATTAAATACATTATAAACCAAAAGTTAAAATAAATAAAAGAATCAACTTGCACAAGCATATAAACAAATACGATAACTAAATCTCAGCCATAACCTATACTCCTACTCGTTCCACCGTCTTTTTACTTCAACATGTTGAATATGAGTAATTTTGTGCCAATCTTCACCTGTGTTTTCTTTACATCGTTTCTCTAACTCACTGCAACTGGAAATGTACAAATATTTCAGACTAGTAAGGCGTTGAATGCTGATGGGAAGACATGTCAGCTTTGGACAATTAGAAATCCTCAAATTGTGAAGCAAGCCTAGGTTTCCTAACCACTCAGGTAAGGATGCTAGGTTCGGAAGACTACCCAATAACAAAGATTGAAGAGCAGACATATGTTGTAATGCCTCATGCAAACCTTCTATTTCTGGGCAACCTATGATTGATAATTTTTCAAGACAAGTGAGGTATTTAAAAAGACGATAAATCTTAAGAATCTTTAAAGAAGTAAGGTCTCTTAGCATCCCATCTGGAAAGAAAGTTAGCTCTGTATGGAAGTCGAACCAAAGGTTTTCAATAGTATGTTGTTTATGAATTGAAATTAGTAAATGTTGGCTGCATTTCCCACGTACAAGCAAATTGCTGAGAGATGGAAGGCAAGGCAATTCCAACAGTATAGGACATTTGGTAATTTCAAATTTTGAAAGGCACGGAAACATGTTATCTCTATCCTCCCTTGATAAGCTTACCAGGTTCGGCAACTCATCAAGTTCCAATGTTTCTAGTTTTGTGAAACCTTTTGCAACTCCACCATTACATGAATCCTCATATAGGTATTCTACATGGCTCATGTTAGATATTGTTAGTTTCTTTAGAGAAGGAAGTTTCCCCAACTGTGGAAGGTGTAAACAACTTTTGCAAGCAATGAGCTTTAGACTACTTAGAAAAATTAGTGAAGAATTAGACATCCATTGTGGGAAATAGGCACCTGTAAATCCTCTCACTTCCAGACTTTGAAGTTGTTGGGATTGAGGTTGAAGCACTTCAAGAATATCCTCAACATTTTCTTGTACTTGGGAATCTTCATTTATCCTCCATTCCAATTGCAATTTCTTCACATGCTTTCTTAACATATTAGCTTCTTTGGCACTCGTCACACTTTTAACTCTCTCCAAGTGTTTAATGCAAAGGCTTCCTTTAAGGTTCATTTCTCCTAGTTCTGCCAAAAGAAACCCTTTTTTATTTCCAACTATATACATGGTTAATGTTTTTAGCGAAACCAGCAACCCTATATGCGGAGGCAAGCTAGATAGATAGTGACAACCCTTTAAAGATAGATGTTGTAGAGCTTTCAACTTTACCAACCCGTAAGGCAAACTTTGGAGCCTTGAACAATAATCTAACTTTAAAATTTGTAAGTTCCACAATGTACATAAAGATTCTGGAAGAGTTTTGAATTTTCCGTAAGAAAGATTCAAGTATCTTAAATGTTTCAAACGAAAAATCGAAGATGGCAACTTTTCCATTCTTTCGAAATCAAGTACTCGTATAGAATAACATTTTAGTACTTGAGGTGGGGAACTATTGTGTTTACGCATTAAAAAGGTCCTTAATGATTTTATTCCATGCAAGTGTGTTGAACCGACTACCATAGAGGATTTCTCATCATAAGTTGAGAGGTGGAGGATTCTTTTAGATTGGCTTGGTTTTGTATTGCAACAACTAACCTCTTCTGCAATAGATTGAGCAAGATCATGAACAAGGTCGTGCATTTTAAATTTTTCAATTTCACCAATATCATCTTTCTCTATATCTTGAAAAAATGATCTCCAATGTAACTCATTCCACACCTCATTGCCAATATCTTCTGCATCCAGCATTGCATTGGATGAAATAAAACCATTAGCCATCCAAAGATCAATCAAAAACTTCTTGTTTATTATTTTATCTTTGGGAAAAAGTGCACACAAGGTAAAACACGGCCTCAATTTTACTGGCAAATTCAAGTAGCTTAATCTTAAGGCAGACATGACATGATCTTCACCTTGTAAATTCCATAACTGACTTTCCTTGACATTGATCCACTCTATTTCCTTTCTTTTGAAACGCAAGAGACTTCCTAATGCCATTGCCGCAAGAGGCACTCCCCCGCACTTCTTTACTATCTCCTTTCCTATGACCACAAGTTCTTCCCTCTCTTCCTCGTTTGGTCCAAAGGCTCTTTGTTTCAACAATCCCCAACAATCCGTGTTTGATAGGATTGATAAATCATGAGGGGGTATTGTACCCATGATTGCTGCAACCTTTAGAATACGAGTGGTGACCAAAATTGATGTGCCTTTTCCCCCACATGCCAATACAGATTTCAACCTCTGCCAATTCTCTTGTTCATCATCCCATACATCATCCAGCACTAGCAAGTACCTTTTTCCATTTAGCAATTCTTGAAGTTTTCTTTGTAATGGATCTAGATCCATTTCTGCACAAACAAGGCCAGATGTTGATTCTATGATGGCTTTTGTCATTCTCTTCAAACTAAAATCTTCTGAGACACACACCCAAATTCTTAGCTCAAAGTGGTTTACTACCTTCTCATGATTGAATATAAGTTGGGAGAGTGTTGTTTTTCCGAGTCCACCAAGGCCAACTATTGGATAAACAGATAAATCCTCGAAAGTAGAAGCATCACCAACCAAAAAGTCTATAATTCTATCCTTATCTTCATCTCTTCCATAGACTTGAGGTTGAGTAATGATTGAAGTAGTTTGGCGCCAGTCAAGGACTCCACTTCTCTTCTCTCTAACAATCTCCGTCAAATGAAACTTGCTCCTTTCTTGAGCGATTTCATCTAACCTCTTTCTTATCCTCTTCATTTTCTTAGCAATTTTGTAACGGAAAGCGACATGCTTTGGATGAAAAGAGAATAAGAAAGAGCTTTGTACCTTGTGTAAGAGACCTTTAGACTCCAGCTCCAGCACTTGAGTGGCACACTCGTCCAAGATATCGTCGAGGATGTAAGCAGCATCTTTGAGTTTAAGCAGCCAATCCTTGATAGCTCTGTCACTGAATTGTTTATCCTCAGCATCTTCAAGTGTAGCCTTGATTGTTGTCAGCAAGCTGGAAAGACTATTAAAGTCTTGATCAAAACCCAGAAATAAGCCAAGCTCTTTTTGAATGAATGAGTTCAAATTGTGAAGCACAAGTTCAAGCACAGCCTCAGCCATGTTTCAAATTTGTAACTGAAGACGAATGTAAATGCAAGAAAAAGTTTGTTTGTGTTTGGTTAAGAAATGGAGATGTATTATGAGAAAACAAGATTATTAGCAATGAATGAGTGAGTTAAGGGTAGGAGATGTTTTGGGATAGACTTTGTCAAGTCAACATTAGAGCCACTATTATTGAGTAGAAGAGACAAAGAGATGAGAAATGAAAGGTTAGGAAAGGAAACAAACAGAGAGAAGAAAATGACAGGTTAGAAAAGGAAACAGGTCTGAAACTTGGTTTCAATCAGTAAGGAGAACATTTAGTAGACACATGTCTGTTTTTAATTGGCCTCTACAAAAGGGCTGTTTCAGATTTCCATAAAAATATGTTACATGAAAATTTCAAAGCATTAGCGAAGTTCAAAGATTTGATTAATTACTCAATTGATGATGGTAAATTTTGAGGGATTGATTGATGCACATCTGACAGTGCTTGCTGAAAGATTACAAGAATGAGTTGTAATTCATACCATTACAAACATCAACATTTATCTAGTAGTGATTTATTTAGCCTAAGATAAATTGTTGACATATGTATGTAAATGAATTTTTTAAGAAAAGAAAAAAACAAGTTTCTTAACTAAAGTGAAGTTGATCATGTATATGTTGACATTTCATTTGATTTAGTAGTTACTGTGAATATTCTGAGCCAAATACTAAATCAGATTCAAGTAATTGACATGAGATTTAGGATGTTTAAAAAAGAAGAGAACATGCATATGGTGATCTTCCAGAGCAGAGATCATGGAGTCGCGCCTCCATGAGATGTCCGAAACAGGTAAGAAGTGGTTGGTTGCGACCATTGTGAGACATTGGAAACCACCAACCTTTGTTCATGTATTTTCTCAAGGGGATGAGTCACATGATGGAAGCTCCTTTAGTTCTAAAACTTCTAGCGTTACGAAGTCTTCATCATGTGACTCATCCTCTATGTATATCAGGTATGTTAGATATGATGAGTTTCTTTAGAGAAGGTAGCTTCCCCGGCTGTGGAAGGTGTAAACAGTTGTCGCAGTCCACGAGTTTTAAATGCTTTAAATTGTTGAGAGAAGGACAAAACATCCATGGTGGAAAATGCTCACCCATATATCCTTCCAGAGTCAATCCTTGAAGCTGTTGTTTATGAGGTTGAAGTACACTAAGTATCTGCTCGACGTTTTGTTGCAAGTGAGATTCATCTGTCCTTTCTCTCCCATGACAATCGCAAACAGCTCAAGTGCTTACTTGACATATTAGCTTATTTAGCGTCCATAACACTTTCCCTTTAAGATTAATCCAAAAGGAGCCCTCTTTTCTTGCCAAATATGTACATGCTCAAAATCCTCAAAGAAGTCAACTTTCCAATATGAGGAGGCAAGCTTGATAGCTCCACACAGAAATAAAATGATAAATGTTAGCTTTCAAACATATCAAATTATTAGGCATGTTTTTTAGTCTAATACAACGGCGCAACTTCAAAATTTGCAAATCATTAAACTATTATTTCTCATTGATTTCGCAACTTTAATTTGGTGCTAATGTATGAATAGTTATTCAAAACGATAATAATATTGTTCTCTGATATAACTAATACTCTCTTCGTCTTAAAAGAAAAGTCTTTTAAGTTGTTATAATAGATTAAAAAAATAATGATTAAATGATTAAATATAACAATTTTATTAAAAAAGATTAATTAATATTGGTTGTCATAAATGTATTAATTTATAAATATATAGTATAATAACTTGAAAGTTTGTAAACAATATTTATTAAAGATGAAATTGGTAAAAATTAATTTACATTCTATTAAAAATGTAGAAAGACTTTTGTTTTGAGACAAACTTTTTACCTTAAAAAACTTTTATTTTTAGTATATAGTTAAGCTGGTTTATTACAACATCGTTTCCAATTTCAAACATCGCATATCACACTACTTGTGAACAAACAAACACCTACCTAACTCAGTCATACAACCCTATATTAATTTCAGATTTAGTGAAACCATATTGTCAATTTAGTTTGAATTTTTTAATAAACCCTAGTTTTCAATTTTTTTAAATTCAATTAAATCAAGATATGGAGAATGAGTTTGATGAAATAAAGTTACTGTGAGATTATTGTTAGTGACATGAAATTGGATGTAGAAATAATTGCCTGAGTTTGAGGAATTTTGTGGATTTTAAATTTTTAGTTTTGGAAAAGATAACAAAACATTAATAAAAAACTTGAAAACAAAATGTAATGTCAGATTTTTGCGTTGTTAAATTAGAGTTAATGAACTTTGGAAGACAGAAACTAACATAATACATTTTAAAAAATTAATTATTAAAATTATTTTTTAATAATTAAAAGATCAAATTGGACCCTTATAAGACAAAGGACAAAAATAAAATATTTAACATTTTTTTATCAAGTAACTTAATGGGTAAAATTTCAATCGTGGAATAAGACTTGCACCAATATATTTGATATATGTATACAACTAACAACTAAGCTGACATAATAAAACACTCATTTTTTTATCAATCACGTTATCTTTTAAATTTTTTGATACAGTACAGTCATCAAACATGAAATATCCCTTTCTCACAAATATTGTCAGTATATTTCATGGAGCCCAATTGTACAAAATACTTGAAACAATAGTTTATGATAGAATATTAAAAATATAAATATCTTTTTGCTAATTTAAAGTATTGTTTCTCTTATGATATTCTAAGTGTATTCATGTAATATATGCATCATCTTTTTTAAATCAACCTCTAGAACAACTTTTCTAACCACTTGAAAAGAACCCATATATATTAAAAAATTTATGCGGTTAATAATAATATGATTATCGTGGGTCAACTATTTCATCAAAGGGATAGGAAGAATATGCAAAAAGAAACAACTAAAAATGGAAGGATATAATGCATTAATACAAAAAGTTTATACTATACTCAACGAATGAATGGTGAAAACTCAAAATTGGCGTGTACAAACTCTAGGCAGAATTTGCCGGAAGCTAATATGCAAAACAACTACACAAACCTTGCCGCAGAATATGACAACAATATATACTATGTAGTGTGTGTTTTAGAAAAAAATGGCGATTTCCTTTTCAGTCATCTCAAACACATGGTCTTTTGCATCGGTTAAAGCACTCTGTAAGTGAAATCTAATCAGATCCATGAAAATATAATAACATAAAAAGGTAAAGTAAAAGTGAGCCTGTGGAAAAGGAAAGTCAGAAAATAGTACCTGGCCAAATTTGGTAAGGAAGTTACTGCCAAGGTTTAGAGATGTGACAGCCACATCTTCATTAGACTTGAGTGCTTGAGCAATAGCAAAAGCTCCATCATCCTGTGAGTTTTATAAAGACAGTGCTTAGAGACTATTATGAAAAATTCCTTGTGAATGGAAGAGACAGATAATTTCATACCCTTATTTCATTAAATCCTAAATCTAGTGAAGTCAGAGCTTCATTAACAACTTTCAAGCTACGAGCGAGGCACAATGCACCCTGCAATAGTTTTTAAATAAAACATTGATTGATGAAGATTGAAAAAAGGATCAGTTGGAAAAATTATTCAAGGTAATGAAAAACAAACTTCATCTCTTAGTCCATTTGCCCGCAAGTCCAGAACTGATATTGTTGTATTATATTTTAAAGCATCTGCAATGAACTCTGCCCCTTTTGCTCCTATCTGTATAGGTATTTGTGTTACGTATAGAAGTTATGTTTTTTAAGCAATTTACAGGATACAAATGGTGAACATTTACCTGGCACCAACCAAGTTTAAGGATTTTGACGTTTCCATGGAACTTGATAACTTCCCCCAACGCCTTGGCTCCATCTGGTCCAATGGGATTATAACTAAGTTCTAACTAACAAGGAGAGGTAAAACCTGTGTCAGTGTAAAAAGACAAAAATAGAAACAAACCAGAAAGTAAATTTTGGAGCTTACAGTGGTAATAACGGAATTATCTTTCAAAACTTTAGCAACAGCACCAACTCCAACAGCATGAATGTTATTTCCCCCCTGTTCTATTAATCATTTTAGTCATGTCCCATATAACTCTTTCCATTCTTGTAGGGGAAATGCCAAAGCAGGTGACAGAATAGAAAAACTAAACAAAAACGAGCTCTTTTTACCAGATCTAATGTCGTTATTGACCGATTTTCCTTTAAAGCGTCTGCAATTTTTTCTGCACCCTGACAATTTTACAAAAATTATAGCATAATCAGAAATCACAGTGTCCCTTTAACAATAAAGATATAGATTGTGCATATGTCTTAGTTCTGTTGTAAGTTGTTACTGAGATTGTGAATATAAATGGAAAACGGGTCTTTCATGAATGGCCATACACACAACACCCACCATCAATCCATTTTTCTCCTGATAAAGTTTTTCGTAGTTGATCCATATCATAGATCTCCTGATAAAGTTTATACACTAATTTATTGTCTAGTTTCTTATTGCAGATACACAAAACTGGTTTATATGCACTTGCAGTTTTTGACAGTATAGAAGGCAACATATATTGAATAACAGTTATGGATAAAAAATCAGGAATTTGTAATATCCTGTCAGTATAATACTTATACATCGTATCGTAGGAGTCATATTTATTGCATGAACTCTCACACTTTGTAATGACATTCTGGTAGGAATGTTCCTAACATATTTTAACAAGAATTGTATTAATGTTACACCAAGTTTGTGAGATAAGGAGTGACTGTGAGAAAAGTACCTCATCACCAATGTCATTCATGTAGATGTTCAACCATAGCAGGCTTTTGATCTTTTTAATGTACCCAGCAACATATAACGCACCTTTAGCTGTTAATGAGTTGTTGCCAATGTCTAGAAGTGAAAGTTTCCCTTGAAAACATATATTGCTCATCAGATACTTCTAAATATTAAAGTGGCATCATTGATGAATAAATGGCATGGTCAATATCAGAAAATAAAACAAGTTTACCTTTATGTGAGGCTAATCCTGTCATCAACGAACGAATTCCTTCATCACCAATAGAATTTCCATGCAAATGTAGTTCCTGTGCATATATTCAGAGTAAAGCATGCTTGTTTAAGGCAGCATTTGGCAAGATATACTTCAACTAGATTCCACAACATATTATTAATGTGATAGGAGAATACACATTGAAGGGTCAGCACCCAACTTTTGTAAGGTAAGATTTGGAAATTTCAATTTACTGTTCAGAAATTCTTAATAGCGCTGTGTGATAAAAGACGTGTACTTTACAACTGAATTGCACAGTTAGATCTAGTGGCCACTGGCCAGGGAGTGGTATTCCAGAAGTTATAACTAAAACTTGGGAAGAATATAAGGTTGCTCATTTCATTGAAAATAAAATAATTAAGAACCGTACCCTTAGAGATTTGTTTCTCTCAAGTGCTTTAGCCAATCCATTAGCCCCCAATGCACCACCATAATTGCCACTTGAGTAGAAAAAAGGTCAGAAGAATTCATAAAGAAGAAAATTAATAAGTAACGGACTGCTAAAATTTTATTAATGAAACAATTCAAGTGAAAATTACAATATCAAAAGCATGAAAGATATAAATCAACCTTTCATTCCCTCAATTTCAAACAAGGAAGATTGGGGAAAGAAAAGTTCTGGGAGAAGACATAATGTTACAGTTTTTGCTTACTTGAGATGTATATTTCTTATGCTGTTATTCTCAAGAAGTGCTCCAGCCAGGCTTGTAAATCCCTACCTCCAATTCCAAGAAACAAACTTTCTTTAAAAAAATTGAATACTTCAGAGCATCTACAAAATTGAAAGCTTGGGCAAAATGCATACAGAATATTCAATCAAGTTGTTGTTAAGTTCAAGCACCCGCAAACTCGAATTTTTTTTCAGCATTTCTGCAATAGCTTTTGCACCCTGCATAACACAGCGAGCAATTCTCAATGCAATGTCGGAGACACTCTATGAATAATACCTAATACCAAGCTAACCTCATCCCCCAAGTCAGCACTGTTTAGCTGGAGCTTCTCAATGGTAGAGTTACCCATCAGTATGTCACATAGGCACTGTGAACAAGAATGTGAAGACAATATTAAACCACAGGTGTTAGACAATGATCAGCTATACTTGCCAACTATTACTTTCTGTAATATGGGTAGTTAGTTGAGGGAACTCAATTAGAGAAATTTAGAGAAATACAGGTAAGGAAACATTCAAATTAGTCAAGAGTAAAGAAATACTGGGAAGATATGGTAATAATAATTAATCCAAATCCCAAATTAAGAAATGTAATAAATCTAAACACTTAAGACTGACCTTAGCTCCTTCATCTCCAACAGGATTTCCTGAAAGATCCAGAGTCTTCAGTGTGATGTTTGATTGAAGAACACCATCAAAAGCTTTCATTCCAGCAGCAGTTATTCCATTTGCAGCAAAACTCACTTCCTCTGCAGTCTATATGGGTATATATAACAAAACATAGTTAGCACATGCACACAGACATAACACCAAAACACATAACCTGATAAATTACCTGGCAGATCAGAATTATAAACCTAAATCCAGCTTCCACCAAGCAAGGTTTAGTATAAGCAAGATTTGATTCATAATTAATGACAATACAAGTTTCCATGCAATCCTTATATTTTATCAAACTGATACATTACACATCTTGATAAACAAAATGAGGGTTTTTAACTAGTCATGGCATTTGATCTTGCAGAAATATATTTCTCTTAAAGAATCTGTCTATTCAATATTTTAATCAATTTTCTCTTTGGAGGATGCTTCCATAGACTGTTCAGTATAATGACTTGACAAAGAAAAGAGGAACGGTGTCATGTATCATTAAGTGGAGTTCTACATATAGTATATACTATTTCTAACAGATAACTGACCTTCGGCCTTAAAAAACTACATGGTTAGATCAGTAACAAGATGATTTAGTACTTCAAGAGGCAGAACTCTTAATTTTGAGAAACAAATGATGAAACACCTGCAGCCAACTGTTAGCTACAGTTTCAAATGGTATCAGTAGGTCGCAGGCCGCTACCCACGTGGAGCGGTTGGCCCGTATTATTTTTTTTCGCATTTACCATTTTACCCTTAAGTTTTAAGGGTCAAATATCTGCTATTTTTCTTTTCCAATACTCTAGTCTTCGTCTTCTCTCATTCATCGTTCTCAGTTCTCACAGCTTGGTCTTTCTTTCTGCTTCGCGTTCTCAACCCTTACCTTCGCCGCCGAACGACCTTGCCGTCGTTGCCGCCGAATGACCTTGCTTCGATGCCACACCTCCATTCCGTCTACATCTGTTTGTTCTTCATCTTCTTTTTTCTTTTATTTCATTTTATTTTCTTTTTGTTCTCTTCTTCTAAACTCTTTTTTTTTCCTTTTTCCTTTTTCTTTTCGTCTAAACTCTTCTTCTATTTTCTTAAATGGTTCTTTTCTTTTTTCTTGCATTTTATTTTCTTATCTTTTTCTATTTTTGTATTTTATTTTCACTTTTTATTCTTTTCTTTTTTTTAAATTCTTCTTCTAACAACAATGGCATCTGTTTCACTGTGTTTTCAAAAATTCTTCTATATATAATACTTATATAGATTATTAAATAATTATTAGTACAAAAAGTTATCCCACTATCCCAATTTTGGGGTCGGCTACTCCGCTCTGCTATCCGGGATTAATAACTCTGGATAAAAGGCAATTATAATTTCCAATACAAAATTTTCTTAACAAGTACTTGGAGAAAACAAGATGTTAATTTTGTATTTATTAGTGAAAACATAAAATGCAAACTAGAAACAATTTCTCAAACCAAGTAAGCCCTAAAAATATAAGTAGTTAATCACGTCTTGCATAGAAGGATATTTAAAGTAAAATGCTGAAACATTCAACAGCTAATACACTGATTAATCCATTATGACTTTTTGAATTAAGAAATATGTTGACTTGTGTGAAATAAATAAATAAATAAATAGAACTGTTTCCATGTCTTAAATATATGTTTTTTCCTGCATGTCAATCCATAATGTGCCATTTTTAATATAAGTTGTTATTTGCCATATATCCATATTTTCCCTGCTAGCTGATTGATAATATTAATAATCAAACAGTTACAAATTATAACATACAACTACACCTTGCTGCCACAGCACTATTATTGCTTCTATGAGAAAAAAGTCATTTTGAATACAAGTTGTTATTTTCCATATATCCATATTTGCCCTGATAGCTGATTGATAATAATCAAACAGTTACAAATTATAACATACAACTACATCCTTGCTGCCACTATTATGCTTCTATGAGAAAGAAAAAAAAGTCAGTTACTTGAGTCCAACGAAAATACTTATTTTTGTCTTTGAAAGTCGTTATGCTAAAATTGATTCAATTACTAAAGAAGCCTTTTGTTTCTCCAAGTAACTGAAGCAATGAATATTCTATATAATTCAGGGATATGCCAGTGTGTGTAACACCACAATTTAATTTTCAACAACAATCAGATAAACAAAGGATAGTAGTTACCTGGTTGAATGCCAAGCTCTCCGCAAGAAAGAATAATCCTTCATCTCCAAAATTGCGCCCTGCCACATTATATGTATGATAACTGAATTTTTCTTTTATAAATGCATTTATATCAACAGTACACGCAGGTTAAAAAGGGTCATGTGTCAATAGGGTCGACTGCAATAAAGCAAGAAATATCTGACAGGTCTGTAACACCTAAATACAAAATTTCTTTGCTTTCATTAATAAATCAAATTATATGTATTGATCTTAATGTAAAAAAATATGTATATTGATTTTCAAAACAAATTTGATACTTGGAATACCCTAAAATTAAATTGAACTAATTTTTTTAGTAACTTCATTTATTGTCCTTGTTTCGAATGTGGTCAGAATGTAGAATGACTAAACTAATTAGAGCAAGATCATCACCCAAACGATTAGCACTATAATCAAATCTAGTCCAACCAAATCTGAATGGGCTTTTAAGTAGACACTTAAACCAGAGGTTTTAAAATCAAATCAGCTTCTAACTCATAATCATAACTCTCCAACAATGTAATTCATTTGTAAAATCAAGTCAAATCCCTCAACGTTATTTTGAGAGAAAAAAACAAGTAAATAAGACAAAAGAACACAACAAAATTGAGAGGCACGATCCATGAATGGTACAAGAACAGCATTATTTTGGAAATTTTACACAGAAACCACACTAACTAAATTAGAAGCATATCAGGCAACCAAAAAATTATTTTTCATATATACCAATAGCCAGCATACCTGACATATCAATAAATGGAAATGCCCTCAGTTCTCGAGCAAACTCGTTAAGTTTTTGTTGAGATTGTCTCTCATTCTTCACCCCAAGCTGGGACAACAAGTTTGTACCAGCGGCAAATGACCATTTCAATCCTTGTGAAGAAGACTGGCTTTCAGCGGCCGGAGATTTTGATTGCTTTGGAGTTGGAGCAAGAAGCTTCTCCGCCAACTTCCAAATAACTGTAAGCTGAAAACAAATTAGTACCACCATAATGATCCTATCTACAATGATCTTTTTTTTTTGTTACAGATGTCTATCATACCCATGATGATCATTTTTTACACCAATCACACAATGACACAACTCTAAAAATTCTTATCATAAATGTCTAATAATAATGATACATAGGAAGTTCATGAATGATGTCTATCCTATCTATCCTATCATATATACATATCCTATCCTATCTATTATTGCACCACACTCCTCACCCAATAATTGCAATTTCAAAAACAAATATGAAACAGGATACAATCCTAAAGTACAGTACTCAAAAGAATGAATTGGCAGAATTTATCTTTTTCAAATAATCTCATCCATATGTCACATCACAACCATAACAATACCACATATCATACATGATAAATTCTCAAATGCAGGAAGCAAACTCGAATTCACAAAATCACAACTACAATTAGACTAATATCGAAGAAATTGCATTATTTACACCAAGTCATAGAACCAATCCTCATTCCCAAATAATCATGAAAATAGCATTATGAAACATAGAAACCCACAAAACGAATTGAATACCGAATGTGACTGCTAAGATAGCACCAAATGGAGCAACAGTTGTTGCAATCTGCTTAACGGTAGCAACGGACAGAGTCGCATTAGCCTGAGACTCGCGATAGACTCTACGGGAACCAGAAGCACGAGCCGAAGTTCCTTCGACACTAGAGCCAGCCCTAACAACGAAGCTTCTCGAAGACACTCCCAAAGCAAAGGCTCTCCGCTTCCTTAAAGGCGGAAGCCAGACGAATTGGACGGCGGTAACGGCCAGATATTGCGACCGGTTGTGGCGGAGGCGAAGCTGCGAGAGGAGAGAGAACGCGTTAGGGTTTGGGTAAAGAAGAAAGAGAAGCGGTTGGTTAGTTAGTTAGTTACTTACTTGGTGTTGCGGGTGTGAGTAGATAGAGAGCGTGGAAGTGAAAGCCATGGATTATGGAAAATGAAGTAGCATAGAAGGATTAATTGAAGTTAGAGATTTATTGAATAGGGAAAATAATTATTCGTATGTGGATAATTTCACCGAAGACTGAGACTGAGAAAGTTGAGATTAGTCTAGAGAAGAAAGAAGAATGACTAAAGGTTTGGTTTTGTTCTTGTTGCCTTGTGTTCTATCACTTGGGTTGTTTTACTTGTTGGATTTGTCATTTTTCCACACACACGAAATTACTCTTTGTTTATTTAATTTAATTTTTATTTATTTTTAGTTAAAATTGTTCTGAATTGGAACTTGGGTATCGGTAGATGAGGAGGTCGAGTTTTGTGGTACAATGCAGAGGAAATTAATCTATAAGATTAATACTTAAACTTTTAAGTCAGAATGAGAGTGAAAAGTGATGTATGAATAAAAATGAATTTGAATATGTGGAATATCTGAACAAATCCTATTACGAATAGCATGTCGTCGAAGTCCGCTCACTTGTTATTGTTTAATTGGATCTTGTGTTATGGATTCAATTGTTTAAGTTAGTTTGTACCCTAAGTTAGCTTGTAATGGGTAATTGTTAAAAAAAGTCTATTAGGTTAGTGTGTTAGTTTTCTTATAAATAGCATACTAGTCTCTCATATTTTATATGAGGAAAAATAGGAAGATAAAATCCTAATTCAAAAGTGAGAGAGGTTATTTGTTATTCTTGTATACTTGTAATCTTGTTTCAAGAGAAATGAAAGAATAACAGTTTATAACCAATCATTTTATTTGTGGTTACTCTAAACCCTAACCTTTGTGGGTTTCTTGAACATAAAGAAACTTATTATACTTTGTTTCTAAGGTATCAAATTCACAACAAATTGTTGCGGTGAGCGTGGAGAAGAGGCCTTCAACAAAGTATGAGATTGAAAAGTTCACCAGAGTGAATGACTTCGGTCTGTGGCGCTTGAAGATGAAAGTCTTACTTGTTCAGCAAGGTTGCTTGGAAGCGTTGAAGGGAGAGACGATCATGAATGTTGCGTTAACGACAGCTGAAAAGACGATCATGATTAAGAAATCACACAACGCAATATTGTTGAGCCTTGGTGATAAGGTTCTTCGACAGGTATCAAAGGAGACGAAGACGTCAGGGTTATGGTTGAAACTTGAAGGTTTGTATATGACCAAATCGTTGGTGAATTAACTCTACCTGAAGCAAGTCTTGTATTCATTCAAGATGAGTGAAGACAAAGTGTTGGCTGAGTAGTTGGATATGTTCAACAAGCTGATTCTTGATCTTGAAAATATTGATGTGAAGATCGATGATGAAGATCAAGCGTTGTTGATGTTATACATTTTTCCTAGAACACATGTTCACTTCAAAGAAATCCTTTTGTATGGAAGAGAGTCTCTGACCTTTGAAGATGTTCAATATGTCTTATACTCTAAGGACTTGAACGAATGAAAGGAGTATAAACCTTCGACGGTTGGTGAAGGTTTGATCGTTAAGGCAAAATTCTTGCGAAAGGATGGTAAGTTCGACAAGAAGAATGGTAAAAGTCAGCAGAAGTCTTATGGTGGTGAAGCATTTGGTGTTTGATGTTATCATTGTAAGAAGGAAGGTCACATTCGAAGGGTGTGCCCTGAATGCCTGAAAGATCATGGAGGTAAGGATAATGGAAACGCGGCCATTGTTCAAGGTGATTTCGAATCATTTGATGTTCTTGTGGTTTCAAGTGGTAACTCAAGAAAATAGTGGATTATGGATTCAGGTTATACTTGGCACACGACTCCAAACAAAGATTTGTTCGAGGAATTATGTGATCAAGATGGTGGATCAGTGCTGCTGCGAAACAACAAAGCTTGCAAAATTGTAGGTATTAGATATATGGGATTCAAGCTCCATGATGAGTCAATAAGGTTATTGACTGAAGTTAGGTATGTACCTAACTTGAAGAGAAATTTGATTTCTCTTGGCAAATTCTACAATAAGGGATGTGTTTTTCAAGGAAAGAAAAGTATCCTAAGAGTCATGAAGGGGTCAAAGGAAGTCTTGAGAGGCATGAAAAAACAAGGCTTGTATACCCTTGAGTCTGAAGTTGTAAGTGGTGCAACAAATTTTGCATCCATGAAACTTGTGTCGAAGACAAAATTATGGCACATGAGATTGGGCCATATCAATAAAAGAGGCTTGGTCGAACTGGGGAAACTAAACCTGTTAGGTGGTAACAAAGTCGAGAAGTTGGAGTTTTGTGAACCTTGTGTATTTGGTAAATCATGTAGGGTGAACTTTAACAAAGGTAAACAAAGAATACATGGATCCCTTGATTACATTCATGCTGATCTTTGGGGGCCTGTAAGGAATCCCTCGCATTCATGTGCAAGGTATTTTCTATCCATAGTTGATGATTATTCCAGAAAGTTATGGGTATTCATTCAGAAGACGAAGGATGAAAATTTTGAGAATTTCAAGAGTTAGAAGGTTTTGGTCGAAACTCAAACTGGCAGAAAGGTCAAGAGGTTGAGAACTGATAATAGCCTTGAATTCTGGAACGGAGCTTTCAACAGTTATTGTGTCGAGTCTGGGATTGCAAGGCATAAAACTGTAGCATGTACTCCTCAGCAAAATGGTCTAGCTGAGAGATTCAATCGAACAATCCTCGGAAGGGTTATATGTATGTTGGTTAGTGCTAGATTGAAGAAGGTGTTTTGGGTTGAGGTTGCTTCAACAACAACATATCTGATAAATAGATGTCCTTCGACTGCCTTAGATATGAAGACACCTGAAGAAGTTTGGTCAGGACATCCACCAGATCTTGACAAACTGAAAGTAATTGGCTGCATAGCCTATGCTCACATTAGGCAAGATAAGGTTGAACCTAGAGCTCTGAAATGCATGTTCATGGGATACCCTGAAGGAGTCAAAGCTTATGGGTTATGGTTCCTAGAGCCAGGTCACAGGAGGTGTATCACTAATTAAGATGTAGTTTTCAATGAAGCTGAGATGGCTTTCAAGAAAATTGATGATGTTGAAGAAGAGTCGGAACATGGAAAAATTCCTGTTGAGGTGGAGCATAGTGATTGATCGCGACTGACCGAGTCTAACGGTTACTAACTGCAAGTGCATAGTATATCGCATAGTAATAAAAGATATCAATCCCATAGAGACTCGATAATCAACCTAGTGTAGTCGGGTGTTGTTATGTTTAGCTAAGACGAGCGATATTTTAGGTTTTAAAGGATTAAGAATTAACTAAATTAAATTAATGATATAAATTATCGGTACATAATTGATTTCACCTTCGCGAATTCAATAGAGGGTCGGCTTGTTAAGGTTTATTAAGTTATCTCTCCGTAGAAACTCTCGGTTTAAAAGTCCTCGACTCACACTCTCGTGGTCTTGCCTAATACTATACTCCTAAGTTCAATTGAGCGCTCTCTCTATATCAACTCAAGTTAGAAATACTTTTTGAAAACCTAAAGGTTCTAATCAGTTTTAAAGCGTTCTCGCTGTATTTAAAACTAATGCCCGATTTCTGCTCTCTGACTAGAATCTCACACTTCTGTGGTCTTAATCCTAATCTTTTAGACTCCCTTACTCTCGCAATGAAAGTTAATTAAAACAAGAATCAAAACCAGATTATAACTTAATTTATGGTTTTAGCCTAATTCTATCGAATTCGTTCCGGTTTATACAGTTACATACCGATTAACGGTTTAAGCTGACATACTAAATAAAGAAAGGTAGAAGGAGAGAAATTGCATATTGTAAATAAATATGATGATAAATAAATAAAATATCATTAAAATAAGAAACCTGGTTGCAATATCCTTTATCAACCAAACTTCGAAACTCGAACGAAAATGCAGTGGCTAGAAACAATAAAAATGGTGATAGTTTCCTAATGGCGGAAACTATCACTAAGGTTCGGTAAAAAGAAATAAATGCGAATGAACAACGAAAATAAAAGGCGAACTTCAAAATAAAAAAGGCAGCAATTGGATGTAAATCGAAGCTCTCTCAGTGCAATGGCGGAGAGCTCTATTTATAAATGTTGTGATAGAGTTTGTTGAGAAAAATAAGGCTTGGACTTCAACAGGCTTTTGACTGAGTTTGTGAGACTGAGTGGACTAGGGTTGAGAAGAATCCTCTGTGTTGAACGGAAAAATCTCTACTGGATTGACTTCTGTTGCTTCTGTTTGCGTAACTTGCGTCACTGAATTATTTAATTGAAGCGTGCGTCTTGGAATTGAAACGGGCAACTGAAGGATGAGACGACCAACTCATTGCCAAGTTGGGTGTCTGGCCAAATGAGACGATCGTCTGGCTTATGATACGACCGTTTGACCGCAAAAATGCAGAATTGCATTTTTCTGTCATTTCCCTTGTGTTTTCTTTGGTTTCTTGGCTTAAAAACTTCCTTTTCACATTCTTGCCTCCAAATGACGTGTCTGATCGAATATCTACAAAACAAACACAATTTGCGTGTAAAATCGTCCAAAACAAATAAATAAACATGTTAAATAATCGGAAATCGCATTAAATAATCGATATGAATTCGAGTTATCAAACTCCTCCAGACTTGAATCTTTGCTTGTCCTCAAGCAAACAATCAATCATGATTTTAAATAAAAATACCTTTACATGCAGACATGAAACAAAACACCTATCTGTATGTGGTCGTGTGGCTTTATGTTAAATCAACCGAAATTAACTCGAACACTAAGAATACACTAGTGACACTAAAAACGAACAACGTTCTTAAACCCCCCTTACAAATCAATCTGAATTATGTTGTTATAACTCAGTCTAATGCTCTTATATCTATTTCACCCGGTTTCATTCTGACCCAATCACATTAAGCCATTTACGTTTGCACGCGCATAGTGAAATAGCCTGTTAGTAAATTTGATCCTTTTTTTCAAATGGGGTTTGGTACACGAGTGTGATAACCCTTAATCAAACCGAATGTAAGTCGTGGGGGATCGAACAGTAGTTCACCCAACCGAGTTCAGAACCAGATTCCTCTGAACCGACTAACATTAGTCTTTTTGCTTTGCCTTTTGTGCAGCTTGATTGTTTTACCAATGGCTTGCATAATCTCAATATTTTTATTTTTCTTCCTTTTTGGCATTTTGGCGATCAATCACTTATTTGCATCAGCTTTCCACGTAGCTTGTACTTCAGGCGGTGCTGACTGCTAATATAAACTATTATGGGGCTAATTTAGACTTAAAGCTTAGACTTTGGTATAATAGGTATCCAAATCGATATCGCTTCTAAGGGTTCAAGGTGTCATGACTGTATAGGTTTTGTTAAGTATTTCTCAGTTTTTATAACATTGCCTATTAACCTATATACTTGAAGGGTATGTTAAATGAAAGCATTGTAAAAAAAATTGGTAATGCTAAAAATACTGGAGAGAATTTTGAAACTGAATACTTTGATTAATTTAATTTGGTTTCTTACAACTGAATTGGGAAATCTAATACCTTCTCCCACACTATCTCAGACATTGTCCTCAATGTTGTGAGATATAGGTACACTTCTAAGAATTACAAAAGAAATATAACAAAACTAAAAACTAATAAAATAAATAACTAAAAAGTAACTACTCCTGCGGTGGTGGTTGTCTTTGGCATCTTCCTATGGATAAGTGTTTTGGTACACCTACATGATAAATGTAATCATGCATACCATGCACTTCTCTAGTTAGGTCACCTAGTGCTTCAGTGTTGGTTGTTATATGTGTTTCATGAGTTGCTTGAGTTTTTTCCACTCTTCCCAGTCTTGCGGACAAATCTTCGTATTGCTTCTGTTGCATCTCCTAGTTCTGCATTATGGCCGCCATAATGTCATCCATAGACGCGGGTTGTTGATTCCTTCTCTGGCGTCTAGTGGATGTGTTGGTTCTTGCGAACTCAGCGACTCTCTGCTTAACTCTCTCCTCATCATCCAAAACCTGTTGGACTTCATCTACTCTGGTATCTTGTTGAGCTTCATGTGCCGCCGCACCTGGTGAAGGAGCTCGGAGATCGAAGTGTCAGTTGGTTCTGACTCTCATATTTGTCCTGGTGTGACAGGGCAGGATGATGCTTCTGAAGATTTTCATGTTGACGACGAGGTTGTGTCTACCATCCTTCCTTGCTCTGATTAGATGGCTGGATTTGCAGAACTCCATGTCGAGGAAAAGGGCGGGTACTCCTTGCAGTTGGTTCAGGTTTTCCTCTAAACCTAACTTAAGTTCAATATCCGTGATTATACCGCCAAAGAAGAAGGGAGATTTCCCTCTATTACATATATATTTGATGTTATCAAAGATGAAGGAGACGAGATTGACTTGCATGTCGAAGAATGCACAGTAAATCAAGAATAGTTCTCTTTGATTTACTTTGTGGTTGTTGGCTCTCCCGAAGATAACACTTGACACAACCTTCTGAAAATATTGGATGACGGGGTTCTGAATGTGTGTGGCATATAGCTCCTCCCATCCATCATCTATTTCACCAGATAATTCCTCCCACAGATCGAAAGCTCTGATCTGCCAGTCTCTTCCCTTAGGAATGGTTAGGTGAACACCTTCACCCTGAGGGAAACCAAACTAGTCGCTAAATTGTTCTTGAGATACGGAGAATTCCCTCGTTAACATATGGAAGGTGATGTTCCCCGTAAGAAATTTCATTTCTCCCCTCGGTGTGTTGTACTCGAACGAGCTAAGGAACTCCAGCATGAGCGGGGCGTAGGTTGGCTGGTTTCTTCGGCAGAGCATCGTGAGAAGAGTCTTATCCATCATATAGTTAACACTTTGGAGGATACCTAAATGAGTTAGGTAGTCCTCATCAGCGTAATAGGTGATGTTGACTCGCCTCTCACGGAACTCCTGAAAGCGAGTCTGTTGTAGAACTTCGGCGTCTCCTTCTCTTGAAACAAGTGGTGTTGGTCTATGCTCAGCCAGTTTTAGAAAGGTATGAAGAATTTAAGATGAAATGTGGTGGCTGGTTTGATGAACTTGCGAGAAAAGGGTGGTGGTTGGTGTTGAAAAAGGAATTATGCAGCAAATAAAATTAGAAACAGAAGGTGAAAAAGCTGAGAAAATTGCTAAGAAAAATGTTATAGAATTGTTGTGTGAAAAATGAGACTAGAGAGGTTTGTATTTATAGGAGAGGATCATAGTCGTTGGAGACAAAAAATGGTGGGGTTTCAACGGCTCTGACGACCATTGAAGAAAATGAACGTTGGGTAGTGAGACGGTCGTCTGGATGGTGTGACGATTGTCTGAAGCTTTAGACGGCCGTCTCATAGCTCAGACGGTCGTCTGGCTTGAAAAATTCAATTTTCTAATAAAAATAATACCCATTCATCTGTTTTGTATTGCTTCATACGTATTTGTAATACCCTAAAATTTGTCATCTTAATTTATTATCAACCTCAAGTGGTTTATGCTTTGTCATCCTATATATCTGTCCATATTGCATCGCATTCAAAAATAATAAAATAAATCATCATCATCTGCATGTGCATGAGGCTTGTGATCAAGGATATTTGTCGATCTTTGGAGCTCAAGAAGGAAAATAATATCACAAAAAAATAACCCAACCATTTCCAAGAGGTCCTACCAATGAAAGGGAGAATTCACATATTTCTTCCGTTAACCGGTTAACGCCTGGGGTTAACCGGTTAACGGAGGCGAAATTTGTGAAGAAATTTCAAATTATGGTTGGTTTTTTTCACTTCCCTCCACTTTTCAAACCAAGATGAGTTTTCATTTGATTCTTTTTTCAATCTTTCACATTTGAACTTTAGTCTCTAAATATATTTTTGTCTCATTTTTATCTTGCATTTTCAAATTAATGTTCCTTTTCCCTTTGAGAAATATCCAAAACCCTAGCTAATCTTAGGATAACCATAACTTGAACTTGGTAAACCTTTAGACCTCCCCCTTTGGATGGTGACTTCATGAGTGCTTAGGGTTCCCTTGGATGCAATTTCAATTTTTTATCACTTTATTTACTTATGCTTTTGAATTTGTATAAATCTTGAGTTTAAACTAACCATTTCAGGTGCATTTGGTAAGTTAATCAAGATGTGGATGTGCATCCACATCCAACCTCTTTTTCTCTCTTTATTTTTATGCACTTTGTTTGTGTTTAAAGTGAATCTCACTCACTTATGTTATCTCTTGTTCTTAGGTTACTTAACTTCTTCATGAAGTAAGTAACCTAATCCTTCTCTCTCTCTCTCTTTTCTCATCTGCTTCTCCTCCTATGGTGGCCAACTTGAAGACTTATCTTGATGCCTCACAAACCATAAGATATCCAAGCATGATAACCTTTAGGGTTGTATATAGTCCCCCTTAGTCTCTTACCTTTGAGTCTCCTAGAGTCTCTCTTCTCATCTCAATAATCAGAGACTAAACTCTTAAAGCTTTAAGACTTTGGAATTAGGGTTATGCCTACATCCTTTTCTTAGGATGGAGTGTTAACTTATTAGCGCGTACTTTGAAGTTATAGATCAAATTCTTCTAATATTGCAGCTTTGGTGCTTAGAGTGTGATATTTGTTCAGATCTTCTATATCAGAACTTCGTTATCTTGCAATTGTTTAGATTCTTCTATGTGTAGATATTATCAAGTATTAGAACTTCTTGCTTCTATGTGCAAATATTATCCAATATCAGAACTTCTTGCTTTTGTCTTAGAACTTTCTGTAAACACCCCAAATTTGCCCTCACCCATTCACACCATGGCTTGTGATGTTCTCATAAGCACAAACTCAATCATAGCATCTCATACCACATTTTTGATTCATTGCATTGGTTCTAGGTCATCTGCATCTAGGGTTTGTGATCTGAGCAATCCAGGAGCTTCTTGAGCCACTCCAAAGGTCATCAATCACTTCAAATAGGTCCATGTATGTTCAAACATCATATTATATCCTCTCAAAGTCAAGAATGTCAAAGGATCACAAGAACTGAAAATGGTATGGAAGCAGAGCCAGGCTTAACTGCACAGATGACCTAAAATTAGGGTTTTGGTTTCAGAGGCCATAACTCCAAATTTTTTGGTCATTCTTGTTTCTATTGGTCTCTATATGGTATAGGGAGTATTCATATCAATTTTCATGAATAAATTCCATGGGGAAGTCATCTGATCAAGAGTTGACTTTTAAGCAAGTCAGTGCAAAATCAGG
Source organism: Lathyrus aphaca (assembly GCA_963966055.1). Lineage (NCBI taxonomy): Eukaryota > Viridiplantae > Streptophyta > Magnoliopsida > Fabales > Fabaceae > Lathyrus > Lathyrus aphaca. The sequence continues at coordinate 405,153,753 of OZ014523.1, forward strand.
GCATCTGAGGCCCCCAATGACCCAACCAAAGGGTGTTCTTCATCATTTTGATTGTGTATGATCTTTATTTGATCATGGAAGATGTTATAAGTTCACAAAATTGAAGAATTTTCAATCTTTTGCAAAGTTGACTTTTTGGGCAAGTTTGACTTTTAATGAAATTGTCATTTTAGGCAACTTTTTCAACCCTTACTTTTTGATTCAAAAAAGCTTCAGATGGAAAAACTTTGGTCATGAAAGTTGTAGAATAGATCTTTACCTTTTCAAAAAGTACAAGAACATGACCTAATTCATTTTGGATCAAAAGTTATGGCTTGTCAAAGTTGGCAAAAATCACAAAATTTCAAGTTATGCACCAAAGAGGCAAAGTTGCAAATTCACTTCTCAAGGCAAATTTAGTCATCAATTGGACTTCTAAACTTCACTACTTGATCATACAACACTTAAAAATCAGAATGGGCCAAGGAGTTTCTCATTTTTGTGGCCTATGGAGCAAGATATTTTCATAAGAATCAAAGGCAAGGCAAGTTGCAAAACTCATCATAAGACATAACCCACTTGCTTGCTAGCCTGCTGAGCCACCCTAGGCATCTCCCCTCATCATGCTGCGCAGGACACACCCTTTGTCCTTGGCTAGAAAGTAGCCCATACTTCTCTTACACCAACTTTGACATTTTGGCAAAAGCACCCATACCAATCAATAAAGCACATGTCACTTCTTCTGACCAATGGCAATTGTTTATACTAATCAAATGCAAGCTAAACATAACAAGAGGCAAGCCTGAAACGCTCCAGAGCACATCATTCTCATTTTCACCTTCATTTGCAAGAGCCTTCGAAACTCTCAGCACAGGCCACAAACACCCAAACAAACTTCACAAATCAACTCAACTCACTTCCCTGGTCACAAAGCACCCATCACCATTGCCTTAAACTCCCAGAATCACAAACACGATTCTCACCTCACCTTGAGCAGAACCTCTGCCATCTTCCAAAACAGCCATTGCAAACTTCAAACAAACATTGCAAGCTTCTTAGGGGGATCATTGGAGTGCATTTGAGCCAAAGAAACAGCCAGAAAGCTCCTGAATCGAAAGCTTCAGTTCAGGTAGTCAACTCAAAACTTTTTTTCCAGAAACATGTTTTTAAGTTCTTAATAGCTTCTATGCACTCCCCTGATCATGAATATGTGTTTACTTTTGAAAATGGTTGAGAAACCAGGATGTATGAATGCTCTGAAACTTTTTGCCCTAAAACTATTTTGATTCGATTTGGCTGATTTATGAATGAAAAATGATGTTTGATTGAGGGGTTTGATTCGTTTTTGAATGGGGATGAGTTATGGGCAGTTAGATTTTGTTTTCATTGCGTGTAGAGAGAGTTAGCAATTTCGTCTCTCCGGAGAAGATGACCGGAACCACTGTTCCGGTCATCTGAAAGTCATTAGGGCTGGATTAGGGCTTAATCATTAATTAGCGAAATTTGAATATAGGCCGTCCAGATGCGCGCCAGGTCCACTCCCGCGCGTGTGAGTTTGAATCTGGACCCTTAGATGTGTTGACTTTTCTTTTTTTCAGCTTTAATTCATTCTATTTTTCATATTAATTCATTTCTTTTCTCCATTTTATTAAAAATAGCAAAACAATTTTAAAAATTCTGAAAATTTTTGTATAAACTTTTATTAATTTTCAGAAACCAAAAACATTTTTATTTTTATTTTTTTCATTAAAAAAATATTTTTAAATCATTTAAAAGTTTATTCTTAATTAATTAATGAGAATTAATTAATTAAAAATACTTTTAGGTATTTAAAAATCACCAAAAAATTCATGAAACCTTCATAAACATTTAGAAACATTGTCCAACCCTCAAACCAAATTTCTTTTTTGATCTTGATGTCTTTTGAGAATTTTTCATGGAATTAAAATCATTTCAAGGCATTATTTTGATCCAAACTTCAAAAAATCATTTCTGCCTAACCATTGAGAATTGGACTCTGATTCTTTTTGCATTGTGTTTTGCATATCATGTAGTTTGTGAGATTAAATTGGCTTGAATTGATCTTTCATTTTCAAATTGTTTGACATTTTTCTTGTTAAGGTACCCTAAAACCCTAGAAAACTTAGGAAATTCATAACCCTAATTAGTTTAAGAGTTGGAACCTCTCCTTTGGGAAGTGGGTTAGCATAGGTTTAGGGTCCCTTTGAGTGCATTTTCAATTTTTTATCTTGATGTTTGCTTCTGATTTTGTTTTTTGTTTGATGCATTGATCATAAACCCTAATTTGGGCTTCCTTTTGCATTCATCTTGTATTTGCATTCATACCTTGACTTGCCATAGCATTTGTGCATCCATTTGATTCATTAGACATCTTAAGACATATTGAAAGCATGTTTGATCATTGCATCTTGCATTTGCCTTGTTGTATGTCATTTGCATTTCATAACTTTTCATGTATGTTCATGGTTCTAAGCATGCTCCATTTGCATCCATATGTTCATGTGATCATCTCCATGCCTTGCTTCATGTTTACATCATCTCATAGCATCATTATCATCTCATATATGCTTCTGGTTTTGGTTTGCATCATGCCATTTCATTCCATTTTGCATTGCATTGTATTTCTTTCACTAACTTTTCAGGTGGTAAGCAACTTTGAGAAGTGAATTTGCCTTCACTTCTCACAATTTCTTTTCATCTCTCTTATGCATCATTGCTGCATTTTACTTTGTGTTTGAGATTGAGCTTGCTCATTCTTCTTCTTCTTACTTTCTTTCCTCAAGTGACTTGCCTTCTTAAATGAAGCAAGTTACTTTGCTTCTCTTTGCTCCTTTCATCTGCTTCTTGGTGGTTCCTCTGAAGATGTCTTTTGAAAACCTCACAAACCTTAGGAACAACCAAGCATGACATTGATTAGGGTTTTGATTAGTCTCCCCACTTAGTTTTACCTTTGTGTCTCTTTGAGTCTTCTCTTCTCACCTCATAATCAAGGACTAAACCCTAAAGGCTTTAAGGCTTTGTGATTAAGCTTATGCCTGCATCCTTCTATTAGGATGGAGTGTATAACTTTAATCCTAAGTGTTAGACCCTTAATGTGTTTACATCTCTTAATCAATCCACTTAATAATCACCAAGACATCAAGCTTGTAACTTGGGCCTTGCATTAGGGTTCTAATTCTTCCTTAATTGGTTAAGAAGGACTAACTCTAGTGTTAATGGACAAGTCCCCCTCAAGTTGTCTTACAAACCCTAAAAATCACTTCATCATCATATCATTAATTAAAATCCACTTAACCAAAGGCTTGTTTTGTCATGAGTTTAATCCCTAATCATGGATTAAGTTGAGGAGCTTTCCTCAGCTTAAACACTCCCATCTATTATCCTTCTATTAGGATGGTGTAATGAGTTTGTTCAATCCCTGATTATGGCTTAATCTCATTACTCAACACTAAACAAAAACAACAAAAACATCTAATTAATCACAAGTAGGTTAATGATCTTAATCCTATATCAAAGGTGATTAAGTGTGAGAAGCTGACTTCACACTTAAGGTATTCTCATTACCCCTAATAAGAGGGAAGATGTGATGAGTTTACTAACCCATTGGTTTAGGCTTAAGCTCATTAACTTATGACAAACTTTCAAAAGCAATAAAAGACTGAAAACTCAAAAACAAGCAATAATCGTCTCCTCCGGGATTCTTTTCTCATCACACTCACTCATAAACGAGAACTTGCTTCTTCCGTCCAATGCAAGACAGTTTGCACCTGAGCCAGACAGGTCATACACTTGAGCATAGACAAGTAAGCAGCTCACAAGTCAATTCATCTTCCAGTCTCTTTGGGTCGAACTACAGTGTTCTGACTTCCTCATTGCACGAGAGGATACGTAGGCATAACTTAAAGGTTATCGAACAAAAGTCTCTGTATATTCCCCCTCTTTCCAGCTTCATTCTTTAAGCCTCATGGTCATGAGCATTTCATTCTTATTCTTACACTGACACTTCATTTACATACACTACACTTCTTTTACACTGACACCTGTACATCCTTTTCCAGCTCTTCTATACACAGATTGCACTGACACTACCCCTTTAAAACACAAATCTTTTAAGCATGGATCCCGTCGAGTACGACGGACAATCTGGGTGCTAATACCTTCCCAGGTTGTAACCAACCCCCTTTCTCAGTCTCTCTGGTTCGCGACCGTCTTATCCATATCTTTCTAGGTCTATGCAGCATTGCCTTTCCTAGGGATAAAAATGCCTAGCTGGCGACTCTTTTCATTCCCTGTGAGTTCACTCCTGTGTGTTCTCACACCCTCCTCTCGCCGACCGTTCGCGTCTGTACCTTATTTGAGCCCAGTCTCATTTATCGGGAGCGACACTTTCCTATACATCAAAATAAATAATTAGGGAGCATATTTGTTCCTTATAATAATATAGTATTTGTTATCATCAAAACTATTAAGGAATGTAGAATCAAATCTTGTTCTAACAATTTGAATCTTAAAAAGGATTCTTTAGAGGAAGGAGTAGCAAGATCAAGCAATTATCAACTTTAGTGTAATATGGAGATTTTCAGTTGTAGGCTGTAATTGTAAAAGCCTTAAGATTTCTCACCACTGAATATCTAAGAAATATTAAGAGCTTTAGGTCTTTGTTATGGTGATTTCCTGTACCTCTGATACTTTTATCAAGTACACCATGTTTTATATTCTGCTAAGCCTTCATTAGTTTTTACCAAGTCTCTTGTTATGTGCTTGAGCATAAATCTTGTCTCATTGGGATTCAAGCAACACGTCTTGAGTGAAGATTCTTAAGCCATATAAGTCACATTGCTTAAGTTCTTGAGTTGTGAAAGTCTTATTCATCTAGTCGGATTGAGCAAAGGTGAAGACTTCGTCTAAGGGGCGTGAGAAAGAAGTCTTGAGTGCAGCTTGAGCATGGCAAAGCCTTAGTTTGGATGAACTTTGGAGTAGTTGGCTCGGTCAGAAGGTGTGAACAAAAATTCTTAGACGTGTTCTCTAAGAAAGGGTAAGTCTCAACCAGAGGACTTTGGAGTAGTTGGCTTGGTCAGAGGGTGTGAGCAAAAGAGTAAGTCTTAGACATGTGCTATAAGAAAAAAAAGTCTCAGATAGTGGGTCTGAGCTATTGTAAAAGACTTATGCAGAAGCACAAACGATTATAATCGGGTTGATTGTAATGGAAATCTCTTGCGAGGCAAGGTAATTGGAAGTACTCTCAGTTATGGGAGGAACCAAGATAAATATTTTGTGTCTTCTGCTGTTATTTATTTACTTATGTTAACATCCACTATTTAATGAACGAAACAAAATGTCAACATCAGTTCTGATTCTGAACTCTGATCAGAAGTTAATTTAAGTAAAAACGAAACACAATTCAACCCTCTTCTTATGCACTTTTCAAAGATTCAAATAGCTTAGTTATTATTTCCAGATGGAAAAACAGCACATTCCATGTTCAAAATACTTATGCCAACACTTAACAACTCCACTTGCAACATTGAGAAAAATATTGAACATTCTTAATTGTTGAAAGCAATTGATTTGATAATATGGGACGAAGCACCAATGTCTCATAAAAAATGTTTTGAGGCTTTGGATAAAACACTTAAAGACGATATGAGTGAGCAGGGTCTTGATAATACAATATTTGGTGACAAAGTTTTCTTTTTAAGGATATTTTAGAAATTTTCTTCATGTTGTTCTAAGAGGGGTCGCTCTGTATAGTACATGCTTCAATTAGCTAATCATATGTATTGGACTATTGTCAGATACTTACTCTAACAAAAAATATATGACTTTAGCAAGGTTCATGGAATTAGTGGCAGAAGTAGGACCCTGGTCAGGGGGTGCATATTTAATGACAGTTCTAAGACATTGCTTTGTTTCAAGGGCTGTAAATTTTTTAAACTTATATAATAATAAATATTATTTATTTAAAATAAAATTATAATTTTTAAAAATCTATTAACTTATACCAATTTATTTTTTAAATGGTATATTTTAGTTAATTATAATTAAAAAATTTACTCTTTCTAAAAAAATGATCGTAAATAGTTAAGTGATATTGATATTTTATAAAATGATAAACTATTAAGAAAGAAAAAGGAATGAAGAAAAAATGATAACGTGTAATGCAAACTATATAGGGATTGCAGACTGGTTAGAAATAGTAGATAATGAAGATTAATTTGAGAGAGTGGGAAGTGGTTACTAAAATCATGTGAGTGGAGAAGTTATCATTGATATTATTTTAATGAATCACTTAATATTATTATTATTTATAAACTTAATATTATTATTAATTATTGTAAATGATAAATTTTTAGAAGTTAAAATACCAATTTTAACCTTAAAATATTTAGAGGGAAAAATTGATAGAGAATTTATAGGATTATAATTTAGTACTAGCCGTCTACCCGTTGATGCGTCCGCAAGCGCACAGATTTATCGAAGTAATATAAAAGATTGTCGAACCACAGAGACCAATATCAATCTATCGTTATCTATCGTCACTTTGTAAAGCTAAGGCTAATGATATTTGATTAAAGGGAAACTAGAACTAAAACTAAAATAGAACTAAGGAAAATATAATAAAAAAGACAAGGCTGAGATATGGTTTTTGCGCTCCTAAGAGACTCGTAGAATGAGGTGCTAATTACGACTACAACTTGGTTCCGTAGAATATACTAACTTAAAGACTCTGTCTCACGCTCTCGCGGTCTTAACTAAAATCATACTTCCTAATCCCAATATTTTGCTCTCGCTCGCCCGGTAACTAGGAAATACTCTTTGAAAGACAACATTATCCTAACCAACATCTAAAGCGCTCTCGCTGTATTTAGGTATGATTCCTAACTTCTACTATCTGGTTTACTCCTCATGCTCTTGCGGATCTCAGCTTAAACCTTAATATGCTTCTCACTCTCATGACAAAGCAATGTTAACTAACATCTCACTCTTATGACAAAGCAGTGTTAACTAACATCTCACTCTCATGACAATGTAAATTAAATTACTCATAGAAATTATAACCAAAACAGAATTGCAATTTTTAGTTCGCACCTATTGTTTTCTATCGAGTCCCGTCGGTAACGAAGGTCCTCATACGCCAGACTCTAAACTATTTAGCTAGACATCGAATTAAATGAAAATGACATAAACATGAAAATGGCAATTACAAACAACATGGTAATTAAATTAAACAAATTGAGCAATTGAAATATGGAATGCGATAAAAGAAAAGAACCTGTAAAAAACATGAATTAAATGCCGGAAATAGAGAAACTGAAATGCAAGATTGTTGATCCAAGCGTTACACAAATTATAGGCCTAATACTAATGGTGTGGTAGTTTCTCAATGTGAGAAACTACCACTTTTACATAAGTGATTTCGGCCTAAAAACTATGAACAACGCTTCCGCACATTAAAACTTGGATGTCCCCTAAAAACTACGAAGACTCATATTTATAGAGGGAAATTCTCTCAGTAACTTCCATGTAGCGTAATGAGTGGTGGAGAAAGTTTGAGTAGTGGGCAGTTGAGAAGTTGAACGTGTGAGGAAAAATAGGAAAGTGGGATGACTCCTCCTTCTGTTTCTGTTTCCACGTTCTGCAGATAATAACGTTGGAGATATTATGCTCGTCATGCCCTTGTTATGGGCGTCTTGTTCATAATTTGGGCGTGTTACAGTCGTAAGACCTGCGTGACGGTCGTCACTCACTAAGAATGCATGACATGCGTAAGGGACCCGTGACGGTCGTCATGGCCACAAAAAGTACAGATTCTGCAGAACACTTGTTTCTTCTGATTTTTCATGTTAATTTGCTTCATTTCTTCTTTTTACACGTTTTTGACTTGAGAAACATCATACTTGTGGAAAAACACGAAAACTCGGGAAAAGTCGGGAGTTAAATCTATAAAACATATTAAAACGGACATAAAATATGGCAAATATATGATACGTTTTCGCGTTATTAAACTCCTATACACTTAAACCCTTGCTTGTCCTCAAGCTAAACCATGACTCGTAAGAAAAATAGTGTATACGGATACTCGTCATAGGCTACCAACTCTACTTTGGTTAAGTTTGTGACGATAGGTACTTGCTCTCATACTAAGGGTATCGTAAAAACACAATTCCGCTTTTGCGGTCATCAACCTCCTTCCTATCCAAACCAATCTGAATCATGTCATTATACCTAAGTCTAACTCACTCATCCTCCTTTCGTCCCTTTTCATTCTGGTGCAATCACATTAAGCCCGTTATCCTCTCACACTCATGGTAGGATAGCCTGTTAGTGACTATGATCTTATTATCATCAAATTTTCTATTTTGCACATATCAATAAAATAAAGAAGTTTACACCATTGGGTTAAATGATCGGGTGAGGATCACCTAACTTAGAAGGAGAATTTCTTTTCATTCATTCATTTTTCTTTTCTTAATTTACCTTTTTAAGCCTGAGATCATACACTTATTTGCATCGACTTCCTACTTAGTGCGTGCTTAGGATGGTGCTGACTGCTAAATAAACTAATTAGGAAATACTAAAGGGTGATAACTTAAGGCTACGACATAACAAGTACTCAAACTGATTTCCATAATTGGGAGGCTCATGGTGTTAAAACAATACCGATCTTGCGGAATTTTCCCAAGTCTCACAATCTAACCTTAACTTTGTCTGTAGCCTAAGATTTTCAAAAGAAACACTATTTTTTGTAATTGAGAAATTTTAAAATTATTTGGTGTGGATTAAGGGAGTGGTGAATCGATAAACACAAACTCACATATAAAGACTTGATAACACATGCAAAGACGCAACTAAACATTAAAACAGAAAAAAATTTAAATTTTTTAAAATCATGCTAAAAAAATAGTAAATCTAACTAGAAAGCGGTAAAAATGAAAGCGATAGAGTTCCTCCCCCACACTTAAACCAAACATTATCCTCAATGTTTTGATAAAAGGTGCTAAAGGAAAGATAGAACCTGTATGGATATCATTGTTTCCTACCACGACTAAATTCACTCTGATTCTTTCCTTGTTGTCCCTGTCTTCGCTGGCCACTTCTACTTCGACGTCTTATACAACAAGATATCTGAATTTGCTGAAACTATACCTTACCGACGTCGGTTTTTAAATTGACTATTTTCGAAGGAAGTACCTACAAAAAAATGTTAGAAAAATATGGTGCGGTATGTGTAGGTGGAACCTGACCATGTGAAAGGACAAGAATAAGGTGAGTCACAGACGGGAAGGATACGCCGTCTCCCATTAAACTTATCATCGGTGTCACCACCAGCAGCAACATTCGTAGGAATGTGCGTGGGCACCAGCTCATCTTAAGGGATTGTCATCTAGAGATCGTTCGCCTAAATGTAGCTGAGACATGACAAGTAGTACAATTCTTTATTTTCTGCAAACAAAAACAATAAAAGGAAACTATTAAATTGAAAACTCGTGGGTTACCACCCATGTAGAGTTTTTTTAACGTTGATAGCTTGACGGTTAAAAGTGTTACTCTTCGGTTTCCATGGCCATTTATCAAGCCATCTCACATATCCCTCACATTTCCTTTTCTTCCTTCTGTGGGGTGGTTTATTCTTTTGAACTTGTGGTGATGGTTCTGGATCAATGCTAAGTATCAGCTTTTCTTGTTTTGGCTTTGTCAATTCATCTATCACCTTAAAGTCGAACCTAACCCTCTTTGCATTGATGATTTCCTTAGTTTGGTCTTCAAATTTTCTATTTATATGCAAGACCTCAGGCAAGGGTGCGAGGGTAATTTTTCATACATGCACATACATTTTGGAGTCTGAAAACTTACACGGGAAAGGATATGGTGGGGTATATGGAAGGTGATCAACAATTCGTGCTTCATTCTTTACCTCTTCGTCAACCTAGTTTGTGGATGGTGTTGGTGAATTTGTATCAATCTTAACTCTTTCCTCACCATAATTCTCATTAACCTCTTTATCACTCTCTTCGGGATTTTTGATTTGGTTTTCATTACTGGTTGTTATAACACATGCATTCGCCTCAAGGGAGGGTCCTATATGTGTTAATTCAAGAAGTAAGGTTTGGGTCTCCAATGCCTCAGTTTGAGTTACAAGGGACTCAAACATCATGTTCAGCCACCTAAGGGTTTCATGATTATTGAGATGTTGTCTTTTAAGCTCTTCATTCTGGATAATATGTGCGTCCATAAAGTGCTCCATCATAGATTCTATTTTAGCACTGGTTGATGTTTCAATGAAATCCTCCATTAATGTTTCGAGGTCGGACTGAATGGATTCTTGCAGTTCTTCAAGATATTGAGAGTGGTAATTTGGGCGGAAATGAGACAGCTTCGCGAGGAAATATCCCATTAGTATTTCAAGATTGGAATTGTATGATTCTTGAGGTTCCTCGAAATATTAGGAATGGTAATCATCGGGAAGATTTGGGTGCGATTTCTCAAAATATTGGGATTCCTGCTGCTGGTATTTGTAGAAGGAATTAGGGTGCAGCTCCTCAAAATTTTGGGGTTGATAGATGCAGAGGTTATTTGTGTGAGAATGATTTAACAAAGTGTTGAAATTCTCCATTTGTATTTCGAAGTTAGGATTATGGTATCCTTGAGAATCCTCGAAATACTGGGAGTGGGGATTGTGGAAAAAGTTTGGGTGAAACATAGTTAAAGAAATAAGAAAAAAAATGCCTTAGTCTATATGGTGCAACAACGGAATAACAATATTGATTGTTGGTCCCCGACAATGGCGCCAAGAACTTGATGCGTCCGCAAGCGCACGAATTTATCGAAGTAATATAAAAGATTGTCGAACCACATAGACCAATATCAACCTATCGTTATTTATCGTCACTTTGTAAAGCTAAGGCTAATGATATTTGATTAAAGGGAAACTAAAACTAAAACTAAAATAGAACTAAGGAAAATATAATAAAAAAGACGAGGTCGGGATATGGTTTTCGCACTCCTAAGAGACTCGTAGAATGAGGTGCTAATTACGACTACAACTTGGTTCCGTAGAATATACTAACTTAAAGACTTTGTCTCACGCTCTCGCGATATTAACTAAAATCATACTTCCTAATCCCAAGATTTTGCTCTCACTCGCCCGGTAACTAGGAAATACTCTTTGAAAGATAATAATATCCCAACCAACATCTATAGCGCTCTCGTTGTATTTAGATATGATGCCTAACTTCTACTATCTGGTTCACTCATTACGCTCTCGCGGATCTCGGCTTAAACCTTAATATGCTTCTCACTCTCATGACAAAGCAATGTTAACTAACATCTCACTCTCATGACAATGTTAATTAAATTACTCATAGAAATTATAACCAAAACAGAGTTGCAATTTTAAGTTTGCACCTATTGTTTTCCACTGAGTCTCGTCGGTAACGACTGTCCTCATACGCCTGACTCTAAACTATTTAGCCAGACATAGAATTATAGGAAAATGACATAAACATGAAAATGGCAATTACAAACAGCATGGTAATTAAATTAAACAAATTGAGCAATTGAAATATGGAATGCGATAAAAGAAAAGAACCTGTAAAAAACATGAATTAAATGCCGGAAATAGAGAAACTGAAACGCAAGATTGTTGATCCAAGCGTTACACAAATTATAGGCCAAATACTAATGGTGTGGTAGTTTCTCAATGTGAGAAACTACCACTTTTACATAAGTGATTTCTGCCTAAAAACCTATGAACAGCGCTTCCGCACATAAAAACTTGGATGCCCTCTAAAAACTACGAAGACTCATATTTATAGAGGGAAATTCTCTCAGTAACTTCCATGTAGAATAATGAGTGGTGGAGAAAGTGGGAGTAGTGGGCGGTTGAGAAGTTGAATGTGTGAGGAAAAATAGGAAAATGGGATGACTCATCCTTCTGTTTCTATTTCCATGTTCTGTAGATAATAAAGTTGGAGATATTATGCTCGTCATTCCCTTGTTACAGGCGTCTTGTTCATAATTTGGGCGTGTTACGGTCGTAAGACCTGCGTGACGGTCGTCACTCGCTAAGAATGCATGACAGGCGTAAGGGACCCGTGACGGTCATCATGGCCACAAAAAGTGCAGATTCTGCAGAACACTTGTTTCTTCTGATTTTTCATGTTAATTTGCTTCATTTCTTCTTTTTACACGTTTTTGACTTGAGAAACATCATACCCGTGGAAAAACACGAAAACTCGGGAAAATTCGGGAGTTAAATCTATAAAAACATATTAAAACGGACATAAAATGCGGCAAATATATGATACGTTTTCGTGTTATCACCCGTGCGATACACGGTTAATTTTTATTAAATTAAATTGTTATTTTAAAATTTTCAATATAAAAGTAATTTAAAATATATTTATATTATTATTATTTATAATACTGGTGTTTGTTATATAAAAGTTCAGAAACAATTTAATAATTTATATATTATATAAAATGTATAGATCGTTAAAAATTAATAAGAAGAAAAAATTGATAAAACAAAAATGATAAAAATAAAAAATATAATTATAAAAATATAATTGAATCAAATATAAGTTACATTATGATATTATCTATCAATATCAATAACATACGTTACGAAAAAAAATTAAAAAACTGAAAACAGATTCATAGTTTTTTAATCCAACTCAGATGAAGAAAAAAACAACACATAGTTAGGAAATAAAAAATAAAAAATGTAAATGAGAAATATCTTTATATGTAATTTTCTTATCTATAGTATGCTGACACCTGCAAAATAAAAATAAAAATATTTTTTAAACAATATAATAAATTAATAAAATGGAAAAAACAACAATATAATTGAATAAAAAAATTACCATATTTACACCTTTCATGAAGCTAAGAATTATGGGAGTGTTGCATACTTGCACATATCCAGAAAGAAAGAAAAAAAAGTTAAGAATACTTTTTTTGACACAAAAAAAGTTAAAAATAATGAATGCTTCAAAGGAGAATGAAATCATCTTTAATATCTTAGAACCAAATAAGAGACATAATCATAATCATTTTTAATATCTTAGTGAATTTATATTAATATAATTAATATAATGAATATTTAGTGAATTAATTTAATATAATTAATTATTAATAATAAATATAAAATATTTAATAAATGAATTAATAAAAAAAGAGTTTTTGCGAAAATTTTGTGGGAGAAATTATAGGATTATAATTTAGTATGATGATATTATTATAAGAAAGAAACGGTCTTCAAGTGAGTGTTCGATGCAAAATCAAAATATTCAAGGGTGCAATGTTTATACAAGCAGGATATTAAGGGATATATAAAAAAGTTCAGTTGCACCCCCTCACTTGTTAGTGGCTCTGCCACCGTAGGGAATACAAGTTTTCAGGATTGGCTGAATTCTCAGAATGAATTTTAAATGTGGGAGATGGGAAGATTTGTGAACCAAATGATGATTTGGCAGATATTGAAGTTCCTCAAGAGTTTCTAATATCAAGTTTTGAGAATCCTTATAAGGGAAATTGTAGATAACACATATCCCAATCTGTTAGAAAATTACAAAAATGTAGATTTCTTACCATCTAGGGTTATTCTTACTTCGACCATTGAAATAGTTGACAAAATCAATCATAATTGTCGCTCCCCGAATTTTTGTCCTGGTGCAAACGCGAACGGTCGGTGATGTTGGAGGTTGAGGTTGAATAGAGTCGCCAGCTAGGCATATTCATCCCGAAGGAAAGGTAATGCTGCATAAACCTAGAAAGATATGGATAAGACGGTTACGAACCAAAGAAACTGAGTAAGGGGGTTGGTTACGACCTGGGAAGGTATTAGCACCCAGATCGTCCGTCGTACTCGACGGGATCCATGCTTACTTGATTGTGTTTAAAAGGGGGATATTATATGTGCTAAACTGTGCATAAGGAGCTAGGGAGAAAAGAATGTACAAAGTGTCAGTGCAAAAGGAAAGTGAATACTAAAAAATGAGGCTAAGGAAAGAGAAACTGGGAGGAGGAGAGGGGGAAGACAAAGAGACTTTTGTTCGATAACTGTTAAGTTATGCCTACATATCCTCTCGTGCAATGAGGAAGTCAAAACACCGTAGTTCGACTCAAAGAGACTTAGATGATTTGTTGTGAACTGCTTACTTGTCTATGCTCAAGTGTGTGACTCGTCTGGCTCGAGTGCTAATTGTCTTGCATTAGACGGAAGAAGCGATTTCTCGTTTTTAGAGTGAGTGTGATGAGAAAAGAATCCCAAAGGAGACGTTTATTGTTTGTTTTTGTGTTTTCAGTTTTTTTATAGTTTTTGGTGTTTTGCGTAGGATAATGAGCTTAAGCCTAAACCAAGGGTTTGTAAACTCATTATATCCTCCCTGATTAGGGATAATGAGCCTACTTAAGTATGAGATAAGCATCTCAACTTAATTACCATGATGATGTATGATTAAGATCATTAACCTACTTGTGATTATTAAAATATTTTTGGGTTTTTGTTTAGTGTTAAGTAATGAGTTTAATCTCTAATCAGGGATTAGTGAACTCATTATACCATCCTAAGAGAAGGATGATAGATGAGAATACTTAAGTTGAGGAAGACTCCTCAACTTAATCCATGGTTAGGTATTAAATTCATAAGAAAACAAGCCTTTATTAAAGTGGATTTTAATTAAAGGGTGAGATTAAGAAGTGAGTTTTAAGTTTGTAAGACAACTTGAGGGGGACTTGTCCATTAAGCACTAGGGTTAGTCCCTCTTAACCAAAAGGAAGAGATAGAACCCTAATGTAAGGCCCAAGTTACAAGCTTATGTATTGATCATTATTAAGTTTTTTGATTAAGAATTGTAAGCAAATTAAAGGTTTAACACTAAGGATTAAAGTTATACACTCCATCTTAAGATAAGGATGCATGCATAACCCTAATTCAAAGTCCTAAAGCTTTAAGTGTTTAGCCTCTGATTTTGAGATGAGAAGAGAGACTCAAGGAGACTCAAAGGTAAAAGACTAAGGGAGACTATATACAACCCTAAAGTTATCATGCTTGGATATCCTATGGTTTGTGAGGCTTAAGAGAAGAACCTTTAGGAAGCCACCATGGAAGAAGAAGCAGATGAAAAGAGAAGGAGAGAAAGAATAAGTTACTTACTTCCTGGAGAAGATAAGTAACTTAAGAGAAATGAAGTAAGAATGAGAGAGTATAAGTGAATTAGATTCACTTCAAAGACAAGTAAATTATTCAAATGAAGAGATGAGAAGAGATAGGATGTGAAGGCAAATCCACATCCCAAACAACTTACCATAAGCCCCTGAAATGTTAGTATGAATGCATAAGACATAAAGCAAAAGGAAATGAGATGAATAAAGATGCAAAGACCAAAACCAGAAGTGTATATGCAAGGAAAATGTTATATGAGATGATGCAAAGTCATACATAACGCTTATGAATGTTTATACAAGGATGAGATGCAAAGGAAGCATGTTTAGAAGCATGAAAACACCTGGATGTTCATGAAATGTAATGAATGCAAGACATAGAAAATAAATGAAGAAATGATCAAGAAATGTTTAAGCATGTCTTAAGATGTCTAACATGTCATACAAATGAATGCAATGTCATGGCAAGTTCATATGATGATGATATGTAAAGATGGATGCAAATGAACATGAGAAATTAGGGTTTTAAGACAACATGAGATGCATATGACAAAAACAGAAGCATGCATCATGATAAAAATTTGAAAATGAACTCAAACAAACCCTAATCATACACAAGATTACTACCCAAAGGATAAGGTCAAAAGCTAAACCTAGTGAAAGTTATGAAATTTCTAAGTTAACTAGGGTTTTTGGGTGCTTCTAAAGGGAAAATGCAAATCAAATTGAAAATGCAATGCAAAAATATGAGATAAATAATCTAGAAACTAAATGCAACATGTGAAACAATTCAAAAGGAATCAATTTCAAACTCATCATGGTTAGGCAGAAATGAATTTTTCAAGTTAGGGTTAAAAAAATGTGAAATTTAAGAACCCTAATTCAAAGATAATTGTGAAAATATGATCAAACCTAAAAAGAAATTTGTATGGTGAGTTTTAAATGTTTCTAAATGTATGAGAATGCTTTATGAATTATTTGGTGATTTTTAGAAACCTAAATGCATTTTTAATTAATTAAAATCAATTAATTAATTAAATAAAACATTTAAATGTTTTAAAAATACTTTTTTAATACAAAAATTAAAATAAATTTTTTTTTGAGTTAAGAAAAATATTTGAAGTAAAAATGCAGAAAATGAGATTTTTAAAATGTTTTTTGCTATTTTTAATAATTATATGAAAGAAATGAAATAAAAATGAAGAAAAAGGGGATTCAAAGCTTGGTTGACTGGCGCGTAAATGGGTGGCTGGGATTCAATCTGAGTAATTTAAATTAATTAACCTAATTAATTGAGATTAGGGTTAAGTGGATCAATCCTGGCCATTCGTACACGCGGGTAAAACACATCCAAGGGCCAGAATTCAAACTAACCTAATTAATGAGTATTAGGGCTAATTACTTTCAGGCGCCCGGAGAAGAGCTCTGGTCGTCTTCTCCGGCACCCCCTCCCTTGAGTTCACTCAAAACACCATAAAAACTCACCAAAAGCTCCATAATGGATCATCAAACAACATGGAACAAAAATTCCAGCATCAAAAAACATTTATCATGCATCAAAAGGGAGAATCGAAGAAGAAAATGTTTAGGTCAAAAAATTTCAGAGTAAGCATACATGCCCATTTCTCCACCATTTTCAAAAATAATCACATCACCATGATCAGGGAGGCATACTCTTTCACATTGTAACTTAAAAACAAAGTTCTGGAAAAAAAAAGTTTGAGATGACTACCTGAGTTGAAGCTTTGCAATATGGTGCTTTCTGGTCCCTCCTTTGATGCAAACCAACTCCACTTGATCCCCTAAAGCTAGTGTGGTGCTTAGCAAGAGTTTATTTTGGCTGGTGTTTGGTGTTTGGTTCTGGTGTGGCAGAAATCGTATTTCTGTTTGGGAGTGTTTCAGGCCATTTTGATGGTTGGTTTGTGATCCTTATGATGTGTGGAAATGATTGGTGGAAGAAGATTTGAGGTTTGATGCTTGTGTGATGAGATTCGAAAAGATGAATGTTTTTGGGGATTTTTGTGAAACTGAGCTTAGGCTTGATTCAGGCTTTTGTGTTTTATGAAATGAAGTCCATGATGTTAGTATAGGCTAATGGGATTGATTAGAAAGTTGTTGTGGCACAAGCTGATTGGTATGAGAGGTTTTTGCAAAAAGTCAAGATTGTGTACTATGAGGTATGGGAACGGGTCAGAGCTAGCTTGGGGGCTTGTCCTGCCTCAGCTTGCATCAAGGATGGCCATGGGATTGGATTTGAGGATTTGGATGGCATGATACAAGAGTTATCACATGTTTTGCAAATTTCCCTCTTTGAAATTTCTTGGATCATAAGTCATGAAAACCTTAGGTCCAATGCCCAATTCAGATCAAGGCAAGTTGTGTGATGTTGTAATGATGTTTAGAAGTCAATTAGAGGTCATGAAAGTGCTTAGAACCCAATTTTGCAAAAATCCCTCTTTGGCATGAACTTGAAAATTATAGGATTTTCCCAACTTTGAAGGATCATATCTTGAGTTCTAGGATGAATCAAGAGGAGTTATTGTACTTTTTGAAAATGGGAAGATCCAATCTACAACTTTCATGTTTAAGGATTTTTCATTTGAAGCATTTTTGGTCAAGAAAGAGGAGGTTGAAAATCTTTCCCAAAATGGAAAGTTTCCATTACAAGTCATGTCCAAAAATAAAAAGTTTGCAAATGGCTTGAAATTCTTCAATATTGTGCACTTATAACCACTTCTAAGATCAAATAAAGATCATAGAACCTCAATTTGATGAAAATGACCCTTTGGTTCCATTGTTGGAGGCCTCAGATGCCCTGATTCTGACTTTTCTTGCACAACAAGTTACCAGTTGATCAAATGACTTCCATAATGAATTTTTTTCATCAAATTTGGTACACATTCTCCTTATAAAATATTAATACCATTAGAAACAAGAATGACCAAAAAATTTGAGGTTAAGGGCCTCAAACCCAAAACCCTAATTTTAGGTCATCTGTGCAGGAAATCTTCAGTCTGCCTCTATGCCTTTGACATGCTTTGTGATATCTTGACTTTTATGAACTTTGGGGAGCATATTATGATCATATAACATTCATGGACCCTCTTGGTATGCTTCAAGGCCTTTTGAGATGTCTCAGATCATTTTTTGGATTCATCTGATCACAAACCCTAGATATGCAGTCATGCAGATGAAATAAACTATGCAGTGTGATATGTAATGAGGTGTTTATGCAATGCAACATGAAAAGATCACAAACCATGATGTGAGAAAAAAGTGAGGGAAAATTTGGGGTGTTTACAGCTGCCCCTATTTAAGCATGAGTTAGCTGTGCAGGGTGTAAGCGCCTGTCTTAACAGACAAACCGAATAACTTGTGGTTGAATACCAAAGACAGTCCGAAATTTGCACTCACTGGGGAGAAGAAGAAAAGGGATATAAGTTGTAACAGACAATATAGTATTAGTATTAAATGAAAGCGATGGAGGACAGGGATGACCATCAGGTTAAAGGGTAAATAAACAATGACGGGGACAACCATCGGGTAAAAGAATAAATGAAATAATGATGAGGGACGGTCATCAAAAGGTGAAATACGATTGTTGCACCCCAAAATTTGCCCTCACCTAGTCAAGGCATTGTGTACCAAGGTGTCCCAAGAGGTTCACAAGGTTCACAAGGTTCACAATTAGTCAGAAAGCTTGGAAGTTCCCTCAGACAAAGCCTCCTCCTAAGCAATGCACCATAAACTAGGGTTTTGGATTTCATCAGGCTAAATGGACTTTCAAGGCCTCAAGTGAGCTTCATAACATCCTACATGTCTTCAAGAATCCCTATGTCAAGTTTCAAGGCTTTCCCAAAAGGTTTGCTCAGTCAGATGATCAGATATGCAAAAATCAGTCAAAGTGGTTAAAAAGTCAAACTAAGGTCAATTGTGGTCAAACCAAAGTCAAACTTCATGATTTTTTGCCAACATCAAGTTTATGAAGTAAAATGCATCATTTTATCAAGGGTTGATCATGATTCATCAAGGAGATTTCAGATCATCAAGAATCAGGAGTTTCTAAATTAGGGTTTCCACAGGAAACGTCAACTGAACTTTGACTAGCCATAACTTTCACATACTTCATCAAAAATTTCCCATACAAAGCTCATTTTGAAGGAAATTGAATTCTCTACAACTTTGTGTCTGACAAGCCAAGTCTAAAAATGCTTCATTTGGAAGGTATGAGCCAAAACATTACAGGTCATTTCAAAAGTCAACAAAAAGTCAACATCTTCCAAATGGCATAATTTGAAAATGGTAACAGATATGGACATGAAACCAAAGAGGTTGGTTATAGGACTCTTTAAGCTTTCCAAAATATCCAAGAACACCTTCATAGCCTTAAAATTGATGGATTTGTGCCTTTGTAAATTTGGGAAATTTTTGAGAGGTATATTAAGCAAATGGGGTCTTAAAATCAATTCTTTCCACATGGGCTTGCAATTTTGTGATCCAATCTTTACCATGACATCATACACGACCCAATTCTCATTTATTCAGATTTTTATGATTTATTTTATATTTATTTTGATTTTATTCATTAAAATTCAATTTAAATAAAAATAAAATATGAAAACTCAATATTTAGATGTGATTCTTCTTCTAGAAACTCTTAAAGACCATTTAAATTGATTTGATCACATACAAATTCGTGCTAAGACAATTGGGCATGAATATATTTGATTTTTTGACTAATTTGGCAAGAAGATTTCTTCATATTCAAGTCATCCAAAAGCCCACAAAAGTCATATGTTTTTTGACCTAATTTCACTCTACTATAAGTAAAGAACTCAATACAAACACAAGCCACGAAATTTGGAGGTAAGAACATAAGGATCAAAGTCAAGAAAAAACCAAGAAAGTCAAATTCAGATTTTGATTTTGAAGCTATTTCAGGGCAAAATAAAGGTTGCAATACCTTTTTTGATGTTCATTGAACGCATATCAACCTTCAAAAGCATCTGAATCACATACATATGCCATAACCGATTCCATGTTCATCGTTTTCTTTTTGTTTTCGATTCTCACTATTCGGGCATTATTAATCAATTTTGTTTGTGTATTCTTGTTTGTTTGAAGGTCTAGAGTAATTATGGATACATTAATTTGATGTTTGATGCAGGGACGACCGAACGCCATTTTTAGGGTTCATAAAACCATGAATTAGGGCTTCAAGAAATAAGTAATTTCAAATCAAATTATGGACATATTTGAACTTAGGGGATTGTTATTGATCGTTTTGAATATTTGGAATGCATTTATATTTCGTGTTCTGGATGTTTGATGTTGCAGGTTCTCTAGTGGTGGAAACCAGTCTGTCACTATAACCTCTAGCGACGGGAAATCGTCACTAAAGGCTAAGCCAACAGACGAAGGAAGAAGATGAAATTGCGTGCGAGTTTTTGTTTTTAAAATTAGGATTATTTTATAAATTATTGTTTATGTTTTACTTCACAGCAACCTGCTTGGCCAAGTGGATGAGGGACGCGCGCGTTGAAGGCTGAAACCTGGGTTCGATTCCTAGGTTCTCTCTTTTTTGCTAATATTTCTTATATTTGTGTAAGTTTAATATTATATGAGTTTGAATCAATGGGATATCAGCATGCGTGTACAACACGGTTGGTCATTTGTGTCCCTGGTAATGGGGAGGTTCTGGGTTCGAATCCAGGCCTCCCTCATTTATTTTTTTGACGTTTTTTTATTGTGTTTTTTGTTATTTTCTTTATGTTTTTTTTATAATTTAATTATTATATTATCATATTTAATTTATCTTAATTATATTAATAAACAATTAATAATAAATTTAATCTAATGACCTTATAGAATTCCTAATAATTTTATTTTCTAAAATTCATAATTATTTTCTTAATGCTTATTAATTGTATTAATTATTTCTTTTTATAATATATTTGTATATAATATATATATATATATATATATATATATATATATATATATATATATATATATATATATATATATATATATATATATATATATATATATATATATATATATATATATATATATATATATATATATATATATATATATATATATATATATATATATATATATATATATATATATATATATATATATATATATATATATATATATATATATATATATATCTTGTAAATAAAAATAATGTATTTTTAATTATGATTAACTAACCCTAATTTTTTCTATTAATCCTAAAAAACTTAATTTATTTTTCTAAACCCTAATTAATATATTAACCCCTATTTCTTTTATTATTATGTAAATAATTTAATGTTTTATTATTATTATTATTAAATTGTTTAAATTCTTATACTTTCTTAATTAACTTCTAAAAAATTTATAATTGTTGTCTAACCTAAAATAACTTCTCTTTTAAATTTTAATCTTGATTTCTTTTATTATTACTATTATTATTATTATTATTGCTATCATTTTATTATTATTGTTTATTTATTATTTTATTATATCTATTCTTATTATAATTCATTTTTCGATTATTATGTATCTGCTAAAGCAATGTAATACTTATAGATTTATTTTCCCTCTTTATTTTATTATAAATATTTTATTGTGTGGTTAGTAATTTTAGGGTGTGTATAACCTAAATGTAATTAAAATTAACTTAGAAAATTAATTTAAAAAAGATAAATATTTGAATATAAACACTCACACACGTAAGTCGATCTTTGATCGTCATCTGTATTTCCTAGGGTATTCCTCTTGGTTGCCTTATTTAAAATGGTCAAGTCCCTCGAATATAGGGGTGTCTTAAGCAAAGTCCCTTCATAAAATCATCAAGTCCCTACAGTTTAAAAGATCAAGTCCCTTCGAGGTTGCCTATGGAATAATGATCTTGTCCCTTCGAATAAATGATGATAGTCCCTACGAATTGCTAAAGACATCCCTTAAGTTGCCTTCTATGACCATATGATGACCCTACGCTTGTCCCTTAACACATCCAAGGTAATGACTACCTATTCCTTAATAATAGGGATAGTCTTACCATTAAAAGAACATACGTGAATATGAAAGACTTAATCTAGGGTAGGTATCTCTTAGTTGTTTGCTCACTCTTCAAAAATACTTTTCACACCTCACAATACTTTCTTAAACATATTTCAAAACAAGGCTTTGTATACATCCATACGAGGATCATTACAAAGTACTTAGAAAAATTTCTAATCACACACTACACTCTTCAAAAACAATTTAAGTGAGCTAAGTAACTAAGAGCCATGGATAACCATGGATATAAAGGGTGCTAACACCTTCCCTTTGTATAACCTACCCCCCGAACCCAAGTTTTTTAAAATAGGTCTTTCCTGTTCTTTTATGTCCTTTCCACTTGGATAAAATAAAAGTCGGTGGCGACTCTTGCTATCCGCAACATGACTAAAAGTCAGTTCTCCCACCGTGTTACAAAACTGAAGACTCTGCTGGGGACTTAATAAAAGAGGGGTACCCTTAGGAATTAGATCACTTTAAATTGTTTGCTTTGTTTGCTTTATATTTATCTGTTGGGCTTATATGTGAAAGATCCTAACCCGGATCTAATGTACCTTAGGTAAATGGCAATAGACCAAGGAAACTGTACGGCGTATACCAATATGGTTGATCCGGTGGCCATAGTTAGTGTGAATTCTTGGTTGGTTCTTATGTTTCTTAAGTAAGTTGAGGATAATATGAGGCTGCCATATGTTGTCAATACACTAACTGACTTTTAGAACCCTAGTTATCCTATCTTGGCCTTTAGAAAGTAGTGAGATAGCCGGCTTTGGTGAAGACTGAAGTTGGTTGGTACTCGATACTACGCTCATTGAGATCCTAAACTTGGAGGGTTTTGGTTGGCAAGTAAGTTTCCTACTAAACAACCACCCTTGGGAAGGATCAGTGATATTGAGATCCCTTAGAACCTGGTTACTTTTGTAGGACAGGATGAACCAACTAAAATTCAAGGGAGGGTACTTACCTTTAAACCTCATGCAAGCCTTCAAACCTAGGGCTATTGTGTGACTTGTTTGTGTGTGCCACATGTTTGTGATTGAGCATAACATCATGACATCATGCATCATAAGCATAGCATTTTCACTAACCATTTCAAGGACCAAAGGATTCATCTTTGTTCTTTGTTGCAAGTCATGGCTTCTACTCGCCGAAATACTATCTGGATTAACTTTATAGGGATACCTCCTAAGCTTAAGGAATTAGTCTCTCAATTTTCTGAAAGATCCCAGTTCATCAAGAAGCATGGTCACCTACTTGACTTGGTTACTTCAGGATTTGATGAAGACATGATGAGTGTCCTGTTTCAGTTCTTTGACCCTAAACATCATTGTTTCACATTCCCCAATTATCAGCTGGTTCCTACAATGGAGGAGTTCTCTAAACTACTGGGTATACCTATCCTTGATCAGAGACCCTTCACAGGCTTAGAGAAAGAGCCTAAACCTGAAGTCATTGCTGCAGCCCTACATCTGAAGAAACCAGACATTGTCCTAGAAATGAGAAGTGGAGTTAAGGGTATCCTTGCTAAGGTATTGATGGAGAAAGCTCAAGTGTTCCTGAAGGCTATGAGTTATGATGCTTTTGAGGAGATCCTAGCCCTATTGATATATGGCTTGGTGTTGTTCCCTAATCCAGACTAGCTCATAGACGTACACACCATCAACATATTTCTGACTCGCAATCTAGTACCTACATTACTTGGAGACATCTTACATTCTCTCCATACCCGTACTACGAAGGCACGAGGAACTCTGATGTGCTGCATACCTCTATTGTCTAAGTGGTTTATTTCTCACCTTCCTCGATCAGTGATGAAGAATGAACAAGAGTTAAGGTGGTCCAAGAGGATCATGTCACTTTCTCATTCAGACATTCATTGGTGCTCTAGATCCATGGAGAATGTCACTATCATTGACCGTTGTGAGGAATTCCCTAATGTGCCACTCCTTGGCATAAGAGGGGGTATTACTTACAACCCTTCTTTAGCTCTACGCCAGTTTGGTTATGCTCGGAGTAATGGTTCTCATGACATGCTTATTCAGGGTATTGTGTTCGACTACGACAACGATCTACAAGGTTACCGTCAAAGGTTCATACGAGCTTGGGGTAAAGTGAACAAGGTTGACAGCAAGACTCTGGAACCAAAGCACTCAATTCCTATGGAACCTTATCTCAGATGGGTACGAGCACGTGCTCAGACTCTTATGATGCCATATCCTGCTATCCTGCCAGTTACCATGGAGCCTGTTGCTGAAGGAGATACTCCTTATATCATCCTTCATGCAGATATGCCCACTGACATGGAAGAGTTGCAGAGGTCCTGGATCCAGTTGAAGGAACAAAGGGATACTTTTGAGACTCATTTCAAATCTAGTCAAGAAAGAATCCTGGAGCTGACAAGACAACTTCACGAAGAGCGGAATCTCAACACATACCTCCATACAAAGAGGAAACGTCCATGGGAGACTTAAAACCCCATATTTGTATTTATTTCATTTTATTGTAAGCCCAAGAGGCAAACAAGTTTATTGCTTACTAATAAAAGTTTCATTTCTGGTTGTTTACACAAATTTAAATTTTGCGGTCCTTGAAAACATTGCATATGCATCTACATACCATATCATTGCATCACAGGTTTTTATGAACAAGTATCTTATATTCTCGCTGTTTATTCAGCAGAAATGGATCTCGAACAATTTGTCAAAGATCTTCAAGATCAAAATGCTCAGTTTCAAGAAGTGATCATGAATTTGTCCAAGGGGCAAGAAGAGTTGAAAGCACTTCTCTCTGAAAATCCTGAAGATAACAAGAATGGTCAGTTGGAACAATTGCAAGCTGAGATGGCAGAAATGAGGTTCCAAATGAATGGCCAGGTGGCTCTTATTCAAAGTTTAGCTCAGGGTCAAGAAGAGCTAAGAACCTTAGTCCACAAACTTCAAAGTAATGGAGCCAGGAATCTAATCATCAGTCAACCTCCGTTAAAATAAGATGACTTGGTTGAAAGGAAGATGAGGATAAAAGAAGGTAAGAGAAAGGTTTCCACTGATTGTTCTTCAGTTGAAGAAAAAATACCTGGTAAGGTTAATCCACCTCAACACAAGGAATGTAGAAGACAATTTACCAAATTCAGCACTCCAATGTCGCAAGTTCTGCAATGCTTGTTGGAGATGAAGCTAATTTCCTTGAAAAATCCTCCTCAAAATCCTAATACTTCCTCTCCTCGCTATAATCCCAAGGCAATATGTGGATATCACTTAAACTGTCCCAGACATGATTCTAATAGTTGTTGGACATTGAAGAAAAAGATTCAAGACCTGATTGACGAAGGAATCCTTGAGGTTACGCCAGAAGGCCAAATTGAATTCTACTATTGTCCATCAAACATCGAAGCTGCAAGACAAGTTGCCCAAAGTAGCAAGAAAGAAAGCCTACCTATTCCTGTTGAGATATGGGGCACCTTGGGACATCCAAGTGGTAAATTTGATTTCATGGTGAAATATACTGCTCCTGAAAGTTCACAGATTGCAATTGAAGACATTCAACCAACTGGATGGGACAACATTTGAACTTTCATTTGTAATTTCTTTTTTTTTTGTTTAAACACTTACTATTATGTTAAACTTTTGTTTTCATTAATGCATTGCATATGTTTGTCTTGAATTAATCCATTCGTTTCACTATATTTTGAACTATGCTTCATATTTCTATTTTGTGATATTTAACTCTTGATAAAAGCTATAAGCCTGTAGAGGGAGGATGACGAAAACAATACCATAATCTTATGCAATATGCTTTTGAACAGACTATGCTGGCGATGTACATGCATTGTTTCAATTCCTAAATAGTGGAGATATAAGGAAGTTAATCCCTAGTCAACCCTTTTGAGCCTATGAAGTAGGAGTTTTTCATTCTCATGCAAATTAAAACCCTTATTTATAACCTAGGGCAGGGTAGTTACTCAGTTAAATCAACTATGCCAATTGTTTGTGTTGTACATAACTAATGATGTTTCCCTGTAATCACTAAAGTCTGCAAGTCAATACCTAGCAAAAGAAAAGCTCACTAAGTAAAAACCTATGAAGGAGACTTAGTAAAAAATTAAGACATCTCGCTGACTGTAACCTTGAAATAAACAGTTCAGGCAAAAAGAAGGGATAATAAAGTCAAAAGAAAAAAAAGGAGGTCATTATAAATCCTCAACAAAGAAAGATGACTGAATGTTCAAATGAATTTTTGGTTTTTGAATCATCACAAATGTCAGTGTTACAATTCTAAATTCCTTTGAAGCTTCAATGCATAAGTTAATCGAACATAGGACTGAAGAACATCATGAAGAATGGGTTGGGTACAAATAAATTTGAGCCTTTATCCTTTGTTTCTTAAACCATGAACCAGACCACGTTACAACCCTTTAAAAGTCCTAACTGAAGTATGGTTAGTTCGAAAGCGTACTGCTACAAAAAGGTATCCTGACTCCTTTAGGGCTTATTATAAAAATTGAGTTAATATCACAGTTTTCACAAAAATTGTTTTTTCTAAAATAACTCTTTTTCAAAACTTCAAGACAGACATAAGCATTGCATTTTTGAATATATTTGTTTGCATATACCTGAGTGTTTGATAAACAGAGAAACTTACAGGATGAATGTTCAATAAACCAAAGTCCTTCCGATAAACAAAGTTGCTTCCTGGATCAAAGTCCATGTATACAAAGAGGCATAGTCATTATCTCCCAATCAAGGGGGCATGCCATGATACTGCCTAACTCATTTGGGGCAATCAGGACAGGATTCAACTATGTTTAAGTAGCCAGGGGCAGATATCCTCATCTATCTAAATTACCAAGGGTAACATTACAGAGTTCATAATGCTAGGGGCATAGTCATTGTTTCCCAATCAAAGGGGCATACCAAGTTACTGTTCAATTCATTCGGGGCAATCAGGTCCAGATTCAACAATGCTTAATAGCCAGGGGCAGCTCTCCTCATATATTTGAATTACCAAGGGTAACATTACAAATTTCATGATGTCAGGGGCGTATTATTATGGGGAATTCTGCTATTTCTCTTGAGGTAACTACATTCAGATACTTCCATTATGGGACAATTCATCCTCAACCAAGGGGCAATGCTCTCTTTTCAAATCTAATACCCTGAGCGTATATGGTCCATCACAATTTGAAGACACATTCCTCTCATTGTATTACCTTGATATTGGATTCTCAGCAGAAGCCATTGTTGAAATTAATTGTCTACGTCGGTAGTATCATATGGTGTCAGTATTATGTCTTCAGATCCAGCTATGAGGATTTCTGGGAAGGTATTTGAAATTCTGTGATCAGGTATGAGATGTCCTAAGAGATGTCCCAACACTTGACAGATTTAACCAAAACTTAAATAGCAAGAAAAGTAAACAACACAGAAGTTTGTTAACCCAGTTCAGTGTATAACCACACTTACATCTGGAGGCTACCAAGCCAGGAGGAAATCCACTATAAGTAATATTAATTCTAGACTTAAACCACCCTGTTTAATCTATCACTTAATAACTACCCAATGCAATTTCTACCTAAGTCACAACTTAGATAAGAGTACCCTACTCACTCCCCCTCAATCACACAGTGATCAAGTTTACAAGTTTAATAAAATTGAAGACATTCTTCAAACAATACAGCTTGATCTTACTTCACAGTTTCAATCAAGTCACAAATGCACTTTTTCTTAAAAGCTCATAAAGTGGTACAATTAAAACAACCTGCTATTAAAACACTAGACACCCTATTTGGTATTCTGAAATTCGTACTCAATTTTGTGAGTTTCTGTTGATTAAATAGGTATCAGTAATTTGGGCTTTTTGTAGAATGATCCAGCCCTAATGCGCATGCAGCTTCCACCTTGAATTTAGGGTTTGTTACTTCCTAGATTCTAGGTGATTTAGGTCTTCTGTTTTAATCTGAATCTTCAATATAAAACTCCCTACAGATGCGCCTTGTTCTGTTTTTATCCATCATTAATTAATTCCAGATAACTCTCCTTAAATATCTCTGATCAGTTAGTCAATAATTAATTCTGGTAGCAGGTTTGAGATGTCTCAACATCTGTTGGGACATCCTGAAAAACTGAACTTAAGTCATTTACACAATGTCCCAACATCTGGTGAGACATCCTGAAATAAGTTCATATACTCTGTTTGATAATGTCCCAACATTTGATAGGACATTCTGAACTGAATTCAATATTTCTTGTTGGTCAAAAATTCTGCCAATTCTTAAACATCTACAAACTCCCCCTTTGGCTAATTTTTGGCTAACATCTTTTATGGTTATCAGAGTGCAGCAGAAGTTCTTTTTATCAGAGTATAGCATTACTTTTCTGTTGATTCATATTTGAGATTACTCCCCCTCAAACATATATGTATCCAGTCTTGTTGCAACAGAAAAAAAACTTATTCAGTTCAGAAGCAAACAGATTTTTCATTCATAATCAAACATCATTACACATTGTTGATGGTGTTGTTTGTTGATGGTGTTGTTCTCCCCCTTGTTAGACACAAATTTTTGGGGCCAAAGAGACTAAATCTAAATTACAATGCAGCTGTCATTACATTTGTCCTCACATACAATGATCACTCAGATTCATCACTTTCAGTTTCTTCATCAACTTCAGTTTCTTCATCAGCTTCACTTTCTTCATCAGAGGCAGCTTTCTGATCTCCTTCACTCTCCAGCCTTTGGATGATTTCTTCAAGTTTCAGCTTCCTTGCTTCAAGTTCTTTGCATGTGCTTTTTAGTTCAGCAATCAATGCAGCCTTGGAGATTGGAGTCTTGGCAGTTGAAGGACCTGCAGATGTCCCAGAAGGTGCTTCAACATCTGCTGCATGATGACTGAGGAACAATTTGTAGTGAAAAGCCAGGGGGCTTTCTCTTTTGCAGACTGTGTCCTTTTCAGTGAGGATTCCAGGGTATTGATTGAGCACTATACCACACAGCAAAGAGGGAAAAGCTATTGGCAGCTTTGTTGCAGAAGAGCTGGCATGCTTCAAGGTCTGATAAAAAATGTAAGCACCATAATCCAGCTTAGTCTGAGTTCCCACAGCATAGATAAACCTGGCCAGGCCAGTGGATATTGAAGATGTGTGGTTAGTAGGCACCCAGTTTGCTGTACCTATCCTGTTCAACATGGCATATTTTCTTGTTAGCATGCTCACTGAGAGCTTTCCTTTAACAGGCCATGCCTTGACCTGGTTTGCAGTGATAACCTTGCAGACTTGGTTATCTGTCTTACCTAGCTCATTTGGTCCATCTGTTTCTCTTCCTAGGTATTGATTGATGATCTGAGGAGAGAACTCTACACACCTACCTCTAACAAAGACTTTTCTAAATTCAGAGGACTTACCATTGGCACAATCCTCCTGAAGATTAACAATGAATTCTTTGACAAGAAGTTCATAGCAGGGAGAGAGATCTGAGACTGTTTTGAAGAGGCCTGCAGCAGAGATGAGATCAATCAGTTCAGTGCACTCAAGTGCATTACTGCTCAGTTCTCTTTCAAGGGCAACCCTTCTTTGGTACACAAACTTCCATCTGTTAACACTAGAGACATGATGGAATGAGATGTTGTCTAAGGGAGCTTCTGGAACAGCAGTTGAAGCCCTAGATGGTGCTGGTTTCTTCTTGGGAGGAGATGTTGGGACATCTGATTCAACATCTGAGTCTGATGGGGTGACAACTTTCCTCTTCTGGGTTTGGACTTTACTCCATTGTTTTGTTGGACCAAAGGCAGCTTTAACTTTGCCTTTCTTTGGGGTAGCTTTCTTCTTCTCAGGAATTTCAGGTTCAGCTTGCATCTTTCCTTTCCTGGACCTGAGCCTTTTGGCTATGCTAGGTCTAACAGAGGCTATGATCTCTGTATCAGAGTCCTATTCCAGGTTCACCACTGGAGGAGATTGAGCAATCTCCTCTTCAGCTGGTTGATCAGCAGAGATTTGATCTTCATTTGAGGCTTTGGTCTGATCCTCAGAGACTTCTTCATCCCTTTCATTTGAGGCCTTTTTCTGGTCCTCAGTTTGTTCAATATCAGCATCAAATGAGTTCTTTTTCTCATCCTCAGATGTTCCAACATCTATTGGGACATCGTGTTGAGCAGGAGTGTCCTCTGCAGCTTGAGCTTGTTCTTCTTGAGGGGCAGGCATGGTGTTCAGAGGAATAGAAATCCCACTAACCACTCTCTGTTCAAATAGAATCTTGTTGACTATCTCCTTGATGGAAGCATCCACATAGTCAGAAGATTTTGGAGGCATGTTTGCTGGAGAAGGAATGCCTCCTTTGGATTTGCTGCAGACTTGATCTTTAGCTCTCTTTGGAGTTCTTGGCTTTTTAGCATGAGAAGCACTTCCTCTGAGTTCGTCCAATGGGGTTGATTTCATTGGTACCACAGAGATGGGTGTTGCATGAACTACGTCTTCTTTGTTGAGAACTTCTTCAGGAGTGCTAGGGTTTTGAGACATTGTCAAGGAAGATGGATGAAGAGTTTTAGGATTTATGATTTCCGAATAACAGCTTGATAATATGATTCGCTTTTGATGGTGTGATGAGAAAATTGATAGCTGATTATAAGCTGTTACTAAATAAGTAGCCGTTATATTGAAAATGATTAGGAATGGAATACCCAAGGTTCTTGTCCAGACTATTGTTGCCATCTGGAACTTATGCCATGCAATGTCATATGACATGTTGGCACATCTCATTAACTGCTAAATCTCACATAAACAGATTCCCAGTTTGCCCCTTAAGTTCTCAAATTGTGTAGCATCCAATGCTTTTGTAAAGATATCAGCCAACTGCAGATTTGTAGCTACATGTTCCAATGAAATCACCTTTTCTTCTACAAGATCTCTGATGAAATGATGTCTGATATCAATATGTTTGGTCCTGCTATGTTGGATAGGATTCTTTGATATGTTGATTGCACTTAAGTTGTCACAGTACAATGTCATGACATCCTGTGGGACATTGTACTCAGTGAGCATTTGCTTCATCCAAACCAACTGAGAACAACTGCTTCCAGCTGCTATATATTCAGCTTCAGTTGTAGATAAGGATACACAATTTTGTTTCTTACTGAACCAAGAAATCAAATTGTTTCCTAGAAAGAAGCATCCTCCTGAAGTGCTTTTTCTGTCATCAGCACTTCCAGCCCAATCAGCATCACAAAAGCCAGTGAGAATTGGTTTACATCCATGAAAGTACATTATGCCATAGTCACAAGTACCATTAACATATTTAAGAATTCTCTTGACTTGATTGAGATGACTGACTTTTGGATCAGCTTGATATCTTGCACATACACCTACTGCAAATGCTATGTCAGGTCTGCTAGCAGTCAAGTATAACAAGCTTCCAATCATGCTTCTGTATAAGCTCTGATCTACATTCTCACCCTTTTCATCTTTAGTCAGCTTTAAATGTGTGGGGGCAGGAGTTCTCTTATGAGTAGCATTTTCCATTCCAAATTTCTTGACTATGTTCTTGGTATATTTGCTTTGGGAAATGAACATTGAGTCTTCCATTTGCTTTATTTGCAGACCAAGAAAGTAGGTTAACTCTCCTACTAGGCTCATTTCAAATTCAGATTCCATCTGCTTGACAAAATGTTTGACCATCCTGTCAGACATCCCACCAAAGACAATGTCATCAACATATATTTGAGCAATCATGACATTTCCTTCTTCATCTTTAACAAACAGGGTTTTGTCAATTCCACCTTTTCTGTACCCTTGCTTGATAAGAAATGTGGTCAGTCTTTCATACCATGCCCTTGGAGCTTGCTTCAAACCATAAAGTGCCTTCTTTAGTTTGTATACATGATTTGGACAGCTTGGATAAACAAATCCTTTAGGCTGTTCTACATATACCTCTTCATTAAGATAACCATTTAAAAAGGCACTTTTCACATCCATTTGAAATAGCTTGAACTTTAAGATACAAGCAATTCCCAAAAGTAGTCTGATTGATTCAAGCCTTGCTACTGGTGCAAAGGTTTCATCAAAGTCTACTCCTTCAATTTGAGTGTATCCTTGAGCTACAAGTCTAGCTTTGTTCTTTGTAACAACTCCTTGTTCATTTGACTTGTTCTTATACACCCATTTTGTTCCAATCACATTTATGTCATCAGGTCTAGGAACAAGATTCCACACTTCATTCCTTGTGAATTGACCTAATTCCTCTTGCATAGCACAAATCTAGTATTCATCAGTAAGAGCTTCCTTGATGTTTTTAGGTTCTATTTTGGAAACAAAACAAGAACCTGAAATCACTTCTCTTGATCTAGTGCTCACACCTCTGTTGGGATCACCAATTATCAAATCTTTGGGATGATCCTTCTGTATTCTGATGGAGGGAGGTTTGCTGGATTCTTCTGTCCTTGTATCAGTTTGAGTGAAGTTATAATGATCATTCTTTTCTTCAGCTTCAATTTTGATATCAGCCGATGTTCCAACATCTTCTGGGACATCTGTAGGAGCATCATCAATTATCACATTTATGGACTCCATGATAACCTTGGTTCTAGAATTAAATACTCTATATGCTCTGCTGTTTATGGAGTATCCAAGGAAAATCCCTTCATCACTTTTAGGATCCATTTTTCTTCTTTGCTCCCTATCTGCCAGAATATAACAGTTACTTCCAAATACATGGAAGTACTTAACTGTGGGTTTTCTGCCCTTCCAGACTTCATATATTGTGGACAAAGTTCCTTTCCTAAGAGTAACTCTGTTATGAATGTAACAAGCAGTGTTCATAGCTTCTGCCCAGAAGTACAAAGGTAACTTTTTAGCATGGATCATAGCTCTTGCTGATTCTTGAATAGTTCTATTCTTCCTTTCAACAATCCCATTCTGTTGAGGAGTGATTGGTGAAGAATATTCATGATTGATTCCTTCTGAAGAGCAGAAATCTAAGAACTTTTGGTTCTCAAATTCTTTTCCATGATCACTTCTTATTCTGATCACACAGCTGGATTTTTCCCTTTGTAATCTTTGACATAATTCTTTGAATACATCAAATACATCAGACTTTTCTTTGATGAAATTTATCCATGTATATCTTGAAAAGTCATCAACTACAACATAGGCATACCTCTTACCACCAAGGCTTTCAACCTGCATAGGTCCCATAAGATCCATATGCAAAAGTTCCAAAACTTTGGAAGTTGACAGATGTTGGAGCTTTGGATGGGACATCTTGGTTTGCTTGCCTATTTGACATTCACCACATATTTTGCCATCATCAATCTTCAGTTTAGGAATACCTCTTACAGCATCCATAGATATTATCTTCTTTATGCCTCTGAAATGAAGATGACCTAGTCTTTGGTGCCATAGTTTCACTTCTTCTTCTTTAGCTAAAGAACAAGTTGAAGTGAGACTGAGGTTTTGGGATTCCCACATGTAACAGTTGTCTTTAGATCTGGCTCCTCTCATGACAACCTCTTGTTCTTTGTTAGTCACTATGCATTCAGTTTTGGTAAAGTTTACACTGTACCCTTGATCACATAATTGACTTATGCTGATCAGGTTAGCAGTTAAACCTTTAACTAGCAGCACATCATCTAGTCTTGGAACATCTTGACAGTCCAAGGTCCCAACTCCCTTGATTTCTCCTTTAGCTCCATCTCCAAAGGTTACATACCTGGATGAATGTGACTTTAAGTTTACTAGCAGGTTCTTCAATCCAGTCATGTGTCTTGAACATCCACTGTCAAAATACCAGTCTTCCTTAGCTGATACTCTTAGTGATGTATGTGCTATATATGCAACACTTTTCTTTGACCATTTGAGTTGAGATTTCTTTTGATGTCTTTGCCCTGTGTGTTGTTCACCAGCAGATCTCCAAGATTGATTGTTGATCTTGTTCTTGGGTATGTAGCTTTGATCAGCCTGAATGCTAGTTTTTGGTCTCCATACCTTCTTGATGACTTCTGTCTTCTGCTTAGGAGGTTGTTGATTTCTTTGATGTCTATGCAGCACTTTCTTGTTAGCTTCTATTTTCTGCTTAGAAGGTTGCTGACACATCTGATTTGGATATCCATGTAGCTTATAGCAATGAGGTTTGATATGTCCAAATCTTCCACAGTGATGACATCTCCATCTTTGATACTTCTTCTTCATTTTGTTCTTCCCAGAATGTTGAGACATCTGTTGGAACATTATGTTTGACTTTGTGTTCTTTTCCTGATGTTGAAGCATCTGTTGGGACATCTTGTTTGACTGTATGGATTTTGAAGTTGTTTTGCTAGAGCTAGCTTCATCTTTATGTACTCTGTTAAATTCCAGTCCACTTTTATCCCCTGAGTGCTTATTGTTGTTGAGAATAACATCCAGTGTATTTGAGCTGCTGTTCAACATTCTAACAACTTTGGACATATGTTCCAACTTGGAGTTGAGAAGACTTACTTCACTTTTCAAGGTGTCAATGATCTCTTGATCACTTGCTTTTTCATCTTCTAATGCCTCATTCTGCTTCTTTAGCTTTATAACCTCACTGCATATTTCAGAGCTTCTTTTGTATAGATCTTTGAATGCTTGCTCAAGTTCTTCATAAGTAAGCTCTCCATCACTGGATTCACTTTCAGACTCACATAATCCAGCTAAGGCAGTGATATGCTTAGCTGATTCTTCTTCTGAATCACCTCCCGAGTCTTCATCAGACCAGGTTATAGATAATCCTTTCTTCTGCCTTTTTAAGTAGGTAGGACATTCATTCTTGATGTGTCCATATCCTTCACATCCATGGCATTTGATTCCTTTTTCTTGACTGGTCTTTTCAGCAAAATTTGACCTTCTGTTAGTATCATAAGATCTCTTGTTCTCAGAAGAATTTGTGTATCTTCCACTGGGATTGGATTTGCCTTCCATTCCTCTGAGAATCTTTTTGAATTGTCTTCCAAGCATAGCAAGGTTGTTTGATAAGCTTTTATTATTTTCTGATTCATCATCTTCTTCTTCATCAGTATTTGTTACTAGGGCTATGCTTTTGTTCTTCTTAACATTTGTGTCATTCATTCCCATCTCAAAAGTTTGAAGGGAACCAATGAGTTCTTCAACTTTCATAGAGCATATGTCTTGAGCTTCTTCTATTGCTGTGACTTTCATGTCAAATCTTTTTGGCAAAGATCTGAGGATTTTTCTTACAAGCTTTTCATCAGTCATCTTTTCTCCCAAAGCTCCAGAAGTATTAGCTACTTCTAAGATGTTCATGTAGAATTCATGAACTGTCTCATCTTCCTTCATTCTCAAGTTTTCAAACTTGGTGGTGAGAAGTTGAAGTCTTGACATTTTTACCTTTGATGTTCCTTCATGAGTTGTTTTGAGAGTATCCCACACATCTTTGGCTAGCTCACAATGATGTACAAGTCTAAAGATGTTCCTATCAATGCCATTGAATAAAGCATTTAAGGCTTTTGAGTTGCCTAGTGCTGAATCTTCTTCCTCTTTACTCCATTCTTCTTCAGGTTTCAGCACTTTTGATCCATCTTTGGTATCTTGGACAGGATGATCCCATCCAACATTGACTGCTCTCCATGCCCTGTTGTGAAGTGATCTTAAGAATGCAATCATTCTTGGCTTCCAGTAGTCATAATTAGATTCATCCAGTATAGGTGGTCTATTTACTGACCCTATATCTCTGTCCATGTTACAAAATTTGTATTCCCTAGATCTCACCCAGTATAAACAGGCAGGGTGCCTGCTCTGATGCCAATTGAAATTCTGTGATCAGGTATGAGATGTCCTAAGAGATGTCCCAACACTTGACAGATTTAACCAAAACTTAAATAGCAAGAAAAGTAAACAACACAGAAGTTTGTTAACCCAATTCAGTGTATAACCACACTTACATCTGGAGGCTACCAAGCCAGGAGGAAATCCACTATAAGTAATATTAATTCTAGACTTAAACCACCCTGTTTAATCTATCACTTAATAACTACCCAATGCAATTTCTACCTAAGTCACAACTTAGATAAGAGTACCCTACTCACTCCCCCTCAATCACACAGTGATCAAGTTTACAAGTTTAATAAAATTGAAGACATTCTTCAAACAATACAGCTTGATCTTACTTCACAGTTTCAATCAAGTCACAAATTCACTTTTTCTTAAAAGCTCATAAAGTGGTACAATTAAAACAACCTGCTATTAAAACACTAGACACCCTATTTGGTATTCTGAAATTCGTACTCAATTCTGTGAGTTTCTGTTGATTAAATAGGTATCAGTAATTTGGGCTTTTTGTAGAATGATCCAGCCCTAATGCGCATGCAGCTGTAAACACCCCAAATTTGCCCTCACTCCTTCACACATGGCTTGTGATCATCTCATATGCATATACACAATCATATCATCTCACATCTCATTTTTGAATCACTGGATATTTTCTAAGGCATCTGCACCTAGGGTTTGTGATCTGAGCAACCTCAGGGCATCTTGAGCCACTCCAAAGGCCACCAATCAACTCAAAGGGGTCCATGTGTGTTCTTATGTCATATTACATCCTCACAAAGTCAAGAATGCAGAGGAATCACAAGAATTAGGGTTTGAGTGGATGCAGAGCCAGGATGAACTGCTCAGTTGACTGAAAATTAGGGTTTTGGTTTCAGAGGCCATAACACCAAAATTTTTGGTCATTCTTGTTTCCATTGATCTCTATATGGTATAGGGAGTATACATATCAAGTTTCATGAAGAAATTCCATGGGGAAGCCATCTGATCAAGAGTTGACTTTTCAGACAAGCCAGTGCAAAATCAGGGCATCTGAGGCCCCCAATGACCCAACCAATGGGTGATCTTCATCATTTTGAGTGTATATGGTCTTTATTTGATCATGGAAGAAGTTTGAAGTTCATAAAAATCAAGAATTTAGGGTTTTTGCAAAAGTTGACTTTTTGGGCTTTGTTGACTTTTCAAGAATGCATCATTTTAGGTCAATTTTCAAGCTTTGATTTATGATCCAAAAAGGCTTCAAATGGAAAAACTTTGGTCATGAAAGTTGTAGATCTCATCTTTCCCTTTTCAAAAAGTACAAGAACATGATCTAACTCTTCATGGATCAAAAGTTATGGCCATGCAAAGTTGCCAAAAATCATTGTTTTTCAAGTTATGCACCAAGTGGAAATTTTGCTAAGTCTTGAATCAAGTCAAAATGCAGCCTCTAATTCATGTCAAACCAGCATGTAAACATCCTCTAAGTCCTAAAAATCAGATTTGAACTAAGTTTGCCCTTGGTTTCATGTTTGGTTATGCAAAGATCACATGTGAAACATAAACTAGCCAAGTTGCAAAAACTCATGATTCACTTCCTACAAGTTGCAGCATTGGAAGCTGACTTTGGGCTAGCCTCTCCCTCACCTTTTGCTGCACCAGCACCCAACTTGTACTTGCCTAGCATCACACCATGCCCTATCTTACACAAAAGTGGATTTTATGCAAAAGCAAACTCACCTATCACAGCTGCACAAGTCACATCAAGAGACCAATCAGAATATTTTATTCATTCAATTTGCAAACCATATCACATGAGAACCAAGGCTGAAACTTAGAGATTCATCACTCACCAAAAAAACACCCCAACTTGCAACTTCCTTCGAATTTCATCACACAGCCTGCAAACACCCAAACTTTTTCCTCTATTCATCTCACCTTGATCTATAGAACAAAAAGCATCAAGAGAAAAAGCCTGAAACAGCTAGAAACACTCACTGCCATCACCAACCCTCATTCTGCAGATTCATTCGAATCTCCCTCCTCAAGTCACAAACACACAAACCAACTTTGCCAAACTTCTCAACACACTTCATAGGCCATAAACAACCCATCACCATGACTTGAAAGGGCCAGAATCTCAACTGCCATTGTTGACTGAGCTTGGAGCAGTTCTCTTCGAAACTCATCATCCAGCAAATATAAATTCATTTTGAGCATTCAAGCAACTTTGGGGGACCAAGAGGAGCAGATTGAGCAAGGAGAAGAGGCCTGAAAGTTCCAAGATCAAAGTTTGCAAATCTCAGGTAGCTCCAAATTAATTTTTCCAGAAATCAATTTTATTGTTACAAACTTGTTCTACTTGACTTGCTGATCACTCTGGTATCATTGGTTTTGAAAATGGTTGTGTTTTAAGGATTTAATTTCAGTTTGAAGCTTACGAACCCTAGAACTTAGTTGCTTCGATTCAGCTTGTTTAGGTTAGATAAATTTGTTTTGAGAGAGGGGTTTAGTTCGTGAGGTGTTGGAGATCATTTCCCATGGCTTAGTTTTCATTTATGATGCGTTTTGGGGAAGTTGGGTGATTTTCAGGTGACCCTCTGGCCGGAGAAGACGACCGGAGGCCTTCTCCGGCCACCTGAGATTAATTAGGGTTTAATCCCATAATTAGTGTAGGTTTGAATATAGGCCGTTGATACGCGTGGACCAGTTGACTTCCCTCCCTTTCCAACGCTCCAGATCATTTCATTTGCCCTAATCCACGTGGTTAATTTTAATTAATTGTGATTTACTCAGTTTGAATCCTGGCCATCAGATTGCGCGCCAGTCAATCTTTTCAAACCCAGAGCGCATCCTGGCCATCCAATCTAATTACTTTCCATTAAATTTGATTTTTAATTCATTTTATTTCTTTTATCTTGTACAATTTATTAAAATAGTTAAAAAATCATAAAAATTATGAAACTTTTTCTTTAAGGTTTTATTAATTTTTATGACTCAAAAATATTTTTATTTTATTTTTTATCATTAAAAAAGTATTTTTAAATATTTAAAAGATTATTTTTAATTGATTAATGAGAATTAATTAATTAAAAATACTTTTAGGTATTTAAAAATTACAAAAAAATTCATGAAATGTTCTAAGACATTTAGAAACATTGTCCAACCTTCAAACCAAATTTCTTTTTTGATCTTGATGCATTTTAAGAATTTTTCATGGAATTAAATCATTTTTGATGCATATTTTTGGTCCTAAGTTTGAAAAATCATTTCTGTCTTTTGGTGAAGGTTGAGACATTGATTCTTTTTGCATTGTTTTCCATTTAGCATGAACTTTCAAAGATAAAAAGGCCAAGATTTGATCTTGCATTTCCTATTTGATTGGCATTTCTTTTGTTACAAACCCTAAAAAACCCTAATAACTTGTAAAAATCATAACTTGAGATTGGTAAAGAGTTGAGAGTTCCCCTTTGGGCAGTGATTCATTATAGGTCTAGGGTTTCCTTGGGTACCATTTTCCATTTTTTATGTTAAGGTTTGCTTCTGTTTTTGGTTTGTGTTTGATGTTTGTTTCATAAACCCTAATTTGGGCTTTCTCTTGCATCCTTCTTGCATTTCCTTGCATAACATGACTTGCCATTGCATTTTGTGCATTCTTATGATTCATTTGACATCTTAAGACATGTATGAAGCATCATTGATCATTGCATTGCATATTTGCCATGTCACTTGTCTTGTATGCTTCATGACATTCCATGCTTATTCATGCTTCTTAACTTGCATCATTTGCATTCATAACCTTGTATGAACATCCCCATTGTCTTCCCTCATGTTTGCAGCACTTCATAACATCATAATCATCATCACCATGCTCCTGGTTTTGCTTTGTATCATGTCATTTCATTTCATCTTGCATTGCATTGCATTTCTTTCTAATGTTTCAGGTGGTAAGTAAACTTGAGAAGTGAATTTGCCTTCACTTCTCATAACTTTTCTTCTCATCTTCTTTTGCATACCTTGCTGCATTCTTATATGTGTTTGAGTTTGAGCTTGCTCATCCTTCCTTCTCCCACTTTCTTTCTTCAAGTGACTTGACTTCTTGAATGAAGCAAGTCACTTTGCTTCTCTTGATCTTGTTCATCTGCTTCCTGGTGGTTCATCTGAAGATTGTTCTTGAAAACCTCACAAACATTAGGACCAACCAAGCATGATAATAAATTAGGGTTTTGATTAGTCTCCCCCATAGTTTTTACCTTTGTGTCTCTCCTTGAGTCATCTCTTCTCACCTCATAATCAGGGACTAAACCCTCAAGGCTTTAAGACTTTGTGATTAAGATCATGCCTGCATCCTTCTCTTAGGATGGAGTGTATAACTTTAATCCTAAGTCTTGGACCCTTAAGGTGTTGAAATCTCTTAATTAATCCATCTAATAATCATCAAGACATTACACTTGTAACTTGGGCCTTGCATTAGGGTTCTAATTCTTCCTTAATTGGTTAAGAAGGACTAACCCTAAAGTTAATGGACAAGTCCTCCTCAAGTTGTCTTACAAACCATAAAAAACACTTCATCATCAAATCCATCTAATAAAATCCATCTAATAAAGGCTTGTTTTGTCATGAGTTTAATCCTTAATCATGGATTAAGCTGAGGAGCTTTCCTCAGTTTAAACATTCTCATCTATTATCCTTCTTTTAGGATGGTGTAATGAGTCTGTTAAATCCCTGATTATGGCTTAACCTCATTACTTAACACTGAACAAAATCACAAAAAACATCTAATTAATCACAAGTAGGTTAATGATCTTGATCCTATACCAAAGGTGATTAAGTGTGAGAATCTGACTTCACACTTAAGGTAATTCTCATTACCCCTAATCAGAGGGATGATGTGATGAGTTTACCAAATCCATTGATTTAGGTTTAAGCTCATTATCTTATGACAAAACTTCAAAAAGCAATAAAAGACTGAAAACTCAAAAACAAACAATAATCGTCTCCTACGGGATTCTTTTCTCATCACCTTCACTCACAAACGAGAACTTGCTTCTTCCGTCTAATGCAAGACAGTTTGCACCTGAGCCAGACAGGTCATACACTTGAGCATTGACAAGCAAGCAGTTCACAAGTCAATTCATCTTTCAGTCTCTTTGGGTCGAACTACGGTGTTCTGACTTCCTCATTGCACGAGAGGATACGTAGGCATAACTTAACGGTTATCGAACAAAAGTCTCTGTACATCCCCCCTCCTTCCAGCTTCATTCTTTTAGCCTCATGGTCATGAGCAATTCATTCCTGATCTCACACTGACACTTTCATACTTCACATCACTTATACACTTTACACTGACACCTGTACATATTGCTTTCCAGCTCTTTACACACAGATTGCACTGACACTACCCCTTTATAGCACAAATCTTTCAAGCGTGGATCCCGTCGAGTACGGCGGACAATCTGGGTGCTAATACCTTCCCAGGTTGTAACCAACCCCCTTTCTCAGTCTCTCTGGTTCGCAAACCGTCTTATCCATCTTTTTCTAGGCTTATGCAGCATTGCCTTTCCTCCGGGATAAAAATGCCTAGCTGGCGACTCTTTCATCCTCCAGTGAGTTCACGGCTGTGTGTTCTCACTGTTCCCCTCGCCGACCGTTCGCGTCTGTACCTTCATTTGATCCATTTTTCATTTGTCGGGAGCGACAGCTTGGCGACTCTGCTGGGGAAAGTTATATTGCAACCAGGGCTTCTGGTTCTTTTTGTGGGTTCCTCCTAGCGCTTGATTGATTTGTGTTTACAGGGGTGTTATGTGCTATTTGTGTTTGTATATTTGCTTTATTTACTGCTTTCTGTACAGCTTTATTTATTGCTTTTCTTTACTGCATTTATATATCATACTGTCATTATTGTCTGTGCTGGATCTGGTTTTGCTTTGGTGGGTTGGGGTTCCATTGAGAGTTTAGGTCCTATACCTGGGACCTGAGTGACACCTAGGCTAGAGTGAATCATATTCTTTCCCAGTCAATTTTCAGTCTGGTGCGGGAATATGAAACACGGTTCAGATATGGGTTTCTTCTTGAGAACTCTGTGTTGCAGATTTCCTGCAATGCTAGGGGGATCTGGGAAGCCTGCTAAGTCTGGATGACCTTTTAGTATTGACCTTCAGAAACTGAGGTGAATTAGAGGAGGAATTGTTATGGTAATTGTAAACACTGTACCTCCGGGTTAGAAGTGTTTACACTTCTCATAACTGATCCAAGTCTGAGGATCCTTGTTCTAGATCACTACCTGTGAGGGGGTTGGGTTGTTTACAGGTTTGCAGGTACCTTGACCTCAGAATACCCTGTTACTTTGACTTTGTTAAGAATGCTCCATGTTGGATAGTTCTTGTGATTCTAAAACCCTGGACATATGGCTCTTTATTTGAGTCCCCTACCTTGGTTACTGGATTTATAGGCCTCCATCTGGAATTCTTGAACACACATGGACCTATACCAAGGCAGTTATTCAGATCCAGCTCAGTCACAAACCCTTGCATTTTCATCTGCATACATACTCATTGCATCACATTAACATGTGCTTATTTGTTTTTCAGGGTATCCATTTCATCAGGTTTTGGTTTTGACCCCATCTGCAGCTTTGACCCATCTTCACCAGCATCTGCTTCAGTTTTTAGCTGTCTGCTTCAGCACCAGCCAGTCAGTGGTTCTCTCTCTCTACTTCAACATTGTCATCAGCACCTCATTTAGCCCTCAGCATCATGGCTCCAAAGAAAAATAATATCACCTATCATTTCTTCCAACCAGACTTGTCAGACATCAGGAGGATCCAAACCCTGGTTACACCAGATTACATCCCTTTGTTCAGGGAACATTATGGGGACATACTTGACCTAGTTATGGACATGGACCCATCTCAAAGGAGCCTGATCCATACCTGCATCCAGTTCTATGACCCCCCTTTGAGATGCTTTACATTTCAGGACTTTCAGTTGGGGCCTCTTCTAGAAGAATATTCATCTCTGACTGGTTTGCCTATCAAGAGGGAGATCCCATTCAACCCTGAAATGGACTTTCCCAGCAATGGGGAGATAGCCAAAGCTTTGCACCTGGAACCTGCTTTGATTGAACAACACATGACCTCTAAATCTAGTGTCCCTGGATTTCAGCTGGACTTCTTAATCTCTCAAGCTAGTCTGAAGGCCTCCCTGGGGGAGTGGAAAGCTGTTTGTGCTCTGTTGGCCTTAAGTGTGTATGGAATTGTGCTATTTGCAGATGAGCCCAGATTCATCAGCAAGAGTGCAATCCATTTGTTCATCTTGAAGAACCCAGTGCCTACCTTGTTGGGTGATCTCTATTACTCAGTACATCAGAGGAATGAGAAACAGAGAGGGAAGTTAGTGAGGATTTGTGCTCCACTATTCCATGCCTGGCTTCTCAAGCATCTACCTAGGACAGATGCATTCCTAAACCCCCATCAACAAAGCAACTGGGCAAGGAGACTTTCTGTCCTAACTACAGCAGATATCAGGTGGTGCAATCAAAGTACCAAGGGCAGAGACATAATCACTAACTGTGGGCATTTTCCTAATGTGCCTTTGGTAGGAGTCAAGGGAAGTATCAATTACAACCCCCTGCTGTTCAAGAGGCAATTGGGTTATGCATTGGTTCATGCTCCTAGGGAAAAGGACTTGGCTGAGACCCTCTACTGTGAGAACAAGGTCAGTCTGACAACTGTTAGGCAGGCTGCTTGGGCCTGGGATCATATTCAAACCAAGGGAATCACCATTCTGGGGAAGTGCAATAATGTGGCGTCAGCTCAATATCAGGAGTGGTCCCATGCTAGGGCCCAAATCTCAGGATTGCCCTTCACCATCAAAGACATGCCTGAGTCATCTTCAGCACCACCTCCAGCAACAGTCAACCTGGAAGAGTTTGAAAGCTTGAAGGACAGAAATGAGAAGTTATCCCAAGCCTTGCAGAAGACCCTCAGGGAGAGGAGTGAAGGTGTGAGGGAGATTGAGAGATTAGAGAAGATGAGGATAGAGCACTTGACCAAGATTGAGAAGTCAGGAGATTATATCAACAAGTCTAAAGCTGGTGAGCAGATCCTGAAAAATGCTTGTAAAGAAGCCCAGTTCCAAAGAGCGAGAACAGATTTGTACTTAAAGGAGAGTCAGGCCAGGTGGGTCCGGATCACTGAGGCCCGCACTCTAGAAGACAAGAGAGTTCAGGACAAAATGGAGCAGATGGAAAAAGCCCTGGCAGCAGCCCAGGAGGAAAATTCAGAGCTAAGAATCAAAGCTGGAGTGAAGAAATCCAAAGATCAAAGTCAGAACAAGAAGTTGACTGCAGCTGTTGCAACAAGGAACCTTCTCATCAGAAGTCTCACGGAGCGTCCGACTGATCCTGTGACCGAAGCACTTCTTAAGGAAGTTCGTGAGGATGAGTTTGGCCTCGGAGTTTGATCATTTGCTTGTTGCTATTTCTTTTCATGTACTTTTGCTTTTTGATTATGTATTTTGACCCCTAGAGGGCTGGTGTTGTAAGAATGAACAAGTTGTATTTGTTTCATCTTATGTAATATAT
Source organism: Lathyrus aphaca (assembly GCA_963966055.1). Classification (NCBI taxonomy): domain Eukaryota; kingdom Viridiplantae; phylum Streptophyta; class Magnoliopsida; order Fabales; family Fabaceae; genus Lathyrus; species Lathyrus aphaca. Next base: position 405,198,321 of record OZ014523.1, read on the forward strand.
TTGTTGGTTTCCATCTGAGCTCATTTCGGAAGCAACCTCAAGCAGTATCATCTTCAAGGGTCTGGAAGGGTCAAAACTGAAGACCAAACCGGATACCCTTGATAGCAAATAAGCACAACTGCATTGCATACTAACCCTTTTGTTTGTTTTGTAGGTTTTGATTTATTGTTACTAACCTCTGTTGTGAATCTCAGGAATTATTGCTCGCCGCCGGGTATTTCCTCTCAACAGGCCACACAGGTACCCAACTAGAAGCAACCTTCCGGGCATCCAAATGGACCAGTTGCAGCAAGATCTCAACGAGGCCAGAACCCAGATGGCCAACGAAAGGGTGGAGATGAGAACCCAAATCACTCAATTCATGGAAGTGATGAATAACTTAGCTCAGAGTCAGGAGAGGCTTAGAGTTTTGGTAGAGGGAAGAACTCAAGAGGACCCCCATGTGGGAACTGCTGGCACAAGCAACAACGAAAGGGTGCAACCACATGTTAATCCCCCAGTGTTTGGCCCACATTTACATCCTGAGATCCACATCCCCGCAAACGTTCAGGGAACGGCTACTGCAGCCAGAGTGCTTCAAGAGGATCCTCAGGAGGACCAATTCACAGTCATGGGTGCTGGAGAAGAGGCCTATGATAGGCGATTGGATGAAATAGCTGAAAAGTTGAGGTCACTGGAATCTCAAAATTCTTTGGGCTTCGATGTCATGGACATGGGGCTGGTAGACGGGGTCAGGATTCCCCACAAGTTCAAGCCTCCATGCTTCGAAAAGTATAATGGGACTTCATGCCCCCGAACTCATTTGCAGTCATTCCTGGGAAGATTAAAAGCTTATACGATGGATGAGAAACTTTGGATGTTTTACTTCGAAGATAGCTTGACTGGAGCATCAAGGGAATGGTATTCCCACTTGACAAGGGCAACTGTGAGATGCTGGAAGGACCTGGCAGAGGCCTTCATCCGACAGTATCAATACAACTTAGACATGGCACCCAACAGGACTCTCCTAATGGGAATGTCACAGTCGTCAAGGGAAAGTTTCCGTGAATATGCCCAAAGATGGAGGCAATTGGCTGCTGCCGTTCAACCACCAATGTCTGAGAGAGAAATGGCAGACATGTTCATGAACACTCTCCAGGGAACATATATTGACAGGTTGGCTGCTTTCTCCTCCACTAGCTTCGCTGATGTTGTCATAGCTGGGGAGAGAATCGAAAGCCTGTTAAAAATGGGTAAGATATCTGATAATGGTGCAAGCTCATCCAGTGGTACAAGGAAGCCTTTTGCAGGCCCGAGAAGATCTGGCGAGACCAATGCCATTCACACCAACAGGGGCAGACCCCAGTATGTTCCCAGAACAATAGCAGCAGTCACCATCCCTGCTCCAGCTCCTCCTCTACCAGTCTATCAACCTCCTCAACAAAATTTCCAACAACAACCTCAGTATCAGCAGAATCAATATCCTCCAAGAAACAACTACAACTCCAACAACAACAATCAACAGAGGCCATTTCAGCAGAGGCCCTCTCAAGCTAACAGGGTGATAGACCCGATTCCAATGCCATACGCTGCCTTATTGCCACAACTTCTGAAACTCAACCTGGTTGAGCTAAGAACGTTGGCACCGCCGGATCCCAACAGTCTACCAAGAAACTATGATTCCAATGCTAGGTGTGCTTTTCATTCAAACGCACCTGGTCACAGTACAGAAAAATGCAGAGCTCTGCATATGAAGGTACAAGACTTGGTAGACTCCAAGGCTCTGAACTTTGCACCTCCGCCCAATGTCACTAAAAACCCAATACCACATCATGGTGGTCCCCGAATTAATGCCATTGAAGAAGACCAACAGTCTTATTTGATAACTAGTGTGGATCAGATCAGGACACCATTGGTGGAAATCAAGGCTCAGCTCCGTGAAAATGATATATTTCCGGGATGTGAATTGGGGTGCCCATACTGCAACATTTCTTGGAACGGATGTGAAGACCTGAGGAATGGCATTGACAGCCTTATCAAGAGTGGCCTCCTACAAATCACTACATCATTTCCGGCACATCCGGCAGCTTCATCAGCAACGGTTTCAGACCCTCCTACAAATGCAACAACTACTGTTCCAGCAACATCAGCAAGTACTTTATCTGTTCTACCCAGTGATCAGTTTTCAACAGTTTCTCCTGCTACAACTTCAGCTTCATTCCACTTCGACTCTCCGTCAACAACAACAACAGTCCTTCCGACAGAACCTCCTACAACTCCAACAAACGATCACGAAGACGTCTCCACTGTTACCATCTTTTACGATCCAGAAAATAATGCCGCCTATCATTCAGAGGGTGCTGCTCCCACTAGAGCACCAGTTACCATCTTCTATGATCCACAAACAATTGCAACCCCTTCAGCAGCATCAATCAGTCCAGTTACCATCACGGTGCCTGGACCAGTACCATATGAAAGCAATAGGGCCATCCCTTGGCACTATGGCTCTGACTTGTACTGTGAAGGGAGAAGAATCACTCTGGAAACAACAGCACCTGCACCACAAATTGATAATGTGGGCGGAGGCGGAGGCTTCACCCGAAGCGGACGTCTCTTTGCTTCACAAGTCCAAAGACCTACTGCCGAAGCAGAAGCTGCTGCCAAGGCAAAAGGGAAAGGCCCGGTGCAGGAAGATCCAGCTGCCAAGGAAGCCCTGAAGACTCCATTTGATCAGGAAGTTGATGAGTTTATGCGGATCATCAAGAAGAGCGATTATAAAGTTGTGGATCAGCTTCATCAGACACCATCCAAAATCTCCATCCTCTCACTGCTCATGTGCTCCGAAGCCCATCGGAATGCACTACTGAAGGTACTGCACGCAGCTTACGTGCCCGAGGAGATTACTGTCAACCAATTGGAAACCGTTGTTGGAAATGTTACTGCTAGCAATGGGCTAGGGTTTACCAATTCCGACCTGACAGTGGATGGCCGCAATCACAACAAAGCCTTGCACATAACTATGGAATGCAAAGGAGCTGTCCTTTCACATGTGCTGGTGGACACAGGTTCTTCCCTGAATGTCTTACCAAAGAAGGCTCTGGTGAAGCTTGAATATGATGGACTGGCATTAAGGCCCAGCAACCTGGTGGTTAGAGCTTTTGATGGCTCGAAGAGATCGGTTCTGGGAGAAGTAGAGCTGCCTGTGACAATTGGCCCGCAGACATTTAAAACTATCTTTTATGTGATGGACATTCAGCCCGCCTACAGCTGTTTGTTGGGTAGACCCTGGATTCACGCCGCTGGCGCAATAACGTCTACCCTTCACCAAAAGTTAAAATATGAGTGGGAAGGCCAAGTTGTCACAATCTGTGGGGAGGAGGATATATTTGTTAGCCATCTGGCTACTTACAAGTATATTGAAATGGATGGAGAGATCGTTGAAACCATGAGCCAAGGTTTTGAGGCCTTGAATGTGAATGAAGCATCTGCTGTTTCGGGGATCTCCATGTCGTCATACCAACAAGCCCGGAAGGTTGTTGAGGAAGGAACTGCCCTAGGCTGGGGCAAGGTCTTAGCTGTGGAGGAAAAGAAAGACAAGTTTGGGTTGGGTTACAGACCAACTCAACATCAAGTGAAGGCTGCTGGAGAGCCTGGTTTTGTCAGTGGGGGAATGCTTACCCCCGATGCTATCAACTGTCTGGAAGACGAGCTGGAAGAGGAGCGCAACCTGGAGAATTGGATTCGTCCGAAGATCCCGGGGAGCAGTGTCTCGAACTGGTCTTCCCAGGGAGTTATAAGTGTTACTCGAGCAGAGTAATTATTATTTCCTGTATTTTTATAAGCATGCATCAAAGTCTTGCATCTTGCCCAAGATGACAAGACTCATTTTGTAATCAGGGCCATCTGTACTTTTGTGCAAACAAGATTAAATTAATGAAATATCAGACAATCTTTTTGCAAACGAGTCTTTTTCTTTTATGCTCACTGTTTTTCCATTTTTCTTTTTGTACAAAAATAAATGGCAGTGTTTTTCAAAATGACAACTTCATTTCACTTTTCTAAATAAAACTAAAATCAGATCACTAAAATGAACCAATTAAACCCTTGCAGAGAGTGCCATCCTGACCGCACCGACAACAGCACGGCTATGACATCGTATGACTTTGACAATCCGATCAATCAAGCTGACGAAGGGGTTGAAGAAGAATACGAGCTTCCTGAAGAGCTAGCCAGGTTGTTAAGACAAGAGGAAAAGGTTATTACCCCTCATCAGGAGGAGGTTGAAGTGATTAATCTTGGTACAGAGGAAAATGTGAAAGAAGTCAAGATCGGGGCCTGCCTGCAAGACTCAGTGAAGAAGCAACTGATAGATCTGCTTCAAGAGTATGTTGATGTGTTTGCCTGGTCATATCAGGACATGCCAGGGTTGGATACCGATATAGTTGTGCACAAGCTGCCTTTGAGGGAAGAATGCCCACCAGTCAAACAGAAGCTGCGCCGTACTCGTCCGGATATGGCTATGAAAATCAAGGAGGAGGTACAAAAGCAATGGGACGCCGGGTTCCTTGCTGTGACTAGCTATCCGCCGTGGGTTGCTAACATAGTACCTGTGCCTAAGAAGGACGGTAAAGTAAGAATGTGTGTTGATTACCGGGACCTGAACAGAGCAAGCCCGAAGGATGATTTCCCATTACCTCACATTGACGTATTGGTTGATAATACAGCTCAGTTCTCGGTATTCTCCTTCATGGATGGATTTTCAGGATATAACCAGATCAAAATGTCACCTGAAGACATGGAGAAGACAACATTCATTACACCTTGGGGCACGTTCTGTTATAAGGTGATGCCATTCGGACTGAAGAATGCTGGTGCCACCTATCAACGGGCTATGGTAACATTATTCCATGATATGATCCATAAGGAAATCGAGTGTTATGTGGATGACATGATTGCCAAGTCCCTTACGGAGGAAGACCATCTGGTGAATCTGCTCAAGTTGTTCAAGCGTCTGAGAAAATATCAACTGAAGCTGAACCCCAACAAATGCACATTCGGGGTGCGATCCGGTAAGTTGCTGGGCTTTATTGTAAGCGAGAAAGGGATTGAGGTTGACCCTGATAAAGTCAAAGCCATCCAAGAGATGCCTGCACCGAAAACTGAGAAAGAAGTTCGAGGGTTCTTAGGTAGATTGAACTACATCTCAAGGTTCATATCTCATCTCACAGCAACCTGTGAACCCTTGTTCAAGCTGCTAAGAAAAGAACAAACGGTCAGGTGGAACGAAGATTGCCAAAGGGCTTTTGACAAGATCAAAGAGTATCTGCAAGAACCTCCAATCCTTATGCCGCCAGTTGAAGGAAGACCTCTAATTATGTACTTGACAGTATTAGAAGAATCAATGGGGTGTGTGCTGGGCCAGCATGACGAGTCTGGTCGAAAAGAGTATGCAATATACTACCTAAGCAAAAAGTTTACCGACTGTGAACAACGTTACTCACTGCTCGAGAAAACTTGCTGTGCTTTAGCGTGGGCTGCTCGCCGACTAAGGCAGTATATGTTGACCCATACTACCTTGTTAATCTCAAAAATGGACCCGGTCAAGTACATATTTGAGAAGCCAGCTCTTACTGGGAGGGTTGCAAGATGGCAGATGATTCTCACAGAATACGACATACAGTACACATCTCAGAAAGCCATCAAGGGCAGTGTACTATCTGAATATCTTGCTGAGCAACCCATTGATGATTACCAGCCAATGAGGTTTGACTTCCCTGATGAAGACATCATGTTCATTAAAGCAAAAGATCACGAAGAGCCCATTCACACTGAAGGGCCTGACCCAGAAGAAGAATGGACCATGATGTTTGACGGGGCTGTTAACATGAATGGCCGTGGTGTTGGTGCAGTACTCATTACACCAAAAGGAGTTCACATGCCTTTCTCGGCAAAACTCACTTTCAACTGCACTAACAACGAAGCTGAATACGAAGCTTGTATTATGGGTCTTGAGGAAGCCATTGACCTCAGGATCAAAACATTGACCGTATTCGGAGATTCAGCTTTGGTAATCAATCAGACCAACGGAAAATGGTATACACACCAAGATCATCTGATACCTTACAGGGACTATACAAGAAGGTTATTGACTTTCTTCACAACAGTCAAACTTGAATATATCCCTCGGGACGAGAATCAGTTTGCAGATGCCTTGGCTACCATTTCGTCCATGATCAAAGTTCAAACTGCTAACTTTGTACCTCAGATTTCAGTATCAAGACTTGATAGACCAGCATATGTATTTGCAGCAGATGTTGTCAAAGACGATAAGCCTTGGTTCCATGACATTAAATGCTTCTTGGAGGATCAAACATACCCACCTGGGGCATCTTCCAATGATAAGAAGACTTTGAGAAGGCTTGCTGGAAGTTTCTTTCTGAACACTGATGGATCTTTATACAAAAGGAACTTTGACATGGTACTCCTCAGGTGTGTTGACAAGACGGAAGCAGATCTACTGATGCATGAAGTGCATGAAGGCTCTTTTGGTACCCATGCGGGAGGACATGCAATGGCTAAGAAGTTGTTAAGATCAGGCTATTACTGGATCACAATGGACGCAGGCTGTTGTGCCTATGCCAGGAAATGTCACAAATGCCAGATCTATGCAGATAAAGTGCATGTACCTCCAAATCCCCTGAACATCATGTCTTCACCATGGCCCTTTGCCATGTGGGGCATTGACATGATCGGCAAGATTGAGCCAACTGCTTCGAACGGCCACAGATTCATCCTGGTCGCCATCGATTACTTCACCAAGTGGGTTGAAGCAGCCTCATATGCAAACGTCACCAGGCAAGTGGTAGCTCGATTTCTGAAAAGAGATATCATCTGTAGATATGGAGTGCCCGAGCGAATCATTACTGACAATGGTTCTAATCTCAACAACAAAATGATGGCCGAATTATGCCGGGACTTCAAGATCCAACATCACAATTCTTCTCCTTACAGGCCAAAGATGAACGGCGCTGTTGAGGCAGCAAATAAGAACATCAAGAAGATTGTGCAAAAGATGGTAATCACCTACAGAGACTGGCATGAAATGTTGCCATTTGCCTTGCATGGGTACCGCACATCAATCCGAACATCCACTGGGGCAACACCGTATCAACTTGTGTATGGTATGGAAGCAGTCCTACCAGTTGAAGTTGAATTACCCTCGCTACGGGTATTGATGGATGTCAAACTGAGTGAAGCAGAATGGGTTAGGTCCCGATACGAGCAACTGAGTCTGATCGAAGAGAAAAGATTAGCTGCGATCTGTCACGGGCAGTTATATCAGAAGAGAATGAAGAGAGCCTTCGATCAGAAAGTCAGGCATCGAGAATACCAAGTGGGAGATCTTGTGCTAAAAAGAATTCTCCCTCCTCATACAGACCACAGGGGCAAATGGACTCCAAATTATGAAGGACCATTCGTGGTGAAGAAAGTTTTCTCTGGTGGAGCACTGATGCTCAGCACCATGGATGGTGAAGATTTTCCGTCCCCTGTGAATTCAGATGCAGTTAAAAAATACTTCGCATAAAATGACCCGCTGGACGCAAAAATAGAATATAAGTCCAGGCAAAAATAGGGCATCCCGGCGAGTCAAAAACAGAATAAAAGACTCGGGCAAAAATAAGGGAAATGAACAAAAAATGTACACCCGCTGAGTTGAAAAGCCACATCGGACAGCTCAGGCAAAAATGGGTATCCCGATGGATTGAAAACCCGAAAGGGCGATCCATGCAAAATAAGGGAATAAGCGAACAACTGCATTCTGAATTCGTCTGTATTGTCAGCAACTTGGTAAGCTTCGGAAGGATCAAGCTCCGATCAAAATCAACTCTCTCCAGAAAGCAAGACGAGAAGAACGTCATTGTCATACGGGTCATAGCGGGAGAGGAAGCTCCTCAAAGCGTCATCAACACTGCCAGCACTTTGTTTCTCAATTTGTAACATTCTCCTCATTTCAGGAGATATGTCTCTTTGACTGTATCTTGCCAATTCAGGGCACATGAATTAATAAAATCAGATTTTCAGTCATGTCTCGTTTTTTACATTTTATGTTTTGCAAAGAGTTGTCTGATATCTCTAAAAATACAATTGCATAAGTACAGATGCTTTTCTCTAAAAGTAAAATACATGCTTGCAGGGAATATACTTAATCTCGAAAGTACTTATCTCCTATGACGGAATCCAGTAAAGGATACCTCGGGACCATTTGTGCGTTTCCTTATCTTTGCAGGATTGCAGATATCCAGAACGCAACTTGGGGCATGCAAGGTATATCTCAGCAAGCTGGCAAATCAACAAAAGATATCAGCATCCGAAATGCTCTATCCCCAGCTGAGCTGCTTCCCATTGCTCTCCCCAGCTGATTTACCAATAGCATTTCCCCGGCTAAAATACCAACTATCCCTCCTCAGCAGGATGCAGAATCAGGAAATCATCTCCCCGCGGAGCTTCAAGCCTCTATTCAGAAGAGCAACGCACGAAGAAGTCACAACAGAGGGGAGGAACGCTTCTACAAACCCCAGCTGGGTCCCGTATTATAAAGATATGTCAATCAGTGGCCTATATCCCCAAACAGATACATCATTAGATCTACCAATGATCTCATCCCCAGCTGGGATGTTCACTTCAAGCAGATTGACCAGAGATCTTCACAGCAACGGGATCCGAATCCCGGATCTGTGTCTCTTTTGCATAATCATGGCATTTGCATCATACTATCCACTCAAAGCGTAGCATTCCGTCTAAAACGGAGCATTACGGCAAAAATCAAATGCATAGCATAATCATAAGTCATGTTGTGAATTGAACACTTGTAAATAATGACAATCTACATACAAAATCCCCACCAGAGTCCCAGCAAAAGCAGTTGCCTCATATCACAAACACCAGTATATATACCTTTTGGCGCCCGTCCGTGTCATATCGCCAGCAGAAAGCCAAAGACATCCTCTTTGCACTCTTATATACCTATACAGACACAATCCTCGACACCCGTCCGTGTCATATCCCCAGCGTGGTCGCCTACATTTACACATACTTTTTCTTGACACCCGTCCGTGTCATATCCCCAGCGCAGTCGTTTACACCTCCGTTACCCACATATCTTTTAATATTATACTTTTCTTTCTTGACACTCGTCCGTGTCACTCTCCCCAGCAGATAATGCTCATCTATACATATCCACTACTCATTGGTACACTTATACAGATACTCGTCCGTATCTTGTATACATTACTCATATCCCCACAGATTCGACAGTAGTCCTTGTTCTTTGTTAACCAGTTGGTACTCGTCCGTACCATCATCTCAGAACATTGCGTCTCATGATTGTTTCTACATGATACCCGTCCGTATCATAGTCTTAAGGATGCTCGTCCGCATCTTTAATCCATACACCGTGTCAAACACTTGTGTCTTCTTGAATATAGATACTCGTCTGTGTCTATTATTCCCCAGAAGAATCCCTTCAGATGCAACACTCATCCGTGTTCTTTGTTAACCAGTTGATACTCGTCCGTATCATCATCTCTGAGCATGTGTCAGTTTGTTTCTACATGATACCCGTCCGTATCATAGTCTTAAGGATGCTCGTCCGCATCTTTGATTTCTACACAATACCAAACACTTATACCTTTTGCTTCTTGGATATAAACACTCGTCCGTGTTTGCCATATCCCCAGTAGATCGCAAACAAATTTTCTTTTTATCTGACACTCGTCCTATGTCATGATAACCCTGAGAGCAGCCGTACCCTGCTGAGTGGTCGTCCTCCACTTCTTGATGGTCGTCCTCCATCATGCTCATCCGATGGCCGTCCCCATCGTTGATTTTAGCAGCCGTCCCCTGCTAGGTGGTCGTCCTCCACCTTTTGATGATCGTCCTTCATCACTTTATCCAATGGCCGTCCCCATTGTTGATTTTGGTTATCCAACACTCGTCCTGTGTTATTGATAAACCTTGAGAGCAGCCGTACCCTGCTGAGTGGTCGTCCTCCACTTCTTGATGGTCGTCCTCCATCATGCTCGTCCGATGGCCGTCCCCATCGTTGACCTTTTCTATCCGATGGCCGTCCCCATCGTCGATATTTTTGGCAGCCGTACTCTGCCAGGTGGTCGTCCTCCACCTTTGATGGCCATCCCCATCATATTTCTTTTATGCCCAACAGAGCAGCCGTCCCCTGCTAGGTGATCGTCCTTCACCTTTGATGGCCGTACCCCATCATCTGTTTATTTCATTTATTCTTTAACCCGATGGCCGTCCCCATCGTTGGCTACTTTACCTTTGTGAACTTGATGGCCGTCCCCGTCATGTTTCATTAATCCCCGGAGAATTTTATAGCTTTATCTTGATGGCCGTCCCCGTCATGATATCTTATTTCCCCAGCTAGTCGGCCGTCCCCGTCTTAGCCTTACCTTCTATCCCCAGCATGTCGGCCGTCCCCGTCATTGCTTTATTTTGCACACTTTTCCCAGCATGTCGGCCGTCCCCGTCATTGCTATTTACCCAGCAGTCGTCCTCTGCTCGACGGTCGTCCTCCGTCGCACACACCTTATAATATGCTTTATTTGCTTTTACAATCTATATCCCTTTTCTTCTTCATTTTTGTGAGTGCAAATTTTGGACTGTCTTTGATATTCAACCACAAGTTATCTTGTTTGCCTGTTAAGCCGTCGCTTACAGCCTGCACAGCTAACTCATGTTTGAATAGGGGCAGCTGTAAACACCCCAAATTTGCCCTCACTCCTTCACACATGGCTTGTGATCATCTCATATGCATATACACAATCATATCATCTCACATCTCATTTTTGAATCACTGGATATTTTCTAAGGCATCTGCACCTAGGGTTTGTGATCTGAGCAACCTCAGGGCATCTTGAGCCACTCCAAAGGCCACCAATCAACTCAAAGGGGTCCATGTGTGTTCTTATGTCATATTACATCCTCACAAAGTCAAGAATGCAGAGGAATCACAAGAATTAGGGTTTGAGTGGATGCAGAGCCAGGATGAACTGCTCAGTTGACTGAAAATTAGGGTTTTGGTTTCAGAGGCCATAACACCAAAATTTTTGGTCATTCTTGTTTCCATTGATCTCTATATGGTATAGGGAGTATACATATCAAGTTTCATGAAGAAATTCCATGGGGAAGCCATCTGATCAAGAGTTGACTTTTCAGACAAGCCAGTGCAAAATCAGGGCATCTGAGGCCCCCAATGACCCAACCAATGGGTGATCTTCATCATTTTGAGTGTATATGGTCTTTATTTGATCATGGAAGAAGTTTGAAGTTCATAAAAATCAAGAATTTAGGGTTTTTGCAAAAGTTGACTTTTTGGGCTTTGTTGACTTTTCAAGAATGCATCATTTTAGGTCAATTTTCAAGCTTTGATTTATGATCCAAAAAGGCTTCAAATGGAAAAACTTTGGTCATGAAAGTTGTAGATCTCATCTTTCCCTTTTCAAAAAGTACAAGAACATGATCTAACTCTTCATGGATCAAAAGTTATGGCCATGCAAAGTTGCCAAAAATCATTGTTTTTCAAGTTATGCACCAAGTGGAAATTTTGCTAAGTCTTGAATCAAGTCAAAATGCAGCCTCTAATTCATGTCAAACCAGCATGTAAACATCCTCTAAGTCCTAAAAATCAGATTTGAACTAAGTTTGCCCTTGGTTTCATGTTTGGTTATGCAAAGATCACATGTGAAACATAAACTAGCCAAGTTGCAAAAACTCATGATTCACTTCCTACAAGTTGCAGCATTGGAAGCTGACTTTGGGCTAGCCTCTCCCTCACCTTTTGCTGCACCAGCACCCAACTTGTACTTGCCTAGCATCACACCATGCCCTATCTTACACAAAAGTGGATTTTATGCAAAAGCAAACTCACCTATCACAGCTGCACAAGTCACATCAAGAGACCAATCAGAATATTTTATTCATTCAATTTGCAAACCATATCACATGAGAACCAAGGCTGAAACTTAGAGATTCATCACTCACCAAAAAAACACCCCAACTTGCAACTTCCTTCGAATTTCATCACACAGCCTGCAAACACCCAAACTTTTTCCTCCATTCATCTCACCTTGATCTATAGAACAAAAAGCATCAAGAGAAAAAGCCTGAAACAGCTAGAAACACTCACTGCCATCACCAACCCTCATTCTGCAGATTCATTCGAATCTCCCTCCTCAAGTCACAAACACACAAACCAACTTTGCCAAACTTCTCAACACACTTCATAGGCCATAAACAACCCATCACCATGACTTGAAAGGGCCAGAATCTCAACTGCCATTGTTGACTGAGCTTGGAGCAGTTCTCTTCGAAACTCATCATCCAGCAAATATAAATTCATTTTGAGCATTCAAGCAACTTTGGGGGACCAAGAGGAGCAGATTGAGCAAGGAGAAGAGGCCTGAAAGTTCCAAGATCAAAGTTTGCAAATCTCAGGTAGCTCCAAATTAATTTTTCCAGAAATCAATTTTATTGTTACAAACTTGTTCTACTTGACTTGCTGATCACTCTGGTATCATTGGTTTTGAAAATGGTTGTGTTTTAAGGATTTAATTTCAGTTTGAAGCTTACGAACCCTAGAACTTAGTTGCTTCGATTCAGCTTGTTTAGGTTAGATAAATTTGTTTTGAGAGAGGGGTTTAGTTCGTGAGGTGTTGGAGATCATTTCCCATGGCTTAGTTTTCATTTATGATGCGTTTTGGGGAAGTTGGGTGATTTTCAGGTGACCCTCTGGCCGGAGAAGACGACCGGAGGCCTTCTCCGGCCACCTGAGATTAATTAGGGTTTAATCCCATAATTAGTGTAGGTTTGAATATAGGCCGTTGATACGCGTGGACCAGTTGACTTCCCTCCCTTTCCAACGCTCCAGATCATTTCATTTGCCCTAATCCACGTGGTTAATTTTAATTAATTGTGATTTACTCAGTTTGAATCCTGGCCATCAGATTGCGCGCCAGTCAATCTTTTCAAACCCAGAGCGCATCCTGGCCATCCAATCTAATTACTTTCCATTAAATTTGATTTTTAATTCATTTTATTTCTTTTATCTTGTACAATTTATTAAAATAGTTAAAAAATCATAAAAATTATGAAACTTTTTCTTTAAGGTTTTATTAATTTTTATGACTCAAAAATATTTTTATTTTATTTTTTATCATTAAAAAAGTATTTTTAAATATTTAAAAGATTATTTTTAATTGATTAATGAGAATTAATTAATTAAAAATACTTTTAGGTATTTAAAAATTACAAAAAAATTCATGAAATGTTCTAAGACATTTAGAAACATTGTCCAACCTTCAAACCAAATTTCTTTTTTGATCTTGATGCATTTTAAGAATTTTTCATGGAATTAAATCATTTTTGATGCATATTTTTGGTCCTAAGTTTGAAAAATCATTTCTGTCTTTTGGTGAAGGTTGAGACATTGATTCTTTTTGCATTGTTTTCCATTTAGCATGAACTTTCAAAGATAAAAAGGCCAAGATTTGATCTTGCATTTCCTATTTGATTGGCATTTCTTTTGTTACAAACCCTAAAAAACCCTAATAACTTGTAAAAATCATAACTTGAGATTGGTAAAGAGTTGAGAGTTCCCCTTTGGGCAGTGATTCATTATAGGTCTAGGGTTTCCTTGGGTACCATTTTCCATTTTTTATGTTAAGGTTTGCTTCTGTTTTTGGTTTGTGTTTGATGTTTGTTTCATAAACCCTAATTTGGGCTTTCTCTTGCATCCTTCTTGCATTTCCTTGCATAACATGACTTGCCATTGCATTTTGTGCATTCTTATGATTCATTTGACATCTTAAGACATGTATGAAGCATCATTGATCATTGCATTGCATATTTGCCATGTCACTTGTCTTGTATGCTTCATGACATTCCATGCTTATTCATGCTTCTTAACTTGCATCATTTGCATTCATAACCTTGTATGAACATCCCCATTGTCTTCCCTCATGTTTGCAGCACTTCATAACATCATAATCATCATCACCATGCTCCTGGTTTTGCTTTGTATCATGTCATTTCATTTCATCTTGCATTGCATTGCATTTCTTTCTAATGTTTCAGGTGGTAAGTAAACTTGAGAAGTGAATTTGCCTTCACTTCTCATAACTTTTCTTCTCATCTTCTTTTGCATACCTTGCTGCATTCTTATATGTGTTTGAGTTTGAGCTTGCTCATCCTTCCTTCTCCCACTTTCTTTCTTCAAGTGACTTGACTTCTTGAATGAAGCAAGTCACTTTGCTTCTCTTGATCTTGTTCATCTGCTTCCTGGTGGTTCATCTGAAGATTGTTCTTGAAAACCTCACAAACATTAGGACCAACCAAGCATGATAATAAATTAGGGTTTTGATTAGTCTCCCCCATAGTTTTTACCTTTGTGTCTCTCCTTGAGTCATCTCTTCTCACCTCATAATCAGGGACTAAACCCTCAAGGCTTTAAGACTTTGTGATTAAGATCATGCCTGCATCCTTCTTTTAGGATGGAGTGTATAACTTTAATCCTAAGTCTTGGACCCTTAAGGTGTTGAAATCTCTTAATTAATCCATCTAATAATCATCAAGACATTACACTTGTAACTTGGGCCTTGCATTAGGGTTCTAATTCTTCCTTAATTGGTTAAGAAGGACTAACCCTAAAGTTAATGGACAAGTCCTCCTCAAGTTGTCTTACAAACCATAAAAAACACTTCATCATCAAATCCATCTAATAAAATCCATCTAATAAAGGCTTGTTTTGTCATGAGTTTAATCCTTAATCATGGATTAAGCTGAGGAGCTTTCCTCAGTTTAAACATTCTCATCTATTATCCTTCTTTTAGGATGGTGTAATGAGTCTGTTAAATCCCTGATTATGGCTTAACCTCATTACTTAACACTGAACAAAATCACAAAAAACATCTAATTAATCACAAGTAGGTTAATGATCTTGATCCTATACCAAAGGTGATTAAGTGTGAGAATCTGACTTCACACTTAAGGTAATTCTCATTACCCCTAATCAGAGGGATGATGTGATGAGTTTACCAAATCCATTGATTTAGGTTTAAGCTCATTATCTTATGACAAAACTTCAAAAAGCAATAAAAGACTGAAAACTCAAAAACAAACAATAATCGTCTCCTACGGGATTCTTTTCTCATCACCTTCACTCACAAACGAGAACTTGCTTCTTCCGTCTAATGCAAGACAGTTTGCACCTGAGCCAGACAGGTCATACACTTGAGCATTGACAAGCAAGCAGTTCACAAGTCAATTCATCTTTCAGTCTCTTTGGGTCGAACTACGGTGTTCTGACTTCCTCATTGCACGAGAGGATACGTAGGCATAACTTAACGGTTATCGAACAAAAGTCTCTGTACATCCCCCCTCCTTCCAGCTTCATTCTTTTAGCCTCATGGTCATGAGCAATTCATTCCTGATCTCACACTGACACTTTCATACTTCACATCACTTATACACTTTACACTGACACCTGTACATATTGCTTTCCAGCTCTTTACACACAGATTGCACTGACACTACCCCTTTATAGCACAAATCTTTCAAGCGTGGATCCCGTCGAGTACGGCGGACAATCTGGGTGCTAATACCTTCCCAGGTTGTAACCAACCCCCTTTCTCAGTCTCTCTGGTTCGCAAACCGTCTTATCCATCTTTTTCTAGGCTTATGCAGCATTGCCTTTCCTCCGGGATAAAAATGCCTAGCTGGCGACTCTTTCATCCTCCAGTGAGTTCACGGCTGTGTGTTCTCACTGTTCCCCTCGCCGACCGTTCGCGTCTGTACCTTCATTTGATCCATTTTTCATTTGTCGGGAGCGACAGCAGCTTCCACCTTGAATTTAGGGTTTGTTACTTCCTAGATTCTAGGTGATTTAGGTCTTCTGTTTTAATCTGAATCTTCAATATAAAACTCCCTACAGATGCGCCTTGTTCTGTTTTTATCCATCATTAATTAATTCCAGATAACTCTCCTTAAATATCTCTGATCAGTTAGTCAATAATTAATTCTGGTAGCAGGTTTGAGATGTCTCAACATCTGTTGGGACATCCTGAAAAACTGAACTTAAGTCATTTACACAATGTCCCAACATCTGGTGAGACATCCTGAAATAAGTTCATATACTCTGTTTGATAATGTCCCAACATTTGATAGGACATTCTGAACTGAATTCAATATTTCTTGTTGGTCAAAAATTCTGTCAATTCTTAAACATCTACAGTATTCAAGAAAGTTAAGAATCTAAAGAGCTCTAAATCCAATTGGTTATACACTCTTAAAGTTGAAACGAATCTGTTTTCGAGTTCAGCTTTACTTTTCCCTCTTTATTCAGGATTACTTTTCCCCTTTTACTAAAGCGAAAAACGTTTGTTGGTTATGTTTGAATGTATATACGCTTTTGAATATGATTGATGTTTACCAGAAATGCATAAAATACAACAAAGCATTTACTAAGAACGAACGGAGGTAGGAATTCAACAAAGATTCATCGGTTCATCCCCACAAAGTAATCTTTACGGATATCCTTACGGATACCTCAAGTAATATCTTATACTTCCCACTCGACAAAGTCTTCAAGCAGTTTCATATCCTCCGAAGAATTAAGTCTCCCGGATCTATGTCCATCTCTTTTATCCTCAGTTAGGATATTCAGGAACTTATTCCTTCAATAAGAATTACGACGAACAAAGACGGGAGATTCTAAGTACCATATTATTAAACAAGACGGGAACGAAGTCCTCATGTTCCTCAGCAACGAACCGAGATTTATCTTCCCCAGCCAACAATTGTTATACAGAGATACCCAGAAACTTTAGGCTACATGATTCATACATACATCATTTACATCATATCACATCATACACATCCATAATCCATATGACATTCTTACTTAAGAGCATCATGCCATACACACGTACATCAAATAATCTTGCATAAACTAACCTTTTCTTTTTAGGATAGTTGCAGGAAGATAAACACTATCAAACAATTCAGAGATAATCGCTACAAAGATTCATTTCTGATGACCAATACAAGTTTTCCTTGAGATGGCACATAATTGGTCTATACGAAGACCTAGTGTTTAATCCAGGATATTACCAGAAGTAATATAGGAGTAATCGCCACGAAGATTTAATCCTCATGCTCAAGTTGTCCTTGGAAGGGTACGTAAATGATCTATACGAAGATCTAGTGCTTAATCCAGGATATTTCCAGAGGAGATAATCGTTACAAAGATTTATTTCTGATGGTCAACTATCTTTGGGATAGTGTGTAAATGATTTATACGAAGATCTAGCACTTAATCCAAGAGATTCTTTCAGAAGAAGTTCAGGGATAATCGCCACGAAGATTTAATCCTGATATTCTTTTTGTCCTTGGGAAGGTATGTAAATGGTCTATACGAAGATCTATTACCTAATCTGGGATATTTCCAGAAGAGATAATCGCTACGAAGATTTATTTCTAATGGTCTATGCAACAGTTTATTTGTGGAAGGGTACGTAAATGATCTATACGAAGATCTAGTGCTTAATCCAGGATATTTCTAGAGGAAATAATCGTTACGAAGATTTATTTCTGATGGTCAACTATCTTTGGGATAGTGTGTAAATGGTCTATACGAAGATCTAGCACTTAATCCAAGAGATTCTTTCAGAAGAAGTTCAGGGATAATCGCCACGAAGATTTAATCCTGATATTCTTTTTGTCCTTGGGAAGGTATGTAAATGGTTTATACGAAGATCTATTACCTAATCCGGGATATTTCCAGAAGAGATAATCGCTGCGAAGATTTATTTCTAATGGTGTATGCAACAGTTTATCTGTGGGATGGTACATAAATGATCGATACGAAGATCTTGTACTTAGCCCAAGATATTACCAAAAGCAATTCAGAAAAGATCGCCACGAAAGATTTGATTCTGATGCTTAAATTAAAGTATGTTCCTAAAGATGGTTCAGAGCCGATCTATACGAAGATCTAAGTACTGACACCTAATGAAGGATATTCTTTTCCCCCAGAGATAATGCAGAGACGATCTATACGAAGATCTAGTACTGAAATTCAACTCAAACCATGTTACAAGAATAATTCAGAGACGGCCTATACGAAGACCTAGTACTGATATCCAGTGACAACATAAAGATACTATCACCTTCTGATATTATGGATGGCATCTATAAGCCCATCCCCAGTTCCTCTGAGTGACATCTTTAAACCCACTCCAGTATATACAACCAATAAGCAGTGTTACTTTACGCACCGGCGAGTGAAAATTTTTGGGCTTTTGTGTTCAATCCCCTTCAACCTTCCAAGTCACGAATGGCACACAGGCCAATCTAACTCCTCGGGTTTCAGAAAATTGAACAGGGGCAGCTGTTGCACCCCAAAATATGCCCTCACCTAGTCAATGAATTGTGTACCAAGGTGTCCCAAGAGGTTCACAAGGTTCACAAGGTATCCCAAGAGGTTCACAAGGTTCACAATTAGTCAGAAAGCTTGGAAGTTCCCTCAGACAAAGTCTCCTCCTAAGCAATGCACCATAAACTAGGGTTTTGGATTTCATCAGGCTAAATGGACTTTCAAGGCCTCAAATGAGCTTCATAACATCCTATATGTCTTCAAGAATCCCTATGTCAAGTTTCAAGTCTTTCCCAAAAGGTTTGCTCAGTCAGATGATCAGATATGCAAAAATCAGTCAAAGTGGTTAAAAAGTCAAACTAAGGTCAACTGTGGTCAAACCAAAGTCAAACTTCATGATTTTTTGCCAACATCAAGTTTATGAATTAAAATTCATCATTTTATCAAGGTTTGATCATGATTCATTAAGGATATTTCAGATCATTAAGAATAAGGAGTTTCTAAATTAGGGTTTCCACTGGAAAAGTCAACTGAACTTTGACCAGCCATAACTTTCACATACTTCATCAAAAATTTCCCATACAAAGCTCATTTTGAAGGAAATTGAATTCTCTACAACTTTGTGAATCACAATCAAAGTCTAAAAATGCTTCATTTGGAAGGTATGAGCCAAAACATTACAGGTCATTTTAAAAGTCAACAAAAAGTCAACATCTTCCAAAGGGCATAATTTGAAAATGGTAAAAGATATGGACATGAAACCAAAGAGGTTGGTTAGAGGACTATTTAATCTTTCCAAAATGTCCAAGAAAACCTTCCTAGCCTTAAAATTGAGGGATTTGTGCCTTTGCAAAGTTGGGAAATTGTTTAGAGGTATATTAAGCAAATGAGGTCTTAAAACCAATTCTTTCCACATGGGCTTGCAATTTTGTGATCCAATCTTTACCATGACATCATGCATGACCCAATTCTCATTTTATTCAGATTTTTATGATTTATTTTATATTTAGTTTGATTTTATTCATTAAAATTCAATTTAAATAAAAATAAAATATGAAAACTCAATATTTAGATGTGATTCTTCTTCTAGAAACTCTAAAAGACCATTTAAATTGATTTGATCACATAAAAATCCGTGCTAAGACAATTGGGCATGAATATATTTGATTTTTTGACTAATATGGCAAGAAGATTTCTTCACATTCAAGTCATCCAAAAGCCCACAAAAGTAATATGTTTTTTGACCTAATTTTACTCTACTATAAGTAAAGAACTCAATACAAACACAAACCACGAATTTTGGAGGTAGGAATATAAGGATCAAAGTCAAGAAAAAACCAAGAAAAGTCAAATTCGGATTTTGATTTTGAAGCTATTTCAGGGCAAAATAAAGGTTGCAATACCTTCTTTGATGTTCATTGAACGCATATCAACCTTCAAAAGCATCTGAATCACATACATATGCCATAACCGATTACATGTTCATCTTTTTCTTTTTGTTTTCGATTCTCACTATTCGGGAATTATTAATCAATTTTGTTTGTGTATTCTTGTTTGTTTGAAGGTCTAGAGTAATTCTGGATACATTAATTTGATGTTTGATGCAGGGACGGCCGAACGCCATTTTAGGGTTCATAAAACCATGAATTAAGGCTTCAAGAAATAAGTAATTTCAGATCAAATTATGGACATATTTGAACTTAGGGGATTGTTATTGATCGTTTTGAATATTTGGAATGCATTTATATTTCGTGTTCTGGATGTTTGATGTTGCAGGTTCTCTAGTGATGGAAACCAGTATGTCACTATAAGCTCTAGCAACGGGAAATCGTCACTAAAGGCTAAGCCAACAGACGAAGGAAGAAGATGAAATTGCGCGCGAGTTTCTGTTTTTAAAATTAGGATTATTTTATAAATTATTGTTTATGTTTTATTTCATAGCAACATGCTTGGCCAAGTGGATGAGGGACGCACGCGTTGAAGGCTGGAACCTGGGTTCGATTCCCAGGTTCTCTCTTTTTTGCTAATATTTCTTATATTTGTGTAGGTTTAATATTTTATGATTTTGAATCAATGGGATATCAGCATGCGTGTACAACACAGTTGGTCATTTGTGTCCCTGGTAATGGGGGAGGTCCTGGGTTCGAATCCAGGCCTCCCCCATTTATTTTTTTAACGTTTTTTTATTGTTTTTTTTGTTATTTTCTTTATGTTTTTTTTATAATTTAATTATTATATTATCATATTTAATTTATCTTAATTATATTAATAAACAATTAATAATAAATTTAATCTAATGACCTTATAGAATTCCTAATAATTTTATTTTCTAAAATTCATAATTATTTTCTTAATGCTTATTAATTGTATTAATTATTTCTTTTTATAATATATTTGTATATAATTAATATATATATAGATATATCTTGTAAATAAAAATAATGTATTTTTAATTATGATTAACTAACCCTAATTTTTTCTATTAATCCTAAAAAAACTTAATTTATTTTTCTAAACCCTAATTAATATATTAACCCCTATTTCTTTTATTATTATGTAATTAATTTAATGTTTTATTATTATTATTATTATTATTAAATTGTTTAAATTCTTATACTTTCTTAATTAACTTCTAAAAAATTTATAATTGTTGTCTAACCTAAAATAACTTCTCTTTTAAATTTTAATCTTGATTTCTTTTATTATTACTATTATCATTATTATTATTGCTATCATTTTATTATTATTGTTTATTTATTATTTTATTATATCTATTATTATTATAATTCATTTTTCGATTATTATGTATCTGCTAAAGCCATGTAATACTTATAGATTTATTTTCCCTCTTTATTTTATTATAAATATTTTATTGTGTGGTTAGTAATTTTAGGGTGTGTATAACCTAAATGTTATTAAAATTAACTTAGAAAATTAATTTAAAAAGATAAATATTTGAATATAAACACTCACACACATAAGTCGATCTTTGATCGCCATCTGTATTTCCTAGGGTATTCCTCTTGGTTGCCTTATTTAAAATGGTCAAGTCCCTCGAATATATGGGTGTCTTAAGCAAAGTCCCTTCATAAAATCATCAAGTCCCTACAATTTAAAAGATCAAGTCCCTTCGAGGTTGCCTACGGAATAATGATCTTGTCCCTTCGAATAAATGATGATAGTCCATACGAATTGCTAAAGACATCCCTTAAGTTGCCTTTTATGACCATACGATGACCCTACGCTTGTCCCTTAACACATCCAAGGTAATGACTACCTATTCCTTAATAATAGGGATAGTCTGACCATTAAAAGAACATACGAGAATATGAAAGACTTAATCTAGGGTAGGTATCTCTTAGTTGCTAGCTCACTCTACAAAAATACTTTTCATACCTCACGATACTTTCTTAAACATTTTTCAAAACAAGGCTTTGTATACATCCATACGAGGATCATTACAAAGTACTTAGAAAAATTTCTAATCACATACTACACTCTTCAAAAACAATTTAAGTGAGCTAAGTAACTAAGAGCCCATGGATAACCATGGATATAAAGGGTGCTAACACCTTCCCTTTGTATAACCTACCCCTCGAACCCAAGTTTTTTAAAGTAGGTCTTTCCTGTTCTTTTATGTCCTTTCCACTTGGATAAAATAAAAGTCGGTGGCGACTCTTGCTATCCGCAACATGACTAAAAGTCAGTTCTCCCACCGTGTTACAATGATCACCTAGCAGGGGACGACTGCTGAAAATAGACATAGGACGGATGCCGGATCAAAAAGATCAATGATGGGGACGACCATCGGATAAGCATGATGAAGGACGATCATCAAGAGGTGAAGGACGATCACCTAGCAGGGTACGTCTGCTCTTGGGGATTATCTCGACATAGGACGAATGTCGGATAACAAAGATCGACGATGGGGATGACCATCAGTTAAAATGATGAGGGATGGTCATCATAAGGTGAAGGACGATCACCTAGTAGGGGATGTCTGCTAAAAGATATCACGACATAAGACGAATGTCAGATAAAAAGTTTCAACAATGGGAATTCCACTGGGGAAAGGACGAGGGACGATCATCCAAAGGTGAAGGACGATCACCTGGCAGGGGACGGCTGCCGAAAGTATCACGACATAGGATGAATGTCGGATAGAAAATTTGTTTTGTTGGTGACTTACTGGGGGACGGTAAACATGGACGAGTGCTTACGCTTTGAAAATAAAAAGGTATAAGTGTTTGACAGTGTGTATAGACTAAAGATGCTGACGAGCATCCTTAGGACCATGATACAAACGAGTATCGATAGAAGCAAATGCTGACACATGTTTAAGGATAATGATACAAACGAGTATCAATCGGTTAAGCAAGGAACACGAACGAGTGTTTGATCTGCCGGGGAGGTGATATAAACAAGATACGGACGAGTATCAAAAGGATTATATATAAGTATGCACAAGTGTTTGACCTGCTGAGGAAACATGTGCAAGACACAGACGAGTGTCAAAAATATTGAGAAAAGGACACGGACGAGTGTTTGACTTGCTGGGGAAGTATGGTACGAGCGAGTATCAAAAAGAATATGCATCATTATGAACAAGTATCTGTATTGAGAGTGCAATAAGTATTCTGGCTTTGTCTGTGGGTGATAAGTTTTGTATATTGTTGGTGAGGTGATGATGGTATTTGCAGGTGATTGGCTCGAACCTGGCTTATGATCATGCAAATGTTTGATTTTTTCCGTAATGCTCTGTATTAGACGGAATGCTACGTTTAGTTTGGGGAAAATGATGTGAATTCTATGATTATGCAAAATGAGAGAACCGATCTGAGATCCGGATCCTGCAGGGGAAAAGATCTATGGGCGATCTGTTTGGAGGGAGAACTCCGCTGGGGAAAGAGATAATTGGCCGATCTGTGGGGAGAGAAGATCACTTAATGATCTTTCTACGAAATCTGTGGCGCTCTGGGGGAAGGAAACCGTGGGGATCGAGGTCGGGGAAATTTCTGTTGAAGAGACCCATGATGGGGATAAGGATGCTTCGGCATTTTCTCTATTGGGGAAAAATGGCAACTCTGATGGGGAACAACAATTCTGTTGGGGAAAATGGCAACTCTGATGGGGAACAACAATTCTGCCGGCTCTGCTGAGGATGAGAAAATCCTGGCAACTCTGATGGGGAATAGAAAGTTCCTGGCTACTTTGCTGGGGAAAAGCCGTTAGACATTGCTCGGGAGATCCTGCTTGGGGAGGAGGGAACTTCTGGGAGGTAATCTGTTGCAACTCCCTCGTCCAAGCGACATGCTGGGGATTTAATGAGTTTCTCGAAGGGTCCTCCGTGGGGATAATAACTTCATGGGGAGATACTTCCATCAAGTAATCATGCTGATGAGGTTATTGCTGACTTGGCTGGGGATATGGTGCTTGATATGCCCCATGCTGTGAAATATCATCTGCCTTGAGTACTTGTAACTTGTTAAACAGAGGGAACACACAAGTGTCCTGAGGTATCCTCAACCGGATTCCATCATAGGAGTTAGATTTTCTTGAGAGTGCATATTTCCTGCAAGCATATATTGAAAATGGCTTATATGTTTTCATGCAAGCGTTGTATTATGAACTTTGGACATTTTGCAAATGAAACAAAAATGTACAAAACAAAGTGTGACTGAAAATTCTGATTTTATTGATTTGTGTGCCTTGAATAGGCAAGTACAGTGAAATAAGCGAATCCCTGAAAGGAGGAGATTGCTGTAAATTGAGAAAATAAAAGTGTTTTGGCAATGTTGAAGTCGACGCTCCAGTGAGCTTCCTTGCTATGACCTGTATGACCTTGACGTTCTTCTTATCTTGCTTTCTGAAGAAGGTTGATTCTGACCGATGCTTTATCCTTTCGAAGCTTGCCATATTGTGAGTGATATAGACGAATTCAGAGTGCAGTTGTTCTCTTATTCCCTGATTTTGCATGGATCTCCCTTTCGAGTTTTCAATCCACCAGGATACCCATTTTTGCCTGAGCTGTCCGATGTGGCTTTTCAACTCAGCGGGTGTACATTTTTTTCCATTATTTTTGCCAGAGTCTTTTATTCTGTTTTTGACTCGCCGGGATGCCCTATTTTTTTCCTAGACTTACATTCTGTTTTTATGTCTAGTGGGTATTTTATGCGAAGTATTTTTTAACTGCATCCGAATTCACAGGAGATAAGAAATCCTCGCCATCCATAGTAGTGAGCATCAGTGTTCCACCAGAGAAGACTTTCTTTACTATGAATGGGCCTTCGTAGTTTTGCGTCCATTTGCCCATGTGGTCTGTATGAGGAGGAAGAAGTATTTTCAGAACAAACTCTCCCACTTGGTATTCCCAAGGCCTGACTTTCTGATCGAAGGCTTTCTTCATTCGCTTCTGATATAACTGCCCATGACAGATGACTTCTAATCTCTTTTCTTCAATCAAATTCAGTTGATTATATCGAGATCGGACCCATTCTGCTTCATCCAATTTCACATCCATCATTACCCGTAAGGAAGGTAGTTCAACTTCAACAGGTAGGACAACTTCCATACCGTACACCAGCTGATAAGGTGTTGCCCCAGTAGATGTTCTGATAGAGGTTCGGTACCCATGCAAGGCAAATGGTAGCATTTCGTGCCAGTCTTTGTAGGTGACTACCATCTTTTTCACAATCTTCTTGATATTCTTGTTAGTGGCCTCAACAACGCCATTCATCTTTGGTCTGTAAGGAGAATAGTTGTGATGTTGAATTTTGAAGTCCCGACAAAGCTCTGCCATCATCTTGTTGTTCAAATTGGAACCATTATCAGTAATGATTCGCTCAGGAACTTTATATCTGTAACACCCCAAATTTGCCCTCTTCTTTTTGAGCATCATCATCATACCATAATCATCATAAGCATATCATATCCTTGGCATCTTTGCATGGAAAAAGGAAGCATAACATTCTCATGGTCTAGCATTAGGCATATGATCAATTGTTGGTGGATTTGAGGCATTAAAAGCTATAACAAGAGGCCCAGTGGACTTGTCCAAGTCCCATGAAGTGTCTACATGGTATTCACAAGTTCAAGATCAGTTACAAAAAGCTCAGGAGGTTGAAAGATCATCAGGGAATTCAGGCTAGGGCAAGCTCCTATACAATGATCCCAAATTAGGGTTTCACTTTCAAGCATGAAATCTTTGTGACTTTGGCCATTTCATATGGGCAAAGTCTCTCATATGACAAAGGATCCTAGGGATAAAATTTGGTGAGAAAATTCCTTAGGGAAGTCAGTTATTTCATCAGAAGTTCAAAAGAATAAATTTTCTCCTGTGAGAGGGAAATCCTGATTAGGATTTCTGGCCAGATCCTCATATCTTCTTAATTTTGACCATTTCTTGTGGGCAAAAGCTTTCATTTGGTCTGCATGGCTTATGTTGAAGCTTGAGGCAAAAATTCATTGAAGAAGTCAAGGTTTGGTCCAGTTACTTGAAGATGAAGCAAGAAAGTCAACTGTGCAGTAAAAAAAAAGTCAACAGGAAGATTTCAGAGTTTTTTTAATCAGGATTATCATTTTTGAGGTCATATCATGTCAAGGAATAATTCAGTTGAGCTTAAATGTCAAAAATCGGGAGTATGCAAAAAAGTTGCTAAAATTGGAAGTATAGAAGTTTCCATTTTTGGAAATTATTTGTCCCGAAACTTCAAGCTATTATTTCATGTGCGAAAAAGCTCCGAATGATTCTCCAGTGAACACGAAAGTTTTAGATCACAATTTTCCCTTTCCGAAAAGTCCTAGAACACCTTCATAGCATTTATAGAACTCAAGATGTGATTTTTTGAAGTTTGAAACATTTTTAAGGGTTTTAATGCATTTTTGGTGATTTCTTATTGGTCCACCCATTTTATGCAAGTGTCACATTTTATTATATTAGTTTATATACATTTTTCTAATGTGACACTTTGTTTGTACGTGACCAAAAGGGTGCATGAATCATTTTAGTTGTGTTTGTCTTATTTGAGTTTTTGAGAAAGAAAAATAATGCATAGGTTAATACGTGTTTGTGTGTGGTTGGTGGCAAGGAAAAGGATAAGCAGGTGCATGATCATCATGCACGCCCTCCTCACGTGATGGTCACAAAGAAGAATTTTTTGGCCTTGCCACTCACGTGTAATCACGGATCCCTCACCAAAAGGGGAAAAGGTATTGCAGTGCTCATGTCCCTATGCAATGAGAATTATACGTTTCTCTCTCTCTCTCTCTCTCTCTCTCTCTCTCTCACTCTCTCTCTCTCTTGCACCCACATGGAGGTCCCCACTTGCTTTTGTTCATCCATTCCACTATCATCCTCACATGTTTGGCACAAAAGGGGAAGATCCCACGTGAACACACAACCATGCAGCGTCCTCTCAACAACAACCTCCACCATTCGATTATTTTTATTTATTATTTTTCCACTTCATCATACAATATAGTCATGCCAATAAATCAAGGGACCACTATATCTCCATACACCAATGTTTACATAACAAATAATTGAGAATGAAGTGAAAAAGGAAAAGAAAACAAGCACGATTCTCTCGGTTTTCTTTGGCAGCAGAGTGCAACAAACTTTCTACACACCTTGCAAACATTCAACAAAGGCACTCTCTCATAAGCTACCACTCACGTTTCTGTGGAGGGGGGGGGGGGAGTCACCATTTGATCATTGCTAAGATCATAACAAATGGGCATTCTCTCTTCCTCTCGACATTTTTACACCATTTCAGCATACATTCCTTTCCCTCAAATTCACTCTAAAAAAAAGAGAGGCAAGAAGTGAGATCTGATTTCTTCGACTGCTTCACTCTATTCTCAGCATCACTATACATTGATAGTGTCATCATCCTTTTCATTGGCCGAATCATTTGATGATTTGTTGATTATTCGAAGATCAACAAGAGTTTCAGATCTCATTTCCCCGCACAAACCAAAGTCTACAGCCTTTATTTGGCCAAAACGCAAATCAAGGAAGCCATTTCAATCTCTGTTTTTCTTCAGACTTCAAGAAAGAGCTTCACCTCAGGTTTGATTGTCTCGACTTTTTTTGCTTCGGATTTGATGTTTTTTTGTTTGCTTCATGTTGTTGATTATGGATTTAGTTTGTATGAAGTGGGGAAAGGTCTCTAAGAGGCGTTGAATGTTGTTTTTACGTTTTGAGTGGTGAACTTGTTTCATATGTTTCTCTCGGTGTATTGGTTCTATGTGAGAGATATTGGTTTTGTTGCATTCCTCTCATTTGATAGATGATTTTTGGTTCTTATATCTTTGAATTTCGTGGAGGATTGAGAGAGATGTGGTGAGATGAAAGTGAGGTGTTGGACTGGTTTTGTTCTCGTGATTTCCATGGATTCTACTTGTTGTTGCTGTACCTTGCATGAGCATGGAGGAAGATGGTGACGTGTCACCTTTGGATTGGTCCTTTTTTTTTTTTGCGGTTTATTCATTTCATCATTTAAGTGAAGCAGGCGTGACCAATTGATTGTGTGTTCACATAACTTTTGTTTATTTCATTTTAATAAAAATAATAATAACATGTAATAATCTGATTTTATTGGCAAGGTTTTTTTTTAAAAATTTTTGTATGGGCTTAAGTTACTTGCTGTGCGCACCCCCCATTGTTGGGCCCAAATTATGTTAACTGATCCAGACCGCTATTCTAACCCCTCTGCCTCATTAATTCTTTTTCTTATTTCATTTTTATTTTCAGTTTGATTTTAAGTTTTAAAAAATAGTAATAAGTTCATAAAATTTCTAAAACAATTCATGAATGATCCTTTGAGTTTTCTTTAATTTTTGGCATTTTTATTTTTCATTTATTTTTAATTGCCACACTGGAATTAATTGTTTCTTTAATTAATTGCTTTTATTTCATTTTTGAAGCATGCTGTCTTGTATAATTTCTATCTTAATCCTTATTTTGAATTTTGAACTGATTCTTTTTGCTATGGATTCATGATGAGATGTAGTTTGTTGATGATTTTTATTCTGATTTTTAGAAGTTTTCTTAATTGGTTTTGGTCTCTAACTTGTGCATGAAGTCTTCTAACCCTAATCCATGTTTAAGCATTTATTTGACTTGCTTATGTTCTGATTTTGATTCTCTCCTTTTGGCATGTTGATATTGTATGTTTGAAGAGTCATTGTGTAAGTTTGTGGAATTTTTGAATGTATATTTTATTTAATTTGAATTTTGTTCCTTACTTGTTTTCTTTTGCACCTCTTTTGGTCATATGTTCAATCCTTAGGTTAGAAGGGCACTTGTGCCAACTTCTTTAAGTTGTTTAGAGCATTCTTAGGATGTTGATACCCCTCTGATCTTGAGTTGATGTTTGTTCTTTGAAAATTTTTGTGATTGTTTGCTTTTGAAGTTCATCCACTTTTATGCATGTCCATCTCATTTCTTTTGCTTCTTTACTCCTCATGATGTTAATACTTGAGTTTGTGTGCTTCTTCTTTTCATCTCATATGATCTTTAGGCACATTCTTGGTATGCTAGGGTTCTGGTCTTGGAGTTTGTGATGTTGGTTTACTTGGTTTGCCTTGTGTTTTCTCATGTTTGTTTTGATTTGTCATGATGATCCATGTTGCTTCATGTTGAGTGGTATAGTTCCTTTCTCATTCTTATGATTTGTATTTGCATTTGGCATTTGTGATTAAGACTTCACTTCTGGTTGTGTGGCTTTGGTTTGATATTATGTTCATTTTGTGTTGCATTTATTCTTATGTCACTAACCATTTCAGGGGCTTTGGTAAGTGATAGGTGTGGATGTGATTCCCACATCTCCAAATCTTATCTCTTCTCTTGTCCTTATTGATATTATCTTACTCGTGATTGTTGGGGCTTAGGCCTTATTTCCTCCCTCTTCTATTCTTCTTTCTTCTCTTTCTCTTCTTATCTTCTCCTCCTTTAGTATAGTAAACCTCACTAACCTAGGTTTTCCTTTGCATGATAACATTAGGATTTGTTAGTCCCCCACTAGACTTTTACCTTTGAGATCCTTTTGGTGCTCTCTCTTCTCATCTTCAAATTTAGCTTCAAGTCACTTTAATAAATGACGAGTATTCTCATGTGACACGAGACTTTGCTATGAGATACTTGCACGCGTTCCGTTTCGGGGCGAGGTGTAGGATATCCCTCGTGGTGGATAGGTCTTAGCATGATATTACTTCACAAAGAAAAGCATAAAAAACACTTCTTAACCAAAAAATCACAAAAACACTTAATAAATGCCAGTAGGTCAGTGTGTCTGAGCCTTCACTTGTGGGACTAGATTTGGGGATTTCCTCTATATATAGGTGTGCCTCCTGCGCATTCCATTTCGGGATGATGTAAGAAGTACACATCCCATTGAGTAAGACTTAGGTACACTTACCTATGCAAACTTCAAAACAGGAAACTCATAAAAAACACAAACCAACAATAATCGTCTTTCCTTTGGGAATTCTTTTCTCATCTCCTTCGCTTCGTCCGCGAACTTGCTCCTACTTGTCATTTTGCAAGACGGTAACGCACTCGTCGTCCGAGCCTGCAACACCTGAGCATTGACATAGGCAGTTCAAGCCTTAAGACACAAGCAATCGTTTCCACACTTAGTTAGGGGAACTACGGCGACTCTGATCCTCATTGTCCAAATGAGGTACGTAGGCAGGGGGTAGGGCCCGTTCGAGCACAAGCTTTATTTTCCCTACATTTTTCCTTTTCATTTCTTTTTCAGTTCCCTTTTCTTTTCTTTTATCCAGTTCAGTTCATTTTCTTTTGCAGCAGCTTTCATTCCTTCACCCTTTGAAACATATTTCTTTGCAAGCGTGGATCCCGTCGAGTACGGCGGACGATCTGGGTGCTAATACCTTCCCAGGTCGTAACCGACTCCCGAACTCAGTCTCTTTGGTTTGCAGGACCCGTGTCCTTCCTTTTCTTTTCTTCTGGTTTGTGCAACATTACCATTCCCGTTCCTTCGGGATAAAAATGCCTGGATGGCGACTATACCTCTTTGCGCGCCATTTTCGCGTTTGTACCAGGATGGAAATCCGGGGAGCGACAGCTGGCGACTCTGTTGGGGACAATTCCCAGAATCTCTGGTTCCCTTGAGAGTCTCTCCTAGCGCTTGCATGTTTCTGTTTCTTTGGGTGTTGATTGTTTGATGTTGCGTGTTTACTTTATTGCTGTTTATTTACCGTTTTATTTACAATTTTCAGTATTTTATTTTCATGCATCATATGTTATTACTGGACTGTCTAGACTGGATTTCTTCTGTTTGGTGGGACTCGGGTGATATTGTTATTGAGAGATAAGCCAAATACTCGGCTTGAGTGTGTAACACCCTAATTTTTGCCCTAAGATTTCTTCGCATTTCATCTGCATTTTTGCATACAAACAAGATCGCGCTGGTTGCACGGTTCTTCTCGGGTTAGGTTTATGCCTCGCAGGGGATCACCGTTGTCTTTAATTGTTTTATTTGATTATGTTTACTAACCCTTAATCAAAATCCAAAAAAATATTTTGTTTCCTTTTGCTAACTTATTTTTCAGGAAGAGGAACCATATAAAAATGCCAAAAAATAGCAGTCCTGCAGCTCGAGTAAATTTCACAAAAGTCGAAGGCGATCCGCAAATAATTCAAAATTATCAGATCAAGGATTTCCCAAGTTAATTGATTCATTCAAAGGATTTCCAAGGTTCACGCGTTTATTTCTTCGACGTACACAAGAATCGGGCCGAAACAACCAAGCAGCTATTTTTGAACAAGAAATTCAAAATTCAGCTTGGTTAACCGATTAACCAAATGGTTAACCGGTTAACCAGTGCGAAATTTGAATTTTTTATTCAAAATTCAGCACCCTTAGATCATTGATTTAATTGGAATATTCTAGATCCATTGGTTTCTGATTTTCTACATCATTTTGATCATTTCCTACCATAAAATCTCACTAATCACCACTTTTTTCCATTTCCCACCAAATTTTCAATTACCAAACCTAAATTCAAATTACCAAAGCAAGCTCCATTCCACCAAATTTCCATACCTAAGGCCTTTAAATAGGACCTCAATTTCATTCATTCAACAAGATTTTGATAGCCACAAAACCTCTTGCAAAATTACTCCCTAACACCAAAATTCTCCAAAGCTCATCTTTCTTTCTTTTGAAGTTATCAAGAATTCACATCGAATTCTTGATTAACTTGAGCTAAACCTTCATTCTTTCATTCTCTTGCTCATCAATTTCAGTAGATCTAAGCTTGTGTTGGTTCAATTTGAAGAAAAACTTTTGGTAATTCATCTCCCTCCATAAACCCATATTCACCATCAACATTCAAGATGTAGATCTTTGGTGCTCTTGTTTCTAGATCCTTTGGATCTTTATTTGTTGTTTGATTGCAGGGATTCCACTGTATTTTAGTTTTAAAATTCTTGAAAATTCAGATCATGATCATCCAATGTTTGAGAAAAGGTTTCAAAATGGATCATGCTGAATTTTTTACATTTTTCAGCTTTTGGTACAACGTTAACCGGTTAACCAAATGGTTAACCGGTTAACCAGTTTAAAAATTGTGCAGTTTATTCAAAATATGCTTGCGTTAATAGGTTAACCAATTGGTTAACCGGTTAACACAAGTCAGAATGGTGTTTTTGGCTTGTTTCAAGTCTCTCTTTGGTTCCTTTTTCTTCTTCTTCTTCCTCCCTTTTATTTTACCTTGGGAAGTATTTTTTGGGAATAATTCCTCCTTAAGTTCAATGGACTTCGGGTGTAGATTAGAGTAGTTAATGTTCATTAATTTAAAACTACCTTCAAGTGGATTATTCAATTCATTTAAGGTACTTTGCATTAGTGATACATTTTCATGCTTGAATCCACCAAGATGAGTGATTAAACTTAAGGATGGAAGAATACCATAAGTATGGCTCAATTTGGTATTCATCTTTAGTTTTGTGCGGTATCGCGTTTGGATAACGATTTACATATCGTTTATATCGCATGCATTAGCACTAACATTATGCACCTTAATTGGTGGTGGCCGGCCTCATTTGTAGGGTAATTACTTCGTAAATTACTCGACGATTGCTTAACATAGACCTAAATGTGTCCCGATTTCGAAATAAAAATCTAATTGGGTACTTGCACTTTCGTGGACCGGATCTCTTGTTGATCGCGTAATCCCAAAGTGGTTAATCATATTGCATCAAGAATCGAGACTTGTGAACTTTTGATGCGTAGGTGCTTTGGGTCTCCCAATCGCCTTTCAAATTTCATTGAATTCGGTTTGGTTTGCCTTGATTAGTCGCTATAGTGTAAGATGCTAAGCGGATCCAGTTGCCTTCGGTTTTGGTTACCTTTTCTCCTTTTTGGTTGTGGATGATTAAGTTCACCATACCATTATTATGTAAATATTATTATATTATTATACTATTATTATTTTAGATTCTTGCATTTTTATTTCTTTTGTTACTAACATTTAATTTCTTGCACTTTTATTGCCTTTATTCTATTTTTGCTTATTTCATCCATATCATATTTTATTATTTGTTCTTATTATTTTGATGTTGATTTTCTATTTGTCCATTTGGACACACAAAAAATTAATAAAGGATTAAATCTCTAAAAAACTTGTGACTTTAATTGGAGGACTATTGGTTACTATCCTTAGCATTTGGAGTGGAGATTTGGACTTAGATTCTTAGGACACCTCATTTGCTTTGATCTTCATAAAGTTGGATTTAGCCTTCATTTGGCTATTTGCTAGCTTACAAGGATGGAACTCTTATGCTCATAATTTGGAATGTCATCAAGTTTGGTTAGATCTTTCTTCCCTTATCTTTTTTTTAGGGTAGTCCCTTCATCTCCTCCCCATTCTTAAATTTTCAAAACTTCTTTCTATTTCAAAAATCTTCTTGTTTCTAAACTTCAAACACTTTCATAAACAAACCTTGACTTAGGTCAAGCGATTTTTTTAACTTTTTCACTTTATTTCTTAAACAAATGTTAAGTCATGTAAATATATTGAAATCTTTTCTCATATACTTTAAAAAACTCAAAACTCACTCAATTGTTTTTGTGCCTTTGTGCACCTTTTCTTTTTATATGTTTAGATATGATTCATCCTTTCTAGCCGAATTATTCGCTAAGGGATGACGACTTATCTCTACATTTTAAAATCAATTCAACTCATTGTTTCTTTTCAAATTTTGTACCACGAACTACGAGGTTTTGATCTTGTATTGCACTTTGTGGGTACGTAGGCATGAGGCATTAAAAACCTCATCAAACACAAAATCATTAAAAAATATTCTTCTCCTCATCTCTTCAATCATTTTTAATCAAACCAATTTCAGACCAAAAAAGCAATAAATATTTCAAAGGGCTCCCGTGGAGTACCACGGACGAGTCGGGTGCCTAAAACCTTCCCGGTTCGTGACCAATCCCCTTACCCATTCTATGTTTGTTCTTTTAGCTTTTGCTTTTAGACTCTTAGGTTTTTATTCGTTCTTTTACCTTTTTCCTTTCGGAAATAAAGAAAAGCACGGTGGCGACTCTGTGTTCATCGAGTTAAGTTAATCAATAGCTTACACTCACGATTTTTCCGCTACAGAAAAGTGGCGACTCTGCTGGGGAGTAATCTCTAAGCGGATTTAGCCTACTTTGATTTATTTACTGCTTTGGTTTGATTTGTTTGTTATTTGGATGTTCTGTTTTGGTTTTGGTGATCCTCTGTGTGAGATAGATTCTAACCCGGATCTGAGTTGAAACTTATGATAGGACGGTGATATTCGAAGCGATATGCGATGGAGTAGTCCAAATCAATATCAATTTGATAATCTCCACTCGGTTAGGCTCTCTTGGACTATCAATGTCATGACGAGTAATCGTACGTGGCATTATTTTCCGACCTTGAGCTGATCATACTGAGGACCTTAGAACCCTTAACCCATCTAAGCCAATTTAGGAACATAGTGCGGAAACTGTCTGGGTGTAAACCTAAGGCGGTTGTCACGCGATACTACACTCGGACGAGGTCTATTTTAAGATGTTATCGGTTGGGGAGTAATCCAACGTACCGATGATATTCTAAAGATGGCTGTTAACTCCGGGCACCTCTGTTAGCACCCTTTTGGTTTTCTGCAGGTACAATGAAGACAAAACCTTAGTACTTACCTGTTTGGGTTGGTGTTCTGTTACCTTGACTTCATGCTCGTGACTCGGAACCTAAGCCCGTGTGCCTTGTGTGATCTTGTTTGTGTTTGTTGCATACATGCCATCATACATTCATGAGCATGGTTCGTAAGATTTCAAAGGACTAATAAGGAACTTTTGCAAAATTTCAGATGTCCATGGCCATGAATTTTGAAAGGAGGAACACAAAGAAGTACACCTTCAAGAATCCTAATGTTGTAGAGTTGAGAAAGCTAGGAGCTTTGGTTGTTGATACCCAAGAGTTCCGAAGATGTCATGGGAAGCTTTTGTATATGTTGGATACTGATGTGCCTGAGGGGATTCTCCCTACTCTAGCTCAGTTCTATGATCCGTTGCATCATTGTTTCCCTTTTCCGGATTATCAGATTGTGCCGACTTTGGAGGAATATTATCATTAGTTAGGTTTGCCTATTCTGGACAAGGAGTTTCTTTTCACTGGTTTAGAGAAGGAGCTTACTATCAAGGTCATCGCCAAAGCACTATTTCTTAAGGAATCCGATCTTAATGGGAAGTTTCTTCCAAAGGGGAGTGTTCGTGGTATTAATGCTAAGTTCTTGATGGGAAAGGCTTCTACTTCACTTACTTTGGGTCATAAGGATGCATTTGAGGCTATTCTTGTTTTGCTTATTTACGGGATTGTCTTGTTTCCGAACTTGGATGGTATTGTGGATGAGAATGCTATTCAGATCTTCTTGAAGAAGAACCCGATTCCTACTTTGCTTGGAGATATGTATCATGCTTTTCACTATAGGACCTCCAAAGGTGACAAAGAGATTGTATGTTGTGCACCTTTTCTTTATAGGTGGTTTATTTCGCACCTACCGAAGTCGGATGTTTTCAAGGACAATAGAGAGAATCGAAGATGGTCTCAAAGGTTGATGTCGCTTTCTCATAAGGACATGACATGGTATAGTTCTCATTACGACACCGGAGTTCTTATTGATAGTTGTGGAGAATTTCCTAATGTACCTCTTCTTGGTACACGTGGGGAAATTAGCTACAACCCCATTTTGGCTAGACGACAGTTCGGTTATTGTTTGAAGGACGTTCCAAATAATCTTGCCTTATCCCGTTTCTTCTTTCTTAATGGTGCTGATCATATAGAGATGAAGAAAAGGATTGCTCACTCTTGGCATGCTGTTCATAAGAAAGAGAAGGGACAATTGGGAAGACAACATCTTCCTCCTTCTGATTGTTATATTCAGTGGGTTCGATCTAGAGCTTCCAAGCTCAAGATGCCTTATCCACCTGAGGAGCCTATGTTTCCCATATTGCCTTTGTCTGCTTTCCTACCTCCTGTTGATGAGAAGGTGATTCTTCAAGAAGAGCTAGACAAGATGAAGAAAGAGAAAGAAGAATGGCTACTTGAGAGGACTACTATGCAGGAGCAGCTTAAGGAGAAGGATGATCTTATTGAGCTACTTGAGCGACGGGTCACGAAGAGGCCGAGAGAGGATTTATTTTCCTCTAATACTCCAGCTACTATTCCTCCTACTTCCGGTGCTTGGAAGGCCATTGTCGACAAGTTGGTGAAGGATAAGGAAGATATGGAAGAGCGGTACAAGAATGAGATCAAGAGAATTCGTATGAAGTATCAGCCAGGATTCGGGACTTCTTCGGATATGATTCCATAGGCTTAGTTTACTCTTGCTCTTATGTATTAGGATTATTGATGTTTGTACTTCATTTGTAATCCTCACTTTGATCTTAATGAGAATGAGTTTTTAAGTATTTCAAAAAATGTCTCTTTATATATTGCAAGTTATCTCATATAGTCCTTTGAAATCTTTGCATTTGCATACGCATAACATGCATCATACTCGCATTTTGTCTTGCTTTTTGAGTGTTCTCCAGGGATCTTATTGTTGTTTCTTGGTCTTCATTCAGTGTTCCTGTCAAGCTGACTCACCGATTTGATACTCGAGCTAATCGGAGAAGAGTGATGGAAAATTTGCAACAAGAGAATCGCGAGCTACGCGAAGAGGTTACTTATCTGAGGGAAAGCTTGAAAAGAGTGTCTGCTATGATGGAAAGTTTGGTGGCTGCTCAGAATCAGCCACCTCCTTCTCCTGTTCAGAATACTGTCATCTCTGAGGTTGTTACCGCATCAATTCCTGTTGAGACTGTAATTTCTCCTCGCTATTGTATGCCTGCTAGCACGCCTTGGGGCATGCCAGTTGATTTTATTCCTGCTGGTTATCGTCCTCCTCATCATCAGGAGACTGCTGCATTTAATACTCTCCCACCACCAGTTTGGACTACTCTTCCTCCAGTTGTGACTACTGTACCGCATGTTGTGCATACTATTCCGCACCATGATGAAATGATTTACCATGCTGAGCCCAGTGAAGGCACTGGAGTTGCTGAAAGACTTGATGACTTCTAGGGACGCTTTGTTGAGATCCAGAGGGAGATGAGAGCCTTGAAGCATAAGGATTTGTTCGGAAAAGATGCTTATGACCTTTGTCTGGTCCCTAATGTTAAAGTTCCTTACAAATTCAAGTTGCCTGAGTTTGAGAAGTACAAAGGCAACACTTGTCCGTTGAGCCATTTGACTATGTATGCAAGGAAGATGTCTGCTCAGACTGATAATGATAAGCTACTGATTCACTATTTCCAGGACAGTTTGACCGGTGCACCCATGAGGTGGTATATGAGCTTGGATAATAGCCAAATCAAGACCTTCAATGATTTGGGAGAAGCGTTTGTGAGGCAGTACAAGTACAACGTTGATATGGCGCCAGATAGAGATCAACTTCGTGCTATGTCCCAGAAGGACAAAGAGACTTTTAAAGAATATGCGCAGAGATGGCGTGAGCTGGCAGCCCAGATTGTTCCTCCGCTGGAAGAAAAAGAAATGACGAAGATCTTCTTGAAGACGTTGGGTTCTTTTTATTATGAGAGGATGATAGCAAGCGCTCCTTCCGATTTCACTAAGATGGTGAGTATGGGAATGCGTTTAGAAGAAAGTGTCCGTGAGGGACGGTTAAGTCAAGAGAACAGTAATGGTTCAAGCTCCATAAGGTTCAACTTTGGGAAAAAGAAAGAAAATGAAACTAATGCAGTATCCCGTGAAAGTTATAGAAGACCTCACAGTCGTGGGAATCACCATTCGCAACATGTAGCTTCTGTAACACCGATGATTAACGTGGCTCCAACTGTGCCGGCAGTTCCAAAGTATCAACCTCGTTATCAGCAACCTTCTGTGCAACAAGGTGGTAATCAACAAGCTCGGGCTAAGCCCAGTTTTGATCCTATTCCGATGTCATATGCGGACTTGCTTCCGTCTTTGATTGCAAAGAATCTTGTGCAAACTCGTCCTCCACCTCCAGTTCCAGAAACTATTCCATGGTGGTATAAGCCAGAGGCTCGCTGTGCTTTTCATCAGGGTGCCCCGGGGCACGATGTTGAGAATTATTATCCATTGAAGTTTGAAGTACAGAAGTTGATGAGGAACAATGTTCTGTATTTCAATGATGTTAATCCAAATGTGCAGAAGAATCCGTTGCCGAAGCATGGTAATACGTCTGTGAATATGGTTGATGGTTTCACCTGGTCTGTTCAAGATCTATGAGGTCCGTCATATCCGAAGATCTTTGGTGGAGATGCATGCTTTCTTGAGTGAATATCACGATATTGATCACGATTATGTTGGATGTTGTATCTGCTCGGTGAATCCTCGTGGTTGCGTGATTGTTAAGAGAGATATCCAAAAGATGATGGACGATAAAGTAATTGAAGTAACAGCAAAAAGAGATGAATATGAGAATGAAGTGAATGTTATTATGCCTCAGTTCAATCTTCCTGAGAGGGTTGCTCCTGAGAGAGTGGTTATTTCTTTCGATAGTCGCAAGACTGCTGTTACTCCATTGGTGACTAATGTACCTGGTCCAATGCCATATGAGTCTGATAAAGCTGTTCCGTATCGGTATAATTCTACGATGATAGAGAATGGTAGGGAAGTTCCGCTTCCTACTCCAAAGTCTGTGGTTAGTATTGCTGATGTAACGAAGGTCACTAGAAGTGGTAGAGTGTATGCTTCAGATCCTCCGAAGAGAGTTGAAGATACAAGTGCAAGTAAGCAGATTATGGATGTTGTGGTCCAATCGGGTCAATCTGGTAATAGTGATGATGAGGTGCTAAAATTGATAAAGAAGGGTGAGTATAATATTACTGAGCAGTTATTGCAGACTCCATCGAAGATATCGGTTTTATCACTATTGATGAGTTCTGAGGCGCATAGGCAGTCTTTGCAGAAGATTCTCGATCAAGCTTATGTTGACCATGATGTGAATGTTGATCAATTTGATAGTATTGTAGCGAATATCACGTCATGCAACGATTTGAGCTTCTGTGATGACGATCTGCCTGAAGAAGGAAGAAATCATAACTTGGCGTTGCATATCTCGGTAAATTGTCAAGAGGACGCTATGTCCAAGGTGCTAGTTGATACCGGATCGTCTCTGAATGTTATGCCAAAATCAACTTTGTCAAAGCTTGCGTTTCAAGGTGCTCCCATGAGGCACAGTGGGATTATTGTAAAAGCGTTTGACGGGTCAAAGAAGACTGTGATTGGAGAGGTGGATCTTCCTATTCTTATTGGACCGTTTATATTCAAGATTACTTTTCAAGTAATGGATATACGTCCCGCATACAGTTGTCTCCTCGGAAGACCCTGGATCCACGAGGCAGGAGCTGTAACATCCACTCTTCATCAGAAGCTGAAGTTTGTAAGAGAAGGGAAATTGGTGACCATTGAAGGTGAGAGGGCGATGCTTGTGAGCAATTTGTCTTCTTTTTCTTATATTGGTGCTGAGGAAGAGGTGGGAACTTCGTTTCAAGCTCTTTCTGTTATGGATAATGTTGCTAAGAAGAATGCCATGCCCATGTCCTCTTTCAAGGATGCTCTGCGAGTGATTGAAGTTGGTCAGTCTGATGGTTGGGGGCGAATTATTGATGCTGTCGACAACAAGGAAGGTTTTGGTATCGGCTTTGCAACTGGTGCAGTTATCAAAGATCCAAAGACTATTCAAGAAGGTTTCCGAAGTGCTGGATTTATCAACGATCATTCCGCTGCTGCCATCATTGAAGATGATGAAGACGAAGAAATGCTTGACTTTGTTACGCATGGAAAGATTTGCCAGAACTGGATTGCTGTTGATGTTCCTTTTATCGTTCATTCTTCAAAGTAATTTGTTTTTATTTTCTTTCAAAAATCCTTTCACTCTGCCCAAGGTGAAAGTGATGTTTGTCGGGCTTTGTTTCAAATTTTATTATCATCAATAAAATGTTATTTTTGTTATTTCCATATGTGTTTTTTCCTTTTTGCTTTATTCTGAAAAATGGTAACATAAAAAACCCAAAAAAAAATATAATAATTGTTTATCTGCATATTGTTTGCACTTTTGTTCATTCTCTAAAATAAAAATAAAATCATTGTGCAGATTGATTGATAAACCCATTGAAAACAATGATCCTATTCCCTCTCCCAACTTTGAATTCCCTGTGTTTGAAGCTGAGGAAGAGGATGATGAAGAGATTCCAGATGAACTTTCTCGGTTGCTTGAGCATGAGGAGAATATTATTCAGCCTCATGGAGAGTCTATAGAGATGGTCAACTTGGGTTCTGAAGATGAAAAGAAAGAAGTCAAAGTTGGAGCATTGCTTGGTCCTGATGTTAAGAAGAGGATTGTTGAGCTTCTCAGAGAATATGTTGATGTATTTGCTTGGTCTTATCAAGACATGCCAGGTCTTGATACTGATATTGTGGAGCATAGATTGCCGTTGAAGCCTGAATGTCCACCTGTAAAGCAGAAGCTGAGAAGAACTCATCCAGACATGGCAGTAAAAATCAAAGAGGAGGTTCAAAAGCAGATTGATGCAGGTTTTCTTGTGACTTCAACTTATCCTGAATGGGTGGCCAATATTGTTCCTGTTCCGAAGAAAGACGGAAAAGTCCGAATGTGCGTTGATTACAGATATTTGAACAAAGCCAGTCCGAAAGATGATTTTCCATTGCCACACATTGATATGTTGGTAGATAATACGACTAAGTTTGATGTGTTCTCTTTTATGGACGGATTTTCCGGTTATAATCAAATAAAGATGGCACCCGAGGATATGGAAAAGACCACATTTATTACACCATGGGGAACATTTTGCTACAGAGTGATGCCCTTTGGATTGAAGAATGCTGGTGCGACGTACCAAAGAGCTATGACTACACTTTTCCATGATATGATGCACAAAGAAATCGAAGTATATGTTGATGATATGATCGCCAAGTCGAAGACTGAAGAAGATCATGTTGAACATTTGTTGAAGTTGTTTCAAAGGTTAAGAAAGTACAAGCTTCGTCTGAATCCGAACAAGTGCACATTTGGTGTACGTTCTGGAAAATTGCTAGGTTTCATTGTCAGCCAAAGAGGTATTGAAGTTGATCCTGATAAAGTGAAAGCTATTCAGGAAATGCCTGCTCCAAGAACCGAAAAGCAAGTAAGAGGATTCTTGGGCCGCTTGAATTATATCTCGAGGTTTATTTCTCACATGACTGCCACATGTGCACTGATTTTCAAGTTGCTTCGGAAAGATAAAGGTCGTGTCTGGATAGATGATTGTCAGAAGGCTTTTGAAAGTATCAAAGAATATTTGCTTGAACCTCCTATTTTGTCTCCTCAGGTGGAAGGTAGACCGATGATCATGTACTTGACTGTGTTGGAAGATTCCATGGGCTGTGTGCTTGGTCAGCAAGATGAAACTGGAAGAAAAGAACATGCAATTTACTACTTGAGTAAGAAATTCACTGATTGTGAGTCTCGGTATTCCATGCTTGAAAAAACTTGTTGTGCCTTAGCTTGGGCTGCAAAGCGTCTTCGCCAGTATATGCTGAATCATACAACTTGGTTGATCTCTAAAATGGATCCAATCAAGTATATCTTTGAAAAGCCTGCTTTAACTGAGAGGATTGCTCGTTGGCAAATGTTATTATCAGAATATGATATTGAGTACCAAACTCAAAAAGCTATAAAAAGTTGTATCTTGGCTGACTATTTGGCACATCAACCGATTGATGATTACCAACCTATCAAGTTTGATTTTCCAGATGAGGATGTGATGTTTTTGAAAGTGAAAGATTGTGATGAACCTTTGATTGAGGAAGGGCCGGAGCCTGGATCTCGATGGGGTTTAGTTTTTGATGGTGCCGTGAATGCACGTGGAAGAGGAATTGGGGCAATGATCATTACTCCCCATGGTTCACATATTCCTTTTGCCGCGAGGTTGACTTTTCCTTGTACCAATAATGAAGCTGAGTATGAAGCCTGCATTATGGGTCTTGAAGAAGCTATTGATCTGAGGATCAAACATCTTGATGTGTATGGAGATTCTGCCTTGGTAATTAATCAGATCCAGGGTACGTGGGTAACTCATCAACCTCACTTGATCCCCTATAGAGATTATGCCAGGAAGATATCAACTTTCTTCACTAAAGTTGAGTTTCATTATGTTCCTCGTGATGAGAATCAGATGGCTGATGCTTTAGCAACCATAGCTTCTATGATAAAAGTGCACTAGTGGAATGATGTTCCCATGATCAGTGTGATGCGACTTGAAAGACCAGCTCATGTGTTTGCAGTTGAAGAGGTCTATGATGACAAGCCTTGGTATCATGATATTAAATGTTTCCTCCAAAGTCAGGAATACCCGCTTGGGGCATCTGATAAAGACAAGAGGACTTTGAGGAGATTGCCAGGCAATTTCTTCTTGAATGGAAATGTGCTTTACAAGAGAAATTTTGACATGGTCTTGCTCAGATGCGTGGATAGACACGAAGCAGACATGTTAATGAAGGAAATTCATGAAGGATATTTTGGCACTCATGCCAATGGGCATGCAATGGCTAAAAAGATGTTGAGAGCAGGTTACTATTGGCTGACAATGGAATCTGATTGTTGCAAGTATGTGAAAAAGTGCCATAAGTGTCAAGTGTATGCTGATAAGATTCATGTGCCACAAGCTTATCTCAATGTGATTTCTTCCCCATGGCCTTTCTCCATGTGGGGAATTGATATGATTGGCATGATTGAACCCAAAGCTTCGAATGGACATCGTTTTATTCTTGTAGCAATTGACTACTTCACCAAGTGGGTTGAAGCGGCATCGTATGTTAATGTGACCAAGCAAGTTGTGGTTCGGTTTATCAAGAACAATATTATCTGCAGATATGGTGTTCCGAATAGAATCATTACTGATAATGGTTCGAACTTGAACAATAAGATGATGAAAGAGCTTTGTGAAGATTTCAAGATTCAACACCATAATTCCTCTCCTTATAGACCGAAGATGAATGGGACTGTTGAAGCTGCGAACAAGAATATTAAGAAGACCATTCAGAAGATGGTTGTGACATACAAGGACTGGCATGAGATGCTCCCGTTTGCTTTGCATGGGTATCGTACATCTGTCCGCACTTCAACAGGGGCAACCCCTTTCTCACTTGTTTATGGTACAGAAGCAGTG
This sequence comes from Lathyrus aphaca, assembly GCA_963966055.1. Classification (NCBI taxonomy): domain Eukaryota; kingdom Viridiplantae; phylum Streptophyta; class Magnoliopsida; order Fabales; family Fabaceae; genus Lathyrus; species Lathyrus aphaca. The sequence continues at coordinate 405,241,500 of OZ014523.1, forward strand.
CTCCCCGTCGAAGTTGAGATCCCATCAATGAGAGTTCTGATGGAAGCCAAGTTGACTGAGGCTGAATGGTGTCAAAGTAGATTTGATCAGTTGAATTTGATTGAAGAAAAGAGAATAACAACTTTGTGTCATGGTCGGTTGTACCAGCAAAGAATGAAGAAAGCTTTTGATAAGAAGGTCAAACCTCGTGTATTCAGAGAAGGCGACCTCGTGCTCAAAAAGATTCAGTCTTTCCTTAAAGATTCTCGGGGCAAGTGGACTCCGAACTATGATGGCCCATATGTTGTTAAGAAAGCCTTCTCTGGAGGTTCATTAATTGTTGCAACTATGGATGGTGAGGAGATCACTCGCCCTGTGAATGCGGATGCAGTCAAGAAATACTTCGCTTAAAAAAATAAAATAACAGCTCGCTAAGTTGAAAACCCGAAAGGGCAGCTTAGGCAAAAAATGAGCGTCTCGGTGGATTGAAAACCCGAAAGGGCGGTCCAGGCAAAAATTAGAGACAAAAACAGAAATAATTATCCCGGTAGATTGAAAACCCGAAAGGGCAATCTTGGCAAAAGTTAGGGATCATGGCAAGTAACTGCGTCGACAGACTGAATCACTGGTAGTAACCGAGGATTTCAGATTCTATCCCTCAGAAGAATTATTCATCAAAGATTCTTATTCACTCATCCTTGACTGGAGTTTCAGACACAGTGGAGTTCAAAGTTGATAGGGAGAATAGTGATCATTGTATCTCAATGTAGCCCTTTTCCATGTATTTACCATTTTTCAAACTTGTAATGATCCATGGAGTCATGCCATTTGCTGACTACCATTCTATCAATAAATTTGAGCCTTTATCCAATTGTTTGCAATTCTTTATATTGTTTCTGCTTACAAAATTTCAATTTATTGTTGATGATGATTTTTGAAACGAATTTAATAAATTTAATCTTTGAAGATTTTAAAAACATTGTTCTTTTGATATATGAGCAAAGAAAGGATATCAACAATGATTCCAAGAATGGTAAAGTCTGGATATATGTAACTCGTCTCTCCCAAAGCAGGGTTTGATTCGGTTGTATCCATGCGAAGTTCCTGGATAGTCTTGACAGGTTGATGTTAATGATATTTTGTTCCCCAACAATAAGCATGAACAAAGATTGTATGTATTCCCCAGGAGAGTTGTTGGAAGGGATGTTATTAAGAAATCCCCAGCTGAGTTTTGATCTATCCCTTAGCAAGTTATCTTTAAATTGAGAAGCATTGGGAATCCCCGGCTGAGCTCTTGTTCCTCAGCTTGAATTGTTTGCATCCTTGAATATAGAAGTATTGATATAGCAGTCAGTTTAGAGGTTTTCTTTTACCCTATGTTGGGTACGGATTTAAAATCCCTCGTAACTGTGCTTTGGCTATGATGTTAACTTCTGATATCTTCATATGGATCCCCAGTAGGTCTGCATGTGTTGATTTCTAGCAAGTTCCTATGTGATTTTTAGCAGGTCTTGCACTCTATCCCCAAGTGGAGCAGGAGTGGTATGACAGTTATTCCTCGTGAAGTTTGATTTTTATCAAGATTACTTCCATCCTCAGCAAATTATTACCTTTCCTCAGCAGGATGATATTCCTAGCAGATGTTGTCTTATCATGATTTGAGCCTTGTAGTAGGATTGTATTCCTTTGATGGCTTATGATATTCCCCTGCAGATTTCAAGTTGAATCTCCAGCATGTTTCCCTGCATTGTTGCCTTGGGATTAGCCGAGTATCCAGTTGTTGTGGTGTTCATGTCACCTGTTTCTTTATGTCTGTTTTATCAGCATATTCATAAGCATATTCATACGCATAAGCATAACATCGTTTGCTTGCATTCTTGCGTTTATCATTTTTATCTGCTGTTTGGTGTGGACTTTCCCCACAGAGTGTGCGTGTTGTCTTCCTCTCAATTTTAGAGTGTCGACGATTAAGCATAAAGTGTTAATCCTTTCTAATTCCCCACTGAGTTTGTTTCTCGTGGATGATGTTGATTCAACTTCCTCCCCAGTTTATTATCTGGATGAAATTTTCCCCAGTTGAGATATTTCCTCCTCGGGATGAGTCTTGTTTGACCGTTTCTCTCCAATTTGTTCTTGGATTGAACTTTGGTCCCTTTTTGTAAGTAATATTGCTTTGGAATTAAGCTATTAATTAATCGATAGTGGGTAATATTACCAATTTGATCAAGTTCTTTTACTTGTACTCCTACCCAGTAAACTCGGTAGTTGAGATTTCTTTCTCTTACCCAGTAAAAAGGTAGTAGAGTTTGTTTTCCTTTGCTTAAGCTCCTACCCAGTAAATCAGGTAGTTGAGAATTTTTCTACCCAGTAAATCCGGTAGTCGAATTTTTCTACCCAGTAAATCAGGTAGTTTGAGAATATATCTTACCTAGTAAAAAGGTAATCGAGGTTATCCCTCTTGACTCTGCTCCTATCCAGTAAATTGATAGTCGAGTCTGTTGTATTTCCTACCCAGTAAATAGTTAGTTGATGATTCTTTTCTTACACAGTATTTCTCCATTATTTGGACTCGAATACTTTGTTTGATTGATATTCCTGGCAGGATGTTTGTTTTCCCTGGTTGAATATTGTACCTTGATTATATCATATCTTTTCCCAAGAGGAGTCAGCTATCCAGCGATTTATTTTCCTGGTAAACTCTTTGTTTGTCTGTGGTTGTTTCCCCAGCGGGATTTTCTTATGTGTCCCCAAGTTTTTTGCTTTTTTCTGATGGTCATATTCTCCCCACAGAGATCTTGGGTTTGCATATCATATTCATATCATATCTTGTTCTCTTAGGACAAAAATTGGGTATTCTGTATTTAAGTCTCTCCCATCTTGTAGAGACGAAGATGTCAATCTTCATATCTCCAGATTGAAGAAACTTAAATAGGGGCAGCTGTAACACCCTAATTTTTGCCCTAAGATTTCTTCGCATTTCATCTTCATTTTTGCATACAAACGAGATCGCGCTGGTTGCACGGTTCTTCTCGGGTTAGGTTTATGCCTCGCAGGGGATCACCGTTGTCTTTAATTTTTTTATTTGATTATATTTACTAACCCTTAATCAAAATCCAAAAAAATATTTTGTTTCCTTTTGCTAACTTATTTTTCAGGAAGAGGAACCATATAAAAATGCCAAAAAATAGCAGTCCTGCAGCTCGAGTAAATTTCACAAAAGTCGAAGGCGAACCGCAAATAATTCAAAATTATCAGATCAAGGATTTCCCAAGTTAATTGATTCATTCAAAGGATTTCCAAGGTTCACGCGTTTATTTCTTCGACGTACACAAGAATCGGGCCGAAACAACCAAGCAGCTATTTTTGAACAAGAAATTCAAAATTCAGCTTGGTTAACCGGTTAACCAAATGGTTAACCGGTTAACCAATGCGAAATTTGAATTTTTTATTCAAAATTCAGCACCCTTAGATCATTGATTTAATTGGAATATTCTAGATCCATTGGTTTCTGATTTTCTACATCATTTTGATCATTTCGTACCATAAAATCTCACTAATCACCACTTTTTTCCATTTCCCACCAAATTTTCAATTACCAAACCTAAATTCAAATTACCAAAGCAAGCTCCATTCCACCAAATTTCCATACCTAAGGCCTTTAAATAGGACCTCAATTTCATTCATTCAACAAGCTTTTGATAGCCACAAAACCTCTTGCAAAATTACTCCCCAACACCAAAATTCTCCAAAGCTCATCTTTCTTTCTTTTGAAGTTATCAAGAATTCACATTGAATTCTTGATTAACTTGAGCTAAACCTTCATTCTTTCATTCTCTTGCTCATCAATTTCAGTAGATCTAAGCTTGTGTTGGTTCAATTTGAAGAAAAGCTTTTGGTAATTCATCTCCCTCCATAAACCCATATTCACCATCAACATTCAAGATGTAGATCTTTGGTGCTCTTGTTTCTAGATCCTTTGGATCTTTATTTGTTGTTTGATTGCAGGGATTCCACTGTATTTTAGTTTTAAAATTCGTGCAAATTCAGATCATGATCATCCAATGTTTGAGAAAAGGTTTCAAAATGGATCATGCTGAATTTTCTGCATTTTTCAGCTTCTGGTACAGCGTTAACCTGTTAACCAAATGGTTAACCGGTTAACCAGTTTAAAAATTGCGCAAATTATTCAAAATATGCTTGCGTTAACAGGTTAACCAATTGGTTAACCGGTTAACACAAGTCAGAATGGTGTTTTTGGCTTGTTTCAAGTCTCTCTTTGGTTCCTTTTTCTTCTTCTTCTTCCTCCCTTTTATTTTACCTTGGGAAGTATTTTTTGGGAATAATTCCTCCTTAAGTTCAATGGACCTTGGGTGTAGATTAGAGTAGTTAATGTTCATTAATTCAAAACTACCTTCAAGTGGATTATTCAATTCATTTAAGGTACTTTGCATTAGTGATGCATTTTCATGCTTGAATCCACCAAGATGAGTGATTGAACTTAAGGATGGAAGAATACCATAAGTATGGCTCAATTTGGTATTCATCTTTAGTTTTTTGCGGTATCGCGTTTGGATAACGATTTACATATCGTTTATCTCGCATGCATTAGCACTAACATTATGCACCTTAATTGGTGGTGGCCGGCCTCATTTGTAGGGTAATTACTTCGTAAATTACTCGACGATTGCTTAACATAGACCTAAATGTGTCCCGATTTCGAAATAAAAATCTAATTGGGTACTTGAACTTTCGTGGACCGGATCTCTTGTTGATTGCGTAATCCTGTTGCACCCCAAAATTTGCCCTCACAATACAAGACTTTGTGTTCTAAGAAGGTTCACAAGGTTCATAAGTTCTCCAACACTTGCATAACCTTTCATGAGGTTCATGAAGTCTATAAGTTACTTCTTGAAGGTTCACAAGGTTCACAAGTCCCACAATGCTTTCAATACCTTTCATGAGGTTCATGAAGTCTACAAGTCACTTATTGAAGGTTCACAAGGTTCACAAGTTTCTCAACATCTTCAAGACCTTTCATGAAGTTCATGAAGTCTACAAGTTACTTTATGAAGGTTCACAAGGTTCACAAGATTCACAATGATTACAAAGCTCTCCTGAGGTTCATGAGGTCTACAAAGCCACTTCATGAGGTTCACAAGGTTCACAAGCTTCACAATACCTCCCATGAGGTTCACAAGACATTTTATGATGGTTCACAAGGTTCACAAAGTTTACAATGGGTCAAAGAAGTTGACAATTCCCTCAGACAATGCACCTCCTAAGCAGTGCATCCAAAACTAGGGTTTTGACTTTAATCAGGCTAAATGGACTTCCAATACCTCAAGTGAGCTTCATAACATCTTATATGTGTATAAGAACCCCCATGACAAGTTTCAAGACTTTTCTCAAAAGTTTGCTCAGTCAGATGATCAGATAAGTCAAAATCAATCAATGCAGTTAAAAAGTCAAACTGAGGTCAACTGTGGTCAAACCAAAGTCAAACTTCATGATTTTTTGCCAACATCAAGTATATGAAGTAAAATTCATCATTTGATCAAGGGTTGATCATGATTCATCAAGGAGATTCCAGATCATCAAGAATCAGGAGTTTCTAAATTAGGGTTTCCTTAGTAAAAGTCAACTGAACTTTGACCAGCCATAACTTTCACATACTTCATCACCAAGTCTCCATCCAAATCTCATTTTGAAGGAAATTGAATTCTCTACAACTTTGATGTTGAAAGTTAAGCCTAAAAATGCTCCATTTGAAAGATATGAACTAAGACATTATAGGTCATTTCAAAAGTCAACAAAAAGTCAACAACTTCAAAAGGGCATAACTTGAGATTGGTAAATGATATGGACCTGAAACCAATGGGGTTGTTTAGAAGACTCTTCAAGCTTTCCAAAATGTCCAAGAACACCCTCATAACTTTAAAATTGAAGGAGATGTGCCTTTGCAAAGTTGGGAAATTTTGTGATGGTTTATGTTGAAAATGGAGGCCTAAAAACAATTTTCTCCAAATGGGCTGGCCAAATTATGACCCAACCCATACAATAACATCTTGCACGAAATTTCCATAATATTTTCCTAATTTTTATTTTATTTAATTAATTTATTATGATTTTTTATTCTTAAAATCATTTTAAATTTAAATAAAATATTAAATGTGAAGATTTAATTGATTTATTGATTCTAGAAATTCATAAAATCAATATGGAACAAATTGATGCAAGAATTATATGGAGTGGCTTAAAATAGAAAGCATTGGTATAAAAATATTGAACTTTCATGGCATGATCTTTCTCAAATCTTAAAATATGCAAACTTCCACATAATCAATCAAAGTTTTTGACCTAATTGAGTCTCCTATATATATTAAACTCATTGCCATTGATCATTCACGAATTCCAGCAGCCCATAGGTAAGTTCCAAAACTAAAAAATTCAAGCAAAAAGTGAGATTCGGATTTTGAAATCCAGGACATTAGAAGGTAAACCAAGAACATAGAGTTGTTCCTTGATCATCCATGAAGCAAAACCAATGCCCATACGCATCTATAGCATGCATATATGAACAACCCGAAGCTTTGTTGTTCTTGTAAATTTATTTTTCTATTCTCATTATTTGATCATTATTAATGGAATTTGTGTGTTTATTTGATGTTAGTTGAAGCTTTTGAACAATTCTGGACAAATCAATTGGATTTTCGTGACCTTATACAGATTCGACCATTGCTAGGGTTTCTATCCTCCATTAGGGCTTTGTGTTCTAGGCCATATAAATTGATTCTAAAAACGTGGTTTGATTCCAAATGGTCTGGTGATCATGTTTGACTGATCAATTTGTTGAAATTTTACAGTTTTAACCATGAACGAGATCCATAGGTATTGCTGCAAAATTGATTTTCGCAGGTATCTTGATGGAAGATTTCACAGGAAAAATCGTAGGTCTCAAGGAAGAAGAAGATCATCTCCCGCGCATTCAAAAATTCAAATTATGTTAATTTATTTTATTGTTGTTTTGTTGTTTGCTATCACACGCGCGGGTGTGCCCTGGTGGTAAGCTGGATATACGTATGTTATAAAGGCCCTGGTTCGATTCTTGGCCAGTGCATTGTTTTGTTTTATTTTTCAGGATAAAAAGGAGATTGAATATATTATGTATTCTTGCCATTCAATAGTCAGATGGGCTCTTCCAGCCAGGCGGTAGCGCGCGCATGCTTGCATTCATAAGGTCCTGGGTTCAACTCCCACCCCAGGCCTTTTTGTTTCTTCATTTTCCTGGATTTTTCAAGCAAGCAACAAAACGAATTCTTCCCCCTCACTTATTGCCTGCGCACCAATGGCCTAGTGGTTGTTATTCTTGCTGGAAATCAAGCTGGCCTGGGTTCAAACCCCAGCCAGGTAAGTTTGCACATTTTTTTTCTTTTATTTGTTTTTAAGTATTATAATATTAAATTGAATATAATTATATGAATGTATGTTTCTAAATAATAAATAAATAATAATAAAGCATGTTTGTTTTTTTTTGATTTATTTTCTAAAATACATAAATTTTCATAAATTACATTTTTATCTCTTATGATTAAATTAAAATATGTATATATTAATTAAAATTATTTTGTGTATAACTAAACCCTAATTTTTCTTAAAAAACAAACCCTAAAAATATTCTAAGATAAAACTTAACCCTATTTTTTCTAAATAATTTTATTTCTCTAATTTTTTAATGTAATTATTTATGCACAATTATTCTTGTAAATTTATTTGTAAATATATTTATAATCCAAATTATTTTTCTTTTAATGTTTAGAAACAATTTAATTTATAATAATTATATTTTTGTATATGGTTTAAAATAATTTATAAATATAATAATTAATAGAATTAAATTTTATAAATATGATTAATATTGTAAATATGATATTTAAAACCTATTTTCTTCTTATAATGTGTAAATGTTTTTTTTTTAAAAAATAAAAATAAATGTTAATATATGTTTAAAAAGAATTAAATTTGTAATAACTAAAATTTATAATTACATTATGTTTAAATTTTTATTAAAATCCAATTTTTGTGTGTATAATATTTAATTCTATTTTATTTAATTATTGTTATTAATCATATTATTTATCTTGCTATGTTAATTTTATATACTATTATTATTTCACTAATCTTTATTATTTACTAACCATACTATTATTTATTATTATATTTTTATTATTATGTTTCTAACCTTGTTTATTATTTCTAAATTATTATTATTATTATTATTACTAACCCCTTATTATTTATTTTTTATTTTTTATTGCTTATTTATTTATTATTTATCTTGCTATTTATTTTGCTTATTATTATAATGTTGTAATTATTCCTCGGATATAAATTTGTAAATATTTTTATTTTTGCTATGGTTAGTAATTAGGGAGTGAAAAATATGTATTTTATTTAAAAATTAAATTAGATCATTTTTAATCATAAGATAATTAAATTAAACACTCATACACGTAAGTCGATTTTGATCGCCGTCTCACATTTCTAAGGTTATCCCTCAAGTTGCCTACGAATAAGGTCAAGTGGGGTGTATAAAGCAAGTCCCTTTAAAAAGAAAATCATCAAGTCCCTCATGGTTGCCTATACGAATCAAGTCCCTTCGAAATAAATGATGATAGTCCCACCTTTATGCTTAATACACCCCACAGTTGCCTTCATAACCAGATTGTCCCTCTCATGTCCCTTACATCCAAGGTAATGACTACCTACTCCTTAATAGTAGGGATAGTCTTACCAAGGAAAGGATAAAAAACAAGAAAGACTTTAAACTTTAGGGTAGGTTCCTCTTATGTACTTGCTCACTTCAAAAATTTTTCAAACACTTAAACAAATTTCAAACAAATTTTCAAACAAGTTTTTACGCATCCGAACGTGGATCATTATCAACTATTCTGAAAATTTTTCTATTCACACACTACACTTTCAAAAAAAATTCCAAAGTGAGCTAAGTAACTAAGAGCCCATGGATAACCATGGATGTAAAGGGTGCTAACACCTTCCCTTTACATAACCTACCCCCCGGACCCAAAATATTCTCTTAAGGTCTTTCCTGTTCTTTTATACCTTTTCCTTTTGGATAAAATAAAAGTCGGTGGCGACTCTTGCTATCTGCAACATAACTAAAGTCAGTTCTCCCACCGTGTTACAGAACTGGCGACTCTGCTGGGGATTTAATATTAAAGAGGGGTACCCTTAGGAATTAGATCACTTTAAAATTGTTTGCCTTGTTTGCTTTATACTTACTTGTTGGGCTCTTATGTGTGAAAGATCCTAACCCGGATCTAAGTGTACCTTAGGTAAATGGCAATAGACCAAGGAAACTGTACGACGTATATCGATACGGTTGATCTGGTGGCCATAGTTAGTGCGACTTCTTGGTTGGTGCTTATGTTCCTTAAGTCAAGTTGAGGATAATATGAGGCTGCCATATGTTGTCAATGCACTAACTAACTTTTAGAACCCTAGTTATCCCATCTTGGCCTTTAGAAAAGTAGTGAGGTAACCGGCTTTGGTGCAGACTGAAGTTGGTTGACACTCGATACTACACTCATTGAGATCTTAAACTTGGAGGGTTTTGGTTGGCAAGTAAGTTGCCTTCTGAACAACCACCCTTGTGAAGGATCAATGATATTGAGATCCCTTAGAACCTGGTTACTTTTGTAGGACAGGATGAACCATCTAACTTCAGGGGAGGGTACTTACCTTAAACCTCATGCAAGCCTTTAAACCTAGGGCTATGGTGTGACTTGTTTGTGTGTGCCACATATCTTTGATTGAGCATAACATCATGACATCATCATGCATCATAAGCATAGCATTTTCACTAACCATTTCAAGGACCAAAGGATTTATCTTTGTTCTTTGTTGCAGGTCATGGCTTCTGCTCGTAGAAACACCATCAGGATCAACTTTGTAGGGATACCTCCCAAGCTTAAAGAGTTGGTTTCTCAAGTGTCTGATCATTCCCAGTTCAACAAGAGACATGGTCACCTATTGGATCTAGTCACTTCAGGGTTCAGTGAAGACATGATGAGTGTGCTGTTTCAGTTCTTTGACCCTAAGCACCACTGCTTTACATTCCCCGACTACCAGCTGGTTCCTACAATGGAAGAGTTCTCTAAACTTCTGGGTATACCTGTTCTTGATCAAAAGCCATTCACAGGCTTGGAGAAGGAGCTTAAACCCGAGGTTATTGCTGCAGCCTTACATCTGAAGAAGTCTGACATTGTCCTAGAAACGAGAAGTGGAGTCAAGGGTATTCTTGCCAAGGTGCTAATGGATAAGGCTCAAATGTTCTTGAAGGTCATGAGCTATGATGCTTTTGAGGAGATCTTAGCCTTGTTGATATATGGCTTAGTATTGTTCCCCAATCCAGATCAGTTCATAGATGTTCACGCCATCAACATTTTCCTGAGTCACAATCCAGTGCCTACATTGCTTGGAGACATCCTTCATTCTCTTCATACCCGCACTACAAGGGCAAGGGGAACTTTGATGTGCTGCATACCTTTACTTTCTAGGTGGTTTATTTCTCACCTTCCTCGCTCAGTAATGAAGAATGAGCAAGGGTTCAGATGGTCCAAGAGGATCATGTCACTTTCTCACTCAGACATCCATTGGTGCTCCAGATCTATGGAGAATGTCACCATCATTGACCGTTGTGGGGAGTTTCCTAATGTGCCACTTCTAGGCATAAGAGGAGGCATCACCTACAACCCATCTCTAGCTTTACGACAGTTTGGTTACGCCCGGAGCGATGGTCCACATGACATGTTGATTCAGGGCATTGTGTTTGATTACAACAACGATCTTCAGGGTTACCGTCAGAGATTCATACGAGCTTGGGGAAAGGTAAACAGGGTTGACAGCAAGACACTGGAGCCTAAGTACACTATCCCTATGGAGGCTTATCTCAGATGGGTACGATCTCGTGCTCAGACACTCATGATGCCATATCCTGCCATCCTACCAGTTACCATGGAACCTGTTGCTGAAGGAGACACTGCTTATACCATCCTTCACCCAGACATGCCTACTGATAAGGAAGACTTGCAGAGATCATGGATCCAACTGAAGGAGCAAAGCGATACTTTCGAGGCTCATTACAAAACAAGCCAAGCAAGGATCCTAGAGCTAACAAAGCTACTTCATGAGGAACGAAACCTCAACTCATACCTCAATACAAAGAGGAAACGTCCATGGGAGACTTAAAACCCCAATCTTTTGTACTTATTTCACTTTCATTTTTGTAAGCCTAAAAGGCAAAACAAGTTATTACTAATAAAAAGTTACTTTCGTGTTTGTCTAAGCAAATTTAAATCCTACGGTCCTTGAAAACATTGCATATGCATTCCCATATCATTTCATTGCATCACAGGTTTATAATTGTGCACAGGTTTCTCATCTTCTCGCTGTTTATTTCAGCAATGGCTCTTGAACAATCAGTTAAGGATCTCCAGGCACAAAATGCACAGTTCCAAGAGCTGATCTTGAACTTGTCCAAGGGGCAAGATGATTTGAAGGCACTGCTGGCCAAGAAGACTAAGAAGACTAGAAGGTCTGCTGGGTTGCTCAACATGGGAAGAAGGTTCAAGGGTCCTGTCAAGACCAAGGAACAGGTTGAAGATTATGAATCTGAGGAATCTGAGAAAGAGGGAGGCAGTCTCCACAACACTATGGGGGACTCTGATTCTGAGGCTAACTACTACCATGAGCCTAATGAAGACAAATTCAAGATGCTGGTGGATAGGATGGATGCTATGGAGTTGCAGAAATCATCTGGGCTGGATTTTGAGGATTTGAGTTTGATATCTGGGGTTGTGATACCCATTGGTTTCAAGGTGTCGCTCCCGATAAGTGACACAGGGTCAGATAAGGGTACAGACGCGAACGGTCGGCGAGAGGGTACAGTGAGAACACACAGCCGTGAACTCACTGGAGAATGAATAGAGTCGCCAGCTAGGCATTTTTATCCCGGAGGAAAGGCAATGCTGCATAAGCCTAGAAAAAGATGGATAAGACGGTTTGCGAACCAGAGAGACTGAGAAAGGGGGTTGGTTACAACCTGGGAAGGTATTAGCACCCAGATTGTCCGTCGTACTCGACGGGATCCACGCTTAAAAGATTTGTGTTTTAAAGGGGTAGTGTCAGTGCAATCTGTGTGTAAAGAGCTGAAAAGAAATATGTACAGGTGTCAGTGTAAAAGAGGTGAGGTGTATAAATGTACAGTGTCAGTGTGAGATCAGGAATGAAATGCTCAAGATGATGAGGCTAAAAGAATGAAGCTAGAAGGAGGGGGAATGTACAGAGACTTTTGTTCGATAACTGTTAAGTTATGCCTACGTATCCTCTCGTGCAATGAGGAAGTCAGAACACCGTAGTTCGACCCAAAGAGACTGAAAGATGAATTGACTTGTGAACTGCTTACTTGCCTATGCTCAAGTGTATGATCTGTCTGGCACAGATGCAAACTGTCTTGCATTAGACGGAAGAAGCAAGTTCTCGATTGTGAGTGGAGGTGATGAGAAAAGAATCCCGAAGGAGACGATTATTGTTTGTTTTTGATGTTTTCAGTCTTTTATTGCTTTTGAAAGTTTGTCATAAGTTAATGAGCTTAAGCCTAAACCAATGGATTTAGTAAACTCATCACATCTTCCCTCTGATTAGGGGTAATGAGAATACCTTAAGTGTGAAGTCAGATTCTCACACTTAATCACCTTTGATGTAAGGTTAAGATCATTAACCTACTTGTAATTATTTAGATGTTTTTGGTGTTTTTGTTTAGTGTTGAGTAATGAGGTTAAGCCATAATCAAGGATTAAACAGACTCATTACACCATCCTAATAGAAGGATAATAGATGAGGGTGTTTAAGCTGAGGAAGACTCCTCAACTTAATCCATGATTAGGGATTAAACCCATGACAAAACAAGCCCTTGATTAAGTGGATTTTATTAAATGGTAAGATGATGAAGTGATTTTTAGGGTTTGTAAGACAACTTGAGGGGGACTTGTCCATTAACACTAGGGTTAGTCCTTCTTAACCAATTAAGGAAGAATTAGAACCCTAATGCAAGGCCCAAGTTACAAGTGTGATGTCTTGATACTTATTAAGTGAATTGATTAAGAGATTTAAACACATTAAGGATTCAAGACTTAGGATTAAAGTTATACACTCCATCCTAAGAGAAGGATGCAGGCATAATCCTAATCACAAAGTCATAAAACCTTTAGGGTTTAGTCTCTGATTATGAGATGAGGAGAGAGGACTCAAAGAGACACAAAGGTAAAAACTATGAAGGGAGACTAATCAAAACCCTAATTCATTATCATGCTTGGTTGTTCCTAAGGTTTGTGAGGTTTGCAAGAACACTCTTCAGAGGAGCCACCAGGAAGCAGATGAACAAGATCAAGAGAAGCAAAGTGACTTGCTTCATTCAAGAAGTCAAGTCACTTGAAGAAAGAAAGTGGGAGAAGCAAGAATGAGCAAGCTCAAACTCAAACACATGTATAAATGCAGCAAGGGATGCAAAGGGGATGAAAAGAAAAGTTATGAAAAGTGAAGGCAAATTCACTTCCCAAGTTTACTTACCACCTGAAATGTTAGAAAGCAATGCAATGCAATGTAAGATGAGATGAAATGATATGATGCTAAGCAAGACCAGAAGCATGTTGATGATGAATATGATGTTATGAAGTGCTGCAAACATGAGGCAAGACATGGAGATGTTCATACAAGATCATGGATGCAAATGATGCAAGTTAAGGAGCATGAACAAGCATGAAATGTTATGAGGCATACAAGACAAATGACATGGCAAATATGTAATGCAATGATCAATCATGCTTTCTACATGTCTTAAGATGTCAAATGAATCATAAGCATGCACAAAATGCAAAGACAAGTCATGTTATGCAAGAGAATGCAAGAAGGATGCAAAAGAAAGCCCAAATTAGGGTTTGTGAAACAAACATCAAACCAAAACCAAAAGCAGAAGCAAACCTCAACATAAAAAATGGAAAATGGTACCCAAAGAAACCCTAAACCTATAATGAACCACTGCCCAAAGGGGAACTCTCAACTCTCAACCAAACTCAAGTTATGAATTTTTTAAGTTATTAGGGTTTTTTAGGGTTCTTAACAAAAGAAATGCCAAACAAATGGAAAATGAAGCAACAAATCATGGCCATTTTATCCTTGAAAGTACATGCTAAACACAAAACAATGCAAGAAGAATCAATGTCTCAACCTTCTCCAATGGGCAGAAATGAATTTTCAAACATGTGATCAAAACAATGCATAAAAAAATGATTTAATTCAATGAAAAATTCTTAAAATGCATCAAGATCAAAAAAGAAATTTGGTTTGAAGGTTGGACAATGTTTCTAAATGTCTTAGAACATTTCATGAATTTTTTGTAATTTTTAAATACCTAAAAGTATTTTTAATTAATTAATTCCCATTAATCAATTAAAAATAATCTTTTAAATATTTAAAAATACTTTTTTAATGATAAAAAATAAAATAAAAATATTTTTGGGTCTTAAAAATTAATAAAACTTTAAAGAAAAAGTTTCATAATTTTTAAGAATTTTTTGCTATTTTAAATTAATTATGCAATTTAAATGAAAGAAAAATGAATAAAAATTAAATAAAATAAAAGTCAGAGGGATGGAGGGCCAGGATGAGCCTAGGATTTGAACTGGTTGACTGGCGCGTGATCCTGTGGTTGGGATTGACTCTGAGATAATTAGTTTAATTATGAATTAATTAACTAAATGAAAAAGATTAGGGCTAATCAAACGCATCTGGGCCATCCAAAAGAGAGGGAAGTCAGCAAGTCAACGCTCATCAATGGCTCAAATTCAAACTAGAGTTAATGACGCCATTAGGGCATAATCACTCTCAGGTGGCCGGAGAAGACCTCCGGTCGTCTTCTCCGGCCAGCACCTCACCTGAAAACTACCCAACTTCCTCAAAACGCAACAAAAATGAAATCTAAGACCTGGGAAATGATCTCCATCCTCTCACGAACCAAACCCCTCTCTCAAAACAAATTTATTCTTCCTAAACAAGCTGAATCGAAAGAAAGAAAAACTAGGGCACGCAAGCTTCAGAGACAAATTAAACACTCAAATCACAACCATTTTCAAAACCAATGGTACCAGAATGATCAGTGAAACAAATAGAACAAGTTTGTAACAAGAGAAATGATTTCTGGAAAAATAAATTTCAGGCTACCTGAGATTCGAAGCTTTCAGTTTGAGAACTTTCTGGCCACTTCTCCCTGTGCAATCCACTCCACTTGATCCCCAGAAGATGTTTGAATGCTCAAATGGAGTTTAAGTTGGCTGGAAAAGGAGATTCGAAAGGAACTGCTTCAAGCTCAGTCAGAAATGGCAATGGAGTTTCTGGAGGTTTCAGGCCATTGTGAGTGATGGTTTGAGGTCCAAATGGTGTGTGGAGAAGGTCTGCAAGGTTTGTTTGGCTGTTTGTGAACTAGGGAGGGAGATTCGAATGAATCTGCAGAATGAAGGTGAGGAATGGCAGTGAGATGTTCAGGCTGTTTTAGGCTTGTATTCTTGGCTCTTTGTGATCTATGGAACAAGGTGAGTTGAATGGTGGAAATGGTTGAAGTGTTTGCAGGCTGTGGTGGGAGTTTCGAAGAGAAATGCAGCTTGGGGTGTGAAATGGTTGTGGAGTGTTCTTGCTGTTTCAGGCTTTGGTTCTTGGTGCTGGGTGGCCTATGAAGTGTGGTGAGGTGATTGATGAAGATAGTTTGAGTGTTTTGTGGCTGTGTAAGCAGATTCGAATGCTTATGCAAAATGGAAGGTTTTTGTGAATGTGTGTAATGTGTTGGTTTCAGCCTTGCTTAGGGTTATGTCTTGCTTGCAAATTGATATCATAAACAAATCTGATTGGCTGGATGATGTGACTTGTGCTTTATGGATAGGTGTAGCCACTTTTGCTCAAAGTCCACTTTATGTGTAAGGCAAGTATGGTGATGTGCTAGGCAAGTACAAGGCATGGGCTATGCGCAGCAAAATGAGGGGAAAGAGTCAGCTTGGTCCAGCATTCAAGGCAGCAAGTTGGTAAAGCATGATCATGAGTTTTGCAACTTGTGGCTTTATGGTTCACATGTGAAGAAACCCTTGTTACACAAACCAAACCATAGGCAAACTTGATCCAATTCTGATTTTTAGGACTTAGAGAATGTTTATGTGCTGGTTTGAAATGAATTATAGGTCACAATATGCATTGGTCCAAGACTTTGCAAAATTTCCATTTGAAGCATGCCTTGAAAAACAATGATTTTTGCCAACTTTGCATTGTCATAACTTTTGATCCAAGAAGAGTTTGATCATGTTCTTGTACTTTTTGAAAAGGGAAAGATGAGATCTACAACTTTCATGACCAAAGTTTTCTCATTTGAAGCCTTTTTGAATCATGAATCAAGGCTTGAAAAATGACCTAACATGATGCATTCTTGAAAAGTCAACTATGCCCAAAAAGTCAACATTTGCAAAAACCCTAAATTCTTGATTTTTATGAACTTCAACCTTCTTCCATGATCAAATAAAGATCATATACACTCAAAATGATGAAGATCACCCATTGGTTGGGTCATTGGGGGCCTCAGATGCCCTGATTTTGCACTGACTTGCTTGAAAAGTCAACTCTTGATCAGATGACTTCCCCATGGAATTTCTTCATGAAAATTGATATGCATACTCCCTATACCATATAGAGATCAATGGAAACAAGAATGACCAAAAAATTTGGAGTTATGGCCTCTGAAACCAAAACCCTAATTTTCAGTCAACTGTGCAGTTCATCCTGGCTCTACATCCAACCAAACCCTAGCTCTTGTGATTCCTCTGCATTCTTGACTTTGAGGAGATGGAATATGATGTAACAACACACATGGACCCCTTTGAGTTGATTGTTGGCCTTTGGAATGGCTCAAGATGCTTTGGGGATTGCTCAGATCACAAACCCTAGGTGCAGATGCCTTAGAAACTATGCAGTGAATCAAAAGTGAGATATGAGATGATATGATTGTGTTTATGCATATGAGATGATCACAAGCCATGGTGTGAATGGGTGAGGGCAAATTTGGGGTGTTTACAGCTGCCCCTATTCAAACATGAGTTAGCTGTGCAGGATGTAAGCAACGACTTAACAGGCCAAACAAGATAACTTGTGGTTGAATACCAAAGACAGTCCAAAATTTGCACTCACAGAAATGAAGAAGAAAAGGGATATAGATTGCGAAGGAAGATAAAGTATATTGTAAAGTGTGGGCGACGGAGGACGACCGTCGAGCAGAGGACGACTGCTGGGTAAATAGCAATGACGGGGACGGCCGACACGCTGGGAAAAGTGTGCAAAATAAAGCGATGACGGGGACGGCCGACATGCTGGGGATATAAGGTAAAGCTAAGACGGGGACGGCCGACTAGCTGGGGAAATAAGATCATGATGGGGACGGCCATCAAGTTCATAAAGTAAAGTAACCAACGATGGGGACGGCCATCGGGCTAAAAGGAAAAGGGACCACGACGGGGACGGCCATCGGGTTAAAGAATAAATGAAATAAACAGATGATGGGGTACGGCCATCAAAGGTGAAGGACGATCACCTAGCAGGGGACGGCTGCTCTGTTGGGAATAAAAGAAATATGATGGGGACGGCCATCAAAGGTGGAGGACGACCACCTGGCAGGGTACGATTGCCGAAAATATCGCGACATAGGACGAATGCCGGATAAAAGGTCAACGATGGGGACGGCCATCGGACGAGCATGATGGAGGACGACCATCAAGAAGTGGAGGACGACCACTCAGCAGGGGACGGCTGCTCTCAAGGTTCATCATGACATAGGACGAATGTCAGATAACCAAAATCAACAATGGGGACGGCCATTGGATAAAGTGATGAAGGACGATCATCAAAAGGTGGAGGACGACCACCTAGCAGGGAACGGCTGCTAAAATCAACGATGGGGACGGCCATCGGATGAGCATGATGGAGGACGACCATCAAGAAGTGGAGGACGACCACTTAGCAGGGTACGGCTGCTCTCAAGGTTATCATAACACAGGACGAGTGTTAGATAAGAAAAGAAATCTGTTGGTGATCTACTGGGGATGTAGTGAACACGGACGAGCGTTCACAACCAAGAAAGGAAAGTATAAGTGTTTGGGTATTGTGTATAGATTAAAGATGCGGACGAGCATCCTTAAGACTATGATACGGACGAGTATCATGTAGAAACAAACTGACACATGCTCAGAGATGATGACACGGACGAGTATCAACGGGTTAACAAAGAACACGGACGAGTGTTGCATCTGAAAGAATTCTTCTGGGGAATAATAGACACAGACGAGTATCTATATTCAAGAAGACACAAGTGTTTGACATGGTGTATGGATTAAAGATGCGGACGAGCATCCTTAAGACTATGATACGGACGAGTATCATGTAGAAACAAACATTTGACGCATATTCTGAGATGATGGTACGGACGGGTACCAACGAGTTAACAAAGAACAAGGACTAGTGTTGAATCTGTGGGGATATAAATGGTGTATACAAGATACGGACGAGTATCTGTATAAGTGTAACATGAGTAGTGAGAGTGGTGTATAGATGAATGTTTATCTGCTGGGGAGGGTGACACGGACGAGTGTCAAAATGAGAAAGGTATAATATCAACAATTATATGGGTGATGAAAGTGTAAGCGACTGCGCTGGGGATATGACACGGACGGGTGTCAAGAAAGTGTATATAGGTATATGTGAGTGCAAAGAGGATGTCTTTGGCTTTTTGCCGGTAGTTTGACACGGACGGGTGTCAGGAAGTATCTGTAATACGGGTGATCTCGCTCGTAAAGATGTTCAGGCGACTTTACTGGGGATTAATGACACGGACGGGTGCCAAAAGGTGTATATATCGGTGTTCGTGATTTGTGAGGCAACTGCTTTTGCTGGGACTCTGGTGGGATTTTTTTCTGTATATATTCTGTATGCCGACAGATTGTCATTATTTACAAGTGTTCAATCCACAACATGACTTATGATTATGCTATGCGTTTGATTTTTGCCGTAATGCTCCGTATTAGACGGAATGCTACGCTCTGAGGGGATAATATGATGCGAATGCTATGATTATGCAAAGAGGCACAGATCCGGGATTCTGATCCCGTTGCTGCGAAGATCTCTGGTTGGTTTGCTTGAAGTGAACATCCCAGCTGGGGATGAGATCATTGGTAGATCTAATGATGTATCTGCTTAGGGATATAGGTCACTGATTGACATATCCTTATAATACGAGACCCATCTGGGGTTTGTAAAAGCTTTCTCCCTCTCTGTTGTGACTTCTTCGTGCGCTGCTCTTCCGAATAGAAGCCTGAAGCTCTGTGGGGAGATGATTCCCTGATTCTTGCATCTTGCTGAGGAAGGACAGTTGGTTCTTCAGCTGGGGAATGCTGTTGGTAACTCAGCTGGGGAGAGTGATGAGAAGCAACTCGGCTGGGGAGAAAACATCTTGAGTGTTAAGCCTGTTTGTTTATTTGCCAGCTTGCTGGACTGTAACTTACATGCCCCAAGTTGCGTTCTGGATACCTGCAATCCTGCAAAGATAAGGAAACGTGCAAATGGTCCCGAGGTATCCTTTACTGGATTCCGTCATAGGAGATAAGTACTTTCGAGAGTAAGTATATTCCCTGTAAGCATGTGCTTTTATTTTTAAAGAAAGGCATCTGTACTTATGCAATTTGTATTTTTAGAGACATCAGACAATTCTTTGCAAAACATAAATGTAAAAACGAAACATGACTGAAAACCTGATTTTATTAATTCATGTGCCCTGAATTGGCAAGATACAGTCAAAGAAACATATCTCCTGAAATGAGGAGATTGTTACAAATTGAGAAATAAAGTGCTGGCAGTGTTGATGACGCTTTGAGGAGCTTCCTCTCCCGCTATGACTCGTATGACAATGACGTTCTTCTCGTCTTGCTTTCTGGAGAGAGTTGATTCTGATTGAAGCTGGATCTTTTGGAGCTTACCAAGTTGCTGACTATACAGACGAATTCAGAATGCAGTTGTTCGCTTATTCCCTTATTTTGCATGGATCGCCCTTTCGGGTTTTCAATCCATCGGGATACCCATTTTTGCCTGAGCTGTCCAATGCGGCTTTTCAACTCAGCGGGTGTACATTTTTTATTTATTTCCCTTATTTTTGCCCGAGTCTTTTATTCTGTTTTTGACTCGCCGGGATGCCCTATTTTTGCCTGGACTTTCATTCTGTTTTTGTGTCCAGCGGGTCATTTTATGCGAAGTATTTTTTAACTGCATCTGAATTCACAGGGGATGGGAAGTCTTCACCATCCATGGTGCTGAGCATCAGTGCTCCACCAGAGAAAACTTTCTTGACGACGAATGGTCCTTCATAATTTGGAGTCCATTTGCCCCTGTGGTCTGTATGAGGAGGGAGGATTCTTTTCAGCACAAGATCTCCCACTTGGTACTCACGATGTCTGACTTTCTGATCGAAGGCTTTCTTCATTCTCTTCTGGTATAGCTGCCCATGACAGATTGCAGCCAATCTCTTCTCTTCGATCAGACTCAGTTGCTCGTATCGGGCCCTAACCCATTCTGCTTCACTCAGTTTGACATCCATCAGTACCCGTAACGAGGGTAATTCAACTTCAATAGGTAGGACTGCTTCCATACCATATACAAGCTGATATGGCGTTGCCCCAGTGGATGTCCTGATCGATGTGCGGTACCCATGCAAGGCAAATGGTAGCATTTCGTGCCAGTCTTTGTAGGTGACTACCATCTTTTGCACAATCTTCTTGATATTCTTATTTGCCGCCTCAACAGCACCATTCATCTTTGGTCTGTAAGGAGAAGAATTGTGATGTTGGATCTTGAAGTCCCGGCATAATTCAGCCATCATTTTGTTGTTCAGATTGGAACCATTATCAGTAATGATCCGCTCGGGCACTCCATACCGACAGATGATGTCTCTTTTCAGGAATCGGGCTACCACTTGCCTTGTGACATTTGCATATGAGGCTGCTTCAACCCACTTTGTAAAATAGTCGATGGCGACCAGGATGAATCTGTGGCCATTTGAAGCAGTTGGCTCAATCTTGCCAATCATATCAATGCCCCACATGGCAAAGGGCCATGGTGAAGACATTATGTTCAAAGGATTTGGAGGTACATGCACTTTATCTGCATAGATCTGGCATTTGTGACATTTCCTGGCATAGGCACAACAGTCTGCATCCATTGTGATCCAATAATAGCCTGATCTTAACAACTTCTTAGCCATTGCATGTCCTCCAGCATGGGTACCAAAAGAGCCTTCATGCACTTCATGCATCAGTAAATCTGCTTCCGTCTTGTCAACACATCTGAGGAGTACCATATCAAAGTTCCTTTTGTATAAAGATCCATCAGTGTTCAGAAAGAAACTTCCAGCAAGCCTTCTCAAAGTCTTCTTATCATTGGAAGATGCCCCAGGTGGGTATGCTTGATCCTCCAAGAAGCACTTAATGTCGTGGAACCAAGGCTTATCATCTTTAGCAATATCCGCTGCAAATACATATGCTGGTCTATCAAGTCTTGACACTGATATCTGAGGTACAAAGTTAGCAGCTTGAACTTTGATCATGGACGAAATGGTAGCCAAGGCATCTGCAAACTGATTCTCGTCCCGAGGGATATACTCAAGCTTGACTGTTGTGAAGAAAGTCAGTAACCTTCTTGTATAATCCCTGTAAGGTATCAGATGATCTTGGTGGGTGTACCATTTTCCGTTGGTCTGATTGATTACCAAAGCTGAATCTCCGAATACGGTCAATGTCTTGATCCTGAGGTCAATGGCTTCCTCAAGACCCATAATACAAGCTTCGTATTCAGCTTCGTTGTTAGTGCAGTTGAAAGCGAGTTTTGCCGAGAAAGGCATGTGAACTCCTTTGGGCGTAATGAGTACTGCACCAACACCACGGCCATTCATGTTAACAGCCCCGTCGAACATCATAATCCATTCTTCTTCTGGGTCGGGCCCTTCAGTGTGAATAGGCTCTTCGTGATCTTTTGATTTAATGACCATGATGTCTTCATCCGGGAAGTCAAACCTCATTGGCTGGTAATCATCAATGGGTTGCTCAGCAAGATATTCAGATAGTACACTGCCCTTGATGGCTTTCTGAGATGTGTACTGTATGTCGTATTCTGTGAGAATCATCTGCCATCTTGCAACCCGTCCGGTAAGAGCTGGCTTCTCAAATATGTACTTGACTGGGTCCATTTTTGAGATTAGTAAGGTAGTGTGGGTCAACATATACTGCCTTAGTCGGCGAGCAGCCCACGCTAAAGCACAGCAAGTTTTCTCGAGCAGTGAATAACGTTGTTCACAGTCGGTAAACTTTTTGCTTAGGTAGTATATTGCATACTCTTTTCGACCAGACTCGTCATGCTGGCCCAACACACACCCCATTGACTCTTCTAATACTGTCAAATACATAATTAGAGGTCTTCCTTCAACTGGAGGCATGAGGATTGGAGGTTCTTGCAGATACTCTTTGATCTTGTCAAAAGCCCTTTGGCAGTCTTCGTTCCACCTGACCGTTTGTTCCTTTCTTAGCAGCTTGAACAAGGGTTCACAGGTTGCTGTGAGGTGAGATATGAACCTTGAGATGTAGTTCAATCTACCTAAGAACCCTCGAACTTCTTTCTCTGTTTTCGGTGCAGGCATCTCTTGGATGGCTTTGACTTTATCAGGGTCAACCTCAATCCCTTTCTCGCTTACAATAAATCCCAGCAGCTTACCGGATCGCACCCCGAATGTGCATTTGTTGGGGTTCAACTTCAGTTGATACTTCCTCAGACGCTTGAACAACTTGAGCAGATTCACCAGATGGTCTTCCTCTGTAAGGGACTTGGCAATCATGTCATCCACATAACACTCGATTTCCTTATGGATCATATCGTGGAATAATGTTACCATAGCTCGTTGATATGTTGCACCGGCATTCTTGAGCCCAAATGGCATTACTTTGTAGCAGAACGTGCCCCAAGGTGTGATGAATGTTGTCTTCTCCATGTCTTCAGGTGACATTTTGATCTGATTGTATCCTGAAAATCCATCCATGAAGGAGAATACCGAGAACTGAGCCGTGTTATCCACCAATACATCAATGTGAGGTAATGGGAAATCATCTTTCGGGCTGGCTCTGTTCAGATCCCGGTAATCAACACACATTCGTACTTTGCCGTCCTTCTTAGGCACAGGTACTATGTTAGCAACCCACGGCGGGTAGCTTGTCACAGCAAGGAATCCGGCATCCCATTGCTTTTGTACCTCCTCCTTGATTTTCATAGCCATGTCTGGACGAGTACGGCGTAGTTTCTGCTTAACCGGCGGGCACTCTTCTCTCAAAGGCAGCTTGTGCACAACAATGTCGGTATCCAACCCTGGCATGTCTTGGTATGACCAAGCAAACACATCCACATACTCCTGAAGCAGATCAACCAGTTGCTTCTTTACTGAGTCTTGCAGGCAGGCCCCGATCTTGACTTCTTTCACGTCTTCCTCTGTACCAAGATTAATCACCTCGACCTCCTCCTGGTGAGGAGTAATGACCTTTTCCTCTTGTCTTAACAACCTGGCTAGCTCTTCAGGAAGCTCGTATTCTTCATCAACCCCTTCACCAGCTTGATTGATCGGATTGTCAAAGTCATACGATGTCATAGCCGTGCTGTTGTCGGTGCTGTCAGGATGGCACTCTCTGCAAGGGTTTAATTGGTTTATTTTAGTGATCTGATTTTAGTTTTATTTAGAAAAGTGAAATGAAGTTGTCATTTTGAAAAACACTGCCATTTATTTTTGTACAAAAAAGAAAAATGGAAAAACAGTGAACGAAAAGAAAAAAGACTCGTTTGCAAAAAGATGTCTGATATTTCATTAATTTAATCTTGTTTGCACAAAAGTACAGATGGCCCTGATTACAAAATGAGTCTTGTCATCTTGGGCAAGATGCAAGACTTTGATGCATGCTTATAAAATACAGGAAATAATAATTACTCTGCTCGAGTAACACTTATAATTTCCCGGGAAGACCAGTTCGAGACACTGCTCCCCGGGATCTTCGGACGAATCCAATTCTCCAGGTTGCGCTCCTCTTCCAGCTCGTCTTCCAGACAGTTGATAGCATCGGGGGTAAGCATTCCCCCACTAACAAAACCAGGCTCTTCAGCAGCCTTTGCTTGATGTTGAGTTGGTCTGTAACCCAACCCAAATTTGTCCTTCTTCTCCTCCACAGCTAAAACCTTGCCCCAGCCTAGGGCAGTTCCTTCCTCAACAACCTTCCGGGCTTGTTGGTATGATGACATGGAGATACCAGATACAGCAGATGCTTCATTGACATTCAAGGCTTCAAAACCTTGGCTCATTGTCTCATGGATTTCCCCATCCATTTCAATATACTTGTAAGTAGCCAGATGGCTAACAAATATATCCTCCTCCCCACAGATTGTGACAACTTGGCCTTCCCACTCATATTTTAACTTTTGGTGAAGGGTAGACGTTATTGCGCCGGCGGCGTGAATCCAGGGTCTACCCAACAAACAGCTGTAGGCGGGCTGAATGTCCATCACATAAAAGATAGTTTTAAAGGTCTGCGGGCCAATTGTCACAGGCAGCTCAACCTCTCCCAGAACCGATCTCTTTGAACCATCAAAGGCTCGTACCACCAGGTTGCTGGGTCTTAATGCCAATCCATCATATTCAAGCTTCACCAGAGCCTTCTTTGGTAAAACATTCAGGGATGAACCTGTGTCCACCAGCACATGAGAAAGGACAGCTCCTTTGCATTCCATGGTTATGTGGAAGGCTTTGTTGTGGTTGCGGCCATCCGCTGTCAAGTCAGTGTTGGTGAACCCTAGCCCATTGCTAGCAGTAACATTTCCAACCACGGTCTCCAACTGGTTGACAGTAATCTCTTCAGGCACGTAAGCTGCGTGCAAGACTTTAAGTAGTGCATTCCGGTGGGCTTCGGAGCACATAAGCAGTGAGAGGATAGAGATTTTGGATGGCGTTTGGTGAAGTTGATCCACAACTTTATAATCACTCTTTTTGATGATTCGCATAAACTCATCAACTTCCTGATCGAACGGAGTCTTCAGGGCTTCTTTGGCAGCTGGATCTTCCTGCACCGGGCCTTTTCCTTTTGCCTTGGCAGCAGCTTCTGCTTCGGCAGTAGGTATTTGGACTTGTGAAGCAAAGAGACGTCCGCTTCGAGTGAAGCCTCCGCCTCCCCCCACATTATCTACTTGTGGTGCAGGTGCTGATGTTTCCAGAGTGATTCTTTTTCCTTCGCAGTACACGTCAGAGCCATAGTGCCAAGGGATGGCCCTATTGCTTTCATATGGTACAGGTCCAGGCACCGTGACAGTGACTGGACTGATTGCTGCTGCTGAAGGGACTGTTATTGTTTGCGGATCATAAAATATTGTAACTGGTGCTCTGGCGGGAGCAGCACCTTCTGAATGGTAAGCGGAATTATTTTCAGGATCGTAGAATATGGTAACAGTGGAGACATCTTCATGATTGTTTGCTGGTGTTGTAGGAGGTACTGTTGGAAGGACTGTTGTTGTTGATGGAGAGTCGAAATGGAATGAAGCTGAAGTTGTAGCAGGAGAAACTGTTGAAAACTGATCGTTTGGTAGGACAGATGAAGTGCTTGCTGATGTTGTTGATGAATTGTCGGGAACAATAGTTGCTGCAGTTGTAGGAGGCTCTGAAACCGTTGTTGATGAAGTTGCCGGATTTGCCGGGAATGATGTTGTGATCTGTAGGAGGCCACTCTTAATAAGGCTGTCAATGCCATTCCTTAGGTCCTCACACCCATTCCATGAAATATTGCAGTAGGGGCACCCCAGTTCACACCCCGGAAATATTTGGTTTTCACGGAGCTGAGCTTTGATTTCCACCAATGGTGTCCGGATCTGATCCACACTAGTTATCAAATAAGACGGTTGGTCTTCTTCAATAGCGTTAATTCGGGGACCACCATGGTTCGGCATTGGGTTTTTATTGACATTGGGCGGAGGTGCAAAATTCAGAGCCTTGGAGTCTACCAAGTCTTGTACCTTCATATGCAGAGCCCTGCATTTTTCTGTACTGTGGCCAGGTGCGTTCGAATGAAAAGCACACCTAGCATTGGAGTCATAGTTTCTTGGTAGACTGTTGGGATCCGGAGGTGCCAACGTTCTTAGCTCAACTAGGTTGAGTTTCAGAAGTTGTGGCAGCAAGGCAGCATATGGCATTGGGATCGGGTCGATCACTCTGTTAGCTGGAGAGGGCCTCTGTTGAAATGGCCTCTGTTGATTGTTGTTGGAGTTGTTGTTGTTGTAGTTCCTTGGAGGATACTGATTCTGATGATACTGAGGTTGTTGTTGGAAGTTTTGTTGAGGAGGTTGATAGACCGGCTGAGGATGAGCTGGAGAAGGGATAGTGACTGCTGCTATTGTTCTGGGAACATAATGGGGCCTACCCCTGTTGGGGTGAATGGCATTGGTCTCTCCAGTTCTTCTCGGGCCTGCAAAAGGCTTTCTTGTACCACTGGACGAACTAGCACCATTATCAGAGATCTTACCCATTTTTAACAAGCTTTCAATCCTCTCCCCAGCTATGACAACATCGGCGAAGCTAGTGGAAGAGAAAGCAGCTAACCTGTCAATATAGGTGCCCTGAAGAGTGTTCATAAACATGTCTGCCATTTCTCTCTCAGACATTGGTGGTTGAACGGCAGCAGCCAATTGCCTCCATCTCTGGGCATATTCTCTGAAACTTTCCCTTGAAGACTGTGACATTCCCATCAGGAGAGTCCTGTTGGGTGCCATATCTAAGTTGTATTGATACTGTCTGATGAAGGCCTCTGCCAGGTCCTTCCAGCATCTTACAGTTGCCCTTGTCAAATGGGAATACCATTCCCTTGATGCTCCAGTCAAGCTGTCTTCAAAGTAGAACATCCAGAGCTTCTCATCCATTGTATAGGCCTTCAGCCTTCCCAGAAATGATTGTAGATGAGTCCGGGGGCATGAAGTCCCATTATACTTTTCGAAACAAGGAGGCTTGAACTTATGGGGGATCCTGACCCCGTCTACCAGCCCCATGTCCATGACGTCGAAGCCCAAAGAATTTTGAGACTCCAGTGATCTCAACTTCTCAGCTATTTCATCCAGTCGCCTATCATAGGCTTCCTCTCCAGCACCCATTACTGTAAATTGGTCCTCCTGAGGATCTTCTTGAAGCACCCTGGCTGCAGTGGCTGTGCCTTGAACATTTGCGGGAATGTTGATCTCAGGATGCAAATGTGGGCCAAACACAGGGGGATTAATATGGGGTTGCACCCTTCCATTGTTACTTGTGCCAGCAGTCCCCACATGGGGCTCCTCTTGATTCTGCCTTTCCACAATGGCCCTCAGTCTCTCCTGGCTCTGAGCCATGTTGTTCATAACTTCCATGAACTGCGTCATTTGCGTTCTCATCTCTAACCTTTCGTTTGCCATCTGGTTTCTGACCTCTGCTAGGTCCTGCTGTACCTGATCCATTTGAATTCCCGGAAGGTTGTTTCTAGTTGGGTACCTGTGTGGCCTGTTGAGAGGAAATACCCGGCGACGAGCAATACTGCCTGAATATCACAACAGAGGTTAGTAACAATAAAACAAAAACCTACAAAACAAACAAAAGGGTTAGTATGCAATGCAGTTATGCTTATTTGCTCTCAAGGTATCCGGTTTGGTCTTCAGTTTTGACCCTTCCAGACCCTTGAAGATGATGCTGTTGAAGTTGCTCTTGCATGAACCCAGATGAAAACTAAAACAGATATATTACAGAAGGTGAAATAATACAACTGTTCATTTTACAACACAAGCCCCTAAAGGGGTCAAAATACATCATGAAAAAGCAAAAGTACTTGGAATAGAAACAACAACAAACAAATGATCAAACTCCAAGGCCAAACTCATCCTCACGAACTTCCTTAAGAAGTGCTTCGGTCACAGGATCAGCCGGACGCTCCGTAAGATTCCTGATGAGAAGGTTTCTTGTTGCAACAGCTGCAGTCAACTTCTTGTTCTGACTTTGGTCCTTAGACCTCTTCACTCCAGCTCTGATTTCTAGCTCTGATATTTCCTTCTGGGCTGCTGCCAGGGCTTTTTCCATCTGCTCTATCTTGTCCTGAACTCTCTTGTCTTCTAGAGTACGGGCCTCAGTGATCCGGACCCACCTGGCCTGACTCTCTTTCAGATACAAGTCTGTTCTTGCTCTCTGGAACTGGGCTTCTTTACAAGCATTCTTCAGAATCTGCTCACCAGCTTTAGACTTGTTGATATACTCTCCAGACTTCTCAATCTTAGTCAAGTGCTCCACTCTCAACTTCTCCAATCTCTCAATCTCCCTCACACCTTCACTCCTCTCCCGGAGGGTCTTCTGCAAGGCTTGGGATAACTTCTCATTTCTTTCCTTCAAGCTCTCGAATTCCCCCAAACTGATGGTGGCAGGGGGTGGTGCTGAAGATGACTCAGGCATGTCTTCTATGGTAAAGGGCATCCCAGAGAATTGGGCCCTGGCACGGGACCACTCATGATATTGGGCTGATGCCACATTATTGCACTTCCCCAGAATGGTGATTCCCTTGGCTTGAACATGATCCTAGGCCCAGGCAGCCTGCCTAACAGTTGCCAGACTAATCTTGTTCTCACAGTAGAGGGTCTCCACCAAGTCCTGTGCCTTAGGAGTATGGACTAAGGCATAGCCTAATTGCCTCTTGAACAGCAGAGGGTTGTAGTTGATACTCCCCTTAACTCCTATTAAAGGCACATTGGGAAAGTGCCCACAGCTTGTGAGGATATCTCTGCCCTTGGTGCTTTGAGTACACCATCTGATGTCTGCTGAAGCGAGAGTAGTGAGCCTCTTAGCCCAGTTGCTTTGCTGATGAGGGTTGAGAAATACATCTGTTCTGGGTAGGTGCTTGAGAAGCCAAGTATGAAATAATGGAGCACACATCCTCACTAACCTTCCCCTCTGCTTCTCATTCCTCTGATGTACTGAGTAATAAAGATCACCCAATAAGGTTGGAACTGGGTTCTTCAAGATGAACAAATGGATTGCATTCTTGCTGATGAATCGAGGCTCATCTGCAAACAACACAATTCCATAGACACTTAAGGCCAACAAAGCACAAACAGCTTTCCACTCCCCCAAGGAGGCCTTCAGACTAGCTTGAGAAATTAAGAAGTCCAGATGAAAACCAGGGATCCCAGCTTTAGAGGTCATATGTTGCTCAATCAAAACAGGTTCCAGATATAAAGCTTTTGCTACCTCTCCATTGCTTGGGAAAACCATCTCAGGATTGAAAGGGATTTCTCTCCTGATAGGTAGACCAACCAATGATGAGTATTCTTCTAAAAGAGGGCCCAACTGGAAGTCTTGAAAGGTGAAACATCTCAATGGAGGGTCATAAAACTGAATGCAGGTGTGGATGAGGCTCCTCTGAGATGGGTCTAGATCCATAACCAAGTCAAGTATATCCCCATAGCTCTCCCTGAACAAAGAGATGTGATCTGGAGTGATCAGGGTCTGAATCCTCCTAATGTCTGATAAGTCTGGTTGGAAGAAATGATAGGTGATGTTGCTTTTCTTTGGAGCCATGATGCTGAAGACTGAGTAGAATAAGTGCTGATGAAGATGCTGAGGAGTGAGCCACTGATTGGCTGGTGCTGGTGAAGACAGGTCAAAACTGCAGATGGGGTCAAAACCAAAACCAGATGAAAATGGATACCCTGAAACACAAATAAGCACATGTTAATATGATGCAATGAGTATGTATGCAAATGAAATGCAAAGGGTTTGTGACTGAGCTGGATCTGATCAAAATGCCCTGGTAAGTCCATGTGTGTTCAAGAATTCCAGATGGGGGTCTATAAATCCAGTAACCAGGGTGGGGGGGCTCAAATAAAGAGCCACATGTCCAGGGTTTTAGAATCACAAGAACTATCCAACATGGAGTGTTCTTAACAAAGTCAAAGTAACAGGGTATTCTGAGGTCAAGGTACCTGCAAACCTGTAAACAGCCCCAACCCCCCTCACAGGTGGTGATCTAGAACAAGGATCCTCAGACTTGGATCCGTTATGAGAAGTGTAAACACTTCTAACCCGGAGGTACAGTGTTTACAATAACCATAACAATTCCTCCTCTAATTCACCTCAGTTTCTGAAGGTCAAAACTAAAAGGTCATCCAGACTTAGCAGGCTTCCCAGATAGCCCTAGCATTGCAGGAAATCTGCAACACAGAGTTCTCAAGAAGAAACCCATATCTGAACCGTGTTTCATATCCCCGCACCAGACCGAAATGGAATGGGAAAGAATATGATTCACTCTAGCCTAGGTGTCACTCAGGTCCCAGGTATAGGACCTTAACTCTCAATGAAACACCCACCCACCAAAACAAAACCAGATCCAGCCAGCAACAATGACAGTATGATATATAAATGCAATAAAGAAAGCAGTAAAGTAACTGTACATAAAGCAATAAACAAAAATAAATACAAGCACAAACGAGCACATAACACCCCAGTAAACACAAATCAATCAAACACTAGGAGGAACCCACAAAAAGAACCAGAAGCCCTGGTTGCAATATAAGGTTCCCCAGCAGAGTCGCCAAGCTGTCGCTCCCGATAAGTGACACAGGGTCAGATAAGGGTACAGACGCGAACGGTCGGCGAGAGGGTACAGTGAGAACACACAGCCGTGAACTCACTGGAGAATGAATAGAGTCGCCAGCTAGGCATTTTTATCCCGGAGGAAAGGCAATGCTGCATAAGCCTAGAAAAAGATGGATAAGACGGTTTGCGAACCAGAGAGACTGAGAAAGGGGGTTGGTTACAACCTGGGAAGGTATTAGCACCCAGATTGTCCGTCGTACTCGACGGGATCCACGCTTAAAAGATTTGTGTTTTAAAGGGGTAGTGTCAGTGCAATCTGTGTGTAAAGAGCTGAAAAGCAATATGTACAGGTGTCAGTGTAAAAGAGGTGAGGTGTATAAATGTACAGTGTCAGTGTGAGATCAGGAATGAAATGCTCAAGATGATGAGGCTAAAAGAATGAAGCTAGAAGGAGGGGGAATGTACAGAGACTTTTGTTCGATAACTGTTAAGTTATGCCTACGTATCCTCTCGTGCAATGAGGAAGTCAGAACACCGTAGTTCGACCCAAAGAGACTGAAAGATGAATTGACTTGTGAACTGCTTACTTGCCTATGCTCAAGTGTATGATCTGTCTGGCACAGATACAAACTGTCTTGCATTAGACGGAAGAAGCAAGTTCTCGATTGTGAGTGGAGGTGATGAGAAAAGAATCCCGAAGGAGACGATTATTGTTTGTTTTTGATGTTTTCAGTCTTTTATTGCTTTTGAAAGTTTGTCATAAGTTAATGAGCTTAAGCCTAAACCAATGGATTTAGTAAACTCATCACATCTTCCCTCTGATTAGGGGTAATGAGAATACCTTAAGTGTGAAGTCAGATTCTCACACTTAATCACCTTTGATGTAAGGTTAAGATCATTAACCTACTTGTAATTATTTAGATGTTTTTGGTGTTTTTGTTTAGTGTTGAGTAATGAGGTTAAGCCATAATCAAGGATTAAACAGACTCATTACACCATCCTAATAGAAGGATAATAGATGAGGGTGTTTAAGCTGAGGAAGACTCCTCAACTTAATCCATGATTAGGGATTAAACCCATGACAAAACAAGCCCTTGATTAAGTGGATTTTATTAAATGGTAAGATGATGAAGTGATTTTTAGGGTTTGTAAGACAACTTGAGGGGGACTTGTCCATTAACACTAGGGTTAGTCCTTCTTAACCAATTAAGGAAGAATTAGAACCCTAATGCAAGGCCCAAGTTACAAGTGTGATGTCTTGATACTTATTAAGTGAATTGATTAAGAGATTTAAACACATTAAGGATTCAAGACTTAGGATTAAAGTTATACACTCCATCCTAAGAGAAGGATGCAGGCATAATCCTAATCACAAAGTCATAAAACCTTTAGGGTTTAGTCTCTGATTATGAGATGAGGAGAGAGGACTCAAAGAGACACAAAGGTAAAAACTATGAAGGGAGACTAATCAAAACCCTAATTCATTATCATGCTTGGTTGTTCCTAAGGTTTGTGAGGTTTGCAAGAACACTCTTCAGAGGAGCCACCAGGAAGCAGATGAACAAGATCAAGAGAAGCAAAGTGACTTGCTTCATTCAAGAAGTCAAGTCACTTGAAGAAAGAAAGTGGGAGAAGCAAGAATGAGCAAGCTCAAACTCAAACACATGTATAAATGCAGCAAGGGATGCAAAGGGGATGAAAAGAAAAGTTATGAAAAGTGAAGGCAAATTCACTTCCCAAGTTTACTTACCACCTGAAATGTTAGAAAGCAATGCAATGCAATGTAAGATGAGATGAAATGATATGATGCTAAGCAAGACCAGAAGCATGTTGATGATGAATATGATGTTATGAAGTGCTGCAAACATGAGGCAAGACATGGAGATGTTCATACAAGATCATGGATGCAAATGATGCAAGTTAAGGAGCATGAACAAGCATGAAATGTTATGAGGCATACAAGACAAATGACATGGCAAATATGTAATGCAATGATCAATCATGCTTTCTACATGTCTTAAGATGTCAAATGAATCATAAGCATGCACAAAATGCAAAGACAAGTCATGTTATGCAAGAGAATGCAAGAAGGATGCAAAAGAAAGCCCAAATTAGGGTTTGTGAAACAAACATCAAACCAAAACCAAAAACAGAAGCAAACCTCAACATAAAAAATGGAAAATGGTACCCAAAGAAACCCTAAACCTATAATGAACCACTGCCCAAAGGGGAACTCTCAACTCTCAACCAAACTCAAGTTATGAATTTTTTAAGTTATTAGGGTTTTTTAGGGTTCTTAACAAAAGAAATGCCAAACAAATGGAAAATGAAGCAACAAATCATGGCCATTTTATCCTTGAAAGTACATGCTAAACACAAAACAATGCAAGAAGAATCAATGTCTCAACCTTCTCCAATGGGCAGAAATGAATTTTCAAACATGTGATCAAAACAATGCATAAAAAAATGATTTAATTCAATGAAAAATTCTTAAAATGCATCAAGATCAAAAAAGAAATTTGGTTTGAAGGTTGGACAATGTTTCTAAATGTCTTAGAACATTTCATGAATTTTTTGTAATTTTTAAATACCTAAAAGTATTTTTAATTAATTAATTCCCATTAATCAATTAAAAATAATCTTTTAAATATTTAAAAATACTTTTTTAATGATAAAAAATAAAATAAAAATATTTTTGGGTCTTAAAAATTAATAAAACTTTAAAGAAAAAGTTTCATAATTTTTAAGAATTTTTTGCTATTTTAAATTAATTATGCAATTTAAATGAAAGAAAAATGAATAAAAATTAAATAAAATAAAAGTCAGAGGGATGGAGGGCCAGGATGAGCCTAGGATTTGAACTGGTTGACTGGCGCGTGATCCTGTGGTTGGGATTGACTCTGAGATAATTAGTTTAATTATGAATTAATTAACTAAATGAAAAAGATTAGGGCTAATCAAACGCATCTGGGCCATCCAAAAGAGAGGGAAGTCAGCAAGTCAACGCTCATCAATGGCTCAAATTCAAACTAGAGTTAATGACGCCATTAGGGCATAATCACTCTCAGGTGGCCGGAGAAGACCTCCGGTCGTCTTCTCCGGCCAGCACCTCACCTGAAAACTACCCAACTTCCTCAAAACGCTACAAAAATGAAATCTAAGACCTGGGAAATGATCTCCATCCTCTCACGAACCAAACCCCTCTCTCAAAACAAATTTATTCTTCCTAAACAAGCTGAATCGAAAGAAAGAAAAACTAGGGCACACAAGCTTCAGAGACAAATTAAACACTCAAATCACAACCATTTTCAAAACCAATGGTACCAGAATGATCAGTGAAACAAATAGAACAAGTTTGTAACAAGAGAAATGATTTCTGGAAAAATAAATTTCAGGCTACCTGAGATTCGAAGCTTTCAGTTTGAGAACTTTCTGGCCACTTCTCCCTGTGCAATCCACTCCACTTGATCCCCAGAAGATGTTTGAATGCTCAAATGGAGTTTAAGTTGGCTGGAAAAGGAGATTCGAAAGGAACTGCTTC
Organism: Lathyrus aphaca; assembly: GCA_963966055.1. Taxonomy (NCBI): domain Eukaryota; kingdom Viridiplantae; phylum Streptophyta; class Magnoliopsida; order Fabales; family Fabaceae; genus Lathyrus; species Lathyrus aphaca. The sequence goes on from OZ014523.1 coordinate 405,275,834, forward strand.
AAGCTCAGTCAGAAATGGCAATGGAGTTTCTGGAGGTTTCAGGCCATTGTGAGTGATGGTTTGAGGTCCAAATGGTGTGTGGAGAAGGTCTGCAAGGTTTGTTTGGCTGTTTGTGAACTAGGGAGGGAGATTCGAATGAATCTGCAGAATGAAGGTGAGGAATGGCAGTGAGATGTTCAGGCTGTTTTAGGCTTGTATTCTTGGCTCTTTGTGATCTATGGAACAAGGTGAGTTGAATGGTGGAAATGGTTGAAGTGTTTGCAGGCTGTGGTGGGAGTTTCGAAGAGAAATGCAGCTTGGGGTGTGAAATGGTTGTGGAGTGTTCTTGCTGTTTCAGGCTTTGGTTCTTGGTGCTGGGTGGCCTATGAAGTGTGGTGAGGTGATTGATGAAGATAGTTTGAGTGTTTTGTGGCTGTGTAAGCAGATTCGAATGCTTATGCAAAATGGAAGGTTTTTGTGAATGTGTGTAATGTGTTGGTTTCAGCCTTGCTTAGGGTTATGTCTTGCTTGCAAATTGATATCATAAACAAATCTGATTGGCTGGATGATGTGACTTGTGCTTTATGGATAGGTGTAGCCACTTTTGCTCAAAGTCCACTTTATGTGTAAGGCAAGTATGGTGATGTGCTAGGCAAGTACAAGGCATGGGCTATGCGCAGCAAAATGAGGGGAAAGAGTCAGCTTGGTCCAGCATTCAAGGCAGCAAGTTGGTAAAGCATGATCATGAGTTTTGCAACTTGTGGCTTTATGGTTCACATGTGAAGAAACCCTTGTTACACAAACCAAACCATAGGCAAACTTGATCCAATTCTGATTTTTAGGACTTAGAGAATGTTTATGTGCTGGTTTGAAATGAATTAGAGGTCACAATATGCATTGGTCCAAGACTTTGCAAAATTTCCATTTGAAGCATGCCTTGAAAAACAATGATTTTTGCCAACTTTGCATTGTCATAACTTTTGATCCAAGAAGAGTTTGATCATGTTCTTGTACTTTTTGAAAAGGGAAAGATGAGATCTACAACTTTCATGACCAAAGTTTTCTCATTTGAAGCCTTTTTGAATCATGAATCAAGGCTTGAAAAATGACCTAACATGATGCATTCTTGAAAAGTCAACTATGCCCAAAAAGTCAACATTTGCAAAAACCCTAAATTCTTGATTTTTATGAACTTCAACCTTCTTCCATGATCAAATAAAGATCATATACACTCAAAATGATGAAGATCACCCATTGGTTGGGTCATTGGGGGCCTCAGATGCCCTGATTTTGCACTGACTTGCTTGAAAAGTCAACTCTTGATCAGATGACTTCCCCATGGAATTTCTTCATGAAAATTGATATGCATACTCCCTATACCATATAGAGATCAATGGAAACAAGAATGACCAAAAAATTTGGAGTTATGGCCTCTGAAACCAAAACCCTAATTTTCAGTCAACTGTGCAGTTCATCCTGGCTCTGCATCCAACCAAACCCTAGCTCTTGTGATTCCTCTGCATTCTTGACTTTGAGGAGATGGAATATGATGTAACAACACACATGGACCCCTTTGAGTTGATTGGTGGCCTTTGGAATGGCTCAAGATGCTTTGGGGATTGCTCAGATCACAAACCCTAGGTGCAGATGCCTTAGAAACTATGCAGTGAATCAAAAGTGAGATATGAGATGATATGATTGTGTTTATGCATATGAGATGATCACAAGCCATGGTGTGAATGGGTGAGGGAAAATTTGGGGTGTTTACACAAGGTTCCTACCTTTGTTGTTTATGATGGGGTCTCTTGTCCCAAGCTACATTTGAGGTCGTATGTCAGAAGGATTCAACCTCATACTGCTGATAAGAAGTTGTGGATTCATTTCTTTCAAGAGAGCTTGTCTGGAGCTCAGCTGGAGTGGTATTATCAGTTGGAGAGTGTCAACATCAGAGACTGGAATGATCTTGCTGAAGCTTTCTACAAGCAGTATCAATACAATGCTGACTTAGCCCCCACTCGCATGCAGCTTCAGAGCATGTCTATGGGTGCCAAAGAAAGTTTTAAGGAGTATGCTCAGAAGTGGAGAGATTTAGCTGGAAGAGTTCAACCCCCTTTGACTGACAGGGAGCTGGTTGATATGTTCATGTGTACGCTGAATGGTCTGTTCTATAGTCATCTCATTGGAAGCTCATCATCTGGATTCACTGAGTTGATCATGACAGGAGAGCGGGTAGAGAATGGTATCAAGAGTGGTAAGATCCAAGTGGGCACTTCTTCATCAGGTGCTGCAAAGAAGCCTCCCACTGGGAAGAAAGAGTCTAATGCTGTTTATGGTCAGCCTGATCGTAACAGAAGGCATCAGTCTGTCAGTGCAGTTCATATTTCAAATCCAACTCCTGCACCAACAGAGCAGCCACAGGGAAACCAACAGAGGGCTAGAAGACAGTTCACGAAGATCAACATGTCAATGGCTCAGGCATTGCAACATTTGTTGAAGGCTGAACTTATTACCCTGAGGGAGGCTCCTCAGAATCCTAATGTTACCTCTCCCAAGTACAATCCCAATGCACGATGTGCATATCATTCAAACTGTCCAGGACATGATACTAATAACTGCTGGGTCTTGAAGAACAAAATTCAAGATATGATTGATGCTGGAGAAATTGAGTTTGATCCACCAGGTACTCCAAATGTGATTACAGCTCCAATGCCAAATCACGAGAAGACTGTCAATGCCATTGAGGAAGATCTACATGTCTATTCAGTTATGGAGTTGACCACACCATTGTCTGTTATCAAAAAGAGGTTAGTACAAGCTGGGATCTTTCCAGGTTGTCGTGAAGATTGTTTGTATTGTACCTATAAGCCGGATAGTTGCTTCATTTTGAGAGATGGGATTCAACGTCTCATGGATAAGTATACTATAGTGTTTGAAAGAAGACCAGCATCTGTAGAAAGTATGGTGGATCATCTGACTCAGGGTAAGAAGATTGAAGAGGTTGATATGGTTGACAAAGTACCGGTAAGAATCACTTCAAAGGGTCCCATTAAAATCACTCATCAGGGTCCAATCAAGATTACTGCTGAAGGTCCCGTGAAAGTTGTTGCTGAAGCCAGAGTGGCTCCTCTGATCATTACCACTCCTGGTCCTATTCCATATACGTCTGACAAAGCTGTGCCTTGGCACTATGGGTCTGATGTTTACATCCATGGTGTCAAGCAGGAGCCTGTAGCTGATGTGCCTGTTGACATTGATAATATTGCTGGATCTAGCAAGATCACTCGTAGTGGAAGAGTATTCTCTCCTCCAGTTACTTCCAAGAATGCAGCTACTCCTGCTGCTACCTCCACCACTGATGCTCGGGGCAAAGGTCCTGTTATTGAGCCTGTATCTACTGATGTGCCAGCTGCTGATGACCTCTCTAAGCAGATGGAAGAAGTATTGAAAATCATTCGCAAGAGTGATTATGACATTGTTGATCAATTGGGGCATACTCCCTCAAAGATTTCCATGCTCTCCCTATTATTATGTTCTGAGGCTCATGCCAAGTCATTGATCAAGTTTCTGAAGATGGCTCATGTACCCAGTGCAATTTCTGTTGACCAGTTTGAGAATTGTGTTGCCCACCTGACCTATGATAATGGGTTAGGATTTTCTGATGCTGATTTGACTCCTGCCAAGAGGGATCATAACAGGGCCTTGCATATTTCAATTGAATGCAGGGGCACTACCCTGTCTCATGTGCTGATAGACAATGGTTCCTCTTTGAATGTGTTGCCCAAGGAAGTCCTGAATAAGCTGAGTCCTGAAGATGCTGTGCTGAAACCCAGTAATATTGTGGTGAAGGATTTTGATGGTTCTAGAAGGGTAGTGCATGGGGAAATTGATCTTCCAATTCAAGTTGGTTCTCAGGTGTTTACTGCTACATTTTATGTGATGGATATTCGTCCTTCGTACTCTTGTCTGCTTGGTCGTCCCTGGATCCATGGGGCAGGTGCTGTGACCTCTACATTGCACCAAAAGTTGAGATATCCGGTGAATGGAAAAGTTGTTACTGTCTTTGGAGAGGAAGAATACTTTGTCAGCCATGTAGACACTTTCAAGTATCTGGAAGTGGAAGGTGAATACATTGAGACTCCGTGTCAGTCATTTGAAGTGGTTCCCTGGGTTGTTAATGATTGCGTAGCTCCTCCTGCTGTGAAGAAAGTTCCTGTTGTCACCAGAAAGCCTCCAACAATGGCAATGGCCTCCCTCAATGATGCTAGAGCTGTGGTGGATGAAGGTGGTTGTACTATTTGGGGTCAGCTTCCTGATATTCCATACAAGTCTGACAAGTTTGGTTTGGGTTTCACTGCAGAGTCCCAGAAGGCTGTTCGTCGTGCTCGTGCTGCTCGTGTCACTAATCAAGGGTTATCAATGCTGTGGGAGACTATGATGAAGACTACAACTTGGATGCATGGATTTTTCCTACTGTGGGTGCTGGACTTAATAATTGGAAAGCTGAAGATGTTATCCCTATCTCCTTTAGTCAGGAGTAAATACTATTACTGTATTGTTGCTTTTAAGTTTGTAATTTCTTGAACAATAAAACTTTCAAGCCATGTGCCTTACCCGGGGCACAATGGTGTGCTTGTTACGGGCTGTCATTTCATTTGCATACTTCATTCAATAAAATCAGTGGACGTTTCGTTTTCGTAAATATTGTGCTCCTTGTCTTTCTTTTCTTTATTTTTGCTTTATCAGCTATGTGTTCTTACACACACCCACATCACTAAAATGCAGATCCTCATCCACTCTGGATCCTGTTGATAACAGTTCTACTATTGCCAATTATAATTTCGAGAATCCGATCTATCAAACTAAAGACGGAAATGAGGACGATTGTGAAATACCTGTAGAGCTTGCTAGGTTGTTACAACAAGAAGAGAAAGCTATACAGCCACATGAAGAGCCAGTCGAAGTTGTGAATCTGGGAACTGAAGAAAACAGAAAAGAGGTCAAGATAGGGGCTGATTTAGAGGACAGTGTCAAGAGCAGGTTGATTCAGATGTTACGTGACTATGTGGAGATCTTTGCTTGGTCTTATGAAGATATGCCAGGGTTGGATACAGACATTATGGTTCACCGTTTGCCAGTGAAAGAAGATTGTCGTCCAAATAAGCAGAAGGTTCGTCGTATGCGTCCTGAAATGTCAGAAAAGATCAAGGCAGAGGTAATGAAACAGTTCAATGCAGGGTTCTTAGCAGTAACTTCTTATCCTCAGTGGGTTGCAAATGTGGTACCAGTTCCTAAGAAAGATGGTAAGGTGCGTATGTGTGTAGACTACAGAGATTTGAACAAGGCTAGCCCCAAAGATGACTTTCCACTTCCTCATATTGATATTTTGGTAGACAACACTGCTCAGCATAAGGTATTCTCTTTTATGGATGGTTTCTCCGGTTACAATCAAATCAAAATGGCACCTGAAGATATGGAAAAGACAACATTTGTGACACAGTGGGGCACCTTTTGCTATAAGGTAATGCCATTTGGTTTGAAGAATGCAGGGGCAACATATCAGCGTGCTATGGTGGCTTTGTTTCATGATATGATCCATCATGAGATAGAGGTATATGTGGATGATATGATAGCCAGGTCTCAGAATGAAGAGCAACATCTTGATCATCTGCACAAGTTGTTTGAGAGGTTGAAGAAATACAAGTTGAGATTGAACCCAAACAAGTGTACATTTGGAGTTAGATCTGGTAAACTCCTGGGTTTCATTGTCAGTGGAAAAGGTATTGAAGTGGATCCTGCAAAAGTGAAAGCTATACGAGAGATGCCAGCTCCCCGTACTGAGAAGGAGGTTAGAGGTTTCTTGGGACGATTGAACTATATTGCAAGATTTATCTCCCAATTAACTGCCATCTGTGAGCCAATCTTCAAATTGTTGAAGAAAGATCAGGTGATGGAATGGAATGATGAGTGCCAGACTGCCTTTGATGAAATCAAGAGATATCTGCTAGAACCTCCAATTTTGATGCCACCAGTTGATGGAAGACCCTTGATCATGTACTTAACAGTGTTAGACAACTCAATGGGGTGTGTGTTGGGGCAACATGACGAGTCTGGTCGAAAAGAGCAGGCAATATACTACCTTAGCAAAAAGTTTACCGACTGTGAAACAAGATACTCACTGCTCGAGAAAACTTGCTGCGCTTTGGCATGGGCTGCTCGCCGACTAAGACAGTATATGTTAACCCATACTACCTTATTGATTTCTAAGATGGATCCAATCAAGTACATATTTGAGAAACCTGCTCTCTCCGGAAGAATTGCAAGATGGCAAATGATCTTGACAGGATATGATATACAGTATACTACTCAGAAGGCCATTAAGGGAAGTGTTGTTGCTGATCATTTGGCTCATCAAGCAGTAGATGATTATCAGTCAATGAATTTTGAGTTCCCTGATGAAGACATTATGATTATTACCAAAGAACCTGGACAATATGACGGACCTGAACAAGGATCCCGATGGACTATGGTTTTTGATGGTGCCTCTAATGCACTTGGTAACGGTGTTGGTGTTGTGATTAGTTCCCCTGAAGGTTGTCATACCCCGATTACTGCCAGACTTTGTTTCCATTGTACCAATAACATGGCTGAGTATGAGGCATGTATCCTGGGTATTAAAGCTGCTATTGATATGAAGATTCAGCTCCTTGATGTGTATGGAGATTCAGCCCTGGTAGTAAGTCAGATTAAAGGAGATTGGGATACCAAACATGATAACCTCATTCCTTACAGAGAACATGTGTTGTATTTGATCCCACATTTCAAAGAGATTACCTTTGAGCATATCCCACGAAGAGAGAATCAGTTGGCAGATGCTTTAGCCACCATGGCATCTATGTTTGAGATCAGTTGGGATGATGAAGCTCCCAAGATTACTATTGATAGATTTGAAAAGCCTGCATACTGCAATGAGATTGACACTGAAGAGGCAAAAGAGAATCCTTGGTTCTATGAAGTGAAAAGATATCTTGAAGCTCAGGAGTTCCCTGAAGGGGCATCTGTCAAAGATAGGAAGTTCCTGAGAAGGTTTTCTGCTAAGTTCTTTTTGAGTAATGGGATTCTGTACAAGCGTAATCATGATTCAACTATGCTTCGTTGTGTGGATAAGAAGGAAGCTACAGAAATTATGGAAGAGATGCATGATGGGACCTTTGGGACTCATTCTAGTGGACATACTATGGCGAAGAAGATTTTGAGAGCAGGTTACTATTGGTCTACCATGGAAGCTGATTGCTATCAACACTTCAGAACTTGTCACAAATGTCAAATCTATGCTGATAAAGTACATGTACCTCCATCACCATTGAATGTGCTGACTGCTCCTTGGCCTTTTGCCATGTGGGGCATTGATATGATTGGTGAGATCAAGCCTACTGCTTCTAATGGGCATCGTTTCATCCTGGTTGCTATTGATTATTTCACGAAGTGGGTAGAGGCAGCTTCATTTGCATCTGTGACTAAGAATGTTGTGGCTCGGTTCATTAAGAATAATCTCATATGTAGGTATGGCATCCCTGAAAGGATTATCACTGACAATGGCTCTAATCTGAACAACACTATGATTACTGATCTCTGCACGCAGTTCAAGATTAAGCATCACAACTCTTCTCCGTATCGTCCAAAGATGAATGGGGCAGTTGAAGCTGCCAATAAGAACATTAAGAAGATTGTACAGAAGATGACTGTTACTTACAAGGATTGGCATGAGATGTTACCATTTGCTCTTCATGGTTATCGTACCACAATACGTACTTCAACAGGGGCAACCCCATTTTCCTTAGTCTATGGTATGGAAGCAGTTCTGCCCATTGAAGTTCAGATTCCCTCCTTAAGAATTATGAAGGATGAAGGCTTGGATGAAGATGAGTGGATTCAGACTCGACTGGACCAGATAAATTTGATTGATGAGAAGAGGTTAGCAGCAGTTTGTCATGGCCAGATGTACCAAAAACGAATGATCAAAGCTTTTAACAAGAAGGTTAAGCCAAAGGTATATCAGGTTGGTGACTTGGTAATCAAACGTATCATATTACCACAGGGTGATCCTAGGGGCAAGTGGACTCCGACATATGAAGGACCATTTGTAGTCAAGACAGTATTCTCAGGAGGTGCCATGATACTGACTACAATGGATGGTGAAGACTTCCCACAGCCGGTAAACGCAGACATAGTTAAAAAATACTACGCATAAAAAGAGACCCGCTAGGTTGACAGGCCTAGGCAAAAATAAGGGCATCCCGGCAAACCAAAAGGGTTTGGGCAAAAATTAGGGATATATATAAAAAGATGTACACCCGGCAAGTCGAAAACCTGAAAAGGCGGCTTGGGCAAAAAAGGGTATCCCGGTGGATTGAAAACCTGAAAGGGCAATCCAGGCAAAAGTTAGGGATTAAAGCGTATGACTATGTCTCGTTTGGATCACCCATAAAACTGCAACCAGTTGTACTACTTATTCAAGCTCGAACAGATAAAGCTCAATCCAATCATTTCCGTCTCAACAGCAAGAAGATGAGATACTTGAGTGGCAATAGTAGAATTGAAGCTCAATAGGATTATTTCCCACATAGCTGATACTCTCTGTTTTGTAAAAACTTTATGACAAAATCCTCTTACTAGGGTTTATGTCTCCTTGTACAAACTTACCCGTGTATGGGTCACCTTTTGATATAAATAAATTCCATCTTTTGAATCCAGATTTACTTTTACCCTATTTACATAAGCGAAACGTCCGTTGGTTGTGTTTGAATGTATGTATGCTTTTGAATATGATTAATGTTTACCAAAAATGCATGTATGCCTTTTAATATGATTGATGTTTACCAGAAATGCATGAAAATGCAATAATAGTATTTACTAAGGACGAACGAGGGGAGGATTTCAACGAAGCTCCGACGGTTCACCTTTACAAGACAGTTACAAACTCTCAGTAGGACAAATCCATCTTCATAAAGTCTTATCTCCCCTGGAATTTATATCCATCTCTTTTATCCTCATACGGATATTCGGGAATTTACTTTCCAATAAGGGTACGACGAACGAAGACAGGAGGTTATATCTGCCCTACCATCAAACGAAGACGAAGGTTATATATACCCTGCTATCCCCAGCAGACGGGAGGTTATATATACCTTACTATCCCCAGCATACGGGAGGTTATATATACCCTGCTATCCCCAGCAGACGGGAGGTTATATATACCTTACTATCCCCAGCATACGGGAAGTTATCTATACCCTGTTATCCCCAGCAGACGGAGGGTTATATATTCTTCAACAACGAATCGGGATTTATTTTCCCCGGCCAGCAGTTGTTATACGAAGATGTCCAGACTCTTCCGGCAGTATCATACCATACATACATCATTTACATCATACCATAGCATATATATCCATAGGCACATAGTACATTACTTGAGTACATCATATCATACATGCATACATAAAGCATAAACTAATGTTATTATACAAAATGCTACCTTGTTTTCAGGTTAATTATCCAACAAACAAACTTATGATCATCGGGACTGCTTTATCGTAACCTCAGGGTTACTTTATCCTCCTGACAAGCTTCTTATTACTTTGGGACTGCTTTATCGTAACCTCAGGGTTACTTTATCCTCCTGATAAGCTTCTTATTACTTTGGGACTGCTTTATTGTTACCTCAGGGTTACTTTATCCTCCTGATAAGCTTCTTATTACTTTGGGACTGCTTTATTGTTACCTCAGGGTTACTTTATCCTCCTGATAACTTCTCACGACTTCAAGACTGCTTTAGAGTTATTATTATTGATGGCTCTATCCTCCTGAAATCACATTATTATTTCAAGACTGCTTTAGAGTTATCATTATTGATGGCTCTATCCTCCTGAAATCATTACTTCAAGACTGCTTTAGAGTTATCATTATTGATGGCTCTATCCTCCTGAAATCATTACTTCAAGACTGCTTTAGAGTTATCATTATTGATGGCTCTATCCTCCTGAAATCATTACTTCAAGACTGCTTTAGAGTTATCATTATTGATGGCTCTATCCTCCTGAAATCATTACTTCAAGACTGCTTTAGGATTATCATTATTGATTGCTCTATCCTCATGAAGACGTGCTGTTACATCAGAATTACTCCAGTATCTTGAAAGCATATCAGCAATACCTCAGGACTGCTCCAGACTCCTGACAGCTTTCATTATACCTCCATATTTTGGACTGCTTTACCTTCCAAGAAATATATCTGAAGAACTTCCCCCTAGTGGCATCTTTAAGCCCACTCAATCCTATCACTCTAATGCACTGGTGAGTGCAAATTTTTGGGCTTTTGTGTTCAATTCCCTTCAACCTTCCAGGTCACGACTGGCAAATATACCAATCTAACCCCTCAGGTTTCAGAAAATTGAACAGGGGCAGCTGTTGCACCCCAAAATTTGCCCTCACAATACAAGACTTTGTGTTCTAAGAAGGTTCACAAGGTTCATAAGTTCTCCAACACTTGCATAACCTTTCATGAGGTTCATGAAGTCTATAAGTTACTTCTTGAAGGTTCACAAGGTTCACAAGTCCCACAATGCTTTCAATACCTTTCATGAGGTTCATGAAGTCTACAAGTCACTTCTTGAAGGTTCACAAGGTTCACAAGTTTCTCAACATCTTCAAGACCTTTCATGAAGTTCATGAAGTCTACAAGTTACTTTATGAAGGTTCACAAGGTTCACAAGATTCACAATGATTACAAAGCTCTCCTGAGGTTCATGAGGTCTACAAAGCCACTTCATGAGGTTCACAAGGTTCACAAGCTTCACAATACCTCCCATGAGGTTCACAAGACATTTTATGATGGTTCACAAGGTTCACAAAGTTCACAATGGGTCAAAGAAGTTGACAATTCCCTCAGACAATGCACCTCCTAAGCAGTGCATCCAAAACTAGGGTTTTGACTTTAATCAGGCTAAATGGACTTCCAATACCTCAAGTGAGCTTCATAACATCTTATATGTGTATAAGAACCCCCATGACAAGTTTCAAGACTTTTCTCAAAAGTTTGCTCAGTCAGATGATCAGATAAGTCAAAATCAATCAATGCAGTTAAAAAGTCAAACTGAGGTCAACTGTGGTCAAACCAAAGTCAAACTTCATGATTTTTTGCCAACATCAAGTATATGAAGTAAAATTCATCATTTGATCAAGGGTTGATCATGATTCATCAAGGAGATTCCAGATCATCAAGAATCAGGAGTTTCTAAATTAGGGTTTCCTCAGTAAAAGTCAACTGAACTTTGACCAGCCATAACTTTCACATACTTCATCACCAAGTCTCCATCCAAAGCTCATTTTGAAGGAAATTGAATTCTCTACAACTTTGATGTTGAAAGTTAAGCCCAAAAATGCTCCATTTGAAAGATATGATCTAAGACATTATAGGTCATTTCAAAAGTCAACAAAAAGTCAACAACTTCAAAAGGGCATAACTTGAGATTGGTAAATGATATGGACCTGAAACCAATGGGGTTGTTTAGAATACTCTTCAAGCTTTCCAAAATGTCCAAGAACACCCTCATACCTTTAAAATTGAAGGAGATGTGCCTTTGCAAAGTTGGGAAATTTTGTGATGGTTTATGTTGAAAATGGAGGCCTAAAAACAATTTTCTCCAAATGGGCTGGCCAAATTATGACCCAACCCATACAATAACATCTTGCACGAAATTTCCATAATATTTTCATAATTTTTATTTTATTTAATTAATTTATTATGATTTTTTATTCTTAAAATCATTTTAAATTTAAATAAAATATTAAATGTGAAGATTTAATTGATTTATTGATTCTAGAAATTCATAAAATCAATATGGAACAAATTGATGCAAGAATTATATGGAGTGGCTTAAAATAGAAAGCATTGGTATAAAAATATTGAACTTTCATGGCATGATCTTTCTCAAATCTTAAAATATCAAAACTTCCACATAATCAATCAAAGTTTTTGACCTAATTGAGTCTCCTATATATATTAAACTCATTGCCATTGATCATTCACGAATTCCAGCAGCCCATAGGTAAGTTCCAAAACTCAAAAATTCAAGCAAAAAGTGAGATTCGGATTTTGAAATCCAGGACATTAGAAGGTAAACCAAGAACATAGAGTTGTTCCTTGATCATCCATGAAGCAAAACCAATGCCCATACGCATCTATAGCATGCATATATGAACAACCCGAAGCTTTGTTGTTCTTGTAAATTTATTTTTCGATTCTCATTATTTGATCATTATTAATGGAATTTGTGTGTTTATTTGATGTTAGTTGAAGCTTTTGAACAATTCTGGACAAATCAATTGGATTTTCGTGACCTTATACAGATTCGGCCATTGCTAGGGTTTCTATCCTCCATTAGGGCTTTGTGTTCTAGGCCATATAAATTGATTCTAAAAACGTGGTTTGATTCCAAATGGTCTGGTGATCATGTTTGACTGATCAATTTGTTGAAATTTTACAGTTTTAACCATGAACGAGATCCATAGGTATTGCTGCAAAATTGATTTTCGCAGGTATCTTGATGGAAGATTTCGCAGGAAAAATCGTAGGTCTCAAGGAAGAAGAAGATCATCTCCCGCGCATTCAAAAATTCAAATTATGTTAATTTATTTTATTGTTGTTTTGTTGTTTGCTATCACACGCGCGGGTGTGCCCTGGTGGTAAGCTGGATATACGTATGTTATAAAGGCCCTGGTTCGATTCTTGGCCAGTGCATTGTTTTGTTTTATTTTTCAGGATAAAAAGGAGATTGAATATATTATGTATTCTTGCCATTCAATAGTCAGATGGGCTCTTCCATCCAGGCGGTAGCGCGCGCATGCTTGCATTCATAAGGTCCTGGGTTCAACTCCCACCCCAGGCCTTTTTGTTTCTTCATTTTCCTGGATTTTTCAAGCAAGCAACAAAACGAATTCTTCCCCCTCACTTATTGCCTGCGCACCAATGGCCTGGTGGTTGTTATTCTTGCTGGAAATCAAGCTGGCCTGGGTTCAAACCCCAGCCAGGTAAGTTTGCACATTTTTTTTCTTTTATTTGTTTTTAAGTATTATAATATTAAATTGAATATAATTATATGAATGTATGTTTCTAAATAATAAATAAATAATAATAAAGCATGTTTGTTTTTTTTTGATTTATTTTCTAAAATACATAAATTTTCATAAATTACATTTTTATCTCTTATGATTAAATTATAATATGTATATATTAATTAAAATTATTTTGTGTATAACTAAACCCTAATTTTTCTTAAAAAACAAACCCTAAAAATATTCTAAGATAAAACTTAACCCTATTTTTTCTAAATAATTTTATTTCTCTAATTCTTTAATGTAATTATTTATGCACAATTATTCTTGTAAATTTATTTGTAAATATATTTATAATCCAAATTATTTTTCTTTTAATGTTTAGAAACAATTTAATTTATAATAATTATATTTTTGTATATGGTTTAAAATAATTTATAAATATAATAATTAATAGAATTAAATTTTATAAATATGATTAATATTGTAAATATGATATTTAAAACCTATTTTCTTCTTACAATGTGTAAATGTTTTTTAAAAAAAAAAAATAATAAATGTTAATATATGTTTAAAAAGAATTAAATTTGTAATAACTAAAATTTATAATTACATTATGTTTAAATTTTTATTAAAATCCAATTTTTGTGTGTATAATATTTAATTCTATTTTATTTAATTATTGTTATTAATCATATTATTTATCTTGCTCTGTTAATTTTATATACTATTATTATTTCACTAATCTTTATTATTTACTAACCATACTATTATTTATTATTATATTTTTATTATTATGTTTCTAACCTTGTTTATTATTTCTAAATTATTATTATTATTATTATTACTAACCCCTTATTATTTATTTTTTATTATTTATTGCTTATTTATTTATTATTTATCTTGCTATTTATTTTGCTTATTATTATAATGTTGTAATTATTCCTCGGATGTAAATTTGTAAATATTTTTATTTTTGCTATGGTTAGTAATTAGGGAGTGAAAAATATGTATTTTATTTAAAAATTAAATTAGATCATTTTTAATCATAAGATAATTAAATTAAACACTCACACACGTAAGTCGATTTTGATCGCCGTCTCACATTTCTAAGGTTATCCCTCAAGTTGCCTACGAATAAGGTCAAGTGGGGTGTATAAAGCAAGTCCCTTTAAAAAGAAAATCATCAAGTCCCTCATGGTTGCCTATACGAATCAAGTCCCTTCGAAATAAATGATGATAGTCCCACCTTTATGCTTAATACACCCCACAGTTGCCTTCATAACCAGATTGTCCCTCTCATGTCCCTTACATCCAAGGTAATGACTACCTACTCCTTAATAGTAGGGATAGTCTTACCAAGGAAAGGATAAAAAACAAGAAAGACTTTAAACTTTAGGGTAGGTTCCTCTTATGTACTTGCTCACTTCAAAAATTTTTCAAACACTTAAACAAATTTCAAACAAATTTTCAAACAAGTTTTTACGCATCCGAACGTGGATCATTATCAACTATTCTGAAAATTTTTCTATTCACACACTACACTTTCAAAAAAAATTCCAAAGTGAGCTAAGTAAATAAGAGCCCATGGATAACCATGGATGTAAAGGGTGCTAACACCTTCCCTTTACATAACCTACCCCCCGGACCCAAAATATTCTCTTAAGGTCTTTCCTGTTCTTTTATACCTTTTCCTTTTGGATAAAATAAAAGTCGGTGGCGACTCTTGCTATCCGCAACATAACTAAAGTCAGTTCTCCCACCGTGTTACAGCCAAAGTGGTTAATCATATTGCATCAAGAATCGAGACTTGTGAACTTTTGATGCGTAGGTGCTTTGGGTCTCCCAATCGCCTTTCAAATTTCATTGAATTCGGTTCGGTTTGCCTTGATTAATCGCTATAGTGTAAGATGCTAAGCGGATCCGGTTGCCTTCGGTTTTGGTTACCTTTTCTCCTTTTTGGTTGTGGATGATTAAGTTCACCATACCATTATTATGTAAATATTATTATATTATTATACTATTATTATTTTAGATTCTTGCATTTTTATTTCTTTTGTTACTAACATTTAATTTCTTGCACTTTTATTGCCTTTATTCTATTTTTGCTTATTTCATCCATATCATATTTTATTATTTGTTCTTATTATTTTGATGTTGATTTTCTATTTGTCCATTTGGACACAAAAAAAATTAATAAAGGATTAAATCTCTAAAAAACTTGTGACTTTAATTGGAGGACTATTGGTTACTATCCTTAGCATTTGGAGTGGAGATTTGGACTTAGATTCTTAGGACACCTCCTTTTCTTTGATCTTCATAAAGTTGGATTTAGCCTTCATTTGGCTATTTGCTAGCTTACAAGGATGGAACTCTTATGCTCATAATTTGGAATGTCATCAAGTTTGGTTAGATCTTTCTTCCCTTATCTTTTTTTTAGGGTAGTCCCTTCATCTCCTCCCCATTCTTAAATTTTCAAAACTTCTTCCTATTTCAAAAATCTTCTTGTTTCTAAACTTCAAACACTTTCATAAACAAACCTTGACTTAGGTCAAGCGATTTTTTAACTTTTTCACTTTATTTCTTAAACAAATGTTAAGTCATGTAAATATATTGAAATCTTTTCTCATATACTTTAAAAAACTCAAAACTCACTCAATTGTTTTTGTGCCTTTGTGCACCTTTTCTTTTTATATGTTTAGATATGATTCATCCTTTCTAGCGGAATTATTCGTTAAGGGATGATGACTTATCTCTACATTTTAAAATCAATTCAACTCATTGTTTCTTTTCAAATTTTGTACCACGAACTACGAGGTTTTGATCTTGCATTGCACTTTGTGGGTACGTAGGCATGAGGCATTAAAAACCTCATCAAACACAAAATCATTAAAAAATATTCTTCTCCTCATCTCTTCAATCATTTTTAATCAAACCAATTTCAGACCAAAAAAGCAATAAATATTTCAAAGGGCTCCCGTGGAGTACCACGGACGAGTCGGGTGCCTAAAACCTTCCCGGTTCGTAACCAATCCCCTTACCCATTCTCTGTTTGTTCTTTTAGCTTTTTCTTTTAGACTCTTAGGTTTTTATTCGTTCTTTTACCTTTTTCCTTTCGGAAATAAAGAAAAGCGCGGTGGCGACTCTGTGTTCATCGAGTTAAGTTAATCAATAGCTTACACTCACGACTTTACCGCTACAGAGTGCACCCTAGGATTAGCGTGGACACGTTGTACTCGCATGTGGCATGATGAGTGGCGATGTGTTTCACACCCAGACTGCGACCGTCTTGGAAACATCTTGTGTGGGGATTTCCTCCACTTCGGGATAGGACCTTGATAGTTATGTGCATCTGGGGACCGATCATTGAGAACCTTTGTGGAAATAACCCCCTCCAGTGGTGACAGTGGCAGACCACATTTTGTGGCAAACTCATTCGCACCTGAGGGTCCACTGGGAACTCTCCTAGGATGGCTTGGTTCTCTTATAGGAACTCAGTCAAAGCATTTGGTCGTATGACATTAGTACTGTATCCTACGGGCCGAATGTGCTATTGTTTCTCGATTTCAGCGCTCGAAGCTAGGGACTTATAAGGGATACTTGTTGTTCCTGGACTCAACTGAGGCCTCCCTGCGTAGTATATAATGCCAAACCGATTCCTTGATTTGGTCATGAGCCATTTCTCGGAAATGGTGAAAGTATTATTGCTATTCGGCTTTGAGAGTCCGTGATGTTTGACTTGGAGCACACCCGTGAGATTGGGAGGGGTTTACAGGTTTGCAGGAACCCTTGACCTCATCATACCTTCGTTACCAGGGCGGTCTTATGATCTGATGCGGTTACTTTGATTCCGGAGTTCTTGAGTTTATCTGGTTCATGCTTGGGCTTATCTGAGATTATCTGAGTGTTTATGGGTTATTATTTAGAGGATTCGGGTTTCTGATCACTTGGCTCTGACATCCAATATCCAGACAATCCCGGATTGATCATGTGTCCTTGCATTTGCATTTCATCATTTCATCATTAATCATGTTTTGTTTTCATTCTCAGGTTCATATCCTTGCTTCCGGTTCCGATATCCTACTCAGAGATGGAAGATTCTCGCAAGAAGAACATTCATTTCAAGTTTTTCGACACTAAGGTTGGCCTATTAAAGAAGATGGTGAAGTTGATCACGCCCAATCATGTGGAGAGGTTCAGGAAGGCTTATGGGAGCATTCTAGATATGGTGGTAGAGTTAGATCCCTCTGAAAGAAGTGCCATTCACACTCTACTTCAGTACTATGATCCTCAGCTTCAATGTTTCACTTTTCCTGATTTTCAGTTAGGTCCTTTGCTGGAAGAGTATGCTTTGATCTTGGGAGTTCCTGTTCGATACCAGATTCCGTTCAATGCTGAGATGGTTAGACCTGCACCTGAAGCGATTGCCAAGGCTCTTTATTTGAGAACTTCTGTTGTGAATTCTCTGACTATTATTAAAGGAGGTGTATCTGGATTCTCTTTGGAGGCTTTAGTGAAGAAGGTTGAAGAGCTGGTTGTTAAAGAAGAGTGGGATTCTGTGTGCGCCATTTTGGCTCTCTCTATTTATGGCATCATTTTTTTTGCAGACATGGAGAAATTCATAGACATGAATGCCATCCATCTATTCTTGCTGAAGAATCTTGTGCCTATGTTGCTCGGAGATTTCTATTACTCGGTGCACTATAAGACTGAAAAGAAACGGGGAGGTTTAGTTCGCTGCTGTGCTCCTTTGTTCCATATGTGGTTCATGAGGCACTTGCCTAGTACCGGTGTGTTTAATGATCATACTTTGGTGTGGGCTCAGAAGCTGGAGAAGTTGTTTGCTAAGGATGTTAGATGGATTACTCAGAGGCTTCAGGGTACACGTTTCATCACCAGTTATGGGAGTTACCTCAGTGTACCTATGTTGGGAGTGACTGGGGGAATCAATTACAACCCGATCTTGTTGAGGAGACAGTTGGGGTATGCTTTGAGAGAGGTACTAGAAGAGTTGAAATTGGCCCCTATTTTCTATTTCCTGGTGAAGGACAATATGCCTTTGGTGAGAAAAGCTGCTGGAGCTTGGAAGTGCATCAAAGGAGAAGGAGTGGCTAGCTTTGGAAAGTGTAACAATCAAACTTTTCCGGAGTACGAGGCTTGGCTGAAGGATAGATCCAGGATGGTATTGCTACCATTCTCACCTACAGTTCCTCCAACGACTGAGTCTAATACCACGGTTCCCTTAGAAGAATACAAGAAGTTGGAAACACAGCTGCACGAGGTCCGGGTAGAGAATGCTGAAATGGTTAACTTGTACCACCTTGCCAATCGTGCTAAGAATGAAGCAGAGGAAAAGCTACAGAAGATGCAGATCACCTTGGAAGCTAAGGAAAAAGAGTTTGTTGGGAGAGAAGCTCACTTTCAGAGATTGGGTCTAATGGAATCAAAAAGAGAAGCAGAACGTAAAAAGACTTCGAAGACTCTTAAGGAAGCTCGCCAGTCCATTGTTTGGTTACAGGGCCAAAGGGAACAGGAGCAGAAGAAGTATAAAGAAAAGGAAGAGTTTTTCGAGGTACAGATGGCCTTCAAAAAGGAAGAAGTAGAACAAGCCCACCAGATCCGAAGAGAGAAGACTCAACAGTTGGTGAAGAGTCAACAAGCCTTAGAAGAAGCGCTTAAGGAGATTGAAGATCTCACATTGATGGCTGGATTCAAGAAGGTTAGGTCTGAGCTGGGACTTAGTGAGGGAGGATCAGAGTCTTCGAGCAGCGGTCTTGCTTTTTAGTTTGTTTTCTCAGTATTTGGATTACCTACAGACATGTTGTAGGAATCTTGGTTGTATGTTTTTCTTTTTAGAAGACTTGTACCTTACGGGGAATTCTGTTACTTTTGCCTGGTAGGCTGATTTATGTTATGCAGTTTTATTCAGTTCCCTATTTTCTGTGCATGCTGGCACTTGGGCCGTTATGGTTATCTGAATTTGATTTCTATGCAAAGGTTTCTTAAGGTCGGGGGCCAACAGCCATCTGGGTTTCTTTGTTAAATACCGGAACCGGGGCATGAATGACCTGGAGTTTGAAAGCATAAACAATTGCATTGCATACATATCACCATTCTTCTTGTTTTGCAGGTATGACCGCAGGTTCCTAATGTCTTTTCTGTTTTAGGCACTATAGCTCCCAGGAAGGTTCGAGAACATCCAACCGTGCACAGATATCCCACAAGAGTAAACAGAGAGAGAGAGAGTCATGGATCAAATGCAGGCTGATTTAGCTGACTTGAGGTTGAGAATGGACAATTTCATGACCCTTATGGCAGGGATGGGTCAGACTCAGGAACGCTTGCGCGAGATGGTGGAAAATAATCAGGCCAGGAACAATGGGGCTGCTGATGGAGGTAATCGCAAAGGTGCTGGCGCCCGTCAAGTTGAGATCCCTATGGCACAACCAGGGATCACCATTATCAATGATGGACTGAACAACGTACAGATGGATGGTCAAGATGAACAATTTACTTTGCTGGACGAGGCAGAAGGCCAAGGGGCTGAAATGAACAGAAAGTTTGAAGAGATGATTGAGCAGATCCGGGCCATTCAGTCTCAAAGCTCCATGGGGTTTGATATTACTGACTTGGGCTTGGTGCCAGGGGTTAGAATCCATTACAAGTTCAAGGTTCCTACTTTCGAGAAGTACAACGGCATAGCTTGCTCAAAGACTCACCTCCAGTCCTTTGTAGGAAGAATTGCTGCCCATACTGATGACGAGAAGTTATAGATGTATTACTTCCAGGATAGCCTGGTGGGGGCTTCCTTGGAGTGGTATATGAAGCTGAGCAGGGTTAACATTAAGAGCTGGAAAGATTTAGCAGAGGCGTTCGTGAGGCAATACCAGTAAAATTTGGATATGGCTCCAAATCGCATTCAATTGTAGACCATGTCTCAAAATGCTAAGGAGGGGTTCAAGGAGTACGCTCAAAGGCGGCGTCAACTTGCTGCCAGAGTACAGCCGCCCTTGCTGGAGAATGAGATGGATGATATGTTCATGGGAACACTACAAGGGGTGTTTATCGAGAGGTTGGCGTCTTGTTCGGCAACCAAGTTCAATGATATAGTGATAGAAGGAGAGAGGGTCGAAACTCTGTTAAAAATGGGGAAGATTCAGGACACCGGCGCGAGTAGCTCGAGCGGTGTAAGAAAAGCTTTTAATGGACCTCCGAGATGGAGAGAAGGTGAAACTAATGCTGTGTATGGTCGAAGACGGGGCCGAGGATATAGAAGATCATATGAGCAAGTGGCAGCTGTCACTACTCCTTCAAATCCTGTGCAACAGACTCAACTACAACAGCAACAACAACAACAGCCACAACGTAACAATTATCAGCAAAGACCCTATCAACCATGACAAGCTCGTCCAGCTAATAGGGTGCTTGAAGCCATTCCCATGACGTATACGACACTGCTGCAGAGGTTGTTGGACTTGAACTTGGTACAATTGAGGACACTAGCACCACCTTCACCTAGAGAGCTTCCAGTGGGGTATGATGCTAACGCAAGATGCGCATTCCATTCAGGAGCAACCGAGAACTCAACTGAGAAGTGCAGGGCGCTACAACATAAAGTTCAAGATTTGATTGATTCAAAGGCGATTAACTTCGCACCACCGCCTAATGTTACATCAAACCCTATTCCAAACCATGGAGGGGCAAGGATAAATGTTGTTGACGGTGGTGAGAAGTTAAGTTTGATTTTGAACATAGAAGAGGTGAAGACTCCATTGCTGGTGGTGAAATAAAGGATGTTGAAAGGACAAGTATTTTCGGGGTGTGGTTCTGATTGTGAAAAGTGTTTAAGCTCAGTGAATGGCCGTGAAGACTTAAAGGTGGGTTGCATTATCTGATTGATGAGGGGTCGCTGCAGTTTGATAGGGTTGATGATAGAGGTGATTGTGTGTCTACCATAACAATTTACTATGATCCTGCTGAAGTACCTGCCTGGAGGGAGCCTGCGACTATATATGTTCCAGAAGTCAGTCCTGTTACTATTACTGTTCCAGGGCCTGTTCCTTATGCTGATGATAGAGCCATCCCGTGGCATTATGGCTCGGATGTGTATGTGGAAGGTCAGAAGGTGGAGAGTAAATCAGTGACTATTGACCCAACTTTGGTGAATGTCAGAGGAGTCGGTGGTTTTACAAGAAGTGGACGTCTTTTTGCTCCTCAAGCTCTCAGAGGAGATCCAGAAGCCGAAGCTGTAAAGGCTAAAGGAAAGAAGATAGCAACCGAAGAAATAACAACTCCTACTGCTGGGCAAGGTACTTTTGAAAAAGAAGTTGAGGAGTTTATGAGGATAACAAAGAGGAGTGACTATAAAGTGGTTGAGCAGTTGAATCAGACTCCGTCCAAAATATCAATTATGTCCTTGTTGATGTGTTCTCTAGCTCACAGGGAAGCTCTACTGAAAGTGTTGCAGATGGCATATGTTCCACAGGAGATAACGGGTAACCAATTAGAAGCTGTAGTAGGCAATCTGAATGCTAGCCATGGGTTGGGCTTCACAGATAGATATCTTACTTCAGAAGGCCGCAATCACAACAAAGCACTGCATATCACCATGGAGTGTAATGGTGCTGTCCTGTCACATGTCATGGTTGATACAGGCTCTTCTCTCAACGTACTCCCTAAGAAGGCCTTGATGAAGCTGAATGTTGATGACATCGTCTTGCGACCCAATGATTTAATAGTAAAAGCCTTTGATGGGTCCCGAAGGTCTGTGTTCGGGGAAGTTGAGCTACCTGTGAAGATAGGATCTCAAGTGTTCAAGAGCACGTTATATGTCATGGATATTCAACCCGTGTACAGTTGCTTGCTAGGACGTCCCTGGATCCATGTTGCAGGCGCAATAACATCCACATTGCATCAGAAGTTGAAGTATGTGGTTGATGGCCAAGTGATCACTGTGTGTGGAGAAGAGGACATCTTTGTGTGTCACCTGTCAACTTTCAAATATGTGGAGATGGACAAAGAGATTCATGAAACATTGTGTCAGGCTTTTGAAGCGGTTAATGTCAGCATTTTGGCTCCGGTAGAGAGGAACAACGAGAAAGAAGGGACCTCCATTCACTCCTACAAACATGCCAAAGAAGTGGTTCAATCTGGAAATGCCCAGGGCTGGGGCAAGTTGCTGGAACTAGAGAAGAAAGATGACAAGTTCGGTCTTGGTTACCAGCCTGGTGGGTCTAATTGGCCTCAGGGGGTAAGGCCATAACTTTCACGAGCTCCGGGATGCTCGATCGCAACAACATCTGTGCAAAAAGTGAAGAAGGGGACAATGACTGCGACTGGGATAGCTGGATTCACCCATGTGCACATGGGGAGGAGCTCAAGAACTGGTCTGCCAAGGATTTCGTTCAAGTTACCTGGCAATCAAAGTAATTTACTTGTTTCCTTTTTATCATGCTGCATGTCAATCCTGCACTCTGCCCAAGGTGCACAGGTCCATTTGTAGGGCCACCATGCTTTTAATGCATTTATATTTTTCCATGAAATAAAGGACATTTTTTCAAGCAAATTGTGTTCTCTTTCTTTCGTTTTAAATTTTTCACAAAAAATAAAATGGCAATGTGTTTTTCCTTTTTCTTTTGTTTGTGTGTTTGCGTCTCTTTTGAAAGAAAAAAAAACAGATGAAGGGGTTGAGGAAGACTGTGAACTCCCCGAAGAATTGGTCAGGTTGTTGAAACAAGAGGAAAAGGTCATTCAGCCTCATCAGGAAGAAATAGAGATCATCAACATCGGGACTAAAGATGTAAAGAAAGAGATAAAGATTGGGGTCAGTCTGCAGGCCGAGGTAAAGAAAGAGTTGATTGGTATGCTACGTGAATATGTGGATATCTTCGTCTGGTCGTATCAAGATATGCCAGAGTTGGATACTGACATTGTTGTGCATAAGCTACCACTCAGAGAAGACTGTCCTCCTGTGAAACAAAAGCTGAGAAGAACTCGTCCTGACATGGCGATGAAGATCAAGGAGGAAGTTCAGAAGCAGTGGGATGCCGAATTCCTTGCCGTAACTAGTTACCCACCTTGGGTAGCTAATATTGTGCCTGTACCAAAGAAAGACGACAAGGTTCGGATGTGCGTTGATTATCGGGATCTAAACAGAGCAAGTCCAAAGGATGACTTTCCATTACCACACATTGATGTGATGGTAGATAACACCGCTCAATTCTCGGTATTTTCCTTCATGGATGGCTTCTCCGGGTACAATCAGATTAAAATGGCACCAGAAGACATGGCGAAAACAACGTTCATTATCCTGTGGGGTACATTCTATTACAAGGTGATGCCTTTGGTTTGAAGAACGCCGGGGCAACGTATCAGCGGGCTATGGTCACGTTGTTCCACGACATGATACACAAGGAGATTGAGTGCTATGTGGACGACATGATTGCCAAGTCCCGAGACGAGGAAGAGCATCTGGTCAATCTCAAAAAGTTGTTTGATAGATTGATAAAGTATAAGCTGAGGTTGAATCCAAACAAGTGTACTTTCGGAGTGCGTTCCGGAAAGTTGTTGGGTTTTATTGTTAGCCAGAAAGAAATCGAGGTGGATCCTGCAAAAGTAAAAGCAATACAAGATATGCCTGCACCGAGAACAGAAAAATAAGTGCGCGGGTTTTTAAGGAGATTGAACTACATTTCACGGTTCATATCTCATATAACTGCCACGTGTGAGCCAATATTCAAATTGCTAAGAAAAGAGTAGACGGTCAGGTGGAATGAGGATTGTCAAAGAGCCTTTGAAAAGATAAAAGAATATTTGTAGACACCTCCGATTCTAATGCCTCCAGTTCCAGGACGACCACTTATCACGTACTTGACTGTGCTAGAAGGGTCAATGGGGTGTGTTCTAGGCCAACATGACAAGTCTGGTCGAAAAGAGTGTGCTATTTATTACCTTAGCAAAAAGTTTACCGACTGTGAATCCCGTTACTCACTACTCGAGAAAACTTGCTGCGCTTTGGTATGGGCTGCTCGACGACTGAGACAGTACATGTTGACCCATACCACACTACTAATTTCAAAAATGGATCCTGTCAAGTATATTTTCGAGAAACCAGCGTTATCCGGAAGAGTTGCAAGGTGGAAAATGATTTTAACAGAGTGTAACACCCCAAATTTGCCCTATTCTCTTTAAGCATCATATCATATCATATTCATCATGAACATATCATATTCTTGGCATCTTAGCATGGAAAGATGAGGCATAACATTCTCATGACCTAGCATTAGGCATATGATCATCTGTGGAGGATTTTGAAGCAATCACAAGCTATGACAAGGGGCCCAATGGATTTTTCCAAGTCCTATGAGGGTCTATATTGCATTCACAAGTTCAAGATCATTCACAAAAGCTCAGAAGGTCGGAAGATCATCAGGGAATTCAAGCTAGGGCAAAGCTCCTACACAATGATCCCAAATTAGGGTTTGAGTTTCAAGCATGAAAAACTTATGACTTTGGCCATTTAATTTGAGAAAAGTCTCTTATATGTCAAGAGGATCCTAGGGATGAAATTTGGTGAGAAAATTCCTTGTGGAAGTCAAGTATTTCTTCAGTTGCTTGAAAATGAAGAAATTGGTCAACTGTGCATTCTGAAAGTCAACTGTGAGATTTCAAAGGTTCCAAACCCATTTTTCTAGCCAAGGGATGTTATTATAACCTTAGAAGATGTTTGGCAAGATCAAAGATCAAGAATCATGAGGTTTTGAGGTGTTTTGCAAAATTGGCATATGGTTGGTAATGAGAATTTCCATTTTTAGCAAGTTTTTGCCCTAATTTTCAAGTAAGCTTAACTTGGTGAAAAAAGCTTCAAATGGACCAAAGCCAAACATGAAAGTTGAAGATTAAAGCCTCCCATTTTCAAAAAGTACAAGAGAATTTTCATAGCCCTCATGGTTAGAGAGATAAGCCCCTCGAAAATTGGTGTAAAACTAGGGCATGACATGAAATTTCAATTTTCCACAAATGCAAAAAGTCATGAAACTTATTTTCAAGTTGTTTTATGGGCCAAGTGAGATCACAATATTACAAAGCAATGCTAAGAGTCCATTTTTCTCCAAGAATGGTGTCAAATTTGTGCATGTTAAGAAAGATATTTCACAAGGTGCAAAACATGCATGATCATGAGAAAAGTGTGATCTTCACATCCAAGGGCCAAAATATTTGTTGTTTTGAATTAAGGGTGAGATTTTGAGAGCACATGGGCAAGGAATGAGAGGAATGCACGAGTAGTACACCTCATCACACAAGTTTTGCCAAATTTGCATTTTGACTCCCACACTCTCATCTCACGTGCCATGGCCCTCATTCTTTAGCATTGTTTCTTGAGATCATATAAAAGAAGCTAGGGTTTTAGTTGAGCTCAGATCCATCTCATTTCATCACTCCATATTTTTTGCACCAAGAGCAATTTCCTTCGAATCTCTTTATTCTCTCACTCTCTTCACAAACTAATCACACATTCTGAATCCTTGAGTCACAAGGATCACTAATCCATCACTTATTCAAGCTGGAAGTGAAATATTAGAAAGGTGCCATTCAAAGGCAGGTTGCTTCGAAGCTTCAGATTCAAGCTCTCTCAAGCTTCCTCTTGCATTTATTTTGCAAGAGGAGATCAAAAGGGTTAGATCTGCAACATTTGGATCCTTATCTTGGTGGTTTTGAAGTGTCTTCATCTCAGGTAAGCTTCTGAATCCATGGATCTGGAAATGGTTTTTGATGTGTGCATTTGGATCTGTGAAGTATGCTGATTACACTGCACGTTTTAATTTTAAAAATGCTTGAGAATTGAGCTTTGTATGATGATTTAAAGTTTCATGGTGAAATCTGTTTTGCTTCGATCCGTAGGCTCTTTTGATCTATGGTGAATTTTATGGCCATTTTTGGATTCAGCATAGATCATTTATTCAATCTGGAGGTTTTGATCCATTTATTTTAAGGTTTGTTCATAATCTGTGTTTTCCGATGCCGGAGCCCTAGCTCCGGTCACCGGATTCTGGGAATTGTGTGATTAGGGTTTGAAGGAAGAAGTCGATCCCTCAGCCATTGGATCTACCATCTGAACGTCCCTCAGCTTGCCACCTCATAAATGAGACTTCATCCCCTTCACATGTTTCTTTTTTATATTTTCATTCTGAATAATGCCAAATGTTGTGCACCTCACCATAATAACTTGTTCCCTCATATGCTGACCAATTAATTGATGACTTTCTTTAATGAGTGGACCAATCTCATGCGTCCAATTAATCTGATGGCTCTTGTTTTTTGCTGAATTATTGAATATCCATGATATTATTATATGCTGCGCTGACCTTTTCCTGGGCCTTGACTACTATTCCCACCCCCTGCGTTGAAGGCCTAATTTAATTGAACTAAAACCCTTGCTCTTTGCACCCCCTGGCCATTTCATTTTTATTTTTATTTCTTTTTATTTCATTTTAATACCAGTTTGGTTTTTAATTTTTAAAAATAGTTTTAAGTCTCAAAAAATTCTAAAAAAATTCATGAATGTTATTTTTAGTTTTCTTTAATTTCTGACATTTTTATTTTCCTTTTATTTTATTTTGACACGTGGAAATTAATTCTTTCTTTTAATTAATTCATTTTAATTCATTTTGCAACATACTGACTTGTCCATTTTCTATCTTGATCATCATTTTGAATTTTTGGTTGGTTCTTTTTGCTTTGGATTCATGGTAGGATGTAGTTTCTTGGTGATTTTTGTTCTGATTTTTAGAACCTTAATTAATTGACTTTGGTCTTTGACTTGTGAGTGAAGTTTCTTAACCCTAGTTGATATTTGAACCCTCATTTGACTTGTTTAGCCTATGAATTTCATTCCCTCCTTTTGGCATGTTGTTATGCTATGTTTGAAGGTCATTTGGGAAAGGTTGTGGAATTTTTGGGTGCATACTTGATTTTATTTGAATTTTTGTTCTTGATTTGTCCCATTTTGCTTCTTTTTGATCCTGTGCTCTCTCCTTAGCCTAGAAGGGCACTTGTGCCAACTTCTTCATCTTGTTTAGAGTCTTTTTAGGGCCTTGATACCTCTTTGATCTTGGGTTGGGGTTTGTGTTTTGGAAATATTGTAATTTGTTTGCCTTTGGAGTTCTTCCATTCTTATGTATATCCACCTCACTTCCTTTGCTTCTATCTTCCTATAATGTGATTGCTTGACCATATGCTTCTCTTCTCTTCATCTCTCATGTTCTTTAGACACTTTTCTAACATGATTAGGGTTCTGGTCTTGTACCTTGGTTTGTGTTTTGATTGTTTTGCTTTGCATCTTATCTTGTTTGCTTTGGTTTGTCACAAGTGTTTCATTTGTTTCATAAAGGGTTGTGTGGTTCCATTCTCTTTCTTGTGCCTTGTATTTGCATTTGATTTTTATGTGCATGAGTTCACTTCTGGTTTTATGGTGTTGGTATAACATTATGTTCATTTGGTATTGCCTTTATACTTGTGTTACTAACCATTTCAGAGGCTTTGGTAAGTGAGAGGTGTGGATGTGATTCCCACATATCCAAATCTTATCTCTTCTCTTCTTATCATTATTTGTTCTAACCTTGTGATTGTTGGGCTTAGGCCTTACCTCTCCTCCTCTTCTTCTTCTTCTTCTTTTCTTTCCTTCTTCTTCATTAGGATAGAATTCAAACCTCACTAACCTAGGTTCATCCATGCATGACAACATTTAGGATTCTAGTCTCCCTTAGATTCTTCACCTTTTGAGATCCTTTTGGTGCTCTCTCTTCTCATCTTCAAACTTAATTTTAATCCACTATAATAAAGGTTGAGTCTTCTTATGTGACATGAGACTTTGCTATGAGATACTTGTATGCGTTCCGTTTCGGGGCGAGGTGTAAGTTATCCCTCGTGGTGGATAGGTCTTAGCATGATATTACCTCACAAAGAAAAGCATAAAAAACACTTCTTAATCAAAAATCACAAAAACACTTAATAAATGGTTGCGGTTGAAGGGGTAGAGGAAGACTGCGAACTCCCTGAAGAATTGGTCAGATTGTTGAAACAAGAGGAACGAATTATTCAGCCTCATCAGGAAGAAATTGAGATCATCAAATTCGGCACGAAAGAAGTGAAGAAAGAGATCAAGATTGGGGCCAGTCTGCAGGCTGAAGTAAAGAAAGAGCTGATTGGTATGATGCGTGAGTATGTGGATATCTTCTCCTGGTCGTATCA
This sequence comes from Lathyrus aphaca, assembly GCA_963966055.1. Taxonomy (NCBI): domain Eukaryota; kingdom Viridiplantae; phylum Streptophyta; class Magnoliopsida; order Fabales; family Fabaceae; genus Lathyrus; species Lathyrus aphaca. The sequence goes on from OZ014523.1 coordinate 405,304,171, forward strand.
AGATATGCCAGGGTTGGATACCGACATTGTTGTGCATAAGCTACCATTGAGAGAAGACTGTCCTCCTGTGAAACAAAAGTTGAGAAGAACTCGTCCTGACATGGCGATGAAAATCAAGGAGGAAGTTCAGAAGCAATGGGATGTCGGATTCCTTGCCGTAACTAGTTACCCACCTTGGGTAGATAACATTGTACCTGTACCAAATAAGGACGCAAGGTCCGGATGTGCGTTGATTACCGGGATTTAAATAGAGCGAGCCCAAAAGATGACTTTCCATTACCTCACATTGATGTGCTGGTAGACAACACTGCTCAATTCTCGGTGTTCTCCTTCATGGATGGCTTCTCCGGGTATAACCAGATCAAGATGGCGCCGGAAGACATGGAGAAAAAAACGTTCATTACCCCGTGGGGTACATTCTGCTACAAGGTAATGCCCTTTAGTTTGAAGAACTCCGGGGAAACATATCAACGGGCTATAGTCACATTGTTCCACGACATGATACACAAGGAGATAGAATGTTATGTGGACGATATGATTGCTAAGTCCCGAGACGAAGAAGAGCATCTGGTCAACCTCAAGAAGCTGTTTGATAGACTGATAAAATATAAGCTGAGGTTGAATCCAAACAAGTGCACTTTCGGAGTGCGTTCCGGGAAACTGTTGGGTTTCATTGTTAGCCATAAAGGAATTGAGGTGGATCATGCAAAGGTAAAAGCAATTCAAGATATGCCTGCACCGAAAACAGAAAAAGAAGTGCGCGGGTTTTTAGGGAGGTTGGACTACATTTCACGGTTCATATCTCATCTATCTGCCACGTGCGAACCAATATTCAAATTGCTAAGAAAAGAGCAAACGGTCAGGTGGAATGAGGACTGCCAAAGAGCCTTCGATAAGATAAAAGAGTATTTGCAGACACCTCCGATTCTAATGCCTCCAGTTCCAGGACGGCCGCTTATCATGTACTTGACTGTGCTAGAAGGGTTAGTGGGGTGTGTTCTAGGCCAACATGACGAGTCTGGTCGAAAAGAGTACGCTATTTATTACCTTAACAAAAGGTTTACCGACTGTGAATCCCGTTACTCACTGCTCGAGAAAACTTGTTGCGCTTTGGTATGGGCTGCTCGCCGACTGAGACAGTATATGTTGACCCATACCACAATGCTAATTTCCAAAATGGATCCTGTCAAGTATATCTTTGAGAAACCAGCGTTAACCGGAAGGGTTGCTAGATGGTAAATGATTTTAACGGAATGTAACATACAATATACTTCTCAGAAAGCCATCAAGGGAAGTGTATTGTCAGATTACCTTGCACAGCAACCTCTTGAAGATGATTATCAGCCAATGAAGTTTGATTTCCCTGATGAGGACATCATGTACCTCAAAGAAAACGATTGCGAGGAACCACTTCCGGAGGAGGGGCCAGACCCTGAATCCAAATGGAAGTTGATGTTTGATGGGGCAGTCAATATCAACGGACGTGGAGTTGGTGCTGTTCTTATTACTCCTGAAGGTGTTCATTTTCCCTTAGCTGTCAGAATTACTTTTGGCTACACCAACAATGAAGCAGAATACGAGGCATACATAATGGGAATAGAGGAGGCTATTAATCTTCGGATTAAAACCCTCGATATATTCGGAGATTCAGCCCTCGTTATTAACCAGGTTACCGGCAAGTGGTATACGCATCAAGAGAACCTAATTCCTTACAGGGATTATGCCAGAAAACTGTTGACGTTCTTCACAACAGTTAAGCTTCAATACATACCACGTGACGAGGATCAATTTGCTGATGCATTGGCTACTCTGTCTTCGTCCATCAAAGTTTTGTGTTGGAATTATGTACCCAGGATTGACATTTCCAGGCTTGACGCACCAGCTCATGCTTTCTCTGTAGACGCCGTGTCTGATGAGAAACCTTGGTACTTTGATATCAAGCTATTCTTGGAAAAGCAAGAATACCCAGTCGGGGCATCATCTAATGACAAGAAGACCTTAAGACAACTTGCTGCTAGTTTCTTCTTGAATACAGACGGGGTTTTGTACAAGAGAAACTTTGACATGGTCTTGCTCAGATGTGTGGATAGACACGAAGCAAGCCTGTTAATGCAGGAAGTCCACGAGGGATCTTTCGGTACTCATGCAGGAGGGCATGCTATGGCAAAGAAGTTGTTGAGATCGGGATATTATTGGATGACAATGGATGCAGACTGTTGTTCATACGCCCGTAAATGTCACAAGTGCCAGATTTATGCAGATAAAGTGCATGTTCCTCCTAGCCCGCTCAACGTCATGTCATCTCCTTGGCCCTTTTCTATGTGGGGTATTGACATGATCGGGAAAATAGAGCCTACTGCTTCAAATGGTCATCGCTTCATCTTGGTTGCGATTGATTACTTCACTAAGTGGGTTGAAGCGGCGTCTTATGCCAATGTCACTCGTCAAGTGGTAGCCAGATTTTTGAAAAGAGACATCATTTGCAGATACGGAGTGCCTAAAAGAATCATTATTGACAATGGTTCTAACTTGAACAATAAGATGATGGCAAAATTGTGTCGGGACTTCAAGATCCAGCATCACAATTCTTCTCCTTACCGACCAAAGATGAATGGTGCGGTAGAGGCGGCAAATAAGAATATCAAGAAGATTGTGCAAAAAATGGTTGTCACTTACAAAGACTGACATGAGATGTGATAACGAGAAAACGTATCGATTATATTGCTAGGTTTCATTAACGTTTTATCGAATAATCGTCGTTTTAACACTCGATCTCTCGAGTTTTTCTTACCATTTTGCAGGTACAAATTATGTGGAGTTAAATCATGAACTAAGAGAAAAAAGAACAAAATCAATCATAAAAAGATGAAGAATTGAAGCTTCCTGCAAAACTGCATATTTTGCAGCAGTCACGACCGTTACAAGGGTGTCACGACCGTGACACCCCAAAATGAAGCATCACGACCGTAAGATATGTGGCACGACCGTGACACTTAAAAGTCACAAGTCACGAGCGTAAAAGCATTGTCACGACCGTGACAAAGATTATTCTAGGTTTTTGACCAAGGCAACGTGAAGGCATTACGTGAAGAAGTGGTTTCCTATTTTGTTGCCACTACCTACATTTTCTCCACAAATTCAGCAAGGCCCATTTCAACTAAAGTCCAAAAATCCAGCCCATTTAGAGTTCTATAAATAGCACCAGTTCTATGAAGAATGTACAGAGCATTTTATTATTGAATTTCCTGCGGAAGCTCTGCCGAACTGATTTACGACCCGTTTCTTATTTCTGCATTATTTTCTGTTTCGTTTTATTGTATCCAAACCCGCCATATAACAATTTCCAACATCAGGAAATTGTTATACGTTTATTATTTTTTTCTAAACCTTCAGCATTCGTTTATTTTTGATTTCGCCAACTCCGAACTTTCCGGTCTGTGGAAGAAGGAGTCTGCTCTAATATTGTTAACCAGGTTTTATTTATATTGCAATTTATTTATTTATAATGTTTATTTATTTTCCTGCCATGAATATTTTATTATTTAATTTTCCGTCTCTGTCTGGTTCAACATCGATGAGTAGCTAAACACCTTAGGGCGGTATGTAGTTAGAACAAACTTAACCGGTAAAATATAACCATAGGCTAAAAATAATTAATAACTTAACATTCTGGCTGATACTTTTTAATTAAATAGACCTTTTCGTTACGAGAGTAAGAAAAAAGTATTAGGTTAGGTCAAGACCACGAGAGTGTGAGGTTTTAACCAGATAGCTAAAGTTAGGCATTTAAATTAAACACAGCGAGAGCGCTTTAAGATAAATTAGAATTACTTAGTTTCCAAAAATTACCTCTAAACACTTATGGGCTAGCGAGAGCAGGCATAGGGCTTTAGGGATAAGATCTGATATAAGACCACGAGAGTGTGAGTTGAGGGTATTTAAACTGGTAATCTCTACCGAATAGATTAAGTGAACACCTTAAATAAGCCTAGGTTAGATTGACCCACCTAAGTTAGTATAATTACATACCGACCGCCTTAGAATTACTTAATTAAAACTTAAATTTAATTCCGCCTTTAACATTCTAAAATCAACAAAAAATCGTGACAACCATTCGCCTTAGCTAAACTAGAAAGTTCATCTAGCACTAAGTAACCATAGAATCCCTGTGGATCGATAATCTTAAATATTACTTCGATAGGCTGTGCACTTGCAGTAAGATACCGCTAGACGCATAAGTAGACACGTCTTTAGCCCATCAAGTTTTTGGCGCCGTTGCCGGGGATTCCTTAATTTAGTTACTAGTGCATTTAGGTAGCATTGTCTAGACTAAGGTATCAACTATTTAATTTAATTTAATTTCCGAGTGTATGCCAAGTACTCGCTCTAAAAGCGAAGACTTGCAACCTCTAATCCCTGAATCGGAACGCTTCTTACACGTAAGAAGACGTATATTCGATTACGAAAATAATTACAATATTCCAGATCTTCAATTAGATCCGCCTAAACCAGTCGTAACATCAAAGGACACAGAGATGGCTGAAGAACAGAATCATCCACTCAAGTATTACGCCAGTCCTTCGCAAGCTGAACCGCATTCAAGCATTGCAGCGCCGGCTATCAACCGAAACGATTTCGAACTAAAACCTTCGTTGATATCAGCCGTGCAACAAAATCAATTCGCCGGTAATTCTACCGAGGATCCAAATCTTCATCTTTCGATCTTTGTGAAATATGCCGATACCGTAAAAGCCAATGGAGTTACCCAAGAAGCTATTAGATTACGTTTATTTCCTTTTTCGCTTCGAGACAGAGCAAGAGCTTGGCTTCAATCTCTGCCTTCGAACTCAGTAACTACGTGGGAGGAACTTAAGAGAGTTTTCTTGAACAGATATTTTCCACCCAGCAAGACAGCTATGCTGAGAGCTCAGATCAACGGATTTAAGCAAAGAGAAAGTGAATCATTATTCGAAGCTTGGGAACGCTATAAGGATCTGCTGAGACTTTGTCCACATCATGGATTAATAGAATGGATGGTCATCCATACCTTCTATAATGGACTCTTGTACAATACAAGAATGACAATTGACGCTGCTGCGGGCGGTGCATTGATGGATAAAGAATATAATGATGCCTATGCACTTATCGAAAGTATGGCTCAAAATCATTACCTTTGGGGAAGCGAGAGAGTCGCAACTGAGAAACCAACAAAGGGAGGTATGTATGAAGTAAGTAGTATGGACCAAGTCAATGCGAAGTTTGACCAACTAAGCCAAAAGATCGACAACTTGGCCATAACGCCAACAGCCAACGTGGCTGCAGTAACACCTAACTGTGAGTTATGTGGAGTTTCAGGACACGAAGTTTCTGATTGTCAACTATTGACAGGAACTCCCACTGATCAAGTGAATTATGCTCAAGGAAACCCTTACTCAAACACATATAACCTAGGTTGGAAGAATCATCCGAACTTCTCCTATAAGAATAACAATGCTTTATACGCACCAGGTCAAGCACCAGCTACATCACCAGGATATCAAAAGACTGCTCCTAATGTCCCTAGAAAATCGAACCTTGAATTGATGATGGAGAACTTTATAGCTAACCAATCTCAAACAAACAAGGACTTCTTAAACCAAAACATTCACACTAATGAGCAGATTAAACAATTAGTGAGCAAAGTAGATGCATTAGCTACACATAACAAAATGCTAGAAACTCAGATTTCACAAGTAGCTCAACAACAAGCACCTACTGCTGCACCAGCTGGAGTATTCCCTGGACAACCTCAACCTAATCCGAAAGGACATGCTAACGCTGTGATATTAAGAAGTGGCAAGGAACTTGACGGACCTACCGATCCAAGACTTGACAATCCAGCCATGCACCAAAAACCGAATAAACCGACTGAAGTGGTGAATGATCCAGAAGAAAAGGAAGATGACAATCAAGAGGTAGTGGAGAAAGAACAACCTTATGTGCCTCCACCACCCTATAAACCACCAATTCCGTACCCTCAAAGATTAATAAATTCCAAGACGACGGGTCAATTTAAGAAATTTGTTGAACTTCTGAAACAGTTGAATATTACTATTCCGTTTACAGAAGCTATCACCCAAATACCCTCGTATGCTAAGTTTTTAAAAGAAATCTTATCCAATAAGAAAAAGATAGAGGATAACGGAACAGTTACACTTACTGCCGAGTGTAGCGCCATAATTCAGAATAAAATGCCTCCTAAGCTAAAAGATCCAGGAAGTTTCTCTATACCCTGTGTAATAGGAAAATTCGTCATTGACAAAGCTCTATGCGATTTAGGAGCCAGTATCAGTGTTATGCCCTTAACGATTTGCAAGAGGCTAGACATGGGAGACCTAAGACCAACTAAAATGTCTGTTCAACTAGCCGATCGCTCTGTTAAATATCCTGTAGGCATACTAGAAAACGTTCCAGTACGTATAGGACAATTCTACATCCCTACTGATTTTATAATCATGGACATCTCTGAAGACTCCACTACACCTATCATACTAGGAAGACCATTCTTAGCTACCGCCGGAGCTATAATAGATGTAAAAAGAGGAAAGCTAACCTTTGAAGTGGGTGAAGAAAAAGTTGAATTTATTCTAACACAATTCTTACAATCACCAGCTATAGAGGATACATGCTATCTATTGGACGTAATTGACAAATGTGTAAGGGAAATGGAACTAAAAGAGACCACTTATTCTGAGATAATGAAAATTCAAATCCCTCCAATTTTCGAAGATGATAATTGGCGTAAACCATATCAGGATGATAGTCTAAGCGAAAGTTTAGCACTTACACCAGATCCTATGCCAAGTAAAGAAAAACCTACACTAGGATTAAAAACCTTACCTCATAACCTAAGGTACGAATTCTTAGACGTTGAATGTAAAAGACCAGTTATAATAAATTCCAGTTTAGGAACTATAGAAACAAAGAAACTTTTAGATGTTTTGAAGAAATATCCAACTGCATTAGGATATAACATATCTGATCTCAAAGGAATATGTCCTTCAGTTTGTATGCATCGTATTCTGCTAGAAGAAGATTGCAGAACCTCCAGGGAATCTCAAAGAAGAATTAACCCAACCCTTAGCACTGTAGTAAAAGAAGAAGTTAAAAAATTATTGGATGCCGGAATAATATATCCAATCTCTGATAGTGAATGGGTTAGTCCAATACATGTAGTGCCAAAGAAAGGAGGTATCACTGTTGTGAAAAACGCTCAAGGCAAATCGATATCTCAAAGAGTAGTGACGGGATATAGAGTATGCATAGATTATCGTAAACTAAACAAAGCCACTCGAAAAGATCATTTCCCACTACCTTTTATAGATCAAATGTTAGAACGATTAGCCAAGCATTCTTACTTCTGTTATCTTGACGGTTACTCAGGATTTTTCCAAATCCCTATCCATCCAGATGATCAAGAGAAGACTACATTCACATGCCCTTATGGAACATTCGCTTATAGACGAATGCCCTTTGGATTATGCAACGCTCCTGCAACCTTTCAAAGATGTATGATGTCAATCTTCGCAGATTTTATAAACAACATCATGGAAGTGTTCATGGACGACTTCTCTGTATGCGGGCAAAGTTTTGAAGGATGTTTATCAAACTTAGAAATGGTATTAGAAAGATGTGTAAAAGTAAATCTCGTGCTTAACTGGGAGAAATGTCATTTTATGGTCAACGAAGGAATCGTATTAGGTCATGTAATATCAGACAAGGGAATTGAAGTTGATAAAGCTAAGATTGAAGTAATAAAAGATCTTCAACCCCCTAAAACCGTTCGAGAAATACGAAGCTTTTTAGGACACGCCGGTTTTTACCGACGATTCATCAAAGATTTCTCGAAAATCACTAAACCTCTTACTGGTTTATTAATGAAAGACGCTGAGTTCATATTCAATGAAGATTGTCTTAAAGCATTCGAAACTCTAAAAACAGCCCTCATCACCGCACCAATCATGCAACCCCCTGACTGGAGATTACCTTTTGAAATCATGTGCGATGCGAGTGACTATGCTGTAGGCGCAGTTCTAGGCCAGAGGAAGGAAAAGAAACTTCATGCGATATACTATGCCAGTAGAACCTTGGATTCTGCCCAGATGAACTACGCCACTACTGAAAAAGAATTGTTAGCAGTTGTCTTTGCGCTTGACAAATTCCGTTCTTACCTAGTTGGAGCGAAAATAATCATTTACACAGACCATGCTGCTATCCGATATCTATTAACTAAGAAAGATGCTAAACCAAGACTCTTAAGATGGATTTTACTTTTACAAGAGTTTGATCTAGAAATAAAAGATAAAAAAGGTACTGAGAACGTCGTAGCGGACCATTTATCTAGAATAGAAGGTATTAAACCCGAACAAGTGCCGATTAACGATGATTTTCCGTATGAACAGCTGATAGCACAATTAGGAAGCGACCTAGCTCAGCTAGATATAAATGAACCAGAATCCGTGGAAACAATCCAGACAACTGTAGGACTGCCATGGTACGCTGACATTGTCAACTACCTAGCCGCAGGAGCTCTTCCACCCGATCTAACCTATCAGCAGAAAAAGAAATTCTTTCATAATCTGAAACATTACTATTGGGATGAACCATTATTGTTCAAAAGAGGACCAGATGGAATCTTTCGCCGATGTATTCCTGAAGAAGAAATAGAAGGTGTCATTGCTCAATGCCATTCATCTCCTTATGGTGGACATGCAAGCACTTCCAAAACTTGTGCAAAAATCTTGCAAGCCGGCTTATTCTGGCCTAATCTATGGAAGGATGTCCACATCGCTGTTATAAATTGCGATCGGTGTCAACGCACTGGCAATATTTCAAGAAGAGATGAAATGCCTCAAAAAGGAATATTAGAGGTAGAAATCTTTGACGTCTGGGGAATAGATTTCATGGGACCATTCCCATCATCCTTCGGTAATAATTACATACTCGTAGCTGTTGATTATGTTTCGAAATGGATTGAAGCCATAGCTTCTCCTACAAACGATACACGAGTAGTAATAAAGCTTTTTAAAAATATAATCTTTCCCAGATTTGGTGTGCCTAGACTCGTCATAAGTGACGGTGGCTCGCACTTCATCTCAAAAATATTTGACAAGTTACTATCTAAGTATGGAGTAAGACACCGTGTGGCTACACCATATCATCCACAAACAAGTGGACAAGTCGAAGTCTCAAACAGAGAAATTAAACAAATCTTAGAAAAGACTGTCGCCATATCTCGGAAAGATTGGTCATCTAAACTTAATGAAGCTTTATGGGCTTATAGGACCGCTTACAAGACACCCATAGGTACTACACCTTTCAAACTAGTTTATGGAAAATCTTGTCACCTCCCGGTAGAACTAGAACACAAAGCTTATTGGGCGATTAGAACTCTCAATATAAACTATAATGCTGCAGGAGAAAAGCGAATCCTAGACATTAACGAATTAGAAGAACTAAGGTTAGATTGACCCACCTAAGTTAGTATAATTACATACCGACCGCCTTAGAATTACTTAATTAAAACTTAAATTTAATTCCGCCTTTAACATTCTAAAATCAACAAAAAAATCGTGACAACCATTCGCCTTAGCTAAACTAGAAAGTTCATCTAGCACTAAGTAACCATAGAATCCCTGTGGATCGATAATCTTAAATATTACTTCGATAGGCTGTGCACTTGCAGTAAGATACCACTAGACGCATAAGTAGACACGTCTTTAGCCCATCAAGTTTTTGGCGCCGTTGCCGGGGATATATAAAGAAAGAACTAAGCGATGGCATGATAAACGCCTATCTAGGAAAGAATTTAGTGTGGGAGACGTTGTACTCCTCTTTAATTCAAGACTTAGGCTCTTTCCTGGAAAATTAAAATCTAGATGGTCAGGACCCTTTGAAATAATTAAAGTATTCCCGAGTGGAGCAATAGAAATTAAGGGTAGGAATAGTGAACCATTCATAGTAAACGGACAACGTTTAAAACATTATCATAAAGTTGAAAATAGAGATTATGCGAATAATCTAAAGCTTTTAGAATTGTCCACTGATTCCCCTGATTAATCTAAACCTAAGCATTACGTCAGGCTTTTGACGATAAAAACAGCGCTTAGTGGGAGGCAACCCATTTACTCATTTAACTATTTAAATTATTCTCTTTATCATTTTATTATTTATCGTTTTACTATTTGTTTATTTGTTTTGTCATTTTATAGTTTTATTTTATATTACTATTATTGCCATTACATTATGCATTTCATTTTCTTATTTTTATCTTGAATCACTTTTTACAGATTTTCTAAAAGTCTTTTCCACTTTCCTTTTCCCCCCGATTTATTTCCTCCATATTTGCACTGACCATGGCTAACCAACCAATTAACCATATGGAAACCAAATTTAGGGGTAGGAACCAAAGAATGAAATTTGAAGAGTTATCACAGAGGCAAATGGATTTGACCCTGTACCCGGATGATCGGACTATGGAAACCTTAGGTATACATGATAGCATCATGTACTTGCTTAACCGACTCGGATGGGAGAATTCATTGATCCAACATAAGTTTGTGACTTACCGCGAGCTCACCCTTGAGTTCCTTAGCTCCTTGATTTACTTACCTGAGCGCGGTTTTGGATTTAGGAAAGGATTTATTAGTTTCCGCCTGTTTGGAATAGAATATGATTTTAACCATAAAGAACTAGCTGACTTGTTAGGATTCCCTAGTGGACCATTTGCTTTCACTACCACACAGGTAGAATTGATGGATATTGAGCTAGATTTCTTTTGGGGAACTTTAACCGGAAACTACCACCCTGAACCAAATAACATGAATAATGATGAGATCCATAATCCTGCTCTCCGTTACTTCCATAAATTCCTTGCCCACACATTCTTTGGAAAAGAAGAAAACATTACCGGAGTTTCTAAAGATGAAATATTTATTATGTCATGTTTCACTAATGGACAGCCTGTTAATGGTGTACCTTTCATGATGCAAACCTTCACCCGTATCCAAGAAGAACCTGAATTACCTATCTTAGTAGGAGGTCTTGTAACCATGATTGCTGATGCTTTAGGACTTAGGTACCAATTGAACAGGTGCAACCGTTTAGGTAACATACGTCCTATGGATCTTAACTTCTGCTTCAATAGACATATCATAAGGAATTTAGGACATCCACCTTTTGAGTACCTAATCCGGAACGAAGTAGTAACCCTGTTCACATTGCCTAACCATGCTAAAGTAAGTGTTCGCAATAAGGATAACTGGCTTTATGAGTTAAACCCACCTGATTATCCACCCACTCCTGAAACACCTCAGTCATACAAGATAAAAGATGATACAATGACCGATGTCGAAACTGACCCTGAGACGCCTCCTGGTTACCATGACATTGGCCACACTGAAGAAGCTTATGAAACCCCTGAAGTGAATCAAGGAGATTATGCTAACAACTTGCAAAACATCATGAACACTCTCAATGCTTACCAAACTGACATTAACTTATTTAAAGAAGACATTAAGAGCATGCGATTGGATATTATAGGGTTGACTGACATAACATGCGAACAGTTCTATCACTTGAATTTCGCCATCAAAGACTTGAAGAAACGCTTTTGATAATGTTATAAGTGATTTAGTTTATTTTTCCCATTGTTTTCGTTTCTAGTTAGATTTACTTTTCGCAACAATTTCTTACCGCAAATTTCCGTTTATGTAACTTCATTTTCAATTACTTTATGCAATGCATCTTTAATTCCAAAATTTCTCCATTTTTAGCAATTTATATATTTTTCATTCTATGTACTGTTATGCTTGCATTTATTCTTTATATATACAAATCTCTCATACTTTGCAAGTTATTGAAGTGCTGTGTTGAAACTATATACTATATGGTGTTTATAATTTAATATGAGTGTTAGTGAAGAAAATACATTATTATAAAAATATGTGAAATAAGTGAGAAAGTGTTTTTCTGGAAATTATTTAACGTAGCAAGCCTCACGGTCGTCACTGCCCCATAACGATCGTGACGCGCTCTTTTTGAGTGTCACGACCGTCGTACCCCTGTCACGACCGTGACGACCCTTATACCAGAAATCGTGAGAAACAGAACTGTTTCTCTTCGTGCCTCTTCTTCTTCTTCTCCATAACTTCCTAAGAAAAACTACCCATCTTCTCCATAACCTCCGTAACCCCCCATTTACCATCTTTAAACTCATTAACCACCCATTATCACAACCTACTACATTCTCATTCTCCATTATTTATCCCGAATCAATTTTTCTCTCATTTTACCATTTTTTCACAAAAACTTCAAAAATCTTCATTCTTCACTCTAAGCTCTTGCATGCAATGGATACTATCACTTTTAGAGAAGGTGATGCTGGAGAAACTCAGAGAGAACGATTTCTCCGATTCCAAAGCCGCGGTGTGCAACCTACACGTTACATTGACACTGTGTGTTTGAGGGAACTCGGAATGCTTGCCAGTGTTACGAACCTGCTTCAAAAAGTCGGGCTCTGGGACCTTTGCAGTCAACCTCAGCCAACCTTCGAGCTTCTGACACTGGAGTTCTTAAGCTCCTTCAGTTACATCACCGGTACCGGTTCTCTGAGTCAGCTCACCGGTTTTGCAAAATTCAGATTGCATGGACAAGAGTTCAACCTCTCGCAAGACAGGATCACCGAGTTATTAGGCTTCGATCACGGAACTGAAGCTCACCGTCGCGTGCCCGATAATTTTAGTGAGCAAGCTTTCACTCTATGGCACGACTTAACAAACACCCGTGCATCCGCCTTCCAAAGCCTCAACGCTACGCACATTCACAATCCGGCCATCCGCTACTTCCACCGAGTCATTTGCAACACCATCTTCGCTCGAGAAAGCAACCATAAGCTCAACTCTAAGGAGCTTCTATTCTTGCATTGTGCTCTTAATGACGAGCCGATCAATGATGCCCCTTTCATGCTTTACCACATCCAGGCTATTGCGCACAGAGGATCCACTCCGTTCTTCATTGGCGGCATTGTCACCACCCTTGCCATTCAGTTGGGGCTTGGTGACTTGGTCGCAGATCAGCCTCACCTAGCCGCAGAATACCTCACCAAGAGTTATTGCAGGTCTGCTCACCTGATTTCGCAGCGAGAGGATGGCAGGTATAGCCCTGTTGTCCATGGCACCGTATTTCATCATATCATTCTGCCGTCCCGCGACCGCATCGACCCATCCAGCCGAGCCAACTGGCTCTTTGTTCTACCTGATGCTGCTGACCACGCTCCTATCCATGATCAGGCAGATCTCCCTGCGGATGAGATGCAGGACGCTATGGATGCAGGTGAGCCTGTCCAGGATATACCAGAGACATCTACCCGACAGCCTCCTGCACAGGATTTCACTCTTGAGGATGTCCTCCGTGCGATTCATCAGCAGAACCAGATGAACGCCGCACTGGAGCGAAGGCATAAGGAGCAGTATGATGCTTTACTCGGCACTATTGCAGCAAACCAGGAAGCTACTAATGAGAGGTTTAACGAGATTTTCAGCGAGTTAGACGCCTTGCGTATCGACATCACTGGGACCACCAACACCGGTTCTGATCCTGAAGCGACTCCTTCCAGACGCCGCTCCCGCACCAGAAGCCGACCCCGCGGTCCTCAGCAGCCATAGTTCTAGTTTTTCTTCTGTTTGTTTTTAGTTTTTGTCGTTTGTACTGTACTTTAACCGCATTTATATCACAACATTGAGGACAATGTCTGATATAGTGTGGGAGAGGTACCTTTTATTTCCGCATTTTTCCCTTTTCGCATTTTTCCATTTCGTTGTATTTTCAATTCCGTTGTATTTCCTTTTAGTAAGTTAATGAAGCGAGCAAAATCTTTATGATATTTTCTTTAGTTTCGAATTTTCCCGCTTATTTAGCCATAACCGAAAAATTTTTAATTATTCGCATTACCCGACTTACCTACGAAATCGTAAATAGGAAGCTGAGAATGATTAAACAAGACCAATACAATCTTGACACCTTTGACTTCCTACTTAAGCGATTCTATCCCGATTACCATTACGAGTACACTTCTAGTTTCAGTTCAAAAGTAACCCCGAGTAGTTTATACTAGCAGTCAGCACCGTCTGAACACAAACCACGTGGGGATCCGATGAATATAAGCGTTTGATGCCTAATCAATAATGATCCTTCATATCTCGACGCAAAATGAAAAGAAATTGCACCAAAGTACACGGTCACATACAAGAAACGAGAAATATGAGAAGGAGTCCATTGCGGGTTGGTTCAGAGGTACTGGTTCTGAACTCGGTAGGGCGTGCTACGGCTCGATCCCCCACAACCTCCAAATCGGATACAAAATGTAGGGTTACCACACTCGTGTACCAGACCCCGTGCTTAAAAAGGATCAAAGTCGCTAACCGGCTACTCTACTACGTGCGTGCTAAGGCAAAGGGCTTAATGTGATTGCGCTAGAATGAAACCGGGCGAAATAAGATCGAAAAACTTTAGGTGAAATCGTAAAGTAATTGCCGATTGGCTCATTTAACGGGAAGTCGACGACATAGCTTGTTGCTTGCGTCACTAGTGTATCGGTAGTGTTCTATCAAAGTATCGAATTATCCGACAAAGCGATCCCTCGTTTGATTTGTTATGTGTATGCGCGAATAACATCTTGTCCGCCGATTTTCAACCGACTATTTGCTTGAGGACAAGCAAAGGTTTAAGTTTGGGGAAGTTTGATAACGAGAAAACGTATCGATTATATTGTTAGGTTTCATTAACGTTTTATCGAATAATCATCGTTTTAACACTCGATCTCTCGAGTTTTTCTTACCATTTTGCAGGTACAAATTATGTGGAGTTAAATCATTAACTAAGAGAAAAAGGAACAAAATCAATCATAAAAAGATGAAGATTTGAAGCTTCCTGCAAAACTGCATATTTTGCAGCAGTCACGACCGTTACAAGGGTGTCACGACCGTGACACCCCAAAA
This sequence comes from Lathyrus aphaca, assembly GCA_963966055.1. NCBI lineage: Eukaryota > Viridiplantae > Streptophyta > Magnoliopsida > Fabales > Fabaceae > Lathyrus > Lathyrus aphaca. Next base: position 405,319,206 of record OZ014523.1, read on the forward strand.
TGAAGCATCACGACCGTAAGATATGTGGCACGACCGTGACACTTAAAAGTCACAAGTCACGAGCGTAAAAGCATTGTCACGACCGTGACAAAGATTATTCTAGGTTTTTGACCAAGGCAACGTGAAGGCATTACGCGAAGAAGTGGTTTCCTATTTTGTTGCCACTACCTACATTTTCTCCACAAATTCAGCAAGGCCCATTTCAACTAAAGTCCAAAAATCCAGCCCATTTAGAGTTCTATAAATAGCACCAGTTCTATGAAGAATGTATAGAGCATTTTATTATTGAATTTCCTGCGGAAGCTCTGCCGAACTGATTTACGACCCGTTTCTTATTTCTACATTATTTTCTGTTTCGTTTTATTGTATCCAAACCCGCCATATAACAATTTCCAACATCAGGAAATTGTTATACGTTTATTATTTTTTTCTAAACCTTCAGCATTCGTTTATTTTTGATTTCGCCAACTCCGAACTTTCCGGTCTGTGGAAGAAGGAGTCTGCTCTAATATTGTTAACCAGGTTTTATTTATATTGCAATTTATTTATTTATAATGTTTATTTATTTTCCTGCCATGAATATTTTATTATTTAATTTTCCGTCTCTGTCTGGTTCAACATCGATGAGTAGCTAAACACCTTAGGGCGGTATGTAGTTAGAACAAACTTAACCGGTAAAATATAACCATAGGCTAAAAATAATTAATAACTTAACATTCTGGCTGATACTTTTTAATTAAATAGACCTTTTCGTTACGAGAGTAAGAAAAGAGTATTAGGTTAGGTCAAGACCACGAGAGTGTGAGGTTTTAACCAGATAGCTAAAGTTAGGCATTTAAATTAAACACAGCGAGAGCGCTTTAAGATAAATTAGAATTACTTAGTTTCCAAAAATTACCTCTAAACACTTATGGGCTAGCGAGAGCAGGCATAGGGCTTTAGGGATAAGATCTGATATAAGACCACGAGAGTGTGAGTTGAGGGTATTTAAACTGGTAATCTCTACCGAATAGATTAAGTGAACACCTTAAATAAGCCTAGGTTAGATTGACCCACCTAAGTTAGTATAATTACATACCGACCGCCTTAGAATTACTTAATTAAAACTTAAATTTAATTCCGCCTTTAACATTCTAAAATCAACAAAAAATCGTGACAACCATTCGCCTTAGCTAAACTAGAAAGTTCATCTAGCACTAAGTAACCATAGAATCCCTGTGGATCGATAATCTTAAATATTACTTCGATAGGCTGTGCACTTGCAGTAAGATACCGCTAGACGCATAAGTAGACACGTCTTTAGCCCATCAAGATGTTACCATTTGCGCTGCATGGGTACCGAACATCAGTCAGGATGTCAACTAGGGCAACTCCCTTCTCATTGGTCTATAGTATGGAGGCAGTCTTGCCTGTTGAAGTAGAGATTCCCTCATTGCGTGTGATAATGGATGTGAAGCTTGATGAGGCTGAATGGGTGCGTGCTCGTTACAATTAGTTATGTCTAATTGAGGAAAAGAGATTAGCGGCTATCTGTCATGGTCATCTTTATCAGAGGAGAAGCGAGCATTCGACCAGCGAGTACGTACTCGGGAGTATCAAGTGGGAGAGCTTGTGCTCAAGAGGATTGTTCCTCCAGGTTCAGATCACAGGGGCAAGTGGACCCCAAACTACGAAGGACCATTCATAGTGAAGAAAGTTTTCTCAGGAGGAGCACTGATGCTCACCACTATGGATGGAGAAGATTTCCTATCCCCTGTTAACTCGGACGCAGTTAAAAAATACTTCGCATAAATAGACCCGCTGGACATAAAAACAGAATTAAAGTCCAGGCAAGAAAAGGGCATCCCGGCGAGCTAAAAACAGAATAAAAAGCTCGGGCAAAAGTTAGGGAAGAAAAATAAAAAAAATGTACACCCGCTGAGTTGAAAAGCCACAACGGACAGCTCAGGCAAAAAAGGGTATCCCGGTGGATTGAAAACCCGAAAGGGCGATCCGCGCAAAACAAGGGAATAAGCGAACAACTGTGATTTGAGTAATCTAAACCAAATCATCGTTTCATACAGCTTGACAATATCAGAAGGATAGGAACCAGTCTCCTCATCTTCTCAGAAAGCAAAGGCAAGAATGGAGAGTTTTGAAGACATATTGGTCATAGCAGAAAGGGAACTCATTGGGATGCCGTGTCTATTACCATTAGGATAGTTTATTTTCTCAATTTTATGGTAGCTACCTCTTTCCAGGTGGTTGCTTCCTAATGTAAAACTTTGCCTATTCAGAGGCCTTTCAATAAAAAAGAATATTAAGTCGAAAAACTGTGCTGTGTCTATTTTTGTTTGCAAAATATCCTGAATTTTTGGCAAAAATAGCATTGCATTTAAAACATGGTGATAATTTGAAAAAATGACATTGTAGGGAAACATTTGAAATCCTCTTTGAGTGTCAGGTGACGATGGATGAACAGATTTTACCATGCAAGTCCCCTGGGCACATTTGTGTTTTCCGTTGTTGCAGGTTTTGTAGGGTGGTGTCACATTCTCCCAAACAGAATTCTCCCCAGCTAAGTCATGGCAGATGGGATCCCCAGCAGTCTATTCTTCCCTATTGGAGTATGCCCAGCAGGAAGCTGAGTGCCTGTTTTCCCCACAAGGTTCATATTTGGGTTCCACTCCCATTAGTGAAATATTCCCCAGAGAAGTCGCCAATTTATTTTTGGTCAATATGATGATACAAACAGTCATTCATATCTCTAACCAAAGTTAAGTGTCAAAGCCTCTTGACTTGGTTCTCCCCTGCAGAGTTGTTACTCTTGTTTCCAATCAGGCATTTGTTTGATGCTCGTATGCACTTTCCAGCACTCGTCTGTGTTTGAGATTTGTTATTGCTCGTCTGCACTTTCCAGCACTCGTCTGTGTTAGAGACGTTGCCACTCGTCTTCACTTTCCAGCACTCGTCTGTGGTTGAGACGTTGCCACTCGTCTGCACTTTCCCACACTCGTTTGTGTTTGATATTTGATGTTGCTTGTCTGCATTCTCCAGCACTCGTCTGTGTTTATTATCTGTTTGAAGCTCGTCTGCATTGTTTGGATACTCGTCTGTATCATCCCTCACACTCGTCTGTGTTAGCTTATATCCATATGTGTTGATTTAACAATTACTCCGGTGCTCGTCCGTATTGCTACTCCTAATGCTCGTCTGTGTTGGATTGGTATTCGTCTGTACCAGTGGCTGATATTCGTCTGTATCATTGCTTGAAGCGTTCGTCTGTGTTTCTCGGATCATCGTCTGATATTCGTTTGTATCATTGACTTATGGCACTCGTCTGTGTTTCTCTTGATGGTCATCCAATACTCGTCTGTATTGAAGAGGTTTGAAGTCCTGACTGTGGGAATAGATGTCAAAATGGTTACCGGTCCTGGCGTAATAGGTTTATCCGAAGGAGGCTCATTTGTCTCAAGCACAACTTATTAAAGTTGCACCTGGCATAACAGGTTCGCTCAAAGAAGGCTCATCTGTCTTAGATCATATATCCACGGATAATATATGAGGAGGGTTCATCTACCGTGATTATGCATGTCTATCCCACAGATTTTAGTGCATCACCGGTCCTGGCGTAACAGGTATATCCAAAGGAGATTCCTCCGTCTCAATTCATATGTTTTGCAAAGTATGTGAGGACTCGTATGTACAGTTCCTGGCGTAACAGGATTGTTGGAAGAAGACTCGTCCGTCAAAGTATTCTGATTCCATATATTAGTTTCAACTTGGAAGAAGCTCGTCTGTTTTCTCTCCACTTCAGTCACCAAAGCGTCATTTGGTTGGGTTTTATTTCCCAGTTCTTGCATTCTCCATCAGAGTGCAAATTTCAGGTTTTCTTGGTATTCAACCACAGTTTATCTTGAACGGTCGATAGCCCGTGCTACCGTCCTTTTCAGATTAACAGTTGCTTGAATAGGGGCAGCTGTAACACCCCAAATTTTCCCTATTCTCTTTAAGCATCATATCATATCATATTCATCATGAACATATCATATTCTTGGCATCTTAGCATGGAAAGATGAGGCATAACATTCTCATGACCTAGCATTAGGCATATGATCATCTGTGGAGGATTTTGAAGCAATCACAAGCTATGACAAGGGGCCCAATGGATTTTTCCAAGTCCTATGAGGGTCTATATTGCATTCACAAGTTCAAGATCATTCACAAAAGCTCAAAAGGTCGGAAGATCATCAGGGAATTCAAGCTAGGGCAAAGCTCCTACACAATGATCCCAAATTAGGGTTTGAGTTTCAAGCATGAAAACCTTATGACTTTGGCCATTTAATTTGAGAAAAGTCTCTTATATGTCAAGAGGATCCTAGGGATGAAATTTGGTGAGAAAATTCCTTGTGAAAGTCAAGTATTTCTTCAGTTGCTTGAAAATGAAGAAATTGGTCAACTGTGCATTCTGAAAGTCAACTGTGAGATTTCAAAGGGTCCAACCCCATTTTTCTATCCAAGGGATGTTCTTATAACCTTAGAAGAGGTTTGGCAAGATCAAAGATCAAGAATCATGAGGTTTTGAGGTGTTTTGCAAAATTGGCATATGGTTGGTAATGAGAATTTCCATTTTTAGCAAGTTTTTGCCCTAATTTTCAAGTAAGCTTAACTTGGTGAAAAAAGCTTCAAATGGACCAAAGCCAAACATGAAAGTTGAAGATTAAAGCCTCCAATTTTCAAAAAGTACAAGAGCATTTTCATAGCCCTCATGGTTAGAGAGATAAGCCCCTAAAAAATTGGTGTAAAACTAGGGCATGACATGAAATTTCAATTTTCCACAAATGCAAAAAGTCATGAAACTTATTTTCAAGTTGTTTTATAGGCCAAGTGAGATCACAATATTACAAAGCAATGCTAAAAGTCCATTTTGCTCCAAGAATGGTGTCAAATTCGTGCATGTTAAGAAAGATATTTCACAAGGTGCAAAACATGCATGATCATGAGAAAAGTGTGATCTTCACATCCAAGGGCCAGAATATTTGTTGTTTTGAATTAAAGGTGAGATTTTGAGAGCACATGGGCAAGGAATGAGAGGAATGCACGAGTAGAACACCTCCTCACACAAGTTTTGCCAAATTTGCATTTTGACTCCCACACTCTCATCTCACGTGCCATGGCCCTCATTCTTTCAGCATTGTTTCTTGAGATCATATAAAAGAAGCTAGGGTTTTAGTTGAGCTCAGATCCATCTCATTTCATCACTCCATAGTTTTTTCACCAAGAGCAATTTCCTTCGAATCTCTTTATTCTTTCACTCTCTTCATAAAATAATCACACATTCTGAATCCTTGAGTCACAAGGATCACTAATCCATCACTTATTCAAGCTGGAAGTGAAAGATTAGAAAGGTTCCATTCAAAGGCAGGTTGCTTCGAAGCTTCAGATTCAAGCTCTCTCAAGCTTCCTCTTGCATTTATTTTGCAAGAGGGGATCTAAAGGGTTAGATCTGCAGCATTTGGATCCTTATCTTGGTGGTTTTGAAGTGTCTTCATCTCAGGTAAGCTTCTAAATCCATGGATTTGGAAATGGATTTTGATGTGTGCATTTAGATCTGTGAAGTATGCTGATTACACTGCACGTTTTAATTTTAAAAATGCTTGAGAATTGAGCTTTGTATGATTATTTAAAGTTTCATGGTGAAATCTGTTTTGCTTCGATCCGTAGGCTCCTTTGATCTATGGTGAATTTTATGGCCATTTTTGGATTCAGCATAGTTCATTTATTCAATCTGGAGGTTTTGATCCATTTATTTTAAGGTTTGTTCATAATCTGTGTTTTCCGGTGCCGGAGCCCTAGCTCCGGTCATCGGATTCTGGGAATTGTGTGATTAGGGTTTGAAGGAAGAAGACGATCCCTCAGCCCTTGGATCTCCCATCTGAACGTCCCTCAGCTTGCCACCTCATAAATGAGACTTCATCCCCTTCACGTGTTTCTTTTTTATATTTTCATTCTGAATAATGACAAATGTTGTGCACTTCACCACAGTAACCTGTTCCCTCATATGCTGACCAATTAATTGATGACTTTCTTTAATGAGTGGACCAATCTCATGCGTCCAGTTAATCTGATGGCTCTTGTTTTTTGCTGAATTATTAAATATCCATGATATTATTATATGCTGCGCTGACCTTTTCCTGGGCCTTGACTACTATTCCAACCCCCCTGCGTTGAAGGCCCAATTTAATTGAACTAAAACCCTTGCTGTTTGCACCCCCTGGCCATTTCATTTTTATTTATATTTCTTTTTATTTCATTTTAATATCCGTTTGGTTTTTAATTTTTAAAAATAGTTTTAAGTCTCAAAAAATTCTAAAAAAATTCATGAATGTTATTTTTAGTTTTCTTTAATTTCTGACATTTTTATTTTTCTTTTATTTTATTTTGACACGTGGAAATTAATTCTTTCTTTTAATTAACTCATTTTAATTCATTTTGCAACATGCTGACTTGTCCATTTTCTATCTTGATCATCATTTTGAATTTTTGATTGGTTCTTTTTGCTTTGGATTCATGGTAGGATGTAGTTTCTTGGTGATTTTTGTTCTGATTTTTAGAACCTTAATTAATTGACTTTGGTCTTTGACTTGTGAGTGAAGTTTCTTAACCCTAGTTGATATTTGAACCCTCATTTGACTTGTTTAGCCTCTGAATTTCTTTCCCTCCTTTTGGCATGTTGTTATCTATGTTTGAAGGTCATTTGGGCAAGGTTGTGGAATTTTTGGGTGCATACTTGATTTGATTTGAATTTTTGTTCTTGATTTGTCCCATTTTGCTTCTTTTTGATCCTGTGCTCTCTCCTTAGCCTAGAAGGGCACTTGTGCCAACTTCTTCATCTTGTTTAGAGTCTTTTTAGGGCCTTGATACCTCTCTGATCTTGGGTTGGGGTTTGTGTTTTGGAAATCTTGTAATTTGTTTACCTTTGGAGTTCTTCCATTCTTATGTATATCCACCTCACTTCCTTTGCTTCTTTTTCCCCATAATGTGATTGCTTGACCATATGCTTCTCTTCTCTTCATCTCTCATGTTCTTTAGACACTTTTCTAACATGATTAGGGTTCTGGTCTTGTACCTTGGTTTGTGTTTTGATTGTTTTTCTTTGCATCTTATCTTGTTTGCTTTGATTTGTCACAAGTGTTTCATTTGTTTCATAAAGGGTTGTGTGGTTCCCTTCTCTTTCTTGTGCCTTGTATTTGCATTTGATGTTTATGTGCATGAGTTCACTTCTGGTTGTATGGTGTTGGTATAGCATTATGTTCATTTGGTATTTCCTTTATACTTGTGTTACTAACCATTTCAGGGGCTTTGGTAAGTGAGAGGTGTGGATGTGATTCCCACATCTCCAAATCTTATCTCTTCTCTTCTTATCATTATTTGTTCTAACCTTGTGATTGGTGGGCTTAGGCCTTATCTCTCTTCTTCTTCTTCTTCTTCTTTTCTTTTCTTCTTCTTCTTCTTCTTCTTCTTCTTCTTCTTCTTTTCTTTCCTTCTTCTTCATTAGGATAGAATTCAAACCTCACTAACCTAGGTTCATCCATGCATGACAACATTTAGGATTCTAGTCTCCCTTAGATTCTTCACCTTTTGAGATCCTTTTGGTGCTCTCTCTTCTTATCTTCAAACTTAATTTTAATCCACTCTAATAAAGGTTGAGTCTTCTCATGTGACATGTGAGTGAAGTAAGCCTACTCAACTCCAAATTGGAGCATATGTCCAAATCTGTCAGAATGCTGAACAGTAGCTCAAACACACTGGATGTCATTCTCAACAACAACAAGCACTCAGGGGATAGAACTGGGCTGGGATTTAATAAAGCTCAAAAGTTTTAGGCTAGCACCAGCAAAACAACTTCAAATCCCATAAAGTCAAACAAGATGTCCCAACAGATGTCCCAACATCATGAAAAGAACATGATGAAAAAGAAGTATCAAAGATGGAGATGCCATCATTGTGGAAGGTTTGGTCACATCAAACCTTTTTGCTACTAGTTGCATGGACATCCAAATCAGAGGTATCAGCAACCCCCTAAGCAGAAGACAGAGGTCACCAAGAAAGTGTTGCATGGACATCAAAATCAAAGATATCAGCAACCCCCTAAGTAGAAGACAGAAGTCATCAAGAAAGTATGGGTACCTAAAGCTAGTCTTCATGCTGATCAAAGCCACAAATACATGCCCAAGAACAAGTTCAACAAAAAACCTTGGAGCTCTAAAGATGGACACTACACAGGGAAGAGGCATCAAAGGAAACATCACAACAGGCAAAAATGGTCAAAGAAGGTTGTTGCCTATATAGCTCATACATCTCTCAGAGTATCAGCTAAGGAAGACTGGTACTTTGACAGTGGATGCTCAAGGCACATGACTGGATTGAAGAATCTGCTGGTAGACTTAAAGTCACACTCATCCAGATATGTAACCTTTGGAGATTGAGCAAAAGGAGAAATCAAGGGAGTTGGGACTTTGGACTGCCCAGATGTACCAAGACTAGATGATGTGCTGCTGGTAAAAGGATTGACTGCTAACTTGATCAGCATAAGTCAATTATGTGATCAAGGTTACAGTGTAAACTTTACCAAAACTAAATGCATAGTGTCTGATAAAGAACAGAAGGTTGTCATGAGAGGAGCCAGATCTAAAGACAACTGCTATATGTGGGAACCTCAAGATTTCAGTCTCACTTCAACTTGCTCCTTAGCCAAAGAAGAAGAAGTGAAGCTGTGGCACCAAAGACTGGGTCATCTTCATATCAGAGGAATAAAGAAGATCATATCTATGGAAGCTGTAAGAGGTATTCCAAGACTGAATATTGATGAAGGCAAAGTTTGTGGTGAATGTCAAATAGGCAAGCAAACCAAGATGTCACATCCAAAGCTCCAACATCTGACAACTTCCAAAGTTTTGGAATTATTGCATATGGATCTTATGGGACCAATGCAGGTTGAGAGTCTTGGTGGAAAAAGGTATGCCTATGTGGTTGTTGATGACTTTTCAAGATATACATGGATAAGTTTCATCAAAGAAAAATCTGATGTGTTTGATGTAAAGAGTGATAATCCTGACTTCACTCTAACTGAGGCAAGGACAGAACAATCCAATAAACCTCCCTCCATCAGAATCCAGAAGGATCATCCTAAAGATCTGATAATTGGTGATCCCAACAGTGGTGTAATCACTAGATCAAGGGAGATGATTTCAGGCTCTTGTTTTGTTTCAAAGATAGAACCTAAAAACATCAAGGAAGCTCTGAATGATGAGTACTGGATCTCTGCTATGCAAGAAGAATTAGGCCAGTTTACAAGGAATGAAGTGTGGGATCTTGTTCCTAGGCCTGATGACATAAATGTGATTGGCACTAAGTGGGTGTACAAGAACAAGTCAAATGAGCAGGGAGTTGTTACAAAGAACAAGGCTAGACTTGTAGCTCAAGGATTCACACAAATTGAAGGAGTAGACTTTGATGAAATCTTTGCACCAGTAGCAAGGCTTGAATCAATCAGACTACTTTTAGGAATTGCTTGTATCCTGAAGTTCAAGCTATTTCAAATGGATGTTAAAAGTGCCTTTCTAAATGGATATCTTAATGAGGAGGTATATGTGGAGCAGCCTAAGGGATTTGTTGATCCAAGCTGTCCAGATCATGTATACAAACTAAGGAAGGCTCTTTATGGTCTGAAGCAAGCCCCAAGAGCATGGTATGAAAGATTGACCACTTTTCTCATAAAACAAGGGTATAGGAAAGGTGGAATAGACAAAACCTTGTTTGTGAAGGATGAAGAAGGAAATGTCATGATTGCTCAAATATATGTAGATGACATAGTCTTTGGTGGGATGTTAGACAGGATAGTTAAACATTTTGTTACTCAAATGGAATCTGAGTTTGAGATGAGCCTAGTAGGTGAACTAACCTACTTTCTTGAATTGCAAATCAAGTAGATGGAGGACTCCATGTTCATATCCCAAAGTAAGTATGCAAAGAACATTGTCAAGAAGTTTGGGATGGACAATGCAAGTCACAAAAGAACACCTTCCCCCACTCATTTAAAGCTGACAAAAGATGACAAGGGTGAGAATGTGGACCAAAGCTTATACAGAAGCATGATTGGAAGCCTATTATATCTGACTGCTAGCAGACCAGATATAGCCTTTGTAGTAGGTGTTTGTGCAAGATATCAAGCTGAGCCAAAAGTAAGCCATCTAAACCAGGTTAAGAGGATTTTGAAATATGTCAATGGTACTTGTGACTATGGCATAATGTACTCTCATGGATGTGAACCAATTCTTACTGGATTTTGTGATGCTGATTGGGCTGGAAGTGCTGATGATAGAAATAGCACATCAGGAGGATGCTTCTTTTTAGGAAACAATTTGATTTCTTGGTTCAGTAAGAAACAAAATTGTGTATCCTTATCCACTGCTGAAGCTGAATATATTGCAGCTGGTAGCAGTTGTTCACAGTTGGTTTGGATGAAGCAAAAGCTCACAGAATACAATGTCCCACAAGATGTCATGACATTGTACTGTGACAATTTAAGTGCTATCAACATCTCAAAAAATCCTATCCAACACAGCAGGACCAAGCACATTGATATCAGGCATCATTTCATCAGAGATCTTGTGGAAGAGAAGGTGATCTCATTAGAACATGTAGCCACAGATCTGCAATTGGCTGATATATTTACTAAAGCTTTGGATGCTACCCAATTTGAAAACCTAAGGGGTAAATTGGGAATCTGCTTATGTGAAATATAGCAGTTATGGAGAAGTGCCAACATGTCCTATGACATCGTGTGGCATGATCACCAGATGGCAGCACCAGTCTGGTCAGTAGCTCTGTGTATTCCACTTCTTAGAATTCCACCAGTAACGGAATTTATAAAAGCTCAAACTTGCTCTCAGCTCTTCATCTCCTCACTATCTCCTCAAAACAAATTGCATGCTAAAGCTGATTTTCCGAGCTCATCAAAATCAATCAAACCTAAACTCTTCTTTCACTACATTCTAAAAATGTCTCAACATCAAAACCCTAACCTCACTGATGAAAATCTCAACCAAGAAGATGTAGTGCATGCAACCCCAATATCTATGGTACCAATGGATACTACTCCCATAGATGAAATCAGAGGAAGTGTCCCTCTTGCTCAAAAACCTAGAACTCCAAATGCAAGAAGAGCAAAGGAACCTGTGTTCAGCAAAAGCAAATGGATTCCTTCATCAACAAGCACCAACCCCAAAGCTTCTGACTATGTGGATGCTTCCATCAAGCATCTTGTGAACATGATTTTATCTGAACAAAGAGTGGTGTGTGGGGTATCTGTTCCCCTGAACAGCATGCCTGCTCCACAAGAGGAACAGAGCAATCAGGCTGAAGAGGACACTCCTGCTCAACAGGATGTCCCAATAAATGTTGAAACATCTGAGAACCAGAACAAGGCCTCAACTGATGATGATGATGAAGCCATTGATGACCAAGCTTCTGTTGATCCACCTGCTGAAAAGGAGGCTTCCCAACCTCCTCCTGTTGAAACCATAGATGATGACTCTGACACAGAGATCATTGCATCTGTTGACCCTAGCATAGCCAAAAGGCTTAAGGCTAGGAAGGAGAAGAAGACTGCTGGACATGCAACTCCTGAAAAGAAACAGCCTACTCCAAAGAAAGACAAGGTCAAAGTTTCATTTGGACCTACTAACCAATGGAGCAAGGTGAGTACCCAAAAGAGGAAAGCTGCTACTCCACTTGACTCAGATGTTGAGGAGGATGTCCCAACATCCCAACCAAGGAAGAAACCAGCACCTCCCAGGTCTACCTCTACTGTTCCAGAAGCTCCTCTGGACAATGTATCCTTTCATCATGTGTCAAGTGTGAGCAAATGGAAGTATGTCTACCAAAGAAGGGTGGCATTGGAAAGAGAGCTGGGCAGCAATGCATTGGAATGCACTGAGGTAATTGACTTAATATCCTCTGCTGGTTTATTCAAGACAGTTTCAAATTTTTCACCCTGCTATGAGCTGCTGGTCAAGGAGTTTATTGTCAACCTGCAAGAAGACTGTGCTGATGGAAAGTCAGAAGAATTCAGAAAGGTTTATGTAAGAGGGAGATGTGTTGAATTCTCTCCTAGGGTTTTAAATCATTACCTAGGGAGAGAATCTGATGGACCTAATGAGCTGGGGAAAACTGACAATCAAGTTTGCAAGATCATCACGGCCAACCAGGTCAAAACTTGGCCAGTCAAAGGCAAACTTTCTGTTAGCTTGCTAACAAGGAAGTATGCAATGCTGCATAGAATTGGTACTGTCAACTGGGTCCCTACCAACCATACTTCTTCAATAGCTACTAGATTGGGAAGATTCATTTATGCTGTGGGCACCCAAACAAAGTTGGACTTTGGGGCTTACATCTTTGATCAAACACTGAAGCATGCAGGAATATCAGCAACAAAGCTTCCCATTGCTTTTCCATCTCTGCTCTGTGGAATCATCCTCAACCAGTATCCAGGCATCCTCACTGAGAAGGATTCAGTCTGCAAGAGAGAAAGTCCATTGGCCTTCCACTACAAACTATTCTTGAGCCATCATGCTGCTGATGTTGAAGCTCCCAGTGGGACATCTGCCGGACCTTCAAAAGCAAAGACTCCCATATCCAAAGCTGCCTTGATTGCAGAACTGAAGAACACTTGCAAAGAGCTGGATGCCAGGAAGCAAAAGCTTGAAGAAGTAATTCAAAGGCTGTAGGTGGAAGAGGTTACTCAAAATGCTGATGAATCTGATGATGAATCTGAAGAGGAAGAAGATACTGAATATGATGAATCTGAGTGAAAATGTGTGAGGAAAGTGTACTGCCTGTTTCAGCATTGTATTTTGTTTTTTTTTTTATTTTGTTTTTCTCTCTGCTTGTGTAAAATTTGGCCCCAATTTCTGTCTAACAAGGGGGAGAAGAGAATTGTAGTGAACAACAACAATGTATGCTGCAATTTGCCTGACTAATGAACAATGCTGTTTGTCTGTTTAATGCCTGCTTCTGAACTAAGTTTTTTTTGAAAATTCTGTTGAACAAGTCAGTATACATACAGGTTTGAGGGGGAGCAAATTATTATAACTCTCACATGATTCAGCAGAAAAGAACTCTGCTACATTCTGATAAAACTCTGCTGCACTCTGATAAAACTCTACTGCACTCTGATAAAACCAGAAGATTGTGTTAGCCAAAAATTGGCCAAAGGGGGAGTTTGTAGATGTTAAGAATTGGCAGAATTTTTGGAAAAACAAGAAGTGTTGAAGTTCAGACTTCAGGATGTCACACCAGATGTTGTGACATTGTCAAACAGAGTAAAAGTTAATGAATTAAGTTCAGACTTCAGGATGTCACTCCAGATGTTGTGACATTGTTAAACAGAGTATAAGTTAATGAACTTAGTTCAGGATGTCACACCAGATGTTGTGACATTGTATAAGTTAATGAATTAAGTTCAGACATCAGGATGTCAAACCAGATGTTGTGACATCTTAAACCTGCTACCAAACTTAAATGATGCATAACAGAACTGAGTAAATTCAGGGAATTTATCTGGAATTAATTGTGAATAGATAAACAATACAAGGCGCATCTATAGGGAGCTTAGTTATCTGATTTCAGTATAACAGAATAACTACCTCACCTAGAATCAAGGAAGTAACAAACCCTAATTCAAGGTGATGACAACATGACTTATCAGGACTGGATAATCTACAGAAAGCCCAAAAACCAAGCATCTATTTAAGGAACAGAAACTCTCAAAATAGAGTACGAAATTAAGAAGACCAAATAGGGTGTTTGTGTTTAATAGCAGGTTTTAGTTGTGTATCACTTTATGAGCTTTTAAGCAAAAAGTGTATTGTGTCTTGATTGAAACTGTTAAGTAAAATCAAGCTGTTGTGTTTGAAGTGTGACTTCAATTTTATTAAACATTGTAACATATCACTGTGTGATTGAGGGGGAGTGAGTTGGTACTCATATCTAAGTTGTGTCTTAGGTAGAAATTGCCTTGGGTAGATATTAAGTGAAGGACTAAACTGATTGGTTTAAGTCCAGAATTAATATTACTTATATTGGATTTCCTTCCTGGCTTGGTAGCCCCCAGATGTAAGTGTGGAGATACACTGAACTGGGTTAACAATTTCCTGTGTTGTTTAATTTACCTGCACTTTAAGTTTTGTTTAAGTCTTCAAGTGTTTAAACATCTCATTCGACATCACGTACCTGATCCCAGAATTTCAAATAGGTTAGTGTGTCTGAGCCTTCACTTATGGGACTAGATTTAGGGATTTCCTCCATAGATAGGTGTGCCTTCTTGCGCATTCCATTTCGGGATGATATGAGACTTATACATCCCAATGAGTAAGACTTAGGTACACTTACCTATGCAAATTTCACTCATAAAAAGCTTCATAAAAACACAAACAAACAATAAGCGTCTTTCCTTCGGGAATTCTTTTCTCATCTCCTTCGCTCTGTCCGCGAACTTGCTCCTACTTGTTATTTTGCAAGACGGTTACGCACTCGTCGTCCAAGCCTGCAACACCTGAACATTGACATAGGCAGTTCAAGCCTTAATTCACAAGCAATCCTTTCCATCCCTAGTTAGGGGAACTACGGCGACTCTGATCCTCATTTTCCCGATGAGGTACGTAGGCAGCGGGGTAAGGCCCGTTCGAGTACAATCTTTATTTTCTCTACATTTTTCCTTTTCATTTCTTTTCCAGTTCCCTTTTCTTTTCCTTTATACAATTCAGTTCATTTTCTTTGCAACAACTTTCATTTTTTCACCCTTTGAAACATTTTCTTTGCAAGCGTGGATCCCGTCGGGTACGGCGGACGATCTGGGTGCTAATACCTTCCCAGGTCGTAACCAACTCCCGAACTCAGTCTCTTTGGTTCGCAGGACCCGTGTCCTTCCTTTTCTTTTCTTCTGGTTTGTGCAACATTACCATTCCCGTTCCTTCGGGATAAAAATGCCTGGCTGGCGACTCTATTCTTTTCCGCGCCACTTTCGCGTTTGTACCAGGATGGAAATCCGGGGAGCGACACAGAGTACGATATACAATATACTTCCCAGAAAGCCATCAAAGGAAGTGTATTGTAAGAATACCTTGCACAACAACCTCTTGAAGATGACTATCAGCCAATGAAATTTGATTTCCTTGATGAGGACATCATGTACCTCAAAGCAAAAGATTGCGAGGAACCACTTCCGGAGGAGGGGCCGGACCCCGAATCCAAATGGAAGTTGATGTTTGATGGGGCAGTCAATATCAACAGACGTGGAGTTAGTGCTATTCTTATCACTCCAGAAGGTGTTCACTTTCCCGTCACTGCCAGAATTACTTTTGGCTGCACCAACAATGAAGCGGAATACGAGGCGTGTATAATGGGAATAAAGGGGGCTATTAATCTGCGGATTAAGACCCTCGATATATTCGGAGATTCAGCCCTCGTCATTAATCAGATTACCGACAAGTGGTATACACATCAAGAACATTTAATTCCTTATAGGGATTATGCCAGAAGACTGTTGACGTTCTTCACAATGGTTAAGCTTCAGTATATACCACGAGATGAGAATCAATTTGCCGATGCATTGGCTACTCTTTCTTCATCCATCAAAGTCTTGTGTTGGAATTATGTGCCCAGGATTGACATTTCCAGGCTTGACGCACCAGCTTATGCTTTCTCTGTAGACGCAGTGTCTAATGAGAAACCTTGGTACTTTGATATCAAGCTCTTCCTGGAAAAGCAAGAATACCCAGCAGGGGCATCATCCAATGACAAGAAGACCTTAAGACGACTTGCTGCTAGCTTCTTCTTGAATACAGATGGGGTTTTGTATAAGAGGAACTTTGACATGGTCTTTCTCAGATGTGTGGATAGACACGAAGCAAGCCTATTAATGCAAGAAGTACACGAGGGATCCTTCGGTACTCATGCAGGAGGGCATGCAATGGCTAAAAAGTTATTGAAATCAGGGTACTATTGGCTAACAATGGATGCAGACTGTTGTTCGTACGCCCGTAAGTGTCACAAGTGCCAGGTTTATGCAGACAAGGTGCATGTTCTTCCAAGCCCGCTCAACGTCATGTCATCTCCTTGGCCCTTTTCTATGTGGGGCATTAACATGATCGGGAAAATAGAGCCTACTGCTTCAAATGGTCATCGTTTCATCTTGGTTGCGATCAATTACTTTACTAAGTGGGTTGAAGCAGCATCTTACGCCAATGTCGCTTGTCAAGTGGTAGCCAGATTTTTGAAGAGAGACATCATTTGCAGATACGGAGTGCCTGAAAGAATCATTACTGACAATGGTTCCAATTTGAACAACAAGATGATGGCAGAGTTGTGTCGGGACTTCCAGATTCAACATCACAATTCTTCTCCTTACCGACCAAAGATGAATGGTGCGGTAGAGGCAGCTAATAAGAATATCAAGAAGATTGTACAAAAAATGGTTGTCACTTACAAAGATTGGCATGAGATGTTACCATTTGCGTTGCATGGGTACCGAACGTCAGTCAGGACGTCAACCGGGGCAACTCCTTTCTCATTGGTATATGGTATGGAGGCAGTTTTTCCTGTTGAGGTAGAAATTCCTTCTTTGCGTGTGATGATGGATGTGAAGCTTGTTGAGGCTGAGTGGGTACGTGCTCGATACAATCAGCTATGTCTAATTGAGGAAAAGAGATTGGCGGCCATCTATCATGGTCAGCTTTATCAAAGGAGAATGAAGCGAGCATTCGACCAACGAGTACGTACTCGGGAGTATCAAGTAGGAGAGCTTGTGCTCAAGAGGATCGTTCTTCCAGGTTCAGATCACAGGGGCAAGTGGACCCCAAACTACGAAGGACCGTTCATAGTGAAGAAAGTTTTCTAAGGAGGAGCACTGATGCTCACCACTATGGATGGAGAAGATTTCTAATCCCCTGTTAACTCGGACGCAGTTAAAAAATACTTCACATAAAAAGACCCGCTGGACACAAAAACATAATTAAAGTCCAGGCAAGAAAAGGGCATCCCGACGAGCTAAAAACAGAATAAAAAGCTCGGTCAAAAGTTAGGGAAAACAAATAAAAAATGTACACCCGCTGAGTTGAAAAGCCACATCGGACAGCTCAGGCAAAAAAGGGTATCCCGGTGGATTGAAAACTCGAAAGGGCGATCCACGCAAAACAAGGGAATAAGCGAACAACTGTGATCCGGGTAATCTGAACCAAATCATCGTTTCGTATAGCCTGACAATATCAGAAGGATAGGAATCAATCCCCTCATCTTTTCAGAAAGCAAAGGCAAGAATGGAGAGTTTTGAAGACATGCTGGTCATAGAAAGAAGGAAACTCATTGGGATGCCGCGCCCATTGCCATTAGGATAGTTTATTTTCTCAACTTTATGGTTGCTACCTCTTTCTAGGTGGTTGCTTCCTGATGTAAAACTTTGCCTATTCAGAGGCCTTTCAATAAAAGAATATTCAGTCAAAAAGTTGTGTTGTGTTTGTTTGTTTGCAAAAATGTCCTGAATTTTTGGCAAAAAATAGCATTGCATTTGAAACATGGTGATTTGTTTTAAATAAAAAATGACATTACAGGGAAGCATTTAAAACCATCCTTGAGTGTCGGGTGACGATGGATGAATAGATCATACCATGCAAGTCCCCGGGGCACATACGTGTTTTCTGTTGTTGCAGGTTTTGCAGGATGGCGTCACATTCTCCCAACAGAGTTTTCTCCCAGCTGAGTCATAGCAGGTGGAATCCCCAAGCAAATTATCTTTCCACAAGTGGAGTATACCCAGCAGGCAGTGGGAGGCCCATTCCCCACAGAACTTATAATTGTCAGAATACTTTTCCTTGCAAAGGATATTTGAGGAAGCATCTCCCCAGCTGTGTTAGAAGATCGTCATTCCCCCGCAGAGTTTCATGATTGGGATACAACCATCATTGAAGTGTTCTCCAACACTCGTCTGTGTTTGATAGTTGCTTTTGCTCATCTGCATTCCCCAACACTCGTCTGTGTTCACGCTTTGTTGTTGCTCGTCTGCATTCCCCAACACTCGTTTGTGTTCACGCTTTGTTGTTGCTCGTCTGTATTTCCCAACACTCGTCTGTGTTCACGACACTGCTCGTTTGCCTTCCCCAGCAGTTACCCATGGTTATAATTGTTGTTGCTCGTCTGCACTTCCCAACACTCGTCTGTGTGTAACTTCCTTTTGGTTCTTGACACTCGTCTGTGTTTGATATTTTCTTGTTGCTCGTCTGCATTCCCCAATGCTCGTCTGTGTTTGTTATCTGTTTAAAGCTCGTTTGCATTGTTTGGATACTCGTCTGTATCATCCCTCACACTCGTCTGTGTTAGCTTATATCCATATGTACTGATTTGACAATCACTTTGGTACTCGTCTGTATTGTTACTCCAATTGCTCGTCTGTGTTAGATCTTTAGTATTTATCCGTATTGCTACTTCAATGCTCGTTTGTGTTGGGTTTCTGGTATTCGTCTGTACCAGTTGTTGATATTCGTCTGTATCATCGCCTGAAGCGCTCGTCTGTGTTTCTTAGATCATCATCTGATATCCGTTTGTATCATTGACTTATGGCACTAGTCTGTGTTTCTCTTGATGATCATCCAATACTCGTTTGTGTTGAAGAGGTTTGAAGTCTTGACGGTGGGATTAAACGTCAAAATAATGCTGGCCCTGACGTAACAGGTTTGCTCGAAGAAGGCTCGTCTGTCTTAGACCATATATTCACGAATAATATATGAGGAGGGTTCGTCTATCCTGATTATACATGTCTATCCCACAGACTTAAGTGCATCACCGGTCCTGGTGTAAAGGTTTATCCGAAGGAGATTCGTCTGTCTCAAGTCATATATTTTGCAAAGTGTAAGAGGGCTCGTATGTCCAGTTCCTGGCGTAATAGGATTGTTCGAAGAAGACTCGTCTGTCAAAGTTTTTCTATATGAAGTAACAGTTCAACTTGGAAGGAGCTCGTATGCTTTCTCTCCGCTTCAGTCACCAAAGCGTCATTTGGTTGGGTTTATTTCCCATTGCTTGCATTCTCTAGCAGAGTGCAAATTTCAGGTTTTCTTGGTATTCAACCACGGTTCATCTTAAACGGTCGATAGCCCGTCCTACCGTCCTTTTCAGATTAACAGTTGCTTAAATAGGGGCAGCTGTAACACCCCAAATTTTCCCTCTTCATTTTGAGCATCACCATCATACCATAATCATCATAAGCATATCATATCCTTGGCATCTTTGCATGGAAAAATGAAGCATAACATTCTCATGGTCTAGCATTAGGCATATGATCAATTGTTGGTGGATTTGAGGCATTACAAGCTATAACAAGAGGCCCAATGGACTTGTCCAAGTCCCATGAAGTGTCTACATGGTATTCACAAGTTCAAGATCAGTTACAAAAAGCTCAGGAGGTTGAAAGATCATCAGGGAATTCAGGCTAGGGCAAGCTCCTATACAATGATCCCAAATTAGGGTTTTTCAAGCATGATATCTTTGTGACTTTGGACATTTCATCTGGGCAAAGTCTCTCATATGACAAGAGGATCCTAGGGATAAAATTTGGTGAGAAAATTCCTTAGGGAAGTCAGTTATTTCATCATAAGTTCAAAAGTATAAATTTTCTCCTGTGAGAGGGAAATCCTGATTAGGATTTTGGGCCAGATCCTCATATCTTCTTAATTTTGACCATTTCTTCTGGGCAAAGGCTTTCATTTGGTCTGCATGGCTTATGTATGAAGCTTGAGGCAAAAATTCATTGAAGAAGTCAAGGTTTGGTCCAATTACTTGAAGATGAAGCAAGAAAGTCAATTGTGCAGTAAAAAAAAGAGTCAACATGAAGATTTCAGAGTTTTTTTAATCAGGATTATCATTTTTGAGGTCATATCATGTCAAGGAATAATTCAGTTGAGCTTAAATGTCAAAAATCGGGAGTATGCAAAAAAGTTGCTAAAATTGGAAGTTTAGAAGTTTCCATTTTTATAAATTATTTGTCCCAAAACTTCAAGCTATTATTTCATGTGCGAAAAAGCTCTGAATGATTTTCCGGTGAACAAGAAAGTTGTAGATCACGATTTTCCCTTTCCGAAAAGTCCTAGAACACCTTCATAGCATTTATAGAACTTAAGATGTGATTTTTTGAAGTTTGAAACATTTTTAAGGGTTTTAATGCATTTTTGGTGATTTCTTATTGGTCCACCCATTTTATGCAAGTGTCACATTTTATTATATTAGTTTATATATATTTTTCTAATGTGACACTTTGTTTGTACGTGACCAAAAGGGTGCATGAATCATTTTAGTTGTGTTTGTCTTATTTGAGTTTTTGAGAAAGAAAAATAATGCATAGGTTAATACGTGTTTGCGTGTGGTTGGTGGCAAGGAAAAGGATCAGCAGGTGCATGATCATCATGCACGCCCTCCTCACGTGATGGTCACAAAGAAGAAATTTTTGGCCTTGCCACTCATGTGTAATCACGGATCCCTCACCAAAAGGGGAAAAGGTATTGCAGTGCCTCATGTCCCTATGCAATGAGAATTATATGTTTCTCTCTCTCTCTTGCACCCACCTGGAGGTCCCCACTTGCTTTTGTTCACCCATTCCACTATCATCCTCACATGTTTGGCACAAAAGAGGAAGATCTCACGTGAACACACAACCATGCAGCGTCCTCTCAACAACAACCTCCACCATTCGATTATTTTTATTTATTATTTTTCCATTTCATCATACAATATAGTCATACCATTAAATCAAGGGACCACTATATCTCCATGCACCAATATTTACATAACAAATAATTGAGAATGAAGTGAAAAAGGAAAAGAAAACAAGCACGATTCTCTCGGTTTTCTTTGGCAGCAAAGTGCAACAAACTTTCCACACACCTTGCAAACATTCAACAAAGGCACTCTCTCATAAGCTACCACTCACGTTTTTGTGGAGGGGGGGGGGGAGTCACCATTTGATCATTGCTAAGATGATAACAAACGGGCATTCTCTCTTCCTCTCGACATTTTAGCACCATTTCAGCATACATTCCTTTCCCTCAAATTCACTCTAAAAAAGAAGAGAGGCAAGAAGTGAGATCTGATTTCTTCGACTGCTTCACTCTATTCTCAGCATCACTATACATTGATAGTGTCATCATACTTTTCATTAGCTGAATCATTTGATGATTTGTTGATTATTCGAAGATCAACAAGAGTTTCAGATCTCATTTCCCCGCACAAACCAAAGTCTACAGCCTTTATTTGGCCAAAATGCAAATCAAGGAAGCCATTTCAATCTCTGTTTTTCTTCAGACTTCAAGAAAGAGCTTCACCTCAGGTTTGATTGTCTCGACTTTTTTGGCTTCGGATTTGATGTTTTTTTGTTTGCTTCATGTTGTTGATTATGGATTTAGTTTGTATGAAGTGGGGAGAGTTCTCTAAGAGGCGTTGAATGTTGTTTTTACGTTTTGAGTGGTGAACTTGTTTCATATGTTTCTCTCAGTGTATTGGTTCTATGTGAGAAATATTGGTTTTGTTGCATTCCTCTCATTTGATAGATGATTTTTGGTACTTATATCTTTGAATTTCGTGGAGGATTGAGAGAGATGTGGTGAGATGAAAGTGAGGTGTTGGACTGGTTTTGTTCTCACGATTTCCATGGATTCTACTTGTTGTTGCTGTACCTTGCATGAGCATGGAGGAAGATAGTGATGTGTCACCTTTGGATTGGTCCTTTGTTTTTATTATTTATTATTTTTTTATTTTGCGGTTTATTCATTTCATCATTTAAGTGAAGCAGGCGTGACCAATTGATTGTGTGTTTACATAACTTTTGTTTATTTCATTTTAATAAAAATAATAATAACATGTAATAATCTGATTTTATTGGCAAGTTTTTTTTTTTTTTAAATTTTGTATGGGCTTAAGTCACTTGCTGTGTGCACCCCCCATTGTTGGGCCCAAATTATGTTAACTGATCCAGACCGCTATTCTAACCCCTCTACCTCATTAATTCTTTTTCTTATTTCATTTTTATTTTCAGTTTGATTTTAATTTTTAAAAAATAGTAATAAGTTCATAAAATTTCTAAAACAATTCATGAATGATCCTTTGAGTTTTCTTTAATTTTTGGCATTTTTATTTTTCATTTATTTTTAATTGCCACGCTGGAATTAATTGTTTCTTTTAATTAATTGCTTTTATTTCATTTTAGAAGCATGCTGTCTTGTATAATTTCTATCTTATTCCTTAATTTGAATTTTGAACTGATTCTTTTTGCTATGGATTCATGATGAGATGTAGTTTGTTGATGATTTTTATTCTGATTTTTAGAATTTTTCTTAATTGGTTTTGGTCTCTAACTTGTGCATGAAGTCTTCTAACCCTAATCCATGTTTAAGCATTTATTTGACTTGCTTATGTTCTGATTTTGATTCTCTCCTTTTGGCATGTTGATATTGTATATTTTAAGAGTCGTTGTGCAAGTTTGTGGAATTTTTGAATGTATATTTGATTTAATTTGAATTTTGTTCCTTACTTGTTTTCTTTTGCACCTCTTTTGGTCATATGTTCAATCCTTAGGTTAGAAGGGCACTTGTGCCAACTTCTTTAAGTTGTTTAGAGCATTCTTAGGATGTTGATACCCCTCTGATCTTGAGTTGATGTTTGTTCTTTGAAATTTTTTGTGATTGTTTGATTTTGAAGTTCATCCACTTTTATGCATGTCCATCTCATTTCTTTTGCTTCTTTACTCCTCATGATGTTAATACTTGAGTTTGTGTGCTTCTTCTTTTCATCTCATATGATCTTTAGTCACATTATTGGTATGCTAGGGTTCTGGTCTTGGAGTTTGTGATGTTGGTTTACTTGGGTTGCCTTGTGTTTTCTCATGTTTGTTTTGATTTGTCATGATGATCCATGTTGCTTCATGTTGAGTGGTATAGTTCCTTTCTCATTCTTATGATTTGTATTTGCATTTGGCATTTGTGATTAAGACTTCACTTCTGGTTGTGTGGCTTTGGTTTGATATTATGTTCATTTTGTGTTGCATTTATTCTTATGTCACTAACCATTTTAGGGGCTTTGGTAAGTGAAAGGTGTGGATGTGATTCCCACATCTCCAAATCTTATCTCTTCTCTTGTCCTTATTGATATTATCTTACTCGTGATTGTTGGGGATTAGGCCTTATTTCCTCCCTCTTATATTCTTCTTTCTTCTGTTTCTCTTCTTATCTTCTCCTCCTTTAGTATAGTAAACCTCACTATCCGAGGAGCGACAATATCGACAGATGATATTCCGTTTTCAGAAATCGAGCTACCACTTTCCTGGTGACATTTGCATATGAAGCTGCTTCAACCCATTTGGTGAAGTAATCAATGGCTACCAGGATGAATCTGTGACCATTTGAAGCAGTCGGTTCAATCTTTCCAATCATATCAATGCCCCACATGGTGAAGGGCCAAGGAGAAGACATTACATTCAAGGGATTCAGAGGCACATGCACTTTATCTGCATAGATCTGGCATTTGTGGCATTTCCTGGCATAGGCACAACAGTATGCATCCATTATGATCCAGTAGTAACCTGATCTTAACAACTTCTTTACCATTTCATGTCCTCCGGCATGGGTACCGAAGGAACCTTCATGTACTTCGTGCATCAGTAGGTCTTCTTCCTTCTTGTCAACACATCTGAGCAAGACCGTGTCAAAGTTTCGCTTGTACAAAGAGCCATCAGTATTGAGGAAGAAACTGCCGGCTAGCCTTCTTAATGTCTTCTTATCATTTGACGATGCCCCAGATGGGTATGTCTGAGTTTCCAAGAAGCATTTGATGTCATGGTACCAAGGCTTGTTATCAGTGACAGTGTCTACAAAGAATACATATGTCGGTCTGTCTAGTCTGGATACCAAAATCCGAGGTACATAACTAGCAGCTTGTACTTTGATCATGGATGAAATGGTAGCCAAAGCGTATGCAAACTGATTCTCATCTTGAGGTATGTATTCGAGCTTAACTATTGTGAAGAAGGTCAACAATCTCCTCGTATAGTCACGGTAGGGAATCAGATGCTCCTGATGAGTGTACCACTTGTTGTTGGTTTGGTTGATTACCAAAGCTGAATCTCCGAATACATTCAAGGTTTTGATCCTGAGGTTAATGGCTTCCTCAAGACCCATGATACAAGCTTCGTATTCTGCTTCGTTGTTAGTGCAGGCAAAGGCGAGCCTTGTTGAGAAAGGCATATGAACTCCTTTGGGTGTAATAAGCATTGCACCAACCCCACGACCGTTGCAATTAACTGCCCCGTCAAACATCATAGTCCATGCTTCTTCTGGGTCAGACCCTTCAGTATGAATAGGCTCTTCACAATATTTTGCTTTTAAGAACATGATGTCTTCATCAGGGAAGTCAAATCTCATAGGCTGGTAATCATCAATGGGTTGCTCAGCCAGATAGTCAGACAATACACTGCCTTTGATGGCTTTCTGAGAGGTGTACTAAATGTCATATTCTGTTAGAATCATTTTCCATTTTGCAACCCTTCCGGTAAGTTTTGGCTTCTCAAATATGTACTTGACTGGATCCATCTTGGAGATCAATAAGGTCGTATGAGTCAACATATATTGTCTTAGTCAGCGAGCAGCCCACGCTAAAGCATAACAAGTTTTCTCGAGCAGTGAATAACGTTGTTCACAGTCAGTAAACGTTTTGCTTAGGTAGTATATTGCATACTCTTTTCGATCAGACTCGTCATGCTGGCCCAACACACACCCCATTGACTTTTCTAATACTGTCAGATACATGATTAGAGGCCTTCCTTCGACTGGAGGCATGAGGATTGGAGGTTCTTGCAGATATTCTTTGATCTTGTCAAAAGCTCTCTGACAGTCATCGTTCCACCTGACTGTTTGCTCTTTTCTTAACAGTTTGAACAAGGGTTCGCAGGTTGCAGTGAGATAAGATATGAACCTTGAGATGTAGTTCAATCTTCCTAAGAACCCTCGAATTTCTTTCTCAGTCTTAGGTGAAGGCATTTCTCGAATGGCTTTGACTTTATCGGGATCAACCTCAATTCCCTTTTCACTTACAATAAAACCCAGCAGCTTACCAGAACGTACCCCGAATGTGCATTTGTTGGGGTTCAACCTTAATTGATACTTCCTTAGACGCTTGGGTCGCTCCCACTAAAAGACACCCGGTCAGATAGGGTACAGACGCGAACGGTCGGCGAGAGGAGAAATGAAGGTGAAGTGAAAAGAGTCGCTAGCTAGGCATTTTTATCCCGAAGGAAAGGTAATGCTGCATAAACCTGGAAAGATATGGATAAGACGGTTGCGAACCAGAGAAACTGAGAAAGGGGGTTGGTTACAACCTGGGAAGGTATTAACACCCAGATTGTCCATTGTACTCGACGGGATTCACGCTTGAAAGTTTGTGCTTAAAGGGGTAGTGTCTGTGCTATCTGTGTGCAAAATCTGGAAAAAGAATGTACAAGTGTCAGTGCAAGAAAGTGAAGTGAAGTGCTCATGAATGAGGCTTAAAAGAATGCTGGAAGAGGGGGGGGGAAGAGACAGAGACTTTTGTTCGATAACTGTTAAGTTATGCCTACGTATCCTCTCATGCAATGAGGAAGTCAGAACACCGTAGTTCGACTCAAAGATACTGAAAAGAATAAATTGACTGATGAACTGCTTGCTTGTCTATGCTCAAGTGTATGACCTGTCTGGCTCAGGTGCGAACTGTCTTGCATTAGACGGAAGAAGCGAGTTCTCGTTTGTGAATGAAGATGATGAGAAAAGAATCCCGGAGGAGACGTTTATTGTTTGCTTTTGGTGTTTTCAGTCTTTTATTGCTTTTTGTGTTTGTCATAAGTTAATGAGCTTAAGCCTGAACCAAGGGTTAGTAAACTCATCATATCCTCCCTTTGATCAGGGATAATGAGAATACCTTAAGTATGAGATAAACACCCCACACTTAATTACCATGATGATGTAGGATTAAGATCATTAACCTACTTGTGGTTATTTAGATGTTTTTTAGTTTTTGTTTAGTGTTAAGTAATAAGTTTAAGCCATAATCAAGGATTTAATGGACCCATTACACCATCCTAATTGAAGGATAATAGATGAGCACATTTAAACTGAAGAAGATACCTCAACTTAATCCATGATTAGGGATTAACCTCATGACAAAACAAACCTTTATTAAAGTGGATTTTAATTAATGGTGAGATTAAGAAGTGGGTTTTATGGTTTGTAAGACAACTTGAGGGGGACTTGTCCATTAACACTAGGGTTAGTCCTTCTTAACCAATCAAGGAAGAATTAGAACCCTAATGCAAGGCCCAAGTTACAAGCTATTGTCTTAGTGATTATTAAGATGGATTGATTAAGAGGTTTAAACACATTAAGGGTTAAACACTTAGGATTAAAGTTATACACTCCATCCTAAGAGAAGGATGCAGGCATAACCTTAATCACAAAGCCTTAAAACCTTAAAGGTTTAATCTCTGATTATGAGATGAGAAGAGAGACACAAAGAAGACACAAAGGTAAAAGCTAAAGGGGGACTAATCAAAACCCTAATTATTGTCATGCTTGGATGTTCCTATGGTTTGTATGGCTTGCAAGAGATCTTCAGAAAATCCACCAATGGAAGAAGCAAATGAAAGGAGGAGAAGCAGAAGAAACAAGTTAACTTACTTCACTGAAGAAGATAAGTTACTTGAAGAAAGAAAGTGGATGATGAACATGAATGAGCAAGCTCACTCTAAAGCAAAAGAAAATGCAGCAATGATGCAAAAGAAGAAAGAGAAGAGAAATGAGAAGTGAAGGCAAATTCACTTCTCAAATTACTTACCACCTGAAATGGTTAGTATAAAAGAAAGAAATGAAATGAAAATGAAATGTATACAAAGATTAAAACCAAAACCAGAAGCATAAACATGATGCAAATGATGTTATGAGATGATGCAAAGACATGCCAAGTGCTATGAATGATCATACAAGTGATGAAATGCAAAGGATGCATGCTTTGAAGTATGAAAACACATGAAAGTTCATAGAATGAAATGAATGCATATCATGGAAAATGGATGAAGAAATGATCAAGAATGGTTCTAATGTGTCCTATGATGTCTTAGATGTTATGTGAATGCAAGAAATGTCATGGCAAGTTCATGTATGGATGCATATGCAAGATGTATGCAAGTGAACATGAGAAATTAGGGTTTTAATGCAACATGAGATGCAAAAGTAAAAAACATAAGCAAAACACAAGATAAAAAATTGCAAATGAACTCAAAGGAACCCTAATCCCATATGATATCACACCCCAAAGGAGGAGGCCTAACTCTTAACCTAAAGAAAGTTGTGAATTTTCTAAGTTATCTAGGGTTTTAAGGCACCTTAAGAGGGAAAATGCAAATAAATTCAAAAATTCAAGATAAATTTGTGACAAACATATGCTAGATACTACATGCTATATGAAGATCAATGCAAAAAGAACCAATGTCAAACCCTTCATGGTTAGGCAGAAAAGAATTCTTGAAGTTAGGGTTCAAAAATAGGATTTTTATGAACCCTAAATTCAAGAAAAATGTTAAAGTTGATTCAAAACCAAAAAGAAATTTGTATGAATGGTTTTACAATGTTTATAAATATCCTAAGATGAAATGTGAATTTTTTTGGAATTTTCAGAAACCTAAATGATATTTTAATTAATTAATTTTCATTAATTAATTAAAATAAACATTAAAATATTTTTAAAATGGTTTTTTAATGCAAAAAATAAAAATAAAAATGTTTTTGGGTGAAGAAAAATATTTGAATTAAAAATGCAGAAGGAAAATATTTTTGGAAATTTCTAGGTATTTTAAATTAATTATGCAAAACAAATGGTAAAAAAATGAAATAAAAACTGAGTTAAATGAAAGTATGCTGATCTGATGGACATGATTCAAACCTAGGGGGAAGTTGTTGACTGCGCGGATGATCTAAGGGTCCAGATCAAATCTGGCTAATTAATTTTAATTAATTTAATTAATTATGAATTAACATTAATGAACTTATCTGATCCATCCAAAAACGCGCTAACCCTAAGATCTAATGGCCAAGATTCAAACTCACACTAATTACTCAGCTAACCCTAATTAGGGCAAACTAACCTCAGACGGCCGGAACATTGGTTCCGGTCGTCTTCTCCGGCGAACCCTCAAGAACAAAATCTTCCCTAGGTCATTTCTGGAGCTCTAAAGCTCCAGATCAACTCCTCTCACCTTCCTAAACTAAAATCTACCCTCAAAACAAATTTATCATGGCTCAAAATCAAGATTCGAAGAAGAACACAAAAATAGTGAAACTTTCAGAAGTTCATGAAATCCTTAATACGCAACCATTTTCAAAAATAAAAGTATCAGCATGATCAGCACAACATAAGGAACATTTCTATAACCTAAAACTACATTTATGGAAAAAAGTTTGAAGAGGTTACCTGAGCTTGAGCTTCCTCAGTTTGAAGCTTCTGAACCTCCTCTCTTGTGCAAACTCACTCCAATGATCCCTCTGATGAAACTTTGATGCTTGGAAGGAGTTTTTAATGGCTGAAATGAGAGCTTGAACTCTTGCTCTCCAGAAATCGTGTTTTGGTTATGGGGGGTTTTTGGTTGCAATGAAGGGTGGGAAATGATCCTTTGATGAAGCTGAGGTGATTGGTGAAAAAAGTTTTAAGTTTGAGTGAGTGTGCTGTGTGTTTCGAAAGTTTTTGCAAATGGGGTGATTTTTTAGAGCTTGAGGATTCTGAGCATTTTGGCTTGCTTGTTGTGTGTTATGAGTTCCATAATGCTTGCATATGATGTTGTGATTGGTCAGAGGAGTTGGTGTGGCATAGTGTGATTGGTATGGGTGTTTTGGCACAAAGTCAATAAAACTTGTACTTGAGGTATGGGCTCTCTTGCAGCTGGCTTTTTGGCTTGTCTTGGTTCAGCAGATATCAAGGAGAGCCATGGAATGCATTTTGTGGTGATTCAGCAAGTGGAGGTATGGTTATGTGTCATTTTGCAATTTTCATGAAGTTTGGCCCTTTTGTGATTTCTTGAAGTTCAAGGCATAAAATGAGATGGTTCTTTGGGCAATTCTGACTTTAAGGCAATGTTCTATGTTGGTATGATGCTTAGAAGTGTATTAGAAGTCACAAAATAGCTTGGCAAGTGGTTTTGCATAAATCCCTTTTTGGTGTATTCTTGAAAATTATAGGATTTTTGCCAACTTTGAAAGGCCATAACTTGAGTTCCATGATGAATTAGAACTTGTTCTTGTACTTTTTGAAAAGGGAATGATCCAATCTACAACTTTCATGACCAACAATTTTTCATTTGAAGCATTTTTGGTTGAGAAAGAGGAGGTTGAAAAACTTTCCCAAAATGGAAAGTTTACATTACAAGTCATTTCCATTTTTGGCAACTTTTGGTTTAGCTCAATTTTCTTCAATTTTGTGAACTTCCAAACACTTCAATGATCAAATAAAGATCATATAACTTCAATTTGATGAAAATATCACTTTGGTTCCATTGTTGGGGGCCTCAGATGCCCTGATTTTGCTCTGACTTGCTCAAGAAGTTACCCAGTGAACAGATGACTTCCACAATGAAATTATTCATCAAACTTGGTACACATGATCCTTATAACATATTGAGACTATTATAAACAAGAATGACCAAAAAAATTGGAGTTATGGCCTCTGAAACCATAACCCTAATTTCAGGTCATCTGTGCAGTGAAACCCTAGCTCTGCTTCCATGCTTTCCAAGTTCTTGTGATTTCTTGACTTCCTTGATCTTTGAGGGATATAAAATGATGATAGAACATACATGGAACCTCTTGGAACAATTGGAGACCTTTGGAGTGGCTCAGATGGATCCTTGGATTGCTCAGATCACAAACCCTAGATGCAGATGAACTTGAACTAATGCAGTGAAGCAAATATGCAATATGGTATGATATGCTTAAACTAATGCAAAGATGAAAGATCACAAGCCATGGTATGAATTTAGTTAGGGAAAATTTGGGGTGTTTACAGCTGCCCCTATTCAAGCATGAGTTAGCTGTGCTGGATGTAAGCGCCTGGCATATCAGACAAACAAGATAACTTGTGGTTGAATACCAAAGATAGTCCAAAATTTGCATTCATTGGGGAGAAGAAGAAAAGGGATATAAATTTCAAAAGATGGTATAGTATGATTATAAAGTGCGGGCGATGGAGGACGACCATCGAGCAGAGGACGACTGCTGGGGACGACCGACTTGCTGGGGAAATAAAGAGACCACGACGGGGACGGCCATCGGGTAAAGGAACAAGATTCTCTGGGGATTAAAGTAAAGGAAATGATGGGGACGGCCATCAGGTTTGCAAAGTAAAGTAAACAACGATGGGGACGGCCATCGGTTCAAAGAATAAATGAAATAATGATGAGGGACAGTCATCAAAGGTGAAGGACGATCACCTAGCAGAGGAAGGCTGCTCTTTATCACAACATAGGACGAATGCCGGATAGAAAAGGTCGACGATGTGGACGGCCATCAGATAAGCATGATGAAGGACGATCATCAAGAGGTGAAGGACGATCACCTAGCAGGGTACGGCTGCTCTCGGGGTTTATCATGACATAAGACGAATGTCAGATAACAAAATCAACGAAGGGGACGACCATTAGATAAAATGATGAAGGACGATCATCAAAAAGGTGAAGGACGATCACCTAGCAGGGGACAGCTTCTAAATATCACGACATAGGACGAATGTCGGATAAAAAATGGTTCCAATAATGGAGACTCTCCTGGGGAAAGGATGAGGGACGGTCATCCGAAGGTGAAGGACGATCACCTGGCAGGGTACGGCTGCCTAAAGTATCACGACATAGGACGAATGTCGGATAGGAAAAAGTTACTTTGCTGGGGAATGGTAAACACGGATGAGTGCTTACGCTCAAGAAGTAAAAGGTATAAGTGTTTTGATGTTGTGTATAGATTAAAGATGCGGACGAGCATCCTTAAGACCGTGATATGGACGAGTATCGGTAGAAACAAACGCTGACGCGTGTTTAGAGATGATGATACGGACGAGTACCAACTGGTTAACAAAGAACACGGACGAGTGTCGAATCTGTGGGGAATAGATATGTATATAAGATATGGACGAGTGTCTGTATAAGTATGAACAAGTATTGTGAAGTATGAGCAAGACACAGACGAATGTTCAACTTGTTGGGGAAGGGTGACACGGACGAGTGCCAGAAGTGTATAAGTTATGAACAGTCAGTGTAAAAGGTGTCCCGGCGACCTGGGGGATAGGATGACACGGACGGGTGTCGATGAGAGTGTATTATAAACAAGTGTTTGGCAACCATGCTGGGGAGTCGTGACACGGACGGGTGTCAAGAGTGTATATGGATATCTGCAGAGGAATGAAATGACACCGACGAGTGTCGAAAAGGTGTATATGAACATGTATATGTGGGAGAGTGCAAAGGGGATGCTTTGGCTTTCTGTTGGGGAGATGACACGGACGAGTGTCAAGAAGAACATGCTATGGACAAGCATCTATATTTGAGAGTGCAAAAGGTATGCTTTGCTTTTATTATACATATTGCTTGATGAAATACTGATGGTATTTACAGGTGACTGGTTCGAACCTGACTTGTGATCATGCAAATGTTTGATTTCTACCGTAATGCTCCGTATTAGACGGAATGCTACGCTTTGTGGGGGAAAATGATGCGAATGCTATGATTATGCAAAAGAAACCGATCAGGGATTTGGATCCCGCTGCGGTGAAGATCTCTGGCTGATCTGCTTGGAAGGACATCCCAGTTGGGGATGATCATTGATAGATCTGATAAGATATGGCTCTGCTTGGGGGACTAGATCACTAATAGATCTATCCGGTAAGGAGATATCCCAGCTGGGGATGAAGAAGCTTCCGTCACTTTGTTGTATGAGAATTTCAGACATTTCTCTTCTGGGTAGAGGCTGGAACTCTGTGGAGAAAAGATTCTTCTATCTTTGAGAGACCTGGTACTCTGTTCGGGGGAGAAAAGATCACTGGATGATCTTCCTGGAGCTTCCTGTGGGGAAAAAGCATTTCAGATGTTGCTTGGAGAAGATGTTTTGGGGAAGTAATGCTTGGCATGCCCCATGCTATGTATTTGAATACCTGCAATCCTGTTAAGACAAAGAACGCACAAGTATCCCGAGGTATCCCTTACCGGATTCCGTCATAGGAGTTAGATATTCCAGAGAGTAAATACATTTCCCGCAAGCATTTATTAATAATGGCTCATTTGTTTTATGCAAATATTATATCATGGATACTGGACATTTTGCAAACGAAACAAAAATGTACGAAACAAGGTGTGACTGAAAATCTGATTTTATTAATCTGGGTGCCATAAATTGGCAAATACAGTCAAAGAAACAGATCCCCTGGAATGAGGAGATTGTTATAAATTGAAAAAGTAAAGGTGCTGGCAATGTTGATGACGCTTTAGTGAGCTTCCTTTGCTATGACCTGTATGACCTTGACGTTCTTCTCATCTTGCTTTCTGAAGAAGGTTGATTCTGACTAATGCTTTATCCCTTCGAGGCTTGCCATGTTGTAAGTGATACAGACGAATTCAAAATGCAGTTGTTCGCTTATTCCCTAACTTTGCATGGATCGCCCTTTCAGGTTTTCAATCCACCGGGATACCCATTTTTGCCTGAGTTGTCCAATGCGGCTTTTCAACTCAGCGGGTGTACATTTTTTCTAATTTTCCCTTATTTTTTCCTGAGTCTTTTATTCTGTTTTTTGACTCGCCGAGATGCCCTATTTTTGCCTAGACTTACATTCTGTTTTTATGTCCAGCGGGTCATTTATGCGAAGTATTTTTTAACTGCATCTGAATTCACAGGGGATGAGAAATCTTCACCATCCATAGTAGTGAGCATCAGTGCTCCACCAGAGAAAACTTTCTTTACTATGAACGAACCATCCTAGTTTGGAGTCCACTTGCCCCTGTGGTATGTATGAGGAGGAAAATGTCTTTTCAGCACAAGATCTCCCAATTGGTATTCCCGAAGCCTGACTTTCTGATCGAAGGCTTTCTTCATTCTCTTCTAATATAACTGCCCATGATAAATTGCAGCTAATCTCTTTTCTTCGATCAGATTCAACTGATTGTACCGAGATCGGGCCCATTCTGCTTCGTTCAGCTTGACATCCATCAGTACCCGTAAGGAGGGTAATTCAACTTCAACAGGTAGGACTGCCTCCATACCATACACAAGCTGATACGGTGTTGCCCCAGTAGACGTTCTGATTGATGTGCGGTACCCATGCAAGGAAAATGGTAGCATTTCATGCCAGTCTTTGTATGTAACCACCATCTTTTGCACAATCTTCTTGATGTTCTTGTTAGCTGCCTCAACAACGCCATTCATCTTTGGCCTGTAAGGAGAAGAGTTGTGGTGTTGAATTTTGAAGTCCCGACACAGTTCTGCCATCATTTTGTTGTTCAAGTTGGAACCATTATCAGTAATGATTCGCTCGGGTACTCCATACCGACAGATGATGTCTCTTTTCAGGAATCTGGCTACCACTTGTCTGGTGACGTTTGCATATGACGCTGCTTCGACCCATTTGGTGAAATAATCAATGGCTACCAGGATGAATCTATGGCCATTTGAAGCAGTCGGTTCGATCTTTCCAATCATGTCAATGCCCCACATAGCAAAGGGCCAAGGTGAAGACATCACATTCAATGGGTTTGAAGGCACATGCACCTTATCTGCATAAATCTGGCATTTATGACACTTCCTGGCATAGGCACAACAGTCTGTATCCATTGTAATCTAGTAGTAACCTGATCTTAACAACTTCTTAGCCATGGTAAGTCCTCCGACATGGGTACCGAAAGATCCTTCATGCACCTCGTGCATCAGCAATTCTGCTTCTTTTTTATCAACATATCTGAGAAGTACCATGTCAAAGTTTCTCTGGTTATAACGAACCATCAGCATTCAGGAAGAAACTACCAGCCAACCTTCTTAATGTCTTCTTATCGTTGGATGATGCCCCAGGTGGGTATGTTTGATCCTCCAAGAAGCATTTGATGTCATGGAACCAAGGCTTGTCATCTTTGGCAATGTCCACAGAGAATACGTATGCTGGTCGGTCAAGTCTGGATACCGAAATCCGAGGTACAAAATTGGCAGTCTGAACCTTGATCATGGAGGAAATGGTAGCTAAAGCATCTGCGAACTGATTTTCATCTCGAGGGATGTACTCAAGTTTGACTGTTGTGAAGAAAGTCAATAATCTCCTCGTATAGTCACGGTATGGAATTAGATGCTCTTGGTGAGTGTACCATTTCCCGTTGGTATGATTAATTACCAAAGCTGAATGTCCGAATACAGTTAAAGTCTTGATCCTGAGGTCGATGGATTCCTCAAGACCCATGATACACGCTTCGTATTCAGCTTCGTTGTTAGTGCATGCAAATGTGAGTTTTTCCGAGAAAGGCATGTGAACTCCTTTAGGCGTAATGAACACTGCACCAACTCCACGACCGTTCATGTTGACAGCCCCATCAAACATCATTGTCCATTCTTCTTCTGGGTCAGGCCCTTCAGTGTGAACAGGCTCTTCATGATCTTTTGCTTTCAGGAACATGATGTCTTCATCAGGGAAGTCAAATCTCATTGGCTGATAATCATCAATGGGTTGCTCAGCTAGATAGTCAGACAGTACACTGCCTTTGATGGCCTTTTCAGATGTGTACTGAATGTCATACTCTGTCAAAATCATTTGCCATCTTGCAACCCTTCCGGTAAGTGCTAGCTTCTACAATATGTACTTGACTGGATCCCTTTTTGAGATCAACAAAGTAGTGTGAGTCAACATATACTGTCTTAGTCGGCGAGCAGCCCACGCTAAAGCACAACAAGTTTTCTCGAGCAGTGAATAACATTGTTCACAGTCGGTAAACTTTTTGCTTAGGTAGTATATTGCATACTCTTTTCAACCAGACTCGTCATGCTGGCCCAACACACACCCTATTGACCCTTCTAATACTGTCAGGTACATTATTAGAGGTCTTCCTTCAAATGGAGGCATAAGAATTGGAGGTTCTTGCAGGTACTCCTTGATTTTGTCAAAAGCCTTCTGACAATCTTCGTTCCACCTGACCGTTTGTTCCTTACTTAACAATTTGAACAGGGGCTCACAGGTTGCAGTAAGATGAGATATGAACCTCGAAATGTAGTTCAATCTACCTAAGAACCCCCGAACTTCCTTTTCATTCCTAGGTGTAGGCATCTCCTGAATGGCTTTGACTTTGTCAGGATCAACTTCAATTCCCTTTTCACTTACAATGAATCCCAGCAGTTTACCGGAATGTACCCCGAATGTGCATTTGTTGGGGTTTAACTTCAGCTGATACTTTCTATGACGCTTGAACAACTTCAGCAGATTTACCAGATGATCTTCTTCAGTGAGGGACTTGGCAATCATGTCATCCACGTAACATTCAATTTCTTTGTGGATCATGTCGTGGAATAACGTTACCATAGCCCGTTGATAAGTAGCACCGGCATTTTTCAGTCCAAAAGGCATTACCTTGTAACAAAATGTGCCCCAAGGTGTGATGAAGGTAGTCTTCTCCATATCTTCGGGTGACATCCTGATCTGATTATACCTGGAAAATCCATCCATGAAGGAAAATACTGAGAACTGAGCTGTGTTGTTGACCAATACATCAATGTGAGGTAAAGGGAAGTCATCCTTCAGGCTAGCTCTATTCAGATCCCGGTAATCCACACACATCCGTACTTTGCCATCCTTCTTAGGCACTGGTACAATGTTAGCAACCCATGGCGAGTAACTAGTTACAACAAGGAAACTGTCGTCCCACTGTTTTTGTACTTCTTCTTTAATCTTCATAGCCATATCTGGATGAGTACGGCGTAGCTTCTGTTTCACTGGAGGACAATCATCTTTCAAAGGCAGCTTGTGCATAACAATGTCCG
This sequence comes from Lathyrus aphaca, assembly GCA_963966055.1. Taxonomy (NCBI): domain Eukaryota; kingdom Viridiplantae; phylum Streptophyta; class Magnoliopsida; order Fabales; family Fabaceae; genus Lathyrus; species Lathyrus aphaca. Next base: position 405,355,340 of record OZ014523.1, read on the forward strand.
TATCTAGACCTGGTATGTCTTGATAGGACCAAGCAAAGACATCGACGTATTCTCGAAGCATGTCAATGAGCTTTTCTTTCACTAAATCTTGCAGACTGGCCCCGATCTTCACTTCTTTCAAGTCCTCTTTGGTACCAAGATTAACTGTTTCAACCTCCTCCTGATGAGGAGTGATCACTTTCTATTCTTGCCTCAACAACCTGGCTAACTCTTCAGGTAACTCATAGTCTTCTTCAACCCCTTCATCAGCTTGATTAATTGTATTGTCGAAGTCATACAAGGTCATAGCAGTGTTGTGGTCGGTGCAATCTAGAGGATAATCTCTGCAAGGGTTGAGATTGGTTCATTTTAGTGACCAGTTTTAATCTTGTTTAGAAAAAGTGAAAATGAAGTTATTTATTTTGAAAACATTGCCATTTTATTGTTTTGTACAAAAGTGAAAAATGAAAAGACAGTGAGCAAAAAAGAGACTCGTTTGCAAAAGATGTCCGATATTCATTGCTTAATCATTTGCACAAAATTACAATATGGCCCTATTACAAAATGAGTCCTGACACCTTGGGCAAGATGCAGGACTTGATGCATGCTAAAAAGACAGGAAATAATAATTACTCTGCAGGAGTAACCCTTATAATTTCCTGGGAAGACCAGTTAAGGACTTGGTTCCTCAGGATCCTTGGATGTATCCAGCTCTCCAGGTTGCGGTCGCTTTCCTCCTTGTCTTCCAGATTATTCACAGCATCTGGGGTGAGCATCCCCCACTGACAAATTTGGGCTCCTTTGCAGCCTCTGATTGATCTTGTCGGATTGGTCTGTAACCCAACCCGAATCTATCTTCCTTCTTTTCCACTAGTAGCAGCTTGCTGATAAGAGATGATTGAAGTACACATTTTTTCCTCCTGGGATGCAGCCAGAACTCCAGTAGCCTCATTAACATTTAGGGCTTCAAACCCTTGGCTCATTGTCTCATGGATTTCACCATCCATCTCAATATATTTGTAAGTAGCCAGCTGGCTAACAAAAATGTCTTCCTCACCACAGATGGTGATAATCTGTCCTTCCCATTCATACTTCAGTTTCTGGTGAAGGGTCGATGTTACTGCGCCTGCGACGTGAATCTAGGGTCGACCTAGCAAACAACTGTATGCCGGATGTATGTCCATCACATAGAAAACGGTCTTAAAAACCTGTGGACCGATTACCACTGGCAACTCCACCTCTCCCAGAACAGATCTTTTGGAGCCATCAAAAGCCCTGACCACAAGGTTACTTGGCCGGAGAGCTATCCCATCACACTCTAGCTTGACAAGGGCCTTCTTTGGTAAGACATTGAGTGAGGACCCAGTGTCTACAAGCACATGAGATAAGACAACTCCTTTGCACTCCAGGGTTATATGCAAAGCTTTGTTGTGGAGACGTCCTTCTGAAGTTAAATCAGCATCAGTGAACCCTAGCCCACGACTAGTATTGACATTTGATACTACTGTTTCCAGCTGATTTACAGTGATCTCTTCTGGCACGTAGGCAACGTGCAAAACTTTGAGAAGTGCATCCCGATGGGCTTCGGAACACAACATAAAAGATAATATAGAGATCTTTGAAGGAGTATGATGGAGCTGGTCCACAACTTTATAGTCACTTCTTTTAATAATTCTCATAAACTCATCCACGTCTTGATCGAAGGATGACTTATGAGTTTCCTTTGGCACAAATTCTTCCGGTATCACACTCTTCCCCTTGGCTCTGGTAGAAGCTTCTGCCTCTGAGTTGGTTCTAGGGACTTGTGATGCAAAGAGACGTCCGCTTCGGGTGAAGCCTCCGCCTCCCCCCACATTGTCCACTTGGGGAGTGAGAACTGGAGAATCAAGAAGGGCTTTCTCTCCATTGCAGTATAGATCAGCACCATAATTCCATGGTATAGCAATGTCTTTGTCATATAGGATCGGCCCAGGCACCGTGATAGTGACTGGGCTTACTGCTGTAGTTGTTGGGAATACAATGGTCTGAGGATCATAAAAGATTGTTACAGGACCTCTGGTGGATGTAGGTGAAGGTGAATTGAAGCTTTATTGAGAATGTTGTTGAGGTTGAAAGTTGTTGGAACTCGGGACCATTGTCGAGTCATAATAGATTGTGACGGTGGAAACATCATTATTGGTTGTTGAAGTTGTAGTAGCCAGTGCAAATGAATTGTTGTGTGTTGAAGTGACAGAAGGAATGATTGCTGAAGTTGTAGCTGAATCGGTTGGAACAAATGGTTGTTGTATTTATAGAAGACTCACTTGTTGCTGACAAAAGGGTTGTTGGGGTTGCAGAAGTTGTGGTTGTAATTTGCAGAATTCCTTCTTTAATCAAATCATTGATGCCTTTCCTCAAGCTGGCACACCCATTCTCATAAAGTTTGCATGATTCGCAACAGGCCTCACAACCTGGAAACACTTGGCACTTTAAAAGCTGGGATTTAACCTCTGCCAGAGGTGTTTGAATACATGCAATGTCTTCTATTAAACTTGTGGGAGAGCCATCCTCTACAGCATTAATCCTTGGCCCACTGTGGCTTGGCATAGGATTCTTCATTACGTTTGGAGGAGGTGCAAAGTTCAGGGCTTTTGAATCTACCAGATCCTGAACCTTCATATGCTGGGCTCTGCATTTTTCCGTAGAATGTCCAGGTGCGTTGGAATGAAAAGCACACCTAGCATTAGCATCATAGTTCCTAGGAAGGTTTTGAGGATCAGGCGGAGCCAATGTCCTCAACTCAACAAGATTGAGCTTTAGGAGTTGTGGCAGCAGTGTAACATATGGCATAGGAATGGGGTTAATCACCCGGTTGACCTGAGATGGTAGTTGTTGAAACGGGCGTTGTTGTTGATTGTTGTTGTTATTGTTGTATGATCTTTGTTGCGGAAACTGTTGTTGTTGCGGAAACTGTCGTGGTTGTTGAGTATACTAAGGAGGTGGAGCAGGGATAGTAACAGCATCAACTGTCCTGGGCAAGTACTGGGGTCTCCCTCTTCCCATGTGCACAGAGTTTGTCTCACCAGATCTACGGGGCCCAGTAAATGGTTTTCTTGTACTGCTTGAACTGGCACCATTATCGGAGATCTTCCCCATCTTCAATAGGCTCTCTATTCTTTCCCCGACTATCACTACATCAGCAAAGCTGGTAGAAGAGAATGCAGCCAATCTGTCAATATATGTTCCTTGAAGAGTATTCATGAACATGTCTGCCATCTCTCTTTCAGACATAGGGGGTTGAACTGCAGCAGCAAGTTGCCTCCACCTTTGGGCATATTCCCTGAAGCTTTCACGGGAAGATTGAGACATCCCCATCAGGAGGGTCCTGTTTGGGGCCATGTCTAAGTTATAATGATACTGACGGATAAAAGCTTCAGCCAAGTCCTTCCAGTTTCTGATTGTGGCTCTGGTCAGGTGAGAATACCATTCTCGGGATGCCCTTGTTAGACTATCCTCGAAGTAAAACATCCACAGCTTTTCGTCCATGGTGTATGCTTTTAACCTTCCCAAGAATGACTGAAGGTGGGTGCGTGGGCAGGATGTGCCATTATACCTTTCAAAACATGGGGGTTTGAACTTGTGAGGAATTCTCACCCCTTCCACCAATCCCATGTCCATTACATCAAAGCCTAGGGAATTATGGGATTTAAGAGACCTCAATTTCTCAGCAATCTCATCCAATCGATGGTCGTAAACTTCATCCCCAGCCCCAACAACTGTAAACTGCTCTTCTTGAGGATCCTCTTGCAAGATCCTTCCTCCAGCAGTGTTACCCTGAGTATTCCTTATGACATTAACCTCTGGGTTTAGATGAGGCCCAAACTCTGGTGGATCAGTGCGAGGTTGCACGTGATCATTGTTACTAGTTCCTCCTGTACCGGGATGGTGTTCTTCAGGAGTCTGCCTTTCAACCAACTCCCTCAGTCTTTCCTGGCTCTGAGCTAAGCTAGTCATTACAGTCATGAATTTGGTCATCTAATTTCTCATCTCAACCCTCTCATTTGCCATTTGGGTCCTTACTTCATTCAAGTCTTGCTGAACTTGATCCATCTGGAGTCCCGGAAGGTTGTTTCTCGTCGGGTACCGGTGTATTCTGTTGACAGGGAACACTCTTCTGCGAGCAATGTTTCCTGAAACCACAACAAAGTGAGAAACAACAAATAAATAAGAACCTACAAAACAAAGAGAAATATTAGTATGCAATGCAATATGCTTATTTGTCTTCCAAGGGTATCCGGTTTGGTTATTTGGTTTTGACCTTTCCAGACCTCGAGGAAATGCTGATGATGAAGAGAGATTAAGCCCACCAAAAATAATACAAACCAATATATTACAAAGAGTGAAAATACATAGTTTGATTACAACACATGCCCATGGTGGGTCAAAATACAACAACAAAAGAAAAGGTACAATCAAAAGAAAAGAAGTACAAGCAAAAAGGATCAGACATCCAATCCAAAGTCATCCTCTCTAACTTCCTTCAGGAGGGCCTCAATCACTGGACCTACTGGGTGCTCTGTAATAGTCCTGATGGGGAGGTTCCTGGTAGCAATGACACTGGTTAGCTTCTTATGCTTATCCTGATCCTTTGACCTCTTCAACCCCGCCCGGAGTTTCAATTAAGATATCTCCTTCTGAGGTGCCAATAAAGCCTCCTGATGCTTCTTCTCACTATCCTCCAACTGCTCTATCTTAGCCTGAGTCCTTTGATCTTCTTGTGCACGGGCTTCAGTGATCCTGATCCACCTAGCCTGGCTCTCCTCCAGATAATGCTCTGCCCTAGCCTTCTGAGTCTTTGATTCTTTGCAAGGATTCTATAGTACCAACTCCCCTGTTCTTGTCTTCCTGATGTAGTCATCTGTCTTCTCTATCTTGGTCAAGTACTCAATCCTGAGCCTTTCCAATCTCTCATTGTCCAGACGACTGTCATTTCTCTCCCAGAGAGTCTTCTTCAAGGCTTCAGCTAGCTGAGTGTTCCTTTCTTTCAGCTTTTCAAACTCTTCTAGGCTGACAGTTGTTGTAGGTTGTACTGTAGAAGGTCCAGGCACATCTTCCAAATTAAATGGCATTTGGGTGATCTGAGCTTTGGTACGGGACCAATCAGAATACTGTGCTGAAGTAAGGTTGTTGCACTTTCCAAGGATGGCTGTCCCTTTGGTCTGAATGTTATCCCAAGCCCAGGCAGCTTGTCTGACAACAGCAGAGTTAAGTTGGATTTCACAGTAGAGGGTTTCAGCCAAATCTTTTCCTCTGGGAGGATGAACCAAAGCATATCCCAATTTTCTCTTAAACAGTAAAGGGTTGTAGTTGATGCAACCTTTCACTCCTATCAAAGGCACATTAGGATATTGCCCACAGCTAGTAATAATGTCCTTGCCTTTGGTGCTCTGAGTGCACCATCTGATGTCATCTGATGTTAAGGCAATGAATTTCTTAGCCCAATTCTTCTGCTGATGGGGGTTCAGGAAGGTATCTGATTTTGGAAAGTGTCTTAGCAGTCAAGAGTAATAAAGAGGAGCACATCATCTGACCAGTCTTCCTCTTTGCTTTTCATTCCTCTGATGTACTGAGTAGTAGAAGTCTCCAAGCAAAGTAGGAACTGGGTTCCTCAATAAGAACAGGTGGATGGCATTCTTGCTCGCAAACTTGGGCTCATCTGCAAACAAGATAACCCCATATATACTGAGGGCTAATAGTGCACAGACATCCTTCCATTCTCCTATTGCAGCATGCAGGGTAGCCTGGGAGATCAAGAAGTCTAAGTGAAGGCCTGGAACTCCAGCTTTGGTTGTCATGTTCTGATCAATGAGGGCAAGCTCCAAATGCAATGCTCTGGCTATATCTTCATTTCTGGGAGCAACCATCTCAGGGTTGAAAGGAATCCCTCTCTTGATAGGAACTCCTAACAGCAAGGAAAACTCTTCTAGCAAAGGTCCTAACTGGAAATCAGGAAATGTGAAGCATCTGAGTGGAGGATCATAGAACTGCAAGCAAGTATGGATCATGCTTCTCTGAGATGCATCAAGATCCATGACCATGTCCAGTATGCCTCCATAATTCTCTCTGAACAATGGGATATGGTCAGGTGTAATGAGGGACTGGACCTGCCTGATGCTAGTCAGGGTGGGCTCAAAGAAGTGGTAAGTGATATTGCTCTTTCTTGAAGTGTCCATGGGTGCTGGTGAAGAAGCTGAGGATAACTGCTGATGAAGATCACTGACTGAGAATCTGGAGGTGGATCCCTGATGAAGATAGCTGGAGAAGAATCTCTAATAGACAGAAGAAGAATCACTGACAACTGATGAAGGTGCTGAAGGAGATGACTGAAGGAGTCTGAGCAGCAGAAGGGGTCAAAACCAAACCAAAGATGAAATGATGGATACCCTATAAAACAAATAAGCAAATGTTAAATGATGCAAAAATGATGTATGCAAATGATATGCAAAGGATTTGTGATCAAGTGCTGGATCTGTTTATCTGCCTTGGTAAAAGTCCCTATATGTTCATAAGTCTGGATGGAGGCTTAGAAATCCAGTAACCAGGTGGGGGACTCAAATAAAGAGTCACAAGTCCAGGGTAATCACAAGAACTGTCCAAAGTGATGAATTCTTAAAACAAAACTAGTAACAGGGTATGATGTGGCCAAGGGTTCCTGCAAACCTGCAAACATCCCAACCCCCTCACATGTAATATTCTAGAACAAGGATCCTCAGACTTGGATCAGTTATGAGAAGTGTAAACACTTCTAATCCGGAGGTACAGTGTTTACAATAACCATAAAATATCCTCCTTTAATTCACCTCAGATGGTGAAGGTCATCCACACTTAGCAGGCTTCCCAGATAGCCCTAGTACTACAGGAAATCCGTAGCACAGAGTTCTCAAGAAGAAACTCATGTCTGAACCGTGTTTCATATTCCCGCACCAGACCGAAATGGAATGGGAAAGAATATGAAGCCACTCTAGCCTATGTGTCACTCAGGTCCCCGGTATAGGACCTTAATCACTCAATGAAACCCCACCCACCAAAACAGACAAGAGATCCAGCACAATGATAATGACAGTATGAGAATGCATAAGACTGTAAAGGAAAGCAGTAAATAAAGCTGTACAGAAAGCAATAAATAAAGCAAATAAATAAGCACAAGTAGCACATAACACCCTAATAAACATAAATCAAACAAGCGCTGGGAGGAACCCATAAAAAAGAACCAGAAGCCCTGGTTGCAATATAAAGGGTCCCCAGCAGATTCGCCAAGTTGTCGCTCCCACTAAAAGACACCCGGTCAGATAGGGTATAGACGCGAACGGTCGGCGAGAGGAGAAATGAAGGTGAAGTGAAAAGAGTCGCCAGCTAGGCATTTTTATCCCGAAGGAAAGGTAATGCTGCATAAACCTGGAAAGATATGGATAAGACGGTTGCGAACCAGAGAAACTGAGAAAGGGGGTTGGTTACAACCTAGGAAGGTATTAGCACCCAGATTGTCCGTCGTACTCGACGGGATCCACGCTTGAAAGTTTGTGCTTAAAGGTGTAGTGTCTGTGCTATCTGTGTGCAAAAGCTGGAAAAAGAATGTACAAGTGTCAGTGCAAGAAAGTGAAGTGAAGTGCTCAGGAATGAGGCTTAAAAGAATGCTGGAAGAGGGGGGGGGGGGAAGAGACAAATACTTTTGTTCGATAAATGTTAAGTTATGCCTACGTATCCTCTCGTGCAATGAAGAAGTCAGAACACCGTAGTTCGACTCAAAGAGACTGAAAAGAATAAATTGACTGATGAACTGCTTGCTTGTCTATGCTCAAGGGTATGACCTGTATGGCTCAGGTGCTAACTGTCTTGCATTAGACGGAAGAAGCGAGTTCTCGTTTGTGAATGAAGATGATGAGAAAAGAATCCCAGAGGAGACGATTATTGTTTGCTTTTGGTGTTTTCAGTCTTTTATTGCTTTTTTTGTTTGTCATAAGTTAATGAGCTTAAGCCTGAACCAAGGGTTAGTAAACTCATCATATCCTCCCTTTGATCAGGGATAATGAGAATACCTTAAGTATGAGATAAACACCTCACACTTAATTACCATGATGATGTAGGATTAAGATCATTAACCTACTTGTGGTTATTTAGATGTTTTTGAGTTTTTGTTTAGTGTTAAGTAATGAGTTTAAGCCATAATCAAGGATTTAATGGACCCATTACACCATCCTAATAGAAGGATAATAGATGAGCACATTTAAGCTAAAGAAGATACCTCAACTTAATCCATGATTAGGGATTAACCTCATGACAAAACAAACCTTTATTAAAGTGGATTTTAATTAATGGTGAGATTAAGAAGTGGGTTTTATGGTTTGTAAGACAACTTGAGGGGGACTTGTCCATTAACACTAGGGTTAGTCCTTCTTAACGAATCAAGGAAGAATTAGTACCCTAATGCAAGGCCCAAGTTACAAGCTATTGTCTTAGTGATTATTAATATGGATTGATTAAGAGGTTTAAACACATTAAGGGTTAAACACTTAGGATTAAAGTTATACACTTCATCCTAAGAGAAGGATGCAGGCATAACCTTAATCACAAAGCCTTAAAACCTTAAAGGTTTAGTCTCTGATTATGAGATGAGAAGAGAGACACAAAGAAGACACAAAGGTAAACGCTAAAGGGGGACTAATAAAAACCCTAATTATTGTCATGCTTGGATGTTCCTATGGTTTGTAAGGCTTGCAAGAGATCTTCAGAGAAGCCACCAATGGAAGAAGCAGATGAAAGGAGGAGAAGCAGAAGAAACAAGTTAACTTACTTCACTGAAGAAGATAAGTTACTTGAAGAAAGAAAGTGGATGATGAACATGAATGAGCAAGATCACTCTAAAGCAAAAGAAAATGCAGCAATGATGCAAAAGAAGAAAGAGAAAAGAAATGAGAAGTAAAGGCAAATTCACTTCTCAAATTACTTACCACCTGAAATGGTTAGTATAAAAGAAAGAAATGAAATGAAAATGAAATGTATACAAAGATGAAAACCAAAACCAGAAGCATAAACATGATGCAAATGATGTTATGAGATGATGCAAAGACATGCCAAGTGCTATGAATGATCATACAAGTGATGAAATGCAAAGGATGCATGCTTTGAAGTATGAAAACACATGAAAGTTCATAGAATGAAATGAATGCATATCATGGAAAATGGATGAAGAAATGATCAAGCATGGTTCTAATGTGTCCTATGATGTCTTAGGTGTTATGTGAATGCAAGAAATGTCATGGAAAGTTCATGTATGGATGCATATGCAAGATGTATGCAAGTGAACATGAGAAATTAGGGTTTTAATGCAACATGAGATGCAAAAGTAAAAAACATAAGCAAAACACAAGATAAAAAATTTCAAATGAACTCAAAGTAACCCTAATCCCATATGATATCACACCCCAAAGGAGGAGGCCTAACTCTTAACCTAAAGAATGTTGTAAATTTTCTAAGTTATCTAGGGTTTTAAGGCACCTTAAGAGGGAAAATGCAAATCAATTCAAAAATTCAAGATAAATTTGTGACAAAAATATGCTAGATACTACATGCTATATGAAGATCAATGCAAAAAGAACCAATGTCAAACCCTTCATGGTTAGGCAGAAAAGAATTCTTGAAGTTAGGGTTCAAAAATAGGATTTTTATGAACCCTAAATTCAAGAAAAATGTTAAAGTTGATTCAAAACCAAAAAGAAACTTGTATGAATGTTTTGACAATGTTTCTAAATGTCCTAAGATGCAATGTGAATTTTTTTGGAATTTTCAGAAATCTAAATGATATTTTAATTAATTAATTTTCATTAATTAATTAAAATAAACATTTAAATATTTTTAAAATGGTTTTTTAATGCAAAAATAAAAAATAAAAAAATTTTTGGGTGAAGAAAAATATTTGAATTAAAAATGCAGAAGGAAAATATTTTTGGAAATTTCTAGGTATTTTAAATTAATTATGCAAAACAAATGGTAAAAAATGAAATAAAAACTGAATTAAATGAAAGTATGCTGATCTGATGGACAAGATTCAAACCTAGGGGGAAGTTTTTGAATGCGCGCGTGATCTAAGGGTCTAGATCAAATCTGGCTAATTAATTTTAATTAATTTAATTAATTATGAATTAACATTAATGAACTAATCTGATCCATCCAAAAACGCGCTAACCCTAAGATCTAATGGCCAAGATTCAAACTCACACTAATTACTCAGCTAACCCTAATTAGGGAAAACTAACCTCAGACGGCCGGAACAGTGGTTTTGGTCGTCTTCTCCGGCGAACCCTCAAGAACAAAATCTTCCCTAGGTCATTTCTGGAGCTCTAAAGCTCCAGATCAACTCCTCTCACCTTCCTAAACTAAAATCTACCCTCAAAACAAATTTATCATGGCTCAAAATCAAGATTCGAAGAAGAACACAAAAATAGTGAAACTTTCAGAAGTTCATGAAATCCTTAATACGCAACCATTTTCAAAAATAAAAGTATCAGCATGATCAGCACAACATAAGGAACATTTCTATAACCTAAAACTACATTTATGGAAAAAAGTTTGAAGAGGTTACCTGAGCTTGAGCTTCCTTAGTTTGAAGCTTCTGAACCTCCTCTCTTGTGCAAACTCACTCCAATGATCCCTCAGATGAAGCTTTGATGCTTGGAAGGAGTTTGTAATGGCTGAAATGAGAGCTTGAACTCTTGCTCGCCAGAAATCGTGTTTTGGTTATGGGGGTTTTTGGTTGCAATGAAGGGTGGGAAATGATCCTTTGATGAAGCTGAGGTGATTGGTGAAAAAAGTTTTAAGTTTGAGTGAGTGTGCTGTGTGTTTCGAAAGTTTTTGCAAATGGAGTGATTTTTGAGAGCTTGAGGATTCTGAGCATTTTGGCTTGCTTGTTGTGTGTTATGAGTTCCATAATGCTTGCATATGATGTTGTGATTGGTCAGAGGAGTCGGTGTGGCATAGTGTGATTGGTATGGGTGTTTTTGCACAAAGTCAACAAAACTTGTACTTGAGGTATGGGCTCTCTTGCAGCTGGCGTTTTGGCTTGTCTTGGTTCAGCAGAGATCAAGGAGATCCATGGAATGCATTTTGTGGTGATTCAGCAAGTGGAGGTATGGTTATGTGTCATTTTGCAATTTTCATGAAGTTTGGCCCTTTTGTGATTTCTTGAAGTTCAAGGCATGAAATGAGATGGTTCTTTGGGCAATTATGACTTTAAGGCAATGCACTATGTTGGTATGATGCTTAGAAGTGTATTAGAAGTCAAAAAATAGCTTGGCAAGTGGTTTTGCAAAAATCCCTCTTTGGTGTATTCTTGAAAATTATAGGATTTTTGCCAACTTTGAAAGGCCATAACTTGATTTCCATGATGAATTAGAACTTATTCTTGTACATTTTGAAAAGGGAATGATCCAATATACAACTTTCATGACCAACAATTTTTCATTTGAAGCATTTTTGGTTGAGAAAGAGGAGGTTGAAAAACATTCCCAAAATGGAAAGTTTACATTACAAGTCATTTCCATTTTTGGCAACTTTTGGTTTAGCTCAATTTTCTTCAATTTTGTGAACTTCCAAACACTTAAATGATCAAATAAAGATCATATAACTTCAATTTGATGAAAATATCACTTTGGTTCCATTGTTGGGGGCCTCAGATGCCCTGATTTTGCTCTGACTTGCTCAAGAAGTTACCCAGTGAACAAATGACTTCCACAATGAATTTCTTCATCAAACTTGGTAAACATGATCCTTATAACATATTGAGACCATTAGAAACAAGAATGACCAAAAAAATTGGAGTTATGGCCTCTGAAACCAAAACCCTAATTTCAGGTCATCTGTGTAGTGAAACCCTAGCTCTGCTTCCATGCTTTCCAAGTTCTTGTGATTTCTTGACTTCCTTGATTTTTGAGGGATATAAAATGATGATAGAAAATACATGGACCCTCTTGGAACAATTGGAGACCTTTGGAGTGGCTCAGATGGATCCTTGGATTGCTCAGATCACAAACCCTAGATGCAGATGAACTTGAACTAATGCAGTGAAGCAAATATGCAATATGGTATGATATGCTTAAACTAATGCAAAGATGAAAGATCACAAGCCATGGTATGAATTTAGTGAGGGCAAATTTGGGGTGTTTACAGCTTGAACAACTTTAATAGATTCACCAAATGCTCTTCCTCTGTTAGGGACTTGGCAATCATATCGTCCACAAACACTCGATTTCTTTATGGATCATATCATGGAATAATGTTACCATAGCCCGTTGATATGTTGCTCCGGCGTTCTTCAGACCAAACATCATTACTTTGTAGCAGAACGTGTCCCAGGGTGTGATGAATGTTGTCTTCTCCATGTCTTCAAGTGACATCTTAATCTGATTGTATCCAGAAAATCGGTCCATGAAGGAAAATACCGAGAACTGAGTTGTTTTATCCACCAATACATCAATGTGAGGTAATGGGGAATCATCTTTTAGGATGGCTCTATTCAGATCCCGGTAATCCACACATATACGCACCTTGCCATCCTTCTTAGGTACAGGTACAATATTAGCAACCCACGGCGGGTAACTAGTTACAGGGAGAAACCCGGCGTCCCACTGCTTTTGTACTTCCTCTTTGATTTTCATGGCCATGTCTGGGCGAGTACGGCGTAACTTTTGTTTAACTGGCGGACAATCTTCTTTCAATGGCAGCCTGTGCATGACAATGTCTGTATCCAGACCCAGAATATCTTGATAGGACCAAGCAAAGACGTCGACATACTCTCAAAGCATACTGATGAGTTGTTCTTTCACTGGAGCTTGCAGACTGGCCCCGATCTTCACCGCTTTTACATCTTCCTTGGTACCAAGATTGATAGTCTCAACCTCCTCCTGATGAGGAGCAATCACTTTTTCCTCTTGTCTTAACAACCTGGCTAACTCTTCAGGCAAATCATAGTCTTCATCAACCCCTTCATCTGCTTGATTAATTGGATTTTCGAAGTCATACGAGGTCATAGCAGTGTCGTTGTCGGTGCATTCTGGAAGGCTATCTCTGCAAGGGTTGAGATTTGTTCATTTTAGTGATTGATTTTATCTTATTTAGAAAAAGTGAATGAAGTTTATTGAGAAAAACATTGCCATTTATTGTTTTGTGCGAAAATAACAAAAATGAAAGACAGTGAGCGGAAAAGATTGTTTGCAAAATATGTCCATTGTTCATTAATCATTCATTTGCACAAAATACATATATGACCTATTACAAAATGAGTCCTAACACCTTGGGCAAGATGCAGGACTTGATGCATGCTTAAACAGGAAATAATAATTACTCTGCAGCAGTAACCCTTATAATTTCCTGGGAAGACCAGTTGAGGACTTGCTGGCCTGGGACTCTTGGATGAATCAAATTTTCCAGGTTGAAGTCGCTTTCAGCCTCGTCTTCCACATTGTTGATTTCATCCGGGGTCAGCATTCCCCTACTCACAAACTTGGGAGCTTCAGCAGCCTCCTCTTGGACCTGTCGGGATGGTCTGTAACCCAACCCGAACTTGTCTTCTTTGATCTGAACTTGCAGCAGGTTGCCCCAGCCTTGGGTATTCCCGTCTTCAACAACCTTCCGAGCTTGCTTGTAAGAAGAGATTGAAGTACCAGACACTTCAGTTGTTGCTTCATTGACATTGAGGGCCTCGAAACCCTGACTCATTGTCTCATGGATCTCTTCATCCATCTCAATGTACTTATAAGTGGCCAGTTGACTGACAAATATGTCCTCCTCTCCACAGATAGTGATAACTTGGCCCTCCCACTCATATTTTAACTTCTGGTGAAGGGTCGATGTTACGGCGCCAGCGGCATGAATCCAGGGTCGACCCAACAAACAGTTGTAGGCTGGCTGAATGTCCATCACATAGAAGATAGTTTTGAAAATATGTGGGCCAATTACCATAGGCAACTCAATTTCTCTAAGAACCGATCTTTTAGAACCATCAAAGGCTCTCATAACTAGGTTACTCGGGCAAAGTGCAAGACCATCATATTCCATCTTGACTAAGGCTTTCTTTGGAAGAACATTGATTGAGGACCCAGTGTCAACCAAGACATGAGAAAGAACAACACCTTTACACTCCAAGGTGATATGTAAAGCCTTATTATGGTTGCGTCCCTTCGTAGTCAGATCAGCATTGGTGAACCCTAGTCCATGACTAGTATTGACATTTGAAACCACCGTCTCTAGCTGATTAACTGTAATCTCTTCAGGCACGTAAGTTGCGTGCAAGACTTTGAGAAGAGCATTCCGGTGAGCCTCGGAACACATGAGCAATGATAGAATAGAGATTTTGGAGGGTGTTTGATGGAGCTGGTCCTCAACCTTGTATTCACTCTTCTTGATTATTCTCATGAACTCGTCTACATCCTGATCAAAGGGTGTCTTCTGAGCTTCTTTAGAAATTGGTTCTTTAGGCACCACACTTTTGCCTTTAGCTTTGGCAGCAGCTTCTGCTTCAGCATTAACTCTTGGGAACTGTGACGCGAAGAGACATCCGCTTCGAGTGAAGCCTCCGCCTCCCCCGACATTATCAATTTGTGGCGTAGAAGTTGAAGAGACAAGGGTGACTTTCGTTCCGTTGCAATACAAGTCTGAGCCATAGTGCCAAGGCACGGCACTGCTGCTGTCCTAGGGAACTGGCCCAGACAATGTGATAGTAACCAGACTGATTGCTGCAAAAGAAGGAGTGGCGACAGTCTGAGGTTCATAGTAAATGGTGACAGGAGGTCTGATTGGAGATGGTGCAGGTAATGAAAGTTGCTGGTGTTGATGGGGTGCTGATGTGAGTTGTTGAAAGATTCTGGAACATGGATTGTTGTTGGGTCGAAATAGATGGTGACTGTGGAAATGTCTTCATTGATGGTTGTTGTTGTTGTAGAAGGATGTGTTGAACTGATGCCTGTTGAAGTTGAAGAAGGGATGGTTGTTGATGTTGTAGAAGAATTTGTTGGAATGATTGTTGTTGAAGTTGTATGAGTAATATATGTTATATCTGATGATGTGATGTTTGTTGGTGTTGTAGGAGGAATGGTTGTTGATGCTGTAGGAGCTGGAACTATTGAGGTGATTTGCAAGACGCCTTCTCTGATAAGATTATTGATACCAGTCTTCAAATTTGCACAACCGTCAGTAGAAATCTTGCAAGCTTCGCAATGAGCCTCACAACCTGGAAAGATTTGGCACTTCAAAATCTGGGCTTTAACCTCGGCCAGAGGTGTTTGAATATCTGCAACATTCTCAATTAGGCTTACTGGTTGATCTTCCTCAATGGCATTTATCCTAGGACCACCATGGCTAGGCATAGGATTCTTGGTAACACTTGGAGGGGGTGCAAAGTTGACTGCCTTAAAATCAATCAAATCTTGAACCTTCATGTGTAAGGCCCTGCATTTCTCCATTGTATGGCCATGTGCATTAGAGTGGAAGGCACATCTGGCGCTGACATTATAGTTCCTTGGGAGATTTTGGGGATCTGGTGGAGCCAGAGTCCTCAATTCGATCAGATTGAGCTTCAGTAACTGTGAGAGTAAAGCATCATAGGGCATCAGGATGGGATGGATAACCCTGTTGACTTGTGAAGTCCTTTGTTGGAACGGACATTGTTGCTGATTGTTGTTGTTGTAAGATCTCTGTTGAGGAAATTGTTGTTGTTGTGGGAAGTGTTGTGATTGTTGAGGATATTGTGGTTGCTGAGGTGCTGGAGTGGGAATGGTGATAACAGCTACTGATCTTGGCATGTATTGAGGCCTACCTCTGCCCATATGAACTGAATTAGTTTCGCCTGTCCTACGAGGTCCTGAGAAAGGTTTCCTTGCATTGCTGGAGCTAGCACCATTGTCAGAGATCTTACCCATCTTCAATAGGCTCTCAATTCTCTCACCAGCTATAACCACATCAGCAAAACTGGTGGAAGAGAAAGCAGCAAGCCGATCAATGTAAGTTCCTTGCAATGTGTTCATAAACATATCAGCCATCTCCCTTTCAGACATAGGTGGTTGGACAGCAGCAGCAAGCTGTCTCCATCTTTGAGCATATTCCCTGAAAATTTCTCTTGACGACTGAGACATACCCATTAGGAGGGTCCTATTAGGAGCCATATCCAGGTTGTACTGATATTGGCGTATAAAAGCTTCGGCTAAGTCCTTCCAATTCCTGACTGTAACTCTGAATATGTGATAATACCACTCACGGGATGCCCCAGTCAAGCTATCTTCAAAGTAAAACATCCATAGTTTTTCATCCACAGTATAAGTTTTCAATCTTCCCAGAAAAGATTGGAGATGGGTACAAGGACAGGAGGTACCATTATACTTCTCAAAGCATGGAGGCTTGAATTTGTGAGGAATCCTGACTCCTTATACTAATCCCATATCCATTACATCAAATCCCAAAGAGTTTTGGGGTTCCAAGGATCTTAGCTTCTCCACTATTTCGTCCATACAACGATCATAGGCTTCATCCCCAACACCAATTACTGTGAACTGTTCATCCTGAGGATCTTCTTGTAGAACACGACCTCCTGCATTTCCTTGGGTATTTCCGATAACATTGACTTCAAGATTGAGGTGGGGTCCAAACTCTGGCGGATTTGTTCACGGCTGCCCGTGATCGTTGTTACTAGTACCTCCAGTGCCTGGATGATTCTCTTCTGGAGTTTGCCGCTCGACTAACTCTCTCAACCTTTCTTGGCTTTTAGCCAACCCAATCATTACTGCCATGAACTGGTTCATCTGAGCCCTCATCTCAGTTCTCTCATTAGCCATTTGAGTTCTTACGTCAGTCAAATCTTGTTGAACTTGGTTCATCTGAACTCTCGGAAGGTTGTGTCTTGTAGGATACCTGTGGACTCTGTTAATGGGGAAAACTCTCCTACGAGCAATGTTTCCTGAAACACACAGCAAAAACACCTGCAAAAACACAGAGAATGAGGTTAGCATGCAATGCAGTGTGTCTATTTTTCTTCTGAGGGTATCCTGGTTTGGTTCTTTGGTTTTGACCTTCCAGACCAATGAGGAATGAAGATGTTGAAGGGAAATGAAGTTCAAAAGAAGATCCAGGTAATACACAAACCATAACATTACAAAATTCCAAAATACATAGTTTATGATTACAACAAGTTCCCATGGTGGGTCAAAATGAAATTAAGTTAAGAAATACAACAAAATCACCATGGAGAATTAAATTAAAACCAAAATAAAATACAAGTAAAGGAAATCAAACATCCAACCCAAATTAATCCTCCTTGACTTCCTTCAGGAGAGCATCAGTCACTGGTCCAACTGGATGCTTTGTGATGGTCCTGATAAGAAGGTTTCTGGTTGCAATGGCACTTGTCATCTTCTGGTACTTGTCTTGGTCTTTTGATCTCTTCAACCCCGCCCGGAGTTTCAACTCTGAGATTTCCTTTTGTGTTGCTAGGAGTGCTTCTTATCTCTTCTTCTCATTAGCTTCCAGTTGCTCTATCTTAGCCTGTGTCTTCTGATCTTCTTGCAAACGAGCTTCAGTGTGCTTGTTCCACCTAGCCTGACTTTCTTCCAAATAGTGCTCAGGTTTGGCTTTCTGAATCTTGGCCTCCTTGCAAGCATTCTTCAATACCAACTCTGTCGCTCCCACCTGATGACACAGGGCTAAGAGGGGTACAAACGCGAACGGTCGGTGAAAGAGAGAACACGAGGATGAACTGAAAAGAGTCGCCAGCTAGGCATTTTTATCCCGAAGGAAAGGTAATGCTGCATAAACCTAGAAAGATGGATAAGACAGTCGCGAACCAGAGAAACTGAGAAAGGGGGTTGGTTACAACCTGGGAAGGTATTAGCACCCAGATTGTTCGTCGTACTCGACGGGATCCACGCTTGAAAGTTTGTGTTTAAAGGGGTAGTGTCAGTGCTATTTTGTATGCAAAAGCTGGAAAAGAATGCAAGTGTCAGTGCAAAAGAAATGTGAAGTGAAATAAAAGAGTGTCAGTGTAAGGAAAGAATATGAAGCTCAAGACAATGAGGCTTAAAGAATAATGCTGGAAGAGGGGGGGGGGGGGTAAACAGAGACTTTTGTTCGATAACTGTTAAGTTATGCCTACGTATCCTCTCGTGCAATGAGGAAGTCAGAACACCGTAGTTCGAGTCAAAGAGACTGAAAGCTAAATTGACTTGTGAACTGCACACTTGTCTATGCTCAAGTGCATGACATGTCTGGCTCAGGTGCAAACTGTCTTGCATTAGACGGGAGAAGCAAGTTCTCGTTTATGAGTGAATGAGGTGAGAAAAGAATCCTGGAGGAGGCGATTATTGTTTGTTTTTGTGTTTTCAATCTTTTATTTCTTTTTTGTTTTTGTCATAAGTTAATGAGCTTAAGCCTAAACCAAGGGTTAGTAAACTCATCACATCCTCCCTTTGATTAGGGGTAAGGAGAATACCTTAAGAATGAAGTAAACACCTCACACTTAATCACCATGATGTAGGATTAAGATCATTAACCTACTTGTAATTATTTAGATGTTCTTGGAGTTTTTATTTAGTGTTAAGTAATGAGTTTAAGCTATAACCAAGGATTTAATGGACCCATTACACCATCCTAATAGAAGGATGATAGATGAGGACATTTAAGCTGAGGAAGGCTCCTCAACTTAATCCATGATTATGGATTAACCTCATGACAAAACAAAGCCTTTATTAAAGTGGATTGATTAAAGGTAAGATTAAGAAGTGAATTTTATGGTTTGTAAGACAACTTGAGGGGGACTTGTCCATTAACACTAGGGTTAGTCCTTCTTAACCAATTAAGGAAGAATTAGAACCCTAATGCAAGGCCCAAGTTACAAGCTTGATGTCTTAGTGATTATTAGATGGATTGATTAAAGTATTTAAACACATTAAGGGTTTAACACTTAGGATTAAAGTTATACACTCCATCCTAATAGAAGGATACATGCATAACCCTAATCACAAAGTCTTAAAACCTTAAGGGTTTAGTCCTTGATTATGAGATGAGAAGAGAAGACTCAAAAGATGACACAAAGGTAAAACTAAATGGGGGACTAATCAAACCCTAATTTTTATCATGCTTGGGTATTCCTAGGGTTTATGAAGCTTGCAAGAGACCTTCAAGGAAAAGCCACCAAGGAAGAAGAAAGATGGAAGGAGGAGAAGCAGAAAGAAGCAAGACAACTTACTTCACTTATGAAGATAAGTTGCTTGAAGAAAGAAAGTGAGGAGGGAACATGAATGAGCAAGCTCACTCTAATACAAAAGTAAAATGCAGCAATGAATGCATAAGAGAGATGAGAAGAGATTGTGAGAAGTGAAGGCAAATTCACTTCTCAAAGACTTACCACCTGAAAAGTTAGCAAAAGGAAATGAAATGAAATGCAAGGATGAAATCCAAAATCAGAAGCATGTTCATGATGCTAATGATGCAAAGATATGATACACATGTATTTCATGAGATGGAGATGATCATACAAAGGATGAGAATGCAAATGAATCATATGAGAGGCATGAAAGTTCATGAATGCATATGAAATGAAATGAGGGCAAAACATGGAAAATGGATGATGCAATGATCAAACATGATTTCAATATGTCCTAAGATGTCTTATATGTCATGTGGATGCACAAAATGTCATTGCAAGTTCATGTATGTAAGCTTATGTAAGATAGATGCAAATGAAGATGCAAAATAGGGTTTATGCATAATATGAGATGCAAAATTCAAAATCAGAAGCAAATGGTAAGATAAAAAATTGACAAATGGAACCAAAGGAACCCTAAACCTTTACAAGTTCACTGCCCAAAGGGAAAGGTCAGAAGCTAAACCCTAAGGTACTTATGAATTTCTTAAATTTCTAAGGGTTTAAGGGTGATCCTAAGGGGAAAATGCCAAACAAATGGAAAATGAAGAATAAAAATGAAACTAAAATGTTTTTAGAAACTTGAAACTATGCATAACACAATGCCAAAAGAATCATTCACAAACTCACTTTGGTTTAAAAGTTATGAATTTTTGAAGTTAGGGCTAAAAATATTCAAATTTAAGAACCCTAATTCAAATAAAAATTGTCAAAGTGTGATCAAAACCAAAAAGAAATTTGTATTGTGAGTTTGTAAATGTTTCTAAATATTTGAAAATGCTCTCTGAATTTTTTTGGGATTTTTAAATACCTAAATGTATTTTTAATTAATTAATTCTCATTAACTAATTAAAAATAATCATTTAAATGATTTAAAAATATTTTTTAATGCGAAAAATAAAAATAAAAATATTTTTGGGTTCTGAAAATTAATAAAAGATTTAATAAAAAAATTTCAGAATTTTTGAAGTCTTTTTACTTTTTTTTATAAAATGTACAAATTAAATAGAAAGAAAATGAAATAAAACAAAATAAAAGGAAAAGTAATCTGATCCATTGATCCAGATTCAAAGTTGAAAGGAAATGGTTGACTAGCGCGTTAATGAATGGTCTGGATTTCACCTCAGCTAATTAATTATGATTAAACTAAATAAATAAAAATTAGGGCTAATGACATGATCTGAGCCCTTGAAACACGCGCGAGAAGCCTCATCCTACGCTCCAGATTCAAACCTACCCTTAAACCCTAATTAGGCATTAATGACTTTCAGGTGGCCGGAAATGACCTCCGGTCATCTTCTCCGGCCACCCCTCACCTGAGAAATTCCTAAAACGCTCCCTAGGTCATTTCTGGAGCTCTAAAGCTCCAGATTTGTTCCTTTCACCTTCCTAAACTCATCCCTAACCTCAAACCTCATTTATTTCCAATCATTAACAAGAATCGAAGCTAAGAACAAAAACTGCAAAAGTTTCAGACAAGCCATACACTCTCAATTCTTCATCATTTTCAAAAGTAAAAGGTACATTGCACTCAGGGAATCAAACTTAACCAGTTGAGAACTTAAAATAAAGCTTCTGGAAAAATAATTTTGTATGGCTACCCGAGGTGAAGCTTTCAACCCTGGAGCTTTCAGGCTGCTTTCTTGGTTGGAGCGTTTTGTGGCTAGTTTGTGAGTTTGATTCAGTTCAGTTCAGTTCAAAGGGGGAGGGAAATCGTGTTTTTGATATGGCTGCTTTTAGGGCAAGATGATGGATGGGAAATGATCAGTGGGTCATGGTGAGTTGTTCTATGGAGTTTGTTTTGATGTTTGTAGCTTGTATGATGAGTTTCGAATGGAAATGCATAAAGGGGAGTTTTGGTGAATGCTGACTTGTGGTAGGATTCAGGTTCCAAGCTTATGTGAAATGGCTTGCCTTTGGTACACATATCAAGTCTTGATAGGTCAGAGAGTAGTTGGTGGCCTATGCTGATTGGTATGGTTCAATATGCAAAAAGTCAATTTTTGTGTAAGTGAAGGCATGGGTTGGTTCAGGCATGGTACAAGGGTATGGCTCGAGTCAGCTAGCTTCAAGGAGGTCCATGGAAGTCATATTTTGTAGCTGGCATAAGTGGCTGAAGAGATTTGATCCATTTTGCAATTTTGAAGAAGTTTGGCCCCTTTTGAATTACTTGAAATTCAAGGCATGGAATGAAATGATTCAAAGCACAAATCTGATCTTTAGAGGTCACATGAGGATTTTGTGAAGTTTTTGTGCATATTTGAAGCCTTTAGAATGCCTTATCATGCCATTTTGCAAAATGCCTCTTTGGTGCAAAAGTGAATTTTATGTGATTTTTCCCAACTTTGGAAAGTCATAACTTGAGTTCCAAAATGAATTAGATCTTGTTATTTTACTTTTTGGAAAGGGAATAATCCAATCTACAACTTTCATGACCAATAATTTTTCATTTGAAGCTTTTTTGGTTGAGAAAGAGGAGGTTGAAAAACTTTCCCAAAATGGAAAGTTTACACTACAAGTCATTTCCATATTTGGCAACTTTTGGTTTAGCCCACTTTTCTTCAAATTTGTGAACTTACAAGCACTTAAATGATCAAATAAAGACCATATAACTTCAATTTGAAGAAAAATCCACTTTGGTTCCATGTTGGGGGGCCTCATATGCCCTAATTTTGCTCTGACTTGCTCAGGAAGTTACCTAGTGATCAGATGACTTCCACAATGAATTTTTCCATCAAACTTGGTATGCATGATCCTTATAGCATATTGAGACCAATAGAAACAAGAATGACCAAAAAATTTGGAGTTATGGCCTCTGAAACCAAAACCCTAATTTAAGGTCATTTGTGCAGTTAAACCTGGCTCTGCTTCCATGCCTTGCCAGTTCTTGTGATTTTCTGACTTCCTTGATCTTGGGAGGATATAATATGATGCTTGAACATACATGGACCCTCTTGAGATGATTGGAGGCCTTTGGAGTGGCTCAGATAGCTCAGGGATTACTCAGATCACAAACCCTAGATGCAGATGACTTTGAACCAATACAGTGAACCAAAAATGCAACATGATGTGATATGTTTTAACTTATGCAAATGAAGAGATCACAAGCCATGGTGAAATGGGTGAGGGAAAATTTGGGGTGTTTAAAAACTCCTCTGCTCGGGCTTTTCTAATGAAGTCTTCTGTCTTTTCTATCTTGGTTGCATCCTCGATACAGAGCTTCTCTAACCTCTCAATGTCCAGACGACCGTCATTCCTTTCCCAAAGGGTCTTCTTCAGAGCTTCAGAAAGTTGAGCATTCCTCTCTTTCAACTTCTCAAATTCCTCCAGACTCACTATAGCTATGGGATCTACTGATGATGGCCCTGACACATCTTCAAAGGTGAATGGCATACGAGTGATTTGTCCTCTGATGTGAGACCATTCAAACTACTGAGCTGAAGGTATGTTGTTACACTTCCCCAAAATGGCAATTCCCTTAGTCTGTATGTTGTCCCAAGCCCAGGCTGCTTGTCTGACGGTGGCATGATTATTCTGAGCAACACAGTAAAGAGACTCTGCCAAGTCCTGCTCCTTTGGTGGATGTACCAAGGCATACCCCAACTGTCTTCTGAAAAGCAAAGGATTGTAATTGATGCAACCCTTCACTCCAATAAAAGGTACATTAGGATATTATCCACAACTTGTAATTATTTCCCCGCCCTTGGTGTTCTGAGTACACCATCTGATGTCTTCTGAAGTAAGGGCAATCATTCTCTTAGCCCAATTCCTTGACTGATGAGGATTCAGGAAAGCTTGCGTCTTCAGCATATGTCTCATCAACCAACTGTAGAAAAGAGGTGCACAACATCTGACTAGTTGGCATACCTCGAAAAATACGATCCTCGCGATGGGACGCGGAAAGAAACAACAGAGTCGCCACCTAATTCTATTTATTCTACGAGAGAAAAGGAAGATATAGATACAACCTAAATGAAGGATAAGAAATGGTTTACGAAACCAAATTCTAAGTTCGGGAGTCGGTTACGCAAGGGGAAGGTATTAGCACCCCTCACGTCCGTTGTACTCAACGGGAAACTCTTAGCTAACTAATGTGATTAAATGTTGATCTAAGTATTTGTATTCTAAATTTTGTTAATATGTTTGTTCTAAAGGAAAATTAAAGTTTTAAAATTATTATTAATATTACGGGGGAAAGGTTAAAGTTTTTTATTAATGTGATTTAAGACAGAGAAAAGATAAAATTTTTATTAGGGTGCTCGCGAAGCATTAAAATCCCTGTGCCTACATATTCCCTTGTGCAATGGGAAAGTCAGAGCTCCGTAGTTCGTGCGACTATGTTTTGTGATTTTTATTGAACGATTGTTTAAAACACATTCTACTGCTAAGCGTTGGCTTATACTCGCGGTGGAGGCTGAAGCGCTAGCTTGTTTGCGAGATAGAATGATTTAAACAATGTTTGTTTAAAGAAAAGGGTTTGACCTTGGTTAAGTGTTTTAAAACGAAAAGGCAAATGGACCACAACTCGAGGGCTAGCCTCAAGAGTGATTGGATTCAAGGACCCATGGGGTGCTGGACTCCCGAGTTCAGTTATTCGTTGATTAATTTGTAAAATGATTTGCGTATGTTGGTAAGTTTTAAGTTGTATTCTCATTATGAAAGGGCGAATGAATTACAAATCAAGGGCTAGCCACAACAGTAATTCAATTCAAAAACCCGAGGAATGCTAGATTCCTGAGTTTAGTTCTTTCACGATTTTAATTAGAGATTTATGTTTGAAAATGAAAGAGCGAATGAATTACAAATCGGGGGCTAGCCCCAACAGTAATTCAATTCAAAAACTCGAGGAATGCTAGATTCTTGAGTTTAGTTCTTACATTAATTAATTATGTGTATTAAGCATCGTGTTTGCGATTGTTTTAGATAAATTAGGGGTTAATATTTTTAGAAACAAAGGAGTAAATGAAACACAACTCGAAGGCTAGCCTCAAGAGTGGTTCATTAAAGAACCCGCAGAATGCTAGATTCCGAAGTTCAGTTCCCCGTTAATTAAATAAGATGCGTAAAAGATTGTACAGACGACGGTCATATAGGCGACCGACTTACGTGTGTTCAAAAGTAGGCGTATGAATTGTTTTAAATGATTATATGAATGAAAAAACAATTTCTAATCCCTATGGATAATCCTAGCAAAATGAAACTGCAACATAAAGGCGGAAAGGTAAATTGCATACAAAATAATCGGGAGAGGGGTACAAAAAAAATTACACGGGATTATGAAGAAATAAAGGGTATCGTTATAATTTTCCCAAGAGGAAGCGTGTGTGCAGTGTATAAATTAATCGAAACCGTTAGAATTTAATATAGTATAAAAAGTGCGAGAAATAAATAAAATAAATAAATAGACTAAATAGAGTGAAATAAATTGTAAAATAGAATAAATTAAATAGAACAAAAATAAAAATAAACAAATGGCCTCATATTAGTTACGATTAATCGGAAACGATTTATCGCGACTTTTTGTCATATCATTGGCCCGAAAAATTAAGAATACGGATCTAACAAGTTATGATCTAAGCAACCAATAACCAACAAAAGTAAGAAAATGTCTCAAGAATATAAAATCAACCACTAAAAATATTTTTTTAGATTTTCTTAATAGAAATAAATAAAACAAGGTTATCTAAGAAATGGAAATGAGACATCAAAACAATAAAACATAATAATAATAAAATAAAAAGAAAAGAAATCAGGGGGCAGCGTGAATGAAGATGGTTTGCGTGTCCACTAGTGAGGTGCAAAAAAATCAAATATTGTGGGCTCTAAGCCCCATCCATAACATATAAACTCAGCAACAAAAAGAAAGTTTATTTAAAACAAACAGAGAAAAATAATAGATTACTTTTTAAAACAAATTAAAAAATAAAGGGTTAGTATAAAGATAAAATATGGTTAAAGCATTGTATTTACACGATGAGAAAAAAATGAAAAGAAAAGAAAACAACCGTTGTGTTGAAACGCTGTTTGACGGCGCGACGACCCTCATAGATCTTTCGACTTCTCACTCTCTCCGGCTCTCTCGATTTAGCTCACCCTGCGACGGTGTTCGCTCGCATTCTCTCAACGCCTCGAATCTCACGTCTGTCTCGTTCTCACGGTGTTTTTTCGGATTGAGGGTTTCGAAAAAGGGATGGTGGTTAGAAGTTCGTGAAGGCGGCGCCGGCGAGAAAAGTTTGAAGGTTTTGCGGTGGTTATGGTCGATGGTAGCGGAGGCCGTTCTCTGAGTTTCAGCGGTTGTTGACGGCGTGGGTGAGTGGTTTGATGGAGGTGGTTTGATTTCTAGTTTTGGGATTTTTCGGTGTTCTATGGTTTCAGCGATTTCGGCGGTTTGTGCGTTTGGATTTCTGGGCGGTACGGTGGTGGCTTGGGGGGTGGTTCGATTGAAGATGGTTTTGAGATGAAGATTTGGAGCGGCGGATCAAAATGATTCAGGTTGGAAAAAGATTATTTCCAGAATATTTTTCACGTTTTGTTTTTCATCTTTTTTTTGTGAAATTTCTTAAGTTTCGAAAATCTCCCCCCTTCTGTTGATTATTGGCGTTCTTTTTATAGTGAGAACTAGGTTTTTCTCCTTGAAAAATTTGTTGGAGTAGTTTTTTTTCCAGATATTTTTGTTTGATATCAGTGTGTTGTCCTCTTCACTTTCAGGTTTTTGTTTATGGAGCAGAAATATTTTCACATTTTGGTGAAAACAAAAGTTATAGGTTTTGGGCTGCAGGTTTTACAAGTTCCATTTTGGTGAAAGTTGGATGCAGATGATTGCAGGTTGTGTTGGTTTATAGAGTGGAGATAAATGACTTTTTGTTGGCAAGTTGGTGTGTGTAGCAGTCAAGGGGTGCAGACTTGTTTTTTTGCTTTGAAGTAAACATGATGGTACGGTTTTTTTGGGGCTTGCGCATGAGAGCAATGGAATCTAGTGGACTTAGTTAATTTTGAAGGCTTTTTCTTTGACATATATTACATACTAAATATAAGTAATCAATTTAAATAAATAATAATAAAAGAAAATAAATGAGAAATAAAGGAAATAGATAAGCTAAATTTATATGGACTTAAAATAGATTTGGGTGGAAATTCTAAATGAATCCTTTTAAATGATTTAACGTAATGGAATAATAAAAACTTTCCTAAACTTATATTTAAATAAATAAGAATAAAAGAAAAATCTAATAGAATTAATTAAGTTTAACTAATAAAAATACACTGAATGAACATTAAACTAAATATAATCTAATTAAAATAAACAAATAAAATTATATGAAATTTAAACAGAATTGAAATATAAATCAAAACAAATAAATAAAAAAAAATTAATAAAAAAATACTAAAATAAATAAAAAAGTGTTGAACAAAATTTTAAGTTTAACTAAATAAATTATAAACTGAATTAAAATTAAATTGAACTAAATTAAATTCTAAAAATAATCTAAAATAAGTATTTAAATAAAAATAAAAATAAAAATAAATAAATTACAAAATATGACAAAATATTCTAAATAAAATGACAGACATCGACACGGCGGTCGGGAAATAAAATAACAGACGTCGACACGGAGGTCGGTAAATAAAATAACAGATGTCGACACAGAGGTCGAGAAATAAAATAACAGACGTCGACCCAACGATCGGGAAATAAAATAACAGACGTCGACACGGCGGTCGGGAAATAAAATAACAGACGTCGACACGGCGGTCGGGAAATAAAATAATAGACATCGACACGGCGGTCGGGAAATAAAATAACAAACATCGACGCGGCAGTCGGGAAATAAAATAACAAATGTCGACACGGCGGTCGATAAATAAAATAACAAACATCGACACTGAAGCCGGGAAATAAAATAACAGACATCGACACGGCTGTCGAGAAATAAAATAACAAACATCGACATGGAGTTCAAGAAATAAAATAACAGACATCGACACGGAGGTCGGGAAATAAAATGATAGACATCGACACGGTGGTCGGGAAATAAAATAGCAGACGTCGACACGACGGTCGGGAAATAAAATAACAGACGTCGACACGGCGGTCGGGAAATAAAATAACAGACGTCGACACGGCGGTCGGGAAATAAAATAACAGACATCGACACGGCGGTCGGGAAATAAAATAACAGACGTCGACACGGCGGTCGGGAAATAAAATAACAGACGTCGACACGGCGATCGGGAAACAAAATAACAGACGTCGACACGGCGGTTGGGAAATAAAATAACAGACATCGACACGGCGGTCGGGGAATAAAATAACAAACGTCGACACGGAGGTCGGGAAATAAAATAACAAACGTCGACACAGAGGTTAGGAAATAAAATAACAGACATCGACACGGCGGTCGGGAAATAAAATAACAGACCTCGACACGGCGGTCAGGAAATAAAATAACAAACATCGACACGGAGGTCAGGAAATAAAATAACAGACATCGACACGGCAGTCGGGAAATAAAATGACAGACATCGACACGGCGGTCGGGAAATAAAATAACAGAGGTCGGCACGGCGGTCGGGAAATAAAATAACAGACTTCGACACGGAGGTCGGGAATTAAAATAACAAACGTCGACCCGGCGGTCGGGAAATAAAATAACAGACGTCGACACGGCGGTCGGGAAATAAAATAACAGACGTCGACACGGCGGTCGGGAAATAAAATAATAGACATCGACACGGCAGTCGGGAAATAAAATAACAAACGTCGACACGGCGGTCGGGAAATAAAATAACAAACATCGACACGGCGGTCGGGAAATAAAATAACAAACGTCGACACGGCGGTCGGGAAATAAAATAACAAACGTCGACACGGCGGTCGGGAAATAAAATAACAAACGTCGACACGGCGGTCGGGAAATAAAATAACAAACATCGACACGGCGGTCGGGAAATAAAATAACATACGTCGACACGGCGGTCGGCAAATAAAATAACAGACATCGACACGGCGATCGGGTAATAAAATAACAAACGTCGACACGGAGGTCGCGAAATAAAATAACAGACATCGACACGGAGGTCGCAAAATAAAATAGCAGACATCGACACGGCGGTCGGGAAATAAAATAACAAACGTCGACACGGAGGTCAGGAAATAAAATAAAAACAAAAAATCCTAAGCTATAAAGCAACAGGTTCAAGTGTAACTATTGATACTGAGAATAAAGATAACGGACATAGCATCTGGGTAGTGGCTCTGTGCAACCAACTGATACTAGGAGTAGAGAGTAACACTTAAATATAATTCAACGGCTCTAAGCGACCGGTTGGCAGATAAGAATAAATGTTGGAGTTTTCAACGAGATAAACGACCAACCTCTGGAAATTCCCTAAATGAAGGGCTTAAAGAAGATCTCCATGAACCATCAGGAGAACACAAATGCGTTTCGAATTAAACGGCCTTGAATCTTAAGCAAATAGCTTAAAGGATTTGCGCCAATGACAATTGGACTTTTAAAGGACTATTGGTGGTAATAAGGTACATATCAATAACAAGAAGGACCTCTGCAGGGGATACCAGTGTTACTAGAATAAGACTTTAATTAACCACACTTCGGGGTACCCACAACAATGGATTTCAAAATGAAAGCAGACAGTAATCTAGACCTGGAGTCAGACAAACGACAACTGGGAAGAACAAATGATTATGTCCAATGCATATGATTGAGCATGATGTGAATGATCATGATATGCAAATGCTGACTCTAGGGAGATAGAGATTTTTGACAAAGCAGGGGAGAGTAGGATCTCAACGCCAATACTTAGACAAGCAATACGAAAGATGTTGGGGGATGTCTTTGAAATTGGAACTCAATGTTCGGTCCAAAGATCCATCCAAGAGTGCTACCGGCTTCTAATCCTTTATAGGGAAATCTGTAATAATGGCATGAGAGTGTTGCTGCAAGCCAAGGGTTTTTTAGAAGACAGGAGATTTTTTCAGTATTTCCAAAGTCAAAGAAATTTGAAAGTTTTTCATGTGTTTCCAAAAACAATTTTCTAAAATATTTGTCATTTTCAGAGTTAAATGGTAATTCAGTAAAGACATTTTTCATAACAAAATAAAAATAAGAAACTGTAAGGCAAAGGTTGTATTTCATTCAAGAATGGTAGCTTGCCAATAGCAAAACTCCATGGGAAATTAAAATTTGAAAATGGCAATGGGGAAAGGTCTACATTGAATCCAACGACCACTATAATCCCTAATGACTAAAGCTGCCCAAAACTTTGCTTCTGACAAGGGCAACTGGATTAGCCTTCTTTTAAAGTTGATAAGAGAAAAAAAAGAAAAGAAATAAATAAAACAAAATAGGAATTTAACAAAATGCCTTCATTGATTAAATAACTTGAAAATGAGAAGGAGCCCTACAAAATGATCTCATAGCCTTGGGCAGAGCTAGGGAACTTTGAAAACATTAAAAAACAATAAATTACTTTGACAGTGGAAAAATTTCTGGGATCTCAACTGCCTCCCAATTACCCAAAGTTGATTCACACTGATAAACCAAATGATCCACATCTTCATCTTCAGCATCCCCATTAAATGCATTGATCTGATAGCCGGCACTGGAAAACACTGTCGCTCCCGGGATTTTCATCCTAGTACAAATGCGAAAGTGGCGCGGAAAAGGTAGAGTCTCCAGTCAGACATTTTTATCCCAAAAGAATGGGAAAGGTAATGTTGCACAAACCTGAGGAAGAAGGAAAGGACAAGGTCCTGCGAACCAAATATCTGGGTTCGGGAGTCGGTTACGACCTGGGAAGGTATTAGCACCCCAGATCGTCTACCGTACCCGACGGGATCCACGCTTGTTTGCTTGTTTCAAAGGGTGAGAAAGAATATAACTGCTGCTGAATAAAAACGCTGTCTGGAATGGGAATGAGAAAAGAACTGGAAAAGAGAAAGAAAAGAAAGGGGGAAATGTAGGGAAAATAAAGAATGTGCTCGAACGGGCCCTACCCCGCTGCCTACGTACCTCATCGGGAAAATGAGGATCAGATTCGACGTAGTTCGCCTAACTAAGGCGGGAACTATTTGTTTGTGTTTTTTATGGCTTGAACTGCATATGTCTATGCTCAGGTGTTGCAGGCTCATCTGGTACGAGTGTGTTTACCATCTTGCATGCGAGACAAGTCGTTGCAAGTTCGCGTTATGAGTGAATGATATGAGAAGAGAAGTTCCCGCAGGATAGTCGCTTATTGTTTGTTTTTGTCTTTTATGAGAAGTGTTTTGAATTTGTTTGTGAACATTCTCATACTAAGACCTATCCACCGCGGTGAGTATTTATACCTCGCCCCGAAACAGGACGCGTATAAACACTCCGCAACAAAGTCTCATGTCGTACAAGAAAGTTCGATTTTTATTAAGTGTTTTATTGCTTTTCTTTATGAGATGAGAAAGAATGACTCAAATTGCAAAAGGAATAACTAAGGGGGACTAAGACACAACCCTAAGTTATTTATTATATGCAAAAGGGAGATCCTAATGGTTTGTGAGGTTTTCTAATCCTAAGGAAGAAAAGGAAAAGAAGAAAAGAGAGTTAGAAACTAAATTACTTCCTAAGGAAGTTAAGTTGTCTCTAAAGAAAGGGAAAACCTAAAAGCAAAGCACAAGGTGCTAAGACAAACACATTTAGAATGCATAAAAGATAGGAATGAAGTGATACTTACCTCAATCTTCCCCCCTACAAAACAAAAGTTAGCATGACAATGCATATTGAAAGTAAAATCAAAGCATGAAAGCGATTAAGTACCATAAACGTCCTAGAATGGAACTAGGGTTCAAAACAAGACCTAAGTCTAAAGGTGAAGGTACCTAAAGGTTACATGACTTATAAAGTCAGTAGCTACATGATATAGGTCCCTAAGGATGCTATGATACCTTACAAGATCAAACTATGTTAAACTATGTACAAAAAGTTCACCTAAGTTCACATGAATGCAAATTAGGGTTTATGGATGAAGTATGAGTGCATATGGTTTACAAGCATGAATTAATATATGAAATGAGAATAAAAGTCAGTGGTGAATGCTTATGAATATGGATGAATGAATATACAATCATGGATGCAATGACTTAAGCATATGGAGCAAGGAGAAGAAGATGTGAGAAGAAATGGAGCAAACATCGCATAAGATCACAAATGATGCAAGTTAAAGATGAATGACATATGAATATGCATGAGATGATTATGGTTCAGTAGAATAAAAGGCATGATATGAAATTAGAATGCATGGATAGGCATTTATGGTTCCCACATAATTCATGTTAACATTTAGAGGAGAAGAGAAGCTAGTTTCAAGCAAAATTAGTTCACATAATTATGCACTTAGGAACACAAAAACAAACCAAATGAGTATGGTTCAAAAAGTGACCTATAACTAGAATTAAGGACCTAAAAGTGACCTATAATTAACTCCTAGAAGTTACCAAAAGGTGCCTCAAGCAAATGGCATGAATGTCTTCCTAACATCTAGGATATGGAGCAAATACACACATGAATCAACCTATGATCTAGGTGACATGGAAAAATAGCAAAAAAGCTTTAAAAATTATGAAATTAAATCCCTGGAATGTTGAAGTCAATATCTAACATGATCTAAACGGATTTCACAAAAATTATGCACCAAAGTGCCAAAACAATTACTTGATTAGCAAGGTAACAAGGCATGATCGCCGAAAAAACAATTCCACAAAGTGGATCAAAAAGGACACTAAAAATTATGAAAAAAATGCTTAAGGAGCATCAAAGTTTCACAAATTCCAGTGGTTAATCACACACAAAAAATAGGTCTCACACCTATGGGGAAAAATTGTTTTTGGTCCCTTATGTCAAAACATTCCTGTTTGGGACAGCTTATGATCTAAAATCCAAATTAATTATTAAAACCACCTAAAACTATATAATCTGGAAACAAAAAATATGAAAAATTAATTAAGAGGATGAGGATCACTCATGAATTTTTCCATA
Organism: Lathyrus aphaca; assembly: GCA_963966055.1. Classification (NCBI taxonomy): domain Eukaryota; kingdom Viridiplantae; phylum Streptophyta; class Magnoliopsida; order Fabales; family Fabaceae; genus Lathyrus; species Lathyrus aphaca. The sequence goes on from OZ014523.1 coordinate 405,387,785, forward strand.
ATTTTATCCCACCTAAAACTATTTTTAATAATTGCGACGAAATGGGCAAAAAAGTGAATTTTAAGGGGAAGTGAAAGGAAGCGATCCTAATGGTTCGTAACCTAATCCCTAAGCTCCGAAATCGACACATATCATTATATATCATAAATAAATCCAGTGCCTCAGGTGGGAGGGCTCAATATTAACCTTAAGTTATATGATCCTAAGTTGCATACAACTATAATGATGCTTAAAAGTGGAGAATCGAGATTACTTACTTGATCGAAGTGCCGATTCTTCACATAAAAGAAATCCAAAAAAACATCAAGCAAGGTCTTGTAATCTCCATAAGCAAAATAAATGCTTATCTTCCATAATTACTTTGTAAAAATCCCCCATAATCGAAACAAAAACAACGGCACAAAATATCATTTGAATCCAAAGGTATCCCACAAATAAAGTGGAATACCAACCAAACGACCGTCGTTAAGATCTTTGCAAGAACCTTGCATGAACTCAACAAACGCATTAGAAACCAAAAATAGGTGCAACCGGAAGTTGTACCTATGCCTCACAACTCAAAATCAAGTAGAAAGATGAATATACGAGTCATGGACATGCATTGAAATTTACGTTTCAAAACGGGGCAGCACTTATGCACTAATATAAATAACATGCAAACTCAAACCGGAATCGAACAAATTTACATGCAATGAATGGAAAATGATCAACAAACATAAGTACAAGTCAAAACAAGACCAATGCATCAAAATCGCACCAAACCGAACATAAAAAGCCTTGAAACGGAAAAACGCGTCAAAAATCACCGACTCGGAATTGAACGAAAATCGCATGGTAACTTGCAAACGTGCCAACAGATTCAAATATGCAATCGGATTTTGAAAATTCTGCTCGGAAGTGATACTTTTTGGCCGATTTTATCGGCTGGCAGTAGCGAAATAGCCGGAAAAAATTGTCCGAAATCGACTAAAAAGTTTACCAATGGCTCCGGAATAATCAACAAAGTCAATTTACACTATTCACATTCGCGAAAACGCGCTACGGTTAGGAAGTTATGACCCAAAACAAATTCACGACACGCGATACATGAACAACATCATCGATTCGACATCAATCTATCATATTCCGGATTTGCACATTGAAGCAAGCATGAATTCAAAAGTCAAGCACTTCAATCAATATCAAGTCACAATAATTAACTCTCTTAAGAATTTCGTCAAACACCTAACATGCATCGATTAGTCTATGTCAATTTTAACAATCATTTCCAATTATGCACAACAACAATTATTAGGATCAATTAATCAAGCATCAATCAACAACCACATCAAGAATTAATGCACATAATCTCCACAATATTAATTCAACTTCAAAATTCAATTCAAGAAATAATGCAACAATTATTCATGAATTAAAGTTTAAGAAACTTACCGAATGAAGAATTGACGAAGAAATTGTGAATCCGGAGGAAGTGAGACGCAATCATGAATGGAGGAGAGGAGGAGAGGCCGCGTGGCTGCCGGCGGCGGAAGATGGTGGTCGCACGGTGGTGAAGTTGACCGGAGGTGGTGGTTCGTGGCGGCTCGGCTACCGGAAGCTTGATCGGAATTGTTGTGTTCTTGAGTTCTTGATGAAGTTGTTGTTGTGTTCTTGAGAAAGAGTTGAGAGAATGAAATTTGATCCTTTAGAGAGGGTTTGTGAGAGATTTTTGGTGTTTGTAAATTATATTGAAGTTATGAGACAAATTGTGGGTCAAAAGAATATATAGTGGAGTGTAAAATGAAAGGCAAAAGGTAGAATTTCGGCTTAAGTGAAAATAACAATATCTTCGGCAAGAAATTTCGACTCTAAACCTTCCACAACATCGTCTGTCTCTGAATCACGGTTGCAATGCAAAAATAACGAACGTCATACGATCAAAATCGAGTGCGATCGATACGTTTAAGTTGCAAGACGTCACTGAATAAGTTGTTTTTTCGGCTTATTTGGTGTCCGCTACTCGAAAATGTGACGAGGTCAACCTCTTCGTAGCATAATCTCGACTCGACTTTGTCAGAAAAGTTGTAGATCTATGAGTCAGTGACCTGGTGTTAAAATATAAGCTCAACCGGACAAACGACGAGGGAGATATGAATTTTCTCGTGAAACCACTTTCAGCCTTTTTCTTCGGTTCAGCACTTCAGTTTTGTGAAATAAACCAAAACGACAATCTTTGGAGCACCGTTAAAACTCGTGTTTGTGTTTGAACTTGAAGAGGATAAAATTTGTGAACCAACACTTCAAGAACGGGTGAAATCCGATGAAAATTAACCGAGTTATGAATTTTAACAAATCTGACAGACAGTGCACTGCATCAAAGAACCTTACTGGTAATTCGCATTTTCGAGATCCTTCTGCTTAGACCTAACCCAAACTGAATTCACATAATGAAGATAACATCTAAACGGAATTTTAGGCACCGAAAAGACATCAATTCGATGAACGAGCCAAGAGTTATGAATTTTTTAGTGTTCAAAACTCACCGGTTCAGCACTGTTTTTCACTATGTCGACTCTAAAGACTCGCACATTCTGAGATCTTCTTCAAAGAATTAGTTCTCGGCCAAAACCCAAAAGTTGGAAAGGATATCAAAATGGAACTTTTGGCATATGAATCTCTTAGACATGTTGACCCAATCAGAAGTTACGAACTCTTGAATACCGCTAGCACAGTTAATCGGCGAAACCGAAATTTCAGAAACAAATAAATCCCGCCATTTTCCTTGATGAATTGGCCTCCGAGCCGAACACAAAAGTTGTAGAGAATATTGAAACGGTCTAAACTATTGAGTTTCAAGCCAAAATGAGAGTCCAAGCATAAGTTACAACTTTTGCAAACTGCACCATAAAACTGATATTCTGCTTAAACTCCTTTGAATCAACCGAGAACTTTTGGCTTCTTCTGAGATTCTTGTGCACGTGCCGCATGAAGAAATAAAGGTTAGTCGCAACCTGTGAAAACTCAAATGGAGATGTATATTCATGTATGTTTATGATGCAATTGTGATCTAAATGCAATGCAATGTATGAAAGGATATTCTAAATGACATGAAAATGAGAGGGCAAATTTTGGCGTGTTACAAACACCTCTTGAATGGTGGGACGTCCTTTGAAGGAGGTTGACGCTCCTTCCTTCACATGAGTTTTTTTGTAACCCAACCCGTAGCAATCCAGCTTCTTCTTAACTTCAATGATATCACCCCATCCATCATGGCTTCCTTCTTCAATAGTAGAAATGGTACTCTTCAGCGACGCATTAGATGGACTACCCTTCTCCTTTGGTTCCTCTACTTCCATAAGGACAACATTGGCTATCTCTAGAGCTTGGAAAGTAGTTTCCAAAGCATCTCATCAGCCTCAATGTAACTAAATGAGGAAAGATTGCTGACCATGAGATCTTCTTCGCCAGACACAGTTACCAGCTTATTATCGACTACAAACTTCATCTTCTGGTGTAGGGTAGAAGTGACTGCCTCAGCGGCATGAATCCATGGTCTTCCCAGCAAACTACTGTAATTAGGGTTAGTGTTCATAACCTGGAAAGTGATTTTGAACACTTGTGGTCCAATCAAGATTGGCAGGTCTACTTCTCCAATAACAGTCCTCCTTGACCCATCAAAAGCTTTCATAATCAGTGCACTGGGCCTCATCTCTTCCCCTTGATAAGATAACTTAGCAAGTGTTCTTTTCGGAAAAACATTCAATGAAGATCTCGTATCCACAAGAACTCTTGCTAAAGTATCCTCCTGACATTTTACAGATATATGAAGAGCACGCTTACTTGTAAAACACCCAGATTAATTAAACTTTGAACATCTCTCAAGACCAGTTCACATCCCTTTGGATTATTAGCACAAGCTTCACAATTCTTATGACAGTTCTTCAGTATACCCACCTCTACTAACTTCACATGGAAGTCTCTAAGCGGGGTTTTGATCTCTGTGGCATCGAAGATCAAATCTTCGTCCGACTCATCAACAATGGCATTTATGGACCCATGCTTAGGTAAAGAATTATCTGTAACATTCAGACCAGTATTTTCAAACGACAGAATGTTTTTATCCATCAAATCCTTCACATCATACCTCAAAGAAATACAATTTTCTAAATCGTGCCCAAGAGCACCTTCATGGAATAAACAATGGGCACTTGAATTGTAACTTGGCGGGAGCGGATCTGGTGGAAGACCCAAAGGCCTTGGAATAACCAAACCTCTCTTCAGCAGTGAGGGATATAACTCAGTATAAGTCATAGGGATCCGAAGATTGGGAGGCCTTCCTCCTGGTCTTCTATTTTGAAAATTGGAATTTGGATGAGGGGCTGGAGTCCTCTACTGATATGCTGAAGCATTGGGTGCTTGTTGATAGCCTGGATTGTTGAGCATTGGTTGATAGGCTGGAACCATTGGAGCTTCTTGTTGATACATTGGTATTGCTTGAGTTGGCCGATACATTGGAACTTGTTGATTATATGATGGTTGAACTGCCGCTACATAGGGATGTTGAACGTACTGTGGTGGATAGGCATATTGCTATTGAGCCACAGGTGGAGGCCTCTGCCAAAGCACATTTCTCCTTTGACTCATCATCACTGCATTTGTCTTGCCCTCTTTCTTTTTGTGAAAATTGCTGGTAAACTTCTTAACATTGTTCCCACTATTGTTGTTGGAGCTACTGGATGCACCACTCATCTTACCATTCTTTAGACCAAGTTCAACCTTGATTCCCACAGCCATAAGATCAGAGAAGCTAGCAGTTATGCTTCCCACCATTCTCTCAAAGAATTCTGGTCGTAGAGTGTCAACAAACCAGTCAGCCAATTCTTTCTCAGTCAACGGGGGATATACTTGAGAAACGGTCCCTCTCCACCTTTGAGCGTATTCTATAAAAGACTCTGAATCTTTCTGGGACATACTCAACAGCTGCCTCCTATCGGGAGAGAGGTCCATATTGTACTTGTATTGCTGAATGAAAGCATTCGTCAGGTCTTGGAAACAACATATTTTTGACTGATCTAGAGTCAGATACCATTTAGAGGAAATTCCTTTCAGACTATCCTGGAAGCAATGGATCATTAGTTTGTCATTGTCAACTTGCGCTACCATTCTTCGATAGTACATTAAAATATGGCTCTTAGGACACGTTGCGTCCTCATACATATCAAACGTGGGTGTCTTGAACTTGGGAGGTATCACTAGTCCAAACACGAGGCACATCTCTCTAACAGCAGCACCAAAGATCTGGTCACCTTCAATTGCTCTCAACCTATTTTCAAGAGTGTCAAAATTATCTTGCATCTTCTCATGTTTCTCATTTCCGTTTTCAGACATGTCTGGCACATCATACCCCTGAGGATCATTAAAGTATGGTTGGACACGGGTGTGCACAATATCTGGTGTAAAATTAGTAACCACGTGGTTCTCTTCAGTAGTTAAAGGAATAGTTTGTTGAGTGGTAAATCCTTGAGGGGGAGGTAAAAAACCTGGGAAGGAAATGCAAACCCTTGAGAAGGAGGCGCGAAACCTTGAGACATAAAACCTTGGGAAGGAAATGCAAACCCTTGAGAAGGAGGCGTGAAACCTTGAGAAACAAAACCTTGGGAAGGAGGGAAGAAACCCTGAGCAGTAAATCCTTGGGAAGGAGGAATAAAACTTTAAGAAGCAAAACCCTGAGGAGGAGGTATAAACTCGTGAGGAAGCCCAAAAGGAGGCCAAGTTACAGGGGTAGTGACTGGTGGTGTAGGCTCAATCGTTGCGGTGACAATCTCAGAAACCACAATCTGTTGGGTATCCATCTTTGCTCGAATGACTTGCAACATTTCCATAATCTGGCCCACATTTCCACGAAGATCAGTAAGCTACTCATTAACTTTGTCCATCTATGGGTCTCTGTCAGTCGTCTTCTTCTTGGCCTGAGCTCGAGTGAAGTATTTGCATGAGATCCTCAGTGTGTCAGTCTGGAAAGGAGGTGACGGGAATGAGTTGTTTTTGACAAAATGCAAATGCGGAGATGCACTCATGAGTAGAAAAATGTGAATGCTTCAAGGGACTTAAGAAGTTATTGCAAAACATTGTCGCTCCCGGGATTTTCATCCTAGTACAAATGCGAAAGTGGCGCGGAAAAGGTAGAGTCGCCATCCAGGCATTTTTATCCCGAGAGAATGGGAAAGGTAATGCTGCACAAACCTGAGGAAGAAGGAAAGGACAAGGTCCTGCGAACCAAAGATCTGGGTTTGGGAGTCGGTTACGACCTGGGAAGGTATTAGCACCCCAGACCGTCTGTCGTACCCGACGGGATCCACGCTTGTTTGCTTGTTTCAAAGGGTGAGAAATAAAGTGTTGCTGAACAAATAAATGCTACTGGAACTGGAAATGAAATGAGAAAGGGAACTGGAAAATAAAAGGAAGGGGAAACATGTATGGAAAATAAAGAATGTGCTCCAACAGGCCCTACCCCGCTGCCTACGTACCTCATCGGGAAAATGAGGATCAGAGTCGACGTAGTTCGCCTAACTAAGGCGGGAACTATTTGTTTGTGTTTTTTATGCTGGAACTGCGTATGTTTATGCTCAGGTGCTGCAGGCTCGTTTGGTACGAGTGCGTTTACCGTCTTGCATACGAGACAAGTCGTCGCGAGTTCGCATTGTGAGTGAGTGAGGTGAGAGGAGAAGTTCCTGCAGGAAAGTCGCTTATTGTGTGTTTTTTTCTTTTATGAGAAGTGTTTTGAATTTGTTTGTGAACATTCTCATACTAAGACCTATCCATCGTGGTAGACAGCTTACACCTCACATCGAAACATGGCGCGTATAAGTATTCTGCAACAAAGTCTCGTGGCGTATAAGAACATTCAACCTTTATTAAGTATTTTATTATTTTCTTTGTGAGGTGAGAAAGAATGACTCAAGTTGAAAAAGGACAAACTAAGGGGGACTAAGACACAACCCTAAGTTATTTATTATATGCAAAAGGGATATCCTAATGGTTTGTGAGGTTTTCTAATCCTAAGGAATAAAAGGAAAAGAAGAAAAGAGAGTTAGAAACTAACTTACTTCCTAAGGAAGTTAGTTGTCTCTAAAGAAAGGGAAAGACTAAGAGCAAAGCACAAGGTGTTAAGGCAAACAAAATTATAATGCATAAGAGATAGGAATGAAGTGAGGCTTACCTCAATCTTCCCCCCTACAAAACAAAAGTTAGCATGACAATGCATATTGAAAGTAAAATCAAAGCATAAAAGCGATTAAGTACCATAAACGTCCTAGAATGGAACTAAGGTTCAAAGTAAGACCTAAGTCTAAAGGTGAAGGTAACTAAAGGTTACATTACTTATAAAGTCAGTAGCTACATGTTATAGGTCCCTAAGTATGCTAGGATACCTCACAAGATCAAACTAAGTCAAACTATGTGCAAAACGTTCACCTAAGTTTACCTAAGTGCAAGTTAGAGTTCAAGGATGAAATATGAGTGCATATGGCTTACAAGCATGAATTAATACATGAAATGAGTATCAAAGTTAGTAGTTAATGCTTATGAATGTATATGAATGAACATACCATCATGGATGCAATGGTTTAGTCCTATGGAGCAAGGAGAAGAAGATGTGAGAAGAAGTGAACAAACATCGCATAAGATCACAAAGGATGCAAATTAAGAATGAATGACATGTGAATATGCATGAGATGATTATGGGTCAGTAGCATACAAGTTATGAGATGCAAATAGAGTGCATTAATAGCCATTTATGGTTCCCACATAATTCATGTTAACAATTAGAGGAGAAGAGAAATGAGTTTAAGTTAAACTATTTCACATAAGAATGCACTTAGGAACACAAAAACAAACCAAATGAGTATGGTTCAAAAAGTGACCTATAACTGGAATTAAGGACCTAAAAGTGACCTATAATTAGCTCCTAAAAGTTACCAAAAATTATCTCAAGCAAATGGCATGAATGCCTTTCTAATATCTAGGTTTTGGAGCAAATAAACACATATTTCAACCTATGATCTAGGTGACATGGAAAAATAGCAAAAAGGCTTTAAAAATTATGAAATTAAATCCCTGAAATGTTGAAGTCAGTATCTAACATGGTCTGAAAGGATTTTACAAAATTATGCACCAAAGTGCCAAAGCAATTACTTAATGGTCAATGTAACAAGGCATGATCGCCGAAAAACAACTCCACAAAGTGGATCAAAAATGACACCAAAAATTATGAAAAAAAAATCCTAAGGAGCATCAAAATGTCACAAATTACAGTGGTTAATCACACACAAAAAATGGGTTTTGGTCTCTTATGTCAAAACACTTTCTTTTGGGACAGCTTGGAATGAAAAATCCAAATTAATTACTAAAACCATTAAAATTTGGAATAAAAAAATATGACAAAATTAATTAAGAGGATAAGGATCACTCATGAATTTTTCCAGAATTTTATCACACCTAAAACTATTATTAATAATTATGACGAAACAGGAAAAAAACGATGTTTTAAGGGAAAGCGAGAGGAAATGAATTCTATAATCCGTAACCTAATCCCTAAGCTCAGAAATCGACACATATAATCAAAAATTATAAATAAATCCAGTGCCTCGGGTGGGAGAGCTCAATATGCACCTTAAGTTATATGATCCTAAGCCTCATACAAACTAGAATGGTGCATTAAAGTGGAAAGTCGAAATTACTCACTTGATCGAAGTACCGATTCTTCATATAAGAGAAATCCGAAAAAACTCCAAGCAAGGTCTTGTAATCTTCCATGAGCAAAATAAATGCTCATCTTCCATAATTTCTTTGTGAAGATCCCCCATAATCGAAACAAAAACAATGGCACAAAATATCATTTGAATCCAAAGGTATCCCACAAATAAAGTGGAATGTCAATCAAACGACCGTCGTTAAGATCTTTGCGAGAACCTTGCATGAACTCAACAAACGCATTAGAAACCAAAAAGAGGTGCAACCCGAAGTTGTACCTATGCCTCACAACTCAAAATCAAGTAAAAAGATGAATATACGAGTCATGGACATGCATTGAAATTTATGTTTCAAAACGGGGCAACATTTATGCTCTAACATAAACAACATGCAAACTCAAACCGGAATCGAACAAATTTACATGCAATGAATTGCAAATGATCAACAAACATAAGTACAAGTCAAAACAAAATCAATGCATCAAAATCGCACCAAACCGAACTTAAAAAGCCTTAAAACGAAAAAACGCGTCAAAAATCACCGACTTGGAATTGAACGAAAATCACATGGTAACTTGAAAACGTGCCAACAAATTCAAATATGCAATCGGTTTTTGAAAATTCAGCTCGAAAGTGATACTTTTTGGCCGATTTCGTTGGCTGGCAGTAGCGAAATAGTCGGGAAAAAATTATCCGAAATCGACTGAAAAGTTCACCAATGGCTCCAAAATAATCAACTAAGTCAAGTTACACTATTCACATTCGCGAAAACGCGCTACGATTAGGAAGTTATGACCAAAACGCACTTTTCGACACGCGACACATGAACAACATCAACAATTAAGCCTCAACCTATCCTATTTCGAATTTGCACATTGAAACAAGCATGAATTTAAAAGTTAAGCACTTCAATCAATATCAAGTCATAATAATTAGCCCTCTTAGGAATTTTGTCAAACACCTAACATGCACCAATTATTCTATGTCAATTTTAACAATCATTTCCAATTGTGCACCACAACAATTATTAGGATCAATTAATCAAGCATCAATCAACAATCACATCATGAATCAATGCACATAATCTCCACAAGATTAATTCAACTTGAAAATTCAATTCAAGAAACAATGCAACAATTATTCATGAATTAAATTTTAAGAAGCTTACCGAATGAAGAATCGACGAATAAATTGTGAATCGGAAGGAAGTGAGATGCGATCGTGAACGGGGGATAGCGGGAGAGGTCGTGTGGCTGCCGACGGCGGAAGATGGTGGTCGCACGGTGGTGAAGTTGACCGGAGGTGGTGGTTCGTGGCGGCTCGGCTACCGGAAGCTTGATCGGAATTGTTCTGTTCTTGAGTTCTTGATGAAGTTGTTGTTGTGTTCTTGAGAAAGAGTTAAGAGAATGAACTTTGATCCTTTAGAGAGAGTTTGTGAGAGTTTTTTGGTGTTTGTAAATTATGATTGAAGTTTAGACAAATTGTGGGTCAAAAGAATATATAGTGGAGTGTAAAATGAAAGGCAAAAGGTAGAATTTCGGCTTAAGTGAAAATAACAATATCTTTGACAATTTTTTTTTGACTCTGAGCCTTCCAAATCATCGTCCACCTCTGAATTACAGTTGCAACGCAAAAAGAATGAACGTCATACGATCAAAATCGAGTTTGATCGATATGTTTAACCTGCAAGACGTCACTGAATAAGTTGTTTTTTTGGCTTATTTGGTGTCCGCTACTCGAAAATGTGACGAGGTCAACCTCTTCGAAGCATAATCTCGACTCGACTTTGTCAGAAAAGTTGTAGATATATGAGTCAGTGACCTTGTTTTAAAATGTAATCTCAACCGAACAAACGACGAGGGAGATATGAATTTTCTCGTGAAACCACTTTCAACCTTTTTCTTCGGTTCAGCACTTCAGTTTTGTGAAATAAACCAAAACGACAATCTTTGGAGCACTGTTCGAACTCGCGTTTGTCTTTGAACTTAAAGAGGATAAAATTTATGAACCAACGCTTCAAGAATAGGTGCAATCCGATGAAAATTGACCGAGTTATGAATTTTACAAAATCTGACAGACAATGCACTGCATCAAAGAACCTTACTGGTAATTCTCATTTTCGAGATCTTTCTGCTTGGACCTAACCCAAAATGAATTCACATAATGAGGATAATATATAAATGGAATTTTAGGCACCAAAACGACATCAATCCGATGAACGAGCCAAGAGTTATGAATTTTTAGTGTTCAAAACTCACCGGTTCAGCACTGTTTTTCACTATGTCGACTCTGAAAACTCGCACATTCGGAGATCTTCTTCAAAGAATTAGTTCTCGGCCAAAACCCAAAAGTTGGAAAGGATATCAAGATGGAACTTTTGGCATATGAATATCTCAGACATGTTGACCCAATCAGAAGTTACAAACTCTTGAATACCGCTAGCACAGTTAATCGGCGAAACCGAAATTTCAGAAACAAATAAAATCCCGCCATTTTCCTTGATGAATTGGCCTCCGAGCCGAACACAAAAGTTGTAGAGAATATTGAAACGGTCTAAACTATTGAGTTTCAAGCCAAAATGAGAGTCCAAGCATAAGTTACAACGTTTGCAAACTGCACCATAAAACTGATATTCTGCTTAAACTCCTTTGAATCAACCGAGAACTTTTGGCTTCTTCTGAGATTCTTGTGCACGTGCCGCATGAAGAAATAAAGGTCAGTCGCAACCTATGAAAGCTCAAATGTAGATGTATGTTCATGTATGTTTATGATGCAATTGTGATCTAAATGCAATGCAATGTATGAAAGGATATGCTAAATGACATGAAAATGAGAGGGCAAATGTTGAGGTATTACAAACATCAAAATGGGTAAAGCTTTCTTATTATTTTTCAAGACTAATAAGCTGAAGTCCATTCATGGTAAAATATATGATGTTTGCAACAAACATCTATTTGTTCCTTGAAGCTCTTACTAAAATGATGCATATGATGTTGTGATGCAAAGATGCAAGGATGCGAGGTGCCACAAGTAAATTCAGAACATTCTTAATAGGTAGGCTGTAAGAGATTGGTTCTACATTTTTCTACCCATACATCCCACTCACAGGGTGGTTTCTACAACGATGGTTTTAAGGAAACTCAAGGTTACAGACGTTTATCGTATTAACGCCCCGCCGCAGACCAACTGCATTTTGACGATAATAACGATAAGGTCTACCTTGAGTGGAGTTCTCATGCAAGGTCCTCAAGAGGCGAGCCCTTGGAAACTAACACTACACAACTACCAATATCGAAACTGGTTCTTAACGGTGGATCCCAGAATCACAGCCCTTTCATGAATCAAGTCACGCGACAGGCTAGCTGCGTTGTGACAAGATCTACGAAAAGTCTAACTATCTGGGGGAGCTTTCATGCTAGGCCCTCAAGAAGCGAGTTCTTGGAGACTAACACTAATACTACCAATTCTAACCTAGGTGTTCCCTCTTCTTTTTCCACAACTCAGATTTTACTTGCAATGTAACACCAATATCCCACATACAAGGAATATAAATGAGCAAATAAGAGAAAGCAGTAAAAGAACAAATAAACAACATAATTAATAAACATAGAGAAGACAAAAAGATAAGATCAAGCAAAAAACACACAAAGCTAAGTTAGGCTCGACCCTCTCTAGCATATTGTCATCCCCAGCAGAGTCGCCAAGCTGTCGTACCTCGAAAAATACGATCCTCGCGATGGGACGCGGAAAGAAACAACAGAGTCACCACCTAATTCTATTTATTCTACGAGAGATAAGGAAGATATAGATACAACCTAAATGAAGGATAAGAAATGGTTTACGAAACCAAATTCTAAGTTCGGGAGTCGGTTACACAAGGGGAAGGTATTAGCACCCCTCACGTCCATTGTACTCAACAGGAACCTCTTAGCTAACTAATGTGATTAAATGTTGATCTAAGTCTTTGTCTTCTAAATTTTGTTAATATGTTTGTTCTAAAGGAAAATTAAAGTTTTAAATTATTATTAATATTACGGGGGGAAAGTTAAAGTTTTTTATTAATGTGATTTAAGATAGAGAAAGGATAATTTTTTATTAGGGTGCTCGCGAAGGATTAAAATCCATGTGCCTACATATTCCCTTGTGCAATGGGAAAGTCAGAGCTCCGTAGTTCGTGCGACTATGGTTTGTCATTTTTATTGAACGATTGTTTAAAACACATTCTACTGCTAAGCGTTGGCTTATACTCGCGGTGGAGACTGAAGCGCTAGCTTGTTTACGAGATAGAATGATTTAAACAATGTTTGTTTAAAGAAAAGGGTTTGACCTTGGTTAAGTGTTTTAAAACGAAAAGGAAAATGAACCACAACTCGAGGGCTAGCCTCAAGAGTGATTTCATTCAAGGACCATTGGGGTGATGGACTCCCGAGTTCAGTTATTCGTTGATTAATTTGTAAAATGATTTGCGTATGTTGGTATGTTTTAAGTTGTATTCTCATTGTGAAAGGGAAAATGAATTACAAATCGAGGGCTAGCCCCAACAATAATTCAATTCAAAAACCCGAGGAATGTTAGATTCCTGAGTTTAGTTCTTTCACGATTTTAATTAGAGATTTATGTTTTGAAAACGAAAGAGTGAATGAATTACAAATCGAGGGATAGCCCCAATAGTAATTCAATTCAAAAACCCGAGGAATGCTAGATTCCTGAGTTTAGTTCTTACGTTAATTAATTATGTGTATTAAGCATCGTGTTTGCGATTGTTTTGGATAAATTAGGGGTTAATATTTTTAGAAACAAAGGAGTAAATAAAACACAACTCGAAGACTAGCCTCAAGAGTGGTTCATTAAAGAACCTGCGGAATGCTAGATTCCGATGTTCAGGTCCCCGTTAATTAATTAAGATGCGTAAAAGATTGTGCAGACGGCGGTCACATAGGTGTCCGACTTACGTGTGTGCAAAAGTAGGCGTATGAATTGTTTTAAATGATTATGTGAATGAAAAAATGATTTCTAATACCTATGGATAATCCTAGCAAAACGAAACTGCAACATAAAGGCAGAAAGGTAAATTGCGTACAAAATAATCGGGAGAGGGGTACAAAAAAAATTACACGGGATTACGAAGAAATAAAGGGTATCGTTGTAATTTGCCCAAGAGGAAGCGTGTGTGCAGTGTATAAATTAATCGAAACCGTTAGAATTTAATATAGTATAAAAAGTGTGAGAAATAAATAAAATAAATAAATAGACTAAATATAGTGAAGTAATTGTAAAATAGAATAAATTAAATAGAACGAAAATAAAAATAAACAAATGGCCTCATATTAGTTACGATTAATCGGAAACGATTTATCGCGACTTTTTGTCATATCATTGGCCCGAAAAATCAAGAATACGGATCTAACAAGTTATGATCCGAGCAACAAATAACTAACAAAAGTAAGAAAATGTCTCAAGAATATAAAATCAACCACTAAAAATATTTTTTTAGATTTTCTTAATAGAAATAAATAAAACAAGGTTATCTAAGAAATGGAAATGAGACATCAAAACAATAAAACATAATAATAATAAAATAAAAAGAAAAGAAATCAGGGGGCAGCGTGAATGAAGATGGTTTGCGTGTCCACTGGTGAGGTGCATAAAAATCAAATACTGTGGGCTCTAAGCCCCATCCATAACATATAAACTCAGCAACAAAAAGAAAGTTTATTTAAAACAAACAGAGAAAAATAATAGATTACTTTTTAAAACAAATTAAAAAATAATGGGGTTAGTATAAAGACAAAATAGGGTTAAAGCATTGTATTTACACGATGAGAAAAAAATGAAAAGAAAAGAAAACCACCCTTATGTTGAAACGCGGTTTGACAGCGCGACGAACCTCACAGATCTTTCGACTTCTCGCTTTCTCCGGCTCTCTCGATTTAGCTCACCCTGCGACGGTGTTCGCTCGAATTCTCTCAACGCCTCGAATCTCACGTATGTCTCGTTCTCACGATGTTTTTTCGGATCGAGGGTTTCGAAAAAGGGATGGTGGTTAGACGTTCGTGAAGGTGGCGCCGACGAGCAAAGTTTGAAGGTTTTGCGGTGGTTATGGTCGATGGTGGCGGAGGGCGTTCTCTGAGTTTCGGCAGTTGGTGGTGGCGTGGGTGAGTGGTTTGATGGAGGAGGTTTGATTTCTGGTTTTGGGTTTTTTTGGCGTTCTATGGTTTCAGCGATTTCGGCGGTTTGTGCGTTTGGATTTCTGGGCGGTACGGTGGTGGCTTGGGGGTTGGTTCGATTGAAGATGGTTTTGAGATGAAGGTTTGGAGCGGCGAATCAAAATGATTCAGGTTGGAAAAAGATTATTTCCAGAATATTTTTCACGTTTTATTTTTCATCTTTTTTTGCGAAATTTCTTAAGTTTCGAAAATCTCCCCCCTTCTGTTGATTATTGGCGTTCTTTTTATAGTGAGAACTAGGGTTTTCTCCTTGAAAAATTTGTTGGAGTGGTTTTTTTTTCCAGAAATTTTTGTTTGATATCAGTGTGTTGTCCTCTTCACTTTCAGGTTTTTGTTTATGGAGCAGAAATATTTTCACATTTTGGTGAAAACAAAAGTTGCAGGTTTTGGGCGGCAGGTTTTACAGGTTCCATTTTGGTGATAGTTGGATGCAGCTGATTGCAGGTTGTGATGGTTTATAGAGTGGAGATAAATGACTTTTTGTTGGCAGGTTGGTGTGTGTAGCAGTCAAGGGGTGCAGACTTGTTTTGTTGCTTTGAAGTAAACATGATGGTACGATTTTTTGGGACTTGCGCAGGAGAGCAATGGAGTCTAGTGGACTTAGTCAATTTTGAAGGCTTTTTCTTTGACATATATTACATACTAAATATAAGTAATTAATTTAAATAAATAATAATAAAAGAAAATAAATGAGAAATAAAGGAAATAAATAAGCTAAGTTTATATGGACTTAAAATAGATTTGGGTGGAAATTCTAAATGAATCCTTTTAAATGATTTAACGTAATGGAATAATAAAAATTTTCCTAAACTTATATTTAAATAAATAAGAATAAAAGAAAAATCTAACAGAATTAATTAATTAAGTTTAACTAATAAAAATACATTAAATGAACATTAAACTAAATATAATATAATTAAAATAAACTAGTAAAATTATATGAAATTTAAACAGAATTGAAATATAAATCAAAACAAATAAATAAAAAAATTAATTAATTAAAAAAAAATAAAATAAATAAAAAAGGGTTGAACAAAATTTTAAATTTAACTAAATAAATTATAAACTAAATTAAAATTAAATTGAACTAAATTAAATTTTAAAAATAATCTAAAATAAATATTTAAATAAAAATAAAAAATAAAAATAAATAAATTACAAAATATGACAAAATATTCTAAATAAAATTCTTAGATTGGATCAAATTCTAAAATCTATATTAAAGTGATTAAAATACAAACAAACGTTCTAATTAAAAAAACGAAACAAATTCTAAAATAAAAGATGATATGAAAAGGTAAAATGTATGATTAATGACATGGACTAAAATGTAAAATGACCGACTATCGATACCGCAATAAAAAGCGTCGGATGAATGAAAATTGAAAAAAAAGTCCGGTCAAAATTTAGGGTGTGACACTAGTCATCCCCTCTGTTTCTCATTCCTTTGATGCACTGAGTAGTAGAAATCCCCTAGCAAGGTAGGAACTGGATTCTTGAGCATGAAGATATGGATAGCATTCTTGCTTACAAACTTAGGCTCGTCCGCAAACAAGATGATACCGTATATACTAAGAGCCAGGAGGGCACAAACAGTTTCCCATTTCCCTGTTGCAGCATGACTGGTGTCCTGGGTGATTAAGAAGTCCAAATGAAGGCCTGGGATTCCAGCCTTGGTGGTCATATGCTGGTCAATGATGGTAACTTCCAAGTGTAGTGCCTTAGCTATGTCTTCATTCTTAGGAGCAGCCATCTCAGGATTGAAAGGGATTCCTCTTTTAATAGGGACACCCAACAACATAAAATACTCTTCCAACAGAGGGCCTATCTGAAAATCCAGGAAAGTGAAACAACAGAGAGGGGGGTCATAAAACTGAAGGCAAGTGTGAATCATGCTCCTTTGTGATGCATCCAAGTCCATGATCATGTCCAGAATACCACCATAATGCTCTCTGAATAAGGGGACGTGATCAGGAGTAATAAGAGCCTGAATATGTCTGATGCCTGCCAGAGGGTACTCAAAGAAATGGTAAGTGATGTTGCTCTTCCTAGTTGAATCCATACTGACAATGGGTGCTGATGAAGATAACTGAAGAGGATAACTGAAGAAGATATCTGATGAAGATGCTGTAGAAGATAGCTGAAGAAGTGTTGGAGAAGATATCTGAGTAGAAGAACGGTCAAAACCAAACCAAAGAAGATGTGGATACCATGTAAAACAAATAGACAAATGTTAAAATGATGCAATATGATTTATGCTGAATGATATGCAAAGGTTTATTATCAGGTGCTGGATTTGTCAGTTGCTTTGATAGGGTCCATGAGTGTTCAGAATTCCGGATGAAGGTCTGAGAATCAGTAACCAGGTGGGGGACTCAAATAAAGAGTCACAAGTCCAGGGTTTCATAAGATCAGTCCAAAATAGTGGGACCTTAAAAAAATCCAGTAACAGGGTATATTGAGGCTAAGGGTTCCTGCAAACCGGTAAACAACCTCACCCACTCATAGGTATTGTTCTAGAACAAGGATCCTCAGGTTCAGATCTATTATGAGAAGTGTAAACACTTCTAACCCGGAGGTACAGTGTTTACCCTAATCATAAAGAATCCTCCTCTAATTCACCTCAGATGCTGAAGGTCATCTAAAAAGGTCATCCAGACTTAGTAGGCTTCCTTGATAGCCCTAGTACTACAGGAAATCCGTAGCACAGAGTTCTTAAGAAGAAACCCATGTCTGAACCCTGTTTCATATTCCCGCATCAAACCGAAATGGAATGGGAAAGAATATGAAGCCACTCTAATCCTATGTCTGTCACTCAGGCCTTTATGTTGGACCTTTCTCACTGGAATACCCATCCCACCAAGGCAAACTACAAATCCAGCACATATATGATATGACAATAATATGAAATGCATAAAACAGTAAAGGAAAGCGATAAAGTAAATGCAGTAAATAAAGCTGTACAAAAAGCAGTAAATAAAACAAAAAAATAAAACCACACATAGCACATAACACCCCCATAAACACAAATCAAACAAGTGCTAGGAGAAACCCACAAAAAGAACCAGAAGCCCTGGTTGCTTATGTTTCCCCAGCAGAGTCGCCAAGCTGTCGCTCCCCGGATTTTCGTCCTGGTGAAAACACGAATGGTCGGCGATGTTGGAGGTTGAGGTTGAATAGAGTCTCCAGCTAGGCATTTTTATCCAGAATGAAAGGTAATGCTGCATAAACCTGGAAAGATATGGATAAGACGATTGCGAACCAAAGAAAGTGAGTAAGGGGGTTGGTTACGACCTGGGAAGGTATTAGCACCCAGATTGTCCGTCGTACTCGACGGGATCCACGCTTACTTGATTGTGTTTAAAAGGGGGATAGTATATGTGCTAAATTGTGCATAAGGAGCTAGGGAGAAAAGAATGTACAGAGTGTCAGTGCAAAAGGAAAGTGAATATTCAAAACTGAGGCTAAGGAAAGAGAAACTGGGAGGAGGAAAGGGGGAAGACAAAGAGACTTTTGTTCGATAACTGTTAAGTTATGCCTACGTATCCTCTCGTGCAATGAGGAAGTCAGAACACCGTAGTTCGACTCAAAGAGACATAGATGATTTGTTGTGAACTGCTTACTTTTCTATGCTCAAGTGTGTGACTTGTATGGCTCGAGTGCTAATTTTCTTGCATTAGACAGAAGAAGCGAGTTCTCGTTTTCAGACTGAGTATGATGAGAAAAGAATCCCAGAGGAGACGTTTATTGTTTGTTTTTCTGTTTTTTCAGTTTTTTTATAGTTTTAGGTGTTTTGTGTAGGATAATGAGTTTAGGCCTAAACCAAGGGTTTGTAAACTCATTATATCCCCCCTGATTAGGGATAATGAGCCTACTTAAGTATGAGATAAGCATCTCAACTTAATTACCATGATGATGTAGGATTAAGATCATTAACCTACTTGTGATTATTAAAATATTTTTGGGTTTTTTTAGTGTTAAGTAATGAGGTTAATCTCTAATCAAGGATTAGTGAACTCATTACACCATCCTAAGAGAAGGATGATAGATGAGAATACTTAAGCTGAGGAAGACTCCTCAACTTAATCCATGGTTAGGGATTAAATTCATTAGAAAACAAGCCTTTATTAAAGTGGATTTTAATTAAAGGGTGAGATTAAGAAGTGAGTTTTAAGTTTGTAAGACAACTTGAGGGGGACTTGTCCATTAAACACTAGGGTTAGTCCCTCTTAACCAAAAGGAAGAGATAGAACCCTAATGTAAGGCCCAAGTTACAAGCTTATGTCTTGATCATTATTAAGTGTTTTTATTAAGAAGTGTAAACAAATTAAAGGTTTAACACTAAGGATTAAAGTTATACACTCCATCCTAAGATAAGGATGCAGACATACCCCTAATTCAAAGTCCTAAAGCTTTAAGTGTTTAGCCTCTGATTATGAAATGAGAAGAGAGAATCAAAGAGACTCAAAGGTAAAAGACTAAGGGAGACTATATACAACCCTAAAGTTATCATGCTTGGATATCCTATGGTTTGTGAGGCTTAAGAGAAGAACCTTCAGGAAGCCACCATGGAAGAAGAAGCAGATGAAAAGAGAAGGAGAGAAAGAATAAGTTACTTACTTCCTGGAGAAGATAAGTAACTTAAGAGAAAGGAAGTAAGAATGAGAGAGCATAAGTGAATTAGATTCACTTCAAAGACAAGTAAATTATGCAAATGAAGAGATGAGAAGAGATAGGATGTGAAGGCAAATCCACATCCCAAACAACTTACCATAAGCCCCTGAAATGTTAGTATGAATGCATAAGACATAAAAGCAAAAGGAAATGAGATGAATAAAGATGTAAAGACCCAAACCAGAAGTGTATATGCAAGGCAAATGTGATATGAGATGATTCAAAGTCATACATAATGCTTATGAATGTTCATACAAGGATTTGATGCAAAGGAAGCATGTTTAGAAGCATGAAAACACCTGGATGTTCATGAAATGTAATGAATGCAAGACATAGCAAATGAATGAAGAAATGATCAAGCAATGTTCAAGCATGTCTTAAGATGTCTAAGATGTCATACAAATGAATGAAATGTCATGGCAAGTTCATATGATCATGATATGCAAAGATGGATGCAAATGAACATGAGAAATTACGGTTTTAAGACAACATGAGATGCATATGACCAAAACAGAAGCATACATCATGATAAAATTTTTAAAATGAACTCAAACAAACCCTAATCATACACAAGATCACTACCCAAAGGAGAAGGTCAGAAGCTAAACCTAGTGAAAGTTATGAAATTTCTAAGTTAACTAGAGTTTTTGGGTGCTTCTAAAGGGAAAAGGAAAATCAAATTGAAAATGCAATGCAAAATATGAGATAAATAACCTAGAAACTACATGCAATATGTGAAACTATTCAAAAAGAATCAAGTTCAAACTCATCATGGTTAGGCAGAAATGAATTTTTCAAGTTAGGGTTAAAAAAAATGTGAAATTTAAGAACCCTAATTCAAAGATAATTGTGAAAATATGATCAAACCTAAAAAGAAATTTGTATGGTGAGTTTGAAAATGTTTCTAAATGTATGAGAATGCTTTGTGTATTTTTTGGTGATTTTTAGAAACCTAAATGCATTTTTAATTAATTAAAATCAATTATTTAATTAAATAAAACATTTAAATGTTTTAAAAATACTTTTTTGATGCAAAAATTAAAATATAAAATGATTTTGAGTTAAGAAAAATATTTGAAGTAAAAATGCAGAAAATGAGATTTTTAAAATGTTTTTTGCTATTTTTAATAATTATATTAAATAAATGAAAAAAAAAATAGGGAAGTCAACTGATCTAAAGGTCCAGATTTAAAGCTTGGTTGACTAGCGCATAAATGGGTGGTTGGGATTCAATCTGAGTAATTTAAATTAGTTAACCTAATTAATTGAGATTAGGGTTAAGTGGACCAATCCTGGCCATTCGTACACGCGGGTAAAACACATCCAAGGGTCAGAATTCAAACTAACCTACTTAATGAGGATTAGGGCTAATTACTTTCAAGCGGCCGGAGAAGAGCTTTGGTCGTCTTGTCTGGCACTCCCCTCCCCTGAGTTCACTCAAAACACCATAAAAACTCACCAAAAGCTCCATAATGGATCTTCAAACAACATGGAACAAAAATCCAGCATCAAAAAACATTTATCATGCATCAAAAGGGAGAATCGAAGAAGAAAATGTTTAGGTCAAAAAATTTCAGAGCAAGTATACATGGCCATTTCTCCACCATTTTAAAAAATAATCACATCACCATGATCAGGGAGGCATACTCTTTCACATTGTAACTTAAAAACAATGTTCTGGAAAAAAAGTTTGAGATGACTACCTGAATTGAAGCTTTGCAATATGGTGCTTTCTGGTCCCTCCTGTGATGCAAACCAACTCCACTTGATCCCTTGAAGCTAGTGTGGTGCTTAGCAAGAGTTTATTTTGGCAGGTTTTTGGTGTTTGGTTCTAGTGTGGCAGAAATCGTATTTCTATTTGGGAGTGTTTCAGGCCATTTTGATGATTGGTTTGTGATCCTTATGATGTGTGGAGATGATTGGTGGAAGAAGATTTGAGGTTTGATGTTTGTGTGATGAGATTCGAAGAGATGAATGTTTTTGGGGATTTTTGTGAAACTGAGCTTAGGCTTGATTCAGGCTTGTGTGTGTTATGAAATGAAGTTCATGATGTTAGTATAGGCCAATGGGATTGATCAGAAAGTTGTTGTGGCACAGGCTGATTGGTATGGGAGGTTTTTGCAAAAAGTCAAGATTGTGTACTATGAGGTATGGGCACGGGTCAGAGATGGCTTGGGGGCTTGTCCTGCCTCAGCTTGCATCAAGGATGGCCATCGGGTTGGATTTGAGGATCTGGATGGCATGATACAAGAGTTATCACATGTTTTGCAAATTTCCCTCTTTGAAATTTCTTGGATCACAAGTCATGAAAACTTTAGGTCCAATGCCCAATTCTGATCAATGCAAGTTGTGTGATGTTGTAATGATGTTTAGAAGTCAATTAGAGGTCATGAAAGTGCTTAGAACTTGATTTTGCAAAAATCCCTCTTTGGCATGAACTTGAAAATTATAGGATTTTTCCCAACTTTGAACGATCATATCTTGAGTTCTAGGATGAATCAAGAGGAGTTCTTGTAATTTTTGGAAATGGGAAGATCCAATCTACAACTTTCATGTTTAAGGATTTTTCATTTGAAGCATTTTTGGTCAAGAAAGAGGATGTTGAAAATCTTTCCCAAAATGGAAAGTTTCCATTACAAGTCATGTCCAAAAATAGCAAGTTTGCAAATGGCTTGAAATTCTTCAATCTTGTGCACTTATAACCACTTCTAAGATCAAATAAAGATCATAGAACCTCAATTTGATGAAAATGACCCTTTGGTTCCATTGTTGGGGGCCTCAGATGCCCTGATTCTGACTTTTCTTGCACAACAAGTTACCAGTTGATCAAATGACTTCCATAATGAATTTCTTCATAAAATTTGGTACACATGCTCCTTATAACATATTGAGACCATTAGAAACAAGAATGACCAAAAAATTTGAGGTTAAGGGCCTCAAACCCAAAACCCTAATTTTAGGTCATCTGTGTAGGAAATCTTCAGTCTGCCTCTATGCCTTTGCCATGCTTTGTGATCTCTTGACTTTTATGAACTTTGGGGAGCATATTATGATCATAGAACATTCATGGACCCTATTGGTATGCTTCAAGGCCTTTTTAGATGGCTCAGATCATTTTTGGGATTCATCTGATCACAAAACCTAGCTATGCAGTCATGCAGATGAAATAAACTATGCAGTGTGAGATGTAATGAGATGTTTATGCAATGCAACATGAAAAGATCACAAGCCATGGTGTGAGAAAAAAGTGAGGGAAAATTTGGGGTGTTTACAATAATGTATTAGACTTAATTCCAGGTAAAATTGTTTTATGCATATAATTAATACTTAATCAATTTTAGTTACAAATTTTTTAGTGTTTTAATTTTATACCATTTTTTAGGAGAAGAAAATGAGTATTTGAGTTCCAATTAAATTAATAAAACAAAAGTCAATTATAATCAAACTTATGAAGTTCTAACTCCAAAAAATTTGAGTTCTCTAAGAACACTATGTTTACCAAATCATAGGATCAAACTGAAAGTTGAAACATCTATTTTGCTAATGAGAAATTTGGATCATGTGGAAGGGTTGTGCAATGGACCAATATTAATCGTCACAAGATTAGCAAATTACGTCCTTGACGCCAAACTATATCTGAAAAGAACATTGAAAAAATTTACATGTCTATGTCCCCTTCTTAATCACCATGGCCATTCGAGTTGATTAGGAGACAATTTTTTATCATTGTCTCATATGCAATGACAATAAATAAATAGCAAGGTCAATAGCTTGATTATGTAGGATTGTATTTGCATACTCCTGTTTTTAGCCATGAACAATTGTAGGTAGTAATTTCAAGAGTGAAGAACAAAAGTGGTATGAAAATCTTAATACACAACAAAGAGAATGCATCATGTTTGAGTAATACAAATGTTATGTTCAAGGAGGTCTTCCAAGCACTATCTTAATTGGTAAATTAAATCTTTCTTTCAATGTTATTTTCACTAATTCTGGAAATTGATTGCAGTATTATATATTTCCTCATGCTATTGTATGATGGAAAAATGACTTATGAGATTATTGTTGCAATAGATGAAATGCTCTATTGAAGTCACAAATTATGTTGGTTTACATATATGTTTTGAGATGTTTATACACATCTTCTAGCTTTTATCATATATTAATCTCAAGTTTAAAACATTATATAACTTGAATCCTTTATTTGATAATATTTGTAATCAATAACAAAAAGAATTATTGTATTTGCCATTGCATACATTCTTTAATGTATTTTTTTAAAAGGCAATGGAATTAATTAGCCGAGTACAATGGATACTCAAACCCTTACAATGATTACAAACTCTTCAAACAAGAAGCGTGATAATTAATCCAATTGGAGTAGACACGAGAGTGTAAAGACATATACTCCTTACCAAGCCAAAACCAAGAAGTAGTCTTAATAGAAGAAGTTACATCTTCAACAATAGGAATACACTGTCTGAAAATTACGTTATTCCTAGACAGCCACAAGTGCCAAAAAGTTGCATTCCAAACTACCATTCCACAAATCGAACCAAATTTCCTCTTGAAAATGCCAAGCACAAGAAAGAAGTTGTCTTGACAATGGGTGCCTTTCCTTAAGCTGAATCATAACCAATCACCTATTACATTCCATACAAATACAATAAAAGAACAACACAAAAATAAGTGAGGATTATCTTTTACACATTCAAAACATAGCTTACAAAGATAAGATTAGTTTGTAAAAAATATCCCTCATCTACAAAGCTGATCTAAGGTAGATAACCTCTACAACAACACTCTCCAAAGAAACATTTGAATATTCGACGAGATTTTCAACTTCCAAACCACATGCAGTGCTTTTTGAATATCTAGATCCGGCCCAATAGAATTGTTATTCCGCACTAGAAAAACATATCCACTTGAAATCGAATAACACCCATATGTTGTTCCCTCCCATTGAACCTTATCAATAACTTCTTCTCTCAAAGAAGCATCCCTCAAAGCATTCTTACATATCTCTAACTGATCACTGCTAACCAGGCCTGCTATAGATCCATTCAGTCTCGCAAACCACACATACCGTGTAGCCGATAACATAATAGCCTCTATTACAGACTTCTTGGAATTCTTACAAATGGAGAGAATCAAAGGGAACCTGGCCCTTAGAGAAACCTCACCCAACCAAATGTTGTTCCAAATGGATAGCCTCATGTCGTCGCCAACGTGACACACTAAATTCTCAACAAAAAGGTCAATTTGAAGCTCAACATCATAACCAATATCCGATAAGTCTCGCCACTAGATTGATCCCTTATTATGACCTTCCCGACCATTATAACTCAAAATTTCATGCTCTAAACAAGAAGAAGACTATCTATGTTGCAGAATGCTTTTCAACAACGAATTCTTCTCTGTTAATATCCGCCATTTCCACTCGAGGAGAAAAGCTTTATTGAATCAAAATAAGTCTTTCACACCCAAACCTCCTTTCTATTTTGGCCTACAAATTGAACTCCAACTCATCAAATGTATCCTTCTTACGCCTTCCGTACCACCCAATAAGAAGTTACTTCGAACACTCGCCAAAACCTTCAAAACATTTTATAAAAAGATAGGGAATAGATAGGCAGCGAATTAAGGACTGGATTAATCAGGACAACATGAACCCCCAATGAAAGTCGCTTACCTTTCCACACAGCCAATCTCTCATGAGCATTTCCTACAACATGAGCCCCCCATAAACACAAATCAAACAAGCGCTAGGAGAAACCCACAAAAGAACCAGAAGCCCTGGTTGCTTATGTTTCCCCAGCAGAGTCGTCAAGCTGTCGCTCCCCGGATTTTCTTCCTGATATAAACGCGAACGGTCGGCGATGTTGGAGGTTGAAGTTGAATAGAGTCTCCAGCTAGGCATTTTTATCCCGAAGGAAAGGTAATGCTGCATAAACCTGGAAAGATATGGATAAGACGGTTGCGAACCAAAGAAACTGAGTAAAGGGGTTGGTTACGACCTGAGAAGGTATTAGCACCCAGATCGTCCGTCGTACTCGACGGTATCCACGCTTACTTAATTGTGTTTAAAAGGGGGATAGTATATGTGCTAAACTGTGCATAAGGAGCTAGGGAGAAAAGAATGTACAGAGTCTCAGTGCAAAAGGAAAGTGAATATTCAAAACTAAGGCTAAGGAAAGAGAAACTGGGAGGAGGAAAGGGGGAAGACAAAGAGACTTTTGTTCGATAACTTTTAAGTTATGCCTACGTATCCTCTCGTGCAATGAGGAAGTTAGAACACCGTAGTTCGACTCAAAGAGACTTAGATGATTTGCTGTGAACTGCTTACTTGTCTATGCTCAAGTGTGTGACTTGTATGGCTCGAGTGCTAACTGTCTTGCATTAGACGGAAGAAGCGAGTTCTCGTTTTCAGACTGAGTATGATGAGAAAAGAATCCCAGAGGAGACGTTTATTGTTTGTTTTTGTGTTTTTCAGTTTTTTATAGTTTTTGGTGTTTTGTGTAGGATAATGAGTTTAGGCCTAAACTAAGGGTTTGTAAACTCATTATATCCTCTCTGATTAGGGATAAAGAGCCTACTTAAGTATGAGATAAGCATCTCAACTTAATTACCATGATGATGTAGGATTAAGATCATTAACCTACTTGTGATTATTAAAATATTTTTGGGTTTTTGTTTAGTGTTAAGTAATGAGGTTAATCTCTAATCAGGGATTAGTGAACTCATTACACCATCCTAAGAGAAGGATGATAGATGAGGATACTTAAGCTGAGGAAGACTCCTCAACTTAATCCATGGTTAGGGATTAAATTCATTAGAAAACAAGCCTTTATTAAAGTGGATTTTAATTAAAGGGTGAGATTAAGAAGTGAGTTTTAAGTTTGTAAGAAAACTTGAGGGGGACTTGTCCATTAAACACTAGGGTTAGTCCCTCTTAACCAAAAGGAAGAGATAGAACCCTAATGTAAGGCCCAAGTTACAAGCTTATGTCTTGATCATTATTAAGTGTTTTTATTAAGAAGTGTAAAAAAATTAAAGGTTTAACACTAAGGATTAAAGTTATACACTCCATCCTAAGATAAGGATGCAGACATACCCCTAATTCAAAGTCCTAAAGCTTTAAGTGTTTAGCCTCTGATTATGAAATGAGAAGAGAGACTCAAAGAGACTCAAAGGTAAAAGACTAAGGGAGACTATATACAACCCTAAAGTTATCATGCTTGGATATCCTATGGTTTGTGAATCTTAAGAGAAGAACCTTCAGGAAGCCACCATGGAAGAAGAAGCAGATGAAAAGAGAAGGAGAGAAAGAATAAGTTACTTACTTCCTGGAGAAGATAAGTAACTTAAGAGAAAGGAAGTAAGAATGAGAGAGCATAAGTTAATTAGATACACTTCAAAGACAAGTAAATTATGAAAATTAAGAGATGAGAAGAGATAGGATGTGAAGGCAAATCCACATCCCAAACAACTTACCATAAGCCCCTGAAATGTTAGTATGAATGCATCAGACATAAAGCAAAAGGAAATGAGATGAATAAAGATGTAAAGACCCAAACCAGAAGTGTATATGCAAGTCAAATGTGATATGAGATTATGCAAAGTCATACATAATGCTTATGAATGTTCATACAAGGATGAGATGCAAAGGAAGCATGTTTAGAAGCATGAAAACACCTGGATGTTCATGAAATGTAATGAATGCAAGACATAGAAAATGAATGAAGAAATGATCAAGAAATGTTCAAGCATGTCTTAAGATGTCTAAGATGTTATACAAATGAATGAAATGTCATGGAAAGTTCATATGATCATGATATGCAAAGATGGATGCAAATGAACATGAGAAATTAGGGTTTTAAGACAACATGAGATGCATATGACCAAAACAGAAGCATACATCATGATAAAATTTTGAAAATGAACTCAAACAAACCCTAATCATACACAAGATCACTAACTAAAGGAGAAGGTCAAAAGCTAAACCTAGTGAAAGTTATGAAATTTCTAAGTTAACTAGGGTTTTTGGGTGCTTCTAAAGGGAAAATGAAAATCAAATTGAAAATGAAATGCAAAAATATGAGATAAATAACCTAGAAACTACATGCAACATGTGAAACAATTCAAAAAGAATCAAGTTCAAACTCATCATGGTTAGGCAGAAATGAATTTTTCAAGTTAGGGTTAAAAAAATGTGAAATTTAAGAACCCTAATTCAAAGATAATTGTGAAAATATGATCAAACCTAAAAAGAAATTTGTATGGTGAGTTTGAAAATGTTTCTAAATGTATGAGAATGCTTTATGTATTTTTTTGGTGATTTTTAGAAACCTAAATGCATTTTTAATTAATTAAAATCAATTATTTAATTAAATAAAACATTTAAATGTTTTAAAAATACTTTTTTGATGCAAAAATTAAAATATAAAATGATTTTGAGTTAAGAAAAATATTTGAATTAAAAATGCAGAAAATGAGATTTTTAAAATGTTTTTTGCTATTTTTAATAATTATATGAAAAAAAAAAAGGGAAGTCAACTGATCTAAAGGTCCAGATTTAAAGCTTGGTTGACTAGCGCATAAATGGGTGGTTGGGATTCAATCTGAGTAATTTAAATTAGTTAACCTAGTTAATTGAGATTAGGGTTAAGTGGACCAATCCTGGCCATTCGTACACGCGGGTAAAACACATCCAAGGGTCAGAATTCATACTAACCTAATTAATGAGGATTAGGGCTAATTACTTTCAGGCGGCCGGAGAAGAGCTTCGGTCGTCTTTTCCGGCACTTCCCTCCCTTGAGTTCACTCAAAACACCATAAAAACTCACCAAAAGCTCCATAATGGATCATCAAACAACATGGAATAAAAATCCAGCATCAAAAAACATTTATCATGCATCAAAAGGGAGAATCGAAGAAGAAAATGTTTAGGTCAAAAAAATCCAGAGCAAGCATACATGGCCATTTCTCCACCATTTTCAAAAATAATCACATCACCGTGATCAGGGAGGCATACTCTTTCACATTGTAACTTAAAAACAAAGTTCTGGAAAAAAAGTTTGAGATGACTACTTGAATTGAAGCTTTGCAATATGGTGCTTTCTGGTCCCTCCTGTGATGCAAACCAACTCCACTTGATCCCTTGAAGCTAGTGTGGTGCTTAGCAAGAGTTTATTTTGGCTGGTTTTTGGTGTTTGGTTCTGGTGTGGAAGAAATCGTATTTTTGTTTGGGAGTGTTTCAGGCCATTTTGATGATTGGTTTGTGATCCTTATGATGTATGGAGATGATTGGTGGAAGAAGATTTGAGGTTTGATGCTTGTGTGATGAGATTCGAAGAGATGAATGTTTTTGGGGATTTTTGTGAAACTGAGCTTAGGCTTGATTCAGGCTTGTGTGTGTTATGAAATGAAGTTCATGATGTTAGTATAGGCCAATGGGATTGATCAGAAAGTTGTTGTGGCACAGGCTGATTGGTATGGGAGGTTTTTGCAAAAAGTCAAGATTGTGTACTATGAGGTATGGGCACGGGTCAGAGATGGCTTGGGGGCTTGTCCTGCCTCAGCTTGCATCAAGGATGGCCATCGGGTTGGATTTGAGGATCTGGATGGCATGATACAAGAGTTATCACATGTTTTGCAAATTTCCCTCTTTGAAATTTCTTGGATCACAAGTCATGAAAACTTTAGGTCCAATGCCCAATTCTGATCAATGCAAGTTGTGTGATGTTGTAATGATGTTTAGAAGTCAATTAGAGGTCATGAAAGTGCTTAGAACTTGATTTTGCAAAAATCCCTCTTTGGCATGAACTTGAAAATTATAGGATTTTTCCCAACTTTGAACGATCATATCTTGAGTTCTAGGATGAATCAAGAGGAGTTCTTGTAATTTTTGGAAATGGGAAGATCCAATCTACAACTTTCATGTTTAAGGATTTTTCATTTGAAGCATTTTTGGTCAAGAAAGAGGATGTTGAAAATCTTTCCCAAAATGGAAAGTTTCCATTACAAGTCATGTCCAAAAATAGCAAGTTTGCAAATGGCTTGAAATTCTTCAATCTTGTGCACTTATAACCACTTCTAAGATCAAATAAAGATCATAGAACCTCAATTTGATGAAAATGACCCTTTGGTTCCATTGTTGGGGGCCTCAGATGCCCTGATTCTGACTTTTCTTGCACAACAAGTTACCAGTTGATCAAATGACTTCCATAATGAATTTCTTCATAAAATTTGGTACACATGCTCCTTATAACATATTGAGACCATTAGAAACAAGAATGACCAAAAAATTTGAGGTTAAGGGCCTCAAACCCAAAACCCTAATTTTAGGTCATCTGTGTAGGAAATCTTCAGTCTGCCTCTATGCCTTTGCCATGCTTTGTGATCTCTTGACTTTTATGAACTTTGGGGAGCATATTATGATCATAGAACATTCATGGACCCTATTGGTATGCTTCAAGGCCTTTTTAGATGGCTCAGATCATTTTTGGGATTCATCTGATCACAAAACCTAGCTATGCAGTCATGCAGATGAAATAAACTATGCAGTGTGAGATGTAATGAGATGTTTATGCAATGCAACATGAAAAGATCACAAGCCATGGTGTGAGAAAAAAGTGAGGGAAAATTTGGGGTGTTTACAATAATGTATTAGACTTAATTCCAGGTAAAATTGTTTTATGCATATAATTAATACTTAATCAATTTTAGTTACAAATTTTTTAGTGTTTTAATTTTATACCATTTTTTAGGAGAAGAAAATGAGTATTTGAGTTCCAATTAAATTAATAAAACAAAAGTCAATTATAATCAAACTTATGAAGTTCTAACTCCAAAAAATTTGAGTTCTCTAAGAACACTATGTTTACCAAATCATAGGATCAAAATGAAAGTTGAAACATCTATTATGCTAATGAGAACTTTGGATCATGTGGAAGGGTTGTGCAATGGACCAATATTAATCGTCACAAGATTAGCAAATTACGTCCTTGACGCCAAACTATATCTGAAAAGAACATTGGAAAAATTTACATGTCTATGTCCCCTTCTTAATCACCATGGCCATTCGAGTTGATTAGGAGACAATTTTTTATCATTGTCTCATATGCAATGACAATAAATAAATAGCAAGGTCAATAGCTTGATTATGTAGGATTGTATTTGCATACTCCTATTTTTAGCCATGGACAATTGTAGGTAGTAATTTCAAGAGTGAAGAACAAAAGTGGTATGAAAATCTTAATCACAACAAAGAGAATGCATCATGTTTGAGTAATACAAATGTTATGTTCAAGGAGGTCTTCCAAGCACTATCTTAATTGGTAAATTAAATATTTCTTTCAATGTTATTTTCACTAATTCTGGAAATTGATTGCAGTATTATATATTTCCTCATGCTATTGTATGATGGAAAAATGACTTATGAGATTATTGATGCAATAGATGAAATGCTCTATTGAAGTCACAAATTATGTTGGTTTACATATATGTTTTGAGATGTTTATCAACATCTTCTAGATTTTATCATATATTAATCTCAAGTTTAAAACATTATATAACTTGAATCCTTTATTTGATAATGTTTGTAATCAATAACAAAAAGAATTATTGTTTTTGCCATATTACATACATTTTTTAATGTATTTTTTTTAAAAAGACAATTGAATTAATTAGCCGAGTACAAGGGATACTCAAACCCTTACAATGATTACAAACTCTTCAAACAAGAAGCGTGATAATTAATCCAATTGGAGTAGACATGAGAGTCTAAAGACATATACTCCTTACCAAGCCAAAACCAAGTAGTCTTAATAGAAGAAGTTACATCTTCAACAATAGGAATACACTGTCTGAAAATTAAGTTATTCCTACACAGCCACAAGTGCCAAATAGTTGCATCCCAAACTACCATTCCACAAATCGAACCAAATTTCCTCTTGAAAATGCCAAGCACAAGAAAGAAGTTTTTGTGACAATGGGTGCCTTTCCTTAAGCTGAATCGTAACCAATCACCTATTTCATTCCATACAAATACAATAAAAGAACAACACAAAAATAAGTGAGGAGTATCTTCTACACATTCAAAACATAGCTTACAAAGATAAGATTAGTTTGTAAAAATATCCCTCATCTACAAAGTTGATCTAAGGTAGATAACCTCTACAACAACACTCTCCAAAGAAACATTTGAATATTCGACGAGATTTTCAACTTCCAAACCACATGCAGTGCTTTTTGAATATCTAGATCCGGCCCAATAGAATTGTTATTCCGCACTAGAAAAACATATCCACTTGAAATCGAATAACACCCATTTGTTGTTCCCTCCCATTGAACCTTATCAATAACTTCTCTCAAAGAAGCATCCCTCAAAGCATTCTTACATAGCTCCAACTGATCACTGCTAACCAGGCCTGCTATAGATCCATTCAGTATCGCGAACCACACATACCGTGTAGCCGATAACATAATAGCCTCTATTACAGACTTCTTGGAATTCTTACAAATGGAGTGAATCAAAGGGAACCTGACCCTTAGAGAAACCTCACCCAACCAAATGTTGTTCCAAATGGATAGCCTCATGTCGTCGCCAACGTGACACACTAAATTCTCAACAAAAAGGTCAGTTTGAAGCTCAACATCATAACTAATATCCGATAAGTCTCGCCACTAGATTGATCCCTTATTATGACCTTCCCAACCATTATAACTCAAAATTTCATGCTCTAAACAAGAAGAAGACTATCTATGTTGCAGAATGCTTTTCAACAACAAATTCTTCTCCGTTAATACCCGCCATTTCCACTCGAGGAGAAAAGCTTTATTGAATTAAAATAAGTCTTTCACACCCAAACCTCCTTTCTATTTTGGCCTACAAACTGAACTCCAACTCATCAAATGTATCCTTCTTACGCCTTTCGTACCACCCAATAAGAAGTTGCTTTGAACACTCGCCAAAACCTTCAAAACGTTTTATAAAAAGATAGGGAATAGATAGGCAGCGAATTAAGGACTGGATTAATCAGGACAACATGAACCCCCAATGAAAGCCGCCTACCTTTCCACACAGCCAATCTCTCATGAGCATTACCTACAACATGAGCCCAAGAAGAGAATTTCCCTGGGATTTCTCCCACCACAATACCCAAAAAGATAAAATGTGACACACCAATATTGCAATTGAGAAACTCCTTAGCTGCCTCAGCAAAATCAACAGGGAAATCAATACCATATAAACAACTTTTATTAAAATTGACCTTCAAACTCGATACCAACTCGAAGCCCCTAAGAATGGCCTTGATACTCCATAGATTACTCCAACTACACTCTCCTACAAACATAGTATCGTAAGAAAACTGGACTAAGCCTTTAAACAAACCTACTTCGACCTCCTTCTTCATAAGCCTAGTCAATCCTTCCATAACAAGCAGGAAAAGGAAGGGAAATAAAGAGAGAGATGATCTCTCTGCCTTAAACCTCTACTAATGATGAAATCCTTCAAAGCGCTTCCATTATTAAAACCAAAGACGGCCCTTTAAGACTACCGCTTCCATCCACCTAATCCAATTTTCCCCAAAATTCATTCTACCAAGGAGATCTCTCAAGAAGTTCCACGATACGCAGTCGTAAGCTCTTTTAAAATCAACCTTCAACGCTAAACATTCTTTCTTTTCCCTTTTAGCTAGATCCAAAATCTCGTTAATAACCAAAACTCTATCACCAATACTTCTACCCGCTATGAAAGTAGATTGTTCCACCGAAGTAAGAGAACCAATAACCTTCTTTAAACGAGCAGCCAATAAGTTTGACAAAATTTTCTGCAAACAGCTTACCAAACAAATTGGTCTAAAGTTGTTGAGATATTGAGGGTTCGAGACTTTCGGCACCAATGTAATGAAAGATGCAGTAACAACCTTAGGTAGAGTAAGATTAACATAGAAGTCTCTGAAAAACTTACTAACATTGTTTTTAACTATGTCCCAACACTCTTGGAGAAACGAGAAAGAATATCCATCTGGGTCAGGGCTCTTGCAACCATTGCACACCCACATTGCCTAGGACTCTTGCAACTATTGCACACCCACACTGCCTCCTTAACTTCGTCACTTGAAAATTCAGCTTCAAAGAAATTCCTATCCTCCAATGAGTGTCTTGCAAACTCCAAACCAAGGAGAGAGGGTCTATGAAAATTTGTTTCCGATAAATTACACTCTAAGTGATCACGAATAGTTGCCTTTATGTCCTCCACCCTTCATTCCTTCCCTTCGAAGTTTCTACAAAAGAAATAAAGTTTCTTCTATACCTGCCCTTCATAGCTCGATGGGAAAACCTTGAGTTACTGTCACCCTCTTTTAACCATAACATCCTGGATTTTTGCCTCAAAAGGTTCTCCTTGAGGTTAAGATGTTTCCAAATATCTGCTTCCCGAAGCGAATCACTCAAATTTGTACCTTCAGAATTACTAAAAAGGATATCCAAATCATGTAATTTGTCCATCGATTCGACAACCTTAAGATCAATCCACCCGTAGACTTCAACGCTCCATTCTCTCAGTCTAGCCTTTAGTAAACAAAGTTTTTCTTTGAACACGAAATCCCCTCTGCCATGAACATCCAGCAAACTTCATTCCTTTCCAATAAAATCCATAAAATTAGGGTGCTTAAGCCAACCATTGTTGAATCTAAACGGTTTCAGCCCCCCATTTAACACAACTAGATTTCAACCAAACAAGACAATGATCATAGATGTCTTGTTTTCCAGTTTCTTGACCAACTATGTTCCGGACAGGAATAAGACATTCTGATAAAAGAAAATGATCAAGTCTGCTCATAACTGATCCACCAGCATTAAACCATGTATAAATACCCCCGATACAAGGAATATCAGAACAATCCAGCTCATCGATGAAACCGCGGAACTCTTCCATCTTAATTCTTCTACTTCCAGAATTAACACCTTCCTCTATGAAGCAAAAACCACCGCATTAAAATCCCCCACCACCCAATAACCTCGGTTCAGCTTAGACTTTAAGTCGACGATTTCCTTCCACAACCTTCTCTTCAAAGCCAATTGACACAGGGAATAGACGTTAACAAAAAAGATCTATAATCCCTTCCAGATCGTGTTTAATTCCACAAAGCTAGTTCCCCTGAAACTGCTGATAATATTAAGAGTACCCTTCTTCCACAAAATAATAATACCACCAGAAGCTCCATAAGCACCTGATTCCGACCATTCGACATTAGAATGGCCCCATAACAAAGATGCCATCTCCAAGTCAATTCCAGTTAACTTTGATTCTTAAGCAAAGCACATGTCAGCTCTACCACTCTGAATCTTTTGAGCAAGTCTTCTTCTTTTAACTAGACTACCACACCCTCTAAGATTAAAGGACAAAATGATCATTTAGCTAAGCTTGAATTAATCACCTTCTTTGACGCCTCAACTTTGTCTCTAATTTCCAGCTTATTAATTTCTGATTCCAATTCAACATTACTACCACCATCTTTGACACTTAGAGAAACAATAATTTCCCTAACTTTAGCAAATACTTTAGACTCCAACTCAGCCCAAAACCTATTATTGCCTTGCACAACTTCCGAGTCAGTAACCGAAAAGCATCTCGAACCCTTCTTTGTATGGATCAATACATATTAGATTAATGCATATAATGATTTTAAGATTATAATTATGTGAATGTTAATCAACTGAATTTAAACACTTAACACATGAGAATGAGCGACATAATGTGAATCCGTAAGAGACCCATGTTTTAGCTGTGATATTTTACTACTCCCTCTGTCTCACAATTCTTTCCTATTTTTATTTGCCTCTAATTATTTGTCCATTTAGATTATCATTGTGATATTTATTTATTTTTTCCGCGGACTTATCCTTATTTGTTGTATTTTAATTCATATAACTATTCCACTATCTATTATTAATATGACTATTTCATTTTATTATTGAAATCAACACAATTAATCATTAACTTAAAAAGTGTGGAAATCTCAAAGAAACATTTATTGTGAGACGGAGGAATTAATTATGATATAAAAAAGGAAATATTAACTACATAATAAATAATAAACTTTGATGAAAATACTAGTTTTTTTTATAGAATTTGATTGTTTTAAGAAAACATAATTTTTTTATTTATTTTAAGAATATATTATTTTTTAAATAAATTTTAAAATAAAATAAATAACGATTTCACAAAGTAATTGTAGTCTTACATTTTGACTTCATTAAACTTGTACTTTGCACAAATGGGTTTGTAGTTGTACATTGCAGTACCGTACGTCATTGCCCAAGTGTTTTCTTTAAGAACTTCACGCAACATATTTTTTTTTGGGCCATTTTTTATACAAAATTTATTCTATAAAATATGGTATTTGTTGTTGGTACAACAATAATACGGTTGAGCTTGCAATTTGCTTAATTTTTTAAATATATATTTTAATGTTAAACGAAAGTTCCTGTAAGTTTCATTCAGTAATTTGATTATTGTCAATTTAAGCATACATGAACATTGAATGGTAACCAACCATTTGAGTCAGTCAGAAAATATATTCATTGTAAAGTAATGCTTCCCCTTCTGTTTAATTAGTACAAGTACTTTTATGTATTTATACTACAAATAATTTAGTACAATATTTCCTTACAGTTTGTCAATTTTAGCAACATATACCTTAATTAAAATCATTTAACTATTTTCTAATTAAAATTTGCTAAAACACATCTCTACAAAAACGAATCGGCGTATTAATACATCAACTTATTTTTATAAAGGTGCATTTGAGTAGCATGCACCTTGTGGAGTTTGATATAATACATCAATTTATTTTTATTAAGGTATGTTTGTACTTACATAATTTTTTAATTAAAACTTCTTAAAATAGACCTTCATAAAAACAAGTGGATCTATGTTAGCAACAAAAATATAATAAATAAGAAAAGAAAGTACATAAAAAATGGGGATATATAAACATGACCCAACAACCATATCTCAGTCCTAAAAGGGTAATACAATTAGGGATGACAATGGGTACCTTTTGGGCAGGGTACTATAATGCTCCTCCCCATACCCACATTTATAAAAAGTGCACATACTCGAGCCCATGCCCGTATGGGCAATACTTTTAAAGTTTATCCCCATGCCATTTGGGTATCTCAGTGCTCGTACCCATGCTCATTACCCGTAGTTTAACTACAGTAAAAAACATCAAAAATAAATTTAAACCTAATTCAAAATTCTTCAAATCATCTCATAAAATATTGTAAACCATAGTATTTAGAAAAATAAAATCCATATCAAATATGTCAATAAAATTGTATGTTGTAAAAATATGAAACGGAATACAATTGCGTAATACAAAACAAATATAATCATTAATTTGTGACTCTTGAACTTGAGTTCTCCATATCCTGAAAAAATAAAATACTTTATGTTAAAAGGATGTAGTTAATAATAAAAAAACTATAGTCATAATAATTTTTTTAATTATCTTACCTCTTCTTCAGAATCAGAATCTTGAAAAGAATGGAGCTGCTTGTCTTTCACTAGCAAATATTGGTTTGGTCCAATCATACCAATAAAAGCTGACACAAAAAAAACTAAACAATAGTTTCATCGAAGAAATATATAAATATAAATATGTTTACCTTTCTTTTCATTCTTCATCCAACTCCGTGCACACATAAGTGCCTCCAAAGCATCTTCATGAAGCTTAGAACGATGAGGACACAATAACCTGCCACCTATGATAAAAGCAGATTCTGAAGCAACAGTTAAAATTGGGATGACCAAAATATCCTTGGTAATTTTTTGCAAAGTCAGATACTTAATCCCATTTATTTTCCACCATCCAAGTGTATCAAATGTAACACTCTTGGGCAATACCTTTTCTTCCAAGTAAATATCTAATTCAGATTTTAACTGTATATCACTAGTATCATTGACAAATGAGTCATAACCACTAAGATAATTTTTATTAGAAACATTATCTAAATATGAATCAATGTCATTTGACTTTTTTGTTGAAGTTTCAACAATCTTGTTGATTTTAGCTTGATATTCTTCAAACAATGAGACGCATAATTGTTTGATGTTGTTAATTTCAGATGATGACGTACTTCCATAAAGTAGAGGAAAGAAGTACTCTAATAACTCCATTTTATATCTTGGATCCAAAACAATTGCAATTCCTATAATTCCATGAATAACCAACCAATATTGTTAAACTTACCTATCATTTTTTAAGACATATTCTTAATTGTCTCAATAGAGCAAGTCTCCCACTTCTTCAAAGATAGTTTTATTTCACAAATTAAAGGAAAGAAATATGTTTGTTGTGGGATATTGTGTACCTGGAAACATCTCAGTTACACGATTAAATACTTTCAATCTATTATAATTTTCTTATGCAGTTTCCCACTCACTTGTTGTAGGCAAAGATGTATACAAATTCTCTCTTGTTTTCAAACGAATAAAAACATCCTTATAAGACAATGCAAAAACAAGCATGTGATAAATAGAATTCCACCTAGTTTTGCAATCAAGAATTAATTTCTTTGTGATTGAAACTTTTATCTAGCGTGTTATTTCTCTAAAGTTTTGTTCTCTCTTAGGTGTGGCTGTCCAAGAAGCCACACTATTTATAACCTTCTCTATTCCATCTCGAAGAACACTCAAACCATCTTGAGCAAATAAATTTAAAATATGAGCACAACATCTCATATTAAATAACTGGCCATCAAGCATAAGACTATAACTATCAAGCGTGTTTAGCAACATACCAACAACACAATCATTAGTGTTACAATTATCCAATGTGATGGTTGATAATTTTCTATCAATATTCCAAGTCATTACACATTCAAACAATTTGTTTGAAATAAATTTAGTTGTATGTGAAAATTCTACATACACAAACTTATTATGTAATATAATTTATTAGATATTAATACATTTTAAAATTCTATATCTAAAATAAAGTAAGCAAAAATCTTATAAATATCATACCTTAAAATACAACTTTGCATATCCCAGTCATCATCAATTTATTGAGCTGTAATGGTCATATACTCTTTCTTTTGGTTGCTAGCAGTCCACATATCTGAGTTTAAAGCATTTTTACTCTCAATCTTATCTAAAAGTCTCATAGTTTTCAAACTTTCATTTTCATATATTTTGATAATATTACTTTTAATTGTGTTTCGACAAGGAACTTTAAACAAAGGTTGAAGACCTTCCGAATATGCTCTAAACCTCAAATGATCAACTATTAAGAGTGGATACTCATGAATTATTATCATATAAGCAAGGTCTTTTCTTGATTTCTCAGGATCATAATGGTAGTTACTTAAATAACTAGACGACCCATCTAACTTCTTATGTTCTCTCACCAAGATTGATTGTTTTATATCTTTATATGGCCTTATTTTACAAGATTTAAAATGTCTACTTAAATATTTAGTTTCATCATTTCTTCTACCTGTCAAAGCTTTGTCGCAATAATTACACACATCTTTTTCCTCTCCGTTAATTATCTTTCTTTTGAAGTGGTTCCAAACAACCAACGTCAATTTTCTTTTGTCATCTTTAGTCAATTCAACATCACCACTTATAGAAGGAACATTATCTGATGAGAGTTGAGATTGATCTTTTTCATAATTGCTCACACTATTAATGGTAGTGTTTTCAGGTTGTGTGGGAGAAAAGTTATTTTCCAATTATCTTAACTGGATGATACCGAATGAATTTTCCATCTAGAAATAACAAAATTATTAATAATTAATATTATGTTTAAGATCATCTATAAACAAAAATATATTCATGAAGAACAAAAGTAAGAAAATAATTTACTTAATATCAAAATTTAAAAGTTATGAATAATTTACCAAAACTAAAAAAATAATTTACCTATATCAAAATAAATAAAATAAATATTCATGAAGACCAAAACTAAAAATAATTTTACTCTACTTTGGTCTAAGAAATTGTGAATATATTTATAGTAGTTATTTATCATTTCAAGTAACAAGCTTTGTATTATTAGATTAGTAGAGCAATAAACGTAAGTATTCAAAAAATATTAGAACCAAATTTGTGATATCTACTTAAAAAATGAAATAACATTATACAAACTATAGTGATTTACTGATTCGTATGAGGAACTTTTTTTCTTTCTAAAATTAATAAAGAAATTTAAAAAATATTAATTTAGAATAGCAAGTAATTTTATAATTTATTGAGTTTTCTTAAAATTATAAAATTTTCAAGACAAATCTAGGGAGGTAAACCATGTGATATGCCTCCTTCCTCCCTTCCCACATGATTTAATCTATCTTATGTAATGATTTAACCTATCCTAGATAAAACCATAAAAGAGAAGCCACAATATATAAAAAATTAAAGACAAATTATATCAAGAGAGACTTATATATATATATATATATATATATATATATATATATATATATATATATATATATATATATATATATATATATATATATATATATATATATATATATATATATATATATATATATATATATATAAAAACAAAGAAATTGTGTTTGAAATATATGATGCTAATTATTTATTTAAAGTGAATAGTTTTACCGAGAAGTCAAGATCATAAACAATTTCAAAGAAACATTAAAATATATAATAGTATATTATGAAAACTAATACATATAACTAGACACCATTTACCTTGGAGTTTGTTCTTGGTAGGTTACTTGCAATGGTCACAGTGTGTGTTACGATAGCTAGATTGAAATATGACCGAAATATTAGGTGAAGAAACGGCAGAGAAATATGTCCTAAGAAACGTTTAGGTTTAGGTTTTAATATTTATAATAAAAGTTTAGATTTTAATATATTAATTATAATTATAATATTAAATAAATTTATAAATATATATACTTGTGGGTTGGGGCGGACTGGGTACTAGAGTGTCAGTACCCGCACCCATGCCCATTTAAATTTGCGGGTAATTACCCAAGCCCGTGCCCATACCCAATAAAACGGGTATTTACCCTACCCATTGCGGGTGTCCGATGGGCTTGGGTCCAATTGTCATCCCTAAATACAATATAGAAAAATAAAAGTAACGAGTAAAAGAAAATAGATCAGACAAAAACCCCAATAAATAACCAAATGCGAAACATATAGATACTTAGAAAGCACAATCCAATAAACCTAACGCGCAACCTGAAATTGAATTGCAAAAGAAAAGTGTGCAAAAATTCGCAAGCAATATAAACGAACCAGAGGCGGGCTTAAAAAATCAAACTCATCTTATGAAGAATCGAAAAATGTTTCGACCGCCAACGCAGACAAATACACATACTAATAGTCTTTGTGAAATAAACCAGAACAAGCTTAACAATTAATCTACAACAAGCTTACCAACTTTTTCAAGCCTATTCAAACCTGACCGCAATAAGTTATCTCAATGACATCTTATTGGACAACAACAAAACATCACATCGATGATGAGGATATAACCACTACAAAATCACTAGTGTAACATCAAACCCCAAACACAATGAAAATTACATATCTCACCATATCTGGAAAGATCAAAGTCAAGAATCCACCACCAACACTAGAGAATCATAGGTTGATAATAGCAACCACCATATTTAATCGTAACCACCGGAAAAAAATCCAAACTCTACAAAAAAATAACAACTGTGAACCATCCATCAGAAATGACAACATATAAACGCTAATGAACCAAAAACGAAACTCATGCAAAAACAATCAAAATGCCACCCGACGAACCTCAACTCGAGATCAATGAATGAAGCCAAAGAACTTTTCACAAAGATCTTTGCATGAAGATTCAAAAAGAACATATTTGATTATAGAAAAAGCACTAGCGTACGCCGACAACTTGAAAACCCTTATAAAGTTTAAGGGTGGAAGGGTTTTAGAAAATCCATCACGCAACCAAAACCATAGGCTACATCATCAGACCGAATGATTGGATTGATAGGAAGATAAGAAGGATGAAGGTTTGGTTATAAAGAAGGTAGCAAGAAGGAAACTTAGAGAGAGGCCAAATTAAAATATCAATTTTCTTTATGTTATTTAGCCAACCTAAGAAAATGAGATTCTAACTTTAAAATATAAAAATTATATATTTTTTGTTGTTTGTTAATAAATTTTATAATGTTTATAAGTTAGTTAATATGGTTGTTAGGTAGTTATAACTAACTCTATATGTTGTCACTGCTAACTTCATATGTGATTACTATTAGTTCTACATATGATTACAAACTATAAGTTAGTTAGATAGTAATATGATCATATACATAAATGATGAAACTCATGTTTGTATCGATCACTAAGACTAATTTAATATATTCACTATTTGTATCCCTCTTTTTATTTCTCTCTTTCTATTATTTCTTGTAGAGAAAGAAAACTCGTGCGCTAATAGATTTGGTATAAGAGTCAGATTATTGATTGTGTATAACACATAGATTCAAAAGGAACTTTCATTATCAACCAAATAAAGATGACTGATGTTAAAGGCCTTCCAAACAGATGTTCAATCCTTGATCGCGAGAATTGAAAGAAATGACACAGACAAATGAAGGTTTTCTTTGACTATCACAACAAATGAAGTAGTTACAAATGGAGTTCAAGAACTTACAACAAATGAAACTAAAGCACAAAAGAATGATCATAAAGGAAAAAAAGATTAAAAGGTTGAAATTCTGGTACTTCTAGAACAAATGTCGAGTCAGATGTCATGACATTAGGGTCAGGACAGAATGACAACACA
The DNA here is from genome assembly GCA_963966055.1 of Lathyrus aphaca. Lineage (NCBI taxonomy): Eukaryota > Viridiplantae > Streptophyta > Magnoliopsida > Fabales > Fabaceae > Lathyrus > Lathyrus aphaca. The sequence goes on from OZ014523.1 coordinate 405,430,241, forward strand.
AACAATTATGTAGTAAAAGTAAAGTACTGTATATAAACAACACAATTAATTATTAACATATTTCAGTGCAACTCACCAACATATAAGGGCTACCAAGCTAGGAAGGAAATCCACTATAATAGTATTAGTTCAAAGCTAAAATCTCCCGTTTACAACTTATCACCTAATGAATACCCTTGTTAATTTCTAACTAGGATCTCCTAGATATGAGAATCCCCTATCACTTTTCACTAGTCACTAACCAATGACAATTCAACAACAAGAAAGAACAAAATGAAGTCACACTTCAAAGACACAAAAATCTGCTCTTTGCTTAAAAGCTTGTGAGTGATTACAACTCAAAACCCAGTACAATTCAAATACCTAATGTGTATATGAATGACTCATAATTAACACAAACCTACTAAGACGTCAAAAGACATAAGAGAGGAACACAGATACAAAAAAAAAAAAACTAAAAAGTTCTTACAAAAATATGGTTCACACTTTCTAGGTTATAAGTCTTTGCTATATATAGCCTTTGAGAAGCATGGACTTAGGCTTAAAAATCGCAACATATCCAAAACAGCAGCTGCAAATATTCTGGATAATCTTCTACACAAAAATAGGAACTAAAAACAAAATTTCCTAAAAAGGCTCAGGATCCGTTTTACGAAATTCAATCAAAAACTGTAAAAACAGAAGTTCCTAATATATCCCTCCTTAGATAACAACAACGTGTGGATTAAAACACACTCAAAATTCACACATTAAATACCAAAACAGTCAGTCCTAACTTTCTGGTATAACATGTCCTAGAAAATGTCACAACATCATGCTGAACATGATTCCTGACTCTCATGGAAGAACATCTGGCTTTACATCTTACTGTCAACATATTTTACCAAAACGTTTCCAATCCAAAAACCACATAACTTACAATCTCCCTATTTGGAAAATTTTGGCTAAAACAACCTTAGAATGAATTAGGAGTACACACAACGGAAACACAAAAACACAAGTTACATAAAGACGTGTAAACTTTGTACATACTACTAATTTGCAGCTACAGATCACACAGGTCCATAACTCCCCTGTCACACATAGACAATGTTATCCTTCAAGGGGAAACCTAAATCACAAGAAAATATGAACTATCCAAGTTCATACAACCTTCTCAAGGGAAAAATAAACTCACACGGAAATCACAGTAGCACAAACTTCTTCAAAAAAACACCTATAAACACATACCAACAACAACAACTAATTCCCCATGAATTACATAGCTTATGAATTCAAAAACACAAACCTAAACATAATGTCAATACATATAGTCTGAAATCACACACCAACCAGAAACACATCATCATCAACTCTCCCCCTAGAGATCACAATCTACTGCAAATAAAGATAAATTCTCCCAGACAAGATGTAACACTCAGTTTTCATTTTAATTGTTATTTGCAAATAATTATGAGTTATTGTGGTTGATTTCGTATTTGGTGTGTGTGTTTTTAGTGTTTTGTGTACCCGTAGTAAGGGTTAGTGACATTAGGAAATGAGTCTTGAGGGTAGTAGGGGTGCATGACTAGAAGCGTAGAAATCAGTGGTGTGGAGACAAAAGATTAATTAGCCTATTTTAGTTAGTATTTTTTAACCATAATGTAAAATGGATTTTGCTAGAGTGATATAATTTATGAGAGATATTATTATTATTATTATTATTATTATTATTTATTAAGACTGGTCAAGAATATTAATAATATAATAAAATAAGTAGAAATAATAGTGTAAGATGTGGAGGGAATTGTGGTAATTATAGACGGATAAATGATGGAAAAGAAGGTAAATCATAATTGGGGTTTATGTAAAGAGTTAGGGAAGGAGGAAGTTAGTATTCATTTTACGTAAAAGTGATAGGAAAAGAGAAGAGATTAAAAGAGGCTAGGGAAATAAGAAAGGAAGAATCCATTAGAGAAGAAGGAAGCTCATCAATACAAGGTAATGGTGGGGTTATTTAATCTCTTAAGTGTTTGATGATGTATGTATTTGGGTAGAAATCATTAGGTTGAATCCATGTGAATGTTAAATGTTTGTTGATAGGTAATTTGGGGTTTTTTATGGGGTTTGATGAGAAAAGGATAGGTTCCAATGAGTTATAATGTTACGATTTTTTCATGATGTTGTCTATAATGTGATGCATGTTATAGTTTCTAAATGTTAATGAGATTGTATGTGATTTTCGTGCATTATGAAGACTGTTTTGGGGAGGAATTGGGGCTGGTGTAGCAGAAATTCTGATTGTAGAAAATCTGTTACGCGCTCGTAGCGCTAGGCGGTGGAATTGTAGCGTCGGGCGGTGGGTGTGGTACAAGGCGGTGATAAGGAGACACAACATGTCACACTACTAGATTTTGTTGGAATTGAGGGAGGGCTTACGCCTGTGCGCCGTCGGGCGGTGCAAGGAGGTGCAACAATGCTGCTTTTACAATTTTTGTTATTTTCTTATTATTTTGCGTGGTTTCTTGTTGCTTTGTTGATGATTTCTGTAGCTGACATATTTTGGGCGGATTGTTATGAAAATGCATGTTTGAATATGTGTATGTGAGTTGTTGCGCAATAGTGAGTTGAGTATTGATGATATGTTATGTTTATGAATTTGTCTCGTTGTTGCATGTTGTCGTTGAAGGTGCATAACATGTTGCATGAGTTGAGGGATGACGTGTGCCCATGTGGGGTGTGAGGGTCTATCCAGATTCTTTTTAATGGAATCTATGTTGTTGTTATTGAGGTGATTGTGTACCCGTGTGGGGTGTGAGCAATCATGATTGTTGTGTGTCCATGTGGCGTGTGAGCGACTAAATAGACGTTCCGACGAGAATTGTGATTATGAAACAGGGATCGAAATTGGTACCACATGCAATGAGTCTATTTGGTGTCTCATTGCATTGCTCTTGTTAGTTGTGTTGCATTATGCTTTGATTGATGATTTGTGGTTGTGTTGAGGTGTGTGATTCTTGTTGGTAGTTGTGATATGGGTGAATGACTTGGTGATTTATGATTCTATATTTATATCATCTTTCTCTTTTGTTGATTTAAGAATCTCACCCTTCTGTTTAAATGTTGCCTCCACGTGGGTAACATGCAGATAATCAGGAGTAGTATGAAAGTCGTGGTCGGTGAAGACAAGGTGATTCACTTTAGTTGGCATCTGCTATGATATGTAACATTAGAATTTGGGAACACTTTTATACTTGATTTTATTTGTTAAAGAACTTCATTGTCTTTATAGTTTTCGAAAATTAATATTTTGGTCACTTAAAACCGTTATGTTTTATATTTGAACTGATTAATTTTCCGTTGCGTAATAAAGGTTATTTTGTTGGATTAAAACCATGCTAATTTATGTTAATTCTATGTACATGTTACATGTCTATATATGAGCAAGTGTTTGTTGAGTAGTAGTGCTCTTTATTTCCGAGTTCTTTTATTTTACTCTAATCATTCGATTAAATTATGCGGGGAATTTAGGGTGTTACACAAGACACACCATTACTCCTCTTGCTAAGAAAAGTCCAATTCACCAGAAAATCCAAAAGTTCAAATTTGAACTCCTTAGAGACACTTGCAGCAAAAGATCTTTCCATAAAACACAAGCATGACATACACTCATGTCCCCCTAAATAGTTTCATACATCAAGCAACAACAATAGACTACTCTCCCTAATCAGTAGTATAAACATGACATGATGTCATGACATCTTATCAAACATCAGAATTACACAAACACATAACATTTTACTCCCCTTTTTAGCCAAAAATTGACAAAAATAGAGTAAATGTAAACATATATAAGTGGAAAAAACAAATACTACTACTTCCCCTTTTTAGCCAAAATATTGACAAACCAAGCAATCATTCATCAAAGCAGAAGAAAGGTAGATCAAACTCAGAAGCAACAACTTTCTACCAAGCAAACATACTAAGTACACTACTATACCAGTAATCTAGACCATCTACATTGAGCATGTCGGTTGATTGATCCTTCTTCACACCACCACTCTCTTCTTTATCTTCTTTGTCAAACAGATCTTTCTCCTCTTCAACAGATATACTTGTCATACCCTAAATTTTGACCCGCTTCATATGCTTTCTAGTGCCATTTTATTTCGAATCAATAAAATGGCACAATTGGTAGAAAGAGAGGGTATAAAGGCTATAAGTGTGAAAGGTTGTGAGTTTGAATCCCACATTCCTCACTTTTTTAATGTTTTATTTATTTTTTCTTTACTACTAACTTTTTTTTAATAAAAAAATCACAAAAATAACATTTTTTAACAATATGATTTGTTCATAAAAATCATTATTTTATGAAAAAACCCCCTCAAAAAATCACAAAAATAAAAAAAAAATCAAATCTTTTTTTCATCATCATCATTATTAGGTTATTATTTTTATTTAAAATATATTTTTTATTTAAAACCACTGTTAATTAAGTTACGAACACTCCCTCGGGGGTTTTAACTTATTAATTAAATCCTTAATTTATTTAATAATTAGGGATTAAGAGGTAAAATTAGAAAAATAAAAAATGGATTTAGGGTTTATATATTAGGGGGAAATATAATAAGGATTTTGGAATTTTTATTTTGTTTATAGGGATTTGTTTAGGGTTTAATAATTGTTTGATTTCTTTTATTAAATAAATTTACATTAATAGGGAAAATATTTTTTAATGAAGGGGATTTTCTTTATTTTATTTCTGGATTTTTTTTTGGGATTTTAATTTATTAAAATTTGGTTTATGTTTATTTTAAAAGGGAAATTTATATTTTAGGTCTTATTTAAATTAAGTTTAAGCAAAATTTTGGGGATGAAAATATCAAATTAAATTGGGGGATTGAAATTTTTTTTTTATGTTTGGGAATATATTTTTTTGGATTAAAAATTCTATTTTTTTTCTTTTAATTTTGAACGTATTTTGGGATGGAATATTATTTTGGGATTAAAATTCTTTTATATTGATTTTAAAAGCTTAAGGATTAAATTTTTATTATTAAATATTGTTGGGGATTAGATTTTATACTTGAGATTTAATTTATTATAATTTTTGGGATTTCAATTATTAAATATATTTGGGAATTAAATTTTCATATTTTGGGGACATAATTTTATAATTTTGGGGGTTTGAATTCTATTTATTAAAGGTTTATCAAATTGGGATTAAATTTTATTTGATAAATATTTTGGAGATTTATATTTTATTTATTTTGGAGTTAATATAAAATTGTGGGATTTAATTCATGGATAAGGGTTTTGAATTTAAATGGGATTTCGGTTATTGTTTTTTTGAATTAAAATTTATTTGTTAAGTTTTATTCTAGGAGTCTTATTTGTTTAGGGATTGGAATTGATATAAGAGATTGATTTGCGGTTCCACTTTAAGAGGTTTCATTGATTTAAGGATTTAATTATGATGTGATAATAGGCTCTTACTAAAGGATATTTAAGGGGTTTCATAAGGGATATTAATGAGGTTTTATAAAGGATTTAAGGGGTTTTACAATGAACATTTAAGGGATCTTACTCGGGGTTTAAGAAATTACATTTTTGGGATATAGCATGGGGATAGAGCTCTAAATTTCGAGAGCATAAATAAAGGATTAAGATTAGGGGATATGGGGTATATGAACTACTGAGCTCCGATCCTTCAATTTGGAGGGTACGTAGGCATATGGTTGTAAAACCCTAGCGAGTACAATTAGGGATTAAATTAAGGTTTTGGAATAATAAAAAAGTAGGATTTATTTTGGATTTTACTAAGAAATTAAAACAAACAAAACATACCCCTAGAAAACCTAAAGAGGGTCCTATTGAGTACAATAGAGGTGAGAGGTGCCTAACACCTTCCTCCCACTTAACTGACCCCTTACCTAGTTTTCTCTTATTTAGGGATTAAAGTTTATCACTTAATTTCCTAAAAATGTGATGGTGACTCGAAATTTTTAGGTCAGTCGCGACAATACTATTATCATCATAATCATCTCTTTTAATACCAACAAAATCATCTTCAACCACATTCTCTTAAGATTTTTGCAGGAGACTCACCATGAAAGTTTTCTTCTGTAGTTCTAAGAGGATGATCAAGTTCGGTCAATGATGTTGTGGCATCCGACACAACATCAGACTCAGGGTTAGTAACCAAGATCTTAGAGAGACATATGAACACTTGTATCAATACTGTCACTAATAGAAACATTCAAATCAGAAGTATCAATAACATTAGGTTTCCACTCCTTTTTATTCTTAATCATCACATGATTAGCCCTACGTTGTGTTGGACATTTTGGATAACCATACAGTTTGTAACAATAAGGCTTTATGACCATATTTACCACAATAATGACATTTCCAAGGCTAGAAGTTGGATTTAGTCTGAGTTGTTTTAAGTCTGGAAGGATGTTGCAACATTTGGTCAGACATCGTGAACTCATGCTTCACTTCAGCAGAAACAAACTTTGTCACAATGGTTTTTCTTTTATTATTTAAAGATTGATAATAAACCCTATACTAATAAATATTTTACCTCCTTTCCCAACTTGAAGAATCTCATCCAACACATCAGACCCACTATTCAACATTCTCACATATTGTTCATGTTTTCAAGTTTAGAATTCAATAGGGTTACCTCATTTTGAAAACCAGGGACAATAGATATAAAAGATTCTATTTTTCAGCCTGCAGTTGAGCTATGATTATCTTTTTCATTTATCCTATCTTACACACCTCTTCACTTTTGACACAAAGTTCTCTATATGAATTATCCGATTCTTCATAAGAGACACCCTTATCACGTGAATCTCATCAGAATCACATCTGCTTGTGAGGGCTGCAACATGCTTAGCAGTTTCAATATCAGGTTCACTTTCAGAAACATCTTTAGACCCAAAAATATACGTTACCTTATTTTGTTTCTTGAGGTACGTGGGACATTTTGATCTAATATGAACAAAACCCTCACATTCACGACACTGACTACCTTTTCCTTGATTGGACTTCTCCTCTGTTCTTGTTTTTCTCTGAAATTCACTATTCTTCCTGATGTCGAATGACATGATCGTGAAATCTGTTCTTGATTTCCTATCCATACTTTTCAACACCTTATTGAATTTCCTCCCAAGAAGCATAATATCATTAGAAATTCATTCATCAGTCTCCATGTCACATTGAAACTCTTTATCATTGGTGTTGGAGATAAAAGTTATGCTCTTGTTCTTCTTTTCAGATCTTTCATTGATAACCAATTTAAAAGTTTGAAGTGACCCAACAAGCTCCTCTACTTTCATGTTGCTAATGTCTTGGGCTTCTTCAATCGGTGTGAGCTTCATGTCAAACGTCTTAGGAAACAACCTGAGAATCTTTCTAATCAGCTTCTCCTCTAACATCTTCTCTCCTAAGGGACTAAATGTATTGGCAATATCAAGAATATTCATGTGAAAATCATGAATGGACTTGTTATCTTTCATCTTGAGATTCTCAAATTTGGTGGTGAGAAGTTGAAGTCTTGACATCTTTACTTTTGAAGTGCCTTCACGATTGATTCTAAGGATTTCCCATGCTACTGCAAAAATAGTATTTTTCACTCTTTGGGTTTGCCTCAGCTTTGCACGCTGATCTTGGGGCGAGATTGACAGTAAATTAAAATTTCTGCATTATTTCAACCATAACATTTGAACTGTAACTCCATTTGAGGCCCGATCGAAAGCGTTGGAAAGCTTATCCATTGGTCTATCTAACAATGAATAAATATCAACCAAATTAATGATTTTTCTCATCATTGTTTTGAGCCTTATTCTTTGTTGAATTGATAAAATTTGCATTCTTAAAGCTTAGTCTTTGGCCTTTATTACTCAATGCTACAATAATGCTCAAATACCTACAAAATGAATGGAAAACAATCAAACGATACAATATATACACAAAAATACTAGTATATACTAAATATAAACTTTAACAAACAAATTGGGGGTTTTATTCATACGATATTAACAAAAAGTGTCGATAAGTGCACCAAAACTTATATACAAAAATAACTACAATTTGCCCTTATCACTTCCTTAAACCAGTCCTCTTTTGGATTCAATTTTCAGTTGTGTCCTTCCCATCTTTTCCCTTTACAACAGGATGTTCCCAACCTTTAATAGTTTCTTTCAAGGTTTTGCTATCCATATATTTTAGAAAATTTACCATATGAGCCTTCTAATGATCATAGTTGGTGCCATCCAAAATAGGTGGTTTATTGACAAATCCTAGTTCCACGTCTCTAGTACCAGAAAGTATCTCCATGGAACTCACCTAAAACATAACAGGGTGCAGGCTCTGATACCAATTGAAATTTTGGTACTGCTAGGACAAATGTCGAGTTAGATGTCACGACATTGAGGTCAGAACAGAATGACAACACAAACAATTATGAAGTAAAAGTAAAATACCGAATATAAATAACACAACCAATTGTTAACCCAATTCGGTGCAACTCACCTATATTTTGGGCTACCAATCTAGGAAGAAAATCCACTATAATAATATTAGTTCAAAGCTAAACTCCCCCGTTTACAACTTATCACCTAATCACTACCCGTGCTAACTTCTACTTAGTAACTCCTAGATATGAGAACCCCAATCACTTCCCATCAGTCACAAACCAGTGCAAATTAACCAACAAGAATGAACAAAAATAAGTCACACTTTAAAGACACAAAAATTCACTCTTTGCTTAAAAGCTTGTGAGTGATTACAACTTAAAACTCAGTCTAATTCAAATACCTAAAGGGTATATGAATGACTCACAATTAACTCAGTCCTACTCAAATGTCAAAAAATATAAGAGAGGAAAACAAATACAAAAATACACTAAACTCTAAAAAAACTTTCATAAAAATACGACTTACACTTTCTAAGTTAAAAGTCTTTCTTATATATAGTCTTTGAGAAGCATGGGCTTAGTGTAAACACCCCAAATTTTCCCTCACCCATTCACACCATGGCTTATGATCTCCTCATATGCATAAGCTCAATCATATCATCTCATATCACATTTTTGATTCATTGCATTGGTTCAAAGTCATCTGCATCTAGGGTTTGTGATCTGAGCAATCCAAGAGCTTCTTGAGCCACTCCAAAGGTCATCAATCACTTCAAAGGGGTCCATGTGTGTTCAAGCATCATATTATATCCTCTCAAAGTCAAATAAGTCAAAGAATCACAAGAACTGAGAATGGCATGGAAGCAGAGCCAGGCTTAACTGCACAGATGACCTAGAATTAGGGTTTTGGTTTCAAAGGCCATAACTCCAAATTTTTTGGTCATTCTTGTTTCTATTGGTCTCTATATGGTATAGGGATCATGAATATCAATTTTCATGAAGAAATTCAATGGGGAAGTCATCTGATCAAGGGTTGACTTTCTAAGCAAGTCAGTGTAAAATCAGGGCATCTGAGGCCCCCAATGACCCAACCAAAGGGTGTTCTTCATCATTTTTATTATGTATGATATTTATTTGATCATAGAAGATGTTGGAAGTTCACAAAATTGAAGAATCTCAAGTCATTTGCAAAGTTGACTTTTTGGGAAAGTTAACTTTTAATGAAAATTGCCATTTTAGGAAACTCTTTCAACCCTTGCTTTTTGATTCAAAAATGCTTCAAATGGAAAAACTTTGGTCATGAAAGTTTTAGAATGGATCATTACCTTTTCAAAAAGTACAAGAACATGACCTAATTCATTTTGGATCAAAAGTTATGGCTTGTCAAAGTTGGCTAAAATCACAAAATTTGAAGTTTTCCACCAAAGAGACATTTTGCAAAATGGTTTGATCAAGTGTTCTAAAGGCCTCAAATGTGTATAATTTCTTCACAACATGATCATGTGACATCTAAAATTCATAATGGGCCAAGGTATCACTCATCTTCATGACTTATGGAGCAAGAATTCTCAAAGGAAACAAAAGTGAAGCAAGTTGCAAAAACTCACTCAAGTGTGAATCCACTTGCTTGCTGACTTCACAATTAATCCTATGGCTCTCCACACATCTTGCTGCGCAGGACACCCCATCTGTCCTTGGCTAGCTAGTAGCCCATGCCTCTCTTACACAAACTTGACATTTTGGCAACTTGAGCCATACCAATCATAACAGCACACATCAACTCATCTGACCAATCCCATTTGTTTATACAAACCAAAAGCAAGCAAAAGCACATAACACACAAGGCTGAAAGCACCAAGAACACAGCTCTCTCATTTTGACCCCATTTTGCAAAACTCTTCGAAACACTCTCCTCAAGCTGCAAACACACAAACCAACTTCACAAATCAACTCAGCATACTTCACTGATCAAAAACCACTCATCACCATAGCCTGAAAGTCCCTAAAACAAAAACACGATCACCACCCTCCCTTGAACAGAACTTCTGCCATCTCACAAACCAGCCATCCTCAAAGCTTTCTAAGCCTCATTTCATCATCAGAGGGTTCAAAGGAGTGGACTTGCAGCAAAGGAAAGGCCAGAAAGCTCAGGACCAGGAGTTTCCATCTCAGGTAGCCATCTCAAACTTTTTTCCAGAAACTCCATCTTAAGTTCCTAAATGATTCTATGCATCCCCCTGATCATGGGGATATGATTATTTTTGAAAATGGTTGAGAAACCAGGATGTATGAATGCTCTGAAACTTTTTTGCCCTAGAAATGTTTTGCTTCGATTTGCCTGATTAATGCATGAAAAATGGTTTTTGTTTGGGGGTTTTAATTTAGTTTGGAATGGGGTTTGATTCTGGGCAATTAGATTTCATTTTCGTGAAGTTTTGAGGGATTTAGCAACTTTCAGGTGAGGGTCTTGCCGGAGAAGACGACCGGAAGTCTTCTCCGGCCACCTGAAAGTGATTAGGGTTTAATCTGTGTAATTATGAGAGTTTGAATGTGGAGCGTAGATGTTGCTGACTTAGTCAATTCCCGCGCGTGTTCAATGGTCCAGATCGTCCACTTAGCCCTAATCTCACTTAATTAAATTAATTAATCCATTTTAGCCAGTTTGAATTTCAGTCACTGGATCACGCGCGCAGTCAACTCCCGCGCGTCCAGTTTAAACCTCAGCCATTGATTCTGCTTACTTTCATTTAAATTCAGTTTTATTTTCTTTTTATTTCATTTGTTTTGTTCAATTTATTTAAAATAGTAAAACATTTTGAAAAATACTGAAAATATTTATACAAGCTTTTATTAATTTTCAGAAACCAAAAACATTTTTATTTTTATTTTTTGCATTAAAAAATATTTTTAAATCATTTAAAAGATTATTTTTAATTAATTAATGAGAATTAATTAATTAAAAATACTTTTAGGTATTTAAAAATCACAAAAAAATTCATGAAACCTCTAAAATCATTTAGAAACATTGTCCAACCTTCAAACCAAATTTATTTTTTGATCTTGATGTCTTTTGATAATTTTTCATGGAATTAATTTCATTTCAAGGCATTATTTTGATCCAATCTTTGAAAATTCATTTCTGCCTAGTCTTTAAGAGTTGGACTTTGGTTCTTTTTGCATTGTATCTTGTTTAGCATATAGTTTATAGGATTAAATTGGAATGATTTGATCTTGCATTTTCAATTTGTTTGACATTTTTTCTTGACAAGGTACCTTGAAACCCTAACAATCTTAGGAAATTCATAACTTTCACTAGGTTAAGAATTGGATCCCCTCCTTTGGGAAGTGAGTTTGTATAGGTTTAGGGTTCCCTTGAATGCATTTTCAATTTTTTATCTTGATGTTTGCTTCTGGTTTTGATTTTTGTTTTGTGCATTGATCATAAACCCTAATTTGGGCTTCCTTTTGCATTCATCTTGCATTTGCTTGCATACCACGACTTACCATGACATTTTATGCATCCATTTGATTCATAACACATCTTAGGACATATTAGAATCATGTTTTATCATTGCATCTTTCATTTTCCATGTTGTATGTCATTTGCATTCCATAACTTTTCATGTATGTTCATGGTTCTAAGCATGCTTTATTTGCATCCATATGTTTGTATGATCATCCTCATGCCTTGTCTCATGTTTGCATCATCTCATAGCATCATTATCATCACACACATGCTTCTGGTTTTGGTTTGCATCATGCCATTTCATCTCACTTTGCATTGCATTGCACTTCTTTCACTAACCTTTTCAGGTGGTAAGTCACTTTGAGAAGTGAATTTGCCTTCACTTCTCGCAATTTCTTTTCATCTCTCTTATGCATCATTGATGCATTTTTTCTTGTGTTTGAGATTGATTTTGATCATTCTTCTTCATCTCACCTTCTTTCTTCAAGTGACTTGTCTTCTTAAATGAAGCAAGTTACTTTGCTTCTCTTTGCTCCTTTCATTTGCTTCCTGGTGGTTTCTCTGAAGATCTTTCTTGTAAACCTCACAAACCTTAGGAACAACCAATCATGACAATAATTAGGGTTTTGATTAGTCCCCCCATTTAGATTTTACCTTTGTGTCTCTTTTGAGTCTTCTCTTCTCACCTCATAATCAGGGACTAAACCATAAAGGCTTTAAGGCTTTGTGATTAAACTTATGCCTGCATCCTTCTATTAGGATGGAGTGTATAACTTTAATCCTAAGTGTTAAACCCTTAATGTGTTTAAATCCTTTAATCAATTCATCTAATAACCATCAAGACATCAAGCTTGTAACTTGGGCCTTGCATTAGGGTTCTAATTCTTCCTTAATTGGTTAAGAAGGACTAACCCTAGTGTTAATGGACAAGTCCCCCTCAAGTTGTCTTACAAAACCTAAAACTCACTTCCTCATCTTATCATTAACTAAAATCCACTTAATAAAGGCTTTGTTTTGTCATGAGTTTAATCCCTAATCATGGATTAAGTTGAGGAGCTTTCCTCAGCTTAAACATTCTCATCTATTATCCTTCTATTAGGATGGTGTAATGGGTCTGTTTAATCCCTGATTACGACTTAACCACATTACTTAACACTAAACAAAAACACCAAAAACATCTAAATAATCACAAGTAGGTTAATGATCTTAATCCTACATCAAAGGTGTTTAAGTGTGAGAAGCTGACTTCACACTTAAGGTATTCTCATTACCCCTAATCAGAGGGAAGATGTGATGAGTTTACTAACCCATTGGTTTAGGCTTAAGCTCATTAACTTATGACAAAGTTTCAAAAGCAATAAAAGACTGAAAACTCAAAAACAAACAATAATCGTCTCCTTCGGGATTCTTTTCTCATCCCATTCACTCACAAACGAGAACTCGCTTCTTCCATCTAATGCAAGACAGTTTGCACCTGAGCTAGACAGGTCATACACTTGAGCATAGACAAGTAAGCAGTTCACAAGTCAATTCATCTTTCAGTCTCTTTGGGTCGAACTATGGTGTTCTGACTTTCTCATTGCACGAGAGGATACGTAGGCATAACTTAACAGTTATCGAACTAAAGTCTCTGTATATCCCCCCTCCTTCTAGCATTATTCTTATAGCCTCATGATCTTGAGCATCTTATTCCTTTTCTTATACTGACACTGTACATTTATACACTTCACATTTTTCTTTACACTGACACTTGCATTCTTTCCAGCTTTGTTACACAAAATAGCACTGACACTACCCCTTTAAAACACAAACCTTCAAGCGTGGATCCCGTCGAGTACGACGGACAATCTGGGTGCTAATACCTTCCCAGGTTGTAACCAACCCCCTTTCTCAGTTTCTCTGGTTCGCGACCGTCTTATCCATCTTTTCTAGGTTTATGCAGCATTACCTTTCCTTCGGGATAAAAATGCCTAGCTGGCGACTCTATTCTTTTCCTGTGAGTTCACTCCTGTGTGTTCTCACACCCTCCTTTCGCCGACCGTTCGCGTCTGTACCTCATTTGAGCCCCGGTCTCATCTTTTGGGAGCGACACTTAGGCTTAAAAATCACAACATATCCAAAACAACAGTTATAAATATTCTGCATAATCTTCTACACAAAAATAGGAACTATAAACAAACTTTCCAAAAAAGGCTTAAGGATCCTTTTTATGAAATTCAATCATATATGTCAAAATAGAAGTTCCTAAAATATCCCTCCTTGGATAGCAACAACGCGTGAATTAAAACACACTCAAAATTCACACATTAAATACCAAAACAGTCATGCCCTAACTTTCTGATATAACATGTCCTGGAACATGTCACAACATCATGCTGAACATGATCTCTCATGGTAATATGGCTTGACATCTTGATGTCAACATGTTTTACCAAAATGTTGCCAATCCAAAAACCATAGAACTTACAAAGGCTATGTACTCAATACAAGAAGAAACATATTTTGCAAATTTTGAAAAAAAAATTGTCACGTTGAGAATGAAAAGTAGGCATGTGACATAAATCAAATACTATGAAGTAGGTGACAAAGTGAAGGATGTTAAATTACAATCACATAAAAGACAATATTGATTGTTACAAATGGAGGAAAATGAAACTATTGTAGCCTATGTATGAAAGATTCAAGGGTTGTTTCACACAATAAAAATTTATGGTGAAATTTTATTTAAGAAAGTCGTGATTGAAAAGTTGATGGGGACATTCACTCTCATTTTGATCATGTAATAAATGATATACAAGAATCTTTTACCGTATCAACTATTAAGGCATATGGTCTTATAAGGCCTCTAAAAGCACGTGAGTTGAGGATTATTGAAAGAAAGGGAGATCAATAGTCATTTAAAGCTTTGTAAGCTCAAACTTTCAAGAAGAATGTTTATTTTAAGAGGCACAAAGGCAAGAAGACTCAAGATAAATTTAAGAATTATAAAGGTCCAAGCTCCCAGAAGATTAAGTTTGATGGTAAACCCGAATCCTTTAAAAACAAAGGAAAAGAGAAGGCTCAAGATAATGGTGATGATGAAGTTAAGACAATCTAATCTAATTTATATGAGGGCATTATAATGTTCATGGTTGCAATGTATAAATATCAACATAAAGTTGGGTCATGGTTTCTAGATATAGGCTGCTCAAATCATATGACAAGCCACGAGAATTGGTTGGTCAAGTTTGGTAGCACAAGAAAGAGCAAGGTGAGATTAGTAGATAATAAAACCCTACAAGCTGAAGATATTGGGAACATGGTTATTAGAAAGAATGATAGTAGGTCTGCAATCAATGATGATGTCATGTTTGTACCAGGAATGAAGTGTATTGTACTAACTGTTAGGAAACTTATAGAAAAAGGCTTATATGTTATATTTAAGAATGATGTCTTTGAGCTATATGATCCTACCACTATTCTTGCCTTGAGGTCACCACTTGCAAAGAATAAGACCTTCAAGACCTTGATCAATATCACAAAGTTAGAGTGTTGAACTATGTGGTTGAGGACAAAAAAAGTTGGTTATGACCTCTAAGGTTCGATCGCCTTAACCTTAGATCGATCAATCGATAAATTTGTCAGTTAAGTTATGGTGCTAGGTTTGACAAGTTTAAAAAATGCGAGGGAAACTATCAAATTATAAAAGTTTAAATATGTACAAATATAACACATTTTGGTTTAAGTTCTAGTAACTTTTGATTTTGTTTTGATACTTGATCTTTTATTTTAATCTTGTAAAATTGGTTTATATTGTAAATAGTTTTTATAATGCGTAGAATATTTGATTTTAGTCCTTATGTCATTAACAATGCAGGGGGACTAAAATAAAATATTCTACATATTAGGAGATCAATTTTAATATAAACTAATTTTATAAAGACTAAAATCAAAATAAAAAATATTTTTACAAGGATCAAAATTAAATAATTAGCTAATAAAAACTTAATCAATTGATCATATGAAATTAACTCACACCTGTTCTCAATACTAGCGTTCTTTAGGGATAACAATTGATAGGGTTTAGGTTGGGTATTATAATACCCGTTTTCATATTTACGAGTTAAAAATTTCTATGTATCCGAATTCATATTCACATGGACACAAATATTTATACTCGTATCTTGTGGGTAGCTAAGTATCCATATCTTATTAAAGAATATAAAAGTCCAAAATCACTCCAAAATAAGTGGAAAATCAAAACTGCAAAATTTACAATTTAGGAATGGTGAAAAGTACAATTAAGCATTAATATTAATAAGATTATAATAAATAACAATAAATTAACATCATGATAGCGTTTGAAAGGGCATTATTGGCTTCACGTAACGGCAGCTCTTGATTAATTGCAAAAGTCAATGATGAAACCCCTCTATATATAATCAAGCCAGAACCAGCTGTGAAGAATCCTATACCTTCCATCATCTGAATAGATCAACATAGCAAAAATGGCTTCATCACAAGTCAAACTCTCATTCTTTGCAGTTTTCTTCTTTGTTTTGGCTATGGTGGTTGCTGCTCATGATGGTCATCATCACATGTCTCCAGCAGAAGCACCTTCAAGCTATGCAAGCAGCCTCAATTATCATGTAATTGCTGGAATTGTTCCTCTTTTCATTGCTATTCTCTTTGCCAGAAATGGTCTTTAAGATTTGTCTTCATGGATTTAATTTCCATTTTCTTTGTGCTTATTTATATATGGTTTTTTCATTTTGGATGTTCTGTTTGATTGAAATATTGTTGTATTAATAAGCTCTGTACTTGAGATGTTCTGTGTGTCACTATGTACTTGATGATATTTATCAAATATATATATGGAGCATTTTTTTTTGGGTTATCTACTATTCTAAGGAAACAGTTATAAAATTGTTTTTATATAATTGATTCTTATAGAGAGTTTTTGTGCAAAAACTGATTCTTAGAAATAGTTTTTGTGCAAAAAATTGATTCATTCTTATAATTGATTCTTAGAAAGAGTTTTTGTGCAAAAACTGATTCTTATAATTTATTCTTAAGAAAATCTATTAAAATTAAAGCCTAAAAATACTATAATTATGTCACTAAAATCATATTGCAAAAGTTTTTCTTTCTCTAAAACTGCGTGGGTGCCATTTAGGAATTTTCTTAATTGCCATATATAGCTAAAGTCTTACAGACCCGAGTTCGGCTGGTTTATATAAAAAAAAAGACTATTATAGGATATTTTAGGGTGGTTTTCGATGTTTTTTTTTTGTTTTGTTTTAAATTTTGTAATAATAAAATTCACTAGTTCGGCTGGTTTATAAATTTTTTAATAATAAAGTCTTGCCATATGGAGCATATATATATATATATATATATATATATATATATATATATATATATATATATATATATATATATATATATATATATATATATATATATATATATATATATATATATATATATATATAAGACGACAAATCCTAACTAATTTAATATGCCTAACTATTTTAAATGACTTGTGTTGCAAGTAAACTCTTAACTAAAAATTATATACACAATATTCCTCTTAATTTATACTCCATCCATTCGTTCATTTCTACATGTCATTTTTTAATATTTTAAATACATAAAATAACTAATCAATATTATTATTTTTCAAACAATAATTCTTCTTTCACCAATAATACCCTTAATTATGTATTAAATTTCTTTTCTATATTTATAATAAATGCTTAAAAGAAATTTTAACAAAAGTATAATTAATACTATCTTAAACTTTGCAATTATAATTAAAAAGGAATATATAATTATTAAAATTAAAAAATATTTTTTTAAGGGATAAATATACAAATCCCCCTACCATTAGGGCGTGATTTGATTTTTTCCCTTTAATTTTCTTTTAATAGAGACTCCCTCATAAAATCCAAAACCAGATTTTACCGTCCCTTTTACTACACCTGCTGACTGGGTCTGAATAAATGGATTATGTGGCGCTGATTGTGCAATTTTACCACCCATTTTCTAACTTCAACCTTCAACAACTAACATGTTTGCAATAACAACATCAACATGTTCTGCAACAACATGTTATACATCAACATTAACCCTTTTTCATCACCTCCTTCATGCTCCCATTAGTTAAAACTCTACAAACCCTAATGTAAAGTAGTAAAGTAGCAGCTGCCTCTCTCATTACACGGTTTATGTAAAAACAAGAATAAATCTCTATTTTTGCAACTTCCAAGACCCCTTATCTCCCTCACGTTATCCACCTGCAACATTTTTGCAACTTTTTTCTCATCTCTCTAAATTTACAAATCCAAAACTCTCAACATTCTAATTTTTTGTTCATCTCTCTTCACCCTCAATTTTTTTTAAAAGAACAACATCCCATAAAAAAACTCAGATATCCCTTTTCGATTCCTTCTCTTAAATCGGCCACGATGGCGATGCGGCGTAGGTGGTGGCGATCGGACGCGACATCAGGGGTGTAGGTTCGTGACAACGCACAGATCTGGCCATGTGTGGCCGAGACGATCAGAAGATCGCGTTTTCGCGGATATCAGTGATATCGATGGTGTGATTCGCATTGCAGTGTTTCAACGGAGAATCCGTCTTCGCGCGGTGGCCGGTAATGTGTTTCCGGTGGGTTCGACGTTTTCGGAGGAGGTTAATATTACATGAATCCGATTATCAATCTCTTCTTTATTCTGATTCCGCTTTTAGATTTACTTTTGATTTGTTATTTTAACGTTCTGGAGTTGTTATTGTTGAGGGATTTTGTTTGAAAAAGTATGTGTTATGAGTTATTGTGAAGAACAAAGAGATTTTATTTTTGTGTTCAATTCCAGGTTTATGTGTTACAGAGACATGGCCTCAGAGATAAAATTGGATGAGATTTATATTTTAAGCTTGTGGTTTTGATAGCTTTGCAAAAATCGGGAAATTATTAATGAACCTTCATGTATTCATTAGTTTCTTCCCTTTTCGGTTTTGCTTGATTAAGTTTTGGAGATATTTTGGAATTGTTCTTGAGCAAGCTTTCCTAAAGGCTTATATTTTGGTGAAATTTACAGAAGGCACGTGGTTTTTGGGATTTACAGCAACCAATATTCAGTATTAAGGAAGAACATGAGGAAGAACACAGTCAACAATAATGACAAGAACATGAGAAATAATAATGAGAAGAACACAGTCAACAAGCATTCAAAATGCCACCTAACCAATTACAGCAAACCCAGTCAGTAGGTGTGGTAAAGGGGGCGGTAAAATCTGGTTTTGGGTTTTATGAGGGGGTCTCTATTAAAAAAAATTTAAAGGGGGGAAAATCAAAGCATGCCCTAATGGCAGGGATGGTTTGTATATTTATCCCTTTTTTTAATGATCATTCATATACCATTTTCTACACCAACACTTACACCAAACATTATTCATTGTATTGATTAGGGGTGGAAAAACGTACCCGACCCATTGGACATGTCCGTTTTGTCCGCACTTTAGTGTGGGGTGGGCCAAGGGTTTATGCCCTCACCTTCTAAAGTGTCAGCCCCATCCCGTTTTCGTCGCGGACTTTTGCGGGCATGCATATTTATTTAAATTTTTGTATTTTTAAACTTAAAAAATACAATGTCCGCGGACTTTCCCCACCCCGCTCTCACTTTTTTGCAGGAAGGGCTTAGGTATTAGCCTACATCCTCAATTTTGATCGCCCTCCCCATTTTTTGATGGCTTTTGCGGGACGAGCCTAAGTGGGACGGATATGCCCATTTGCCACCCTAGTATTGATACCATGTACAATATTTTTTTTAATAAAAATATATTTGTAAAAAGATTTATTTAAAAAAAATTATAAAAAAATATATATTTTAAATTAATTTCATAACACAAATATAAAATTTGCTTTTAACCAATTTTAGTATTGTATGAACCACTAAAATATAATGTATTAGCCACATATTTTACATATAGCTTACTAACCAATTCCACTAGTTCATTAACGAATAAAATACATAAGACTAACCAAATTCATACTTTGATTAATAAATTTAAAAATAATAAATAGTAAAATAAATTTGGTTAATATTAAACAATTTTATAAACTAGTATTTACATAATATTAACCAATTTTATTTTAGTATTTTTTTAAATTTTGAATATTTATTTAGCAAATTATAAATTATTGTCTGGTTAATATTATATATTTTATTGATTAATGAAGTAGTAAAATTGGTTAATAATTTATAAAAAAAATCCAGTTAATAACATATTTTTGTGGTTAATATAAGGCAAAAATATTGTTTCAGTCCTTTAAGTTATTTTAAAATATCAAATTAGACTTTTAAATTTTTTTCGTAATGCTTTGGTCCTTTATGTTAAGTATTGTGTGCGTCGTTGACCTTTTTAAAAATATCTGTTACAATAAATTGCAAACTCATATACTATTTGAACTAGTTTTTCGCGCTGATCACGCAAATGTAATTAGTTTTGTGTTTGATTGTGTATTTTGGTCGGATCGAACAATTTTTTATTATGTATTTGTCCACTTTTTCCCTATTCTTATGAACCGTAACTTGTTTGATAAATTTGATTGCATATTCGTGATCAACGCAAAAAAAAAAAGAAGCAGTTCAAATGGTATGAGTTTGAAATTTATTGTAACGGAAATTTTTAAAAAGGTCAATGACGCAAACGTTACTTAACATAAATGACCAAAACGTTACAAAAAAAACTTAAAGGACTAACTTGATATTTTAAAATACTTAAAGGACCTAGACCTATTTCTTCCTTAATATAATAATTAAATTGGTTACTAAAAAAAATCTTATATGTATGTTAAAATTTAATTTCAAATTTTCTTTTATAAATATTTTTTATTTAAATTTTTTTATAAATGTTTTTTAATTAAATAAAACATTGTTCACCGTATAAATACGATGAACATTGTTGGATATAAGAATTGGGTGTAGGAATAACATTACTCTTTGATGAATATGTCTCAAGTTGTAATTGACTTTTGTAGTACTCAACCTCTAACTTGTTCTCTCAAGAAGTGATATTTTCTCTTAATATACTTACTCCTATCATGACTCATTGAATAATTAGCCAAATCAATTATTGGTTTATTTTCAACCAACAATTTATTCTTCAATTCTTCTAATAACATGATGATCATTGCTTCTTGGAGCTCAATGAAATTAGAGTTGCTTCAATCATGTAAAGGTATATTGTTGTATCTTGGTATCCTCCCATATTTGAATAAGAGTAGTGATATGCCTCTGCCTTCTTGCTAATTTTTTTCTGGTTTGATGTAAGTACACCATATGATCTATTGTGCTTCCGATGTACCTTAGAATAATTTTGTTTGCTAGTATGTGACATGCTATAGTCTTCTCCATGAACCTACTGAAAAATCCAACACTTTGACAAGTGTATGAACTTGGGTTGCATATATACTTAGTGAGCCAATGATTTTCTTGTATATGGTTGTATCTTTGACAAGTGTATGGTCGAAGAAGATGATGAGTCTCGCCTAAGCTGACGTGTGTTAGAAATCTTGACGGGAAACTTCTCAGACCATCAGTGCCTTAGGATGAGCGTTATTTCCTCCATGGCCACCAGCGATGAAGGGTAATCATACCTAGGGACAACAACCGTCATGGTCGTGACGGGCTGATTGTCAACCCTGTTTTGACCAATTTGAATGCTTGATTCAATTATCCGTAGAGGTTCTGACTCATCGACTTACTTCATACTATTTAAGTGATAATTATTAAAAAGAAGAGTTTTGTTGTTTATGATCAATTTAATTGATAGCTACCTCGTAATAGGCACTGTTGAATGTTGATGGTTTAGGTTCAAGAAGAACTAATGTTTTATCCCCCAACCGACATTGTTGATATGTTTAGGATCATGAGAACCACTATTAACCTTAACTCACATTGTTAAAATTGGCGTAGGATGTTGGATGTAGAATTGCATTTGTTTGTAACATCATGCATCATGTATATCAGAGTTAGCTTATGACTTTGGTCAAGTGTTTAGGATCACTCAATAACATACCCCTAATATCCAATGATGGTAACTCATGTATAGGAGTAGAGGAAATGAATATTGCATATTTAATTTGTCAATTGTATAATTGCATTAAATTTAAATGATGTTGTATAATATCCTTGTTGTTTTAACACCGTTTAATTTTTGGAATGTATTCTCACCCTTTCTTGTTTCCATGTTTCTATATATGTACATTATACATATAATTATCAGGTTGAGACTGAAGAGTGATAGCTGTTGTTTTATGGAAGATGGCGTAGTTAGCCTCTTTAGTTGTTTTTCTTCTATTTTGTGTTTTCGCCGGACCTTGTCGGCTATTAGTATATTCCGGATTTTGCTTTGATATCGTAACATCAGGTTGAGAATACTTTGCTATATCTTATAAGTAATTTTAAACTGATTTCTCACGCTATGTTTGAAGCTGAATTTTCCACCTTTGGAATGAAAGTTTAATGTTTTGTCAATGTGACACCCTTATCACATCTTAATACTTTTTGCAATATTTTATAAATTATTATCGGGGTTTAGGATGTTACATATATGGTATCATAGTAGGTCGATCCACCCGACCTTGTGTTTTATGACCTTGTCAGTGATATTTTTCCCATAACCCTTATTTACTTTGCTGTTGCAACCGATTAACTTGTTTATGTCTGGTTGTGCAGGAAGAAATAGATGGCATAAATGACCGTGTGACTATTGATTCTCTCGGGGTAATGACTCAAGCTAATGAAGCCCTGCAAGCTAATTAGAATTAGAATGAGGAGTTGATGAGTTTTGTTAATTGGGAAAATTATAGAAGAATAACCTGCCTATGTTCAACACCATATATGACCATGAAGTTGCCCAAACTTGGATTCAAGTGATTGAGAAAATTTTCTGGGTCATGGCATGTATCGACACTCAGAGTGTGTTGTTTGGACCTCACACATTGTTTGAAGAAGCTAAGTACTGGTGGAAGTCAAAGATTAGAAGTTGTTGGCATGATGGGCTAAAGACGTACTCTAATATGTGTCTAGCGGTATCTTAACTGCAAGTGCACAGCCTATCGAAGTAATATTTAAGATTATCGATCCACAGGGACTTTATGATTACTTAGTGCTAGAGGATTTACTAGTTTAGCTAAGGTGAAAGGTTGTTACGATTTTTGGTTGTTTTTAAAGATTAAAGGCGGGAATTAATTTTAAGTTTAATAAAATAATACTAAGGCGGTCGGTATGTAATTATGTTAACTTAGGCGTGTCAATCTAACCTAGGCTTATAAGGATGGTTCACTTAATCTATTATGTAGAGGTTACCAGTTTAAATATCTTTAACTCACACTCTCGTGGTCTTATCTCAAATCTTACCCCTAAAGCCCTATGCCTGCTCTCGCTAGCCCATAAGTGTTTAGAAATAATTTTTGGAAACTTAATAATTCTAATTCATTTTAAAGCGCTCTCGCTGTGTTTAAATTAAATGCCTAACTTTAGCTATCTGGTTAAAATCTCACACTCTCGTGGTCTTGACCTAACCTATTACACTTTCCTTACTCTCGTAACAAAAAGGTTGATTTTATAATAAAAAGTCACAGCCAGAATTTTAAGCTCTTAATTATTTTAAGCCTAGAGTTGATTTTACCGATTTAGTTGATTTTAATTACATACCGCCCTAAGGTGTTTAGCTACTCATGATTGTTGAACCAGACAGAGGCAGAAACGGAGAAATACAAAATAAAATATGCATAACAGAAAAATAAATACTTAACATTAATATAAATGCAATTTAAATAAAAACCTGAATAACAATTAAAATGTTAGACTCCTTCTTCCACAGTCTGGAAAGCTCGGAGTACGACCGAAATCGGAAATAAAATTTCTAAAAGAATTCTGAAGGTTTTGAAACAAATTAAATTATAACAATTTCCTAATGTTGGAAATTGTTATATGGTTGGTTGGGATACAGAAAATTAAAGCAAGAACAATTAAATGCTGGAAAGAATAAAATAACAGGGTGCAATGAAAATACGGCAGAGCTTCCGCAAGAAAATTAAAAATAAAAACTCTGTCCATTGTTCTTTGAAGCTAGGCTATTTATAGGATCAATATTTTGGGCTTGGCAGTTGGAAATGATGCATGGGCCTCGTAGATGCTGAGAAAATCCAGGGAACAGTTGAAATACTTGGTCTGCGGGAGAATAGGAAGGTTGAATTCACTTAGCACGCACGTACATGACCAAGTCTCAGCATATTACCCTAAATTCCCCTTGTCACGTTCGTGACAAGGGTGTCACGCTCGTCTCCCATGTCTTATGCGCGTCACGGTCGTGAGGGACTGGTGACGACCGTGACTGCTCCTTTTAGCGTGTCACGGTCGTGACTCCTAGGTGACGATCGTGACTGTTACAAAAAGTGCAGATTATGCAGAATTACTCTTTTCTTCTTCTTTTAATGGTTGTTTTTGCTCATTTCACTTGTGGCTCATGATTTAGCTCTATAATTGATGTACCTGCAAAATGACAAAGAAAACTCGAGGAATCGGGTGTTAAAACGACAAATATTCGATAAAACGGCATTGAAACATAGCAATATAACCGATACTTTTTCTCGTTATCAAACTTCCCCAAACTTAAACCTTTGCTTGTCCTCAAGCAAATAGTCGGTTGAAAATTGTCGGACAAGTTTTCATCGACGCACACATATAACAAACCGTACGAAGAATCGTTTTGTCAGATAAACCGGTACTGGGATAAAACACTAACGATACACTAATGACACAAGCAACAAGCTAAGTCGTCGACTTCCCGTTAAACGAAACATTCGGTAATTGCGTTACGATTCCACCTAGAGTCTTTCGATCTTATTTCGCCCGTTTTCATTCTAGCGCAATCACATTAAGCCCTTTGCCTTAGCACGCACGTAGTGGAGTAGCCGGTTAGTGACTTTGATCCTTTATAAGCACGGGGTCTGGTACACGAATGTGGTAACCCTACATACATTATCCAACTTGGAGGTTGTGGGGGATCGAGCCATAGCACGCCCTACCAAGTTCAGAACCAGGTACCTCTGAACCAACCCGCAATGGACTCCTTCTCATATTTCTCGTTTCTTATATGCGACCGTGTACTTTGGTGCAATTTCTTTTCATTTGCATCGAGATATGAAGGATCATTATAGATTAGGCATCAAACACTTATATTCATCGGCTCCCCACGTGGTTTGTGTTTAGACGGTGCTGACTGCTAGTATAAACTACTAGGGGTTACTTTTGAACTGAAACTTAAGGTGTAGTCGTAATAATTATCGGAACGGAATGCTTAAGTGGGAAGTCTAAGGTGTCAAGACTGTATTGATCTTGTTGAATCGTTCTCAGCTTCCTAATTATGATTTCGTAGGTAAGTCGGGTAATGCGAAGAATAAATTAAAGAATTTTTTCGGTATGGCTAAATAAACGGGGAGAATTCGAAACTAAAGAAAATAGCACTAATATTACTCTGTTTCATTAAAATACGAAAAGGAAATACAACGGAATGGAAAGTGCAGAAAGGAAAAATGCGGAAAATGAAAGGTACCTCTCCCACACTATATCAGACATTGTCCTCAATGTTGTGATATAATAGCGGTTAAAGTACAATACAAACAACGGAAATGGAAAAACATAAACAAAAACTAAAACTAAGGCTGCTGATGACCCCGACCTCGACTTCTGGTGCGGGAGCGTCTGGTCGGAGTCGCTTCAGGATCAGAACCGGTGCCGGTGAGAGTAGTGATATCAATACGCAAAGACTCTAGCTCGCTAAAGATCTCTCCGAGCTTCTCATCAGTCGTCCTCTAGTTGGTGGCAACAACTAGGAGTAATGCATCATGTTGCTCTTTTTGCCTTCGCTCCAATGCGGCATTCATCTGGTTCTGCTGATGAATCGCACGGAGGACGTCCTCAAGTGTGAATTCCTGTGCAGGAGGCTGTCGGGTGGAGGACTCAGGAATGTCCTGGACATGCTCAGCTGCATCCATGGTGTCTTGCATCTCGTCCACTGGTGGATCGGCCTGCTCATCAATAATGGGGGCATGGCCGGCAGCATCCGGTAAAGCAAATAGCCAGTTGGCTTGGTTGGACGGATCGATGCGGTCACGGCACGGCAAGATGATGTGGTGATAAACAGTGCCTTGGATAACAGGGCTGAACCTGCCATCCTCTCTCTGAGTAATCAAGTGGGAGGACCTGCAATAATTCTTCGTTAGGAACTCTGCGGCTCTGCGAGGCAAATTGATAACCAAGTCACCAAGCTCCAGCTGAATGGCGAGGGTGGTGATAATCCCGCCTATGTAGAAGGGGGTTGCGCCTCTTTGCGCTATGGACTGGATATGGGACAGCATGAATGGGGAAGCATTGATGCGCTCGTCATTTAAGGCGTAATGCAAGAACAAGAGCTCCTTGGAGTTAAGCTTGTGGTTGCTCTCTCTTGCAAAAATGGTATTGCAGATGATGCGATGAAAGTATCTGATCGCCGGGTTGTGGATATGCGTAGCATTCAGGCTCTGAAAGGCTGTGGCACGGGTGTTGGTGATGTCGTGCCATAAGGTGAAAGCGGTTTCACTGAAGTTGTCCGGCACGCGGAGGTGAGCATCATCGCCGTGATCGAAACCTAGCAGCTCGGCGATCCTTGTTTGTGTAACTTCGAACTCCCGGCCGAGCAATCTGAACTTAGCATCGCCGGTGAGTTGACTTTGTGAACCGGGAGGAGTGATATATTGAAACGAGCTCAGAAATTCCAATGTCAGAAGCTCGAATGTAGGCTGGGGCTGACTGCACAAATGCCACAAACCAACCTTCCGAAGCAGGTTCTTCACACTGTTGAGCATTCCCAACTCCCTCAAACATTCAGTGTCGACATATCGCGTGGGTTGAACACCACGGTTCTTGAATCTGATGAACTTCTGTCTCTGATTATCTCCATGCTCACCATCTCTAAACTGAATTTCTTCCATTGCATGCAAGAACGGGAGTGGGAGATGAGAGGTTTTTGAGTTTTGTGAGAAAAGTGTAAAATGTGAAGAAATTGGTTCTGATTATAGTGCAAGATGAGAATGTGATAGTTTTGGAGTAAATGGAGAGGTTAATGGAGTTTAATTTGGGTAATGGGAGGTTACGGGAGTTGGAAGAGATAATGGTTTTTTTTTGAATGTTATGGAAGTTGAAAAATAGGAGGTTTCGAAGAAGAACAGTTCTGTTTCTTAGAATTCCTATAACAGGGGTCGTCACGGTCGTGATGGGGGGATGACGGTCGTGACGCGCTAATTAGCTTGTCACGACCGTTAGAAGGTGATGACGACCGTGAGGGATTAAAACTTAGAATATTTTCCAGAATGCATTATCTCTCACACGTTCAATACAATTTTTATTTTTCATGATCACTTCTCATTTTATTTTAAACACAAACAATATATAATATATAATATCAACATAAATTTGTAAATTTCATCACACGAGAAATTATATCAAACATTAATCAATTTAAATATAACAGTAAATGAATTGAAAGCATAGAAATTGATTAAATTGGAAAAATTTGTAAAACTAGAAGTGCTTTACTTTTTATATAATTGAAAGGAAATTACATTAATAAAAATAAGGTACGAAAATGTTTGCGAAATGTTAAACTATCTAGAAACGAAAACAATAAATAAAATAAGTTAGATCACTACAGCATTTTTAAACGTGCCTCTTCAAATCTTTGATGGCAGAGTTCAGGTGGTAGAATTGCTCACATGTTATGTCAGTTAAACCTATAATGTCCAATCGCATGCTTTTAATCTCATCCTTAATAGTATTTATATCGGCTTGGTAAGCTTCAAGAGTGTTCATGATTTTCTGTAAGTTGTCAGCATATTCTACTTGATTCACTTCAGGGGTTTCAATCACTTCATCAGTGTGGTCAATGTCATGGTAACCAGGAGGTGTCTCAGGGTCACTTTCTACATCGGTCATTATATCATCCCTTATCTTGTAAGATTGAGGTGTTTCAGGAGTAGATGGATAGTCAGGAGGGGTAAGCTCATAAAGCCAATTTTCCTTATTATGAACACTGACTCTAGAATAGTTTGGTAGTGTGAACAGGGTTACTACTTCATTCCTGATTAGGTACTCGAAAGGTGGTTGTCCTAAATTCCTTATGATATGGCGATTAAAGCAAAAGTTAAGATTCATAGGACGGATGGTACCTAAACGGTTACACCTGTGTAATTGGTATCTAAGTCCTAAGGCATCAGCAATCATGGTGACAAGACCTCCTACTAATATGGGTAGATCAGGTTCTTCTTGGATTCGGGTGAAGGTTTGCATCATGAAAGGCACACCATTGACTGGCTGTCCATTAGTCACACATGACATAATGAATATCTCATCTTTAGATACTCCAGTAAGGTTTTCTTCTTTTCCAAAGAAGGTGTGGGCAAGGATCTTATGGAAGTAACGGATAGCAGGGTTATATATCTCATCATTGTTCATGTTATTTGGTTCAGGATGGTAATTTCCGGTTAAGGTTCCCCAAAAGAAATCCAGCTCAATGTCCATCAATTCTACCTGTGTGGTAGTAAAAGCAAAGGGTCCACTAGGGAATCCTAATAAGTCAGCTAGTTCTCTATGGTTAAAGTCATATTCTATTCCAAATAGGCGGAAACTGATAAATCCTTTCCTGAATCCAAAACCGCGCTCGGGTAAGTAAACTAAGGAGCTGAGGAACTCAAGGGTGAGCTCGCGGTAAGTCACAAACTTTTGTTTAATCAGTGCATTCTCCCATCCAAGTCGGTTAAACAAGTATAGGATGCTATCATGTATACCTAAGGTTTCCATAGTCAGATCATCCGGGTACAGAGTCAAATCCATTGGTCTCTGTGATAACTCTTCAAATTTCATTCTTTGGTTCCTACCTCTAAATTTGGTTTCCATAAGGTTTATCGGTTGGTTAGCCATAGTTAGTGTAAATACGGAGGAAACAATTCAGGGGGAGAAGGAAAGTGGAAAAGACTTTAGAAAATCTGTAAAAGTGATTTAAAAATTAAAATAAGGAAATAAATGCATAAATAAAAGCAATAATAGTAATAATGAAATAAAACTATAATAAAATGACAAAACAAATAAACTAATAATAAAATGATAAATGACAAAATAATAAAATGATCAAAATGGTTAAATGATTAAATGGGTTGCCTCCCACTAAGCGCTGTTTTTATCGTCAAAAGCCTGACGTAATGCTTAGGTGTAGATTAATCAGGGAAATTAGTGGACAACTCTAAAAGTCTTAGACTATTTGCATAATCTCTATTTTCAACTTTATGGTAATGTTTTAAACGTTGTCCGTTTACTGTGAACGGTTCACTATTCCTACCCTTAATTTCTATTGCTCCGCTCGGGAACACTCTAGTTATTTCAAAGGGTCCTGACCATCTAGATTTTAGTTTTCCAGGAAAGAGCCTAAGTCTTGAATTAAAGAGGAGTACAACGTCTCCCACACTAAATTCTTTCCTAGATAGGCGTTTATCATGCCATCGCTTAGTTCTTTCTTTATATATCTTAGCATTCTCATAAGCATCTAACCTTAACTCTTCTAATTCGTTAATATCTAGGATTCGCTTTTCTCCTGCAGCATTATAGTTTATATTGAGAGTTTTGATCGCCCAATAAGCTTTGTGTTCTAGTTCTACCGGGAGATGACAAGACTTTCCATATACTAATTTGAAAGGTGTAGTTCCTATGGGTGTCTTGTAAGCTGTCCTATAAGCCCATAAAGCTTCATTAAGTTTAGATGACCAATCTTTCCGAGATATGGCGACAGTCTTTTCTAAGATTTGTTTAATTTCTCTGTTCGAGACTTCGACTTGTCCACTTGTTTGTGGATGGTATGGTGTTGCCACACGGTGTCTTACTCCATACTTAGATAGTAATTTGTTAAAGATTTTTGAAATGAAGTGCGAGCCACCGTCACTTATGACGAGTCTAGGCACACCAAATCTGGGAAAGATTATATTTTTGAAAAGCTTTATTACTACTCGTGTGTCATTTGTAGGAGAAGCTATAGCTTCAATCCATTTTGAAACGTAATCGACATCTACGAGTATGTAATTATTACCGAAAGATGATGGGAATAGTCCCATGAAATCTATTCCCCAGACGTCAAAGACTTCTACTTCTAATATTCCTTTTTGAGGCATTTCATCTCTTCTTGAAATATTACCGGTGCGTTGACACCGATCACAATTTATAACAGCGATGTGGACATCTTTCCATAAATTAGGCCAGAATAGGCCGACTTGTAAGATTTTTGCACAAGTCTTGGAAGTGCTTGCATGTCCACCATAAGGAGATGAATGGCAGTGAGCAATGACATCTTCTATTTCTTCTTCGGGAATACACCGACGAAAGATTTCGTCGGGTCCTCTTTTGAACAATAATGGTTCATCCCAATAGTAATGTTTGAGATTGTGAAAGAATTTCTTTTTCTGCTGATAGGTTAAATCAGGTGGAAGAGCTCCTGCAGCTAGGTAGTTGACAATGTTAGCGTACCATGGCAGTCCTACAGTTGTTTGGATTGTTTCCACGGGTTCTGGTTCATCTATGTCTAACTGAACTGGGTCGCTTCCTATTTGTGCTATCAGCTGTTCATACGGAAAATAATCGTTAATCGGCACTTGTTCTGGTTTAATACCTTCTATTCTAGATAAATGGTCCGCTACGACGTTTCAGTACCTTTCTTATCTTTTATTTCGAGATCAAACTCTTGTAAGAGTAAAATCCATCTCAAGAGTCTTGGTTTAGCATCTTTCTTAGTCAATAGATATCTGATAGCAGCGTGGTCTGTGTAAACGATTATTTTCGCTCCCACTAGGTAAGAACGGAATTTTTCAAGCGCAAAGAAAACTGCTAACAATTCTTTTTTTAGTAGTGGCGTAGTTCATCTGAGCAGAATCTAAGGTTCTATTGGCATAATAAATCGCATGAAGTTTCTTTTCCTTCCTCTGGCCTAGAACTGCGCCTACAGCATAGTCACTCGCATCGCACATGATTTCGAAAGGTAATCTCCAGTCAGGGGGTTGCATGATTGGTGCGGTGATGAGGGCTGTTTTGAGAGTTTCGAATGCTTTAAGACAATCTTCATTGAATATGAACTCAGCGTCTTTCATTAATAAACCGGTAAGAGGTTTAGTGATTTTCGAGAAATCTTTGATGAATCGTCGGTAGAAACCGGCGTGTCCTAAAAAGCTTCGTATTTCTTGAACGGTTTTAGGGGGTTGAAGATTTTTTATGACTTCTATCTTAGCTTTATCAACTTCAATTCCCTTGTTAGATATAACGTGTCCTAGTACGATTCCTTCTCTGACCATAAAATGACATTTCTCCCAGTTAAGCACGAGGTTTACTTTTACACATCTTTCTAACACCATTTCTAAATTTGATAGACATCCTTCAAAACTTTGCCCGCATACAGAGAAGTCGTCCATGAACACTTCCATGATGTTGTCTATAAAATCTGCAAAGATTGACATCATACATCTTTGAAAGGTTGCAGGAGCGTTGCATAATCCAAAGGGCATTCGTCTATAAGCGAATGTTCCATAAGGGCATGTGAATGTAGTCTTCTCTTGATCATC
The DNA here is from genome assembly GCA_963966055.1 of Lathyrus aphaca. Taxonomy (NCBI): domain Eukaryota; kingdom Viridiplantae; phylum Streptophyta; class Magnoliopsida; order Fabales; family Fabaceae; genus Lathyrus; species Lathyrus aphaca. The sequence continues at coordinate 405,461,795 of OZ014523.1, forward strand.
TGGGTGGATAGGGATTTGGAAAAATCCTGAGTAACCATAAAGATAACAAAAATATGAATGCTTGGCTAATCGTTCTAACATTTGATCTATAAAGGGTAGTGGGAAATGATCTTTTCGAGTGGCTTTGTTTAGTTTACGATAATCGATGCACACTCTATGTCCTGTCACTACTCTTTGTGATATCGATTCACCTTTAGCGTTTTTCACAACAGTGATACCTCCTTTCTTTGGTACTACATGTACTGGGCTAACCCATTTACTATCAGAGATTGGATATATTATTCCGGCATCTAGTAGTTTCTTAACTTCTTCCTTTACTACAGTGCTAAGGATTGGGTTAATTTTTCTTTGAGATTCTCTAGAGGTTTTGCAATCTTCTTCTAGCAGAATACGATGCATACAGATTGAAGGGCATATTCCTTTGAGATCAGATATGTTATATCCTAATGCAGTTGGATATTTGTTTATGACATCTAAAAGTTTCTTTGTTTCGATTGTTCCTAAACTGGAATTGATTATAACTGGTCTTGTACATTCAGTGTCCAAGAATTTGTATCTTAGGTTCTTAGGTAAAGTTTTTAACCCTAATGTAGGTTTATTTTTACTTGGCATGGGATCCGGTGTAAGTGCTAAACTTTCGCTTAGACTATCATCCTGATATGGTTCACGCCAATTATCATCTTCAAAAATCGGAGGGATTTGAATTTTCATAATTTCAGAATAGGTAGTTTCGTTCATTTCCATTTCTCTTACACATTCGTCAATTACGTTCAATAGATAGCATGTATCCTCTATAGCTGGTGATTGTAAGAATTGTGTTAAAATAAATTCAACTTTCTCTTCACCTACTTCAAAGGTTAGCTTTCCTTTCTTTACGTCTATTATAGCTCCGACAGTAGCTAAGAATGGTCTTCCTAGTATGATAGGTGTAGTGGAGTCTTCAGAGATGTCCATGATTATGAAATCAGTAGGAATATAGAATTGTCCTATACGTACTGGGACGTTTTCTAGTATGCCTACAGGATATTTAACAGAGCGATCGGCTAGTTGAACAAACATTTTAGTTGGTCTCAGGTCTCCCATGTCTAGCCTTTTGCAAATCGTTAAGGGCATAACACTGATACTGGCTCCTAAATCACATAGAGCTTTGTCAATGACGAATTTTCCTATTACACAGGGTATAGAGAAACTTCCTGGATCTTTTAGCTTAGGAGGCATATTATTCTGAATTAGTGCGCTACACTCAGCAGTAAGTGCAACGGTTCCGTTATCCTCTATCTTTTTCTTATTGGATAAGATTTCTTTTAAAAACTTAGCATACGAGGGCATTTGAGTGATAGCTTCTGTAAATGGAATAGTAATATTCAACTGTTTCAGAAGTTCAACAAATTTCTTAAACTGGCCCATCGTCTTGGAATTGGTTAATCTCTGAGGGTACGGAATTGGTGGTTTATAGGGTGGTGGAGGCACATAAGGCTTTTCTTTCTCCACTGCCTCTTAATTATCATCTTCCTTTTCTTCTGGTTCATTCACCATTTCAGTCGATTTATCCGGTTTTTGGTACATGGCTGGATTGTCAAGTCTTGGATCGGTAGGTCCGTCAAGTTCCTTGCCACTTCTTAATATCACAGCATTGGCCTGACCTTTTGGATTAGGTTGAGGTTGTCCAAGAAATACTCCAGCTGGTGCAGCGGTAGGTGCTTGTTGTTGAGCTACTTGTGAAATCTGAGTTTCAAGCATTTTGTTATGTGTAGCTAATGCATCTACTTTGCTCACTAATTGCTTAATCTGCTCACTAGTGTGTATGTTTTGGTTTAAGAAGTCCTTGTTTGTTTGAGATTGGTTAGATATGAAGTTCTCCATCATCAATTCAAGGTTCGATTTTCTAGGGACATTAGGAGCAGTCTTTTGATATCCTGGTGGTGTAGTTGGTGCTCGATGTGGTGCGTATAAAGCATTGTTGTTCTTATAGGAGAAGTTCAGATGATTCTTCCAACCTGGGATGTATGTGTTTGAGTACGGGTTTCCTTGAGCGTAATTCACTTGATCTGTGGGAATTCCTGTTAATAGTTGACAATCAGGAACATCATGTCCTGGAACTCCACATAACTCACAGTTAGGTGTTACTGCAGCCACGGTGGCTGCTGGCGTTATGGCCAAGTTATCGATCTTTTGGTTTAATTGGTCAAACTTTGCATTGACTTGGTCCATACTACTCACTTCGTACATACCTCCTTTTGTTGGTTTCTTAGTTGCGACTCTCTCACTTCCCCATTGGTAATGGTTTTGAGCCATACTCTCGATAAGTGCATAGGCATCGTTATATTCTTTGTCCATTAGTGCACCGCCTGCGGCAGTGTCAATTGTCATTATTGTATTGTACAAGAGTCCATTATAGAAGGTATGGATGACCATCCATTCTACTAATTCGTGATGTGGACAAAGTCTCAGCATATCCTTATAGCGTTCCCAAGCTTCAAAAAGTTATTCGTTTTCCTTTTGCTTAAATCCGTTGATCTGAGCTCTCAGCATAGCTGTCTTGCTAGGTGGGAAATATCTGGTCAAGAAAACTCTCTTTAGTTCCTCCCACGTAGTTACTGAATTTGAAGGCAGAGATTGAAGCCAAGCTCTCGCTCTGTCTCGAAGTGAAAAGGGAAAAAGACGTAGTCTAATAGCTTCTTGGGTAACTCCATTGGCTTTTACGGTATCCGCGTATTGCACAAATATCAAAAGATGAAGGTTCGGATCCTCGGTAGGATTTCCGGCGAATTGATTTTGTTGCACGGCTGATATCAGCGAAGGTTTCAATTCGAAATTGTTTCGGTTGATAGCCGGTGCGGCAATGCTGGAATGCGGTTCAGCTTGCGAAGGACTAGCGTAATATTTGAGTGGGTGATTCTGTTCTTCAGCCATCTCTGCGTCCTTTGATGTTACGACTGGTTTAGGTGGATCTATTTGAAGATCTGGAATGTTGTAATTTTTTTCGTAATCGAATATCCGTCTTCTTACGTGTAAGAAGCGTTCCGATTCTGGGATTAGAGGTTGCAAGTCTTCGCCTTGAGAGCGAGTACTTGGCATACACTCGAGAATTTAGAAAATAAATAGAAAATAGTTGTTACCTTAGTCTAGACAATGCTACTCTAAAGTGCACTAGTAACTAAATTAAGGTCCCCGGCAACGGCGCCAAAAACTTGATGGGCTAAAGACGTACTCTAATATGTGTCTAGCGGTATCTTAACTGCAAGTGCACAGCCTATCGAAGTAATATTTAAGATTATCGATCCACAGGGACTTTATGATTACTTAGTGCTAGAGGATTTACTAGTTTAGCTAAGGTGAAAGGTTGTCACGATTTTTGGTTGTTTTTAAAGATTAAAGGCGGGAATTAATTTTAAGTTTAATAAAATAATACTAAGGCGGTCGGTATGTAATTATGTTAACTTAGGCGGGTCAATCTAACCTAGGCTTATAAGGATGGTTCACTTAATCTATTCTGTAGAGGTTACCAGTTTAAATATCTTTAACTCACACTCTCGTGGTCTTATCTCAGATCTTACCCCTAAAGCCCTATGCCTGCTCTCGCTAGCCCATAAGTGTTTAGAAATAATTTTTGGAAACTTAATAATTCTAATTCATTTTAAAGCGCTCTCGCTGTGTTTAAATTAAATGCCTAACTTTAGCTATCTGGTTAAAATCTCACACTCTCGTGGTCTTGACCTAACCTATTACACTTTCCTTACTCTCGTAACAAAAAGGTTGATTTTATAATAAAAAGTCACAGCCAGAATTTTAAGCTCTTAATTATTTTAAGCCTAGAGTTGATTTTACCGATTTAGTTGATTTTAATTACATACCGCCCTAAGGTGTTTAGCTACTCATGATTGTTGAACCAGACAGAGGCAGAAACAGAGAAATACAAAATAAAATATGCATAACAGAAAAATAAATACTTAACATTAATATAAATGCAATTTAAATAAAAACCTGAATAACAATTAAAATGTTAGACTCCTTATTCCACAGTCTGGAAAGCTCGGAGTACGACCGGAATCTGAAATAAAATTTCTAAAAAAATTCTGAAGGTTTTGAAACAAATTAAATTATAACAATTTCCTAATGTTGGAAATTGTTATATGGTTGGTTGGGATACAGAAAATTAAAGCAAGAACAATTAAATGCTGGAAAGAATAAAATAACAGGGTGCAATGAAAATACGGCAGAGCTTCCGCAAGAAAATTAAAAATAAAAACTCTGTCCATTGTTCTTTGAAGCTAGGCTATTTATAGGATCAATATTTTGGGCTTGGCAGTTGGAAATGATGCATGGGCCTCGTAGATGCTGAGAAAATCCAGGGAACAGTTGAAATACTTGGTCTGCGGGAGAATAGGAAGGTTGAATTCACTTAGCACGCACGTACATGAACAAGTCTCAGCATATTACCCTAAATTCCCCTTGTCACGTTCGTGACAAGGGTGTCACGCTCGTCTCCCGTGTCTTATGCGCGTCACGGTCGTAAGGGACTGGTGACGACCGTGACTGCTCCTTTTAGCGTGTCACGGTCGTGACTCCTAGGTGGCGATCGTGACTGTTACAAAAAGTGCAGATTATGCAGAATTCCTCTTTTCTTCTTCTTTTAATGGTTGTTTTTGCTCATTTCACTTGTGGCTCATGATTTAGCTCTATAATTGATGTACCTGCAAAATGACAAAGAAAACTTGAGGAATCGGGTGTTAAAACGACAAATATGCGATAAAACGACATTGAAACATAGCAATATAACCGATACTTTTTCTCGTTATCATGGCACTGCCATTACTTGGAACAATTTTAAGAAACAATTTTTGGACAAGTATTTTCCATCTAATGTTCGTAACTGTAAGGAGATTGAATTCTTGGAGTTGAAGTATGGTAACATGTCTTTGCCTAACTATGAAACCAAGTTTGAAGAGCTATCTAGGTACTATTCTCACTATAATGGTGTGGATGTTGAAGGTTCCAAGTGTGTGAAGTTTTAAAATGGTTTCCTCCCTGAGATCAAGGAGTTTTTCGGATATCACGAGATTCGTCTTTTCTCGGTGTTGGTTAACAAATGTAGAATTTATAATGAATATAATAAAGCAATATCTACCCAATAAAAGAGTGTGAATGAAAAGATATTTCATGTCCAGGATCATGGCAAGCCGTATGCAAACTTGAGTGCCAAGGGAAGTCAGAGAGCTCCAACTAAGAGTGGAAATTGTGGGTGAGGTGTTCCTTTTCTTCCGAGGTGTGGAAGGCGGGGAAATCTAGCTCATCGTGTCAATTAGTGCAAGAACACGTCTCCAACAAGTTTCAATTATGGGGAGCAGTGCCACATTAACACCTAATGTTAGAAGTTGAAGAAAGGACCCTGTAACACCCTAATTTTCCCCCCAAAGACTTTGATATTTTTTTCATTTGCATCATTGCATACAAACAAGATCACACATTGGTTTTTCTATCCTTCTCGGTTGCAGGTTTATGCCTTACATGGGATCACTTTTTGCTTTTGTGTGCCTTTTATTTGTTTATGTTTACTAACCTTTAATCAAAATCCAAAAATATTTTGTTTTCCATCTTTTACTAACTTTTTCAGGAAGAAAGCTAGAATGCCAGAACAGTTCCTCAGCTCGAGCAATTTCACCTGAATAAAGTCTAAGTTGATATATAAATAATTCATATTCATCTGATCAAATATTTCCAAGTTTTATTGATTATTATTCAAGGAATTCCAAGATTCATGTGTTTTGAAATTCTGTGATCAGGTATGAGATGTCCTAAGAGATGTCCCAACACTTGACAGATTTAACCAAAACTTAAATAGCAAGAAAAGTAAACAACACAGAAGTTTGTTAACCCAGTTCAGTGTATAACCACACTTACATCTGGAGGCTACCAAGCCAGGAGGAAATCCACTATAAGTAATATTAATTCTAGACTTAAACCACTCAGTTTAATCTATCACTTAATAACTACCCAATGCAATTTCTACCTAAGACACAACTTAGATAAGAGTATCCTACTCACTCCCCCTCAATCACACAGTGATCAAGTTTACAAGTTTAATAAAATTGAAGACATTCTTCAAACATTACAGCTTGATCTTACTTCACAGTTTCAATCAAGTCACAAATGCACTTTTGCTTAAAAGCTCATAAAGTGGTACAATGAAAACACCTGCTATTAAAAACACTAGACACCCTATTTGGTCTTCTGAAATTCGTGCTCAATTCTATGAGTTTCTGTTGATTAAATAGGTATCTGTAATTTGGGCTTTCTGTAGAATGATCCAGCCCTAATGCACATGCAGCTTCCACCTTGAATTTAGGGTTTGTTACTTCCTAGATTCTAGGTGATTTAGGTCTTCTGTTTTAATCTGAATCTTCAATATAAAACTACCTACAGATGCGCCTTGTTCTGTTTTTATCCATCATTAATTAATTCCAGATAATTCTCCTTAAATATCTCTGATCAGTTATTCAAAAATTAATTCTGGTAGCAGGTTTGAGATGTCTCAACATCTGTTGGGACATCCTGAAAAAACTGAACTTAAGTCATTTACACAATGTCCCAACATCTGGTGAGACATCCTGAAATAAGTTCATATACTCTGTTTGATAATGTCCCAACATTTGATAGGACATTCTGAACTGAATTCAATATTTCTTGTTGGTCAAAAATTCTGCCAATTCAAGACATCTACAAACTCCCCCTTTGGCTAAATTTTTGGCTAACATCTTTTCTGGTTTTCAGAGTGCAACAGAAGTTCTTTTTATCAGAGTAAAGCAATACTTTTCTGTTGTTTCATATTTGAGATTACTCCCCCTCAAACATATATGTGTCCAGTCTTGTTGCAACAGAAAAAAAACTTATTCAGTTCAGAAGCAAACAGATTTTTCATTCAATTCAAACAACATTACATTGTTGATGGTGTTGTTCTCCCCCTTGTTAGACACAAATTTTTGGGGCCAAAGAGACTAAATCTAAATTACAATGCAGCTGTCATTACATTTGTCCTTACATACAATGATCACTCAGATTCATCACTCTCAGTTTCTTCCTCAACTTCAGTTTCTTCATCAGCTTCACTTTCTTCATCAGAGGCAGCTTTCTGATCTTCTTCACTCTCCAGCCTTTGGATGATTTCTTCAAGTTTCAGCTTCCTTGCTTCAAGTTCTTTGCATGTGCTTTTTAGCTCAGCAATTAATGCCTTCTTGGAGATTGGAGTCTTAGCTGTTGAAGGACCTGCAGATGTCCCAGAAGGTGCTTCAACATCTGCTGCATGATGACTGAGGAATAGTTTGTAGTGAAATGCCAGGGGGCTTTCTCTCTTGCAGACTGTGTCCTTCTCAGTTAGAATCCCAGGGTATTGACTTAGAACAATACCACACAGCAAGGAGGGAAAAGCTATTGGCAGCTTTGTTGCAGAAGAGCTGGCATGCTTCAAGGTCTGATAAAAAATGTAGGCACCATAGTCCAGCTTAGTCTGAGTTCCCACATCATATATAAACCTGGCCAGACCAGTGGAGATTGAAGATGTGTGGTTGGTAGGCACCCAGTTTGCTGTACCAATTCTGTTCAGCATGGCATATTTTCTTGTAAGCATGCTCACTGAGAGCTTTCCTTTGACAGACCATGCCTTGACCTGGTTTGCAGTGATCACCTTGCAGACTTGATTATCTGTCTTACCTAGCTCATTTGGTCCATCTGTTTCTCTTCCTAGGTATTGGTTGATGATCTGAGGAGAGAACTCAACACACCTACCTCTAACAAAGACTTTTCTAAATTCAGAGGACTTACCATTGCCACAATCCTCCTGAAGATTAACAATGAACTCTTTGACAAGAAGTTCATAGCAGGGAGAGAGATCTGAGACTGTTTTGAATAGGCCTGCAGCAGAGATAAGGTCAATCAGTTCAGTGCACTCAAGTGC